>CM064060.1:6477864-7765776 GCA_032594955.1 Panicum miliaceum | reverse complement strand
GCAGATGAGATTCGTGTTTGTGGCTCCGGCTGACAAAACAGAGATACAGTAGCAGCACGAATCATTGAATCACCGAGGGCTACAATTTTCAACAAACTTTAGCATAGAAGAATATTACTTAATTATAAGTAAAAAGAAGCTGGTGGAGCTAATGTATAGCACCATGTATATTACAGTACGTTATATTACATTACAAATATTTTTTACATACATACACAATTTGTGTCAGACGTCTTACGTTGTTTTCAAACAGCGTATGCACATTCTTTTTCGTTTCTAATATGCAAGGAGCCTCTTTGTCGGAGACTAATTGCGTCAAACCGTTGACCACGTTTTACCTTTAGAGCAAGACGCGGTAAAGATAACTAAGCAATACGGTATTATTTATCGTTAGTTGATGATCCAATAATCCCTTCCTATTCCTCTGTGCGTTGTTCAGGCCTTGAAATTAAACACGCCTTGCTATTTGTTGGGCTCAATATACAGCCTGCCAGTTCACCTAAATTGCCAAGCCGGCCCGCTCATTTCAACCAGTGTTGTGACAAAATATCAAGCCCACCAAGTTGCGGAAAAGTCAAGCTCTTCGTCTCGGAGGCCCCACCTTTTCCGCCCAAATCACCGAAGCCTCCCCTCTCCGATCCCTAAGCCGGGAAGGGAGGGACGCACGCAAATCACCACTGCACGCGGCGGCGGCGGCACACGAGGGCAGCGTACTCCGCCTGCCGCCCTTGTGCCCACCACCACGCCGCGCAACCACAACGGCATGCCCACGCCATGCCTCCGCGAAAACCCAGCCTGCAGCGGGGGGGGGGGGGGGGGGGGGGGGGGGGGGGGGGGTGTGGGGGTGTTGTTCCTGGACCTGGAATGCTCGTGGGACGATGACGACGCACCAGCTGCACGCTCAGCCCGGGCCGAGGCACCTAGAGCAGCTGCAGGACGCACACCAGTTACAGGTTAGAGCTAGCGGTAGCTAGGCTGTAGCTGTCTCGTAACAGTAGCCTGCAAATGCGATGAGTTCCAACGCAAGAGGATTGGAGAGGTTAGCCCTGCAAATCACAAGTCAATCCTGAAAGAACAAAATTCAGACCCATATAAGATTCTCCCCTAAATTTTTGAAGGGGCAGGCCAGGGACAGCTACCAATACTGGAGCCCTAATTGTATATAAATTTGCTTAGGTGGGGTGAGGATATTATTTGTGAGCTCTTACATTAACAATAGTTAGGCCAGACTGAGAATTCACAATGCAACTTTTAAAATAAAAGTTAAAGATAAAAAGAAAGAAAACATGGAAGTACACACAATCATCATATTTTGCTACTGTAGCCTATCGAGATGAAATATCTCACCAACAAATGAGTTCCTGGTAGCCTTCTCTTACCAACTTCACCACAGCAATAGGAAATAGCCAAACCTGAAACTGAGCCCAAAAGGCACTTTACACATGCGCATTGCTGGAAAAAATCAATAAAACTGAAGTTTGTTTGTGCAGCCTGACACATACCAAGTTGATACTTTTTGCTACCAAAAGCACATAACATATGATCTTTTGCAAGTACTAGTGTCCCATCACACTTAAGAGCACAAGTGAACAACCACAGATCTTTTGCAACTAAAGCATTCAATCAAATCAATCCGTACTACACTGCTCATCAAGAGCTGACCAGTGCAGAGCTTGGTGCCTCGGTGGCAGGTGCTGAGTACTGGTAGGAGGCGCAACACCAATCATGTGCGTGACCCTTAATATTCATGGGTAGGAGGCACAACATGGCGATGTCTTGGCGGCGCCAAGTTAGCAAGGGAGGCCATCAAGGACAGGAGTGGGCTGGTGGTAGCCTGGTAGGCACGGGCGAGTACCACAGTCAGATGCGCGTCCGGAGGTTGAAGATGATCAAATTTGAGAGAATTTCTGTTTCTCAGCTACAAGCTTTAGAAGAATCTGATGATTTCTGGTGTACTTTCTGTTTCTCTGAAATATTTGATAAACCATATGGTTTGCCCCCACCCATATCCCATACTCACTCTATACCCTTCATCCCTGGAGCACAACCATTTAAGGTCAGGCCCTACATGTATAACCCAGCACAAAAAGATGAGATAGAGCAACAAGTGTTGGAATTACTCAGAAGTGGTATGATTCAAGAGAGCTCAAGCCCCTTTGCATCTCCAGTTTTATTGGTGAAGAAGAAGACTGGAGAATGGAGACTATATGTTGATTATAGGAGGCTCAATGCCCTAACAATCAAGAATAGTTATCCCATGCCCATTATGGAGGAATTTTTTGATGAGCTTGCTGGTGCTATATGGTTTTCATCTTTGGACTTAAGATCAGGGTATCATCAAATTCTTGTTAACCAAGCTGACAGATACAAAACAGCTTTTCAGACCCACAATGGCCATTATGAATATAAGGTGATGCCTTATGGAGTTACTGGAGGTCCTGCTACTTTTCAATATGTGCTGAATTCAGTGTTGGCACCACTCTTGAGGAAGTGTGTTGTGGTTTTTATAGATGATATTTTAATCTACAGTAAATCTT
This sequence comes from Panicum miliaceum, assembly GCA_032594955.1. Classification (NCBI taxonomy): domain Eukaryota; kingdom Viridiplantae; phylum Streptophyta; class Magnoliopsida; order Poales; family Poaceae; genus Panicum; species Panicum miliaceum. Next base: position 7,763,239 of record CM064060.1, on the reverse strand, counting down.
GGGAAGAACATTTACAGCACATCAGGGTCGTTTTCTTATTGCTGCAACAGCATCCTTTCAAGGTGAAGCTGACAAAATGCACTTTTGCTCAACAAGTGCAATATCTGAGCCATGTTATAAGCAAAGATGGGGTTGCCACTGACCCAAGCAAAGTCAAGGACATTCAACAATGGCCAACACCACAATTTGTGAGAAAAGTCAGAGGATTTTTGGGGCTAGCTGGCCATTATAGAAAATTTGTCAAGAATTTTGGGATTATTAGTAAACCCCTGACTAACTTATTGAAGAATGGAGAACTGTTTGGTTGGACTTCCATCCATGAAGAAGCTTTTGCCATTCTTAAGAGAGCTTTGAGCACAACCCCTGTGTTGGCTTTACCTAATTTTACCAAGACATTTGTCATTGAAACAGATGCTTCTGACAAAGGAGTAGGAGCAGTTCTGTTACAAGATGGATATCCTGTGGCATATATTAGCAGAGCTCTGGCCCAAAGAATCAAATGTTGTCAACCTATGAAAAGGAATGCTTGGTCATATTACTTGTTGTTGATCACTGGAGATCTTATCTTCATCATGTTGAATTTATCATCAAGACAGATGAGAAGAGCTTAGTTCATTTGGATGATCAGAGATTGTCAACTCCTTGGCAACACAAAGCTCTCACTAAATTGATGGATCTCAAATATAAGATCATATATAACAAGGGTGTGGAAAATACAGTGGTTGATGCTTTATCCGGAATCAATCCTCAAAGCCAGTTGAAAATTCTGGCTCTATCTTGTTCCCAACCAATTTGGCTGGAGGAGATAAGTACTGCTTATGGCAAATACCCTGACACAGCGAGATTATTGGCTGCTTTAGCCATTCAAAGTCCTCAGGGGGATTATATGCTTCAAGAAGGGTTGATAAAAACTAAAGGTAAAATCCTAGTTCCACCAGACATGAGGATACAAGAACTTATTATCACAGCTCTCCATGCTAGCCCAGTTGGGGGTCATTCTGGTGCACTAGTAACTTACCAGAAGGTAAAACAAGCAGTTTTTGTGTGGACCAAGATGAAAACTATGATTAAAGACTTTGTGGCCAAGTGCCAAGTTTGTCAGCAAGCAAAAATAGAGCGGGTGAAGTACCCTGGTTTGCTCCAACCACTTCATGTGCCTGCATTTGCATGGCAAGTGATTACAATGGATTTTATAGAAGGGCTTCCCAAATCTCACTCATATAATTGTATTATGGTGATTGTTGACAAGTTCTCCAAATATTCACACTTTCTTCCTTTGGCATATCCATTTACCGCTTACAAAGTGGCCAATGGTTTTTATGGAGCAAGTATTCAAATTGCATGGGTTACCAGAATTTATTGTCTCAGATAGGGATAAAGTGTTCACAAGTACTTTGTGGAAGGAGCTCTTCAGATTAGCTGGGACAAATCTGCAGATGAATAGTGCTTACCATCCCCAAACTGATGGGCAAACAGAAAGGGTAAACCAATGTTTGGAGGGTTATTTGAGATGTTTTGTTCATTAATGCCCCTCTAAGTGGAAGAATTGGTTGTCTTTGGCAGAATTCTGGTACAACACTAGCTATCATTCCAGCCTTGATAAGATCCCTTTTGAAGTGCTTTATGGGCAGAAACCTAGACATTTGGGGATTGATGTGGTAGATTCTTGCTCAGTTCCTGATCTGAAGGAGTGGTTCACACAAAAAAAAATTGATGGTCCAGCTGCTACAACAACACTTAATTAGAGTACAACAAAGGCAGAAGCATCAAGCTAATAAACATAGATTTGAGAGAAGTTTTGAAGTTGGGGATCTGGTATTTCTCTAGATTCAACCCTATATGCAGTCATCTTTGCACAAAAGAGCCAATCATAAACTTTCCTTCAAGTATTTTGGTCCATATCCAATTATGGAGAAAATTGGGAAGGTGGCTTACAAATTGCAACTTCCAGTATCGACTACTATCCATCCAGTTTTCCATGTATCATTGTTGAAGAAAGCTGTTGGTGACAACCATCAAGTATGCTCTGCAGTTTCTTGTTAAGGTACTTGAAAGAAGGATTCAGACCAAAGATGACAGAACAGTTTCTCAAGTCTTAATTCAATGGTCTTCTTAGCCCCCGACACTAGCTACCTGGGAGGATGAAGATGTGATGCGTACTAAGTTTCCTCATGCACCGGCTTGGGGGCAAGCCGTTTTTGAAGAAGAGAGGGATGTCAGGACTCCAAACCATAACGCTGCTACAACCACCAAGGCTTCACGGGCCGATAGCAGGCCGAAACGTCTCAGGAAGCCCAACCCACAAGTCTTTGGCCCAGGATGGCAGAATTGATCCGGCTGGCACTGTTTCGCTTCGGCACGGCTCTTTCCTTTATCTACTTTCCTCCTCCGCGGAGAAGAACATGAATTTTGTAATAGGTTAGACCTTGGCTGGCTTGCCGGAGAATTTGGCGACGATCTTGTCATTGTATCGGATCTGTTACTAGTTCATCGATACATTATCGCTACCCCTATCTGTGCTGTTACACTGAGATGAATGTTGCTTGGGATGATCGCCATTGTTGGCCACAACCGAAGCCGGACAGAGCTTTCATCCATGCCCCACCTGCCTCAGCCTAACCAGTAACAACTGAGCATGGAGCCCAAGCCTCCAAACGGCCAGGCAGGAGACCATCATCTAACGACATCTATGTGTTCTACTTACTGTATTTAAAAATGTAAAGTAACAATAATGATGACCATTTCTACATCATTATTACAAGGCTACATTTTAGGCAATGCATCTGCACTTTTGGGCACCTGTCCTTGTTGTGGCTCCTCCTTCAGCCGAGAGTGCATCCTGGCCAGCGTCTCCCGGAACCTGTCGAGGTCCAGGCTCACGTTCTGCCCGCGCAGGTACACGTGCTCCACGAGCTCCCACTCCTTCCCCCCCTGCTCCCTCCTCGCCCTCGCCGGGTCGGCCACGACGACGTGCCCCGGCGGGTACCTGCGGCTCAGCGAGCTCTCGGCCGCGCTCACGTCGTACTGCTCGTAGCGCAGCCCCATCCTCGCCGCCGGCACGCCGAAGAGGTTGCGCGAGAGCAGGGCGATGCCCAGCGGCGCGATCTGGGCGAGCGCCGCGCGGCCGGGGCGCAGGAACAGGAGCGTGGTCAGGTCCGCGCCGTGCACGCCCACCAGCGCGTCGTACGAGCTCACCGACGCGTACACGGCCGAGAGCGGCGCCCCGGTGGCCGTCTCCATGATGTCGACGTCGAACCCGACCGACGCCGCCAGCCGCGCCACGGCCGCCTGGTTCTCGATCACGCGCCTCCCCCTGCGCGACACGATCCCGAGCCTTGGCCGCCCCGGCGGTGTCGCCGTCGCCGGCTTGCTGCTGCTGCCACTGGGCTGCTCGTCGTACGCGTCGGCGAGGAACCGGTGGAAGTCGACGATGGTCTTGCTGTCCCGGAGCCGCGTGGAGTTGACGGCGAGGTAGTCGTGGTAGCGGGTCCCGACGATGGCGCCGGGGAAGCAGTGCGTCCTCCGGTCCCTGAGCAGATCGACGACGTGGTACCCCGAGAGGCCGGAGATGATCTCGCCGTACGTGCCGACCCACCGCGGGCTGTACGCGAGCACCGCGAGCACGACGCGGCGGCGGAGGTGCTGCACCGTCAGCCACAGCGGCAGGAACCCGTCGTTGAACACGTGGAACAGGTTGTGGCTGTACCCCCCCGCCGTCATGACGAACACCGGCGCGTCGTGCCGGACGTCGCACCGGTGCGCGGCGGCCTCCTCCGGCCGGGCCGCCCGGAGCCTCACCTCGTGGATGGTCTTGGTGATGTACCCGTCCCACTTGCGGGTGTAGGGCCGTATCCGCTCCTCCACGGAGGCGGCCGCGGCCCCTCCGCCGGGCGCCGGCGGCGGGAACAGCAGGAGCGAGAGGGACGCGGGGTCCGTGCGCACGTCGCCGGCCATGAAGCAGACGTCGGAGTGGTAGTCCGAGCGGTCGCAGCAGATGCTGTGGCTGGGCAGCGACGAGCACGGGGAGCCCACCTGGTTGTCAAGAACCTGTCGCGGAGCGCCGCCGCCCTCCCGATCCGCATCGCCGCCGACGCCGACGTGCTCCAACCCGAGGTGTTCCTCCGACGCCGCGCCGCTCGTCGATCTGGGCGCGAAGAAGCCTACGACGGCGCCGTGCGGTGCGGGCGCGGAGAAGAAGCGCGGGGCGTAGAGGAGCGCGCACAGGGCGACGACGGAGAGCGCGAGGAAAGACTGCACGGCGAGCGCCCATCTCCCCTTAGCCATCTTGACGGCCGCCGCCGCGTCGTCCACGGCGACGACGACCTTCTTGGGGCCGGACACCTTCGCCGCCGCCATGCTACCTCCAATTAAGCTAGCAAGCTGCTCGACGGGTCGGTCGGTGAGCTGCTAGTACGGGCGCCGAGAAATAAATGCTGCGTGCGTGCGGCGGCGGCTCACCGACGCCGCTGCCGCGCGCCTTGTCTCACTCTACCCCCGACACGATTGTGTAAGCACGGAGGAAGATGATGCGCGCGCAGCAAAGGAGAAAGGACCAAGCTGAGATGAGATAAAGATCGCCGTGTCTTTAAACAAAGCCGGCTGAGGCAAGCAGCGGCACGTTCCAGTTGACCGGCCGGCGACGCGGCGTCCATCCCGTCGGCCGGGCGCGCGGGAGCCGCGGGGCGGCGGAGCCGGCATGCGCGGCACGTGTCCCTGCCTGCCGTAGCTGGCTGGTCGCCGCGCACGTACGAGGAGTATGGAGGAATTCAATTCAAGTGGCTTCGCCGTCGGTGATCTCGATCCAGGCGGCGTATGGGGAGCCTCACGACCACGGATCGATCCGATCTTGCTTGGCGCCGACGCGATCCGTCCGTCTTGAGATTTCGCCCATTAGACCTTGAATTACGGCATCCAGCATTGACGTTAGGGTCAGATCGAGTGCGAGACACGCGATCAGATCGGATGCCCCATGCGCAGAATAATCCAACTTGCTTGTAGGCCCGCGCATTTTACAATCCCGAGACGCTATTTTTCATTATTTTCGAGCAGAGCTTCAGCTTCGGGCCGGGCGGGAGCAGAGTTTGGAGTTTGGAAGTGATCGAAATGAATATAAAAGAACAAAATAGGTAAGTTAAATTTTTCAATATGCTCACCGCTCAAGCCCTAAGAATTTATGAGATTCAAAGACTAATATATAGCACAGTCCCGATATCCAGGATAGACATTCAACTTGTACACTGAGTTAAAGTGCTTTAGACAATTATGTTTAATCTAAGTCTTAAAAGAACGAAAATGACTCATCTAAGTGCTACTGGAACGAGTCTAAGATTTCTTACAGCTAGAGCTGCTGGAACGAGCGTAGCTATTTATTCGGACTACACGGCCACTAAACATGGTAAACATTGATCCAACTAATCATAATTTAGTATTTAATGGTGTTTAAATGTAATAAAAACGGTTATGTGGACGAACAATACTTGGAACTACACCGAACATGACAATACTTTTAGCTTTTCAACCAAATATTTAATATAAGATCAGATTTTTTAGTAAGCTTCTTGTCAAGCTTATCTCGATACGAACAATAATGCAATAATGCGTTTGAGATGCATTCAACTTCCAAGTGTCCAAATTTTATGATAGTCGCACAAATACATAGTGTCTGGACACCTAGCCTTGTGATGCACTTATATTAGTGTCTCGTTCCCACTTATGACAAAGAAAAAGGTACACCTAACAGTATATAAATAGAACTTGGTACATTGCGTGATCCAGAGTAACCATGTCCTTGACTTACTTGCACTATTCTATTCTATTCTATCTTCTTGTGCTTTTATATTTCACATTTAGCAAAGTGCTGCATGTTGGCCTGCGTATCCTGCGCTGCTAGTTCAAGGTTGGCACCTTAAATTTATGAAAATTTTGTAGTGTCACCGTGTTGGTTGAAGTGAACATGCAACTAACAACTCCCTCGAAGTTCTCGGAGAATTTATTGGCACTATTATTTTAAATAAAATAACTGTCTATAATATGCTACAACGTTCATGGGCTGAGTGCTCCTGGGCTGAAAGTGATGTCGTTTGTAAATCGCTTTACCATCAATTTTCGTTCATCGGAGCTTGTACTCTCTCCGTTCTAAATTGTAGATCATTTTAACAAATCAAGATACATAAATTTTGTTATGAATTTTGTTATGTATGTAGACACAATGTATATCTAGATGCATAGCAAAATCTATGCATCTAGATTTGCCAAAACGATTTACAATTCGGAACGGATGGAGTATTTTTTTAGCGGTACAAATGTACAATAATCCCGTCTCAATCCTAGTCAAAACCGAACACAGGGTGTGAAGAAAGGGATTGGGGGAAATTAAGGCCATTTACTTCAAAAAAAGACATTAAGGCCTTGTTCATTTAGTTTTCGGCTAGGATCGCGGTCCCATGGGGTTGACCCCCTCACGGATTTCCTCCTGGCCCACCAAAAATGGGGGCTCCTATATAGCTTGTGGAAGCTGGTTAACCAATATAGCTTTAAAGCCCGTTAGACCCAATATAGCTGGTTAATCAATATTTTAAAAAATTAGATTCAACATTTTTTGACAGATGAATCATCATTTCAAAATAGTGGATTCAACAGTTCTCATAAACACATTGCAACATTAAAAAAATACTAAGATCAATATTTTTCTTAACCTATTTCAACATCTCAAGAGAATGAATTCAAAATTTTTGAAACCCTAGATCAACATTTTAAAAAATATTTTTTTCTCTCGGTTTCTTCTCCGCCGACAGCGAGCATGGCGGCGACGGCACGCGGAGCAGGGCGCGGCGGCGGCGGAGGCGCGCCGAGCATGACAACGTGCCCTGGAGCAGCAGAGGCGCGCGGTGGCGGCGAAGGCCCGCAAAGCAGGGCGTGGCGGCCGATGTGGCACGACAAGGGAGCAGGGGCAGCGTGCGGCAGAGGAGACAAAGCTGCGCACCGCGGGGGAGCGGGGCGGCGGGTAAGGTGCGGGAGGCGGCGGTCATGGAAGAGAGGAGGAAGAAGAAGATCCAATGGTTAGGATCAGTCGCCCAATCTCAAAGCAGTGGAAGCTATATAGTTAACTGGCTACCGGAAGCCAGATAGGATTGGCGCCAAAAAATTGTATTTGGTTAAGCCCAGTCTGGATTCCACCCCGGCCCAAACCTGGCGGAACCCCCCTCTGCATAAGCTCCTTTTGGGAATTAGATCCCTAGTAACTGAACAAAGCCGAAGGGCTAACCGAACGCAATTTCCTTCGTGGGCTGGGGTTGAATCCACGTCGCGGTGACCCCCGAGGATTGGGCCACGACCCGGTCAGTTCCCCGGCCAACCGAACATTGTGTTTTGGGAGGTGGACAGGTGGTTGAGCAATATATACGTCTTGGGAAGTTGAGCAATGCCTTGAAATCATCACTGATGATCACTCAGTTTTGTTTCCTGTTGCTTGCTTCATATTGTTTTGCATCGTCAGTAGTTCATAAAACATGCTTTATAGCGAATATTCCATTCAGCCTTCTAGTAATATTGTCCAAGTGATGTATATAGTACGTAGTCCATATTAAAGGATATATACCCATATGCATATGGGCAGCCCATAAAGAATAAACAAGTATCGATCTATCTCTTTCCACTTATTATCTCTCTCTAACTTACCACCTCTTTTCACTTTTAATATTGTGCACATAATAGTAACTAAAAACGTGAGACCACCTCTTTTCACTTTTAATATTGTGCACATAATAGTAACTAAAAACGTGTCCCGTCTATATGGACTACTTGGTCTAAATATATTGGGCTTGCCCTTAAGCTGTAACATACGTGCTCGATTTCGAGTCCCAGTAACATGAGCACTCATATTTTTATAATTTATTTTAAAAATTAGCGACGCTATTTTATTGTTTTGTTTTTGTAAAAAGGCCTGCACCCTAGGTCCCTAGCACGATCGATCAACTGCAACCTCATTAGTCAGGAACTGCGGCGATGGCCGGCCGCCACGACAGGCCAACAACCGCTGCACCTGTAGCTGATCCAAGTGTCCAATCCAATCCTTCATTCTTTCTAGGTCGATCAGTTACATCATAGCAAGCAAAGCCAAGCTGGAAAGGATAGGAGTGGTATGCCATTGTCATATAAACTGAAGCTGACAGCAACCGATTCACAGCCCGGCCGTGAGCCCGTGAGGGTGGCTGCTAACTTTTCAGGTCACCGGGGGACGACTTCACCTGTAACCACCGGGGTGCAGAATAATTACCGAGTGGAACAGTGAGGCACAATCACTCAACCAGCATGGACAGGAATACTGGCCTTTCTCCATCCGGAAAGCGACCACTCGCCGCTCACCAATCCAATCTTTCTTCAGGTCAGGAAAACCAAGGAACACTTCGTCCTCACCCAGTTATCACCCACACCACAGGTAGTGGCCTGGTAGTGAGTGCCAGTCGCCACCAGCACAGCAAGCAGCAGTGGCGAGCAGTTCCCCGCGAGAGATCACAAGCAAGACTGCTGCTCCTATCCACACCTTCACCGTCGCTCATGGTCACAGTAAATCCCTTCGGCGACGGCGACATGGAAGATCTCCACCGTCGATTCACCAAGCTGTGGTGGAGGGTTAGTGACTGGAACATCCCGTGATGGTGAGAACAACTGGTACGTCTCCCCCGCCGTCCGCCGGCGAGCCGCCTCGTGTCTCGCCGGGGCATGCCTTCTAGAGAAAGAATCATCGCCTCTTTTGCGTGAAGACAAACTATGAGTGCGACATTGTGTCACTTGTGGAGCTCTAGATGATGGTTCGGTCGACCTCAGCAGGGACGGGATTGTCTACAGGTATGCGTAGTGTGTAGTGTAGGTCTAGATGTCTGCGCATGCTCAGGGTATGGCGACATAGCGTGTGGGTGCATGTGTGTTGTGTTAAAGAAAAGGCAGAGGGAATGAACTTCTGAAGAAAAGGAGACATTCAGAATATGGGAGGAACAACTAGCTTTTGTTGTTGCTGCTGTTTGTACTATTTACATTGCACCAGGCATTACATGACTCAAAAGGAGTGACATAGTTGGGATTTCTACATACAGCTAGGCCGGTAGCGATTCAACTATATACACCAGGGCCATGGCATTACAGGTGCTGCTGCTTTTTTTTCCCCAATCCTGGTAGATGCCACTGCTACAGCTACTACTGCTATATTACTAGTACTAAGCGATTCTGATAAGGGGTCAGCTGCAGGTTTTCCAGCAGGCTCATCTTTGATACAGGAAACAGCCCTACACAAAAATATAATTGGTTTTTGTTCAGATGCTAGATACGAGCATTGTTGCGTCAGCCTTCGAATCGTTCGAAGGGTTACTACCGCAGTTATTCTGCTGCTGATGCCTCGGCCCTTCTTCTCCGCATCCGAGCTCCCCACGACAGGTTCTCGTCTGAATCCTTCGTCATGCTCCTCCTCTTTAGTTCCGCGACCTGGTCTTCCCAAGATCTTCTCCAGCCAGATTTTCCTTCATGGTCCTGTGGCCCACATGGACAACAAATCAGTGAGGAGAGTTAGAAACAGAGCTTCAGAGAGTTGAAACTTCGAAAATGGAATAACAAATAATGGCTGACAGTTGCAATGGATATTGTCAACTTCATGGATGATTCTCCTGTAAGGACTGATATAAGCCATCAGAATAGGAAGATAAGCTCACTCCATCAATTCTCAGTCTTACACGTAAGGATGAACCTTTCAAACTGTTTCCCAGATAAACTAATGCTGACATACATGAAAACGACTTCTCCAAACTCTTCTGCATGTTGCTAGTCACTCATTATCCATCCCCTACCTTGCACTGTTTGTGTTAGGGAAAATTCCTATCCATTCCTATTCATATGTTTATCGCATCAGGGAGAAATTCTGTTCATTGAACATTTGTGCATATGTAAAACAATACAGTGAATTTTCAGACACCCCTTGTTTATATTTATTTTTTGCATACATAATTCACCAATCTTTCAAGCACGGTAAAGTTAAAGGCAGCCTTCAAACACCGAAAATTTACAGTGAGTTGCAAACCACAAGAGATGTTCCTAAAAGACCCACAACAACTCTAATCAATGTCCTAGATCATCAGTCATTCGACACTTGATCAATCAGCCATCTTATGTATACCTTGTGAATCCACATATAAATGTCATGCCATGTCAAGGAAATTGTATGTTTTAATGGTTTTAAAGTTGCATAGGCAGATTTAATCAAGCTAAAGCCTACCTATAATATGCCCTTATTGCTCGGCCAAACAGGCCTTATTAACTATGAGCATCAATGTGAAAGTCACGCACTAACAAACTCATTAATCAGGGACATCTAGATTCACAGCTTCGCACAAGTTGCAGTTCACTCAGGATGCCTATGTTTGAACTCAAATCAAGGACTGATGCAGCTGAAACAACTAGATTGCTTTCCAAATGACAGATGAAGCACCAAAAGGATCTAGATCCTACGAGCAGAAGAGCCGACGAGTCGCTCACGTACAGAATACAGATCAAAGATCTGAACTCCGCAAACACCCTCCAGCCTTGATTGGAATCCCAACAAATTGCAGGCTGAGAGACCTTCGCTGAACACTCAGGCTCCATAAAGTTCAGTAAAATCGCTCCACCTAGAAATTAGGCAGAATTTAACACATGCCTTCCAGTGACTAAGCCAGTAGCTTCCTCTCCAATTCAGAATCTAAAAATCAAAGTGGTTCAAGATCCCACCCTCAACCAACGAGCAGACACAAATCAATCGTAATCCTGACCAAGAGATTAATCCTATAGCAATCGAAGTAGCATGCAATGCAATCAGGGGTCATGCGAGGAGAGCAGTGACCCACCTGGTGGTGGTAGTAGGCGCGATGGGAGCGGGAGCCGGAGAAGGCGAGGCGGCAGACGCCACGGGCGAGCGCACGGTCGTAGCTGGCGCGGCGGCTCGGGTCGGAGAGCGTCTCGTAGGCCTCCTGCACCTCGATGAAGCGGCGGGTGTTCTCCGCCGCGGCGCCCGGCGGGGACACGTCCGGGTGGTACTGGAGCGCCAGCCGCCTGTAGGCCGCGCGGACCTCGTCGGCGCTCCCCTCCGCCGAGATCCCGAGCAAGTCGTAGAACGTCCGCGGCGGCGTCTCCGTCTCCTGCTCCTCTGTGCGCACGCCGCCGCCGCCCTCCCGCCGGGCGGCCCGCGCACGCAGGCGCAGGCGTACCGCCACCGGCCGCGGGACGGTCCACGAGTGCCGGAAAGCGACGCGGCCGGCGCCAGTGGGGAGGGCGGCGGGGACCGCGGCGGCGGCGGCGGAGGAAGTGGGGGGAGTGGCGGCGAGGTGGGGCATGTGGTTTCCTTGCTGCGCTTCGCTTGCGCTTGCTGGTTTGGTTTCTTCGGTGGGTGCCGGGTTGGCTTCCGCAGCTAGGCTCTTAGCGCCAAAGAAATATCTTAAAAAATCGATGGACCCCACTCCGGCGCGCAACAGACAATGTACTACCACCAGGAGCGGCGGCGCTCGTGCAAAAAATTGGAGAATTTTCCTCAATTTATGTGAGAATTCGCTGTTTTGTAAGCTTTGCAATTCATGTCTTAAAATACGAGAGAGAGAAAAAATCAAAGATTACTACATATCTCTGCTTGGAGCTTGCAATTCCCCCAAAAGTTATTTTATTCAAAGTAGCCACCCTACTCGGTAAGTTGCAAAAACTAACCCACTAGATGCATGCTTAACCCAATCAGTTTGTTTCACCATTTTGGTTACTTTCATAGTATAATTTGAACACCCTTTTTAGAATTTCACAAAAAAAATGCTTATGAGAGCTTAAACTCTATGACACCTGCTTTTTGCAATTTGAAAAAGGCAATCTTACTAAACATGATGAATAAGCCTAGTTAAAGCACTTGAACATGCTTGACTCAGCTAGCATAGCACACAATGGCTCCATATCAGTGAAAAATAGGTGAAAATGAAATTGTTCAATTATGTGTGCAGTGGGGTGTTTTTTTTTCCAACATAATTTCTGTGTGAGAACTTGAAAGTAGAAATAAGATGGTTTATGGGAAATTTCAAACTCCAACTAACGTATAGAATAATTTTTAAATATTTTGTAAATATAAGCACCATCGAACAATCTAGCTACAATCTTCCCCTTACCTTTTTTCTTCCCTTTTCTTTCGATGGAGCAAGCAACAAATGTATATTATTCTCATCATTTCTTAAAGCGTGCACGTCATTCACCATGCGATTATAATTCCCTTTTATGAGCAGGCTTGAGTTTTTAATAAGATGAGTCAACCCAGCTAGTTTGCTTATTGAGCCGGACTATGGCAGTTCAATATATATCTTAACAAGCACCAACCCGATCCAGGTCAAGCCAACTTGACATTTATTCTAGTTACCATATAATAAACAATGTGTCTTTCCTAGTTATTATCATAAGAAAAATTAAAATCAAGTTAAGTCAATGGATACTGCTTTCTATAGGCCAGTGTGTTTATTTTTTTGCATTTGGCACACTGCTCGTACATTCCCCTCTAATTGTATGTAAATAATTTTTCGAAAATCCACTATATGAAACTTTGGGTTTTGGCTATCATCACTATATAAAGGGTTATACTGATTGAGAATGTAAAATTGATATAACTATATTATCATTAGATAGACTTTCATAGTGTATCACTATTCTTATTCAAAACAGTATCAAAATATTATATTAGAGACTACATCAATGTATTACACAACTATTTTTCTAAAGATGGGATGTACCAAAATATCGTAGTTCTTTGCCATCTTTCAACTCATGGAGTGCAGGTTTTTTGGTTGTCCGGTCTGATGGGGTTTCTAGTGTGAAACAACACAACAATACAACATGGACATGCACTTTTTCAAAGCTCACACTTACTATATGTGCATATACTCTAATCATATTGTTAGGTAAGTTTTTATAACATGTGAGAAGGGTCATGATTGTTTCTTGGAGTATCCGATTTGTTTTGTCATGCAGAACCTAACCAACATACAATAATATCAATCATGTCGTTGGAGACTTTGCTATTTAACTAAACATGCTGATTGCTGGCCAATAATTTTCTCCAGTATAGCACATTCAACTATCACAAGATAACGGTTTAAAGAAACACGATGCGATTATTCGCATGAAACAAAAAAGGGAATCCTTCTAGATGGTTTATGTATATGCCATTGATGCAGCTTCCATTGTTTTTAAAACATAATACAAAGGTTCAAAACCCACACATAACCATGTCTTCTTAAAATAAGTGATGCTTGTATATTGAGGTAAATGGAGATATTTTGCAAGCTTGGCACGACAATCAATTTAGACCTTGACCATCTACGTTATTTAGAGTAGGATTTAAAATCTCCAAATTTAAGAATTATTTCGAGTAGGATTTAAAATCTTCCCTGTTTGCAAAGCAAGGATTTAAGAAACAAGTTGGTATTTATTTTGAAACTACTTTTGAAGGCTAATTGAGCCTCATACTACTCAAAAGTTTATTCGAAATATTCATCACAAGATATTATATTGTTTAAAGATTAAATTCGTTGGGTGCTTTACCCAAAAGTACTTTTTATATAAATTAACTTCACATTGTGGATCTGGAGAGCACTTTGCGGTTGAGTTGCATCCTAGATGCGTTGTATTCCAAGGAAGAGTATAGTATAGAAGGACCGGCGGAGATGCCAAGACTGAGAGATATAATTGTTTACTCTAGTTTTTAATTCCTTTCATTGCTCATGTCATCTTTATACAATTTGCATTCACATCGACTAGATCTGATATGAACTTGTATATTTAGGTGAGGATTCTCGTACAGCCACCTCAAAAAAGAAATTTAAATGCGGGCCATGACATCGTTAGCTTTCCTCTGGCCTGCAAGCATTGAAAATTCTAGTGAGATGCGTGTTTTCTATTAAAAAATCAGCTGCGCTTAAGTCAGTGTGCGAGTTTGCACCTTGCCCTTCCGTAGCTGCGCCAACCATCTCACTAGCTGATTTCGTCCTCTTTTGCCAGAGTGAAAATCTGTGATTTCGTTTAAAAAAATGCATGCTCATGGTTCGCTTTCTGAGGGGCTCCAACATCAAACTTCTGGGAACGAAGAGACGGCTTCCATCCAACTTTAACATGCATGGAGCACTAGTGCTCCACTGCACACCACAGCTTTCAAAGGGAAAAAAGGCAACGAATCCGGTGGTCGTTGTCATTGCCGTCGACGTTGTTACATAAAGTAGTACGTGATTATTGTAATGACATGCTCCGTTTAGGACAAATTGTAGTGGCGGTGTAATCATTTAACATCCTTGGACCTGAAGGAGCAAAGGTGCCTCTGCTCCGTAGATGATGTCATGCAGACGGATTTTGATTTCCGACACAGGATAGAAGCTTGCTTTGCTATGAACAAAACAAAATTGGTTCTAAAGGCAGACAGCTTAGTTTGGTTCTATATCCCAAGACGCAGCAAGCGCATTCGGCTCACGTGCAGCTACGATGCAGAACACGATCTTTATTCCTGAGAGAACATGAGTACATGACACCTCCGATCACCCCCTGAGAGCACAAAGCCAGAAACAAACAGAGCAGAACGAAAAGGAAACAGCACCAAATTGTTCAGGCTTCAAACCAAAAGAACTGAAATGCCATCAAACAGTCAATGCCAATTTGGCAAACGCTGTCAGGATTCCAGGGCCCCATAAATGGATGGAAAAAAAAAACTGAATGCACAACGTAGGGTAGATGCAGAATCACAGGCAAGTTCGAGGATTCAGGGCTGAACAAAAAACACCTACCAAGAGGTAGGCATTTGAGGGTTCGGAGAGTGCTACTCTGTCTATAACCAAGAGAATAGCATTATTTATTACTACATCCATAGCACAAACCCATACCTTCTCAAAGTGAACTGGCTCCCCTCAAAACAGACGCCAATGCCAATCCCCTTTGAAAAACCTGCACAGGTTTTCCAGTACGACAGCACCAGTTGTGCAAACTCGCACACTGACCAAAGCAGCAGAAATAAAGTGAAGAATAATAGAAAGATGTAAGGAATGCAACACAATTGTTCAAAATTCAAATGTATGCTGCTTATCTCTGGAGCTATCAAGGCACAACTCGAATAGGGTCGATTGCCTCACATCAGTCACTCACACTGGCTTCTGAGGCAGAAACCTGTCACTCAAAAGGAAAAAAAAAAAAGAGGAAAAGACACAAACAAACGAAAAGCAATGAATGCCAAGGCATATAGACAGAGCAATTCTAGGCAGACAAGAAAACTTATGCAGCAGACAAGATTAATAAAACCTACATCACAATTCCCTGTATTTTTTCAAATATTGGTTAAGCTTAACCAACTTTTCAAACCATTACTGATACAAGATACACATGGTAATGAGATGCAAAATAGAAGGCTACTTTGAGCAAACTAAGTGTATCAGAAGGTGTTACAGTATACGGACAAGCATATTTGGACCATTTCACTAGCCAAAGCATTCCAATTCAAAAGTAACATAGCCAAGAAGGTAAGTTGTTTGTAGTCTTGCATACAGACTTTACTTGAGTAAGTTACTCCCTTGTGTCTTCAATCAACATCCCAGAAATGAGCTCCAACAACTCTTCGTGGAATCATGAGCCTGAAACGACAAATATATAGTTGGTTTCGACCTCACTGCATGAAATCACCTTACAAGCTCCAGTTTTACATTTAGAAGTTCGCTCCAAGGAACAAATCTCAAGTTAATGAAGAATACATTTTAATACATCAGATGGAACACTCTGAAAGTTCTCCGAAGATCTTCATACCCTGCAAATAAAACTCCTAAATCAGAAAGGATGATAATAAACACCAGTTCAGCGTTCTGCATCATCATCAATCAAGTGATACTGTGATCAGCCAACTGGACAAAACAGCAGCCACTATGTAAACACTGTGGTTGCTATCATATAGCAGATTCTCCAGCACCTCCTACAGAGCCATCTACTCGAGGTCCATGTTTCCCATTAATGTCAGCTACAGCAGCGCATGCATCATTCCTCTCATCATCTTCCAAACCATCATCACATCTAGATTTCTTATGGTTGCTACTATTGTTGTTCAGAATTTCATCTTCAGATACTGTTGAGATCCTCTTATGTGCAGCAGCAGAAGCATCCACCCTTCTATCTTCCACTGGATCCTGTACAGAATGTTCATCTTTGTCACCTCTACGGGATCTTTCATCCTTTACAGATCTTTCATCTCTGTCACCTCTGTTACCTCTTTGGGATCTCTCCGCTTCATCTTTTACAGACCTTTCATCTTTGTCACCTCTGTTACCTCTTTGGGATCTTTCCGCTTCATCCTTTACAGACCTATCATCTTTGTCACCTCTGTTACCTCTATGGGATCTTTCCGCTTCATCCTTTACAGACCTATCATTTTTGTCACCTCTGTTACCTCTATGGGATCTCTCCACTTCATCCTTTACAGACCTTTCATCTTTGTCACCTCTGTTACCTCTATCTCTATGAGATCTTCTTTTGTCATCCTGAACCTCTGACCTTGTGCTGTCCCTTTTATCACTGTGACGATGCTTTCTCTCAGGAGATCTGGATCTTGAATGCCTACTGCGGCGAGAATGGCGTTCGTGAGATGGCGATGATTTGCTTCCTTTATGGTGTCGTGGTGATCTTGAACCAGCCCGAGCTGACCTTGATTTTGATGGACTTATACTTTCTTCTCTTTGTTGCTTGGGTGACCGAGAATCATCTCTGGAGGGTTTCTTATGCCTTGGACTTTTACTTCTGCTCCTGTTTCTCCTTGAACTAGACGAATGATGATCACGGGATCGGTCAATCTCTCTTCTTCCAGACCTGCTATACCTGTCCCTATCATCCCTATGTGATCGATCACTACCATACTTTAAGTGGCGAGATCTTGATGGTGATCGTGATCGGTGCTCCCTTGAGCGTCTAACTGGGGGAGAGTAGGAGCGGGATCGCCGGCTCCTACGGTACTTGATAGGTGATCTTGACCGAGATTTTGATCTACGAGTAGGGGGTGACGGTGATCTGTAAATCAAATAAACCTGTCAGGCTAAGGAAGGAAAAGCAATCAACCAGTTGCTTTCTTCCCTGAAGTTGACAAACATTTAGAGTGGAAAACAGGAAATTTTTCATCAAATAATACAACCAAACCAAAACTACAAAAGAATACTGCTGCAAATTCCTAACCAAGAGAGACACATTAACTACCCCCAATTTGCAGCCTACCATAAAGAGATACATGGTTTATATAATTATATGCCAAGCAACAAAACACGTGATTTGAAACTTACTCATCAGAATAAAGCGTGAGTTTTCAAATAGCAAATGCCAATCTCATCCATATCTCTATTATCCAAAAGAGGCATCGGAGTTATAGGAACAAAAAATTGATCAATGCTCTGATCCCATCTCAAAATCTAAATGTATACTAGAATCATGTCAATGCAATCATTCTGTAACCAAGATATTAGAAGTCGCCAGGAGTTCTTCCAAAACCAGAACGATGCATTTTATTTGTAGTTAAATAAAATTGTAGATGTGTAATCTTCAATCAGTGTAGAATCTAAGATGAGTAAAAAGAAGCCAAAATAAAAGAATACCTTGACTTCCCTCTGGCATCCTTTTCTTCCACGCTGTCCCCACCTAATCCCTCTGCCTTTAACTTCCTGCTTATCTCAGCAGCCCTTGCTGCAGCTGCTTCAGTGGCAGATTTCATAGTGGCCGCACGTGCAGCAGCCTGTTGGGTTGCTATTGTCTGTTGCATTAATAGAGCCTGCTGGAATTGCATCTGCTGCAACTGAACAGCTTGTTGCATCATCATAGGCAAGTTATTATTAGCTTTAGGAGGAAGAGATTTTGCCATCTCCACATTCAATGGACGACCACCAACATTCCTGTTATTGAGTTGCAACGCTGTAGTTGCTTCTTCAGGTTTGGAGTACTCGACATAAGCAAAATGTTTCGAATCCGTGATGGTACAATCGACAACTTTACCACATATCCCAAATAGCTGCCTAATATAATCCACAGTAAGAATTGGACTCAGGTTGCTAATTTGAACAGTTTTCTTCAGGGTATCAGCTTCAACAGCTTTATCCTTTGAACCTACAAGGATACAATATACAAGTGAGCAACAAGACTGACAATATGGAAAAAAAAACTGTTAATTGCATATTCCAATTTAGAGTAGCATACTTGTAATAATTTGAACTCGAGGAATATGGTAATGGAATATTCAGTAAGTAGCTTAAATTAAAAGAAACAGTTTTGCAGAGCCCACAACTTAATTTGCTCGGTAGAGTTGCCAAATGTTCATTGAATTGCATGTATAGAAAAATAATGAACATCGAGCAATAATAGCAGTACTAAGCAACAGTTGGGATACTGCAATAATGATACTAGTCTAAATTTGCGATAGGATAAGAATAATGAGCCATCAAGCCAATGGCATCCACTGCATTTGGCACATAAACAATACAGCATTCTAACTAAGCATGCTTTCTGTTGCACCAACACTTTATCCATGAACGAAACCAATTAACATCCTGTCCCGTTCCTAGTTCAACATTGGATCACCAAGGAAAATTCCTAATGCGTGTCTGGAAGGAATCATCACCTGAAGCCTCTCCTGCAGCTTTAGCCTGTGCAGCATGTGCCTGCAGTGCCTGGGCAGCCATGATGGCCTGAGCAGCTGCCATGGCAGCTGCAGATGGTGCCATGGGTGTGCTGCCAAGTGCACTGACAGACGACGTAGCAGCAAGCAACGTCATCAGCAGCTGTTGTGGCGGGTGGGTGAACTTACAGTCAGTGTCAGCCTTTGTGCACCTCCCGTTGATGTAGTCCCGGCATATCTCCCCCAGCGAGGCACCAACCCCCGGCAGGACAACTCCTCCAGAGGAACCAGCGGATGAACTAGGCATGGCCCCTAGGAGGCTGGGGAAGGCACTGGAGGGCGCGCCTGTGTAGTTGGGCATGTTGGGCATGGTCTGGTTGACCATGTTTGGGTAGGCTGAGCTGACGGACGGTAGTGCGGAGGGGAAAGCAGCCGTGGGTGTGGCAGTGGAGCCGCTGAAGAAGACGGGGAAGGGGCTCCCCATGACGGGGGAGCCGTCAAGCTCGACGTGGACCATATAGTTGCCGCGCTTGGGGACGGCGTAGGTCACCGTGTAGGATCCGTCCCCGTTGTCCTTGACGGCGCAGTCGAGGTCGTCCCCGCCGACCCCCGCGGCAGGGGAGACGCGCGCCCGCACGCACGCGCCGCCGGCGGTGAGCCTCCGGCTGTGGCGGTCCTTGGCGATGACGGTGAAGGTGGCGGGCGTGCCGGCGTTGCCGCCTGCGATGCCGGGCCCCGCGGCGGAGCACTTGGACGGGTCGACCGGGCCGGGCGGGGCCGGGGCGTCGTCGTCGGAGCCGGGGGAGGCTGGCTCGTCCGGGGAAGGCGGGGCGGGGTCGGGATCCTGGTCTTCGTCGCCGGACCCGGCGGCGGAGGAGGCGGCGAGCGCCTTGAAGGTCGCGTCGAAGGCGGCCTTGGCGGCGGCGGCGGTCTCGGCCTCGGACTTGAGCTTGGCCTCCTCGGCCTGGCGCACCCAGATGGGCTTGGGCGCCGCCATGGGAGCGCGGCTGCCGATGCTCTGACCTAGTCCTCCTAGATGCTCCCCCTGAGCTCTGCGCGTCGGCTAGGGTTTGGTGGTGGGAGGGGAAGCAGATGCAGGCAGATCGAGAGGGAGGCCGCCGAGGGAGAGGAGGCGGAGTCGGATGAGCCAACCAGCCAAGGCAACAAAGGGAAAGGCGGAGAGATTCTCCGGCCAGAATCTGGGCCAAGACGGCCCAGCCCAACTGGCCCAAAAGGCCCAATAACAAAACTATTCCACGGGAATTCTCCTACCCTTCGGCTGCTGCGGAACTCTAGTACACTACGCCAAGGAGCATGGCGCCGCCGCCGGAACCCCGGCGCCCGTACAAGCGCCCGGCCATCTCCGACCAGCAGCGCCGCCGCGATCTCGCCCTCCAGGCGCAGTCCGCCCGGCGCGCCGACGCCCAGGCGCGCGCCCGAGCCCTCGCCAGCTCGCTCCTCACCACCCCGACCCCTCCTGTGGCCACCCACCGCCACGAAGAGGAGGACGAGCATGAGGAGGAGGAAGAGCACGAGCCCAACGTCGCCGACGTCGCCGCAGCCGCCTCCAAGCTCCGCAGCTCCGACGCGCGCCGGTGGTTCGCCCGCCAGATCATGCTCCCGGAGTGGATGGTCGACGCCCCGCCCCACCTCGCCAGCGACTGGTCCGTCCACTCCTTTCCCCCCACCTCCCCTTCTGCCTATCCTACCTATCTGGTATTGATTTTTTCAATTTAGTACTGTTTGATGCTCTATTCTCCTCCAAAGATACCTCCGTCTCCCCTTGATATCAACAAAATTTCTTAGCATAATAATAGGGCTGACTCCGCTGCAATGTTTTTCTTTCATATACTAGGCATGTTTTTGCCAGGCCTTCTGGTAAACGATGCTTGGTTGTGTCTTCCAATGGCATGACGATTAGCAGGGCGCGTAACGGATCCATCCTTCACCGGTTCCCTTCCGCTCTGCCGAATGGATCAAAGAGAGACATATCTGGCCCAGCAAGCTCCTACTCCATACTCGATTGCATTTTTCATGAGGTGCCCAAACCTAGTTTTCCTTTTCATTTGGTGTGCCAGCTAGTTGATCTTTTATGCCCTCTTGCTTTTAGGCCTAATTCTAAGTTCTAATGTCCTATAATACTTGTGGTGCAGCCTGATCAAACATACTATATCATTGATATGATTTGTTGGCGAGGCTATTCACTGTATGATTGCACTGCTGAGTTTAGGTTTTTCTGGGTAAACTCTAAGCTCACAGAAACTTCAGCTGGTGATCCTCCATCAACATGCCATCGATATAGATTCAGTGCTGTCCCAATATATGAGTGCACTCTTGAGGGTCTTCAAGCAGCTTACTCTGGGAGCACACCTTATGTCAAAGATGGCTTGCTGTTTTATAACAAGTATATTCCTTGTTCCCTACCAATTATATCCTCATATTTTTCAAATATATATCTCAACCATTCTAAAAATCTGATTGTTTTGTAATCAGGCATGCACATTATCAAGCTGGAATCACACCCCTTACACTAGTATGGAAAGATGAAACGTGTAGCCAATATGTTATTGATACTGACAGCAAAGGAGAAATTCCAAATGAGCAGCACGTATGTTTCTGTATTCTTATGTTTGATCATATTATTTCCAACAAGATAGTGTGCGGTGCATTTACTGTGAGGATTTACTTCTATATTTTCTAGCTATTGAAGAAAAGATACTTTTTGATTATTGTCTTTTAGAAAATCAACAAAAAAGGTATTGCCTACTCTGTGACTTCTACTGTTTCACACCTTATAATATTTGTTTTCCTTGTGTCTTCATGTACTGTCAGCTTGTGTTGGAATTGCAAGAGGATGGAAAGCTAGTTACATCTGATGACCCTCCAGTTGTGTTTGGTAGCTTGGACAAGGAATTCATGCAAAAGGTATTTGCTTTAAAATGCAGCTTATTTCCAACAAACTAAGAAACATGTGGAATCACACATCTCAACATCCTCCCCTGTTTATAAGGACTTTTCATGGCGCCCCAAGCTTTTATTTGTTGACATTTATACATGATTGCATTGTTGTTTCTCCTAATTGGAAAATCTAACTTATCTCCATGCTTTTATATCATGCTTCTTCAGTGCATCAGTGATTCACTAAGTCTAAAGTCTAAACACTAGGAGTTTTAGATATCTTATCAATTTGTCTGCCTCCAGGCTCTATGATTACCTGCCTGTTTTTCGTTTCTGGAATGTTTGGAGCATTAAACCTATATGATTCTGCAGTCAAATCTGCTAGCAGGGAATCTTCTCCGCTTTGCTGTAAGAGATGAGAGTGTGAAACTTGTCGATGGAAAGATGCAGATCGGCGAGCTGCAGTTTGTTGGAAAGCCAAACCGTGCTCGTGCTTTTGCTGACAGCCATTCGAAAGTAAGTGCTGACATGAGAATGCACTAATACTTAACAATTTCCAATTCATCACATCTTCCTGTGTCATTTTGTATGTTCAGGCTTTGTTTCAGTATGCTGCAAGGCATGCTCCTCTGAGAATTGATGATCTGGTTGCTGCCATTCAATCGAACAATATGGAGCTTGAATCCACAGATGTTGAAATGCAAGATTAAGGTGAGGGGATTGTCTGTGTCTTTTCATATTTTTAAACAGTGAATTGTTCTGTTCATTAGTTGCCCTCTTCTTCAATTTCGCTTTCCTCGAGTCTTTTTGTATCTATATGTAAGGGGAATCTTTTCGTACAGGGTATACATGTGCTAATATTTGCTGTTCATCTGGATTCAGGAAGGGGCCTTTGTTATCAATTGGTATTAGTTTAACGGACGAATGCCAAAACAAAGCTAGAATGAAGGGGGCTGCAAATGAGACCAAGGTCTGTCTTGCTCCTGTTTATGTGTGTTGTTGAGCTAGACAGTTTATGCATGTGCTCTCTCTAGCATCACCTGATACATAGATCATTTTATTTTTATGATGAAATTTTAGCACAAGGATTTTGATGAAATGTAAAAGGTCTTGAATCTATCCTGCCAACTTGGTTCCCTCTGGACCTGCTAAATTGTTAATTGTACTGGTATGCATATAAAGATTCTGTAATTAGGCTGTTCCCTTCTGGCGATAACACGTTTCTGGACATGGCAGGTTGTAGACCCATCATTCATGTCAAGATTTCAGCAAATGTAGTGATTGTCTGGAACCCATGGTTTTCAGGGAGTGGCGCGTTTCCAGGTCTGATTGAAATTAGTACCTCAAGACCTGCAAAAAAAAAAAGTGAACAGCATGAGCATTCTAAATATTGACATCTACATGGCTGCCATGTGTAATATAATTAAACTTGTGAGGTATCGATCGTCCCACGTTTGCAATCTATGAATGTCAATTCCAATAGCTGAAAAACGCTCAAAGGAAATGTGTTGCATTGGATCCACATGGTTTTCCCCTTCTTATTCAGGGGTTCTCCCATCCTAATCCTAATATCTGAATTTTGAACGTAGCATGACGCCATTTTCGTTAGCCAAGCAAATGTGACGAGGAGGTCACCTGCAGCCTTCGCCGCTGTGGCTTCTTGGTACACATCTGTCAAGAAGAGTATCTGCGACGGCCGGTCTACACCGACCGACTGCCAAATTTCGTAGTAGCTGCGAGGTTCTCTCTTGGTTCTACACAGCAGCCGCAAAAAAAAAAGGGTCAGAAAGCAGCCGCAAAGAAAATTTCAAATGTAATGATATCCATCACTGAGCTGAAGGTGATAGTAGAAGCATTGTCCGTACCCAACCACTGTGTCAAAGAATCCACACAGGTACTTCCTAAGATCCCCGTAGGTAGTGTTCCCGAAAATAAGCCTCTGAGCTTCCCTGCTGCCACTCGAGTAAATGTAGGTCTGCCATCATGTGTTGCCAAGGTTAATTCAACAAGAATTTGAGAGAGAAAAAAAGGTTAATACAGCATGTATTCGATGTATGTGAAACGGGAAGTGTCCACACATGCAGCATATTGTTGTGCATATGCAGAGCAACAGCATGAACCTTGATGCCGCCAGCGTGCCACCTCTCAAGCGCCGGAGGGACGTCATCGAACACCACCCCTTTGATTTCTTGGCCCTCGAATCCAGTTCTCCAGATGTGGCCCTTCACGTAAGATTAGATCAGATCAATGAAGAGGATCCTCTCGTGCATCTTGCAATCCGATTGTTGCGAAGTAGTAGCTGCCTGGAGCTCAAGAGGAACTTGGGTACGATAATGGCAATGGCGCCAGTACCTGCAGCTGCTTCAGTGAGGCTATTTTCCTGTCCGCCTTGATCATGGCCTCCACATTGGCGACCAGCGCGTCGATGACGTCGTCCTTGCCGGCCTCGTCCGGCGGGATCGGGACGGCGCCGGCGACCCCCTCGGCCAAGTCCTGCTCGACCTGGCAATTTTTTTCGTTTCCACTTTCAGGGAGAGGTACGCGATCGAAGCCATTCTCGAGCAGGTGTGTAGAGAGTAGCAATGAAAGGGAAAAACCTGGGCGCGCAGGAGGGCGATGTCGTCGTTGGTCTCGTCGGAGCCGTAGGTGGCGTCGAGGTGCTTGCGGACGTTGTCGCGGGCGTAGGGGAAGAGCACGTCGGTGACGAACGAGATGGGGCTCGTCGTGCCCTCGATGTCCAGCACCACGCTTCGCTGCGTGCGAGTGCGAGCACGATCAGTATCGCGCAATCGACTTGCCAATCCAGGGGAGGGGGAAGAGACGGAACGATCGATCGGACACTCACCACCGACGCCAATCCAGGAAGATTGGCAGGGGCCGCTCGCGGACGGCGGCCGTCGTCCAGTCGCCGCCGCGGGCGCGGGGTGCTGATTCCGGCGGCCGGGAGGCCCGCGGCGGCTGCCTTGAGCGACCGGCGGCGGCGGCGGAGCTGCGAGGAAGCGCATCTCGGAACGCGACACGCCCTGCAGCCGGAGACCTGGGAGCCGAAACGCATCGAATCACACCGAATCCATCCCGCGCCACCCCAGTCCGTCAC
Organism: Panicum miliaceum; assembly: GCA_032594955.1. Taxonomy (NCBI): domain Eukaryota; kingdom Viridiplantae; phylum Streptophyta; class Magnoliopsida; order Poales; family Poaceae; genus Panicum; species Panicum miliaceum. The sequence goes on along the minus strand of CM064060.1, from coordinate 7,738,589 downwards.
CAGATGAGCAAGCGATGGGATGGGAGCGGTGGCCGGATGGCGGCGCACCACGAGCAGCAGTGCCTTACCTACCTGCGACACCACCGGCAATGGCGACGCCATTCTGGTTTCCTTCGTACGTGTCGACGGCCTCTGCGGCTCTGCCCCCTTCCTCCTCTCTGGTGGCCGGCGCGCAGCTGCTCACCGCATGCGTCGAGACTCGAGAACGAGATGGATCCCGAGTGGAGGTGGGGACCGACCATCAGACAGGTGCGGCTTTTCCAGCCAGTCGGTTCATCCATCCAGCAAGCGTGTGGGCGTGTGGCTCCTCTCGCACGTACTATGTTCGAGCACGAGCCGAAGCGTTCTGATTCGTTCGTCATTGATCCAAACGTGAGCCTAAATTAGGCCAATTTCAAGCCGAATTCAAATTTCTGTTGACCGTTTAGAGGGTAACCGGAGGTCAAAATGAAATGTGGCAAGCCGTCACGAAACTTGTCTCCAACGCAGGTCTGTCGCTCTGTTTGGATGATAGGAGGTTTGTCACGGCGAAAACAAAGTCTGCTCTCTGAGCAAAAGGCTTTGTAAGAGAAGTTGACCCAAGTTTTGTCTGCTCGTGAGAAGACGGAAGTGTAACTTTCTGAACTGCTCGGGCATAGCTAGAGGGGTTCACCGGCGTCACGTGCGGCGGATTGGCTCGGCGGCGCCGGCACAGAAGAAGAACGGAGGAATGAGATGAGGTTTTGGGGAATGATTTAGTTCATTGATGGGTTCAGAAAAGGTTAAAGTACTGGCCGTCATGGGCCTTTACAGGGCTCGCGGGCCCATCACTCACTCATACATGGCCCAATGCCTAAGGTCATGACAAGGTTGGAACCCGAATTGACAAGATCATAATGAATTTCCTTGAAACCGGGAGCAACAGTACCTTTTCTTGCCATCCGCGGTAACGAGCAGTAGCTTGCTGATCCAAGACACAGCAGCCTCGTATGCATTAACTGTCACATGATTCAGACTCTTAAAAAAGACCAATCATGCAGATCTCAATCAAGAAAAACAATAATTCAATTAACTTTTATTAATTCTAGTTCTAATTACAAGAGTGCACCAGTCACATAAGGAAAGAAAAAGAGACCATATACAAGAAAACTAATTTCAAGTGCAAATATATACAGTTTATGTCCGTGTTTGTATCTGTTCTCCAGCAGCACCAGCCTTCCCCAAATCCATACATTCCGTTCCATTAACATGCTATAAACTCTAGAGTCCTGAAAAAATGGGGCCCAGGAGGGGAAAAAACAAACTCATGATAAGATACACAGCAAAATAACAATCATGAGTACCAAGTTTTGCATCCTTGCAAAGAAACAATGAAACATGATAGATTTTGAGTGCAAACCTTTTCATATGTCTCACCATTAGCTATACTTTGTTTAGCCCATCCGAAGCAATTTTTGCATTAGGGTCTTGTACTCCTGGCTCCTTGACCACTCATCAACCTCACGAGCTCGCATCACAGGCAGAGGGTGTGAAAGCTCTCTGGTTTGAGCATTCCTGCAACGTGTAAAGAGATAAAGAGAAATTTCATACAGCACATTCATTTCCATAACATTAATAGATTGCCAAATCATGGTCCAACTAACCGGATGTACCACCCAACTGGGTTTGATGCGGCTTTGTCGTACGAACGAGCTTGCTCCAAGAAGGCATCCACGTTTAGCTGGTCGGCAAGAGATGGGCATCCTCCAGCCAGTTTCATCAGAACAGAGATGACAACCTCTTGACAATCAAGAATGAGTATTAGGTGATGATAGATGATACAGAATTTTAGAGTAAGCATTACTAAACAAAAGAACAGCTATTCCTTCTATTGACAAATAGTGCAGATTTCATATCCAGGGGTTGCAGGCGTCCCCATTTGTGAATTTATCATGTTACAGTGCTTCAAAAATTTAGTTTCAAATTCGTCCTAGACATCAAGAAACAAAATAGACAAGCAGTCAACGTGGCACTGTTCATCATGTGCTGACTGTAACACTTGTTCTTTTTGAATCTCAAACATCAAAGATGATTTTGAGATTTGACCTTTTGCAGGTTTATGCAACTTTATGATACTACATACACAATTTTTTAAATCATCGCAACATGTTGAATTACCTATACTTAACTTCTGATGATAAAATTTGTATGACTTCAACTTCTGGCCACACAAACATGTATAAAATATAAATCTCTGGCAGCACCATGCAATCAATCCAATTCCAAGGCAAAAATAAAACATGGATGAAATAGCATGCCAACTCTTCTGCTGGAAGTTACATTCAATAAGAACCAACAGAAATTTTGAAATAATAAATTTAGGGTGTCAGTACTTTTGGGTCTTGCACCACAAGTAGAGCGGCTCTATCGCAAGTCAGCTCTGCAGCTCGAAGCCATCTGTACAGCTGCTCTTCCAAGAAGCCAGCAACCATGCCAAAACCTGAAGAGAGTGCATGTTACCATCAGATGCAGTTTATCAGCAGTATATTGTTAGCCCTTCAGCAGCATATGGTTAGATGGCATACCAGGGACAGTATATGCTCCCATCGTTAGTATGTTGGCAAAGGTAAGCCACACGCCATGGTCGCACTTCAGGTGACCCAGCTCATGAGCCAAAACAGCCTAATTGAAACGTAAATTATACATGTTGAGGATCTGATGCATTCAGACACTAGTTATACTAGCTCAAAATTCACCATACACATCTGAATTTCTCATCTAGATGAGGGCACGAAAAGAAAAGAAAAAAAGGAACTAATAATTCTCATAGAATCAAGAAACTTGCATACTGTTAAAGATGACAGCTTTTGACGAATGATGAGTGAGTGAAGACTCATTTGTACCTGCAACTCTTTTCTAGTAAGAAGCTCCACGAGGCTCGTGTGGACAACTATAAATGGCTTTTTGCCGTTGATTGCTAAGGTGTAAGCATTAGGAACAGGATTCTGTCGAATGTACAAGTCAGGAGCTTCCGTGTTCAAGAGTTTCGCAGCCTCAACCAGGAGCTGGTGAAGATCTGGCAGCTGAAAAGAGAGAGCACATTATCAGTGTCTTGGATTACAGTAGCCTGTGGTGGTGAAACCAACAAACAACTCGCTAGCTCAGGAAACAGTACAAATATTATTTTCCAAAACGTGCAAGAATTTCACTACAAACATATTGGTGACTTAAAATGAAACAGCATATCTGAGAGATGACTAATTTCACTGGCAAACCTGATTTGGAGAGACGAGAACAGACGATCCGATGTTCTGGAGGACCATAACTTGCTCAGAGACCGGCCCTGCATCAGCAAAAGGCAACATAATGAATTGAAGCCGCTAGGGTGCTAAGATGGAATGGTAAGGTGTAAGTGGGTGACCTAGCAAAGCTTTGCCCACGTCGTTAAGGCCAGGGATCGCTCTTAGCAGCAAAGTGTTCTGCAGAAGAAGAGAAGAGAGAGAGAATTTCTCAGAGGACGGAAAGTTGCATGTCATCGTGCAATCGAACAGTATATATGGACGGAAACTTGCTTGCTTGTCGAGCGGGTGGCGGAAGTCGTCGGCGTCGAGGCCCCGAGCGGCCACAGGGGAGGCGCGGGCGGAGGCAGCTGCAACCACATAGACCCGCCTGCGCCGCGGGCGCATGGAGGCGGACGAGGAGGAGGAAGGCTTTGGGGCCCAGTAGCAGCGGAAGGCAACGGGCTGGGGAGGGAGCGCGGGGCCGGAGATGAGGCCCGGAGCACAAGCCGGCGAAGCCGCCATGCCCATGAATCGAGAGAAGGCAAGGCACGCAGACAGCTCGCAGCCACCGCCCGCGGAGGAAAAAGACGGCGGGCGGAGATGTACGGGCGGCCAAGAGCAGAATTAACCAAGCTCAGCAGGTGACTTGTGCTAATTTACTGCTCCGCAATGCAACTAGTAGTACCACAAAAAAAAAAAACAATTGGAAAGAAAGAAAAAAAATCTTCGCTCGTCGCGAGCATGCTGATATTTTTTTTTAAAGAAGCGCGTGCTGATTTTATCTGCTGATCCGAGATTCAGAGCGGATGTCCTGGCCGCGCATTTCCTTTCTTCCCTTCCCTCCACGCAGCACCCTGTAATTTGCGTGACTGACGTGCTCCATTTCAGACCGCTTGGTCAGGCCAATTGTAGCCATCAGCCAATCAGCCTCCCTCGGCCTCAGCCTCAACTGGGTGGGCGCGGCCGTTGCTGTACCTTCAGTTCAGCCGCTGCCTCGCCAAATTCGCTGCAGTCCAGTCCACGCCTCCAAGGGTTTCTCAGATTAGTGCCCATACCTCTGAACTATGCACAGATTTATTTTTATTTTCATATCAGCACCACAGATTCTTTTTCTTCAGTTTTAAAAACACGCAGTTTTACACTGGTGGTGCTGGTGCATCATTATTCATACATCATCCAGTCAATATCTGATAAACTAAACCATCTTTTTCTTTCTTTCTTTCTTTCTTTGGAACACGAGTACATACATGCACGCACACATATAAACGCACACATGCACATCCTACCTCTAAGAATGTTTTTAAGAGATTAGTCCTGTAGATTTTGAGATTGACGAGCCATTACACGCATCTCACTGTTGGTAGCAGGTATGTTTCCCTAATATTGAAAAAATAATTAACCGGAAATGCAAGTACCAATGTAAAGCAGGTTCCACCACAAGGAACCATATCTTAGTTGACTAGCCATCTAATTCTCTCTGTATCAGACAATGTGATAAGTAATACTCAATATCTCGTGGGGAAAAATTGAGATTTTGCTATTTAGTAGTCAACCACTAGTTAGCCAAGTGGTTTGGTGCACCACTAATTAATGTGGCCGTATTCCTTCCTGACCAATTTGCCTTTTCCACTATCGTACACATTTTACTTCCAACACATGCTGTTGTGTTACAAGCTACTTGTGCTTCTAGTGCAAGTGTTTAAATTGAGGTTTCTGACATCAAAGATTTCAAGACAATATCAATAACAGATGAAAGTGTATCAACAAATTGAAGGAACTAACCTGTTAGGTATCCAGGCCGAATTCAGATAACAACCTTTTGATTATGCCAATCACAACTAGACCGAACGCCAATGCAGTCATGCCTCAATTTTCACATTCAGGGATGTCTTCAGTTCTGTACAAACCATTAAAGCCTTCAGATGCGGTTCAAAATAGAAGACATTCAAATTTAGGAGAACGGCAATATAACTGAACAGGGACTTGACTGTTAGTCAAACTCAAGAGGAAAATAAAGTTAAAATCAAAAGGAATATCAATATGCACAGAGCAACTTACATATGCACAAAAGGTGCTGATTCATCAATTATTATGCATAGCCAAATTTGGGAAAACATACAATGGTAATCGTCCGGATGCCAAAGATAGCGGGGTGGAAATTTCCTTGTCATTCAAAAAAAATACATTTGTTTTTTTAACCCTTTATTTGCAATTTGTGAACTAAATGAGGGGCAATTTCACGCCTTAAGCAGAGTAAGCCTTATTTGACATGGCAAAATGGATCTCAGATTCACTTCAAGGGCTCGCCATAGGTCCAAGAGAAACCACTGACACCTTTTCTCCAAAAAACTAAACCAAAGAACGTAGAATATTATTAACAACATTGCAGCATACTGGCAATGTGAAGAACTGCACTACTAATGTACTATCAATGTATCATTTAGAGATGAGTACATACACTATACCTGACACATGTGCTCCTGTAAATCTTTGGTTGTGCTTCAGCATATTCAGTATGTATTTTTATTAGTTTGATCAAACTATGCAGCAGGTCGAGTTCCTACCAATAGTCTCCACAAGAGCAAACACCATCCTTGAAATGGTGAAATCTGCGTGAGTCCCTTACAATAATGTCTCTGTTCACAATTTTAGATATCATCTTGATGGCAGCATGGCAGTCTTGGCAGGCACTAAGATTCTTCATAACCCTAATTGGTGTCCCAGGTGGGGTGTTAATCAGGGCAAATGCAATGGCCAATCTCTCACTGTGGTATTTCAATGACTCCAGCTTTAGCTCATCATCCACCAGATGCAAGGCACAGCTAGTGTCGGGCTCATAGCCTAGTTTATCCATCTCTTTGTACAACCTCTCAAGCTCTTCTTTCATCTCAGCGATCATTGGGTTGGTTTGATCATTTGAAGAAAAGCTGTAGATCTTTTGCTTGATTTCAACCCAACTGTTACCCGACTCTTTCCTAACTCCTCTATCCCTCATCATCTTTTTCACACGTGCAGCATCTTCCCAATGACCAGCTTTAGCATATATGTTGGACAGTATGACATAGGGTGTCGCATCTGTGGGTGTCATACTGAACAATTTTTCGGCAGCCATTTTAGCTAAACCCTTGTTTCCATGGATCCTGCACGAGTGGAGAATGGAGCTCCATATTATTGGACCAGCCTCAAATGGCATCTCATCCAACACTTTCTGAACTTTATCAAAATAGCCTGCCCGACCCAAGGTATCAATAACACAAGAATAGTGTTCCATCCAGGGTGACATGCTATAGCAATATTTCATCAGGTCGAAGTATTTCATGCATTCTTCCGCAAGACCATTGTGACCACAGGCTGCTATCACACTCAAGAAGGTGACTGAATCTGGATAAAGACCACAGTGGAGCATGCTTTCAAACATCCTGATGGCATTCTTTGCCTGTCCATAGTGTGTGTAGGCTGAAATTACAGCGTTCCATGTGATGGAATTCTTCTCAGGCATCTCATCAAATGTCCTGATGGCTTCATCCAAACAGCCACATTTTGCGTACATGTCGAGAAGGGCACTACCTGAGAACACACTGGACATGTGGCCTGATTTTGTGAGGTAAGAATGCAGCTGCCTTCCTAGCCCGATCATTGCCAGGCTTGAGGAAGCCTTCATGATGCTAGAACAAGTTGCCCTATCAGGCCTTAGACCAATTCTTCTCATGTCACAGAATAATTGCAGTGCTTCCTCATGCTGACCATTCTGGACACAACCGGTTAATAATGCGGTCCACGAGATGGCAGTTTTTTCACTTTTGTTTGCAAAACTAGTCTTTGCGGCATCCAGCATACCGCATTTTGAGTACATGTCAATCAGGGCATTCCCTACAAGATCCTCCGAAGCAAGGCCACGAAGTACCAATTGAGCATGTATTTGTTTCCCAATCTCAATGTCAGGCAGTGACCCAGCTACACTCAGTAAGCTAGCATATGGTAAGGCCCGCCTGTCAAATCCAATTGCCTGCATCTCCCTGAATAATTGCAAAACCATGCCGGCACATCGGTTCCAAGCATAGGATGAGATCATCACATTGTACGAAACATTGTCCCGATCTGGCATCTCAAGAAACAGCTGCTCCAGATCACCAAGGCAGTCGCATTTCGAGTAGAAATCAAGCAATGAATTGTTGACAAAGACATTGCATGCTGAGCCGGCTCTCACAACAAGACCGTGAATCTGACGTCCAAGGTGGAGATCAACCATACCTGTTGCCACGGTCAGCATACTCGAGAACGTGAACTGGCTGGTGTCAATGCCTTCACGTCGCATCTCCGCAAATAGCACAAGTGCCTCCCTGTGCCGCCCCTCCTTGGAACACCCCATCATCATGGCATTGTACGAGACCGTGTCCCTCTCTGGCATCTCCAGGAAGACTCTCCGGCCAGCAGCAATGAAGCCTTGCTTGCAGTACGCATCGATCAGCGTGTTACATACGACAAAGCTGGTGTCAAGCCCGAGCTTGGTGACGAAGGGATGGAGGGACGCGACATCGCATCCAGGCACGTTGAGCACGGTGAGGGCGGCGACGTGGTCGGGCGCCTCGCCCTCCCTGAGCATGTCGCGGAAGACCGACACGGCATCGGAGTCACGCCCGCCCGCGGTGGCCACGCCCATCATGATGGTCCAGGTGACGACGTTGCGGCGGGTCGCGGCGCGGAACAGGTCCTCGGCGGCGGCGAGGTCGCCGGACCTGGAGTATCCCCGAAGCATGCGGTTGAGGGAGCGGACGGTCTTCTCGGGCATCTGGTCGAACACCTCGCGGGCGCTGGCGACGCGGCCGGAGGAGATGAGGGAGTCGAAGTGGAGGTTGTGGCGGCAGGTGAGTGGGTCGAAGCCGGCCTTGACCATGCGCGCGTCCAGCGGCGTGGAGGCGCCGGCGAGGCGCGAGGCGATGCTGCCGGCGGCGATGGCGGCGGCGGGCTTGAATGGGCGCATGGCGGCATGGGTAATCCGCGTCACCTCCTCAGCGGCTCAGCCCCCCGCCCCGCCCCGGTTGCTGCCCGCTCCCTTCCTCTGTTGTACTCCGGGCGGCGCCCGCCTGATGCCGATCTCACCAACCGCCGTGCCGCGCTGAGCAGGAAGCCGTCCCTCACCGGCAGGGCAGTTCGTTGGTTCAAATCCTGAAAGTGCGCGGTCTTTTATGCTGCGAGTACCTTCTCTGAACACGCTTGTTTGAAGCAGAGGCGTACTGTAGCCTCACGAAAACGTACTCCTCTTGGTCAATCTTTTTCATCCCCAAATTTCCACGTAAATGGTGCCGGATTAATATCACAACTCATGATCAATTCTCAATGCACGAATCAGAAACAAAAATTGCCCCTTGATTCTGCTCACACTTTTATTTTCAATAATGTTAATACAAAGAAGAACACACACATGTAAGTCTGGTGGGTACATTGCATACGCATGCTCTGATATTGATGTACAATTATACAGACACTCCATTGCACAGCTACGCTCATTCAGTTCTTGTGATCTTGTATACATACGGTGTAACGCCTCACTGCCTAATTCCCCTTTCCAATGGTAAGTAACTTTGTGTTGCCAAGGCAACAAACAAATCACAGCACTGCGACTGTTATTCACAAGCCACAATCAGTTTCAGCAGGAGCTGTCCATGAACTCCACAAGAAGCTCCCTCACCGTGCCTCTGTCCGGCATCTTCCCTGCGGCACCGTAGATAGGAGCCATCCCCCCGCTGATAGGGCCCGGGTTTGCTTTCACCTGCAAACGCCAACCATCATAAGAAAGCAAGGCCTTTTCCTAGCGACCGAATGGATCAATGCAGTTGCAACTAGGTGGCACGATGCGCATCGAGCTACTCACAGTGTTCACAGAATCTTGCAGGTCCTTCAGGAACTCCCCGTAAACAGTCGTGTGTTGGAGGGTCACGCAAATGTGTAAACTGAATCAAAGAATATTGTCAGATTAGGTCAGCACATGGATTGATTATGAACTTATAGTGCCCATCGCTGATGGAACGAAGATACAATTGTTTATCTGAAACTAGGATTTACCTGTTAGGTCTCTGCAGAGCATTAAGGTGCCAGCCTTTCGACGACATTATGTCATTCACCTCAAATATGTCGACAACATCTGAGCCGAATGCCACAACGGTCATGTCTGGTTTCCCAATCACAAACAGTCCTGGGATCTCTTCAATCCTGCACAAACCGGGAGAATCTTTAACAACAGCCACATCGTAATTCATTTCAAGGATCCGGTCACAGAAACTTTATAGGAAAACACACCTATTACTTTTTTAAAGAATTGTATAGAAATATTACAAACGTGCTAATTAATTTGGCATTTGACAATGCATGCAACTACTAGAAAAGAATTATTTATGCCAATACTAATAATTCAAATAAAAATTATAGTAAATAAACAAAATGGGTACAACATAACTACAGTAAGAGTCTGTTTTTTGTCTTTCATTTATATCGCCAGCATTCAGGCATTTTGAGCAAACAAGTTTTACCCTCTTTGTATTTTCTTTGAAACTTCCATGATACGACTTGTACTGTCCAAGTAGCCTGGAATCAAGAAAAGCAACAGTATACATCACAACTGCTATTTGATTTCCAAGCCGCTACCACACTGATGGAATTCAGAATAATTTTGTTACCATTCAGTCCAAGAGACATCATAGCAGCCCAAGCTCCTGCAATTAATCCACCTGGCCTGCTTCCAGCAGTAGTGGGAGAAATATAAAGTCCACCGGTCCACTCGGTAACTGAACAAACAAGGAAACACAAGTGCCACAATAAAGCACTATTCAAACTTTTGAACAAGACTCAGCACTCATGTTTGACAAGTAAAAGCAAGTTATACGATTTTCAGGCACAAAGTACTGCTTGCACGGATATATATTTGATTTGAAGGAAACGTTGGCAACTTCTCCAGACCGTTTGAAGAAAATTAGTAATACTTCTTCCAGCTATATTCCCAGCATGTTCATACATGCTAAGCTGTTAAAATTATGTATTTTTTCATAATGCAAAACATGATATGACAGGAGTACATATAGAAGTCAGAAGTTTATTAAAGAAGTTTCATTTTATTTTGGAAGAAAAGGAAGAGCTTACCGGCGACAAATTGATGCTGAATTCGTAGGTGATATCCAAAGATGCCAGAGCCAATCACATGGAGAGGCAAATGTTAGAATTTGATCAAGCAAATAGGTCAAGATAGATATTCATGGTTATTTTTACCTTTCTAATTTCATGATTTCTGTACAGGACAACACTTGTGCCCTTTGGGGCTAATCCGTACTTATGAACATCTGATGAGATTGACGTAACACCCTTGACAGAAAAATCAAAAGGAGGAATAGGGTACCTGCATATTGCAGATAAAATACAGACCAAAACACAAAAAAGTTAGCACTGTCAGAGACTCAAAGTTCAAAAAGGAGCTAATGGACGTCAATGTCGAATCGACCAATATCCCAGAAAAAAAACACAGATTAAACCTATCAAGCTTTGTCACAAGCTGATTTTATATCAGAAATTTAAAATATTTGAAGCCTTTTTATTTCCGATTATATTATGGATCAAAACAAGTAAACATATTACCCTCATTTTTTTTGCGGAAGCACATATTACTCTCATATGCCGTTATCATATATCATATTTAGCCGTAACCATTTTTTAAGTTTATTTGTCCTCAATGAGTGACAGTTTTTACATAGAGGCATTTGGTGTTGACTGGCAAACAAATCTCTGAACCTCGAATATCAATGTAAAGAATTTGAATGAACAAAATGTTTTATGAAGAAAATTTCTAATCATTTGAACTGCTTCAAATTGGGGTGGGTAAGACAGAATGGTTACAAAAAAAATTTGCAACCTACAGGAGCCATGGTTTTAATGTTCTTACAAATGGTCAATTACTCAATTCTGGGCATTCAGCACTTTACTTTTATTGGAATGAAGAAATCATTTCTAGGCCAAGTAACTGCAATAAATAGAAGGGTCATTTCATTATGAAATGTTCTACTGAGTTTTTTAAAGTGCATATACTGAGTAAAATCATATGACTAGGTAAAACTAACGGCTATGAAGAGATCTCATACCCAAGCTTACGGGCAAAAGGCAATACGAAGCCACCAAGGCATAAATCAACATGCAAGCAAATGTCATAGCGTGAAGCCAGTTCCCCCAGTTCCTGGAGATTTGAAGTGGAGCAACCAACAAACCAGCTCATGCATTAGGAATAACGTAACACACTGATCTTTTAAAATGATGATGATTTAGCTTCATACCTCAATAGGATCGATTAAACCATGCGGAAATCCTGGTGCAGATCCAACCATCTGTATAGCGGGAGTTAGGGAGCATTATATATAAAAACACATATGAGTAGATGGAAGACTTCCCAGTCAGAAATGGAAGTAAGCACAGTACAGTTACATAGAAGTAGAATAAAGACATCAGAGCAGTTTGAGTTAACTGGAGTACTGAACAAGGACATCTAGGACCATTGTGACTTAAAACATGCAAAACGGAAAAAGCTTACTATTATGGTGTTTCCATTTATGCATCGCTTGAATCCTTTCACATCTGCAAGAAACTCTTTGTTCACAGGCACACGGCGCACTTTAATATTGAAATATTCAGCAGCCTTGTCATATGCAGAATGTGCTGATTCCGCAATTATCCTGTACAATAACACTTTCTTACCATGGAGACAACAAATTGCAAATCTTTCAAAAGAAAAAGGTACTGGTCGAGCAAATCAAACATAATCAATCATCTCACATTTCAGGCTTTGTAATTCCTTTCTTTGATCGCATATAGTCACGTGATGTTTTGACTGCTAATAATATGCTTTCGGTTCCACCAGATGTCATGTTGCCGCAAATTTGTCCACCAGATGATTTTTCTTTGCTGCCAAGCAAAGCAGCTGTCATTGCAACTACTTCAGCTTCCATGTGTGCCACACTCTTGAATACATCTTGATGCAGCGGATTGGTGTGTGAAAACCTGAAAATATTTTAAAAAAAATTACTGATGTGGTACCCCTACTAGACAGAACAGATCAGAATTTGAGTCTAAATTAGATGATGGAAGACCTAAAATAAGCTAAGCAGAATCACATATCAACTTTGAGCATTCGTTATGAAAAAAGGCATTCCTCAAACATCAGCAATAGTTTTTCATCCACTGATGAATCCTGAATGGAAACGCTTGAACTTAATACAATAACAGCTACCTATGTTTGCTATACGTCCTGGTAAGCTGAGACGAGAATATAGGATTTTGATGAGACTTCACGAAAAGAAAGTGTACATTGGATCAATCAAGATTGAAAGAGACGTGAGAGAAATATCAGCCGTACATAGAGTAAGCCTTGTTTATCAATTCAAAATGGCCCTCGGACTCACTTCCAGCGATATATCTGCAAGAAAAGTTAACCAATAAATTAATTTGAAAATCAATGACCAGATCAAAGTCTAATAAATTGGAACTTGATGTGCTGCACAAGTTTCAGTATATTATCTGTGAGAATGAGGTGCACGTACACTGTGCCAGAGCACTTTCCCTGCCATTCTACATCTTTGGCTTTCAACGTTTCAAGATCCTTTATCACTTCCTCACCAAAGCCAATAGTCGGCAACTCAGCTCGCCGGCTGTTCTTGGACGAGGTCCCACCAGATTGCATCTTGTCAACAACCTGACACGGTAGCAGCAAGGAGACGTCGTGATATTTTGAGAATATCTTGTTAGATTTTATATAAAGGCATTTAATAAACAACATTGATCAAGCAGCGCAAGCCTTAGAAGGTACCGTGCACGAAAGCAGCTAGCTACAAGATGCGAATACTCAGCCAGATTTTAAAGGAGAAGAGTACTGTAGCAGTGTAGCACCGAAAAGGAAACAGACGGACTCCGTGGTGCAAAATGCAAGAACGTATCAGTAAGGTGAAGCTTGGCCCCATGGGCATCAGCATGTGAACAGTACTGACAGCGAGGCTGCGTGCGGGGCTTTGGCTCTTTGGTCTTTGCCAAGATCTAAACTCGAATCAGAAAGCATCTTTTTTTCAAGACGCGTACGTCAAAACTTGTTGACGGGAACAAGTTGTGGCAACAAGCTTCTCGCTTACTACGGAGTACTATCGTAAGGGGAAGGGAAACAGTGACTGGCTATCTACCTCCCCGGCGAAATCCAATTCCCACGGGACAATCAAGAACGGGAGGGTAGTCTGATTTCTGATGATACGGGCGAACAAAAAACGCGAACGCATCTCGATTGGTGCAAGTACGAAGCAGCAACAAAGGTTTGAATTTCTACTTCCGGCGTGTAAAGATATGCAATGCAACAAACAGTCAAGCGCCTCACCTTCTTCTTCTCCGCCGCGATGTAGCTGGAGACTCCCGGCAGCAACCTGCGGGAGAGAAGCAGAGCAGAGCGTAACAGAGAGATGAGCATCAAGCAACGCTACTACATGCCAGCAGGCAGGCGTGACCGAGGAATCAAGCATTAACAAGTAAGGAGGAGGGCGGCGGGGGCGCTGACTTGACAGCGGCGATGGCGATGGCGACGAGGCCGCGGTCCGCGACGGCGCTGGCGGCGGTGTGGACCCAGCGGGCGACGAGGAGCGCGAGGAGCGGCGCGGCGACGAGCGCCAGCGGCTCGTAGCGCGCGAGGCGGCCGTTGGCGGCCGCCCGGAGGCGCAGCGCCAGCTCCGCCGCCGCCTCCATGGCCGCTGCCGTCGCTTGCGGCGCGCGGATTCGATCGGATTGGTGTGGTGTGGTGGTGTCGTGTTGCGGAAGGGACCCGAGCTGAGGAGCGGAGAGCCGGGCCGGATTGAATTGTTATATAAGGCGAGGAGGAGGAGGTGCCGAGGTGGTGGAGCCGTGGAGGTCAGGAGCTGCCGGCTGTGGGGTCGAGGAGAGGGAGGAGGGGAGAGGGTTGAGCAGGCAGGGGGCAGTGGCAGCCGCGGCGCCCGGCAGAGAGGAATTCTGAGCGAACGGGAACAATCGGCGCAGCAGCCGCAGCAGCAGGAGAGCAAAGCAGGCGGAGCAAGGCACGGCGATCAATGTGAACTGAAATTGTTCCAGGGACTTTTTTATTTTATTTTGTTTATTTCCTTTTTTGTTTTTAACAGTAGTGCTGATATTCTTCGACGACGCCTTTACTGATTTTAATACGGTTGAAGAACGGAGTGAAGTCAGCAAATGCGTGCGTGCTTGGACGCGATGTGCGACCCAAGTCGAGTGAGGTGAGGCCAATAAATGTGCCCATTTGACAATTTTTTCACGTCAGCGGGTCGTGGTTATTTAGTTTTGACTTTTGAGTAAAATTTAGCCAAAGTAACTAACGTGGCTTAGCCATATCTTTGTTTCACCTGTCATAGGTACGTTACTTTCTACTCCTTTAGTTTCAAATTATTAATCATTTTAGTTTTTCTAAATTTTTAATCTTTGCTATGCACCTAGATATAATATATACGTAGATGCATAGCAAAAATTATAAATTTAGAAAAGTTAAAATGACTAATAATTTGGGACCGAGAGAGTATATCTGAGGTATGACAAACGAACTATAATCTATAACTTAGAGTTAGTGGCAAGACTTGTGCAAATATATATTATTTTTAAAAAAATATAAACCTCTTCTTCATGGCTCGTTCATCAATATCATTATGGCCCTCTAAAACATTTGTTTCCTTTGCTGGTGGTATACCTTTTCAATGTTTTGTTGTGCATATTCTAAAATGGCATCTAGTGTACTGCTAGTACGTTGTGTCTTTTTTTTTGAGACAAAAGATCGTGTTGAATTTGCGCGTCACCATAGTCCACTGCTGTCCTTCTAGAAGCAATCAAATTGGGGGGTGCTCAAATAACCAGTCCACGTGCCTGCGGCCTGCTAGACCTAGTCTAACCTGCGTCTAAATTAGAGTCTAAACGTTAGCCGCGGCTGTCAAGATTGACTCCACAGTCCAGGACTCCAGGTTCGTTAAAATCACGAGCGTTTCCTGGTGGGGGTTCGTATGGATAGTAATGCGTGTGGGCGTGTCGCCAGGGGCAGAGCCAGGATTTAGATTGGGGGGAGCAGTCATGAGCTGATTTTGAGGGGGGGCCAATATAGGCTAATGTTGGTGATTGGTACATTTCATTAGAGGATCATTAGGGAATACTGGTGGTGTTTTATGAGCATTGGGGGGGGCCGCTGCGCCCCCCCCCCCCCCCCCCCCTCTTGGCTCCGCCCCTGCGTGTGGCTGAAAAATCGTTTGTGGAGAATTGGGAAGAAACAGAAGTTCCCCCATTAATTTCATAAGTGGTACTTACTTTTTTTCAAACTTTTTTTGAAAATAGAATTGTTATTCACGATGGACAGAAATAACCACGATACAATTCAGGAAAAAAAACAGCACAAAGAGAAAAAAATGGCTGTGAAAGATCTCTTTATAGTACTCCCTCTCTTTTCTTAAAAAAAAGTACTCCATCTCTTTAAAATTATTATAGTTCACTTTATTTTTATCATAGGTCAAATTTATCTACTTCCAACTAAGTTTCTACAAAAATATAATAATATCTAAATCACCAAATAAACATGCTATTAGCATATATTTTGTGTGGATTCAGTAAAATTAATTTGATGTCGTATATGTTGATGTACACTTTGACAAAGTTACAAAAGGTTGACTTAGGACAAATTGAAAGGATGGATTTTTAAATAATAAAATATTAAAACATAGGAGATTTATTAACTGCCACTAGTTTTATATAAGACCAGTTTTAATGGAGTTTCATTAGCAGTTTCATAAGTATTAAATAACATGTCACATCATCATCTTTTGTGACTTGTCAGTGTCATTACAAGGAGAGATGAAGGAGAGTTTCATAAAGTGAGAGAGGAGTTTTATCTTTATAAAATCTAGTCGGCGTAGTTACCAAGTTCTCAATCTTGATAATTGTACAATAAAATTGTGCGCTGTGACTGATCTAAGAAATTATGAGTTTTTTCGTTGACGTGCAAGAAAAAATTAAGAAAAAATGTAGAACGTGGGATGGGCATGGAGGACTGATTGGGCCTGCTTGTTGGGCTATGATCTGAAGTGTCTGTTGGGTCACTGGCGAATGGAATGAGAGAACGAACCGAAATCGCACAAGTCGAATTAAAACGGTTGCACATCAAACCTAATAACACACGTAATGCATATATGATATATATATCGATGATGACGCACAAATACAAAAGGTGATACTTGATCATATTTATTTATCGATGAGATTGGTATCATACAGTAGTACCCTGGTGTACCCAGTTAGCCAGTTTTATTGTGCGTGGCGGCGTGGCGGGAGGGATGAGAAGATCGAGTAGAGTGAAGTGATCGCTCAGCCGTGCGCGTGGACGCGCCATCGGCGAGTCCAACATCAACTCCCCCGACTCCTTGGCCCAGCCCGGAGCCGACTCCCAGCGCCGCCGCACCGGTTCCTTCTCCGGCTCCCCTGGCGGCGCTTCCGATTTCGCTGCCGACGCCCTGCGGTGGCGGCGGGGCCGCCGGCGGCCGCGACGACGAGGACGGCGACGAGGAGGAGCTTCATGCTCACCATCTTCTTCCTCCCTGAGGATCCGCTCTTGCTTGCCGCTGGTTCTCGATCGATCGCGAGCTACTTGTTGTGAATAAATGAGGAAGAGGATGGAGTATTTATAGGAGGCAACAGCCATCATCAACCATGCAAATCCGGAGATAATATAGATTAATATATATGGAAGATCTGACGGTCTAGTATTTCATGGCGCCGATTTTCCGTCCGGGTTTCGTCTTAAGGAGATAATGGTACATGCATGATGACCTGGTGGGTGATGCACCCTTTTGAACAAAAAAAATACTCCTAATAAATACAAGATCAGTTCACTGTTGGGATCAAGAAAAGAAAGAGGAGGCGTAGATCTCGGGTCCACGTACGGATAGCCGGATTGGGGAGGATCGGAGAACGCATGCGCCGCCCCCATGCTCGCGTCCATGCTCGGCTGCTCCGTTTCCCTTTGAACTGAACGATCAGATCAACAGCGCACATACGCACACTGGGCTGCAAGCAACCAGTGGTGGCAGCATGGGAGAAGAAAGCCATGGAAACTCTGCGGCCATGCTCGCAGAGTCGCAGATCAAGCGAGTCCAATCAATGACGAGATCCGTGGAGAGAGAACGGATTGGCTGCTGGAGCTTGCTTTTCCTCCTCTCTTACCCATCTGCTTCAGGGTGCTGTGCACACGCACACTCGCTAATCCTGGCTTTCAGATACATTTGGCTTTCAGATTAACTTAAGGGCTTAAAGGGAGGTGGAGAACTGGAGACTGGAGAAGCTCGATCAGATTAATTATATCCATTTGGTGCTGGTTGCTTGTTGTTGGTGGTGACCGAGCGATCAAAGCCGTAGGGCTAGGACCAGGAGCATGCAACTGTTAACCTGTTGCTCCGAGTAGCAAACGGCTAGTTTCTTCCCCTCCTAACAGACAGGGCAATATACAAATCATACTATACACTACTTGCTGCTTGTGTCGCGTAAATTTCTCGTCGAAGCGGGCACGCAACGAGACCAAGTTGCTGTTATCTTAGGCGTGGTCTCAGCAGAATCCCTATAAGAAACACATGAACCCAGGACCCTGTCTCCGGGTTAGTATTTTCCCAGGACTTCTGAAGTCTGAACACCGCGCACCTCCAAACTCCGATGCAGAGCAGCGTGCTCCTACGAGATCACCACCCAAACAAACCTTTTGTATGAACAACTAAACCTCGCGTTGGTCCCTAAACCTGTCCATAAGTACGAACCGAACTCAAGCTCTCATCAACTTGCTCATTAACTGTGCGTGCGTTTTTTTGAACAGAGGCTGTGCGTGTGCCATTTTCACTGTTGCAGGTGAAGAGGCAGTGTCGGTAGCCAGTCAGTCAGACTGTCAGAGCATCTGAGCTGAGCTATGGGGGTCCCGGCAGCTGGTGGGAGCTGCAGGGCGGTCCTGGGCTCCTGGCGACGACCACTGCCACTGCCGCCGTGTTCTTGCTGCTGGTGCTGTGCGCCTGCGGCGCGCCGGCGGCAACGGCGGCGACTGCCGGAGGAGGAGGAGGAGGAGGGGAGCAGTACCTGTACAAGGACCCGAGGCAGCCGCTGAACCGGCGGATCGGCGACCTGCTGCGCCGGATGACGCTCGCCGAGAAGATCGTCCAGATGTCGCAGATCGAGCGCGAGAACGCCACCGCCGACGTCGTCCGCGGCTACTTCGTAGGTACGTGCGTGCGCGCGCGTGGAGCGGCTGGACGGCGCCGGCGGGAGCAATATGACGATCGATCGAGGTGCGTGTGCAGGGAGCGTGCTCAGCGGCGGAGGCAGCGTGCCGGCGCCGCAGGCTCCGGCGGAGGCGTGAGTCGAGATGGTCAACGGGATGCAGCGGGCGGCCATGTCCACGCGCCTCGGGATCCCCATGCTCTACGGCATCGACGCCGTCCACGGCCACGGCAACGTCTACAGGGCCACCGTCTTCCCGCACAACGTCGGCCTTGGCTGCACCAGGTGAGGTTTCATTTTCTCCCCCGCCCGTTCCATCTTCTTGCTTCTACTACCATCTTGCTAACCTTTAAGACATTACTAGCGTGTTAATCTGGCCATTTTTTATTTCAGAAAAATCTGGCCATTTTTGCGCGTATCACAAAAAAAAATCTAGTAGTGGATTAGAGTCTATCTTGTTAAACTTCAAAAGTATATAAAGTAATAAACACTTGTATATTTATGAAACTGTCAAGATCTTAAGTACGCACGAGTTTGTTCAATTCGGAAATGATTTCATCACAAAGAAGCTTCGTCTGGCTCAAGTGATCGATATAGTGATAAGGCCTTGTTTAGTTCCCCGTCAAAATTTTTACACATCAATTACATCAATATTTGGACACATGCATGATGTATTAAATGTAGTCGAAAAAAAATCGCATTATACAAATGTACTGTAAATAGCGAGATGAATCTAATGAGCTTAATTTGACCGTGATTAGATAATAAATTTGCTACAATATTTTTACAGTAAATATGTACTAATGACGGACTAATTAGGTTCATTAGATTCGTCTCGCGATTTACGGACGGAATCTGCAATTAACTTTTTAGTTAGTCTATATTTAATACTTCAAATGTGAAAAGATTTCATTTCAAAAATTTTACATATACAACTAAACAAGACCTAAGAAGCAATATTTTTCATAAAAAAAAACCAAGATTCCCAATGGTCCACATTTCAACGCTTGGCATCAAGAAGAGTGACCTTATTGACCGGCTGCATCGTCGATAGCGTTACCCCTCAGGCCCTTACTAAAAAAAAGTTTATTTTATTGTACTTGGGAGTACACTAAAATTATTGGCCACAGACCACAGTGCTCCAGCCTAAGTAGTTTATAATTTTGTCTAAATCAAGGCTCCGATGTGGATAAAATTAAAAAAAAAATATACCAACTTTTACAATATTCATGGACAGAGCCAGCCCTATTTATTGGGGTCGGTTGATCCGGAAAAATCTTGGAAATTCCATTTTTTGGGAATGCATATTTTTTTAACACTCTAAACTTGAGATAGGAGGTTATTTAGAGGGTCTACTAGAGTTGCTCTAAATCACTATTTGGATTCAAGAGTCACCATGTACGTAATAGAGGTGATCTTTTTTTAACACTCTAAACTTGAAATATAAACTTGAAATAGGAGGTTATTTAGAGGGTCTACTGGAGTTACTAGTCACCATGTACGTAGTAGAGGTGACCTTGGTGATATTCTCGACTAGCTCGCCCACTGACAACATCAAATATATGCCTAGTGTAGATGTTGATATATTTTTCCGATAAATCTAATCAAAGTTAGACGAGTTAACTTAGACAATACCTACACTTCACAATTGAGAGGGCAGTTCTGAAATTTCAGCTGATTACCGGTAGTCTTAGATGAAATTACACAATATTCAACCTTAAACTTTCGATTTACCTGAATCAGAGACCCAGAGCTAGTAAAGAAGATTGGAGCAGCGACTGCACTGGAAGTCAGGGCCACCGGGATCCCTTACGTGTTTGCTCCATGCGTTGCGGTACGTACCTAAAACCTTTTTTTTAGAAACACACCTAAAACCTTGTCAATGCGGTCTTTCAAAAAAACCTTGTCAATGCAAATTAGCCAAAAAATGAACAAGCAGAATAAATAATTAACGATCCTTAATCAGACAAAAAAACATTAAAGTTCTTTGACCTCTATTCTATCGACAGGTGTGCAGGGACCCACGGTGGGGCCGGTGCTACGAGAGCTTCAGCGAGGACCCCAAGGTGGTGCAGCAGATGACGTCCGTCATCTCCCGGCTGCAGGGCGAGATCCCGGCGAGCGGCCGCCAGGGCGCCCCCTTCGTCGCCGGGCGGCTCAACGTGGCGGCGTGCTCCAAGCACTACGTCGGCGACGGCGGCATGGCCAAGGGCGTCAACGAGAACAACACGGCGGCCACCTTCCACGAGCTGCTCGGCGTCCACATGCCGCCCTACTACAGCGCCGTCATCCGGGGCGTCTCCACCGTGATGGTCTCGTTCTCGAGCTGGAACGGGGTCAAGATGCACGCCAACCACTTCCTCGTCACCGACTTCCTCAAGACCAAGCTCCGGTTCAGGGTTGGTTCAAATTTATTCGGCAAATAAGATTTAAATACAGAGTACATATTTTGTGAAACCGCAAATCCAATCAATTTTGCACAAAACTGTCTTATTGCACTTCAAAAAGAATTTGGACAAATGCTGGTTAACTTGTTCTTCTACTTTTTAAATTTTTCAGTGAAGTTTTCCATCTGAACTTTCAGGCTTTTTTAATCTCGGATTGGCGAGGACTCGATAAGATGACGAGCCCTGAACACGCGGACTACATCACGTCCGTCAAGCTGGGGATCCTCGCCGGCATTGACATGGTAACTAGAATTGCACAGTGTGCGCAGGATAATCCGGTCAATTCTTCATATGCTTCATTCAGGAGAGATTAAACGAACGCACACATGTGATTTAGGTCATGATCCCCTACACCTACACCGAGTTCATCGACGACCTGACGACGCTGGTGCGGAACGGCACCATCCCGATGAGCCGGATCGACGACGCCGTCCGCCGGATCCTCCGGGTCAAGTTCACCATGGGCCTCTTCGAGAACCCCTACGGCGACCCCAGCCTCTCCGGCGAGCTGGGCAAGCCGGAGCACCGGGAGCTGGCGCGGGAGGCCGTGCGCCGGTCCCTCGTCCTGCTCAAGAACAGCAAGGACGGCGAGCAGCCGCTGCTGCCGCTGCCCAAGAAGGCCGGCAGCATCCTGGTCGCCGGCAGCCACGCCGACAACCTCGGCTACCAGTGCGGCGGCTGGACCATCACCTGGCAGGGCCTCGGCGGGAACGACCTCACCGCCGGGACCACGATCCTCGACAGCATCAGGCGCGCCGTGGACCCCGGCACGGAGGTGGTCTACTCCGAGAACCCCGGCGCCGGCTTCGTCCGACGGAACGCGGGCCGGTTCGACTACGCTGTCGTCGTCGTCGGCGAGCCGCCGTACGCCGAGTCGTTCGGCGACAACCTCAACCTGACCGTCCCGGCGCCCGGGCCCGGCGTGATCCGGACCGTGTGCGGCGGCGGCATCAGGTGCGCCGTGGTCCTCGTGTCCGGGCGGCCGCTGGCGGTGGAGCCGTTCGTGGGCGCCGTGGACGCGCTGGTGGCGGCGTGGCTGCCGGGGACGGAGGGGCAGGGCGTCAGCGACGTGCTGTTCGGCGACTACGGGTTCACCGGGAAGCTGGCGAGGACGTGGTTCCGGTCGGTGGAGCAGCTGCCGATGAACGTCGGCGACGCGCACTACGATCCCCTGTTCCCGTTCGGGCTCGGGCTCGAGACACAGCCGTCGACAGCTTGAATAGGTGGGATTTTAGTTGAAAAACTCTTATCGGTGCAAGTGAGGGTGTATTTGGGAGCACCCCACTCCATAAAATTTTTCATATCTGCTCCATCAACTCCATCATGGAGCTAGGTTCTCCAGAAAAATCGTGAAGCTGATGAACCTGTTTGACTAATAGCGTAGCTCCGGCTCTTAAAATTGTGGAATTCGATATGAATGATCTATTTTACCATGGTGCATGGATAATTGTTGTTTCAAAACACTTTTATTTTTTCCTGCTGCTACAGTGGGGATGGGGGAGGGGGTCGCCGGCGAGAGGTGGGAGGTGGGGGAGCGGCCACCGGCGACTAGGGTGGTGGTTGAGGCGGCGGGGCTTAGGGTTCTGGATTATCAGGGTTCCAATGCCCACCGGCCCTAGGAGAAGGTCGGTGACGGAGACGAGGCGGCGTGGTAGCGCCGCCGACCGGGCGGGGTTAGACTCCCGTGGGATGTGGCGGCGGCAGTGCAAGAAAGGCGTGTGGAAGGTGGTGGTGCGTGGTGGTCGGGCGGGCGGTGCGGCGGCGAGCCACTGGTTGGGGTGGAGGACAGCCAGACGAAGGAAGAAGAAATTTCTAGGATGGATCGGTCACAAATGGCAGAGCGCGATGAATATACCCCGCCACCCAAGCGGCAAAATAAAAGATGTGTTTTGCAAGTGCTGATTCAACGGTTGCGTGCGCGCGAAAAAGCCTGTAACTTAGTGGTTACAAGAGGATCAGTAGCATTTGAGATCCTGGGTTTGACTCCCTATGGGAGCGAATTTTTTAGAATTTAACGGCGTTGTACTTTCAGTGGTAGGCGACGTTATCGTCGACAGCGAGAAGCCTGTGGTGACTTCGCCAATCTCGAGAATTTGCCGACTCAGTCTCTCAGAGATACTAATAGAGGTAGGGTTGCGTACGTGTATTCATAGAAGTAAGTGTATGTGTGTATTGTGAGTATATGCGTCGTCGCGTGCGCAAAAGAATTAACGAATCAGGTAAGTCAGAAATGAACATACAAGCCCGTCGTCCCCACGTGTATGCATCCTAACTCAAGGACTTATGCTGTTACGGAAATGGACCGACATGCGGCGACTTTGGGTAAAGGAGAGCTTTGCAGCATTTTACTAGTAATTATTTTTATTAACCAGTTATTTTAATGTCCTGATCAGTTTTAGGATTATTAGAGGAGTTGCTTTTAATACCCATTTCTCGATATCCTGACATATGGGCACAATTCTTTGAAATAGATAATGCAAATTGTTCGCAAAATATTGAACTAAGTCTGTAAGATGATTGAGTGCATATGAAGGGAAAAATATTTGTGAATCTTGACATGGATTGGGTGCGATCTTACCAAAATAGGGATTTATTTATACGCGAAGTAGAAGAAAATAGAAAATGAAAATGAGAGAAAAAAGAAAATATGGAGCAACACGGGCCCAACGGGCTGACCGACATATTGTTTCCCGCCCAACTGGGCTTACCTACTAACCCGAGGCGGGTGGGCCCTGGCAAAGCCCGCCCTTCTCCCGCCCGCCCCCACTATTTTGGCGCCAATGGATCCCAGTTTTTGCCGCCAAACCCCGCCGCCGCCTCTTCTTCTAATCTTTTTTCTTCCCTGACCCTCTCCTTTCCCTCCATCTCACACCCCCGTCCGACCTCCGACGCGGGCACCCCGACGCGAGCGCGCGCGCGTGTGGAGGCAGCCGCCATGCCGGGCCACCGAACCCGCTCCGCCGCGCGCCTCGGCGGCGTCACCTCCCGCCGCCACGCGGAGCTCCTCCTCCACAGCGGCGTCGGCGGCGTCTCCGTCAAGGACCTCCGCCTTCGCCGCGTCGTCCCGCCCGCCGCCGGTTCCGTCGGCTCCTCCCCCGAGTGCACCGCGCCCGTGAAGCCCAGATCTGTGGAGAGCACGCCACCGGAGGCCGCGTCGGCCGCGGCGGCGGCCGAGGACCTCGACCGGAAGCCGGTAAGTCGGCGCTCGTTTCTTGATCTGGCCGTCCCGGTGCCTACCTGCATTGCCTCTCTGGGATTTCGGCGTCTGATTGTCCCCTATGGGTCAGGTTCTCCCGCGGTCCAAGCTCGTGCGCGACCCCGGCTTGTTCGGCTACCGTCGGCTGCTGCCTTTCCTCAACGAGATGGCCAAGAACGGTAACACCCTCTCCGACTCCGACTCCTCGCGCCTCTCCAGAGTATGGTACGGTTCCCGTTACTTTGTTCTTATATGCCGTCTCCTTGCTCGTGCGTATGTGTTTGCGTGGTTCAGATAGCTCAATCGGCAAGGAAGTGCCCTCAGACAACGCGGCTGCGCACCCAAAGAACGAGCTCAGCAGATCTGACTCTCGGTTGGTTGATGAGCCTTTGGGTGAGACTCACCGCGAATATGATGCCATGGGTTCTGTGGAGCCGGTGGTGGTGAAGACTGGAGGAGACACTGAGATGAAGGATGGCAGCAGCAACGTCATGGAAGAGTCCAACACTGTCCGTCACGACATTGCAAGCAGCAAGCCGGTGAGTTTATTGTTACCTCGTTTCGTATTAGCAGTCCACGAACCATGTTCAGAACTTCAGATTGATCCTGTTTGCTGTATGAAATAATGGAGAGTGTGATTGTGTGTTCCAGTGGCTTGCCCGGCGCACGAGGTCGAGGTTTGTTCATCATCCGAGCTCGTTCAGCTACAAAAGGATGCTGCCATTTCTCATGGAGAATGGTACGGTGATTGCTGGGTTCAGTTCATCATGATTAAGTGGTGCCTTTTATAGAGTTTGATTTTTCTCATAATGTGCTATTTTGCTTTGCTGTATCAGAAATCTCTTCTCAGGAAGGTCAAAGGGTCAAAATTCGAAGAGTCGCAGAGGAAAGGCTACTAGCATCAGATGAGAATGGCATCTTGGCCAGTGGGCAGCAGCATCTCGCTGTCTCTGATGATCCTTCTCAGGAATGCTGCAGAGCTCAAGTTGAAAGAATGGAGGAAGAAGAGCTACCAAAAGCTGATGAAAATTGTGTTCTTGATGACAGGCAGCCTCAGACTGCTGTTACAAAAGCCTCTCCTCCAGAATGCAATGCAGCTGAAGCGGAAAATGTCTTGCAGCAAGAAGCTTTGGCTTCAAGTCAAGACCCACTAACTTCTTCTGAGGGTGGTTTAATATCAGATGGGGATAATGTCCAGGCAAGTGGTCAGCATCATCAGATTGTTGTATCAGAGGATTCTCCAGAGGAATGCAAAAGCGATGGAGTCAAAAGAAGTGTACAAGATGAAGCAGCGAAATCAGATGGGAGCCATGTTCTGGATAGCAGGGAATTTCAGCCTGCTGTATCAGAAGTCTCTCCTTTGAAGAACAACACGTCTGAAGTGCAAAAGGCCACACAAGAAGAGCCATTACCTTATGGAGATGAAGAAAATTCAAACAAGGGTGACCATCTTGCCAGTGAGCAGCTTCGGCCCTGTGTTGCAAAGGAGTCCCTAACTGCACAACAGCAAGATACTGCTGAATTCGCTGAAGTACCGCAGTGCCAAAACAAAGACTCAGGCTGTCATGATGTTGGTTTTGTTAGCCCTACCAAGACTGTGATACCAATGTTGCATCGGCATTGTGCACAAGAGCCTGAGAATTCTGTGGCTTCTCGTGATGATCGGCTTCTTGACAGTGACATACAAATGATCTGCAGGCCTTCTGATCCTTGTGCTGCTGACAGATCCTTATCAGTAGAGGAAATGTCTGGATGTATTCCGCGTGCTGAATTGGGATGCAAAGCAGGCATATCGCAGCCAATAGGTGCCCATTCTATGGAAAAAAGGGCCCTTTCTCCTAAGAAGCTTTCTCCTAAGAAGATTTCTCCAAAGAAAGGAATACTTAAGATGCCTCCACGGGGGTGCAAGGGTATCTGCATGTGTTTGGACTGCTGTACATTTCGTCTACATGCTGACCGAGCTTTTGAGTTCTCTAGGAAGCAGATGCAAGAAGCAGATGATATAATAAGTAACTTATTAAAGGAGGTGGCAAATCTTAGGAGTCTGGTGGAGAAGCCTGCTGTCCAAGTAAGCATAATTACTTGCATTGCATCTTTTGTTTATTTTCCTTACCATGAGGTTCCATACTTAGAAATGTTATTCATGCTTTACTAGTATTTTTTACATTGACTCGTGTGGTATCATCTAATCTGGATATTCAAGGTCAGGATAAGCATCTCCTAGAATATGTTATGCTAGATTTTTTTAAAGAGAAAATGTTATTGTAGTGTTTTCTAGATAACTCACAAAACTAGGTAACTTGCCTTCTGCATCTATGGAGTTTCTTCCTATCATGGACTATCATTTGCATAGGCAGTAAGAAAGCTTAGCTATTGAAATACTTCAGAATCTGTGTATTCTGCAATCCTATAAATACAAGGATGCATTCCACACCAACAATTTCATAGCCAGAACTGGTCCTGTAATCTCAATAATTCGTTGTGATCATAATTCGTCATTGGTCACTGGAACTAAGCTTGTTGATCACTGATCATGTGTAGACGTTGGAGAAGACTGTCGTGTCAACCTTATTGTAGCTAATGCAATGATACTAAATTCATCGTTACCCACACATTTCTTGTAAAACCTATGGCCTAGCTGCAGTCTTCAAATCATATATATTTGTGTTTTGCCATGTATGAGGTCTCAGTAATCCTAGGGGAAAAAATTCTAATTGTGTATAACTTGTGAGCACAAACTATTTCCATTTGATAATTGAGTCTAAAACTTGGACAAGTGAAATGGAACCTTATGCCGTCAAGTGACTGGAAGGGGTATAACTTTGGCCTGTTCTGAGCCAGAGGTTTCCATTTTCTTATTCTTGATTGACTCTTTTTTGTGTTGCCCTATCTGAAGATGTCTGCTCACTTGAATAGCAGTTTTATATTCGTCACAAATTTAAAGTTTACAAAATCCTTCAATTCTTATCTTTGTTTGAAATTGCAGCAGGAGTCGACACAAGCAGCTTGCAGACAGGCCTCTCGGGTGGAAGAGGTGGCCAGAGAACGTTGCCGGCAGATGTTCGTGGATCTGAATTCCCACTGCAGAATCCCTGTAAGTAGTTGCCGCACCCTGAAACTGCTGAACCACCTAGTTGCGCTTGACCTGACCGGGCAGGCACACTAGAGCTGATGCATGGTTTCTAACTCGTCGTTTGGACCCAGGCACCCAGGGTAAGATTCGCACAGTATGTTGAGGAAAAGAAGGCGGCACCATCTCCTCCCAGCCGCAGCCGGAGGTGACCGAACTTCTGAAGGTGGTCTCAGCCTGTTGACCTACTGATCGTCTATAGCTGTTGTTCAGCACATTTTGTGCACCGCCACTGTGAACTGCTAGCTTACCTTCTGCTCAGACTGATACATCCAGTCTCGTGGATGCAATGCGATGTGCTGCTGTAGGGGTGAGGGGGTGATTCAGTGGTTGGCATAGGGACAGAAGCAAGCCCTGGATGTAGTGAGTTCTTGCAAGCTGGAACATGTTGATTCGCGATGCCGGAGGGATTTTTGAGCCGTGGAATGGCGGTGGCGTCGCTGTAAGGAGGGCGTCTTGCGTTGGATGGTTTGTGATGCTTGGTCCTTGTACCATGTATACCATGTCTCTGATTCATACATAGAGAACACCTTCAGATTTGTTCGGTTGGCCGGCGTGAGTGCTGGTTGGTGAAACATGGGCGTGAGCTTACCTGGAGAGGTTTGCAGGTCTAATCCTCCCAAGGATCTAGAGTTGTTTTCAAGTTGTGTAACTGCCTAACTGGTACTATGAAATGTATGATGGATGACTGGATCGGAACTGAAGTAAACAGTCTGATTGGAATGGAATGACTCGCATAATTAGACAGAAATTCAGTGGCTAGTGTACAGTTGATTCAGTCTGATAAACATTACAAATCCGTGCATATAAAAAGCGCTTAACTGCTAGCAAGAGGGGTACAGTACAATTACAATTTACTGATTCGCATACATACAGGCTTGCAGGCCAAGGATCTAGAGTTGTTTTTAAGTTGTGTAACTGCCTAACTGGTACTATGAAATGTATGATGGATGACGAATGGATCTGAAATTAACGATCTGATTGGCATGGAGCAAGTAGCATAAATCAGACAGAAATTTAGTGGCTAGTGTACAGTTGATTCAGTCTGATGAGATTACAAATCCGTGCATATAAAAAGCGCTTAACTGCTAGCAGAGGGGTACAGTATACAATTACAATTTGCAAATACTGATTCACATACATACAGGCTGTCGTATCGTACGAACCGCTGCTGCTCGTCACTGCCATGACATCCCGGCGGCGGGGGCGCAGCTAAGGTCGGCCGGCCGGCTAGTCGGTGGTGATGTGGACCCCGATGGCGATGAGGAAGACGGCGGTGAGGGCGAAGAAGATGATGGCGTGGACGAAGATGGAGGCGCCGCTGGTCTGGAAGTTGCCGAACTCGACGAAGCGGCCGCCCTTGGCGGGCAGCTGGAACAGCAGCCCCGGCGAGAGCAGCACGAACAGCACCACCGCCACCACCACCGGCCCCCAGTCCGACATCTCCGACCCTCACCCTCTTCTTCCTGCTCTTCTTCCTCCTCCCTGGCCTCCCTCTCAAACCCTCTCTCGGCAGATGCAGGGGAGGAGAAGGGCGCCGCTCCCCCCGCGTATAAAAGCAAGCTTCGAGCCCGGCCGACGCGACCCGCCGCTCCGACCCCAACCAAAACCAAAACCAAACCAAACCGGCGCCGATTTGCTTTGCGTTGAAACTGCCCGGGCACTTTCAAGTAGGAGCAGGAGCAGCGGCGCCTGCCTGCCTGCCACCAATCATGCGCGCGCTTTCTGCGCGGGGAGTTGGGTGGGACGTTGCCGTCGCGTCTCGCCTCATGTCCTCGTCCCGTCTCGCCTGCCCCGCTCCTCCGTGCGTCCGGTCCGCTCGTCTCGTATCCATCCGCGACCTGCCCACTCCCTCCTCCCCGTCATCCATCGAGGCTTTTGTGGCCTTGGGGGGCCTTTTGGCTTTGTGTCGCGTCGTAACATCCGTCGCTTTGCACGTTGGGGATTTGGTTGGCGCAGCTCATTTGTAGAGATCTTTTACGCCAGCAGATTGAATTGTTTGGATCATTTGGATAACGTACTGCCCACTCTGCCACTCATGAACCCTCAGAGGAAAGATCACACACACACGCACACAGCAGCAGGAGCAGATTTCAGAAGAAAGACAGAAGAATAGGAGGTGCGAGGAAAATAGAAACTTGGAAGAGAAACAGCGGCGACGAAAAGTGAGATTCACCACGCTTACTCTAGAAACAAAAAATGTTTTCCAGTATCAGTTCATTCATAGTAGTGTTGATAGAACCCGGCCTGAAAAAAATTGCTGCCCTGCAGTCGAGTAACCGAAAGGCAACGGTACAACAGGCGGCCGGCGAGGTGAAGAACGTACTGACTCGTCGTCTCCTGGACTTGGATAGGACACTAGGTACTAGCTGCATGGCAGGCTGGCTTAGTCGGTGTAGAGGTGGACCCCGACGGCGATCATGAAGATGGCGCAGAAGCCGAAGAAGAGGAGGGTGTGGACGAAGATGGCCATGCCGCTGGTGCGCATGCTGTGGAACTCCGGGATGCCCCTGTTGCCGCCGGGGATCTGGCACAGCAGCCCCGGCGTGAGCAGCACGAAGAAGAGCACCGCGATCAGCACCGGGCCCCAGTCAGCCATCTTCTTCCTTCTACTCTGCTGCTAGCCTGCTACTAGATGATAATCACTACTGCGATTAATGGTCGCAGAGATCGATCACTGTGTGTATGTATATATAGATATATGTATATATATATATATACATATATATAAATCTTCCCCGCCGGCCGGCCGTCCGCCGCGGCTACTATGTCAAAGCAAGCAAGTCCGGGCGGCTACATGTGCCAACTAGTGATGCTCCCGTAGACGGCAATTTGGAAGATCCTCGTTGTCATTGGCGAAGGGATTACTACGCGTCGAGCGGATACGGATGCAGCACAGCAGCACGTATCGGCAGATGCAATTCAGAGTTTCAGACGCATCCATCACTGCTCCTGAGACTCCAAGGCGCGCGCGGCTCGTCACATCAGGCTTGTTTTTGTTGTTGCGAGATCAGCTCAGGAGGGCCGGAGGGGTAGATCAGCTGCTTGACTTCGACGCCGCTTGGTCGGTGTCTCAGTCGAGGAAGAAGCCAAGGCGGGGCAGAGACGACGACTTGGCACGGAGCAGACTAGCAGAGGCGGTCTTCAACTTGCTGTAGAACTGCTGCTAGTGGAGTACACTGTCCATGGCGTCAACGACTCTCCATGGATTTCTGTTCCTGATGATCTGATCATGGCTAGAGCGCGCGCGGCGCGCCATGAATTGGCAACATCATGTTGGAGAGCTCTCTGTTCCTCGCCATTGATGGCGCCTTAGAAATAGAAACGCCTCGCTGCCCCCCCCCCCCCCCCCCCCCCCCCCCCCCCCCCCAATTCTTCTTCAGATACAGTTAACTTTAATTTGGTGCAGATGTATGCATGCCAGCATCAGGTACCTTCGGCAGAAGCCTCCAACTGGCTTCGGCAGAGAAGAAGCAGCCGGTCCCTTTCTGACTTAGTCGTGGGCTCGTGAGCATGACGCCGCGTGGCCATGGCCGCGCGCCGGGCTGTCAGTCGTGGGCTCGTGGCCGCTGCAAGCAGTGGGGTGCAGAATGGAGGTCTCCGGGCGGAAGGACATGACCGAGAGAAACCCCCTCGACGCGGCGGGGCTCCGGCGAGCCACGGGGAGGCAGCGGAGGCGGCGCAGTTGCGACGGCCAGGGGTGGACGGTAGTTGAATTACCGACCGGGTGGACGGTATTTCTATTTCAAGTACCGTCCACCCCTTGGCCCCTTGTAGCCGTCGGATCGGACTCTCGGAGATGTGCGGGCGAGGATCGGCCGGGGATCGCGTGCAGCAGGGGAGCCGGTCGTCGTCGCCAGGCAGGCGCGGGGGGCTGCCTGCAAGGCGCCGTGGCGGAGGTGCCAGCAGGTCGAGGTCCGCCGGAGCTGAGCGTGATGCGGCAGCGAGCCCCACCGATCGAAGGATGGCGATGGCCGCTTGGCAAATGGCAGCCTCGTCGTCGCACTCGCCACGAACAACGGAGGAGTTTCAATTCGGATCGGCCGCCGGCCAGCAGCTCCAAGTCGCCAGTCTCGCTTGCCACCGTGGGTTCAGGCGGGCAACGGGATTACAACACGCGACACGAGCGACATCACGGGGCAGATTCAGTCGAAGCATCCCTCGGTGAGAGCCGGAAAGGGAACATGTCAATGTCATCCTGAAACCAAAGGAAGCTTCAGACAAGTATCACCACTGCACCAGGACGTACCGGATCTGTCGTCGAAACCGCAACAATGTGCGAAGCGAAAACGAGATCGATGCCAACTGCTCGCTTATTATTACGTTCTGAAATTCAGGAGCCACTGAATTGAAGAAGCATCTGCGACTTCCCATGTCTGTTCCATTGTTTTGTTCAACAAGCAAGCATGTTTCCTGAAGAATCTTCATCATTCAAGTCTTCCCCGGGATCATACGTGATCGATGTCTTATCAATGCATACGGCAACTGGTGCGAACTAAACACGTTGGATTTTGTAGCAGGTAACTAAAGAGTGGATGACCAGTTGATCAGCTGTTCTGAATGACTAAATGTATAAATCATGCACTTATGATGAGGAAAAAAAATCGATCCATGGTTCCCTGATGAGTGATGAGTGGTTAAATACCCTTGCACTTCTATGGGCAGGAACCAGGGCATACGGGCATAGTTTTCAAATACCATCAATGCTTTACCGTTAATCTCGTAGGATATTGGAGATAAGCAAACTACCATGGTGACTATGCACTTCCTCGACGAGACCATGTCGATGCAGACATTTAACACTGTGGAAGATGCCTATGCTGCAAGAGATGTTTCCATCTGGGGCACCGGGATACTTCTCACCAGTCGCCATGAGTGCTCTACAAAGTACCAATTTTGAATTAGAATGCAAGGGAAATTCATCGAGGAATTCAGACTTATCCCGTTGAAGGCCAAGCCAAGACTAGTAGAGTTGAATCTATAGAGGTCTGGGTAGCTGCCCTATATCTCTATGAGCTTGTTAGTCTAGTCTTTTCTTTATTACTGTAGTCCTGCTTTGTTCTTTCTCTAGTTCCCTTCTTGTGCTCTTGGGAGCACCAATTGTTTCTTGGACTGCCGTTTGTTCTTTTCAATTATATCAGGTATGTCAGCATTGGTACCTTTGCCAGAAGCCTCCAACTGGCTTCGACAGAGATGAAGCAGCTGGTCTCTTTCCGACTCAGCTGCACAGTAGTATATTGCCCAAGCCATGCACCAAATGACCAAAACACATGCGTGGCACTGCAACAATTCGAATTTCGAAACCTCAAGAAAGGAAGAGTGAGCCGCACGAAACACTGATGCTGCACAGTGCACCTAAACCCCGTGCCCTGATGTACCAGGTTTGAGAACATGTTGGTCCATACACTAAGGTTTAGTCTAACTGTTCTCACTTTGCACCGAGGAGGACGAATTATTGGTCTACAGCCAGCATATCAACCACACAGATCGTTTAAGACTTCAAGCTAGGATACCACACCGGTGCGATAATTGTGCATGATATGGCAAGGGATGTTGATTGTTATCATGAAAAAAATGACAATGAGGGTCTTAAACTCCTTACAAAATGTGAAAAATGTAAAATGAAGTATGATATATATGAGTTTTCTTGTTTCATAAATTTCTATATCGAATTATGCATCTGGTGTCTTATGGTTTCTCAACTTCCAAAAATTCCTATGTTGGTGCCATGTTTCCATGCCAATGACACCTGGCACCTAAAATTTGCTTGGCAAAATAGGTGTTTTAGTCCCTTAACTTTGATCCAAGGATCAAGTTCATCCCTCAACTTTTATATTTGGGTCCAACTCATTCTTATGCTAATATTATACTCTATAATAACATGTGATTTATACAAAAAGTCTTCTTTGCCCTTGCCTCCTTTCCCTTCTAAATTTATTTAGGAGCTGAACATCACAAGTGTTTAATTTGGAACATACAATTTTATTCACCCGTGCATCATATTATATTGTGGACGTATGGAAAGTAAAACTATAACTACTTATTGCATAACTATGTACCACCATATAAAATATTGCGAAAAATTGACCGAACACGAAAAAGTGGAAATGAGGAAGGGAAAAAGAAATCAAGGGTAAAAATAACTTTTTGCATTTATCCTATGTTATTATGGAGTAAATATCAGCTCAAGGAGGAGTTTGGCCAATTTAAAAGTTGGGGAACACACTTGACACTTGGGATAAAGTTGAGAGATCAAAATGTCTATTTTGCCAATTTGCTTAAAGCCTATAGATCCACTTAGGATGGCCAATGTATGTAGTTTCTTACACTATTATCCTCAATTTGTGTCAAACGGTTAACTTAGAGATGCTACTTTTTAGGGATAAAGATTATAAGATGACTTTAACAAAATCAAACCTTACTAAATCCATTAGAGCAATATACAATATAGGCCACATAGACAAATATATACAATAGGCCACATAGACAGATAGGCCACTGTATACTGATAGGACTGATGGGGACAAGTTAGGCTGTTACACCCGTGCCAGGTTTAATAATAAGGTTATCCGCACTCGTCATGCACTAAATCCATCATTTAAAAGAAATATTCTATTCTGATCATGAAAATTCCCTCCTCTATACTCAGTCTTTCCGCACCCATCATTCTCTATACCAACTACCCACCCGCGGCTCCCACCCGTCAGCCTCACCTCCTTATCCACCGCCCCCCTCTCCCTCCCCAAACTCTCCACCCGCCTCCCTCCCTCCCTCTCTCTCTCTCTGCATCCCCTCCTCCCGGCGCCCTTCCTCCCCGGCGCCCCTCCGACGGCGGCGGCCGGATCCAAGCGCCGCCGGCCCTCCGCCCCATCCCTTCCTCTCCGCCGGGCCTCCTCGCGGCGGCCATGGGCGAGCGCGGCGGCCGTGGCCGAGTGGCGGAGATCTAGAGCTCGCTACGCCCGTCCCTGCCCCCGGCGGCAGAGCTCCGTGCGTGCGGCCCGGCTCCTGCGCGCGACAGCGGAGGTGGCCGACGTGATCGGCCTGCGCGCGGCGGGAGTGATGGAGGAGCGGCGGCGACGGCGAGCCCTCGGCGCGCGCCCGTCCTCCCTCCCCGCGCGAGGGCGGCGGCCGCGAATCGAGGTGGTGGGGCGGCAGCGGAGGAGCGTGGCGCGGGCCGGATCCCGTCCGCGAGGCACGGCCCGAGGCGAGCAGGGGTAGCCGGCGACAGAGGAGCACGCCTCGCTACCGGCGGCCGACGGCAGAGGAGCACAGAGGCAGGGACCGGTGAGCAGGCGAGGGTGGCGGGCGACTCGGTCCCCTTCCTCTCCCCCCTCTCTCTCCGTCATGGCGGCGCCGGCCGGATCCGCTCTCTCTGTCCGGGTCCTTGGCGGCGGCGGACGAACCTCCTGGCGTGAATGGAGGTCAGGCCGCGCGGGCCCCGCGCCACGTCGGCGCGTAGCGCTCCTCCGCTCCTCCGCTGGATCTAGCGGAACGGGAGGCTTCCGCTACCTTAGCGTACTACATAGCGGACGCCGGTGCGGGTCTTTTTCCGATATCCCCGTTCTGGAGGATGGGGCAGTGGACGGGTTACAGGTCCCGGTGCGGACAGCCTAGGCTAAAATACGGTGTGAAGTGAGAATTCTTGAACCCCTGAAGCAACAAATGCTGAGTTGACAACTGGCTCTAAAGTAAGGTGTCTCATACAATTTACTAAAAAAAATTACAACTGGGCAGTTTCCAATCATATACTCATACCTCCATCAGAATCCAAGCACTCATAGATCAGTTTCACGGACTACCAGCAACCAGTTACGCCTAGCAGAAGCGCCGAAACGTCCTAGTTTTAATGGGCACGCACATCATTTTTTTTTTTGAAAAAAGGATTCCCTGCTTTTCATGTAAAGCAAATGTATGGGTAGTACATCGTTGTTCTTGGCATCGATCTCACATCGAAAGACACACGCAGCATAGACGCTCCATCTTCTCCGATTCCGGAGACAAAGTAAACATGCCAGTACGTACACATGCACACACCCTAACGCTACGGCCACTCGCGCGCGTCACCGTCGCTGTCCGTGGTTAGCAGCTGGCGGTCTGGCCGTTGCCCGCCGGGGTGAGCGAGGAAGCGAGCTGCGAGCCGCAGGAGCCATGGCATCCACACGCATCGTATCGTATCTCATCGCATCCCATACGCCGCATACGGAACGGAGGATGACAATTCATCCGCAGGCTCACAGGTGGTCGAGCCAGCATGATGTTCACGAGCTCGCTCGCTACCTCATGGTCGCTGCGCGCCGATCCCCTCTTGTTCCTTTGCGGCGCCGATCACATCGCGGCCATGGCGACCCGGCACCCAACTCCCCAACTGGCCGCGTACAGTACGTGCGCTTACCCCGGTAGCTTGACTGTCGCCTCAGTCCTTTGGGATACTGCATATCCCCTGCGGCGGCATGTCAGAATTTTGTTCAGAGAGCACATAGTGTGCAAGCAGAGATGTAAAGCTTATTTATTTATTATATGTATATATGTGCATAAAAGTAGTAGTCGTAGTAGTTACAAAAGGGTGAAGCAACAAAGCAGCCCATAAAAAGAAGTCGAGCAACTATCAGAAAGTGAGGCTGATGATAAAGCTTTAATTACATGGAATAGCTTTTTCGTTGAGACGACGCATGAGGAGTCGTTATTTATTCCTTGCGCATAGTTCCAGATGAACACCAATGCAAATAAACAAGAGGTCTCCTGAGTTTAGAAGTACATGCTACTAGCAGCTAGTTTCAGGAATGAGGATCATCAGAACGGTCGATGGAAACGGTGGGTTCACATGTTTTTTCCCCCTCTGATTAGAGGCAAGGAACGAGCCTGCTCCATGCTCGATTATTATGCCATCATACACTTTGAACAAGGCTACCTAATCGCTCGGCAACGAACGAACAATGCGCGAAGGAAAAAGCCCAAGCAAAATAAAGAACTGAACTGAACTTGTTATTTATTAGAAGAAAGAAATGAACATGGATGGTACATACATTGTTATTCAATACACGTGTATAGAAAAAGAACCCTTAATTAGAGCTGGGCGGCTAGCAGAGAAGAACACGATCGAGCTGCACGCTGATCGACAGACACCATCGGTAGGCAGGCAGGCATCAGGCTAACAAAAGCTACCAGCTAGGACCCGAGGTACATGTGCACGCCGATGGCGATGAGGAAGATGGCGATGAGGGCGAAGAAGAGGATGGCGTGGACGAGGATGGAGAGCGCGCTGGTGTGGAAGTTGCCGAACTCGATGATCCGGCACTTGCCGGGGATCTGGAACAGCAGCCCCGGCGACAGCAGGATGAAGAGCACCAGCGAGATGAACACCGGCGCCCAGTCCTGCATCTTCCCTTCTCTTCTCTTCTCCTCTCCTTGTCCCTGAAACGACCTTGATGCCCCTGCTGCTGCTTATACGTCAGCCTCTCGCCTCTTAACTTGGTGGCTGGCTACCTCTACGGGTAAGCCCTCCAGATGTACAGTACGTGTCCAACTGCTCCCACCCTAGCCGTGGCGCAGGGCTATATAGGCGCCCTACCCTAGCGTCCAAGAGAGGTTGCAGCGGAGCTGTCATGCACATGCTGCCCTTCATGCTTTAGGAGGGGTCTGAGGGAGACACCACCGGAGGTGAATTATAGTATTAAACAGAAGCAAAGCATGCTGGTTACTATGAGTGGAATACTGCATGATGGCCTGGGTTATCTTTCAGTTAGCGATTCTGCCTGAATTTTGGTCTCTAGCCTTTGGAGTCTGGACGGTGGTTACATACCTAGTACTTAATTCACATACACTGCACATAATCTATAAAGTCAGTCCCATCAGACATGCATCAATCTTAATTCAAAGTCTCAGATGTTGGAGATATATATAAGATCACTCTCAGTGCATGGTTTCATGGCACAGTTACTAACACTGACCGAGCTAGATGAAATTCCCCGTTCTCTCATCTCATAATGATCCTGCCATGACAACAAATTTGCTGATGTGGTATAATATTTATATTTATGAGATTCCTTGTAAAATCCCACTGAGACTCGCCCAGGGAAGCGTGTACTATATATCTGCAATTATTATGGGTGCTACCGAAACAGCAAACAACAAGCCTGAATCAAGAGCCAAATGCAAGGATTCACAGTGCTTCGGTACAGGTAGCTTATAGGCCATGCATTTATGGTGCGCCGAAAAGTCCAGCGGCGCAGCACTTGCCAACCCCTGGTCTTGTGGTACGACAAGCTAAAGCTTAGGTTTTTGCCAAGTGCGCTGTGCCCATGGCTCAAAGTTATCTGCAGAGCCCTGTTTCCTGTCGTGCTGTGCTCCATCAGCTCATCTCCTCCTCTGATCGGTTTCTCGATCCCCTCCGTCAACTAGAGATTCTCGTTCTGAAAGCATGTGGTAAGGCTATGCCGGGCGCACGACAGTGGTGGCGACTTGTCTCGGACATCCTGTCCAGTCCGGTGCCTCTGTCGTCTCCAGCTACTGAAGTGGAAGGGCCGGAACAGGAGCAGCCAAGGTACCAGCAGGAGCAGGACGCCTCGTCAGTACTCAGTACCACCAGAAAGCCACCCGCTACTCTGAACTTGCCCTCACCAAATGCTGCCTAGCCTCACAGAAACAGACGATGGCGTCGTCCCCGGCCGCGGAAGATCATTAAGCCGCCATGATCCGGCGGCAGCCACAGCTGAGCTCCTCCATTCCTGGTCACCAAGCGACACCGGCCGGTAGCATTGCCTGCCTCATTATGATCATGAAATGATCAGAAAATGCATGTGCTGCTGCGGCTTTATACGTTTTTTTCTTTTTGGTTTAATTAACCTTCCTAATCCGCGAGCTGCGCCAAGTGTCGCCTGCCTGCGATTGTGCTTCGAAGTTTCGAACCTTTTTGTTCCCCTACTTTCTTATGATTCGATGACAAGTGGAAAAGATCTTTCCGGGTGTTCCCCACAGGGCCAGAACAGATGATGGTCAGTGGGACGTCTCGGGTCAGCTGAAAGGGGGGAGAGGGACGCTTCGACTGCCCATGTCGAAATCCAAAAGGAACCGAGATTTTTTGAAAAACCAAAAGGAACCGAGATTTGACCTGGCGTCGATCCATCTTTGCTGGCCTCGAGCTGAGATTTCTCCTTGCTCATCAGGATCCGTTCCACATCCACTACCGCTCCTTTAATTTACACCTGCATCCAGGAAGATGGTGGCACGATCTAATCTAGTACTTATTGGAAAGTGAGACGATCAATATGCAACTGCACGTCAGGTCTAGCATCGGTGAGGTGACTCAACGCGCTACCACAAGGATTTTGCACTCCAATCGGAGTTCGTATTGGGGACTACACACTCCGAATGATATGACTCGCGAGGGAGGAAGCGAGTACAACGCCAACTGAATCTTCTATAGGGAGGAAGCCGAAGGGGACGATGGAACCTTCGGGAGTGTAACAACCCTGATAAATTACATTTCTAAAGCAATATTATTAGCCTAACCCTATGCTTAACCAACTAATAAAAGGGTGAAAATAATTAGAACAAGTTAAGTTGAAATTCAAATTGAATTTGGGCACATATGAATACCTTTAAATTTTTAAATTAACTTTCAAACCACAAATCAAATGAGGTGTTGCCTGAAACCAAACTTGTAGAACTTTTTATTCTGAACAACTTTCATGTTCAAAAGTTTTTGAAATTCAAATTAGAAAGTGGAGAAAACATCCTATTTGCAACCAGCCCCTTGGAACTTTTCAAATTCTCGCAAATAGGCCCTTCTTCCCTCCTCTCTCTCCCCTCCCCGCCCGACACACCGGCCAGGTGGCCGGCGATGCCTGACCGGTGCAAGCCGCCAGGCCAGTGGCCGCCGGCCCTCGCCCCCAAGCCCGGCTTTGCCCCCCCCCCCCCCCCCCCCCCCCCACCGCCGCGCTGCCCAGCCCCAGCTCGCCACGCGCGCCACGCCAGCCGCGCCTCTGCTCGCCGCCCGCCGCGCCCAACGGCCGCGCCGCGCCGTGCTGCACCGCCCGCCGCGACCCGCCCGTCGCTGAGCTTGCCTCCCGCCCGAGCCGCTGCTGCAGCTGTCCTCCAATCCCATGCCGCGCTATCTCCTCGCTCCCCCACGCAAATCCCCGGCGCCCAATCACGCGCCTCCGCCCTCCGCACACCGCGCCGGTGAACCGAGCCGCCCACCGCGGCGAACCCCGCGCCATTGCCGTGCCATCACCCCCGCGCGTCGCCTGGCACCCCTCCCTCCCTCCTGTCCCTATAAAAGCCGCCCCAGGCCGCCCGCGCGAGCTACCAGCCACCAGAGGACGCCCGCCGCCGCCATTATCGCCGCCGAGCTCCACCCGCTCGTGGACAGCCCTCTACAGCCATCCACTGCCCAAATTGAAGTTCCAGCCACCACCACATCATCCCACCGGAGCTCACCGACCCGCTCAACACCGCCCAGGACCACCGGAGCGCCGCCGCCCGCGCTGTCACCACCGCCGCCGCCCCTGGTCACCGCGGACAGCTCGACTCCGACCTCCTCCGCCCAAGCCAAGTACCGGAGCAGCTTCCCCACGCGCTACTGAAGCTCCCCGTCCAGACCAGACCGCCCCAAGCCCGCCGGAGCACCGCCGTCGACGCGTACCGCCGCCGCCGCCCCTGCTCCAACGCCGACGAGCTACTCCCGGCCGTCCCCCACCCGACCAAGACCCCCACGAGGTAGCCCTCGCACCCCTGATCCTTCCCCGGCCCTCACCCCTCGCCGCCGGCGAGCCCCTCGCCGGAATTCTGGCCGGCCACCGTACCCGAGCCACCCAAGGATCCAATTGCAGTAATTGAAATCTTTAGAAGGGTCTGCACGTAAGATTCCAAGGACCCAGATGTAAGAGAAAGATTCAAACCTAGATTCAAAATCAGTGAACTTGTAAAATTCGTATAAAATCGTCGAAAATTCAGAAAAATGCAAACTCAACTGCTCTGGAGACCTTAGGTTAAGCTTCACAACTTTTGTTACATGCATCACCTTAGATTCTAGCTAAATCATGCTTTAAATAAAATGGAAAGATTAATGGCTTTTATTCATAGACTTGTCTTGAGACAAGTGCTGGCCCTGAAAACTTTACAGTGAGGAAATTACCTGATAAATAGACCATCCTAAAAAGATCAAGCTCAGAATCTACATCTAGATATACTTCTTGCTGAGTTTACTTTCATGCCATGATTGGCTAAATATTTTTATCTCTGTTGTTAGATTGTGATTCACCTAATGAAACTTTTTCTATACTGATTTAATGGTACCTAGATGCCATAGAAAAATTTAGAGACTTTTTATCTCACAGGAACCTATTTATTTGATTTATGTGCTAATAACATACATTAAATCAAGAAAATAGTATCTTAGCTTGGAAAATTCTCATATTTTTACTAGAAGATACTTAGTGGTAGAAGATGCTGTGTAAAAGGTTTCATGGACAAAAACCCTATGTAGAGTCCTGTAAAAATAAATCCTTTAATAACCTATGTGTGTAATGTCAAATTTACTATGCTCTGAAAACTGCATAATAAATCCTATAAAAATTACAGTAGCTCCTGCTTGATTAAATGAAAGCCCTGTAAAAATTTTAGTCTCAGTTTTTGCACCATTTGTTCTGTACAAAAAGAACAAGAATCTAGCAGCAACCATGTATTATATTTTTCATAATTAATCTGCTGCATGAAAATATCTGAAAATTTTACAGTAAGCTTATCTTTCCCTGTTGTGCCTAGATCCATGGTTTCATGACCAGCAACTACTCTCTGTAGTAGTTACACTTAAATCATGTTTCCATCAGGAACATAAGTTCCCATGAACACCCACCCCACCTTGCTTAACGAAGTTACTTATTGAACTATTCTACTCTATTAATGAATGCCCACGAATGATAAAGTAACTCACTTCGCAACAAAACTCATGTTTTACAGACTGCAACTTTATCGTGAAGGAAATCATGTCGTTTACCATCACCACCACTTATACTTGTGCATTCATGTAGAAACGACTACTCTCGCCGACGGGACTTACGAGCTGGTGCCCGAGTCCGAGAGTGAGCAGCGAGAAGCCCAGGAAAATTTAACTGAAGCAGTTGAAGACCCGGGTCAACATTCAGACGATCCCCGGACTAACTTTGCACAAGAAGGCAAGCCCCGGAGCATAACCCATTCCCTTTCCTAAATTATGCAACTCACTACTCTTTTGCTTGTGCATTAAGTTTATAGGAGTTGAATGAAAACTTAGTTGCATGATGTTAGGAACCCATGCTTGAAAACTAGATGTAAGGTTCGATAGAATGTTGTGCTAATAGGACTCCGGTAAAAGCCGAGTGATTTCCTGTCACTCGCGAGAAAATAGGAGTTGAATGTCTACTACACGCTGCAATCATAAGGACAACGGACGGGCTATGGTACGATGTTTACGATTAAGGTCCGTCTGTTTAGTGAAAAATGCTAAGGCCGCAGTGTGTGGTAGTGGTGGTTAAGTCTTTGAACGTACTAATCACATGCCGAGAATATGGTAATCGGTAAGCTTAAGTACCTGATTGGCCCGGCAAGTGGACGACAACCTA
This sequence comes from Panicum miliaceum, assembly GCA_032594955.1. Classification (NCBI taxonomy): domain Eukaryota; kingdom Viridiplantae; phylum Streptophyta; class Magnoliopsida; order Poales; family Poaceae; genus Panicum; species Panicum miliaceum. The sequence continues at coordinate 7,696,695 of CM064060.1, read as the reverse complement.
CCCTTTGAACTTCGGTCCCATGTGCATATGACGAGTGCACGAGTGATCACGACCCGGCGCCGAACCGTGGCGTGGGGCTCGTGTACTCTCGGAGGGTAGCTCCGATCCACGACCCGGAAAGAAAGGGAAAAAGTTGCACGTGTGACTCTGGGAGTAACCACGTGACGTGTGTTTAGGTTTCCCTTGCAAGGTTAAGAAATTCGATTCGAATCGTCCGTTTCTCACGGCTATTGAGACTGCTTAATCCCTTTTACCACACAGAGTAAGAAGAGGAACAATGATGATGAATAAACTTGTTGGATGAAATTTAATGCTTCACCATGAATGATATTGGATAGCTGCTTATCTAGAATGGTTAATGAAACTAGAATCTTGAGCTAAAAGTTGAAAGTAAGGACCCACTCGTATATGCTTTTCGGCAAAACAAACCCCTGAGCCAAAAAGCCTTGCATGTCTAGAGTCGGTGGAGTAGATTCCACTACACGGGTAAGTCTTGCTGAGTATTAGTATACTCAGCCTTGTTTGTGGCTCGTTTTCAGGTGAGACCTTCGAAGATATGATTGCTATCTTGACCTGGCCGTGTACTCTTCCCCTTGGTTGGTCGGTGGAATGGGATACGCCCCCGGCCAATGGAGATAATGCCGAGTGATGTCTCGTACGGGCTTCACCGAGACATCCTGTATCGTCGAGTAGCTTTCGTTATCTTATTTTCGCTGCAACTTAAACTCTGAAGAACTTATTGATTATGATCACTGAAGTACTTGGTTACTAAACTCAAACATGGTTTGTAATATTCACCTATGATAATTTTGTAATATCTGCTGGAATATGGTATTCTCTGGGCTCATCTTCGCATGAGCATTTGTATGTATGGCTTCGATCCGCTTTACCGTGGTTGTATCGGGAGGTTACCCGACAGACCAATGGATTATTCCGTTTGAAGTGTAAGATTAACCGAGATTGCCCTAATGGTGATGGTTAATACACTTGAGCCGGATTAATTCAGGTGGTTCTGCCACAGGGAGTCCACTCGAAGGTTACTATCAACTTCGGCGGGCGAGCCGAACCCGGAAGATCTCCGAAGATTCCATGAAGGGCCGAAGGATATTGAGGCCGAAACTTATGAAGCCTAAAGGTTCAAGAGGACCTGAAGGATGGGGAGGTAACCTTCGGGTACGACAAGGAGAGCGTGATCCAATAATCGAAGTCAACTCGAACACAACTTATCTGTAAAAAGCTCGAAAGCCCCAAATATTCCCAGAATGTTCAGGGCAGGTAGTGGTATTCTTGTAATCATGTAACGGAGGAGGGGTATAAATACCCCTAACTTTTTTGTAATCGGGTTGATTTTTTATAATTGAGAAGAGCATGTTGCGGCTCTACCCTGTGTTTGTTCCTAAGTTGTTGTTGCACCACTTTTCCCTTTTCTGTCTGGGTTCAAGTCCTTTGGACCCCAACAGTTCGAAAAGCAAATTCTTCCACAGTTTCTTGGGTTTATAATCTCTATCTCTATCTCTTCTCTCTATCTTTATCTCCACTATTTCTAAACCAAGCAATGATTCCTTAGTCCGTCAATCGAAATCCTAATCACAACCCAGATAAATCAACCGGAATCCTAATCGGAACCTGGACAATCAATACCTCGCGCGGTCACGACACGATCTGTACATGAAGTGAATTAAAAGAGCACAAAGTTGGTGGTATTATGTAGATCCGAATAAAATTTATATTACCCGTAGCAACGCACGGGCACTGTGCTAGTTTATTGATAAACTGAAATCATACAGATTTATTAATGCTTGGAAGGCCAGGCGATCCTTGAAAGGTCGTACAATATACTATGGGGGTGTTTTGTTTCCCGGGACTAAATTTTACTTCTGTCATATCGGATGTTTGGAGTAGTCTAATTATAAAACAAATTATATAAATGGAGAGTAATTCGCAAGACCAATCCATTAAATCTAATTAGTCTACGATTTGATCATGTTGTGCTACAGTAAATATGTGCTAATGATGGAATAATTAGACTTAATATATTCGTCAAATGGATTAGTCTCTATTTATGCAATTAGTTTTATAATTAACCCATATTTAATCCCCCTAGTAGGCATCCAAACATCTGATGTGGCCTGGACTAAAAATTAGTCCTCGAATCCAAACACCCCTATAATTTTGTCTATTGCTATATATGTACTCGTCCTCATCCTCTGTCGGTGTTTTACCGTCAAGCCCACCGAGCGATACCCCTAAGGTGGTAGGTTGTAGGTAGGGTGTCGCCGAGATCAGGAACTCGAAGGTGCAAGAAACACCCTACGTCCTGTGTGGTTTGTATTGCCTTGAAGGTTATGGGTATGCACGTTCTGTTTTGGAAGGGTCCCCGCCCGCTCTTGTATAGTCTGGGAGGACATGGTTACATGGAAGTCCTAGTCGGGGACGGCCTGAGGAGTCCTACCCGAGTACGTTGTCAGGTAGTTTCCTTACGTCCGACTAGTCCTAGCTCTATACGACTACTTACAATGAGGATAAGCTATGGTCTATACGTCATCCCTTGCCACAAGAATATATACGCCAAGTGTGCAGTCCCGCTGCTCCGGGTCTGACATCCTCATCTCCGTACATTCTGAAAAAGTCTAGACTAAATACATAAAACAGCCTGACTCTAAGGCTTGAGGGTGAAATTTCTTACCACCGCATCACGAAGGTCAGCACGCTCGATATAGCGAGCGACAGTATTAAACCGTCCATGGAGTTCCTGGGGTAGGGGGCTTGAGCTCCCCTCCCCCCCGCTGGGGTAGGGTGAAATTTCTTACCACTACATCACGAAAGTCAACACGCTCGATATAGCGAGTGACAGTATTAAACAGATACGGGTAACCCATGGTTGAGGCAGCAATGAGGCCTCCTGCTATCACGGCCTCCCCCACGACCTTAGGTATCTTGTCCCGGGTACGTCCGAGCGTCGCCGCAGGGTGAAATTTCTTACCCCTGCGGCCTAGCGGCGATGTAAATAGGGATTAGCACGGCAAGGGTCCCCACAGAACTGGCCAGCGTGCTAAGTGCGATAGCCACGTCGGCTCCTCCACACAGCCACGTACTGAGGTCTTTGGTTTCGGATAGCTAAACTTTAGCTCTATCATATCAAAGAGAATTTTATCATCTAAAATATTAAATAAAGTCTAATTACAAAACTAATTACAGAACCTCCGGACTAATTCACGAGATGAATATTAATCTATAATTAGCGGATGATTATTATAATATCACTGTAGTAAATTATAGATTAATTTGGCTCATTAAATTTGTCTTGCGAATTAACACTCATCTGTGAAAAATTATATATCCATGTTTGTATCTGTTCTCCAGCCTTCTCCAAATCCAAACATTCCATTTCATTAACATGCTATAAACTCTAGAGTCCTGAAAAATGTAGCCCTGGAGGGGAAAGAAAAAACAAAACTCATGGTCAGATACACAGCAAAATAACAATCATGAGTACGGAAACTGCAGATTCTGGGGTTTCTAATTTATTGTAATCTTGTTAGCGCTCACAATAGCAACAGACGTCGCAGTAGTACCGAACTAACTGCTAGAGTACAGACAATTCTGTAATTAACTGGGCTTTAGACATCCAAAGAAGTCCAATGGGCCATTCGATCCGTGGAGAAAGCAACAACACTTGGAGTCTGAAGAGAAGCCCAATAAAACTCCATGGAGAAACGAGGAGGCTAGAACGTGATGCCAAAAAGTTGATAAAATCGCCCGTCTCTTCCATCATCGCAGAGTTTCAGATGTATCCTGCGAAAGACGCACATGGAAACGCGCTACCAAATTCCCCATCCTCGTCTCTATCTTCTCTAAAAGACGAGGAATAAAGTCACCGAAAGCAGACTCGTTAACAGACAGGAGAACAAGCAAAGCACCACACTGTACACCCATTTGTGATATACGTAATACTCCACATAGTATAATAGTATTGATTTCAGATCAAAATGATGCTGCACAACTGTTCAATCCACATCTGAGCTCGAGGTTTCAAGACCAGGCATTCAGGCTCTTATACATTTGATGAGTACATCGGTATAACAATTTTGCTAAGGTCAACAGAAACATAAGTTATTTATATATATGTAAAGACAGTTCAGATTTCCCTACTCTTCGGTTACGCTTAAACTTCATAGACGATGTACATTTACCTTTCGGATGCAGGACCATCTGTTCTTCAGATCTGTTAACTAGCTACGTGTGTTATCAGACTTCGATCAGGGGCTTGAGCCGGCGGTGCTCTTACTCGTCAGGGACGACCTCATGGTCACGATGGCGGACTCGTTCGCGCCCAGCCGCACTGCCTGCCTGCTCGCCCGAAGGAAGCCCGCGACGGCTCGCCGCACGTACGCGTCGGCCTGCCTCACCGTCATCCTCTTCTTCCGGGTCTCCTGCGCGAGGCTCGTCAGCATGTAGTCGCCGTTCAGGAAGCTCGCGAGCTCCACGAGCTCGCGCTGGAAATCCGAGAGCCAGCCGTGTTCGTTGGGCGGGGTCGGCCTCTCGAACGGCACCTCCGGCAGTGTCTCTGCAGCAGAAGAAGTGTAATGAGAGTTGATTGAGCTTCTGATTCATGTGATTGTTTGGATGGATCGGATCGATTGCGTTCTGCGATTGAGCTGTGCATTGTGTTCGTCTCTTCGATCGAATCTGCTGGCCGATATTGAGTTGCTGATGATGAACATAATTGGGAGATTCAGAGGAAAGATTGGTTGGAGAGAACCTGGGCAGTCCGTTCTTGGCTCGTCGAGCTCGGTGAAGATGTGCTCGAATGTGCCGGCCCACGCGTCCCTCTTGGTGAGGAAATCGGACGAGAGGTTGAGGATCTTCTTGAGGGTGGCGGGGATGGAGGAGTGCTCGAACTCGGAGGTGTCGGTGGGCCCGGCGGGGCGGCCGACGACGGTGCCCCTCTTGATCCACGGCGAGACCATGATGGTGGGCACCCTGACGCCGAGGCGGTCGAACTTGAAGAAGAAGGGCGGCGGGCCCCGGATGCCGTCGGGGCTGGGCACGCCGGCGGTGGGCGTGGCGACGTGGTCGTAGAACCCGCCGTGCTCGTCGTAGGTGACGATGAGCAGCGTCTGGTTCCACTGCGGGCTGGCGCGGAGCGCCTCGTACACGTCCTTGACGAGGCGCTGGCCGTTGGCGACGTCGTGCGCCGGGTGGTCGTCGTCGGCGGGGGTCCCCGTGAGGTCGAAGTACCTGGGCTCGATGACGGAGAGCGCCGGGAGCACGCCGCGGCGGGCGTGGTCCTTGAAGGCGGCGTCGTAGCGGTGGAAGCTGCGCGCCGCGTAGCGGAGCGCGCGGAGGCGGCGGTAGAATAGGACGGTGGGGATGGTCTTGAAGTAGACGGCGAAGTCGCGGCCGTCGGCGGCGAGGGAGTCGAAGACGGTGCGCTGCGGGTAGCCGAGGAGGAGGTCGAGCTTGTCGTGCGCGACGGCGCCGCGGGAGGTGGCGGAGTAGAGGAACAGCCGGTTGGGCTGCGTGGGCCCCGGGATGGAGGAGAACCATCGGTCGAAGACGGCGAAGGCCGGGGCGAGCGCGGAGAAGGCCGGGAGGAGGGAGGGGCGGAAGGCGCGCATGACGGCGGAGGAGAGGAGCGCGCTGCGGACGAAGCCCGACATGGAGGGCCGCGCGGCGGCGGCGGAGATGTTGCCGAAGACCTGCTCCAGGACGTCCTCGAAGGAGTGGCCCGGGTCGTCGGGCACCACGAGGTCGGCGTCGGCGGACACGCAGATGGAGGCCGCGGCGGAGCTGTTGGCGGCGGAGGGGGAGTTGGGGTTGCACTCGGCGCCGGTGAGTCCGTCGACGGGGAGCCCCAGCAGGCGGCGCGTCCACCCCAGCATGTGGTCGAACGACCGGTTCTCCAGCGCCAGCACCACCACGTTCTTTATGGGGCTCGGCCGGGCGGCACTGGCCTCGCCGCTGCCGGCGAAGACGATCAGGAGGAGGAGAAACGGGAGGAGCAGCGGCCGCGGCCGCGGAGCACGGCGGCCGGGCGATCCCGTTGCCATGGCACGTGCTCGACGAGATGTCGTGCCGCGGGGCGGTTGCGTCTCGTGCGGCCGTGCTCGTGCGAGTGCGCGGGGGATGGAGCCGGGGCGGGAGGGGCATGGGCTGGCGCCCGGCACGCGCCTGGTCTCCGCTCCCGGTTTCAGCGGCCATGGATGCATCCAAGCACCTGTGACTGGGGTGGACCTCGGCCGAGGGGCACGGAGTGGTGGGTGACGCACGGGCGACGCGTCGCGTCCTGTCGTGCGCGCGTGCACGTGGGCATGTGTCAATGCGGGCCGCGGCCGTGTCGGCTCGGCGCCTCGCCGCTCCGCCGAAGATCTTTCTTGCTCTTCTCCGGTGAGAGGAATGAGGGAGAAGCTACTTGGACTTGGATATGCGTTTGACATATACGAGTGAAAGAAAAAAAATGAAGTGTCGAAGCTCGATGAAACACTCGATCAATCGTTACCTTTCCCCCCCTTTTTCATGGATGCAATGTTCTCTAAAGAGTAGGTGTAAAATTAAATCCCTTTTGATCTCTCAGCTGCGCGCCTGCGACGCCAGTGGCACAATGCACAAGTTCACGAGTCGATGGGCATTTTAGTTCAAAAAAAAAAGAGTCGATGGGCATCACAAGCTCGGTCGCAACACGCACTGTGTCGCCCAGGTCGCCTAGCTGTCTATGCTTGATCTCTTGTGCCGACATGGCAGGCTCTCTCTCTCTCTCTCTCTCTCTCTCTCTCTCTCTTGGAGTTTAATATTACCACCAGTCCTCTGATCCTCTCATGCTTCGGTGCCTCGCTGGAAGCGAGGGAAGGGGAAGGCAGGCTGGACGCATGCGTGGCGCACGTGCGGCCGGTTTCTGCGCGGTCCACCGGAAAGTGCCAGCCCGCCACGACGGAGGAGGAAGTTCAGCCCACGTGGGATGAGGCCCAGGGAAGTTTATCCAGCCCGGCCCACCGAGGCGTGCTACTGGCCCACACGCTCCAATCGAGTGGCGCGTGGAGAGCAGAGGGAGAGGGGAGATAAGGTCGTGAACGGCGGCGACAAGGAGAGGCCGCGAGAAATGCCGGCGCCGCCCTGTCCCCCGCCGGCCCCAGCAGCGGCGCCGATACTGCCGCCGCGGCTCCTCTCCTCGGTCGCGCCGGTAGCGCTCGCCTGCGGCGCTGGCCCGCCGCCGCCGTCGCCCCGGCCGCCCAGGCCGTCCCGTTCGTCCGCCCCCCTCCCCTGCAGGGAAAGCCCTTCGCCTCCTCCACGCCGTACGCGCAGTCCCAGAAGCTGCAGCTCGGCCTCGACAACCTCGGGTTCGTTCCGTGCCCTGCCTCTGCGTGTACGGCGGATCGGAGACGGTTCTGCTCCTGATCGTAGTTCATGTGTGCGTGTCCATGGCGCAGGAAGATCAGGCCATGCCCGTCCACCAACCCGGGGTGCGTGTCCACCAACCCGCTGGGATCTTCCGGCTCCTTCGCCTCCCCGCTGCTCATCCCGGACTCATCCGCCGGGGACAAGGCCGTCGCCGTAAGCCCGAACTTTTCTGAACCGTGCCGATCTCTGAACCGATCGCATCCGCTTCTCCTTTCCGCGAATCCCCAGTGCAAACGCTATGCAATTTCATCTCGTTCTTTCGTGCTTCTGGTGGCCGGCCGGCCGGCGTGCAGTCGCTGCGGCAAGCCATCGAGAAGACGCAGGGCAACGTGGACTTCAAGGTCGACCAGGACACCCCTTATGGTCAGTACACGCCGTCCAAATCGAAGCTCGATCGAGCAGCTTCAGTGCGGGGTCGACCGGGCATGCACGAGCTCACGCGCGCGCGCATTTCAGGCCACTACATCGAGGCGGAGATGGACGGCGGCGTCGGCCGGGACGTGATGGAGTTCCTGGTGAAGGGAGACGCCGGCGTGGTGGCGTACCGGTGCATGGCCACCAAGGTCACCTTCGTCTACCCCTTCACCACCGCCGTCGGCGACTCCAAGGGGCAGAAGCAGAGGGTCGCCGCCATCTCGCAGGAGCTCGGATGGTACGCCCCGGACATCCAGTCCTCCATGGACTCCGACGACGACGCCGGCTATCCTCCGTGAAGAAAAGTGGACACCGGAGGACCGATCATCACTTGATCCATGGGAATGGGATGGAGCAGAGGTAAATATATGTTGATGTATATAATTGCCAGTGCTGTCCATCCGGCTGAATTTTGTTGCTATATATTAACCACTCGTATAATTCGTTTCTACTTGATAGATTATTTTGGTATTTTTAGGTACATAGTTTTAGCCATCACAAGATAAGCATGGCATATCGTAAGGACAACAGTAGCTAGAGGATTTTGCAATTAAATCGATATGTGAGTGGCGAGTCGACTCCATGTGATTAAAAAAAGCGGGTATGTCCTCATGAATCGACTCCTCCATTGGTTGAGTCTGTATCCGCCTCATCAATGAATAAAAAAGTCCAATCTTCCGGTCCCGCGCAACGGTATATAGACATGCTCCACTGCTTATTCTATTTTTCACTGTTTTTAATTATTCGCTATGAGTCGATGCAAGATTGGGAGTCAGACTCTTTCTCTCTCCTGCTATGGTTCGGTTGCTGCAGCGGTGAAGATTCGCTTCGGAGAATCCAGGTCGGATGATGGTTCAGCCACTGGAGATGGCCTAAGCTCCCCAGCCGTATCAAATAGTCGTGCAAGACCTAAGCATTTTAAGCTCGGCCCACGAGCACGATCTAAGCTCGTTTGGTTTTAGCTCGTCCACGCCTACTATTGGAATGGCTTGATACCGATTATCAATTATTTTTTAATTAAAAAAGTGGGAAGCCCAAACGTGACCTAAACACGATCCAAAAATTCAGCCTGAAGTTGCCCATGAGGTGGAGCTGGGCATGATTTTTAGACCCGAAATTAAACGGGCTTCAAATCGGCCCGAAAAATGCTCATGTCTACTGTAAGGTTAGCATGTTGCCATTTGTCAAGTTAGACTATAGAAAGAATTAGGTTGGTAGCATCCACGAAAATTCTACGGAATCAAGCATCTAAATGGCAAATGGGTAGCTGATAATTGTGGTCCAGCTGGCTCCCACGTTAGGACACCAGCCAGATCAGCCAGCAACGGTCACTTCCTACCGCGCGCCGGGCGGCACAATCACCACGACCACTCGCTGCTCTCCACGTGGCCACCAACCTCCTTCTACCCCTCTTCCCCAACGGCTATTTCACTATTTCCCCAGCACGTCGCCCCGCCTAGTCCCGCCTGCCGCGTCCACTCGCCTTGACCGCGAAAAAGAAAAAGAAAAAAAAAAGAAACCGCGCGCCACCAAACAAGCAGGAGAGGAAAGAGGAGGGGGAGGAGGAAGAGAGGAGAGAGAAACCCTAATCGAAATGGGCAAGCTCCTCTGCGACCCCTCCGCCGCCGCCGTCGCCGAGGCTCTGCCGCCGTCCCCCGCCCCCGCCCCGCCGCCGCCGCTCGAGGCCTCCACCGCGCCCGCGGGCTGGGACGCCGTCTGGGCGCTCGAGGACCAGCAGCGCCGCCGCCTGCTCCGGATCTGGGAGCGGGGCGTCGCGTGGAAGCCCTCCCCGCGGGGCGGCGAGGAGGAGGCGGCGCCGGCGCCCGTGGTCTTCCGCCTCGACCACGGCGGGGAGGTCGACGCCGACGGCAACTGCCTCTTCACCGCCGCGCGGACGGCCGCCGCCGCCAAGGCCGACGCGCGCGAGCTCCGGCACCGGGCCGTGCGCCGGTTCTCCGAGGTCTACGCCGCCGCGGGGGAGGACGACAAGGGCGCCGTTGACGCGGCTGTGAGGCACCTCTACGCGCCGGATCTCAAGGCCGGGTGGGGCGTCCACGTCGTGCAGGAGATCAAGGTGCTGGTCCCCAAGGCCCAGCGCGATGCGCTCGACGCGGCAATCCAGGAGCTCGTCGATCTTGGCATCCAGAGGGGAAAAAAATTACGGTACGCAAACAGCCCTCCGTGCATACCGTCTGTACATGAACGACGCTGGACGGCCGTTCCATCCGACGTCCGCCAAGAACTGGCTCCCACGTTTGGAGGAAGCTCGGCTCATGCCGTCCTGTGCAGCGTAATGATGCAGCCTGCCTCCAGATGAGGCGGCTCGGTTCTAGATGAGGCTCGAACCAATCGGCTTCCAGGACTGATGGCCATGACCCAAAATTCCGAATCCCCGCCGCCTCATATCCGAGCCTCTGCCTATCTGTTGCTGCCCCGGCTCCCCTGATCTGCCATTGCAATGGCTTTCGTCGGCGGCAGTGCCTCTCCAGTCCTTGCTACCCACGGGATGCACTGGAAGCATCATGCGGCAAGCACGCTGCTGCCACGGCCGCGGACGCCGAAAGGGCCGCCGGCTGGATGTTTGGTGTGCTGCTTACTTGCCGTCGGTATGTGCGTGCATCCCTTCCATCAGCATGTGTTTCAAGAACACGAAACTATTCAGAATTCTTTGCTCATACAATGGTTGTTCTGCAGGTATATAGAGCCCATGACGTCTAGCATCCCGTGTTGATTTCATCGTGCAAAGCATCTACTGCTCATGCACGTATGTAAATGGTTTCAAATGTATTACAGGAGCAATTTATAAATGGTTTCAAATGATCAGTGTACAATTTGTATTTAAATCTAAAAGATAAATGGATGTTTTGAAAACTACAAATTATTCTGAAATAAGTAGTTCAAACATGGAGACGCAACACAATAAAGTTACATATTTTCACGATTTGGCATTCCATCGAAGTGTAATTTTCTGACTGGCGCTTGCAATGTGGCAGCTTGATCAACTCCAAGTAGTAGGCTTGTATATCCTCCACGTACAGATGGAGTTCCCATGGCAGAAGAATTCACATACATATTAAAGTGTGGCATTATGGCATTAGTATATGTATCTTGGATGAATGGCGTAACCATGATTGAAGATTGCACATAGACATCATTTGCAAAATGTGGCATTTTTGTACTGTCGCCACCAATACTACCAACATTTAGATCCTGTGTCATAAATTTGGAATTATCCATAAAAATGCATTTTATTAAATGTAATATGTAAAGTTAATATAGTCCAAGTCAAATGTCTTACCATAAATTGATCTGGACTAGCACCTTCATATCTATTTTCTCCTGCATTATTTGAATCTTCTCCTGTAGTCAAACATAGAGTTAGTATACAAAGCATTAATGGAAAGAAAAACATGCTCATTTGTAGGAGCAATACCTTTCTTTTTAGAACTTTTCTTCTTCTTCTTGTTCCCATTATTTTTTTCGAAGGAGGTAGTCCCTCATTTATTCTTTGCACCTTTTATCACCCGGGGAACTCTAAACGAGATTGTACCTTTGAGCGTATCTGCTGCACAGTCAGTCAAAACTACCTCATTGGATTGTTCTTGCATCTTGCTTACAGAATTATCTGCTTCTGAGTCTAACTTATCTATTGCTTTCTCCAAATCATCAAGAAGTTCTTTTGACTGTAAACACTTCAATGCAATAGATGTTGCCTTCCGTGAGATACGAGCAACTTTTGTTTTCAAACTTTCCTCCTCAGTTCCTTGTTTCTCAAAATAATATCCTTTTTTTTGTATTTTTTTTATCCATCTTTTCAGTATATATTGTGGTGGCAAAATAAAAACATCATTGACGTTGAAGACTTTGAGAACACGCTTGCACAAGATACCTATAAAACATTAATTATAAATTTTATAAATTTGTATAAGAAATTATATTGCAATTTAAAATATGTATGTACCTATGGATTCATACTTTCTGTAAGAACATGTTTATTGAATATAACAGTTGCTCCATAATCAGAGTGCATATGTGCAACCATATATGTCAATGTTGATCCTTCAGTGGGTAACAATTTACAAGAAAACGAGAATTATGTTGTAAATTCTTCCTCAAACTCTGAATACATCCTCCTTATATATGACTCGGCCGCAGTCTTCAATAGAGGAAAACTTGGGGCACAAGTAATTGGACTCTTTCGACGTGAATGGAAATCTTCATCCAACTCATTTCTACGAAGACTGCTGAAAACCTTTTTACATTCTACGAGAAGCTCCGAAAGACCTAGTTTTCTACGAAACCTTTTCTTAAATACATTATTCATACCTTCACTCCTTTGAGTCGAGTTCATATCAGCTGTAAATGAATCATGGTAGACAGCAACCCACTTTGCCCTCAAATCATATAGGTTTCTCATCCATCCATTGTCCTCAAGGTTATAATCAAGCAACAATTTATCCCACTTCTTTTTGAAGTAAAACTCTGACTTATCTTCATAGACACATCTCTTAAAATTAGGTAGAAACTTCTCAGGGTGCTTATGAATTACATGGCTGAGATGTTTAGCGGCATTAAGGTAAATGTGCCACAAACAAAGGCGATGGTTTGTGTTCCGGAATACATAAGCAATTGCTCCTACCATGGCTGCATCTTGATCGGTGAAAATTATGCTTGGATACTTGCCTGACATTGCTGTTAGAAAGGTTTCAAAAAGCCAAACAAATGACTCAATAGTCTCATTAAACAACAATGCACCCCCAAAAAATATTGTCTGCTTGTGATGGTTGTTTCCGAGGAGAGGAGCAAAAGGTATTTCAAACTTATTAGTCTGAAATGTGGTGTCAAATGACACGGTATCACCAAAACATGCATAATCCATGATAGATTGACCATCGGCCCAAAAGAAATTAGCTATGCGACCATCTTCCTTATCTATTTGCGTGGCATAAAAAAATGTTGGATCCTCTATCTGCTTACCCTTCAAGTATTCTAAGTACTTCTTGCGCTCACGACCAATCTCGTTGTTGCAATCTATCTTTGATAATGGCACTTTGTCAGCTCCTCCATAAAACTCCTTCATAAACTCATACACCTAGGATGGCTGCATCCCAGCTTCCCTTATCTGTCCAATTAGTTGTTTGTCCGCTTCTTGAACACTTCGTTGGGATCTCAGCTTCTGCCTTTTATTTGGACTAGCAAGATAATGATTGTGATTTAGTACAACCTTTTGCACTGTCCAAACCCCCTCTCTGCTGATACTAAACTGTACTCAAGCACTGCAACCTGTCCTTGTAGTGCCCCTTTTTTACTTAATTTTCTTATATCCTTGGCTGCTACAAATAAAATATTTCTTCTCGGCGTTTTGTGTTGCTCTTTCTAACACTGAACCCAACCCGTCCAGCATAGGTGTTGTACATATCAAAAGATTTCTTCTCTGATTCAAAAGTTATTCCAACTTCAGGAGGGATCAATGTTTGCCCAGCTTTATCGACTACATGCAATACAAATGCATACAAAGGGTTGTGAATCAAATATACACCATAATAGTAAATATTATTGCCTCCCTCGAATTTGTTGATTTTAATTCAATTACCTGATCGTGTGCATGGCCGGAGAGTTTGACGGCGTTGCCATCAGCATTGGCATCGATGGTTATTGACGTATTCTGTGCAATATGAATATATCATGCATGAGCAAATAGTATTAAAAAATATCAAATGTGTGCAGAAGAGCTTACATGCATCGTCGTCCTCTCTACTTCGTCTCCATGACCAGAAGCGAACACGTCCTCCTGCACAATTGGAGCCCAGACCTCATCTACAACATCATCATCCTTGTCTTGACCTTGGGATGGTTCGTCATGTTCTTGATTATGGCTGTCGCCTGCCTCGTTACGTTCAGCCTGGACGTGCTGGACCATGTCGACGAGGATCGGAGCAGTTGCGCGGCCGCGCCGTCGGTCGCCGCACCGCTAGCACCGGAGCAGTTGCGTCAACGCGCCACCGGCACCAGAGCAGTTGCGTTGCCGCGCCGCCGGCACGATCACCGACACCCTGATGCGATAATAGCTGTGTTTGTAAACTCTCAACAAGTACGCGAGATGAATAATTTCTGTCGTCAGTCCTGGAAGCCGATTGGTTCGAGCCTCATCTGGAGCCGTGCCGCGTACTTGTTCTGCGATAATAGAGTTCGACTGCTTGAGCTGCGCAGGACTGCAGGAGCCGAGCTTCCTCCAAACCTGGGAGCCAGTTCTTGGCGGACGTCGGATGGAAGGGCCGTCCAGGCGTCGTTCATCCAGAGACGGTATGCACGGAGGGCTGTTTGCATACCGTCTCCACCGAATTTTTTTTCCATCCAGAGGTACCCGCTCATGCACCTCCCGGATCTAATCTCTCTGCTATAGCCTATAGCTCAAATCTTTGGTTTTTCTTTTTGGCCTCGGCGTGTCATGATCTGAAAGCCTCCCCTTTTTTTATTCTTTTACTGATTTTTTCGTTATTCATGCTCTTAGTCTCATCAGAGCACATTCAACGTTCCTATCTTGCCTTCTTGAAAGAAAAAAAGAAGCCCTGATTTCCCCAATATGCTTGTTCTTATGATAAAAGTTTAGTCATTTCAGCTGATCTGCATCTAGCGATTCGTGATTCCTTTAGCTCTTTTGGATGTTACGTGACGCACAAGCACTGATTGATCCAATCTTGTGGCATCATGGAGATGCAGGAAATCGCCTCGCGACTTAAACGAGGTGTCCTAGCATGTTATCCTTGATAAAATGGTCCAGGAAGGATGGAATCATTCTTTAAGTGCTGTGACATGAGTGCCGATGTAATGGGAGCAACTTGGGCAAAGTATCCAATTTGCATGTGGATTAAATCCCAGTACTCCATTTAGTACCAACATTGACCCTGGTACAATTGTACATCTTAATCACAGAATGTCTAGTAGTTTTGTGCTAGTTTGGGTTTCCTTAACTTTGTTCAATTGTGGACAACCTACAGAGGCTGGCCACTGACCCACTGGGCTTTCGGGGTCCAACTTATTACTTATGTTCTTATATCACATCTTTATGGCGATTGCTTTGCAGGGAAATTGCAGCTGAAACTATCTACAAGGAGAGATGTATCGCTGTAAACAATGGAGAAAGTTGGGCCAAGTATATGTCCATTTCTGGTTCCGCAGAGGATGAGCACGACATTATCACCATGCAGTACACAGAGGAGGGCTTACTAACAATTGATGAGAACAAGGATGGCCGCGCAGCTGCATTTGGTGATGATATTGCCATTGAATGCCTGGCGACCGAGTTCAAGAGAGAAGTTTATGTGGTAAAGTCTGAACATGTGAATATGATGTATTGCCCAATTATGGCTCACCATAGAACTAGCCATTATTATATATCTGCATTGGTACTTTTGTAATCTGATTGGGCCATTTTGTTTGTGCATTGATATAGGTGCAAGCTCATGGAGCAGATGCGATGATTGATGAGGACAACTGTGTTTTCTTCCTCCCGCATCGTCCTAGGGGAGAAATTTGTGAACCACCAATTTTTTTATTCATGAAAGGAACAGGTGTGTTGCAGATTGCAAACCTGGCTGTGTTTTATCCTGCAAATTTAGTGAGGCATACACTTAAGTAGTCTGTACAAATTTTTACTTGCAGCCTGGTGCGGTGCTGGTGCGGACCATTACGAGCCTTTGATTGCCACTGTCCTCCAGCATGTTACTCCAGACAAAGCAGCTGTTGTACTTTGAGGATGACTGCAGCTTTTTTTTTTTCCTTAGTTTTTAGTCAGCGGTGGAGTTGAGACAATTTTGTTATCGGAGCTAGAGGTGCTGAATTGAGGAGCAACATCTTGCCCAAGAGAGGAGAGATATCTGAGTATCTGACTGTGTTGCAGGGTCTTGCCTGCTTCTGAATCTTTGTACCATGATTCGCTTTGTATGGTGATTTTGTTGTTGTATGTTTATGAATAGGTTCTGACTAGCGAGGATATTCAGAGTGGTAGAATACCGGATCTAGATTTTTGGGGTCTGATGTTGTTTGCCATTGTCAGCCGGCATTTTTGTATTACCTCTTGTGAGGATTTTTTTTGGTTGCCTGTTTCTAGGGACATCATTATTGGACATTTGGAATGGAATCAATTCCTTTTTGGTTTTAACTCTTGCCTGTTAATCTCTGTTATCGCTCAACCTTCTGGTGTACCAGCCATTAGTAAAGTACTGATGCTTTCTTGCTGCAAGTCATGATGGATAGTTTGGCACTGGATGTTCATATGCAAAGGTGAGAAAGCTATTGGATGTACACAGATGAGGTCTCCATATGTAATTACGCCCTGTGTTGTCAAATGAAATTTTTTGAGTCTAGATGCAGAATGGGTGATGACTGATGAGTCTGAATGCAAATGTTTGTGCACTAGTGGTTCTCCATGCATAAATTAGTAATTACATCCTGGGTGTCTACTAAACCTTGCAGGAGTTTAGATGCAAAATGATTGATGACTGATGAATCTGTAAATGCAACTGTTTGTGCATTTGTAGTGAAAGATGTAGTATGAGTTTCACCGTGTTCTGTGTTGCTCAACTCTACTGATAACTTTGCTTTCTCGTGTTCCCTGCTTTTATTCGATGCCAGATTTGACTTTTACAAACTGTTATCAGAATATTTGCCAACTTTAATTTGGTTTCCATCTCACCAACCCTTGTTATTGTTTTTAAATGTTGCATTTGACTAGTTAAAAGGATGCCCATCTAGCAAATAACTGAGACATTTTATTACGTGCAAGATCAGATTAGTTGCTGAGGAAAAATCAGAGGGCGCCATAACAAAATGGCACCGGCTTGCCACCTGAAATTTTATAGGTCACAGCGGAAAGTTCTACTGAATCATATGCCTGCAATTTAGCTGGGGATTAAATCCAACTGTGCAAGGTGAAAAATTCAGCTTATGGCTGAAATACATGCATAAAGAATCATCAAGGCAACGATCAGAATCACAAGCTCAGCTATTGTCATACTAGAATTGGGGTCTGTTTGGTTGGGGAACAAGGCTATCCTATCCATGTATTTCAAACCAAACACCTCGAGAAACTGGACCTGCATCTCCCATTCCACGGCGTCCATCCAACCAATGAACCCTTAGTCAATAATCTAAGAAAAATAATAGACTTAAGTCTTTTGTTTGCTAAACAAAAGGGCTTTTGAGTTAAGAGTACAACTTTTATTATTCGAAGGAATAGCCAGTAACCCTATTCGATGGGGAACGAAAGCACATTTTTCTTGCATTACAATGTTGTTTGAGCAAATGGTAGAAGCAGTTTTCAGTACAAACACAAGAATTTCAGTGACAAGACTGAGTTCTGATCAAACGGTGGCTGAGGCAGTTTTTATTTGGTCTTCACCTTTTCTGCTCCAATCGCTGCACAAATCTTCTTCCAGCTCCTCATGGCGATGAGCGTTGGTATCCAAATCCAGAAACTGTTTGCGCCAATGAAATATGCCCAGAAGTAGAAGGGACTGGCCCAGAAATTGAAGCCATCCAAGTAGGCAGTAATGAAGTAAACCAAACATCCATAGAGCTGACCCAAGCAGACAGTGAACTGAAGAATATGGCTGTAGGACTTCCGGGATGCAATAGCATAGCTGCAAGCAGCAAGCTTTTGGTGAGATGAAGTAAAAGTTACATCATTAATCCAAAATCACACAATCTGAATGACTGTAAACAAAAATTTCCTACTACTACAGGTAACAATTTCATAGTTTTGCATTGAATACAGTTTTACTAGACAAGTAGAAAAGGAGTTTCCGGATTCTACAGTGATGTTCTGACAAAAAAATAGTGTCAAGATGAGGTTTTTCAGATTGTGCAAGAAATTCACTAGAAACAGCACATGGTATTCAAGACAATGCTACTATCTCATGCTCTCCGTTCTGCAGTTGGATCAATTTGATCTACAACAAGCCAAAAACACAGAACGGAAGCCTTCGCTGATGCATCTAATTTCCAAACATCTAGTGTAAATCTACCCAACCAACCTAACTAGCGTCTGACATGAAGAGCAAGGCCTACTTCTAAAAGAAAAAGGTTGATCGTCAGGTTCCCTGGTCCCCTATTTCTAACAGAAAAATAAGATATCCTAATACAGCCTGAAATCTGAATGGGAGCTAACCCCATCACAAAGCCAAATTTGACTGAACTTCATTAGTAACAGAAGACTAGAGAGGACTTGTAGCAGGCTGCATGTAGAGAAGTCGAGCAGGAATTGAGAAGACATACACAGCAAGCAGTGACGCAGGGCCTTCCAATACCGCGGTAATCCCTTCAACCGTAACAGTTGCGGTGTCTCTAGCAACGTACCTAGAGTCCCCCTTGCTGTACTCTTTCCCTGAACAAAGGCAGAACCCAACCACTGTCATTTCAGCTTATCCAAAATATATTCTGATTTGGGACGACAGTGACAGTTGGCGATGCCGGCAAGAACTTACAAACTTCATCGAAGAAATTGGGGTTCTCCTTCATGAAGAAGTTAGGGGTGACGACGAAGGGACCCTCAATCAGTATGTGGGTCAACCCTGTGAATGCCCACCAGCACATGAGCAGACGGTCGGTCTTGGATAATCTGCCACATCTTCCTGCAAAAAGAGACGCGACATGAGCTCAGAATTATAATAGTAGTAGATTGCTAGAGATTTACTCGTCTTGGGTTACGCGCAAGTCACTGTTTATAGCTCTTATTTGTTGGGACTGTTGAATTCTACAATCAAAGATCCAGGATGGCGACTTACGGGATTGCAAGTTCTAAGTCATCTTAGATGAGACACGCCCAGTTTGTTAAGAGCAAAGCAGCAGAATTCTTTAAAAAAAAAAAGCAAAGCAGCAGAATCATGATGCATACAATCTAATCAATTTTATAAATTACAAAATCACATCCAGTCCCACCAATCTTGGTTCTTGATTTTACATCTCTAAAAAGTTCCCCGTGCCAATTTCCGGTAGAACCAAGGAGAGCACCGGGCAAGATCGCAACTTCGGACACTGGAATTTCAGTTGCAAGAGGGAGGGAGTGCATCCTCGTTTAGGCAGCGTGGGAGCAACTGAGCAAGCAGATCAAGCAGGAGGTGGATGCACGATGAGGGAAGAGTATGGGTACCGGATATGAGCCAGACGGCGACGAGGACGAAGATGGAGGCGCCGATGTAGGTCACGAGGATCTGGCACTGCGATAGCTGCAGCGGCACGAAGCCCGGCAGCTCCAGGTCCGCCGGCACGTACGGGTGCCCCATTGCCGCCGCCCGCCTGATCGACCTGCAACAGGGCCCTGCCGAGTGCCGCCGCAGATCTGGGTACAGCCGCCGCCGCAACAGCAGCACGCGACAGCTTGGTTTGTATTATTGAGTCTGCTAAGCACGAGGCGAAGCAGACGGATGTGGGAGGCTTGACTGCTGAGGATCGGAGGCGGCATGGGCTGAGGATTGGACAATCAGTCCATGACATGTGGGGCTATAAGGTTGGGAGTTGGCTAGAAGGTTGGGAGTTGATTTGTTGGGAAAATTTCTTATTTGGCACCGGTAAAATTGGGATTCTTAAATATTAAATCTTCTCTATTTGATACCGGTTCGAATTTAATTTCTAATTTGCATCTATGTTTAATCATCACGGTGTTAAGTCAAGGATAAAAAGATTATTTTAGAGCATCACGGTGATATTTGATATGCTACACGGAGCGAGTCGTAGCAGGACGGCGGAGTGCCCGGTGGCGCGCGCCGTTGGCCGTCGCTGTCTGCGAGAGAAGGGCAGAAGGGCCAGCGGCCCAGAGCTACAGGACGACTCGACGCGGGAAGAGGTGAAAAAAAATCAGGATTGCCTCAGAACAGCTGCGGAATCTAGCTCCCGAGGTCGCCATTTTTCCGCACGCCAATAATTTGGGAGCTGTTTTGGGCTACTGTTGGAGTAGGGATTTTCTCTTTTATTGCTAAAAGATGCTTTTAGGATCTTATTTTGAGCATTGTTGGAGATGCTCTTACCTGTGGACGCCAAGCAGCCAAGATTTCATTTATATTTTTAAAAAAGAAATCAAAGGAGCTCAAATATGGTAGGGATAAAGCATGCCGATAACATATTTTTCACGTCAAATCGATCGCGGATCAAATTAGCAAGTATACAAATATTTCAGGGATCAAAGAGCTCCGGTGCGTAGCGTGGTGGTGCGGCAACTGTCGAGCCTTGACCCGCGGTGTGTGGCAGTGTGGCGCGCCCGGGCCGAGCACGGCCGCACGAGACGAGACCAGGCCCGAGGCGGTGGCCGCGCCGCGTCGAGTCGCTTCATCACGACACCCCAACCGTCTTCCGGTGGGCAACTCGTCTTCGTCCCCGGAGCGCTCTCGTCCCCGACAGGCCGAGACGGGGGAGAAAACCAAACCCTATCTCGCAGCGGCGGACAGGGGGTCGAGGGCGAGGGAGGCGGATTGGGGTCGAATTCGGGGGCGAGGGAGGCGGGCGTCTCGAGTTCCCGACCCCCCGCCTCCGCCGGCCTCCCTCTCCTGTGTACTATTCGGCAGCGCGCGAGGCCGCCGGCCGGCTCCTCTCTCTCCGCCGAATCAGTGGGCGGTCCGCCGCAGCGCCGCTCTCCCCCGTTCCGCTCTCGATCGTCTGTCTGGTGGACTGGAGTGGAGTGGGGACCCCATCCGGAACGGACCCGGCCTGGATTGGATTGGATTGGATTGGATTGGCCTCTTCCTCCCCCTTGTTTGTTGGTGCGTAACCCCTCAATTCTCCCATCCATCCATCCATTCATGGATCGCACCTCTGCTTGGATGCATTTCATCTGACGAATTGGATTGCCTTTTTCTCCCTCGATCAGATCCCAAACACCTGAGGTCTCCCGCCCCGCCACCTCTTCCTCGCGCCGCGCCATGGACGAGGAGGACGACGACCAGCGCCTGCTGCACAGCCTCGGCGTCACGTCCGCGAGCATCGAGGACATCGAGAAGAAAATCCTCTCGCAGGCGAGTCTTGGTCTCCTTCCCGTCACGCCATCCGTATTCGTCCTGCAGCTCACAACCAGAACCGTAGCAAACTAGCAATTTGTCAATTCTCCACAATCTGTAATTCTGTATCATCTCATGTCGCGACCTTTATGCGAGTGTGCAGGCTCAGGCTGACCCAAAGCATGATGTGGAAGAAGTAGCAGCTGTCAATGACCACGAGAGGGGTGATGATGCCGCGCCTGAGGCTGACGCGCAGGCCAAGCTGCACCAGAAGCTGCGCTCCGTGCAGCTCGAGATTGACACTGTAGCCTCCACCATCAAGAGAGCTAAGCACGCGGCCGGGAAGCAGGTTGACAGCTCGGACAGTGGTGACGCGCAAGATAAAAAGAAGCAGAAGCGTGCCGATCGCACCTCGCAGGATGATCCTCATGGAGGAGCCCTCCAGCAGGCGCTTGCCGCTGAGCGCCTTAAGAGCCTCAAGAGAGCTAAAGCGCAGATTCAGAAAGAGATAACGCAGTCGGATCCCTGCCCGTCGGGCTCGGACAAGCGGAAAGAGAAGATGCTGGCCATGCTGGTTGAAGAGGAGCCGAGGCGTAAGAAGAAAACACTAATGCCATCTCGAGGGCCCAAGAAGATGTCGGCACCGAAACTGAAAACCATGAGCTACAATGACGACGACGACTTCGATTCTGTGCTTGATGGGGCATCTGCAGGATTTATGGAAACTGTGAGTATAAGCCATATAGGGTCTCTTTTCCTGTCTTATTTGTTGTATTGTATTTCCCTGCCTTCTAATACTACACACTTTGCTGTAGGAAAGGGAAGAATTGATCAGAAAGGGCTTGCTGACACCCTTTCACAAGTTGAAGGGCTTTGAGAAGCGTGTTGAATTACCTGGGCCTTCTCATAGGCAAAATGATCCCTCTGATCAAATCGAGGAAACCATGGAAGCTTCCAGGATTGCGAAGTTTGCTCAGTCGATGCAGCAGATTGCACAAAGCCGCCCAACGACAAAATTGCTTGATCCAGAATCTTTACCTAAACTCGATGCACCTACTGCTCCATTTCAAAGGCTAGGAAGATCTCTAAAACGCCCTGTTTCTCCCAGTTCTGAGGAGCAGGAAAAGAAGAGACGGAGGAATAAGACCAAGAGGCCCTTGCCTGACAAGAAATGGAGGAAAGCCAACTCATCGAAGGAATCACTATTGGAAACCGACGGTATGCTTGAGTGTGATTTATAGTGCATAGCTTTTGCTTCTGTAGGCCTTGCAAACGCGTATGTATTTCTTTTTGCCTTTTGTTTGTGTAAGTTGCTATAGTGAACTTAGTCTCTCTGTCTTTCTATACAGATGAGGATGATGGGGACATTGCGGCATCAGTATCTGAGGATGAAGATCAAGCAGCAGAAGGTTTTGATGGTTTACCTCCTGTTATCCTTGAAGGTGGTTTGAGAATTCCTGGCACAATTTATGAGCAGCTATTTGACTACCAAAAAGTTGGAGTGCAGTGGCTTTGGGAGTTGCATTGTCAAAGGGCTGGTGGAATTATTGGAGATGAAATGGGCCTGGGAAAGACTGTGCAAGTCTTATCATTTCTTGGTTCTTTGCATAACAGTGGCATGTACAAGCCCAGCATTGTCATTTGTCCTGTAACCCTTCTGCAACAGTGGCAAAGGGAGGCCAGTCGGTGGTATCCGAAGTTTAAAGTGAAGATCTTGCACGATTCTATAAATGGTTCAGGTAAAAAGAGCAAGGCATATAATGATTCTGACAGTGAAGCCTCCTGGGATAGTGATAAGGAAGAGGTTAAACGTGCAAAGCCTGCAAAGAAGTGGGATGGCTTGATTTCAAGCGTTGTTAATTCAGGATCAGGTTTGCTTTTGACTACATATGAGCAGCTAAGAATCTTAGGGGAGAAGTTGCTTGATATAGAATGGGGATATGCTGTGTTGGATGAGGGTCACCGTATAAGGAACCCAAATGCTGAGATAACACTGGTGTGCAAGCAACTGCAGACTGTGCACAGGATAATCATGACAGGTGCACCTATTCAAAATAAACTTTCTGAACTCTGGTCCCTTTTCGATTTTGTGTTCCCTGGAAAACTGGGTGTGCTGCCTGTATTTGAGACCGAGTTTTCTGTGCCAATTACCGTTGGTGGTTATGCTAATGCAACGCCATTGCAAGTGTCCACAGCATACAGATGTGCTGTTGTCTTGCGTGATCTTATCATGCCATACCTTCTTAGGCGCATGAAAGCTGATGTCAATGCACAGCTCCCCAAGAAAACAGAGCATGTTCTTTTCTGTAGTCTGACTCCAGAGCAGCGTGCTACTTATCGTGCTTTCCTTGCTAGTTCAGAGGTGGAACAAATATTTGATGGCAATAGAAATTCACTGTATGGGATAGATGTCCTAAGGAAGATATGCAATCATCCCGATCTACTTGAGAGAGAACATGCTGCTCAGAATCCTGACTATGGTAATCCTGAAAGAAGTGGAAAGATGAAAGTGGTTGAGCAAGTTCTTAAAGTCTGGAAGGACCAAGGCCACCGTGTTCTTCTTTTCACTCAGACTCAACAAATGTTAGACATTTTGGAGAGCTTCTTGACAGCCTGTGACTACCAATACCGAAGAATGGATGGACTAACACCTGCAAAACAAAGAATGGCACTAATTGATGAGTTCAATAACACAGATGAAATTTTTGTTTTCATTCTGACCACGAAAGTTGGTGGCCTGGGTACAAATTTGACTGGTGCAAACAGGATTATTATTTATGATCCGGACTGGAATCCTTCAACAGACATGCAGGTACAGTTTATTTTTGCTCCAATTAGCTTTTAACTGTTTTTATTCGTGTGTGTATGCACTGGCAAGACTGTAAGTACGCTTATTTCAGA
Source organism: Panicum miliaceum (assembly GCA_032594955.1). Taxonomy (NCBI): domain Eukaryota; kingdom Viridiplantae; phylum Streptophyta; class Magnoliopsida; order Poales; family Poaceae; genus Panicum; species Panicum miliaceum. The sequence goes on along the minus strand of CM064060.1, from coordinate 7,672,996 downwards.
CCTAAAAACGTTGCTGACATGAAAACTCGATGCCAGTGAGCGATGACATGATAGATGAATAATTTTGAATAGTTATATGCGCATAATCTCCTGTTTATCATTTCCTTAGCTATGTGTACAAGTTCATTTTCCTGTTCTAACGTTTTATGCAAACTTGCAGCAATATAATATCTGATCACCACTGATTTGATTAAATTTTGTGTATGATGTAGGCCAGGGAACGTGCATGGCGTATTGGGCAAACTAGAGACGTGACAGTTTACAGACTGATCACACGTGGGACAATAGAGGAGAAAGTCTATCATCGACAGATATACAAGCATTTCCTTACTAACAAAGTATTGAAAAACCCACAGCAGAGGAGATTCTTTAAAGCCAGAGACATGAAGGATTTATTCACACTACAAGATGATGAAGGAAATGGTTCGACTGAAACATCAAATATTTTCAGCCAATTGTCTGAAGATGTGAACATTGGTGTTCCAAATGAAGGTCAACAAGATCAGGTACATATTGCTTCGACTCTGCCACGCACCAGTGAGGCTGAACCATCTAATGGAGGGAATGGGAAAGTGGACGAGAACTCTGACCAAGCAGATGAAGAATCAAACATTTTGAAGAGTCTTTTTGATGCCCAGGGCATTCATGTAAGCAATAGTATCTCATATCTAAGGAAAATTCTCATCCACAACATTTCAATTTTCTGAACTAACATCATGTTTTTTGAACTTCCTCAGAGCGCGATCAATCATGATGCCATAATGAACGCTAATGATGACCAGAAGGTGCGCCTAGAAGCAGAAGCCTCACAGGTGGCACAAAGGGCAGCTGAAGCTTTACGTCAATCTCGGATGCTCAGAAGCCGTGACAGCTTTGCTGTTCCCACATGGACTGGAAGATCTGGTGCTGCTGGGGCTCCCTCTTCTGTTCGCAGGAAGTTTGGGTCCACAGTCAACAGCCAGTTGATCAGTTCCTCACAGCCATCAGAAACTTCAAGCAGCAGGAGCCAAAGTCTTCCCGTGGGTGCTCTAAATGGCAAGGCACTGTCTTCTGCTGAACTTTTGGCCAAGATCCGTGGAACCCGAGAGGGGGCTGTTTCAGACGCATTGGAACATCAACTCAACGGAGGATCAGGTTCCAATCACATACCGGGTCCATCTGGGAACGGCGGCCGCACATCTAACTCTTCTAACAGAAGCATGATCGTGCAACCTGAAGTCCTGATCCGTCAGTTGTGCTCCTTCATACAACAGAATGGCGGGTCTGCCAGCTCCACGAGCATAACTGAACACTTCAAGAGCCGCATACAGTCAAAGGATATGCTTCTCTTCAAGAACCTGCTGAAGGAGATAGCAACTTTGCAAAGGGGCGCAAATGGTGCCACGTGGGTGCTGAAACCTGATTACGAGTGATTGTAGCTGTAGTTCACAGGAGAAAAATTTTGGTCTAGGAGGGAATTTTTTTGGGACTCTTTATGGTAGCTGACTGATTCTTTTTGTAAGGAATAACTTAACAGGAAGAAACCTTAGGACAACAGGAAGAATTCTTAGGACTATAGGAGATGCCTTGTGAATACAGGAATAGGAATCTTCACGGGTAGCCACTGTGTTAGAGCAACAGTGTGTTTGTAGGAGTTGTACCCTGATGCAGCTGTCTCGAACGTTGGATGGCATGCTGTGCTCTCTCTTCCACTGTGACCGTCAGCCTAGTCTGGTGGTGATTTTTGCACTAGTTCCTAGCATCTGAAAGGGTTCATCAATCACTCAATTATGCACCTTGGATCACAGCTGCTGGAGTTGTCGGTTTAAGGTATGTTTATAGATCGTTTCCTGAATCTTCTGAAGCTGTAAAACAGCATCACCGCCTGTACCATATATTTCATCTTCAGTTTCTACAGACAGGCACAGCTGGCACAACCCAAGAAACATGCACATTTACACACGTGACACGTCCTTGGCCCTGCTTGGCTGCTGTTATTCTGCACGTGCGTACGCTAGCTCCCCCTCTACCACGCAAGCATCATCTGCTACACATACGTGCATAGCAGCATGGACCCATCATCCATCAACTCGACCGTGAGATCAATTCATTTTGTGGATGGATGGATGGATGATGGATCAGGCGTGGGCCAGCTCCCTGGACACGCCGGCCTGGTACGGCGCCTCGCAGAACTCGCCGCCGAGGTCGTCGCACGCCTCGCCGGGGAACACCCTGCAGCAGTAACCCAGCCGGAATCAGCAACGGAGCAATCAGTTTCAGCAACTAGTCACTAGTGTCGGTGGTCGAGCTTGCTCACGTTTTCGACTCGTCGTAGGACAGGTAGTCCCTCTCCACCTCCTCCCTCCTACTCGCCGCCTCCGCCGCCGCCGCGGCGCCGGCGAGCTTGGCCTCCGGGTACATTTGCGCGCTGCAGGCGTCGCCGCCGAGCAGCTCGCAGGCCTCCATCGGGAACACCCTGCAGCAGCATACAACGTCATACATCTAGCAACCACAAAAACAAGAGAGCGAGAACCCAACACCGCGTGATCGCCATGGTCGAGCGAGGGCTTGGACACAGCACACTTACGAGAAGCTCGAGCTGTAGTCGACCTCGGCGGGCTCCGCCGCGACGACGGCGGCGGCGCCGACGCTCCTCCTCGTGGCCGGGACACGGGCGACCACCGTGCTCCTCGCCGCTGGCCTGCCCTTCACGGGCGCTGCGGCCGAGAACCCGACGGTTGTAGCGGCGGCGACCTGCATCTTCTTCTGACCTCAACTTTCTTGTGCGATCAAGTGTGGAGTGGCGGCTTGGTTCCGTATGACCTGGACTTCTGGAGAGGCTTATCTATCCTGTGTGGAGCTTCCGAGCCTGCGTGAGGCTCCCTTATATACTGCAGGGCCACTAAGGGGTCCCTGGCTTGGATAAGATTCTGGTATGTGGTATCCCCCAATTGGCGACCTGAATTGTCCTTGGGGCGCGCGCGGGGGGGGGGGGGGGGGGGGGGGGGGGCGGGGGGGGGGGGGGGGGTGGGGTTTGGGGGCACCCCCAAATGCCAGATCTTTTGAACCCTTTTGTATACACCTGTAAAGATATTTCTACCTTTGATCCTGATAGTTATCTGTCCTCAATTGTTGCAAAAAAGGAAAAGTGGCAGAAGAAAAGTGTATTGCAAGAAGACAACCTGTTCTAGATATTTTTCACTCCCTTTGTTCGTTTTGTTTAAACAGGCAAACAGCTATCGGTGTGGTGATGTGTACTTTCAAACAAGCATAATTCAAGGGACCGTTAATAGGTGAAAATTCCAGAATGGAAGAAAAAGCACCAGGGATAGGGGGTGATTAACCTGTTGCAGTTACACTACGTTAAACAGCCACGACTATATATAATCATTTCCTTAACAAGGGAACAGGAAAGGGGAGCAGCTACAGCAAGTATAATAAACTGAAGCATTACCATGATGAAAAAAAGGCATACATCAGACTGTTCAGACTCAGACACAGACCACAGAGTTTTCACATCAAATTAAGATCAAGGTACAACACCATTTCTAACTGCGAAGTGACGCTCGAGGCACCCCTGGTAATCCTAGTTCATCTTCCTGCACCAGATCAGATAAAAAGCAAGCAACCCTTAGCACCAGCTCAATCAAGCAAACTTCTAGCTGAAAAAGTGGTCATGTAAAACTTTTTTTTGGCAAAATATTAAGCAATCCGTAAAACATTGTTCTACCAGGTAGCAAATTCTAGAAGGCATATGCATGAAACATTCAAAATATAATTTGGTAAACATATTGTCTGCTTCACCTAACCCACTACTGCATCAGGTCAAAGATATTTTCAATCCTTGGTGGTTCATTTCATTCCCTAAGGGGGAAAACATCAGAACTACACTAAGTTAAGAATGTTGTGCAAACAAATCACCTGCTGTCCGCCAGCTGGGACTGCTGCAGGACGAGTTGGTGCAGCAGGTAAGTTGAGGTCGGCATCAAAATCAGGTTCTGATTGAAGGTACGACGGAACTGCAGCTGACTCGAACTCCATATCAGACTCCAAAGCATCCAGCTCTGCAATGTCCAAGGAAAAAGTTAGCAAGGACAACAAACTGAGAATTATCTCCACAAAGTAGGCAATAAACATCACCAGCTATATGGTAAGGAAGAAGAATTAGGACATTTAGGGTACTAATATATTTGATTATTTGGAGTTTTAGACCATTGGCAAGTAATTATACTGCTAAGTGATGTGCCAAAAACCATGGGATGCTGGAAGCCTTAATTAGAGGTAGAGATGTCATATTGCCAAGATGAAATTACAGCTTTCATACCCCCCATCAGTTCTTCCTCATCAACGTCATCAGGAATGTTGTAGCTTCTACCAAGAGTTTCTTGTATCTCATTGCTCACGTCCATCAGATCCGTCATTTCATCTTGCATATTCTAAGAAATTGCAAAAATGAGTAAGTAACACGTACATATTCTAAGAAATTGCAAAAATGAGTAAGTAACACGTAAATTACTGGCAAACGGGAAGGGTGAGTAAGCAACAAGTAAATCAGCAAATATTAAAGGCATTCAATCAAGCATTTCCCACAATCTGGGTGACGTTGCACTTGCAGGCTTGGAAAAATTGCACTTTTTTGTATACATGGGTACTGGTGGGACATTTGATCCTAAAACATCCAAATACATATGATTGGTTCAAAAGACAGAAAGACCATAAAGTTTCCAATAACTCGTTCAGTTATTTGGTACTAGGCCTGCAGTAAATAAATAAGAAGCTAAAAAGCCCCCAAATCGATTTACCAAGGTCCGGACCAACAACGCTCATCTAGCCTCTCAGGAAACTATCGATAATGATTCAGTCCACATGCGAAGCTAAAAAGTAGACATCACGAAATCTGGAAGTGCTGGGAGCAAGAGAAGGGTTGCAAGATATACGTCAATGTCCTCGATCTTGACGGTTTTCATCATCCCCTTGAGCTCCTTGTTTGCTGCCTTCATCGCATTCATCTGAGAAAACAAAATAAAACCACTCAATAAAACTGGGCAATCTAAGCAAGAATGAACTTAGCAGAGTTTGGGGATATTACAGTCTGCTGTGCATCCTTGAGGCCATCGGCAGCGAAGGCAACTTGGTCGAGATTGTAGGTTTGGTTGTACAACATGTTGCGCTGCTCCTCATACCTACCAGGCAAAGAGGGGCAATCTCAAATTGGTGTAAACGGATAATGGCTGCCTGCTGCTACTATTTCCAGTGACATTGCAACTAGCATGATAATCTCAAGTAGGGAACAACGGAACAGTTAACCAGCAACAGGCAAGCAACAAAAGTGAAAGTGATTGCGACGGAAGCTGAAGGGCCCGGAATGGGGAGACAGGGAGCAGAGAGCGAACATGCGCTTGTGCTTGAGGAGCCGGATGGCGCGCGCCTTGATGGCTTCCTGGGTCGGGCCGGGGCGGGTCTTGCGGATCTGGTCCTTGTACCTGGCCAGCTCCTCGTCCAGCTTCTTGATCTTCTCGTCCACCGTCTCGCCCCGCTTGTTTATCTGCCGGATCGAACGATTCGTTGCGCGTCGGAGACCGAATCATCAAACAACGAGGGTCAGATTAGGGTCGCACATCGCCCACGAACCAATGCAGTTACTGCTACGAGAGAGGGAAGGGGGGCAACAGGAGCAGGATAGCAAGCAGCTACAGATTGGTAGAGAGCAGTGACCGACTCGCTCGGTGGCGTCCTGGATGGATGGGGGCGGCCCCTTGTCCTTCTTGGCGCCGAAGATCTTCTTCATCGCCGCGCCGCTCCGGTTGGCTGCCGGCGCCGCCGCGGGGGTCAGGCGAGGAGAGGCCGAGAGGGAGGAGGGGCGCGTGCGGAGCGGGGTCGGTTTCCGAAAACGAGATGTTGACAGGGGGCTACCGGTCAAAGCATGATTTCAGCTGTTTTCGCTGGCATCGGCTGGCTTCCCATTCGGTCCAGCATTTCAAATTTGGGCCGAACCGGTCCGGAGCAGCCCATTCATGCGCTTCGTTGGCCAATCTCACTATTTTTTTATTTTTTTATCAAATTTTCAAAAATATAACTCATATTTTTTTTCAGATTTGTCACCCAGCCGCCGGTTGAACCAGCCGTAGGCTCTTACCGCCAAATAAAATGGCGGTAGGCAGCCTGGGCCACGGCCCACGTAACAAACCACCAGTTGGTTCGGCGGTAACTGGCAATAGGTGCTATCGCCGGATGTAGCGCGGCTACAGCCAGCTACAGTATGCAAATGAGCATATCACCGGTTGAATCGGCGAAAATTGTTGAATCTGCATATTTTTTACATATTTTAGTAAATAATCAATAATTATTACTATATTTGACTAAAAAATATATTACCAGCCTGTTATTCGCTTACAGTAAGTTTAATAATTAGGGATAGAAATATAAAATATAGATAGTATAATTTAAATTACACATATAAAAAAAGTAGCGTATGAGCCGAGTTGAATCTAGGCATGAACGAGGTTGACGTTTTGAAATATAAATTTTTGAAGAGGCAAATAACGACTCACATACTGAAATTGAAGAGTAACAAAGTACTGCAATACATAACTGAACATGCATAACATATGAAGTGGCATTTGAGGACGATGCACGATTTTATTACAAAGGAGAACAACCTCCAGATCCGCTAGGAGTACACATACAAAGTAGACATAAAATAGTATTACATAAAGAGCTAGAAGATGCATCCGAAATAAACATGCAACATACTGGTCCGAAGGGAACATGAATTATTTTGAGAACATGACTGACCCGAAATGAACATGCAGCATTAATGGCCACTACCGGCTCGAAGTGCTTTCTAACGCTTGGACTTGCGTACATCATCGTCCACCTTCTTCAACCAAGCCAAATACTGCTTATCACGGCGACTGATGGAGGTATGAATCCACTCATGTTGTATATACCAAAAAAAAATTATTACCAAAAAATCCTATATGCACTATGCAAACATATTAGCCAAAAAGTGTATATACCTGTGATATTGCACCTGCTTTTTGTACTTCCTCAATATTATTGGAAGACCAATACCTCTGGCCAAAAGTCTCGTACTCACGAGATATGTTGGGAACACAACGCATGTGGCAATAGCAATCTGGTGGCTCTACACCTTTCCTGACGCAGAGCCGCCCTTGATGATGAGCTCATTACTCCTTCTGCGAGCTAACTATGAAAATGTTCGTAGGTAAATGGCCTCTACCCACCCGAACGACGGCATCCTTGTCTCTTATAGACGTCGGATTGGCTCCACAAAATGGTCACGAGATCTAAAGATGAGGTGCCCTGGGACTATTTCAGCGTCGTTTCGAACAGTGACGGACAGACAAGGAAATCAATTCGTTTCAACCAGGCCGATTCCATTGCGTCCCAAGTGTACCAATAAATTTGTGGTCATCTCTTTTCACATCGCTTTATTTGCAAAATGCATCAGAATAAAGCCGCAGTTGCATTCACGTACTGGAATTGATGGCTAACGAAGTAGTGCAATACATAAAATAACACGCAGAACATATGAAGTGGCATGTGATGACCTGTACCAATCTAGGGTATAGAGGTCGAGGACCTATCCTAACATGCCTTATGTAACTAGACCACACAACAAACACATGCATGTAACATAGCAATAACATAGTTGACTCCTAGTAATATCCCCACATAGCAAATTGTATTGCCCCTTCCCCATAGTATCCCCCATTGCAGGCGGCGGTGGGGGCGATGGCGGGTGCGATGGCGGAGGCACCTGGTTCTCGTGACAAGGGCAGCGACAATACGGATCAGTGCACGACTCCTCCGGTGAACCAGCACCAATGTTGTTGTCATCCTCGTCGTCCTTCTCAGCGTTGCTCAGTTTATATTCTAGTTCGGAGATACGAATCTGCAGGTGCTTGATGTACTCATAATGTGGATCAAGTGGAGGAGGATCCACCCACCTAACGAACTTGCAGTTTTCTGGCGCATCGGATGACTGTAACAAGAATGCAATGTAAATTGTAGGAAATAAGAGAAAATATATAAGAAACAAATAGTAATAACCAGTACCCATGCTCACGGGCATTTGAAGAAACGATGGCATCCATCTGTCCCATCGTCGCACATCTGCGTAGAGCAGTCCTCACCATGCATGCATTTAGGCCACTCTTCTTTGCGGTTATCGTATGGTCTTAGAGGTTTCTCTCTGGTGAAATCACTCTTGCTGAGAACTGGAAACTCAAACACCGCTTCCCCAAAGTACTCAGGACCAAGAGAACCCTCCCACACAAAGGGAGGTTCCTTCCGTCCCCCCTTTCCTCTCCCGGTTCCGAAACCCTTCCGGCTGGATGACCCTCCAGACATTACTACTACAACGAAAGTATCGTTTTGATGTTGGTAGCAATGCATCTAGCAATACGTTTATATAGGTGGACAGTCACGTTGGCATGGACATCATTCTGTTGATGCATGCTGGATTGTATTCTTTAGCTTTTTCAGTGACACTTAACATCAACAGTGCATTTGAAAAGATAAGGCTACACAATTGGAGGCAATGAGTAGTCGTTTCAACACTGCACAACAAATAGCACCCAATGAACGAGTCGGTAGGGGCGAATCCCATTAAATGCAGTAGGCGGTACGAGGGGAAAAGATGACCAGTCACTTATTGCTCGCATGCAAAGCATGGACATGACCATTCACTGTCCTCTGCACTACTGCGCTCGCACGCGAGGCATGGACGTGACCACTCACTGCTCCGCACTTATGCGCTCACAGAACGTTGGGACGGACATGACCACTCACTGCATCGAATAGTGTTGTCCAATTGGCAAGAAGGCCTGATGATATGATCAGGTGCAAACAGTGTTTCAGATAGTGTTTTTCCTGTACTGGCGGCCAGTTGTGTTGTCACATTGTCACAAAACGTTGGGACGGACATGACCACTCATTGCTTCTTACTTTTGACTGTGCACGAAAGGGTGAAAAGAGCTTTGCACTGCTGCGCTCGCACGCCATGCACGGACATGGCCACTGAGTGCTCCGCTGTTCTGCACATGCACGGTACCCATTGATATGACCACTCACCCACTCGTTCCCAGTGCTCCGTTCGCACGCTAGGGACGGACATGACCACTCGCAGGTACTCGCTGCTGCAATTGCACGCCAGGAAACCGACATGACCTGTCACAGGTCCGCACTGCTACGCTAGCACGCCAGTGACCGACATGAGCACTCATTACTCCGCACAGCAGCGCTCGCGCACAGTAGGCACGAACAAGACCACTCAGTATGTCAAATAGTGTGGTGTAGATGGTAATCTCCAACCGTCGCTGAACTTTGCCTATACACCGTCCCAAAGGCTCTATAACTATGACCACCACTAGGCCTTCACATCACACACGACACACCTCACCAATACATCAGAAGAACCACATCGGAGCAAGATGTCATCCTCTGGATTGACCTACATCCCATGGAACAAGGTCAGGGCACAAGTGCCTCAAGGAATCCAGGTGCTGATGTGCTTCTGCGGTTCCTTGTGCAAGCTCATGGAGTCCAAGGTTTTAGGCGACGATTTCAGCATGAGGTTTTTCATGTGCGAGAACTACGAATACGACCCGATGAAACGTCGTGGCAAGGATAGACCCAAGGTACCCCACGGAACATTATGATTTATACTTATAGATTTCACACCGACTTCTAACTAGAGCTGGACATAGTCTCCACCACCTCTTTGTGATTTCATGCAGTGGTTGGACACGGAGCAGTGACAGCAAGATAAAGACTGAGTTGAACGAGAGCAAGGTGGGCTAGAGAAAGGTGGCAGCGAATGTTGCACGAGGAACAAAAAGAGGAGAAGAGGAAGAAAGACCAAGAAGATATCCGGAGAAGGTTTGAGGAGGTTGAGCGTCAGGAGGCGCAGGAACGGGAAGCGCATAGGGAGAGGAAGCGAGAGAGGGCACGTCGTGCGAAGGAAGCAGGGCATGAAGCTATTGCGAAGGGAAAATATCCTCGATGCACTTAGTAAAGCACCACCATGTAATCCCGGCATTTTAGATTCCCTAAGGCATGTTAGGTTTAGTTGCAACACGAGGATATCGTGTTGCAAATGCCACCGCACTTCGATGTTTACCTTTACCGTTTAGGGCAAAGGACTGTTGTGTCATGTACCCTAGCCGTAGAGACGCAATGGGCTGATGCTACCTTAGCTCCCTTACCGCCATTTGTATTTTCCAATGGAAGCCGGGAATTTATGGACGCAATGTGCATTCGCATCGGGAATAAACATGTACGATAACTAAACACATCATAGTCCACGCCGAGGTACATAACAAAGTGAAACAAAATATCATAAAACAGAGTGCATGCATCATAGCATATGGGTACGATGCACTCGCCTCTCCATAACAAGTGACATCCTATATACTAGATACGTGCGCGCTTGCACCGTCCCTTGCCACGCCGGGCTACAGCCTGGGCCGCCCTAGTCTCGTGCTGGGAGTACGTCAGTGGCTCGGGTGGAATGGTGTCACGAGTGGACCAACGCCCCTGCACAAGAACCGGTGTCTGCTCCCCCTTAGTCGAGTCCTGAGTCGCTGGTGGGGTTTCCGCCATCTGTGAAGGGCCGACCTCGTCCTGCGGCTGTCCCTCGGCGAAGAAACTGTTCACCCACTCCGTCCGCGCCAACTCCGAGTCATCGTCCTCGCTATCGTCGTCTGTCCCTCCGACCTGGCGATACTCTGATTCACTTACTAAAAATGTTAATGTCGAATTACGTATGTACTTGAAATATTTATTTGAATGCATGGCCTCAGGCGTACCATAGTTGCGTATGGGCCGTCCACGCGAGGAAGATCCAGCCCCGTAAGGATCCATCGGAGAAAACAACGACGGGCCGGCCGTTGCACAAACAAGATGTACAAGTTGCCGATTAAATTGTACCGCGGTATTGTAATTCACAGAAAGGTTTAAGTATGTGTTACCTCTCGAGAACAACTGTGCTGGTCGAGGCGTGTACGTTGGCGGAGCAGTGGGAGCCGACGGTGTCTGTTGTGGTGCACCCGACAACGGCGGGGGTCTAGGCGGGCGTAAGGATGGACCTGTAGCCGACACCGGACCTGGAGCGCGAGGCGGGAGGTGAGTGCCATCGCCGCGACAAGTCACGGCTCGCCGAAAGCGACCGCAGAGGTCCACAATTCTCTGCAGGGTGCTCTGGTGCTGCGCGGGCGTCATGTCGTGGAAGTGGCCCATGCTCGTCGTAGCCTCTGACTCAATCGCGTGTATGACGTCGTACTAAATAGGAGAAAATACTAACATCAGATGAGGTCGTTTATATACAATGTAAACTTAAATGAACATACGTACTGCAATTGCGAAGTTCAGGCCTCGCACGAGGGGGTACGTCTCGGACACCAGTGCCGCCACCATCCGTGGCTGCGGTGGAACGTGCACAACACGCGTGTGCGTCCTCGGCAAGTACCACCCCAGGTAGTCTGCGAACGCCTCATCGTTATGGGGCCGATCCTCGAAAACCACGTTGTCCAGGGCCTCGGGCCAGGACTCGACAAAGGGACGGACCTTGTCGGCCCACAGCGACCCTGGAGGCTGATCCTGACGAGTCCACCTGCAACACAAATATGGGAGGCAGTGTTTCATACAACAGTGCAAATACAATTAGAGTACAAAAAGATATTTGTATTACATACTTGTGGACGTGGGCCGCAACTGAGTGCACAATCGGTACTGGGGTCTGCTGGTAGAGGCTGAATTGCCTCATGACTCGGTTGACGTGGTACTCCTCGACGTGGATGTCGTAAAGTATCGGCTTCCTCGTCATCTAGTACTGTTGGTCCCGCTGGCACCGAGAAGAAAGTCCGCTTGGTGCCCGAGCCTCTGCGTCCGCTGCAGTGTACGGTGTCCACCTGACGTCGGCGTCCACTAGAGCGTCAAACTGGCCCACGAAGTCAGGGTAAGACTTCCTGGTCTGCACGCCGACCCAAGATGGCTACATAACGGAAAACATTAATTTGCATCCTCCAATCTTTGAATTATTACGAAATGTAGCAATAAGTGACCAAAACGATATAACATACCCTGCGAAGGCACCACAACGAGCCCATCGTCGGTCTGTCGACGTTGTCGTGGTCTGGGGACACCTCGGTGTACGGCTCGAAGCTCATCTCCGGCCGACCCACGGGAAAGCGCTCGTAGGACCATAGCTGTAAGAGCAGAGGGCACCCAACAAAGATGGGCTCCTCTGCTGAGACCTTCGTGACGCCCGTGCAAAGCCCTCTGTACGTCGCAGCCAAGACGGTAGAGCCCCAGTTGAACTGTGGGACGTCGTCAAGTAGGGCATCCTCTATCGCCCTCACCAAGGGAATAAGCTGCTTCGGACACGAGTCGCCCTGGGAGCTGCAGAACATGATCCAGCCGAACAGCCACAGTAGGTACGCCTCCAAGTGCTTGGCGACCGTAACGTCGTCCGCGTCTGCCCTCATGTAGTCCGCCTGCAAAATGGTACGAGTTGGTTAGTACAAGTAGTTACCAACATAAATACCATAGGGTTGAGCGTACAAGTATCACACTGAACTGTAGGAGCCACCTCTTCGTTCGCCCATGGTTCGAAGAGAAGGGCCGGTACGGGAACACTCGGTCGTTCCGCTGAACCCCCACGAACCGAGCCAAAAGGTCGTCACGCCACGAGAGTGGCACATCCTGTGCACCCATAGCTCGGCCAGCACAGGGCAACCCCAAAAGCATCGCCACGTCCTCAAGAGTAGGGGTCATCTCACCGACAGTTAGGTGGAACGTGTGCGTCTCCGGACGCCAACGGTCGAGAAGTGCCGCGAGCAGGTACATGTCGAACTGAAAGCGTGCGGCCTTGTCCCTTGGTTGACGTGCAGGGTCAACCATGTCTCCCTCAACAAGTCGGGCAATCGAGAGAAGACCCGACGCGCGTAACCTGCAACGCAAAATAAATATCAGATAACATTCAGTGAGTAACCAAACAATGAAAATATGTGGCAAATGTATCCCGTACCTAGGAACCCAATGTCGGTCTATCGACATCGTTGACATGGGCACACGTGCCCGAAACGTCCCCAAGCTCCTCCCACGGACCGCGAACATGTACAACCGGTGGCGCTTGTCGATGAGAGCATCAAGCAACTCAGGGGTCGCGCCTTCCTCGTGCTCCATAGCTGCAAAATTACATTGATTAGAAACCAATCCATAACAAAATGAAGTTAAAAATGAAACGTAAGGGATTGAAATGAACAAATAAATAAAGCTTAAAAACATTACGTAGTAATTGAAAACGTACCGAAATAAAATAAAATAGTAAATGAATAATATCGAAGTAAGCTAGTAAATGATACCAACAAATTACATACTGAATAAGTTCAATATCAAACGATAGTAACAAATTTGAAGATAACATTAAGTCACTCATTACAACACACATTGGTACAACAAACCGAAATCAGTTCATCACTTAGTAGGTCCTAACATTACATAATTTAAAATATCACACGGTTCGGTACCGAATAACAAACGCGACAATCGTCATCCATTATAAAAGGCCATCATTGTTGACACAACGAACACGATGGGCTGCTGCCTGCGTCGATGAATTTAGACCACCTCCTGATGGGCCAACTTCCATTGTGTGTCCGCCATAAGTCAATGATGTGTAGTTCTTATAACTATGACCCGTCTCATGGCACTTGGAGCAAATGCGGACGTCTGGACCAGCCTCCGCTCGATCCATGTTGTTTCTAATGCATTTGTTCTTACGTCTTCCCACCCCTTGAAACATTTCTGGGTCTGTATCCGGAATGTAACTTGCATTGTCACCGGGGTCAGTTATAAAGTCTCCCAGCATACGAAACCCATAAATCTCGTGCCCCCAAGTCATCCAAATTGTTTCCTTCAGAAAGTAATGTGAGACATACATACGAGGTTGTAGTGCCCCAGCCTCATAACATGCAGCAATGACATGTGTGCATGGCAGGTGTAGAAGCTTCGGCTTATGACATGAGCAAACACAACCATCAGTACGAAGAACACACTCCTGCACGTGCTTCTCACGGCGCCCGCCCAATCGGCCTTTGTCCCTGCACATCACCTCATACCAACATTCCACTGCACCCATTGGAGTAACTCGGTGCAAATGGGCCTTTTTAAATGCATCCTCCATGTACTTTGTAACTTTATATCCATAAACTTTTTGATTATCGGCCATATTCTTATCAGCCACAGCGTACTGGTCCCTGAAGTACGTGCAGGTGCGATATAAGAAGAACTCCACGATCCCAACAAGTGACAGCGCTCTGACTCCACGCAGCACCCAGTTGTACACCTCGGCTAGGTTCGTAGTCATTATACCATACCGAGCGCCGCCTTCATCATATAGTAAAGCCCACCTCTCCTTGGGCTCATGCTCAATCCACTCCGAGAATGTCTTAATTGCCCTTCCTCGTTTCCGCCTGATAGTCGGGTCGTCCAAGCCCACGTCTTCAAGGGAGACCGGGTTGTCATCCTCGGTATTGACAGGCCTCTTTTCTAGCTCCGTTGTTTGTTTCTTTGTGAGCTCATCCAATTTTGTCCACAGGAACTTGAATTTCCTCTCTTGATTCTGGCTGCATAACCGCTTGAAAAGCTTCATAAGGGTCTTGTTTTTGAATTGGCTGTGAAAGTTTGCCCCCATATGCCTCATGCACCACCTGCTCTTTAAGTCTGGCCATTGTGGTAGCTTACGACGCTCCGTATTACCATTCTGCATGTCGTCGATTGCTTGTAAGATACCCTTGTGCCGGTCATGAATCAAACACACGTTCGCAACATCTTTGACAATCATCTACTTTACTCTCTCAAGAAACCAATACCAAGTATCCCTAGATTCTTTCTCGACGAAGGCAATTGCCAAAGGCAACAACTGCCTTTTACCATCAGCTGCAACGGGTGTGAGGATTGTGCCTTTGTACCTTCCGGTCAAAAATGTCCCATCTATGCAAATGACTAGTCGGCAGTGCGAAAACGCTGCAATGCAAGCGCCCGAGGCCAAGAATGACAGTTGGAGTACCTGCTTCCCAGGTTTCTGGGCACATGGATACATTTTCAAGTCGTAGTAGCTTTCAGGATTTCTATTGCATATGGTCTGCAACAGGGCCGGCAAGTTATGATACGAAGCTTCATACGTTCCCCATCTCATCTCCAGCGCTTTCTGCTTCGCTCTATAAGCTTTGTTGTAGCTAATTTTATATTTGAACTCCTCCTCAACAGCACAAATAATTGACTTTGACTCATAACTAGGATTGTCCACGATCAAAGGGTACATGTAGTTAGCAACAAAACCAGTTGTGAGGTTGCGGTGCTGTGGTTCTAATTGCTCAAGCAGGCATGTGTGTTCCACAACTTGTCTGACCTCCCAGAAATCCTTCCATTTTTCCTTAGAAGCGTACACCCTGAAAGGGCATTCGCTTCTCACACAACGCACATCATATGTTCTCGTACTGCTCTTCACCACCTTGAACTATCTTTGCAGAGATAGAGTAGACCAACATTTTATAGCATCCTTTATATTGTCACTATTGGCATACATCGAACCGATGCAAACCTCATTCTCCCTGTACTCCAAAGGGACCGCTTCACCTTCATTAACACTTAGTTTTGAAAAGTCATACCCGGACCAGCTCTAATCATCGTCATCATCCAAGGACTCATCATCCATTGTATGGTTGTACTCTTCACCCTCCCTCTCAAACTCCTCGACTATCTGGGAATGTCTTCCCCCTCATCAGCCTCGCCTGTTGCTTCACGAGGTTCGTGTGAAGCATCTGTATCATCTTCTAACATCTCGAGTTCACCACCTTCTTGACGAGGTTCATGCATTGTCTCTGGATCTTCAGAAGCTATATCTTCTTGGCCTCCATCATCCTCATGCGGTTCATTACTACACATAATCTTCTTGAACGCTTGAACGAATAATACCAGTGGTAATCCTCATCTTGTACTTATATTCACATAGTTCCTCCAGTTCTGGTTTTCTTGAAGCGGCAATAACTCCCAACACACTACATTCCTTCGATTCACAACTGCCATGACTGAAATCTCATGTTCATCTCGATTAAGCCCGAAAACTTTAAATATCCAATTGGATATGGAACCCCAAGTCCTCTCTCTTGCTCTGGGTATTTTCTTTCTAATTGAGTTAAACTCGGACAAGTCTACCCCTTCAGAACCGTATCTCACATTCCCTAAATAATAGAACACTTGAAAATACAGATCATCTGACATCCCTGTCAACATGTACGACACTAATTGGAACTGACAATTATTTCTAAATTTTCCGCCTAATTAACTTCACTAATATTTTCAATCATGAGTGAAGCTAATTTCTAATTAAAACTGACCCTAGAATTTAATATAATTTCTAATTTAGTATCCAAAATACTTCACTAATCTTAGTATCCAAAGTACTTCAAGTATTTTTCAAGTATAACTTCACTATAATTAAATACTTCACTAATCTTAGTATCCAAAGTGAATTTTCTAATTTAATTAACTAAATAAAATTACCTAAAAATAACTAAAATCTACCAAAATTAACTAACTAAAATCTACCAAAAATAACTAACCAAATTCTACCAAAAATAACTACAATCTATAAAAAATTAGTAAAATCTACCAAAATTAACTAACTAAAATCTACCAATAATAACTAACTAAAATCTACCATAAATAATTAAAATTTCTAACTAAATGTATCAAAACTAAAAATTTTCTTGAAAATTTACCTGAATCGACGCGCACATCCGATCGCCGGAGCTGCTCCCTCTCCATCCTCCCTCTCCGGCCTCCTCCTCCCTCTCCCTCCCTTCTTCCTCGGCTCCCTCCTTCCCCCGGCCGGCCGGCGCACGAGCCCCGCCCGCCCAGCGCACGGCGCACGGCGGCCTCTCCTCTCCTCTCCTAGGCGCGGCGGCGCGGGGCGTTAGAGGCGGCGGCGCGGGCAACTGCGGCGGCGGTGAGTGCTTTGGCCGCCGGCCGCGGACCAACCAACACTTAAAATAATATAAAAATAAATTGCTCCCCTTGCGCTGCACAGTGATTCCCCTTTTCTTCTCCTACAAGTGAAATTGCTTGATCTCTCTTTAATTTTTGGTTCATCTCCATATCCCCCACTGAACAGCTTTTAATGGGTAACGGTTCGGTGCTGAAGGTGTTTGGGGCGATTCTGCGAATTTGTGGATGGATTCTTCATCAGATAGATTAGGTTGTTCAATCAGTGGCATGATTCGTTCCCCTAATCTATTTTTTTAATCTATTTCTCCCGTCTATTTCTCTTTTTGTTCTATTTTTTCTGTTTCTTCGATCGATTTCTCCTTTTCTGGTTGTATATGATTCGATTATGAAAATGCTGATGCGCAGACGCAATCTGTAGGCATGATCATTTTATTCTTTCTATTCAATACGTGCTTGCTTGGTTAGTTATCTACGAAATCATGGAACTGTTACCCATGTGTGTTTGTTTTGCTTGGTTAATTCCTCGACCATTTTATCCCTTGAATGTCTTTGCAGGACATACTATCCTTTTTTATTTGTCTGTTCTCTCCATTTTAATACTAAAAGCTCATAGTTCTCTTAGATGAATTAGCAGATGACAAAAAAATCATGACCAAACAACAAATATTATTACACTAGATTCTGGAACAAAAAAATGTAACTAGGACAAAGTTTTAGAATGTAAAATTTTTCATTGGAACATCCTAAACTTTTTGTTGCATCGTAGACGAGAACAAAAGTTTTCCATTGAAATAAATGTAAAATTTTGTTACAATAGAATAAATTTTAAAATTTGTTATTTAAATTTGTTGCATCCAACTGGACCATTGGAACAAATATAGAATTTGCTCAACTGGATCCAATCGTATCATTGGGAACAAATTGTTCCATCGAAACAAATAGAACAAATTGTCCATCGGAACAAATTGTTCCATCAGAACAAATATTAGAATTTGTTCAATTGGATCCAATCTTACCAAATGGAATAAATTATTATATCGGAATAAATATTAGAATTTGTTCAATTGGATATAATCTTACCGTTGGAACCAAAGATTATTCTAAATTTATATCATCATCATGTGTAATTCTGTAATTTTCAGACTTCTTTCCGATGCTCGGCTTGTTCTCAAATGAAGTTACCGTGTCTTAAAAAACAAACTGAAATCAACACGTGTATTGAAAGAGAAGGAAACGAATAACCGCGGTCTATTTGAAAAATGATTTTACGAAATACCATGAACTGCTATTGCAATTAAAGCCTCCTGGCTGCTTGTTCCGCACGCCTGTGAATGAAGTAAAATGGGCTTTGGAATGTCGGCCCATAACCATATTAGCGCTGTCGCCGGAGTGCTTCTGTGACAGAATGAGTCGCACTCGCGCGGGTTACCCCGAACAGACCCCTAAATTTAGACCAAAATGACATGGTATCTTAAAAAAGAAAAAAAAACTAAAATAGCATGTAAGGAACACTGTGTACTTTCATTTTTTTTAGTAACCATTCAATAGATATTCAAACACCTCTTCCCCAACATCGGAATCGCATAATAATGACGGAGCTCCAAGATCAGTCGTTCGGAGTAGTTGAGATGCAAAATATAAAGTTTTATAGTTCATTAAAGTATGACAGTTTATAAATTTTCTATGCACCTACTACTTCGAAAAGAACAATAATTACGGAACTTGAGTATTCATGCACCTGCGGGCTTGGGCACGCATCATCTGAGTTCTGGTGTCCTGGGTGCATACCACATCGTACCACGGTAGAAAAACAGTAGTACAGACTTGCCCATGAGGAGGGTGTCGCCCACGGAGATCCGGCGCAAAACTGCCCCTGCACGTTGAGGACGGCACGCGTTTTCAGCCGTTCAATTCCCCGGCCGACGGCTCAGATTCTATGCTACAGTGAGCAACGGTACCACACAGCGCCCGGCCGGGTGAACAGTGCTGAACACTGTCCGTCCTCACATCCGGCCACTGCCTGAAAAATCTGCGATGACAGCCAAAACAAAAATATTCCTGGATGAGCTCTGCCGCCTGCCACGCAAGCCCGCTGCAGGCTGCAAGTCGCGCGCACCCCGCCGGCGCAGTGGCGCATTGTCGGACAGAGACGGAGCCCTGGGGATGGAGGGAAGCAGGAAAGGGATCGAGCAAGACGAGGCCGAGCCGATTTCCATGACGAAACCGAGACCGGCACGAAGCGGCCACGCGTTTCCTCGCTCGTGTCGTCTTCTTCCTCGCTCCTCCTCCTCCATCCCCGAATTAACTGGCCAGGGGGCCGTTGGTAGGTGGGCGGCCCGCCCACCGGTCGCCGTCTCGGCTCGCAGCCGTCGCATGGCAACACAGAGCCCCGCCGCAGTAATGGTGAGCCGGCGACGGGGTTTAATGGCGGTCGCGCTCCTCCGATCCCGATCCTCCTCTCTGCTAGCCGGCACGCCCCCTCGCCCCACCACCCCGTCGCCCCAGCCCGAAGGCGGCAAGCGCGCTCCCAGGCGACCCACGCGCATCCCCTGCCGCTCGCTCGATCCACCATTGATGCCCACCCGTATGGGCCACGGCGGTTGCGCGTGCGCGCCCACCAGTCTCCACGCCTACCGGACGATCTCATCCTCCGCTCCATCCCCACCGCCACATGCGCTGCGCTCTGGCACTGCAGCACGAACGCACAGCTCGACCGATCGAACATGAAGCAAAGCTACCAGCACTCCAGCAGGCAGGTCACTGTGCTGTCCCCTGCCTCCGTTCATTAGTCGGAGACCGCCCGATCCGATCCATCTCGTAAGCTGGTACCAGTGCCGCTGGCAGCTCGTCCCACCAGCAACTCAGCAAGCACACAGCATCGCAGGCTCATGTCATAGCTGCTGCTTCTGGAACAGAACAGAGGTGCCAAAGATGAACGTGTGGTCATCGTCATCCTTGGGCCGAAATGGTCGAATCCCCGAGACCCTCAGCTGAACCTGCACAACCACTAACCAAGCTAGCTCCCACTACTTGGCTAGTGGAGCTTTACACTCGGCATGGTATTGTAGATAGCCCCTTGCCCCCTTGTTACCACCAGCTTATGCATTTACATGTGTTGGCAAGTGGCGGCTCCTTTCTCCTAGGCTAGTCCTAGCGTTTTGGCACTTGTGGTGGTCTTGCGATCATCATCAGCCATCGAGATCATGCGCGATCGCGATCGCGACCGTGGCCTAGCCGGCGGCTCGCCGTACGTGGCGGGGCAACCGATTCGGCGGCGGCGGCTCCTCAGCTCGTTAGGACTTGCCGAACGATTAGTTTAGCGCTCGTCGCCCGACCGCCACTCCACCCCCTGCTCGTGATCGGCCACCCACCCACGCTGTCCAGTCGCGCGGCGCCTGGCGGCTGTGCCCCCTCCGGGCCGCCTGCCTTTTGCGGCTGCCGTCTCGGTGGTTGGAGCACGCGCACCGCTCCGGGCGCCCGGCCTGGGTGCGGCTTGGCTTTGCCGCGCTGCCCCATCCAGCGCGTTCAACCACCTCCGGGTTCAGGTGTGCTGGCTTGTCTTCTTCTCCGGTTGGGAAAGAAGTTTCAGAGATCCGCCGGCCAGCCTACCCTGCTGCTCTGGCTCTGCTCTGGAAAATTCACTCACCTGTTCACCTGTACAACGGAACGCTGTGTGGGCACAAATGGTATCAACTTTTGCAGCTGTAACCGATGTGTTTGCTTAGAGCAGTCGACAGGTTCTGTTATTTGTTCGGTCAAAAAACAGTTCTGTTATCTGATGTTTAGTTGCTGTTTAAGCTAAAAAAACCATATGAATGCATAGTAATATAGTCAAGGAATCACTTCGTAAATATTGACTATATATTCCCACTGTCTGATCTCACTCAAAGAGTACTGCATATTCCAACTCTTTGGACACAATCAGTATTTCGATAGCAATGGTACTCTAGTATTATCAGTTGATAGCCAACTATATATTGAACTCGATGTTCAGTCGTCAGTACACAATATGCATGTGGAGTGCTATCAGTTCATAGTCATTTGATCTTCCTTAAGAATATGGAGTGATATAAGTTCGTAGTCATTTGAAAATCTTCCTAAATATATCTGGAGAATATGTGTCTGGGAAAAATATAATAATGGTTCAGCACAAAAGAATGTGTACAAGAGAGTTCATAATCTCACCTCATCAATGGCGCAAAAATTTGGTGACACACAGATAACTGGATGACAGTATGAAGAACCACCATCGTGCTGCTTACTGTTCATCAATCATTCCCTAATTGCTTCAGCTTACTGCTCATCAGTCATTTTCCAATTGCTTCAGTTTTGCTGCAACCTGCCTCATTGATGGCCGAACAGCTAGAGACTCTGAAGTGCATGATAAAGCAATCTTTAGCATTTCAGTTAATCTATCCTTTCGTGCTGCATCCAGTAGTCCTCGAGAGAAGAATTCACTGGTATTGTCTTCCTGCATTAGCATCCGTCCCCACGATACAATCGTAAAGCCATCACCAAACTGTGAGAATGAGGGATCCAAAGACCTCTTGCCTGACATCAACTCCAAGAGAACAACCCCAAAACTGTAAACATCAGCCTTGTCAGAAACTCTGCAGGTGGTTGCGTACTCTGGTGCGACATACCCAAAGGTACCGGCAACATCTGTTGTGGCATGCGTTTGTGTAACTTCTATCAGTCTCGCCAAGCCAAAATCTGACAAGTATGCATTAAGGTCCTCGTCAAGGAGGATGTTGCTCGGTTTGATGTCTCGATGAATTATCCGGGGCGTGCAGGAGAAGTGAAGGAAAGCCAATGCTTGTGCAACATCCACAGCTATCTTGTGAACCTCTGTCCAGGACACATTTCTGTTCCCCATTTCATGTATGAAAGTCTCGAGGTTCCCACCAGAGAGATAGTTGTAGATGAGGAAAGTGTCTGATTCTCCGAGATGGTACCCAATAAGTGTAACAAGATTTCTATGCCGGATTCTTCCAAGAGTTCTGATTTCTGCATCAAACTGCTGGAGACCTTGGAAACGCCCCATGGCTAGCCTCTTCACTGCTACAAGAAAACCAGGAACCAATTCAGCCTTGTAGGTGGCACCAAAGCCACCCGATCCAATCAAGTTCTGGATGCTGAAATTGCTTGTTGCTCGGATAAGGTTTTCGTAAGTAAGCTCAGGAGGTGCATCAGTGAAAGTCACAACCACTTTTGTCCTTAGATTTGAAATCTTTGCCCGTTTCCTTCTTTCACACACAAAGAAGAGAAGGATCACAAGAAGAAAAGATATTATAGCAGTTGAAGCTGCAACCAAAATCACAATAAGGGACTTAAATCTAGCCCCCCATTTTTTAACCCCTTTTGAGGAACTGATTGCTTCAATTGGTGGTAGAGATGCATTTGTTCCCAGACATTGGTGCAGTAGAGGGTTGCCGATGAAGAAACCACAATCAGCAGGGTGCCTAAGATTAGGAATGTCGCCTGATAGGTTGTTGAATGAGACATCAAGAACTGTGAGTTGAGCTAGTTCACTGAAACTGGGAGGGATGGTTCCTGAGAGCCTATTGTGGTCAAGCCTCAACAGCTGAAGGTGTGAAGCATCAGTTAAATGCAATGGTATGCTGCCTGTTAGGGAATTCCTTGATAAATCCAGAACCTCAAGAGCAGCCAAATCACCAAACTGCCCTGGAATCTGACCTGTCAAATTGTTACCCCTCAAAACCAAGCTCCTCAGAAAATGGAGACCACCACCATCTGCGGGTATTGACCCACTGAAGTTATTATAACCAGCATCAAAATTGTGAATAGAGATACAGCTTGAGAGCATGTCAAGACTTCCTGATAACTGATTACTACTCAAATTGATGGCAACGCCTGTTGCAACCTTGCAGAATCCAAAAAATCTGGCAGAAAGAGTGGTGTTGAACATGTTGCCATTAAGCCACAAACCATAAGAGTAGTTTCTATCTAGACTGACGGTAATAGAAGGCAACGCCCCACCAAAGCCATTATTGCTGAAGTCATGGAGAGTGACATTAGCAATGCTCCCAAACTCGGAACCAAAAGGGTTTCCAATCAGCACATTACCAACCAATTCATCATAGTACTGCATTACAATATTGTCACCAATCAAACGGCTTGAGCATTGTCTCTCGGTGGATGAAAGAAGTGGACCTGACAGAGAATTTGCACTGACATTGAGGTAAGTCAGGCATCCAATTGCCAATTCTGCCGGTATTGAGCCCTCCAATCTGTTAAAGCTCAGATCAAGAAATGTCAAGTCCTGACACTCTCCGAGCCAAGGGGGCATGGTACCAGCAAAGTAGTTCTGCCCCAGGTTCACTGCGCGAAGACGGCAGGTACCATTCCTGGACAATGGCAACCGGCCGTCAAGGTTGGCCCTAGGCGCCCAGAGAACCTCCAGTGCAGGAATTGCCAGCACTTCAGTCGGCAGCCCCCCAACGAAGGCATTGAACTCCGGCTGCCCCCCAGGCGACGCCGTGAGATTGGTGAGCACGAGCACCGCGAGCTCCCCACAGTTGGCAAGCTCCGCGGGGATCCTGTCGGTGAGGCTGTTGCGTGAGACGTCCAGAACGCGGAGCGCGCCGAGGCGCCCGAGCTCCCGCGGGACGGCGCCCTCCAGGACGTTGCGGGAGAGGTCGAGGACGCGGAGGGAGCGGCATTGCGCGATCCCCGCGGGGATTTGGCCGACGAGGAAGTTGCCGGCGAGGCGGAGGTGGGTGAGCGCGGCGCAGGCGGGCGACGAGGAGTTGGCGAGCGGAGGCGGGATTTCGAGGGCGGCCGAGAGGCTGTTGAACCTTAGGTCGAGGTAGCGGAGCGTGGCGGACGCGAGGAAGGCGTCGGGCACGGGGCCCGAGAAGTTGTTGGCGGCGAGGTCGAGGCGGCGGAGGCGCGGGGGCAGGGGCAGGGCGGCGGGCAGCGCGCCCGAGAGGGAGGCGGCGGGGAGGTCGATGGCCGCGACCGCGAGGGAGGAAGGGTGGCAGGTGACGCCGCGCCAGCGGCAGTAGCTGGTGGCGGAGGCGGCCGACCAGGCGGAGAGGGCGCCGCCGGGGTCGTGGGCGACCGCGGCCTTGACCGCGAGGAGGGCGGCGAGGTCGGCGGCCGAAGAGGAGGCGAGCGGGATTGGTGGGACTAGGAGCAGGACGAGGAGGAGAAGGAGGGGTGGGGGTGGGGCCGCCATGGCGGCGGTCGGGCGGCGGCGGCGGGAGCAGCGGGGTGAGGAGTGGAGTGGATGGAGAGAAGACGGTGAAGGCAAGCGGTGGCGTGCCCTGCCGTGCCGTGGATTTGAAATTTTTTCCTTTTTTTATCTCTTTTCCCCTTCTTTTGTGGGCTCGGTTCGTCCTTTTTTGACCGCGGACCATGGTTTAGCACCGGCCCGTTTAAAAATGCCTCTAATCATGGTTTAGTATTTCAGAAAAAAAAAAGCATCTAACCTTCAGGTTAAAATGATGCAAACACAACCTTGGCCTAGACGGACAGTGATTTGTTTTTCTAAGTAGCTTAGACATCAATTAATTTTGACACATGAGCACTAAAGATAATGATTCAAGTGCTTATTCATCTACTGCTAATTTTTTTTTTTTTTGAAGGACATCTACTCAAGAGGTGTCAAGAGCAGCGGAGATCGGGTGGGAGTCGGTAGGCTTTGGAATCTGCGGCCAGGAGCACGTGATCTGACCCGACCGTTGTCGCTTCCATGGGACGGAGGGCCAGGTCAGTCAACACGGCTGCGGCACCGCACTCTCGGCATCTCCGCATGATACACAGTGCTCATCTGGAGTAAACAATTTCGACCAGGAATCCTGATGGTCAAGTGGCACTCGATCCGCCTCGTCGCGCAAGGAATCCACCTTTGTTTTCAACTCTTAACCTTGGAATGCATCGTCAGTTCATCACCCCTATTTTATGGCAGAAGCAACGAAAAGTTGGGAAAGGAGAAAAAAGAGACATTGCAAAAGGGAAAGCATAACTCAACCGGTTAGGTTCTTTTACTGAAGTTCTAGTCTATAACTCACCACACGTGCCTAGTTACGGCTATTTATACTTTCGATTCTAGATGACGTGCCCATTAACAAGTTAACAGCGATGCCTGCATTAGTGATGATCTACATCAATCTCAAGACTTGTACACACATGCGTGTACAAGAGCGAGTACATGTGCATTGAGTGGTTTGTGTCCACAGTAGGTTTCATGGATAGAATTATGAGAGGAGCCCCCTTCATTAGTTACTAGGTCATCAGTCCAATACATGACTTCGTAATTGTCTTAGTATACAATAAAATTTGAAAGCATGTATAACACTAGTACTTAAATTTGGGCGTGTCATAGGAAGAACGAATAATCTTTAGATGGGAAAATTAATGGATTTGGATGGGTACAAAGGGCTAATCCGTGTACCAATATGGGTACGCCTAATGCTTATTTACCAGTTCAATGAGCTGAGCTGTTTTTTTTTCTAGACCCCTTACGGGAACAGAGGGACGGGAGCGGTGGAGTGGAGATGGAAGCGTGCAGATGAAGCAGCAAAAGCTTTGAATCATGCAGAGGAGCAGCTTTTGCTTCCCTTCTTTCGATCCAATGGAAATACCATCACCGGATTGATCCGCACCTGCACTGACGTGTCCTGACACCATCACCGGCAGACTGAGCGCACAGCCGTGTGGATTTCTTCCAAGATCAGGTGAGGTTGGTAGCTCGTAGGTCCTAGAAGAGAGGAATTGCTTTGGCAATGCACCGCCAAGTGCCGCACTGGCACCCGGTAAAAACGGTATTTTTAGGCCTTGTTTAAATGTAAAAAGTTTACATGTGTAAATTTTACATGTGAAGTATCTATAAACTTTACATCCTAAAGTTTCCAAAACTTTACATCCAAAAGTTTCCAAAACTTTACATGTTTGCACACAAGATATATTTGCCCCTATTTAATGCCTTTCAATGACCTGTTTGCATGAGCTTGCTGCATGCACCTTGCCATTGTATTCAAATATATTATTCAATTGCAAATGGTGCTTAAAAAATGTTGAGACATACAAAACTGCCAAGCCTTATTACAAGTCCTCAGCAAGTATAAAAAATACAAGTCCTCAGCACGTACAAAAAGAATTACAAGTATTCAAACATACAAATCTGTCAAGTCTTATTCAACAACGATACTGCAAGTGTGTCACAAAATACATTCATCTGTTCACATTCATCCCTAGTAGGCGCAGGAACACATTCTGGCTGATTCAACGAGGCTTCAGGCGGCACAAAGTTCACATTATGGTCTAGAAAATCAAAATCACTATCAAATTTGCCACTCATCCTTATGAAGTTATGCAAAGCACAGCAAGCAACAATTATATGCGTCTACGTTTCAGGTGGATAGCTTGGGTAGGCAGCAATATGCGCCACTTCATCTTCAAAAAGCCAAATACCCTTTCGATGGTATTTCTAAGAGATGAATGTGCATAATTGAATATCCCCTTTTTACCTCGTGGTTCTGCGGTGTTTTGATAGTCTTGAAGATGGTACTTCGTTCCCTTGTAAGGAGCTAGGTACCCGGGACGGTTTGTGTACCCGGAGTCCACCAGGTAGTACTTCCCTACACCAGCAAGTACCTATAAGTGTCAAGTGTTGCAATTAGAAATGTCAAATGTACTAGCAGCTAGTTGTGTACCTGTAGGTGGATGAGGAAAGACATTTATGTATGTTGTCATTGCATCATCAAACACTCTCATGTCATGAACAGAACCAGGCCATCCAACAAGGACAAATGTGAAGATCATGTCAAAATCACACGCAACCATCACATTCTGGGTTGTCATGCCCTTGCGACACAGATGCTGAACGAACGTATCAGATCGCACCATCAAAGAAATGTGAGTGCCATCTATAGCCCCTATGCAATCCTTGAATTCAGGATAGAACCGATGGTTCCTAACCCTAGAATGGCTAGTTCTAAATTCTGGGTCATGAGGTTTAATGATGTCGTCAGCAAGCTTAAGCACACAGTTCAACACTCTGTAAAATAGGTTGTGGACTGTTCCTAGTGATCTCTCAAATCTATCTTCAGCTTGCCTAGCAGATTGGGGTGCACCAAGGATCCAAAAGAACATTCCTAGATCTCAATGCAGGTTGACTTTTGTGTACATATAAGGCCATATTGATCGACCAATAACTCATGCAGGCAAAGGAACATATCTGGGGTCATTCTAAACATGTTGTAGCAGGCATTATCATTTCCTAGATTAGCCAGTACCTAGTCCAAGCCACTCATTTTTGGTTGCCTATGCTAAGCCCTAGTGTAGTACTTGTCTAGATGCTGGGCATACTCATACATACCATAGATGAATCCAGTTTCATCATCATCTAGGAACAGGTCGAAAAATTCCTTCTCCCACTCCTCTTCATCATTGTTGTCATCATCAGCATCAGCATCAGGTGGAGGTGCCCCCTGGTCACATAACAAAAAAGGCCTCAAGTCAGTAGTAATTCTCAATTACAAAAGTGTTGATGCAACCCTACCTCAACTCAAATATGCCAACAACTCACAGTCACAAACCACACATATATTTCAAATAACAGACATGACAGACATAATTCAAATAACAGACATGACAGACATAGCTCAAATAACAGACATGACAGACAGACTTCAAATAACAGACATCACAGACAACATCACAGTACTACATCAAACTCAAATGCATGATAAGAGGGTCTAGTTGCCGACCCCGACATAGTGCTTAATGATGGCCAGTCTTCCATCTGGAGTTGATCCCATGAAGAACGCCACCACTCTTTCATTTTGGATGATCTGCAACACACCAATCCACAGATCTAGGGTGCTCTCAGTTGCACCAACTTCTCTAGCCATCGCCTGCACTTGCTCAATCTTCAAATCCAAAGCCCGCTGCTTATCCATGAGTGCTTTCTGCTTACTGACCCAAATGTCCTTAAGTACTGATGTCTTATTCTCCATTATGACATTGAATTCCTTCATGTTTTGGTCCATGGCCCCCACTGCTGGGCTCTTGGACTTCTTGTTGGGACTGGTAGCTGTGCTGCTTGTGCTGCAGGTGCTGTTGGTCCTCTTGGTCCCCGTGCTGAGTGGGGTTAGCTGGCAATCTTCATCTTCTTCATCCTCGCAACTAATGTACTCAGTGTGGTTGCCTTATCAAGGAGCATATGATGTGGATCCATCAACTGCAACTCCTACGAACATGCGGTCCATTTTGGGTAGGTAAGCAGGCCACATCCTTAAGCTTCCACCATTCTGGATGTCCCTGCACAACGTGGAGATCATGTAACAATGTATGCAGAAAAGTCGTAATAACAGAGCTGCACAAAAAGAGTTAGTAAGTTCATTTACCTTGGTGTTCTCTAACCACCAAGAATCAGAGGCAACAACAGAGCCATCTTCTCTACTCCCCAAGCCAGTGTATTTGTGGCGGAGCTTCTGTATGAATCCCCATCGGGACTTCAGCTGTCTGACCCTATTGCCAAACTGCTCATTGTCATGAACCAAACCTATCGCAGCATAGTACCTCTCTGCGATTTCTTTCCAACCCCACTTGCTCATGTTACCCCTCACGTAGTGGCCCAGGTCAATTTGGTTACAGTAAATCTGACAAAACTTGGCGGCATTATGAGGACTCCATTATGCCCTGTCAATCTAATTCTGAAACGATCCATAACCTCACACAGTTAGGTAGCAATGCATGAGCTCAAATAATGCCATGGAAAATCTAAAGTAGGGCAGCATGGCACTGATGAACCACTACAAGCCGTCATGCACCAATACAAGCCTAAACAAGCAAACGCACTAAGACAACAACATGGCATGAATGGAACGCTGAGCAGGAGGGATGTGTATGGGACTTGAGTGGCAGGGAAGTCGTCGTTAGATGTGAGGGTGAAACCGGCCGCTACTGAAGCCGCGCCGCGACGACGTCCACCGCACCCCTGGATCCGCCGGCACCATGTTGATGAGGCAGGGGAGGGACGCGGCCGGCACCAACGCTTGCAGAAGCGCCGCAAGCCGGGGCTCCTTCACCGTCGCGTCCACCGTTGCGAGGCACGCGCAAGCCGAGGGTACCCCTGTCGCTGCGGGGAGGCACACGCACGGGAGGGGGGGCGTCGCTGCTGCCGATTCCACCGTCTTGAGCCCCGGATCCAAGGATGCCATCGTAGGCATCCATGCCGGCCCACGATTCGCCAGCGTTGAGGTCAAGCGCATCCATCCCCAGCACGCTACTGGTGTGGGTGCTCGAAGCCGGGCCCGAGTACGGCGCGCCACCGTAGGAGGTGTACCCGCCGGGTGCGGAGAATGCCAGCGGCTGCGACAAGAAATCCCTGGTGTGGCCGCCGTTGCTGTAGCCTGTGGCGTTGCCGTAGCCAGCAACGTTGTCGTAGCCAACGTCAGTGCCGAATGCAGAGGCGTTGCCGGATCCATCGCCGTGGTAGCCGTCGACGTTGAAGTGGCCGTCTTCGTTTCCGTCGCTGTTGTAGCCGTCCATCGCCGCCGACGGGACCAAGGCCAACCAATTTGGAAGAGGTAGCGGTGAATCTCGCGGAGGGTGCGGTGGATCTAGCGAAGGAGAGAGCGGAGGAGGAGGAGAAGAGCGCGGCGTCTAGGGTACGCGGCACGGGAGGGGAGTGGATAGGACCGGGGCGGGGAGAGGGCTTGAGAGGAGGGGTATATCCGGCCTTTCGTGGGCCAAAATCTTTACGGGCCAAATTCCAAATCTTTACGGGCCTCCATTCAAAAACTTTACAACGGCCCGGTTATATGCAAAATGCCAAAATTCTAAAACTTTTGAAATTTTAAGTGCATTTAAACAAGGGTTTAACCTCGCTTTTTTAAAACAAACTATGGAGGCAACTACGCGGAGAGGCCTCTCCGCTTAGCGTTAGCGTTACGTGGAGAGCCCCTCTCCTCCACATATTTCCGCGTGGGCCCCACGCTATCTTCTTCTCCCCCGCCTCTCTTCTTCCCCGCGCTTCTCTTCTCCCCCATCTCGTCTTCCTCGCCTCCTCCAGCCGGTCACCTGCTGCCGCCTCCTCCACCGCCCGCTGTCGGCGGCAACCCCGCCGCCGCTCCGCTCCGCCCACGTACCACCCCCGCCGCACCACCCCGCCCTTCCTAACCACTTCCACAGCTCGCCCCCACCGCCGACTCCGCCCACCGGGTGTCCTCCACCACCCGGCCGGCGGCGCTATCGCCGCCCGGCCTTGCCGCCCACACCCCGCCTCCTCCGCCAGGTCGGCCGCCGTCGGTCGTCCATCTCTTCCTCGCCCCCGCCGCCGGCCCCGCCCACCAGGGCTCTCCCGCCGCCCGGTTCCGGCAGCGCCCCGCGCCACCTCCGCTCTGCCGTCGTCTCTCCCACCACTGCCGCTGGGCCGACCGCCTCTCCCGGCCATCCCTCTAGATCCCGAATGCACAAATACTCTCCCAACCCTAAATCCCGAAATCCTAACCCCAGAAACCCCAGAACCCTAACCCCGCCGGCCTCCACCGCCACCCGCGGCCGGCGGTGATCCCGCCGCCGACCGCTCCGCCCACAACCCGCCGGAGATGGAGGAGATCACCGGAAAAGAAAAGTTACTTTTTGCTGTGATTTTGATGTCTTGTTTTTTCTGGTGAAAAAGTAACAAATAGAGATCTCGCGTTAAGCTTAAGCACCTGTTTGGTTTTTGGTCGTAGGGACCAAAAGTTTCATGTCGTGATAGGTATTGGAAAGGTATTAGAAGTATTAAATGTAGGTTAACTATAAAACTAATTGCATTGGAGGTTAATTGTCAAGATAAATTTATTAAATCTAATTATATTATAATTTAATAATATTATGTTAAAGTAAATATATGCTAATCGTGGACTAATTAGATTTAATAGTTTTGTCTTAGTAATTAGCCGCGACTTCTGCAATTAGTTTTGCAATTAGTTTTACAATTAGACTTTACTTAGTTCATCTAATCGGTGTCAAAAGAGAACTAAAATAAATCTCTATGTATCCAAACACAACCTAAAACGAGTGGTCTCTCCGTACAGCAAATAGGAAATTGTATTAACCTGTCAAAATTTTGTTCAGCAGCCCGTGCGCGACTCCTCTTCGTATCGACAGCGTGCGCGTCGAGCCATGCGCTTTCGTGACACCTGACAAGGATGCCGTGTGGCGTGACGTGTTTTCTTCCTCTTTTCTTCCAGGATGAAGCGGCGGGGACGCACTGACGCACTGTTTGGCTTTGACGCCAGGTTCATGTTCATTCTGCACGCGCACGCAGGACGCAGCAATGATAAAAAGGAGCTTTGGCTGGCTGCTGGTGCTGGAGGCCAAAGGGGGCTATGGCCCATGGGATGGATGGTCGGCAGGCCAAACAAAAGAGCTGACACCGTCCGTCACCACTAACCAGACGATCGACCTGGTAGTAGGCATAGTAGCGGTCTAGCAAACCAACACACGCAAAGGAGAACGGATCACGTGCAGACGTGCTCTCTCACCGTGATCTGCCACCTGCCAGAGCATAAACTATTGTTAATATAGCCTACAGAATTAACGTTGGCATCGGAGTTGAGATGGCCGAGTTGGTCTAAGGCGCCAGATTAAGGTTCTGGTCCGAAAGGGCGTGGGTTCAAATCCCACTCTCAACATCCTCCCTTTTGCACTTTTTCTACCTTTATTGTAAAAGGTATAATAATTTTTATTCCCCCAAATTAGCATCAACGTGGTCGTGCCGGAGTGGTTATCGGGCATGACTAGAAATCATGTGGGCTCTGCCCGCGCAGGTTCGAATCCTGCCGACCACGATGTTTTTTGGCTACCAATTTTTTCCCCTTTGTTTGGTTCTCTCCTTTTTCTGTTTTGTTTCTCCACCCGCCACATTATTTCAACAATGTTTCTTGCCCTCTCATACGTGCGGTGCAGCTTGAGATGGATTTTGGAACGTCACAAATGACAATCATTCATTCCTCCATTGAAAACTTTTGATGCTCCACTGAAAACACGCTGCAGAAAAATATTTGATGCAACTTGGCTTGCTCAAGCTGATATGCCCATGTTCTTGTTAATCCCAAATAAGATGAAGGGAAAAAAAGAGAAAAACTTTGGTTGCTTTCCCTCGTTCTCCTCATCCTAGAGCTGATATATTAAAAAAAGGAATCCTACAGCTGATAATGTTTGACCTTTCACTTGAACTAAATACAATTGTAAGCTTAGCCTAGTTTCATCGGAGCTTTCGGCTAAAACTAGACGGATTTTATTAAAATCAAAGCAAACCAGATTTAAAAAAAACAGAAACAAAAGGCCCCACCTGTTTGTGCCATAGCGGCCAACAAGGCAACGCCCGTCGCTTGCGGCCACTGACGTGCGGGCCCTCAGAACGCGCCGCGGGCCCCCCTCGAGTCAGCGGAGCGCCAGCACTTGACCTCTTGTGGGCCCGGCTGTTTGTTTAGGACTGCCCGGGCCGGTGCGTAGGGCAACCCCTCCCTGCTCGGACTCGGAGCGGATCGATTCGGCCGGTCGGGGGCGTGTGGCTGCGCTGCGTCTGCTATTCTCCCGGCGAGCCCAACGACGCCAGCCACACCCGAGCGAGCGGGGGAGAGCGGGAGCGCGTGGACGCGGCGCCCGCCTCAGCCTGAGGGATCCAGGGGTGGCCTCCGGTCCCGCGTGGCGCCGCCTCTCGTTCCGTTTCCCAGCCGCGTCCAGGTGAGGAGGGGTTTCGTTTCGTTCCGGCCAGCTCTTGGTCGTTTTGGCAGTTTATCCGGTTTCTTCTTCTTGGGATTTCAGTTTGTCCCCCCACCATCAGTTATTTCGGATTCTCTTGCGTTTTTTGCGAGACCTAAACGACAGGTAATTCTGTTCTTGTTTCTTTCTCTGAAGATTTCCTGTCGATTTTGGTTTGATTCGGAGGACCATCAGGGACCTCGCTTGCACGGTGATTTCTTTGATGTTGTTTCTGGAGAGATCCCGCGACAGATTTCTCAGAGGAACACTTTGAAAAATTTGTGAACTCGTGCTAATTTCGTACGATTTCCCCTAAAAATCCATTCTTTCTCCTAGCACAAGCATGCCGCCCACAAACAATTTCATCGCCTCTCGCACTGCCGTGTCAAGATCTGTTCGAATTAGGTTATCTGGTGTACAGCTTTAAAATTAATTAATCCTTCACGAAATGGGTGGGATTATAGAAAGAAACACGAGACTGCATTTCGTTTTCGTGTAAAAAAAGCCACACCTTTTGATGCCGAACATGCCTTCTTTTCCAATCGGAATACAATGCCGTACAAGAAAGAAAGAATCCGTCCTTTTTCCATCCTTTTTTGGTTGCAATTGCGGTGTTGATAAGAAAAGCAAAGCCTTCCCCTACCAGTTTTGCTTGGTTTTTCTCGCCGTTTTGATTTTGTACACGCATCGGTTTTCGCCTACTTTCTCCATCCGGTCACTTCCTTCCAATTTAGTGAACTAAATCCTCGTGACCTGCTTTTCAGGAGGCCGTGAGCGTGAGGGATGGAGCACTGCTATTTGAGGCAGCCGCTCTCGAGGGCTGAAGCCATGCCCGAGAGGAGGTCCAGGTTCTGGCCGATGGATGTGCCGCCGACGCCCCGTGCCGAGGTCATCTGCCCTCAGCCTCGCCGCGCCACCCGGCTTCCGTTTGCTGTGGAAACCGTGAACAAAGCCAGCCCCAGGACGAACAGGTTAGTTCTTTGATTATCCTGTCTTCCATTGTTCACTGTAAGAGGTCCAGCTGTCCAGTCATCCGGTGGCATGTCTGATGGCGGCAAAAATGCAAATACTTGCTGTGAATGTCCTGGTGTATGTGGATCCAATTAGTTTTCATCGGGCCTTCATCCATGTACTCGATTATAGCAGCGGTTTGGGTGGCACCATGGCAGAAGTATATGAATTTGAATGTTGTATGGATTTGCTGTGCAATTCGAGACATATATGCTACAGAAGTACATTGTGCAGTGTTAATAGAATTGTAGAATTGACATGCAGATGCAGGCCTTTTCTTATTCTAGGCCGAATAGAGCTCAGTTTGGTAAACTACAATAGAAAATGATTCACTACACCGCACGTGCTTGTCGTACAAATAAAGGATACTTGTAGGCATACGACATTATTTCTGGTTTGCTTTGGCTGAACTACTAAAGAATTCCGTGACAAGGGTAACTGCCTGCCTAACTGTTGTAAATTCTGTTGGATGTATTCGATGATAAATTGATGATGATTAGTCTGGTACCGATCATGACATCCTTTGCTTAACCTTTACTCCATGACTGCAGTGCATTCCCATTGTACAGATCAGACTCCACTTCTGATATACTTGATCTTATCCTCAGTAAGGTAATTATATAAAAGTCCATTCGTTGATTCAATGAAAATAACATAACTCCCATGCATGATTAAATTGATTTCCAACTTTCTGTTTTTCAGAATGACCCAGATGGAGACTCGAGCAGCCAGGTGGTCTTTTTATGCGGCTCGCCTCCAGTACGCACTAACAACCCTGTCATCCATGATCCACAGTTTGGTAAAAGAGTACCATCCTTTTCTCCTTTAGTGAGCCCCTACGGCAAAATGCCAGCAGGAAGAGTTGAAGTAGGTTCTCCATCTTGCGGGGCTAGCAGCAGCCCAAAAGTAAGAATCGAAGGTTTTGCTTGTGGGAACTCAGAGACTCACTATGCAGTTACCTTTGTTTGAGCATTTAGTTCTGTTCCTGATTTTGCTTTCAAGACTGCCCTTCGCTCCTTGTGAATCACAATGGCAGTGCAGGATATAAGTAGTACCATTAAGCTAGCCTGATTAGAGTTGTCTTTGCCCTTCTGATTGTGGCATTTGAAGCTGCAAAGTCGCAGTGAGCTGTAAGATGTATATAAACGAGGTCCCCGCATATGTAACCGTATGATGTATGTGTCTAGTAAGCATAGCTGGAGTTCTGGTGTTTGATGATGATGAGCATGTGAATAGAGCGGTGTTTGCATTTGAATGCAAGATCCAACATGAAGGTTATGAATTTATCTTGTTGTGTCACATATTCACATGAGAGAAGCTTTTGCTAACTCTCCCGACAAATTTTATTTTGATGTTTGATACGCTTATTTGTTACCATAGCATTTGCCCACTGCCACTGGATATTGTGCCTAGCTAGCACAACATGCATGGTTGGGTCCAAAGTTCTTCTGAACTTTTACGCGAATTGTGAACTTTTGCGCGAATTGTGAGTAAAGTGTATAACCTTTGCAGAGTGTGAAAAACTGATATATCAGCTGTGCTCATGGTTAAAAGCGGCTTGGACCCTCACATGATTAATTTAACTTAAAGATGGATTTAAATCACATTCTGGTTATTTCTTGTGGCTTTGCTGAATACTAAACATATGAGTACCAACATAAGTGTACTCAACCGAGTACCAACCTTAATAAGGTGTTCTTTCCATTCTCAGTCAGCTCAGAGCTTGCCTGTCGACGTCCTGCTAGTTGAATGGGGGTAAAATCGTAGTATGCAGTATGGAAAATCGATTGATGTGACAAATGCTTGCTTTACAGTCATATGCAGAACCATCTGTGCATAAAGTCTGTTTTCTGAAAGAGATAGGTTCTTGAATGGAGAAAAAAGACCACAGTGTTTATTAAATTATGAGCGGATGAAGTGGTTGCCAAGACAATGAGGTTTACAAGGCGACTTTAAACAAGAACACAATAGTTCTGGTATCAGCAACAAATTATTCTGCCACATTACAGCTCGTCTTAGTTCCTGCCAATGCAGCCTTACTTAGTCTTCACCTTTTCTGCTCGAATTGCTGCACAAATCTTCTTCCAACTCCTCATGGCGATGAGCGTTGGTATCCAAATCCAGAAACTGTTTGCGCCAATGAAATATGCCCAGAAGTAGAATGGACTGATCCAGAAGTTGAAGCCATCCAAGTATGCAGTGATGAAGTACACCAAGCACCCGTAGAGCTGGCCCAAGCAGACGGTGAACTGGAGAATATGGCTGTAGGACTTGCGGGATGCAATGGCGTAACTGCAAGCAGAAAACTTGTGGTCAGATAGAACAAAAACAACATTATGATTCTAAAGTACATGATCAGCATCTACAAAAATCATTAGTGCAACTCCGTCAGACTATAATCTCATATCAAATTTGTATGGCATTACATAGATCATTGCCATATGTACAACTAAGAATACTAAGATACATCTACAAAACACAGAGACAAGAAGAACTTCACCAAACATTTCATCTTTGGAACAAATTCACCAGAAGTTATCATGACAGTATACAACATAACGATCACAGTGTCCATGTCGCTGTGCTTTTGGGCTCGGTCAATTTAATTTGTGCAACAAAACATGAAAGTGGAAAGAGAAACTTTGTGGATACATTTAACTACCAAACACAAAGGCACTGTCAAATTATTTCATCTGATAATAACCCTCAAGAAATCAATCTATTAAACCAATCAATGATTATGTTTTGCAAAAATTAATAACAATGCCCATTAAGTTGAGGGAGCCAGAAGTTCACATATGTACTTTTTACAAGCACATTGAGCAGTTGGCGCTCGGAGACCAAAGATCCTGTTAAAATTTGTATTGGATACTGAATTTAATCGAATGACAATCACAAATATGAAATAATTAGTCAAACTATTAAAAACTACAATGGAGCCCAAGGATGTCACACCTCATTCTTTCACTATTTCTCTGATTTTTGTGCCTTGCATTTTTTATCTTAAATACTTATGCAGCTTAAATGTTATCTTGGTGCATTTGAGACTAGCACGCTGAAGCAAATATGAACTAGATGCATGCTAATTCAGAGGAGGATGCTCTGACGAATAGATCAATCCCCGACACACTACCATCAAGGTCCCTTTTGCCTTATTTGTAGCATGGTATGGTAACAGCAAAGAGCCATTCCCATGGTACTGTATGATCTGAATAAGGCACAAATCCGTTGCAGCACCATGTTTTCACTATAGCTTGGCTAACAAAAAGGATAATCAGAGAAGCAATGGCAATTGAGAAATGTAGAATACACATCTGGAAATGCATTTCCCTAATGGTAAAAGATGAGAAGCGAGTCATACACTGCAAGCAGCGATGCAGGGCCTTCCAACACAGCTGTTATCCCTTCAACCGTGACGGTTGCGGTATCCCTGGCGACATATCTGGAATCGCCTTTGCTGTACTCTTTCCCTGGAATCACAAGCATTTGCCCTGTCAGTCACAGTTTTGCTTCGGAATAATGCTCGAGTAACACGCAGGAGTCCCGGAGAACTTACAAAGTTCGTCGAAGTAGTTGGGGCTCTCCTTCTTGAAGAACCCGGGTGCGAAGACGAAGGTCCCCTCGATGACGATGTGAGTGAGGCCGGTGAACGCCCACCAGCACATGAGCAGACGGTCGGTCTTGGATAGTCCGCGGCATCTTCCTGCAGGGCAATCACCAGTGACATGAGCTGAGAATTGAGATGCAGAAAAACAAAAGAAGTGGAGAAGGATGAGATTTGAAAATTGAATTCGAAAAACTGCTGACTTCAGTTCGGCGGCTGAACCGAACAGATTTAAATCGAGGCAGCTACGGCAATTAGACGCGGAGAAATTGCTAGGGAGAAGAGTCCAAGCAAGAGTTACCGCACCGGAGATGAGCCAGATGGCGAGGACGACGAAGAGCGAGGTGCCCAGGTATGGCGCGAGGATCTGGCCCTGCGACAGCTGCAGCGGCACGAAGCCCGGCAGCTGCAGCTCCGCCGGCGCGTACGGGTGCCCCATTGCCCGCCGCCTCCTGGTCCGCGAGGCGACGACTGCTGTGACGGCGAGAGAGAGAGGGAGAGGTCGCCTCTCGCCTGGCTGCTGGTGCTGGACCAGCGGCGCGCGCGTCGGCGAATCAGATATTCAGATCGAGATCAGAGATTCAGAGAGTCGGATGGGTGATGGGTCGCGATGCTGAGGTAGACCGTTGGAGTTTTCTAATGAGGAGCACCGCGCACGAGGCTTCCTTATAATAAAAAAAAACACGCTGCGCACGAGGCAAGTTGCCAATGATGAAGAGCGCAGGAGTCCATGACACGTGGGCCCGAGGTCGGGGTAGCTGCGGAGCACGGAGCAGAGGGCTGGATTTGGTTTTGACTGACGAAATGTGAACCTGAACAATTGGAGTTGGACAAACTAATCAGAAAATCACGCTCATTTACAAATCCAATTACACTTGTTTTCAATCGTAAAAAGGACACTTTTGTTCCGTTGAACAATATTTGAGCACAATATTTTCGAAACAGAGCTTTCTGTTTTTTTGCGGGAAAGTTTTCTGAAATTTTTGTCGCGAAGAAAGTCAAAGAAGCATTGCTCCGGCCTGGTCAGTACATTGTTTGATTCAGGCTGTTCTGCTGCTCCTTGTTATATGTCTATTGTATTTCGTTAAAAAAAAAGAATTACAGGCTGTTCTTCTTTCCATGCTCGGCCAGCTCAACATAAGAGTGTTCCTGCATCTCATATAGTCATGTGCAATGCAACTGCACACCAGTGAGAGGACAATGCTGTTTACTTTGCAA
Source organism: Panicum miliaceum (assembly GCA_032594955.1). Taxonomy (NCBI): domain Eukaryota; kingdom Viridiplantae; phylum Streptophyta; class Magnoliopsida; order Poales; family Poaceae; genus Panicum; species Panicum miliaceum. Next base: position 7,634,421 of record CM064060.1, on the reverse strand, counting down.
AAGGTACAATGGGATCTGCAACAAGTTTGAGGAACAAATGATCTGCCCATCATTTTACAATAAGTTACATCATCTCCAAACCAAACTATCGGCGAAGGAAGGGTCATCCGGTCTTCACCTTCTCAGCTTGAAATGCTGCGGAGATCTTCTTCCAGCTCCTTACAGCGATGAGCGTTGGTACGACAACCCACGAGCTGTTCGCGCCGACGAAATACGCCCAGAAGTAGAATGGGCTGGCCCAGAAGTTGAAGCCAGCCAAGTACGCGGTGACGAAGTAGAGCAAGCATCCGAAGAGCTGGCCCAAGCAAACGGCGAACTGGAGGATGTCGCTGCAGGACTTCCTGGTTGCAATTGCATAGCTGCAAGCAGAAACTTCGTGGTCAGACAGAACATAAGCTACTGTATATTAGTTGCGGTAGTGTTTCGTGTCTGGATCAACCAAAATCATGAACACATGAAAGAAAGGAGGAAACAATTGAATACTTTGTATCGGATTTAATGGAAGGTAGAATGCCCAGCCGAAGATGCACTCTGTGTGTTCAGAAATACAAGATGGGAAGCAGTTCTTACACTGCGAGCAGAGATGCAGGACCTTTGAACCCGATCGTTACCACTTCGAGCGCGAGGATCGCGGTGTCCCTGGCGGCGTACCTGGAGTCACCCTTGCTGAACTCCTTAACTGCGCATCATCTTCTCCGTCAGACACCGGCTTGATACGAAATGGTAACGGGTACAGCGATCTTGGGAGGGAACTTACAGAGTTCGTCGAAGTAACTGGGGTTCTCCCTGCTGAAGATATCGGGGGTGAAGAGGAAGGCCCCCGCGAGGAGGATGTGAGTCAGCCCGGTGAACGCCCACCAGCACATGAGCAAGCGCTCGGTCTTGGACGATCTGCAGCCGCATCTCCCTGCAAGCGCGATGCGTTCGCCGCCGATTGGGATTCGTACAGAGCGAGGGAGTCCAGGAGGGGATCGGATCGAGTGGCATGGCGGGCGGTGGGGTTACCGGAGACGAGCCAGACGGCGAGGGCGACGAGGAGGGAGGCGCCCAGGAACGGCGCGAGGATCTCGCCCTGCGACAGCCGCTGCGGCACGAACCCCGGCAGCTCCAGCTCCGCCGGCGAGTAAGGGTGGCCGTCCCCGGACACCATTAGCCGCGCGCCTTGCGTCCTAGCCTTGGCGCAGGCTCGCTCTGCTGCGGTATGGAGTCGGGGAAGACGACGATGTGATGGCAGACGAAACGAGGATCGTCGCTTGCGGCGACAGAAGCTTCGTTGCGGTAACTATGGGATGCGGCGGATCAGATGAAGATCGGATGAGCGCAGCGCTGATGGACGGAGACGGATGCGGTGATTGGGTCGTGGACCTTGTGGCGGTGAGCTGGAGCTGCCGGGGACGACGTGGGTTTTAGTCGAGTTACAAGCGTGTCTTGCCTAATTTCCCCCACGCAAATGTTCTAGGATGCAAGTTTTAAACAATTTTTATGCAAATTTCAATTAGGATCCAAGTTTTATCCATGTTTAAGGAAGCTTCACGTCTCATACGTGCTATGTGTAGGGATGTAAACGGATCAGATACGGACGGATATCATGGATATTGTATTTGTTTTCATATTTTCTATCAGATTCGAATTCGAACACGGATAGACTCGGATTGATATACAAATGCGGATTGCTTCAGTTACGAATACGGACAGATCTGTCTCGAATACGGAGCGAACCGGATGCGGTTACTATCAGATACAGATATTTATTTGAATATCGAGTAAATGTAACATTTATTTATATCACAAATGTTGTAACATCGAACATCCTACGCGTCCAAATTTTAACTAGAGCTAAATTGACAAACAGTTGCATGACATTTCTAACTTATTACGTAGATGAGATAGATTCGATTACATGACATTCTAACTAGCAATATACCTTAGATTGGAGATAATTAATTAATAGTATTATAACTTTATTACATTGATGATGCTCCATAAGCACTGGAATCAATTCATCTGTTCAAGGAAGCCACATTCAAGCAAAAATCGTGTTTGATTAACCAAATTAACAAAAGATGATATACCATTTTGGGCACTAAATTACACTATATTAACATTCTAAATTATTACATGCATAAATATGTAGAAGTAGACAAATTATTGATAGAATTCGAAGTAATATACGATATTCAGATTTTTTAAAAAAGATGGAAGAAATCTATTTTTTATTGTTGAATTATTGCTATAATTCGAGTTTAATTCTCGAACTAGGAATCAAAAAGATTTAACTCAATATAATACCTACAGATAGATTATATTTTTAGAAAAAATTTACTACAATTTTTATATTTTGTTATTAGAAATGAATATAGTTATAAATTTTTAGATATTAAATTAGACTTTTATTAATGTATATATTTGAAATAATACAACTATCAACCTACTAATAGATAGATTATATTTTTAGAAAAAATTTGGTGCTAATTTTATCTTTTTAGATTAGGAATGAATTAGTTATAAATTTATAGGGATTATCTATTTTTATTAATATATATGTGGGATAATACAACTATCCGAATTTAGTATCCGAGTTGGCTATCCGGATTATCCGATCGAATATTTGCTATCCACCGGATATTGGTTATATTGTATCCGAATCTGATATCCGATTTAAGTATCTGATATCCGATCCGATATCCGAAACAGTACCTGGATATCCAAAAGAAAACTATCCAAATTAATATCTGCTACTCTCGGTCGGATGATCGGTCGGAAAATATCCGTACCATTTACATCCCTAGCTATGTGGCCAATGGCCAAGTTCTAGATTTATTTTAAGGAAGCTTCAAATACATACCAATGTCCTGGGGAAGGGAGCATCAACACTTGTAATGAATACACTCAACGGTGAAGCCATTATTAACATAACTGAGAGAAAGTTACTCCCTAGCGTCCTTGTAAATAAATTTATAGCCAGCTTAGGGTTCCTCTCCACCCCCAGCATAAGAAGGGTCTGCGTAAGAACATCAACTGCCTTTAAAATATACTCCCTTCATTCTAAAATAAATATTATTTTAATATTTAAATTTTATCCCACAAAGAGTGTTGTCTTAGCTTATAATGAGATTCATCTAATTAAAGTAATACCAAGTACTAAAAAAATATTGTATAGAAAAACGCATAGAGCCAATCAAATAGTTAATAGATGTTACTTTTATAGTTCTAATGCATATGTATTCATTGAGGATCCAAAAAATTAAACAGATAACACGGTTTTCAATCACAATTGCTAGAAGTAATTAGAGGTAACATGATCATTTAGTGTGTCTGAAATTTTCTAAAATAACACTTATTTTGGAACGGAGGGAGTAGATTATACCATTCATTAATATGGTCGGAAAGTTAGATAAGAGTATACACAAACACAATCAATAGATGGAATAAAAGGTAGAATTATCATAGGTTGCTCAATTCTGAAGTGTCGAACTCAAGTCTATGTCCAGGAGCATAAATCTTGTGCTTTAGGATCAACAGGTTGTTTGGTTGCATTCTTGTATCAGGCTATCTAGTCTAGGCGCGATGTAAGATGCAAGCAACCGAGTATTCAGGAATAGAAAAAAGTTAAAATTGTAGAGTATCTATTAATTAAAATTTTACAGGAATAGAGAACAAAAAAAGAGTATAAAACATGTGTTTGGATGCTTTCCCTTCATCCTAAAATAAGCATAGTTTTACGAGCTGGGCACATGAATTATGAAGGAATAGAGAGGAGAGAGATAGAGATAGAGTTGTATTGGAAAGTGAGAACTATATTTATTTTATTTTAGGATAAATTTTAAATCCTTAAAGTACATTTATTTTGGGAGTTGGGAGTTGGGACGGAGGAAGTATATATAAGAACATATAATAATGAACCTAGCTAAATTTAGGTCGGCCGTACGGCCACTCCTTTTTTGGAAAGGAGATAAACGTAGCAGGCTCAGTTTTCCTTTTCTGGCAGTTATGGCAGAGTTGTTCACTTTCTGTGCAGAATTCTGCACGATGCGCATAGCAAAAGAAACACATAAAATCTACATACCTTATTTTTACTCTCCCATAAGCAAAGCTTTGAGAAACAGTAAGCAAATTAGAACATATACAAACGCATTTTCACCCATCTAAATTCTAAGCACTAACAAAGTTTCAAAACTACCAGCATACATGTATGTGATTGCCAGATTGTCTCTACTGTTGTACTGACCAAAAGCTACTTCAACTACCACCATGTTGCTCATGAATCAAAATCGAGGTTGAGCTGCAACTAAACTGTTGTCGATGACAATCTAATGAACTTTCAGGCCACCAAACATCAAGCTGTGACAAGAAAAAAGAAACTCATTGTTATGGTTCAAAGTTGAAAACTCAAAACTCTAATATGGGGCATACAAAAGGATACAATGGGAGGAGCCTTACTGTTGAAGAGCATCCCACAATGCAGATTTGATGAGAAAACTTGCAGGCAGAAAAAAGGCAGATCAGATTTCAGGTCCTAAACACTGTTTTGTATGACTGAAACAAATAGCAAGTGTAGTTAGTATTAGGAGTAACATATCAGCAAGCCTGAATACCTCCGGTAACAAACATTGCTAGTTTTATATAACCTAAATTATGATCATATTTTTGCTCATACAGAAACGCATTGTTGCCTAAATTTCTGGCCATATTATTACCTAATTCAGAACCATATTATTGCCTAGAACAATTGCATAATTTGCCTAATCTAGGACAACATTACTGCCTAATGAAGCACATATTTAGACAAAAAAATATTGCAAGAAATGTACTTGCTCTCACTAATATGTAATTATTTACTTGACCTGATTCATATGCACATCATATATGCTTCATGTATTGTACTTGATCTCCTCTGCAAGATAACTTGGGAACCTGCAATGTAAGAACTGAAAAAATAAAGAGAAATCAGAGAAGAAAGAATGCTGTAAAAATTGCCCAAACAATTTGCACTGTTTTGCCTTGACCTTACGATAAATTGCCTAATCTAAAACAATATTATTGCCTAATGAAGTACATATTTAGACAAGAAAATACAAGAAATGTACTTATTTACTTGAGCTAGTTCATACTGCACATCATATCTGTTTCATGCCTTGATCCCCCCTGCTGGATAACTTGGAAACCTGCAATGTAAGAACAGAAAAAAAGAGGAATTAGAGAAGAATGCACTAAGAAACCTTGCAACAATATTGCTTGATCATAGTACATTTATTTGTCTGTTCACACGGCTATTATTACTTTCTAACCGCCTAATGAAGTTTGGTACCTAATCAGATGCACATGCAGGCATGTCATACTGGTGGTATCTCAACTATAATCCTTAATAACCCAACTAAACTTGCTGCCTCGGGTTATGCAACTACATCGCCAAACATAAACAACCCACCAAGATCAAAAGTTAGATGGCAAGGAAAAGGAAAATGTGCTAGCTAAGGGGGTGAATGCTTAGGCAAAAAGGTAGAAGTACAAAGATTTGCATGTCAACCAAGTCGCACTGCTCCAAAATGTATAGAGAAATAAACAAGGCACTTCTGATTTAGAAAAAGACATGTGCTTATTCATCTATGGACCCTAATCTACTTGTCCTGTGATTGTAATGATGTAACAGACTTGGTTCCAGACAAAAGGAGAATCTATCATATGAGATGTGTGAAATGTTAAAAAAAATTGCTTGAAAAAACATTTAAAATGCTATCTGAATAGTATTTAAATGCCTACTAAATTTTGTTTAAATGCTTCTGATAATGCTAGTAGAAAAGTTTGTGGGCGCAGGCATCCAACATGTAGTTTTGCACTTGCTTAGTCAAGCCATCATGCTGGTTTAAAGAAATTGAGAATGATAAAAAAACAATATAATTCTATATTTTCACTTACAGTTAAAAAGGCTACCGAATTAAATGAGCAAGGATGAGCCGTACAATCAGGAATACAGGAATGCTTATTGCTTGGCTATAGGGCAGCCACACGCAAGGAGTGGATTGTTCTATGTTTTCTCCTACCTCTCTACCTCCCTTTCAGCATACAATAGATTGGTGCTTAACGATGAGGTGTTTGATATGCTACAGGTTTGCAGAAGACAAAAAAAATACTGCATAAAGAATGTACCCCATCCCCCGTCACAGCCTGAAAAAAATCCTACTACCCACTAATTCCGAACTAGCATAGAGCTATCGTAAGTAAAAACTACTATCAACCATTTTTATTCGAGCTATGTGTAAAACTACTAACAGTAAACTACAGCGTAGAGCTAGAATCAGTCATTAGATACACCCCAAAAGGCTAATTCTACCAATCAGTAAACTGCAAAACATCATGGAAAGCAGGGCTATCCCCTGTTTGCAACAGTCAGACAGAGCACAAGCTACATTAACAAGTGATGGATATGCTTGACTCACCTTTCTGCTGCGTTCAGAAAATCCACAACCTCAACTTCAGGTTGCCCAGCTTCAAAATCTGTCAAAAAATGAAAAAAATAAGAATAAATCCGGTGACGAGATTTTAACCCAGAAAACAGCAAGGGATCGCTCACCTGATGTGGACTGTGATTCCGCCCCTATCGATACACAGAACAAAATCACCCGGAGATGAGAGCAGCTGCCCCATGCCCGGAGGAACATCTGCACGTGAAAAAACCCCCAAAATCAAACTCAACAAAAACCACGAGTGTGTGAGGATTTAGGGTGTGCGCAAGGACATGCACTAACCTGGTCTCCCCCCACCCCCTCTATCCCTCTCCTCCTGAATATCTCGCCGAGTTCCAGGTGATTGCGCCCATAATCTCCAACAAATCGAAAACGAGAAAAAATCACACATCAAAACAATGAACAGGGGAGGAGATCTGCGAGCGCGGTGGGTGCATAGAGGAATGCACTCACCCGTTCTCCCCTTCTCCTCTCCCCCCGATTATCTCGTGGATTCCAGATGCTTGCATTGTTGGATCTCCACCAAATCAAAATGGGAAACAAACACACATCAAAACGACGAACAGGGGGTTTTGCTCGGGCGCGCAAGGGAGGGGGGAATCACTTACCTGAGCTCCCGAACCGCCGCAGATGCCCGTCGGGATCCAGAGGTTGGCGCCGATGTAGGAGATGCGAGCAGATGGGGGCGAATCGCTGGTCGATGCGAGCAATGAAAGAGGAGAGACCAACCCTAGAGAGAGAGGGAGGGACGAAATGAACAGGTGCTCGTAATAAATTTCTCCACCGCTGTATCACCGGCCTTGGAATGTGGGGGCACCAAATCATCTGCACGTGGGTGTAGCGCGGACGGAGGATGGAGCGGCCGTGCAACTGGACTAACGTACGACCGGCTGTAGTCTTTACCTATAATAATAATACATAAATAATACATAAAAGAACGAAAATTTGAGGTTTTACCTTATGCTTATTTTTTCTTGAAATTCCATAATAAAATCCATTCCGTAGGAATTTCAAAAGTAACCGTGGAACTTAATCGGTCATTTCAAAGATTTTCCCTTTATTCTAAAAGGGGCTAAAACCCAAAATCGGTAGTATTGTGAGAAGAAAATGGAGGGAAAAGAAGCTTATGGAGATGAACACAGAATACCGTAGGATGAAGATCGAACGTCCTTCCGCTCAAAAAGAAAAAAAGATCGAACGTCCTTCCCTGCGGCAAACAAATCGCACCCCGTCGAAAAAATTACTCGACCCAAAAACCCTCCGGCGACCGGCGGCGGCGGCGGCGATGGAGAGGATCCCAGCGGCGGCGGCGGCAATGGAGAGGATCCCAGCGGCGTCCGCCATGGACTGGAGCATCGACCTCGACAGGGGCCTCCGCTCCCGCCACCACGGTAAGCTCAGTCGCCCTCCTCCCCTTCTCTTTCGTCTTTCCTCTATTCCCTCGTTCACCTCGCTCCCATCGGCCGCAGCCACGCGCGTCCACGCCCTCGACGCCGCCGGCCCGCGCCTCCGCCAGCTCTGCGCTTGCCCCACTGCCCCCGCGCCCGTAGCCTCCGCGTTCGGCGTCCTGCCCGGGGAGGCGCGCGTCTTCGCGGAGACCATGCTCCTCCGCCTCGCCACCGAGTTCAGGAACGCCGACGGCGCCATGCGGGCCCGCATCGTCAGGGTCCTCCTCTCCGCGACGGGGGGACGCGGCGCGCTGGCCGGGGCGCGCATCGCGGAGCCCAACCAGCTACTCAGGAGGGTCAAGGCGGTCTACGACGCGGGGACCGCGCGGGACAGGGCGCTCGCGCTGCGCGAGTTCGGCTGCCTCGCCGAGGTCGCCAAGGACAGCGTGCATGTCCGCTCTCTCATACTCTCCAGCTTGGGCGCCTCAAGTGCTCTAGAGGTTTGTACCTTTCTTTAACATTGCAACGAACCATATGCCCAGACAAACTTCCTATTTGATTGGATAACATGTAATTTCTATCAAGTGTTCGCATTTTCTAATAGCAGGGGGTATCTAATTTTAATAAAGATTTACATGTATTCCTGTCCATTGGCAGGTCAAGGCAGCAATTTTTGCAGCTGGTTGCATTTGTCGTCTGTCAGAGGACTTCTCACGGATAATTCTTGAAGTGTTCCGAAGATTGATATGTTCTCGGACATCAGAACCACAAGTTATCATGGCGGCAATTAAGGCTTTCTCGAAGCTTGATTGTACGTTGGCTGTTATCCATAGAGTTCATGAGGTGTTTATGGATATACATTTGTTGCTTAATGATGAAATTTATTAATTCACTTTAATTTTGGCCATTATGTGTGCCTGCCCGTGCAATCTTATATGTTGACATGGTTGTTCATACCCACACATTGAACTAAAGTCACCTTCATGGCCAAGATGATATAGATGTCAACGTTTAAAGTTTAAACTTACCAATAACTGACATGGGCGGCTTGGGATGGTCTGAAATGGAGGGATGGATAATAACAAGGATAATGTCGCATTCTGCTTTCACATTCCTAAAGGAGCTGTTCTTCATATTTTTGGATGCTGTTATGCTCATTGAACTTTCAGAAGTGATTTTTTATTGTTATCCTCACAGGTTGGAAAGCAGATGATTCTAGGCACACTAGAAGATGTATTCAAATCTGAAATTCTCTATTCGCTCTCAAGATTGGTATCCAAGTCTACCATTTTGTTCCGTGACCAGGTAGCGCAAGCAATTTCAGTCGTCCCTGCAAACTCTGTTTCCTGTTATGTCATTGTGTTCATGTTGCAACAAGCATATATTTGTATTTATTGAAATAATTCATGAAGTTCTCCTTGAAGTGATGCTTGCAAATTCCGGCATTCAACCTGCAAGAGTCAATTTCAGTGATATATGGTTCCAAACTTCTAATGGCCATAGCATATTTCCTTTTTCCAAACAATATTAGTTTTCCTGTACTTTATGCTTTGTCACTTTACTGAAAGATGGCTTCTGCTTCCAAAAGTAAAACCACTGCTAGATAAGGTTTAAATTATGTACAATATACATAGCATTCATAATACTTGGATGTTACCCCAAATGTCCTCCTGTGCTTAGCAATAACATTTGTGGCGTTGCAACTTCTATGTTAACACAAAAGCTATCCATTAATCTAATCATCTTGATAAGAGATCCTGGTAGCTAGCAATGGTCCATAAACATGAACGTTCTCCGCTTGATTGATTTGAACTAACTTTATTCCTTTGGTCAACATGTTATTGCAGGTGGATTTACTGTTACTGAATCATGATTCCACTCCTATGAAGTCTGCGGCGTGAAATGCATGTGTTTTATGTTTCACAGACATACCTACCATTTTCCGGTTATTAGGACTATTTTTGGCAGATTGCTGCCACTAATTGATGATGTGGATTTTTCACTTGACTATAAGAGCGATGTGTTAAGGATTCTGCAGAAGGTGATAATTAATTGTCTCTGATTTGTGGTTTAGACCTCATTTTCCTCTTGTTGTCTGATTGGATAATTCTTTTTCAGATTTTCTGTGGTAATGCATCAGGCATTCATCATTTAAGTGGTTCTGAATTATCTAAGCTTCTTCTGGCTGCTGAAAGTTATTTACATTCTTCTTCCTTGGAGATGCAAGGTACAGCTCTAGAAATACTTGTGGAAATCTTTTGCATTCTCAAGCAAGCGAGGCCAGTTCTGAACATGACCATTCTTAAGGGTTCATCATTTGCATTTGCTGAGGGCCAAGGAGTAACCAACAATGTACCACTAACTTCTGAAGAAAATGGTATAAACAGAGCTCTGTATAAGATCATAACAATTATTGTGAATTATATCATATCTCTGGTCAATCAAGTAATCAGCAGCGAAAAGAAAGAAGTCACTAGAGGAAACATCTGCATGCCATCTGAATTGGATAAGAAATACATAGCTCCTTTCAGACCTATGCTGAAGCTTGTTACATGCTACCCTTCTGCTGCTACTGTTGCTCTTGGTGAACTAAGAGGCCTGGTAAAGGAACTATCTCAAATTAACGGCAGTGATTACTCTGGAGTTGCTGTTACCTCTGTCGAACCATTCCTGACAAGTGTTGCTCTTGAGGAATTGAGCACTTCAAATGGCAATGCTGAACTTTTAGCTACAAGTATTGAAGCTTCTCGCATTGAACAGACATTGGTAAGGGAAAACTGGATCCCACCGAATTTGGTTGCAAGAATAAAAAGTCCATTACGCATGATCTTATTCTTTGCATGCTCAAGTTTGCAAATGCTTGTCACGATGTCCTTTGTAAAACATCTGGTGCTAAATATAATCTTCATGATAGCATTAAGGGTCTATTCGAGTGTATCCATCAGAATGACTCTCAATATTGGAGCACATATGAAGCCTTCCATCTAATAATTTGTGCTCGCATTGCCCGGGATACTTGTAAACTCAGAGATGGTAATCAGGAATTATGTGGTTCAAAAGAGGAGCCTAATTTCTTAACTCCTCTTTGGATAGCTCAGGAATTATGTGCACTTCGGATGACCAAAATGCTTATTAAAAAGCAGAAATACTGGGAAGCTTATAGGTCTTCCATGTACTGTTGTTGTAAAGGTCTCTGGTTCACAGCTTCCTTTGTCTTCAGGAAACTGGCAGATGCATTTAATCCAGGTTCTTTCAGTTGTTGGCTCAAATCATTGCTACTTTTTTCTGCTGGGGAGATTGAGATGAAGCTATTGCTTTTCCCCTCAGCAACTATAAAGTTAGTCGGTGAGCTACAGACAGACAATGATCTTAGTGAGGTCCATTACTGCGCTGAAACAGACACTGACAATATTCTCAGTGCATCTCAAGAGTTGCATGATCACCAAGCAAAAATCACTGGTATTTGTGGCAGAACATGCTTAGCTAATGATGCCATAGAATCAAATGCCTCTTCAGATTTTGAATTCTTTTTCCAGAGATGGTTCATTAGCCTTAGATCATCATTTCTTGAGATCTTAACTGACATTCTTGGTATTCTTAGTGCAAATTCTTCTGCATATGAAGGAAGAGAAGACCACTTAAATGTATCAGGGGAGCTTATCCAAGGCCAAATACTTGCTTTGGCCAGTTGCTCTTTTAGACTAAGTGATCTGGCAAAGAGTTATGATCTCCTTGCTGCATCCCATATGGACATGGATCGTCATAGCTTTAGTAGTTTAGCTAGGCTTGCTTTCATGTGCTCACTTTTGGCATTTTGTACGGCATATTCTGTGGATTTCTCAATAGCTAATTATGTAGAGCCGTGCAAGCTTCCGAAGAGGTTTTCTCATGCTTCGGTCCTACAAGATTTACATGGAAGAGTAGATGGGTCAGACAGGCATATTGTTTCCCAACTGCAACAATTCATGCCCACTTCTTTTGATGCACAGGTCTGTTTACAGTCCAGTGGACGAATGAACTGTTCAGGTGATCTTGAAAAAGGATTCTTATTCTCTTTGCCATTTTGCTGTGGCATCATTGCTTCGTGCACGTGAGAATGCTAAAGCTAATGGAATGGCAAATAGAGCGGACTGTTTATACTCTTTGCATGGAGGGTTGCAACTTCTGTCCATCATTTTGCAGAAGTTGATGGAATTGCCATTTGTGGTTCCCAAGTACTTCTTCAGAGTAAGGTACATATTCTGTTTCACTGCATTGATAATCAAATACCATATTGACTTATTAGCATTTGTTTGGTGACTGAGATGCGACAGTTTCTGGCATTTGTTTGATAATCTAATACCAGACCTATTAGCATTCAGAGTAAGCTTGTTGCCTTGAAATGAAGCTTCCAAACATGAGATAACATTTTCTTTTTTGGTTATATGCAGGCCTTGCCTTGGTGCCGAACTGTACATGTTTGTTTCAAATCCTGCGGGCACAAGCGGAATGTCAGTAGAGCCTGGTTTCCAGTTGTCTCTGACCCTTGGCATGCAGTGGAAGCGTGTGTTAGAGAGAACCGCCATTCGCCCCGTGAAATTGTACTGCATTCTAGCCGCAAGCTCGGTACCCTGCTTTGATGCGGCAGGAACAAGAAGCAAACAGTTTGAACCGTGGAAGACCGCTGAAATGGTTGAGCTTAATTCCAAGCTGCTGCGGTACATAAGGAGTGATCTGAGGAAGGGCAGGGACGAGAAGCATTCCCAGTCTGGCTCGGAGATGGTGACGGCCTTTGCACGCTTCGAACCAGCTGATAGCGGGCAGGGATTCTCGTCTTGCCTGCTGGATGCCTCCTCATTCCCTGAAGGCTCGCATCAGATAAAGTGGCACGCATGCTGCGTCGACGAGAACGGCTCCTATTTCAGCCTCCTGCCTCTGAACGATGGCGCTGCCTTCTCTGTCCGAAAGTCCTGACCGTGCGCCCCCTGCGGCGTTGTAGAGCATATTCACTCTAGAATTCAGAACTTATGATCTGGTACCGTTGGTCAGTCTATCAGGGCGGCCAACCTGTACTGAGGAAGCAAAGCTGCCGAATTGCATCACAAGGCCTGAGTCTGATGCTATCTGCCGAATTTGCTGTCGATCTTCTTCAACTAAGCTGCTGTTCTAAACAAGCACTATGTTTCTGCTCGAAGCATTGACATTAATGCAGTGTAATCTCAGTTTCTTTTTTTTCTTTTGAAATCTGGGACTGAGGGAGTGCTCTAGTCAAGTAACCAATGTCAGGTCTTAGTTTAGTTGGAACTTGGAGCAAAGTTGTAGCAACATGTATAGCCAAAAAAAAAAAAACACAGATTCCAGTTCCCCTTAACTTTGGGCCTCTCGGATGGAGTCGACTCGAGTCGGTTGGGCACTTCGAGTGCCTGCCTCTTTGTTTCAATCTCGCCAAGCCGGGCCGGCACCTGTCTACGTATACTGGTTAGTCGTGCCTGCGCTGGGCGTGCTCTGCAAGCCAATTCAAATTCCCTCGCGGCGCGGCGAGGCGAGGCGAGGCTCCGTCTGGGAGAAGCCACCAGCACGCGTCGCCAGGTCGCTGCCGACGCCGGAGAAGGGAAGGCTAGCGAGGGAGGGGGTGAGGGATCATCGGAGGCGGACGCATGCGGGCGGGCGGCCATGGCGCTGCTCTGCTTCCTGCTGGACCTGCGCAACATCCCCCCTCCCCTGCTCCACCGCCTCAAGCAGGTACCTACCACGCACCCGCCCTCCCGCTTCCTCTTCCTCCCGCCCATCCATCCGTCGGAGATGAGCAACCCCAGCTAACCCCGTGCGGCGCCGCGGTTCCGCGCGCCCGTGCAGTGCCTGCTCCACCTCGCCAACCTCTACGCCGCCGCAACACCACCGCCCCAACCCCACGCCTCGTGCTCCGCCGACGCCGGCGGGCTCCCCGACCGCCTGGCCCTCAGCTACGTCCACGCCCCCTCCTCCAGATCCTCCTCCTCCTCCTCCTCCTCTTGGCCTGAGGTCAGTTATCCATCCTCTATGCTGTTGATCGGACCCCTGGTTGTTTTCACTTTTCAGTGTTCCGTACTGCATGTTTGCTGATTCTAAATTGTCTTCAAAACCAACTGATCCGGTATAATGATTGTGTCCACCGCTGCATAGGCTATGCTGCTCGATGTAGTGTTTGTTTTGGCTCCACCCTTTGTTTGTTTTGGCTCCAACTGGGATTGGGTGCTGACACACACCACAGATGACAGATGAGGTCGTAAAATGTTTTTGTTGCTACGCTTTTTCAGTGCATTTCTGCCTGTGCAGGTTCTATAATTAGCTCCCTGTTCATTGTTATGTTTCGTATTCCTAGGGAAAAATCGGTTTTACCGCCTTCTATTTGCTATAAACAGGAACAAATTTATCTCTGTCATTCAAAGGATCATGGGTGCTGTCAATTATTTAAGATTTGGGATTACTTGAATCACCCCCCATTTCACCTTTTAGCAGTGAGTGAGTGAGATGTTTTTCAGCTGGTGAAAGTAGGATGCACATGCATCTGTGGACAACTTTTTAGATGCACTGCATGCGAATGTAGTGACATTAGCAGACCCTATTATCACACAGTAGTCTGTTCGTAGTGCTGATTAGTCTATTTCAGTCCAGATGCTGTCATGCTGAGATGCATTCCTACTGCACTGTTGTGACGTTGTTATATTTTCTGAACATCCGAACTTCAACCAGCTAAAGATTGGGTATAGGCCTGGTGAAAAGTTCAGCCTTCGAGATTTCCACCATGCTGTAAATAACATACCTCTGGATGGATTTCTTCATGACCAACATGGCGGCCCTCCGCCTACTGGAGGTAATGGCAATTGTGGTGGTTCCATAATCTTCCAATTCTTTGCATGATGGGTACAAGATCAACACAAACTTAAAAGTGCTAAATAATGTGAATATGTGTGAATTTTAACAGGAGATTGATCTTCAGATTGAAACTTGCCTGACTCTACTTCTCATGTGCAGATGTATCACTGACGGACCTTTTTTGCAATAGAGCCATCTATTCTTGGGCCACTGATGACATCTCCAAGAAAGTGATTGCTATATGTATGTCTGCACAAAACACAGAAGCTCTCCGAAGATCTCTTATGGTATTAGCAGAATAACTTGCAGTTTTTCTGTGAGGGATTAAAGCTAAGCTTCCCCCCACTAATTTCTTGCTCTTGATTATAGCATTCCTTTACTTAATGTCTTGTATTGTCATCAGGATGCAGCAGAACAGTGTATTGCAGTGGAGTTTATAATGTTGGAATCAGAAGCTGCATTCATGTATGGTGATGTTCCTGAAAATGCCAATTCTTTTGTAAACAGAATTTGCGATCTTGAGAACTGTGTGGTACGGAGATACAATCCTGGTAAGTAAGTCTCATGGTATCACTAAGTAGTAATCATTTATTGTTTTTGTTGTTTATGTTCAGATCATAAGGTGATCTTTCACGATCAACCTACAAACAATAACATGATCACGCTGGTAATTCTAATAATATGCTGAGATCACACTATCACAGAGTTAATTTTGGGGAATGAGATCCGACAGTTATCATTGCCATGTTTTAGGAGTTCTTTACACTGGTTCACATTCAACATTTCTGTCATGTGAGGTAACCTAACCCTATGTACGTTTGCTGTATATTTGGACATGCAGAGACCCAAGTTTTGCATGGCCTAGTGAAGAGGTGGTTAGAAGAGCTAAAGAATGACAAGGAGGAGACACTGCAAGCTGTATTTCTGTTCAGATATCCCATTATCGACTCTGTTAAACACATACATTGCAATTTTTATGCATCAGCTAATCAGATAACTGATGGTTTTCCATCTTGTCAGGTGATAGAAGTTATTTATACCACCTCTTTCCATTTAATTCTAGAATCTCAATGACAGAACATATCTGAGTGTGATGTTTTCATTTCACTGCTCAATCTTCCATCTTGTGATTTGCAAGCATTGAGTTTGTCCTATATAACTATTGGTTAGTGGAAGAATATCTGATAAAGGAACTTTTTTCATACAATTTCAGTGATTTCATTATCACCCTTTTTAACTTCTTATTTCCTTCAGAAACTAACAATTATGTGTCCATACATTCTATTGACGATTCTGTAGCCTCTTCCACTGCTATGCTAATGCAGAACGCATTGATTGAACAGGCATGCAAGTGCCATGGTCGACCTATTGACCTTGTCACCCCAAATAAAATAAAATGGACGTGTCCAATAACTAGTCGACAGCTCGCAGCTTCTGATGTTACTGATACTGCTGTGAGGATTGGAGAACAAACGGTGTTGTTTCTGCCTACTTCAGAAGGTGGAGCAAACTTATGGCGAGTCTCTACTTCTATTTCTTTTGATGTAATTGAGCGCACTGAGTTAGCCTCAATGAATGAAGGTACCCACGAGGCCACGACTGTTGACTATTCAGATACACATATTTTTGTAAATTTAATGGCGATGTCTGTTAACAGGAGTCATAATGGGGAGGTCTTTTGTTGTGATTCCCAGTTCAAATGATGTTGAAGTTGCTCTAACTGATGAGAGTTCAGACCAGAACACCCAGAGTTAGTATTGCATTTTTATGCTTGATGTGTCTCTAGCTTTTCAAATGATTCTGATATGTCAATATTATCTGTGCTGTGCAGTTTTCTATGGCCTATGTGAAACTCTTTTCAGGCTTGATCAGGGACTTGTTTGCTCCTCATTATGCAATATTGAAACAATGAAAATTGGAACTCTTCAGTGTTACTATCTTCTTCAACCATCTGAGAAGGGACCAATGCTTCTGAGGGTATAGGCAACACTTCCCCTGTCCTATTTTGATTTATAATATAATTTGAGGCATATTGCACTGCTTGTAATAGTTAGCATAAAACCCTATTGGGTTGGACTCCGGATGCTGGATAACTATCTTAGTCATAAAGCTTCTATTTTAGTTCCTCATCAGTTGCCATAAAAGAAAGGAGTTGTGGTCTGTTATTGGCTTGCGCTAATCACCGGAAAACATCATGTTGTAGAGGCTTGCTGGATCTGAAGAGATATTGCCTCTCCCAGACGTGAGTCGAGATTGCAACTCCAAGGTTACCATGGAAATCAAGAAGTCAGTTGAAACCTCCTTGTCTAAGGTATGTCGCTGTATCCCCCTATTTTTCTGTAACCACGACTTGCCATCAGGTAATGATTTTCATTCCTTGTTCTGTTTATGATTAGCAGCTTCCAGCTTTCTCGCTCCACAAACTTGTTCTGCAAACTATTAACAGCTTCCTTGCTCCACAAACTCTTTTATTAATACTTGGCAACTGACTACTTCAGATTGCACTCAAGGATTACAACCCTCTGCAACATGAAAGAGGTTTTCATTCGAAACTGAATCTTCTGGTGAAGGACAGCCTGCAATTCGGGTACCTACTCAGTTGCTACTTACACACATAATGCTTTCTTCCGATCCATGATTTCAGTAATTGGCTTTGTTTTGCCCACAATCATGATTTGTCATGGAAACCATGGTCAAATAAGATGTCCCATGAATGAATCAACTTCATTGCAGATCCATTGAACCAGACTCTGCCCCGAAGGACCCTCACCTCGGTGATTCGTTCAGCGAGCCACAGGTACCAACATGCCAGGGCCTCGAAGGAAGCAGGTTCCTGAACCAACCTGAGGAAAACGCTGAAGGTCTCAACGATCATCTCCACTCATTCAACGAACCACAAACATCAACTTTCAGAACTCCCAAGGAGAACAAGCTATCGAACCAGCCAAAGAAGGGGAAGGCTTCCCCAAGCATCAGTGAGGAGTGGGAGAAACTCATCATCATCGATGATCTCGACGATGACCTTGCCACCCCTGCCCCTCCCAGGCCAACTGCCAACAAGCCTCCCTGCGCCAAGCCGCCATCTCCGGTGAAGCCGCTGGACGAGAAGACTTCAAGGATTCTGGAGAGGCTGGAGGTCCCCAGGGCGAAGAAGCAGAGGCCGGCTAATGCTGGCAAGGCCAGCACCAAAGCGGCACCGGCACTGGCACCCAGCCGTGTTGCCAGTACACAGAACAGGAAGCCGCTGCTGCCATTGGAGCCGAGCGCAAGCCAGCCGCTGAAACCAAGCTTCAACAGGCTTAGGAGAAAGCTCCCTACCTGACCTAGGCACACGCTCATGCTTAGCTCCAGCTAATTGTGCAGATCAAGAACACACCTGTGCACCAGGAATTGTGAATGCATCGCGAGACGATACGTGCACATGCAGGCCAAGAGTGTCGATGCCGATGCATTTGTGTTGTCAAATGTAAATATTGGAAAAAAGAAATCGCTGCTGGACTTAGACATGAAGTATTGCAAACTACTGCAATTAGCTTTTTTACTCTGCCGTCAAAATATACATGAGCAGCTTCTTCAGAGTACAGGCATACAGTTTCTGCTCACTAGATTAAAAAAAAAGAAACTGTAGAGGCCAACCATTAAAATCTGCAGCAGATTAGAGGTCAACCTGAGTACAAATGGGTACAACTTGCCCCCTCACTCCCTCAGCATTGGGGCGGAGCTAAACTACTGATTACAGATAACGGTGGCTTAAACTACTGATTATAACGGTGGCCTCTGGCCCTGGGTCACCAGACACTCCAGGGAATGTGCTACCTACTGAGTGCTGAATGACAATGGAACTACAGAAGATGCTCTCGATTTCTGGCAGTGGATTTCAGCGAGGAGTCCGGACCTCCAATGGTAACATTGGAGATGTCGCGCTGGTGCTTGTCCCGCTCCTCAGCTGCTGCTCAGAAGCTGCAGACTTCATCTCAAGCTGCTGTAGCTGATGCACAACATGCGACATCCTTGGGCGCACCGAAGGGACATGCTGGGTGCAGGAGTAGACAAGATCGACAACCTTCTGGACGACCCCCACATCTGGCAAGTCCTGTATGAGTGGGTCTAGCAGATCAAGATACCGGTGTGACTGGACTAGAGGGGTCGCCCATTCAAATATGGTCTGCCACCCGACAGACTCAACCGACTGTGCAGGGCGACGTCCGCTGATAATTTCTAGGAGCAGCACGCCAAAGCTGTAGACGTCGCTCTTTGTTGTCAGCTCGTTCCTGTATATGAACTCAGGAGCAAGGTAGCCGTAGGATGCAGCCTTGACAGTCCTCTCATGCATTACTTCCCATGGCACAAACTTGGAAAGGCCGACCCCCATCAGATGTGCGCCAAATTCCTCATCGAGCAAGACATTACTTGCACGAATGTCACGGTGCACCACCTGGGGCTTCACCCTGTCGTGCAAAAATCTGTATCAAATGAGAACTAGTAAATACATAGTGAACAGTAGCACTTGAACACTGATTGCAGTTAGTGGGGATGACCTGTATACAAAAAGTAACGGCCCAAGAACGAAGATGATAAATCCAAACAAGTTGCGTTAAGTCGTATTTCGAGCTCATTCAATTCCAGTAGAAGCCAAACAATACTAATTAACCAATAATCTTGAAATAAGTGATCTCAGAAAATTTCATTTTTTACAGCAATCGCTATTTATAATAAATCAATAAAAAACACACCAAACAGTTTTCCAATGCATGGTTGTTTATAAATGTTCGCAGCCCGCCGATGCTAATTAATAAGAAACAACAAATACAATCATAAATGTGGGAACCATTAATGACAAAATGGAATCCCAATTTTTAATATCTATCTGGTTGGTTTCATGTAGTAGGGTAAAACAAACCAGAGCAAGTTATACTGCATTTCTTATGTGAGCATTAAATAAAATCTGCATGCAAACCATTGCACAACAAAAAAAAATTCAAGTCCTAAGTATATGCGTGGGTCAAATGCTACTGGAAATTAAGAAAGTGAGTGATGCTGAGAAAAGAGAAACCTAAATGATAAAACAAGATCGATTAAGACATATGAACCTTAACACTTGCATCAATTAATATTTCAATGTCTCAGAAATACACGGTCTAAGAAAATTCATAGCAAGAGTAAAAATATCTCTCGAGAGGGACAACTTACGCTATTCCCTGGGCAAGAGTTGTGGCAGCTCTCATTCTCATTGCCCAATCAAGGCTCCGCCCACCTCTAGGGATATGATGCAACCACACATCCAAAGGACCATTTGCAACAAACTCATAGACAATAAACCGATCACCATGGTCATAACAACATCCTTTTACAGCCACCAAATTAGGATGATAAAGCTTTGCGACTCTCCGAATCTCAGAGTAAAAGTCCTTTTTCCTTTGTAGGCTGGATCTCTTCAGTCTCTTGATTGCTACTTTGGACCCATCCGGCAAGATTCCACTGTAGGTTCCTCCTGTCTTTGCATTACCAGGAAGCCGGTTTCCCTCGCTGAAATTCTTTGTGATTGATCTAAGTTCTTCACTGGTGAATACTTTCCATTGCGGCGCCACCAATGCAGCAGCGGAAGCACCTAATGCTTCTCGTGATCTTCTTCTTTTCTTGCTTCGCCTGTAGACAAGCAGCCAAACCACAACAGCTAAAGTGGTTGCCAAAATGAAACCACTCACAGCAATGAGGGCTATGAAATACTCCTTGTGGCAGTGATCATGGTAGCATCTGTCTACTGACACCAAAAATAGAGACTGTCAGTACAAACATATTCCATGAAAGCAAATTACCAGTTTTTTTAGCAAAATAGGTAAAACCTTACAAGTTACAAACTCACCATGATCCATCATACAAATCAGACCATGGGACTCGCTGCACCTTTTTCCAGAAATTAAAGCATGGCTATTGGTAACCAAAGTGCACAGGTCATTGCTGGTGGTTCCACCGCATGCAGTACCACTGCAGTTTGCATGCAATGGCTCAACAGGAAAGAGGGACTCATTCCCAACAGATGAATCATCGGACCATTCCCAACCACTACCAGTACTAGTGTTGTAGTGATGCCCTCCAACCCAGCATCCCGAGGTTGATCCGCATAGAGACTTTGCGAAGTTTAGCTCCTGAACTGATGATAACGCAGCCAGATGCCCGGAGTGGTTACGGCAGATAGCCTCAGATCTATCCCAAGAAAGGGAGGCCGATATGTACATGAAACATTTGTTCTGAACAGGACTGATTTGCCAACCCTCAGGGCATGACACTGCACAAAATTGAAACCACTGACGTCACAACTCACAAATTTACTCATCTTCAGAAAGACTCAAGTCAATATTTTAAATGTAACGTGCGGTGTGTCGTGCGATAGCAACTAGGACTAGTTTTGATTAACTAAATGTAGTAATGTATTGCCAAAGCGGAGCAACAAAAAGCAGGAATCGCCAACAAAAGGAAATCTAAAGTCCGGCCCAAAATGACGCCGTGACCAAGAATATCAAAAGGAAGGGAATGACAATAGAGAAGCGGGTTTTCCCTCTCTTGTACACTCACTCTTTCTGGTGAGGGAACATCCCCATCCCGAGCTGGAGGGCTAATTGCATCTCCATGCTTTCCGATGATCGGGAAAATCAACTTCCCGATTCCCGTCTCATGGAGAGCGGGTAGCATATCACCAAATGAACTTCAAAACACGTCGATTTGGTCACGTGGTGCCTTAGATACTACACCCCAACTAAGCTCACGCAATCTAAGCAGCGTAACAGGCAACCCTAAGCTCGCTCCCAACAATCCTCCCCGGAATCGGCAACGAAATCAAGAAGCGGCGGATCTATCGCTGGCTGTGTACACAGAGGGAGGAGGGGGAAAAGGGAAAGGAGAAGAGAGACTCACGGCTCCGAGCCAGCGCAGGGGTCCCGACGGAGAGAACGAAAGCGACGAGGACGATGGGGAACGGCACGAGCGCGGGCGGCGCCATGGCCGCCGCTTGCCGCCCGCGTTTTCCCATCGTGGGAGCCCGGGGAGGGGTGGAGACTGGAGAGGAGACTGGAGACTGCGCGCGTCATAAATGAGGGCGCATCACTGCCGCGGCTGTGGCCTCACCAAACCCCGAGACCACTCGCTCTCCGCCCGCCTTGACTACCGGGCAGGCGGGGCAGCGCATTAAACCCTGCCCCGTCCTTGCTCTCCTGCCGGACAACTGGCTGGAGTCCGGAGGAGCCGTCGCGCTGGACCGAGGCCCAATGGAGAGGGCACGACGAATGGGCTGGACCTAGGCCTGTGTGGGCCTATCAGAGCAGCCCTGGGGCCTTTTCGCGGGCCATCGTCACCCACACTCCCAACATGAATTTCGCCGGCCCACATACGTATGCGACTCTGCGATTTGGCTCTCAGCATGAACTTTACCAGCCCACATACGTGCACGGAAAAAAAAAACTCGTAAACGGTATACCGTCAAGTGAGATGCGACTACGTCAGCGTGTGGCTACGACATCATCTCACGTGGCAGTCCTGCCACGGTTGGATTCCTAGACGCGATCTTATCCAGGCCTTCCCCGCGCCGCGCCCCCTCTCGCTCGTGACCCACTCACGAGTCACGCCTCCCCCCGGAAGGCCCGAATAGGACGCCAACCCACCTCAAAATAAAAAAAAAACATAAAAAGGAAGAAAAAGGACGCCGTCTCGTCGATCTCGAATTCTCGCCGCCGCCGCCGCCCGCCCGCCCCGCGCGACCTCGCCTCGGCCGGACCCGCGCGCGCTTCCATCCGCGCCGCCCCCGAGCGAATCGCCGTCCGAAGCCCTCGTGAACTCTCCGTCTCCTAGTGCGAGAGGACGCCGGCGGCAGCAGCAGCAGCAGCAGCAGGCGTGCGGGGCGGTCCGGAGGCAGCGGCGCCTGCGCGCCCTGCGGTGGAGGGCGGGCCCCGTTCTCGGCGCGCCGGCCTCGGGGTGCGCGGCGATTTAGGAGCGGCGTCCGGCGCGCAGGAAAGCAGCGGTGGGTGATCGACGCCCTCTTTAAACTCCCTTTCGATTTTGTTCATCCTGGCTAAAATTGAAGTTTATTATACCCAGAAATCGGTGCGTGCTCATCAGAAAATGAAATCCTAGCTTAAGGACTTGCGTTCCGATGCTCAAACTCCTCTGCAATGCACATTGAGAATTACTGAACTCTGAGGTTCATGCCGTGTTTTATCAATTTCCTGCCATACTAGTAGCATCAACCTTCCTTTGTGCCGCTGACCCCACCTAACCGCAACCAAATGCTTGTCGTTTTTGTATCTGCATTCCATACAATCATTTTGTTGCTGTTATTAACCAGACCGCTTGGGCTTCTGGCCAAAATAAAATTCCTATGATTTGATGTTGCTCTGCCTGACTGGCTAGTTCAATAATCCCATTCTCCCTATGGGATCAGGTCAGGACCCAGCCTGTGAGGAATTCGCTTTCACAAATCAGCCTCTGTGCCAATATCATCATTGTGCTCATGCATATATACATATAGGATTTTGGTTGCATTATTGGTATGATAATTTGGTGCTGCAAGCCTAAAAGGGCATGCTACTTGTTCCATTTTCTGCAGGGAACAACCAGTGAATAATCATGAGCTCGCTCTGCCCTTTCGCTGGTGCTACCACTGGGGGTGGCGTATGCCCTGTGAAATCCGATAAGAGCAGTGCCGGGGTATGCCCTGCAAAATCGGACAAGAGCATAAGCGGCGTATGCCCTGTCACCGGCAAGGATCACGGTAGCGAGCACAAGGAAAGTACTGGCCATGCTGAGGATAAGGGCACCGATCCTCGTATGGTGCCAGCAAAGTGCCCATTTGGCTATGACAGCAACACGTTCAAGCTGGGTCCGCTCAGCTGCATTATCTGCCAGGCACTGCTCCATGAAAGCAGCAAATGCAAGCCGTGTGCCCATAAATTCTGCAAGTGCGTCTTGTGCTTCGCATCCAGATGAACATGTACTTCTTGTTTCATTTCTTGCTTCGATAGGATCTTACTGGATTTCCTTGGCAGGGCATGTATATCACGCTTTAAAGACTGCCCACTGTGTGGTGCTGACATAGAGGGGATTGAGCCTGATACCGAGCTTCAAGCACTTGTTGATCGCTTCATTGATGGCCATGCCAGAATCAAGCGATCACATGCTGCAGGGGATGTGGAAGCAGCAGGTGGCAAGAACAAAGTCATATATGAAGATGTTTCCATGGAAAGAGGAGCTTTTCTGGTGCAGCAAGCTATGAGGGTCAGTAATTGAGTCAACTGCTTTAGCCTCATATGATGAACTCTTTATACTTGAACCTGTAAAATCTGCATAATCAATCGTTCGCTATTATTTACTAATTTTCTATAATATTGATGTTACAACGATTCCCTAATTTTTGCATCTACAGGCTTTTCGCGCCCAGAACATTGAAAGTGCAAAATCAAGGCTCACTATGTGTGCAGATGACATCAGGGAGGAGTTGAAATCGTCAGAAGATAACCTAGATCTGTGTTCTCAGCTTGGAGCTGTGTTAGGAATGCTTGGGGACTGCTGGTATGTTTGCTTACCCTTAACTATTTCCCTTCAGTAATTTTTCACACTTAAGCAAACTAAGAAAATACTATCAGGAGTCAAACCAGGATTCCAGAACATTGCCTGCACCAGGCATCATGTTGTTACTAATTACAGGATGCTGCTTTGTGTAGTAGGCTAATAGTGAGTTAGCATGATCCTGATCCGGATATCTAGCCACCTTGTTTGTTGAGAACGCAGAGTGTCTGTGATATGTCTCTGAATCTCTGATGACTGTATTTCGCTACATATTGAGTTATTATTATTGAATATTCACTCTTATCACTGTTATAAAATCATGCCTTGGTAGTCTCCATATAATTTATGTTTTGTATTTTGTTCAATGTTCATAATCAGCTGCGGTACTTAGATCTTTTTTTCACAGTTTGTTAATTATTGAACTCATTCTATACTGCAACATTGCATCCTTATCACTATACTGTGTTTTCAGTCGGACCTTGGGAGATGCTCCTTCAGCAATCACTTACTATGAAGAAAGTTCTGAGTTCCTCTCAAAACTCCCCACAAAAGATCTTGAGGTTGTTTTCAGTTTTAGTATAATTGTAATAATATCAGAATTACCATCTGCTGATTTAGCTTTTACATTCATCTGCAGTTGGTTCATACTCTCTCGGTTTCACTAAATAAGATTGGTGATCTTCGCTACTATGATGGGGACCTGCAATCTGCAAGAAACTATTATGCCCGTTCATTGGATGTTCGCAGAAATGCAGTAAAAGAACATGCAGCAGTAGCTTCCCAGGTATGTTATGGGGGCTTGGTACTTTCTGAAATGTTGGATGACATGGGACAGGAACGCTGTTGTCATGCACTGCCAATGTTTGATGCACACATGCACATGCACACCACTGAAACAGTAGAAGGAATAGTATAGTTTGGGTATGACAGAAATATTGTTCTCTGAAAGAAATCACTTTATGGGGTGGGGGGTACATTGGAAGTCCATACTTGAACTACATGTTACTAAAGATTTCATGTGATGACTAAGGATTTGTCTGACAGACGTGGTAAATTGAGAGATCTAGTGTCAATGTGTCATGACCCACATTTGAGAGCCGGTGAGGGATGAAGGAATTCAGTGATTGTTAAACAAACGTCGAACTTGCCACTTGAGATGAGCATTGCCAAGTTGGCAGTGCTCAATTTCTGTGCCAAGGTGGCAATGCCACCAAAAATCCAAGGTTCAGGGTAGAGGGTGAATTTCATCTGATAATTCTTTGCTTAATTTTATCTCACCAGCCTTTATAGATTAGGCTCTTAAATGCCTTAGTTAACAACTAACAAACTTGGTACAAACTAAAGATACTAACTTATCATTATCTGTATGGAAACCGTAAATCCTAAAGATCCTAATCGAATGCAGCTAAATGATTTGTCCCTCCATTCTGTAACTTATGCCATATGTGCATGTGCTTCCTATTGCATATAGTTGTATACTGCTGCTGCTGTGTTGCCGTGAATGTGTTGTTGTGCCTTGCTGCATGCCGGTGTGTTCCCTGGTCCATGCGGCAGCTGGCCTGCCTGCCTGCATGACAGCTAGTGAGAAGCATCTCACTGCATTTGGTACTCTCACATGGTTATTTAAGAATCCAAATGCCAGATAAATACACGGGGCAACACCGGGTAGGAATGGTGTGGTATCTTGATCGATAGGAGCCTTAAGAATGGAGTCGTAGAGGTTAGGAGGCGAGGCGACCGGATTATCCTGGTCCGGATGGTAGTTGGAGACTTAGTCCTGAATGTGATCAGTGCCTATTCCCCTCAGGTAGGTCTCAGTGAGAGCATCAAGAGGCAGTTCTGGGAAGACCTAGATAACATGGCTAGTACCGTTCTTAGCAGCGAGAACTCTTCATAGGAGGAGATCTCAACGGCCATGTGGGTGCGACTAATGTAGGGTTCGAGCGAGTGCACGGAGGCTTTGGGTATGGTCGCAAGAGTCAAGAGGGGGAGGATATTTTGAACTTCGCGTTGGCCTACGACTTGTTGATAGCGAATACCCTTTTTAAGAAGAGAGAATCCCATCTTGTGACCTTTCATAGTGGACAACACTCGAGCCAGATCGACTTTATCCTTGCTAGGAGGGAGGATAGACGGGATTGCTTAGATTGTAAGGTAATACTCGGGGAGTGTGTTGTCCCTCAACACAAGCTTGTGGTGGCGGACTTTCGTTTTCGGATACGTGTCCATCGAGATAAACGCACCAAGATTGCGAGAACGAAGTGGTGGAAGCTTAGAGGGGAAGCGGCGCAAACGTTCAAGGAGAGAATGCTAGGTGAGGGGCCCTAGGAGGAAGAAGAAGATGCAGAAGATATGTCGCTAAAGATGGCAACATGTGTTCGGAAGGTGGCCTCAGAGGTGTTTGGCGTGAGTAGGGGAGGCAAACAGGAAGGGAAAGACACCTGGTGGTGGAATGACGAGGTGCAAAGGGCTATTAAGGAGAAGAAGGAGTGTTTCAAGCGCCTCCACCTTGATAAGAGTGCAGCCAACATCGAGAGCTATAATTTAGCGAAGAGGGTTGCAAAGCGAGCTGTGAGCGTAGCAAAGGGTAAAGCGTATGATGACCTATATCAGCGGCTAGCCACGAAGGAAGGGGAGAAGGACATCTATAGGATGGCTAGGATCCGCGAGCGGAAGACAAGAGATATCAACCAAATCAAATGCATCAAGGATGGGACAGATCGACTTCTAGTGAAGGATGAGGAGATCAAGGACAGATGGCGAGAGTATTTTGATAAGTTGTTCAATGAGGAGAATGAGGGCCCTACCCTTGAGTTAGATGACTCTTTTAATG
Source organism: Panicum miliaceum (assembly GCA_032594955.1). NCBI lineage: Eukaryota > Viridiplantae > Streptophyta > Magnoliopsida > Poales > Poaceae > Panicum > Panicum miliaceum. Next base: position 7,607,347 of record CM064060.1, on the reverse strand, counting down.
ACACCAACAGACGTTTTGTGAGGAGAATTCAGGAGGCTGAGATCGGGGAGGCGTTGAAGAGGATGAAGGGGGGTAAAGCGATGGGCCCTGATGGTATCTCCATTGAGGTGTGGAGATGCCTAGGTGCCAAAGCGATAGTATGGTTAACTAAACTTTTTAACCTTATTTTTCAGTCCAGCAGGATGCCTGAAGAATGGAGAAGAACTATATTAGTATCAATCTTTAAGAACAAAGGAGATGTTCAAAGTTGTACTAACTACCGTGGGATTAAGCTGATGAGCCATACGATGAAGCTTTGGGAGAGGGTTATCGAGCACCGTCTAAGAACAGTGACAAGTGTGATCCAAAACCAGTTTGGGTTCATGCCTGGAAGGTCGACCATGGAGGCGATTTTCTTAATCCGACAATTGATGGAGAGATATAGAGAGCAGAAGAAGGACTTGCATATGGTCTTTATTGACCTTGAGAAGGCGTATGATAAAATACCGAGAAATATCATGTGGTGGGCCTTGGAGAAGCACAAAGTCCCAACTAAGTACATTACCCTCATTAAGGATATGTATAAGGATGCGATGACGTTTGTCCGGACATATGATGGTGACACCACTGACTTTTCTATAACATAGGCCTACATCAGGGGTCAACATTGAGTCCTTATTTATTTGCCTTGGTGATGGATGAGGTCACAAGGGACATACAAGATGATATCCCTTGGTGTATGCTCTTTGCTGATGATGTGGTGTTGGTTGACGAGAGTAGGGAAGGGGTTAATAGGAAGATAGAGCTGTGGAGACGCACGTTAGAGTTGAAAGGGTTCAGACTCAGTAGGACCAAGACCGAGTACATGATGTGCGATTTCAGCGCGACTAGGCATGAGGATGGAGATGTTAGCCTCGATGGGCAAGTGGTGGCCTAGAAGGATACTTTTCGGTATTTAGGATCGATGCTTCAAAAGGATGGCGACATTGATGATGATGTTAGATATAGAATCTCAGCTGCCTGGTTGAAGTGGCGTTAAGCTTCTGGCGTCCTATGTGATAGAAGGGTCCTATGTGACAGAAGGGTGCCACAAAATTTAAAATGTAAGTTCTATAGGACAACGATTCGTCCGGCGATGTTATACGGTGCTGAATGTTGGCCTACAAAAAGACGACATGTCCAACAACTGAGTGTAGTAGAGATGCGGATGTTGCGGTGATTTTGCGGGCACACACGAAGGGATAGAGTCCGGAACGAAGTTATTCGGGATAGAGTCGAGGTGGCACCAATTGAGGAGAAACTTGCCCAACATCGATTGAGATGGTTTGGACATGTCCAACGGAGATCCCCTGAGGCGCCGGTGCGTAGTGGGGTTCTAAAGCAGGCCGAAAGTGTAAAGAGAGGTAGAGGTAGACCTAAACTGACTTGGGACGAGTCGGTTAAGAGAGACCTTAAGAAGTGGAATATCTCCAAAGAGGTAGCTTCGGATAGGAGCGCTTGGAAACTCGCCATCCACGTACCTGAAGATCCGTGATCTTTGTTTTTTTTTTATGAGTTTCATCTCTAGCCTACCCCAACTTGCTTGGGATAAAAAAGGCTATGTTGTTGTTGTTGTTGTTGTTGTTGTTTGTTGCCACATGAACAAACACATTTGTAAAAGCTCTTTGTGTACCTGCATGATCAGTAGTCAATGCACATAGATGTCTAGTTCATTTGTAAGATGCTACAATGGAAGTAATGTGATAGGAAAGAGGGGAAGAAGGGAGCAGGAAATTTAATGATCTGGACTAATTGGCAAGAGAGAACTTTTACTATATTTGAGAAAATGGTAGTCTGTTGTAATTGGATAGTGGCAAGCTTTTGTACTTTTCTGACGTATTCTTCTTGAACCTATGGGCTATGGCCTAAATAAATCGTTCAGTCAAAGTATGAAAAAACTACTTCACTGGAGATGTTTGATCGAAGCCTGTCCTTGCTAGGATTCAAAGATGTCTATTTTGGGTCAACTTGTACTGCTTTTTTTGGCTTGCGTTTAATTTGGCAACTTGTTTCTGTTTTTCATGAAACTTTTCTTTCTGAGAACGGTTTGGTTGAATAGGCAAGTGATTTAGCTGTTTCTATTAGAGCTAAGCTGTTGCATAGAACAAACACATGATTATGAGTGTGGTTTTCTTCTTGGTTTGCGTGCTATAGTATTTTAATTTCCAATTGTTGGATATAGGTCATAGATCTAGCAACTTCTCTTGCAAAAGTTGCGGATGTTGATAGAAATCTTGGGAACGAAAGTGCCGCAGTTGAGGGTTTTGAGGAAGCGATTCAATGCCTTGAGAAGTTGAAGCTGGATTCTAAACAAGCTAATCTTGAGCAACGGGTAGCTATTGTTGATCCTCATTATTCCTCCTCTCATCCCTGTGCTAGTATCTGTTGTTTCAAACTAACCTTCACCCTGTATGTTTGCAGCGCGTCTCGGTTCTTGACTTCCTGCACAACCAGTTGGCAGATAAATAAGACTGTCATCCTAAGAATACACCAACTTCAGATGTCTTCTCCTGGTGTGCAACTCCACTATTGTTTTCTTGTTGCCTACGGAAGGAGTTGTACTAGAAATAGCGATTAGCGCGTTTTATCACCACATGAAACTTTGTCGCGGCACAAAATAAGTACTCAAGCACTGAAATGTATCATATGTATGCTCATCAAGGAGAGTGCTCTTGATGGCTGCGAATATGCTCCAGCATCCTACAGCCCTCTGGTTAGTGGTTTGTCCTTTTCATAGCCTGGGACAGCGCGTAAGATGTAACTTGTGGGAAGTTCCATCTTGCCTTACCGTGCCATGCGTGAACGCTAATCCCGTTGTATATTGACTATAAGACAGGGAGGTACTAATGAAAGCATGGCCTTTGTTTGTTTTAGAGATTCCCAGGTCAAGCTGTTTGAATATCTTAGCTGCGTTTCTGGTATCTGGATGTGGAATCTAAAAAAGTCAAAAAGAATTCGTGTCTTCAATCCATCCATGCATTCTTTGTGAGAGTCGGGTGTTTGACTGGAGGCCAGGTCATGCTTGGCGAAGATCTATCGCTGATGCAAATTTGACTTGTGAAGAACACTGTCGCACGCTTTTGAGTATGCTCATCTTTTCTTCCCCTTTTTTGCAAGCAGTCCGTGCATGAGCTCTGTACTCATGTATGGAATGCAGGAATTCATGGACATCTTGTGAGAATTACACTGTTTCATATGAAATCCATATGTTCCAGATGAGTCCTGAATTGCAATTAGAAATTATTACTGGTGTTTTCTTTTCAAAAAAAAAAAATACTGGTGTGCCCCTGCTGATGGCCACCCCAGGCAGGTGGCAGGCCAAAACTAACCCAAAAGTAGGATCGCTATCTAGTATTCTAGTGAAGTAGTGTGATGACACTACGTAGTAGTAGATAAGCATGCATGGATGGTGACTGCACGTTGCCGATCCAATTCAGGCCTCGTGCGGTGCTTCCTCCTCCTGGCGGCTATACTGCGGATAACTCTGAGACCGATGCCTGCACCGGCTGCCGCGTGCACTTGCGGTAAAATCACGTGGCTCCAAACTTCCCAAGTGCCCAGTGGCGTGATGAGCGATGCAGAGAAGACTGCTGCTCACCCTGGTCGGTTTTACTTTTTTGTTTCAGCTGAATTTGGTGCTCGGTCTTTCTCCGAATAGAACAAAATGAAATTAAATAGTGTTTGTTAGGATTCAGTCAGCCAACAAATGGCACCTGCAGGCTTGACTAACCCACGACCATCAGTTCTTTTTTTTGCGACTATACTTGAATAATTTGTAGCTGCTCCAAGAAAACTGGAGGATCGAATAATTTAGTCTTGCATCATGGTGTACATCTGCAGACGCAAGCAAGCGAGGAACTTGTGTGTGTGCAGCATCAGACTTGGACTGGGCTTTTGCCTCCTCCTGAATCGAATAAAGTCTCTGTGTAAGATTTCTTCAAGTTTGTTCAACACACGTGTGCTCTTTGTTGAAATGGAATCATCAGCAGGCAACTCGTCGCCGCTCATAGCACGGGAGATGCCCTTAAAAGGCCTCCTTTTAATTTAGCTAGGACACATGATTCTCAACACGCACGCGAATAGTTTACGATTGAAATGCCCCGCCACTTCAAATCCTGCGGGATTCGAAAATGCGGGAAAGTTTAGAGAGGAAACCAGAAAAACCTAGCTAGCTTGGAAGCAAAACAATGAGGTTCGAACCTCATACTTTGTTTCCTTCAAAATTCGTTTGGAATAGCCCGGTTCATATTATTTTCCCAGGGTCTTATAGGAAATCTATTATAGAAGTTGGATCCTCCAAAATTCCTCTGTTTTTAGGAGGCGCTATGCATGCCTTATTCCTTGGTACTCCTTCAATTCGGGGGTAAAATTAGTCACGTGTTGTTGTTGACACCCGGCCCGTATATATCTACGTGTGCGTCCTCTCCATTTAAGTGGCTGTCTCGTAGATATTGCCAAACCGTGTACCAGGCAGGCACGTTACACCTGCTCGATCGTTTTGACTGGCACCAGTGAACGCGAGAGGGTGTGGGTACGGTGTTGCGTCGCAACAAAATTAAGAACACGCAAATTAAACTAGAACTGGCCGGTTTAACGACCGACCGCGACATGACGTTTCTCAGTCGGATGAGCTGCAGAGATTTTGGGTTGGCAAATAATCAAAGCTTGTCCTAGTAATAAACATGCATATGCATGTAATCGATCGGGTTCTTCTTCCACAATATTTGACAGATTATATTTTAGCAGATTTAATAGTATCTTGTGAAAAAAAATAAACCGAAAGTAGATAAGCTGAACAGAATTTTCGTCCTCGCGTTGCCGTCCCGGCTGCCGTCCATCGTAGTCGGCCGGTTTGGCGCGTACACGTATCTAGGCGACAGATGGCAAGCCCCACGTACGCCTTGCGTGAAGGCCACAAATCGAAAGGGTGATTGAGAGAGAACCGAATGTTACACGTTGGGGCATGCAGTTGGCTGTTAAGAGTGTTGCTCAAAATCAAATACGGAATATATAAAACTTTGATGCACAATTAACGATTTCAATGTCTCATTGGAGCGGTCCTTGTTATGGTATGTTTGGATCCACCCAACTAAAATTTAGTTAGCCAAAATTTAAAAACCAAATTTTAGCCAACCAAAAGTTTTCCTAGCTGGGTGTTTGGATCCTCCAACTGATAGACCTTGCTAAAATTTAGCTGGTTTTGTTGAAACAACTAAACTTTAGCTTGTCTTTTAGCTGGACCGTTTGGATCCCTAGGTGCTAAATTAGCTAGCTAAAGTTTAGTTGGTGGATCCAAACAGACCCTTAAGTGTGTATGTAGTATGGTGCCCTCGCTATTTGTTAAGATTCCACCATCTAAATTATTAGTCGTTTGCATAGTGTTTGTTATGCACCTAGACGTATGTTATGTTTAGGTGCATATATAGCAGAATCTATATATCTAGAAAAGCTAAACAACTAATAAATAATTTGGGATGGAGTTAGTATTTGTTACTTTCTATGGTAAAGTTTTTTTTACAATTTTTTTTATGATAAACTTATAGCAACTTATCATCACATTCTTTTATTTGTACCAGATTATATCGATTGTCATCCTTAGTACAGTCCCTCATAGTGGTCATACGATTGACTTATTGCTTGATCACTTATGGTCCACACCGTGGCCTAACTTGCCGGCGTTCACCTAAATTTTATTGATTCCCATGTCAACCTATCTGGCTATCTCGAGCACAAGACCTGGCAGGCCGCCTATCACGCGTGTGCGTGCTCAACGTACATCTTGTAGGTCTTGTGCAGTGTGCACGAACAGACAAATGGGGCGGCCACAGTCGGTGAGACTTCTTGGGACACCCTGAACAGACATGTACATGCACGGTTGCAGCAAGTGGAGGGCTTCCCAGATGTTGATGGCCGCAGGCTGCGTGCCTAGCAAGGAGATCTAAGAATAGACGACGTCGCCCGTCACCCATATGTGCACGTGTGATAATCATTGAAATGTTGAGCCCCTCCGTATCATTCCTGAAGAAGTCAACGCAGTGGTTGCAGCAAATAGCCACTCTGTTCGGCTGGTCTAAAAGCTGGCTGTTGGTGCTGGTGCAACTGGCCATCAGTGAGTATTCTCGCGTTTCTTTTCACCTTTTGGATCAGTTAATCATTGTCCGTTCTTGGAAGTTGGAGTTGATCCCCCTGTATATGCTTATCCATCTCTATCCAGGCCACTCGTGTGATTAGAAAAAGAGATGATTCGGGATCAAGCAAAAATGTCTTCTAAGACATCACTATTTTTATAGTTACAGTTCTCATATGTATAATTATTTACTACCTTTTTTTCTAACATGTCATTTTAGCTTTATTTTAAGTTAATTTTCTCTAACTTTAAGAGTTAGAGAGATTTGAATTACACTGGTGGAAAAGTTACCACACGTGCATCGTCGCAAGTCCCGAGTCATGTAAATTTTTCATGCATAAATGCGCATGCACGGTCGCGAGGATTCGAACCCACCTATGCACCACGTATTAGCTTCCTTTCCATCCCACCTATGCATCACATGTGATTGGATGGGAGATGCTTTCCTTTTAAACTAACCTGTGGAGGGCCATTTAGTACCGGACCCAAACACCGGCCGGCACTAAATGATACTAAATGGACACATCATTTTAGTACCGGCTGAAACACCACCCGATACTAAAATGTGACATCTAGTACCGGGTTAAGACACCTGCCGGTACTAAATGATACTAAATTAACATGTCATTTTAGTACCGGGCCGAAACACCACCCGGTACTAAAATGGCTCGGGGGGGGGGGGGGGGGGGGGTCAAAATTTGGATCCGGTGCTAAAATGGCTTAGTGCTAGTTTAGTACCGGATAAAAATATGTCTAGTACGAACGTGCGGGACGAAAGGTTATTTTTCTAGCGGTGCTAGGATAAAACTAAATTCCACTATAACGTACCCCTCCGTTCCAAGTTATAATTCGTTTGACTTTTTTAACATAAAATTTGACAACTCGTCTTATTCAAAAAATTTATGCAAATATAGCTAAATTTAACTCATTGTTGAAGAATTTTTATTAATAAAGTAAGCCACAATAAAAGAAGCAATATTTTGCATAAATTTTGGAATAAGATGGGTGGTCAAATTTGGGATAAAAAGTTATATGAATTATAATTTGGAACGGAGCGAGTAGAATAAATGAATTTTTTTACAGTTATTCTCTTTAAAAAACAAGCATATCATGCAGGCAATTATATGGCGCAACAATATATCTATGTAGGGCCAATCGAGCCGATGGAATCGCAGCTAGCGCTTCAGTTTATTCCTCGATCCATCGGACGGTGGGTTAGGTAATCTATGCACGCATATTCTTGTGGAGTATGAGTGGAAGGAAACCTCTTGCGCAAAGTCTCCAGCGACTTTGGACCAGCTGGAGTCTTCGTTGACGCAAACTGATTAATTATTTGTACTTGCACTAGCAAATGGCGCCAGGGAAAATGGATTCAACGTCGTCATTAAGCTTAAAGGGCTACAACGGTAAAATTCGGAGAATCCTAAGGAACAACATAGATTATTCGAACACTGGGTGGGAGACTTCAGGCTCCGGCATGCCTAGCTCTCCCGTGACTTAAGAGGGAAGATCACCGGCGGGAGGCAGTTCTAGCAATGGCGACAGGAGTGGAGACAGGTCCAGCCAGGACATACATAGTAGGTACTCATCTAGGACGAGAAAATGCACATGGCTAGAGCCTAGAGGCGACTTTTTTTTAATAAAGGATAAACCGGCCTTTATATGGATATATATAGTCAAAAAGTTACAAGAGTTCTTAGACTTTATACCTCAAATAAGAATTTCAAAAATATAAGAAAGAAAATTCTAAAATAAAGAACAAAAATAGAAGACTAAGTTTCAATCTTCTTCTTCGTTCACGTTTCGTTCTTGCAAAGTCTTAACGTAGCATCAAACACTACTGCAATAACTATTAACCGAGGCGGCAAAACGACTAACCGAGGCGTTTTTGGCAACCGTCTCGGACCAAGATCACGGTAAATGACCTATTTTTCGAGGCGGTTGCTGGCCGTCTCGGTTAATCAAATAAAAAAACAAAAAACAAGAAAAAGCCCGTGGAGCCCATCGCCTCTCCCGCTGCCCGCCGCCGTGCCCGCGCCTGCTGCCCGCCGCCGGGCCGCCATCCCCGCCGCTCGCCCTCCCTGCCTCGGCTGCCCGCCTCGATGCCCTCGACCACCAGCACCTCCTTCTCCTGCACCAGGCTCCGGCGCGCTCGGCAGCGGCCGCCTCACCTCCGCCGCGTCGAGGGACACCGCCACGGCCGCATGTTGAGCCACGGGAGGTCTCCCCGCTGCCGAATCCGGCCTCGCCGGCCCCGGATCCGCTGCCCCCCGCGCCACGCACTATCGCACCGCCGCCGGAGGGGACGCGCCAGGCCACCCTTAAGGCCGTGCTCATGTTTGGGCCCCTCCCGGGCGCTGCCACCTCCAGCCGCATGGGAGGCGCCGTGCCCGCACTCCGCCGGAGCCTCTCCCATGGACGCCGCTGCCGTGGCCACCTGCGGCACCGATTCAGCAAGGCCGACCGGAGTGGAGAGGGAGAGGGAGTGAGAGGGTGAGCAAGAAGCCCTAAGGGTAACACTTATATGCATGGCTAAGTTAATGGGCTGGCTGGGCTTTTTCTTGGCCTGGCAATATTAACCGAGGCGGACCTTTATAATAGGCCCGCCTTTGAAAATAGAGGTATTTTAGGAGGTAGGCTTCTTATAAGGCTCGCCTCGGTTAATCAATTAACCGAGACGGTTTTCTTGACCGCCTCGGTTAATAAAAAATGACCGCCTCGATTAATCTGAGGTATTAACCAAGGCGGTTGGGTTTTCTGCCCACCTCCAAGGGCTTTTTTAAAGGTCACGGTTAATGTTTTTTTAATTGTAGTAAAACTATTACATCTATCGTTTTCTTAGAAACTTGATGTTTGAATCGTCTAATGCCGTTGAGGTAACAAAGCCAGACCGAAGGGTCTCCAAAGAGATGCTCCAAGAAGAAAACGACATCAAAGACACCGTCACCGCCTCATCCGGTAAGCCAGAATATTTGAAAGTTTTGTGAGGCAGGTCCAGCAGGAATATTTGAAATATACATCTAGGAGATATTTTAAATCTAGTAGTGAATTACCTTTGACACTTCTTGAATCGAGATTCAAGGGATGGTAAAAAAAATCAAGTGCTAGCTACTTGGGCTAAATATTTGAGTTGGAACTGAGTGAGTTCAGCCAGTTCAGCTGGTAAGGTTCCTTATAGTGAAACTTGCCTACGGTCGAGCCCCTAATTCGACATGGGTGCTCGTATTTTTCTAAATTCATTCTAGGATTTAACCAGCAATATCCTTTCAATGGTACATGACGTGTCCATCGATAGCAAAGTCTCCATAGCTATATGACGTGTCCATCGACAACGAAGCGCTCGTGGTGACTCGTCGATCACTGCAAGAGAAGTGAGCATTCGTCCCAGGCGTTAATACGGACCACCAATTGAGATGGTACTAACATCTGCATTTAGTATCGGGCCGTAAGAACAGTTTCCTGAGGAGCCATTTAGTACCGGCTAGAAGCTCCAACCGGTACTAAAGTGCGCCCCCAACACCGGGGGGCAACGACTACATTCCCCCCGGAGGCAATTTAGTATTGGCTGGAGCTTTCAGCCGGTACTAAATGTAGCCGATGAGTTTTAGTACCGGCTGGAGGCTTCAGTCGGTACTAAATGTAGAGAGTTAGTACCGGTTGGAACCTCCAGCCGGTACTAATTTACCTTCTATATATCAGCCCCTTCTTCCTTCCCGAGCTCGAGCAAAATCATTTGACCGAGAGCTCGGGCTCGCCATGGCGTCTTAGAGAGGAGGAGATGCTCATTTCCATTTCTCCCAAGATTGTGGAGATTTGACTCATCCAAGTGGTCAAAAGGTTATCAACTTCGTTCTCTCTTCTTTGATGTACTTATGCTTTCTTTCATGCTTTACAGTTAGAGAAATATGTGATTTTTAGAAAGAGTTAGAATGAGCATGATTTTTTGATTTATACATTCATTTGCGCTATACATAAGCGATACATTATTTAGTTTGATAGTTGTGTTATGCTTTGTAGCTAGAGAAATTTACGATTTTTGGAATGAGGGGAAATCAAGACTTTTTGTATTTAATGTTTATAGATAAATTTTAAGAAAGGGTATTTGGTAATTATTTTGTATTACGAAGGAATTATTTTGATACTGTAATGATGTATTTATTCAGGCTCCCATTGAAATCATTGCGAAGTTAAAAGAATGTTTGTTTCGGATATATTTATGTCGTCAACCTTAACCATGCGGTGTTGGTACTGTCGTTGGGGGCTAACATTGATGTCCGCGATACGACGTAGTACAGGGACGTGATGAAGGAGTATGGTCTTGTTCCTAATGAAGAAATCCTCACCTTTAAGCGAGGTGAGGATGCCACCATTAGGACCAAGGCCATACTCCTTCATCACGTCCTTGTACCGCACCGTGTCGCGGATATCAATGTTGGTTCCGAATGGTAGTGTCATCACCGCAGGGTCAAGGTTGACGACATATACATATCCTAAACAAAGTTTTTTTTTCTTTTCGATGGTCTTTATATATGGAGCCTGAATAAATATTCTGAACCTTGATTGCCTCCCATATGGCATAGGACGACGAGTGTTCGCCTCATTTGAAGAGTGTTAAAATAATTAGGGTTTAAAAATAGTGAATTTGAAATATGCAGTTGAATGTGGATGCAAAGATATAATTTGAATATAGCCGGTGAGCATGAGTACATAGATAAACAAAGAAACAAACAAAAAATAAAAAATTTAGTACCGGCTGGAACTACCAGCCGGTACTAAAAAGCCAATCCAGGCACCTGGTGTGGCAAGCAGTTTAGTACCGGCTGGAGTTACCAGCCGGTACTAAATACGCCGTTTAGTACCGGACGCTGCGCCCGGTACTAAATTTATGTATGTTAGTACCGGCGAGGCTCTACCGGACGTAAAACCGGTACTAACCGAGGGTTCCCGCTCGGTACTACCGGCTGGGTCCGTCGGATGTGATTATAGAGGTAGAGTTGCGTGTCTATATTTACACTAGTAGTGTGCCCGTGAGTTGCTACGGATAATATAAGTTTTATGCGAATCTATATGAGATTATCAATTTTGTACACTTTTACTCCACGTGCATTGTTTAGTTCTGATTGGAGTTCGAATTGATTTGTATAGTTTCGATTAGGATTTCGATCGATTTGTCCTATTCGAAACGAGTGTGGTGCGTACAAATAAACCTCTGCGGCTCTAATGTGTTTCAAAAAGAAAAATTGAGCGGGCTCTTGACATGCCCTAAAATTCCTGTTTCCATTTATATCGTATAGTAACAATAGTATGACACGACGCTGCGCGAGCGAACAGGACGTACACGAGATGGACGCGCACGTTGCATGTAGCATCATAGTGATGCTGATAGTGATGCTAATAGCGCTATCGCCTACCTGTCGATCGAGTTGCACTTCACTACACGACCGGTCCTCGACACGTCCAGCCCATGTGCATGCATCGGTCACCGCTGTCGTCACGCGTGCACGGCGTCGCCGGCCGCCGGTGTCCCTCGAATTTCCGCCGTCGGCTGCTGTATCCAACGGCGGAATTAACAATATCCGGTGGTGCAGCTAAAGAAAAAACAAACAAAGAAAAATCCCATCCGATGTGGCTTGCCCTGGGCAGCTAGCTGCTTCGTCTTCCTTGAGCAACCGCCCTTCCTCCTCCCCTACCCCTACCTTGCTTCTATATAACAGGCCCCGCGACCCACCTCCCAAAATTTCAGGTCTCTCGCCATTTCCACCTTCCCCTAGCTTGAGCTGCCCATCCCAAGGGGCAGGGTAATTAGATCCGATCCGTACTGCTCGATCTAGCAAGTGAATTAATCATCAGTTGTTGATGACGATTGATCTTGGTCTAGCTCCGCCGCCGGCGTCGTCCGGGGGACGCGGCGGCATGCCGAGCCCGTGCGCGGCTCTCCCGCCGGGGTTCCGGTTCCACCCGACGGACGAGGAGCTCATCCTCCACTACCTCCGCAAGCGCGCGGCCGCCGCGCCGTGCCCGGCCCCCGTCATCGCCGAGGTCGACATCTACAAGTTCGACCCATGGGACCTGCCAGGTTAGTTCACGCACCGCCCATGTTCATGTTCATCAGTTCATGAGATCGACTAGCTCACATGCACACATGGGCGATCCGATCCATCTGTGCAGCCAAGGCGATTTTTGGGGAGGCCGAGTGGTACTTCTTCAGCCCGAGGGACCGCAAGTACCCCAACGGCGTGCGCCCCAACCGCGCCGCCGGATCGGGCTACTGGAAGGCCACCGGCACCGACAAGCCCATCACGCTCTCCGGCTCCGGCGGCGCGCCCGACTCGTCCGACAGCCGCGCCATGATCGGCGTCAAGAAGGCGCTCGTCTTCTACAAGGGCCGCCCGCCCAAGGGCCTCAAGACGAGCTGGATCATGCACGAGTACCGCCTCGCCGAGGCGCTCGCCGCCGCCAACGCCTACAGGCCCATGAGGTTCAAGAACTCGTCCATGAGGGTACGCACGTGTACCATTAGCCTGAGATTCTTACACTTTATTACACTACTAGTCACTAGCTAGTTTAATCCAAAATTAACTATTAGATGTATAGAGTTTAGGGGGAAAATCCGTGCATTAATTTTTCTTTCTTTATTGGCGTATTTACTTCGTTTTGAGAGGACAGAGCCCTCCAAGGAATCTTTCTTTTTTCCTTGTTACTTTTGAAAGTTTTCTTCTGGTTGCTTGTGTGTGGATGCCAGTTTAAGCAAGTTCCCGAGGTCAATCAACCACTGCGTTTTCTTTAACCCTTCAGATGCGCTCTCTCTCTCTCTCTCTCTCTCTCTCTCTCTCTCTTCATGAGAGAGACTGCTTCGATGCGCTCGAGCGATAGAGACTAGATGGTCGATCAGAGATGCGATATACTATCCGTGTGGCTTTTCGCCACTGCCAATAATTGGCGTGCTGATCACACACACCGGTCGCTTTTCGAGCTCCATAGACACGTGTGCATGCCTGAAAATGCCTGCGCGATCACTGATGATCACTGTCTACTGTTGATGGACGATGCAGCTGGATGACTGGGTGCTGTGCCGGATCTACAAGAAGACCACGCCGCAGCTGTACTCCTCGCCGCCGCACGACGACCCGTCCATGGACGGCGGCCTCGACCACCTCGGCCGGCAGCAGGACGACATCGTCGCCACGTACGCGCCTGCCGGTGCCGGGGGGCTGCCGCGCCCGGCCTCCATCTCGGACTACCTCGTGGACTACAACTACTCGCCCGTGTCCGAGCTGCTCGAGAGCATGCCGGCGCCGGAGACGGCGGCGCAGCTCGGCATCATTGACGCAGGCAGGTTGTTCTACGCCGCTAATAATCACAGCGAGGCAGCAGCTAGCAGCTCCACGGCGCAGCAGCAGAGCTCTCACAAGAGGCGTTTCATGGAGGATGATTACTCCAACAGCGACTTGAACATGCTGCACGCGTCGTCCGGCAAGAGGGTGATGAGCGATCAGGCATCATCCATGGCTGCCAACCACGCCTTCCCCTCCGTGTTTGAGCCGGGCCAGACTTCTCTGCCGGACAGAATATGACGCATGCATACGTGTGCTCCCTCACTGCTAATTAGGGCTAGGAAACAATATTGATTATTTGATTAGTATTGATGCAGAGGGATTATATTTATCATTTATTAGTTAGAAATAATATAAACGACAGAAGTGTATTGTATATTTTGTAAAGATAGATGAATTAATTAGCTAGGGTGGAAAGATCGAATTACAGTGACCATGTCACTAGCTAGCTATAGCTAGGTCTGATTTAGATGTAGTGTTAATGTGTGAAACTAGCAGATAGGTAGCTTGAAACATGTAAGAACACACACTACTTGTTGAATAATAGAACTGTATGTGCGATATAAATCTCTTTCAGTACATATATATGTGAATGAGGTACTACTATGCAGTTTAATCTTTTTTATGGAGATATATAACTCATGAACCTCTTTATTTATAGCTAGGTGCATAATGATTTATGGATAATGCAATCTCGTTAAGATTTATTTAAATAAACCAGTAATAATGATGATTACTGTACCACAATGTGAAATATAGACGCAAATATATATCGACTCGTTTCACTATATATTTAGAAATAATCTCGACCGTGGAATTGTTGAATGCATGGCCAGTTGCCTAATTGATCACATGATCGAGCTGCACTATTGATCACGAGAGGGTTTTGGGGGAAACAGACCGGTGGAAGTGCCAGAATTGGAGTGTCGAACCAGCGGATATCGGAGAGCAATGTCTTGTCTTTTTATTTGCTTTGTTGCCTGAAAGCTTGGGTTCCTCCCCAGTTCATTGCACCAAACAAAGTCAAGTAGCTAGATGGAGAGAGACAAATAGCTATCGCAGGCTCGCAGCAAGTTGGAAGAAGAAACCCGGCCTTATCCATAAATGGCGATGGTTACCCTTGGCCTTTGCTGGGTGTCCATGGGGGGTGATTTGATTGGATCGTATGCAACCATTCAAAAGTTGAGAAAGAAATAGCTATATACACATATAGTCATATATTCCCGTTCCAAATTGTTAGCAAATCTAGATATATATAGTTTTTACTGTGTATCTAGATATACACTATATCTAGATACGTAGCAAAAATTATATGTCTAGATTTGCCAAAACAATCTATAATAGTTTGGAACGGAGGGAGTAAATAGAAAACGGATAGAGGAATAACTTCAGTAAAAATATGGTTAGCGGGGAAAACATCTATCCATAGTGGCCAGGTGCTGATGAAGACCTTGTTCTTTTCCAAAGTTTGAGATGGGCATTCAGCAGATAGCCTTTGATAGAGAAGTCTCAACCAGCGTATATATATGTCATGGGCGATGATATGATGAGATAAAAGTAACGGTGTAGCATCAACCCTATCCTTTATATATGTAGTGTATACAACAACAATAATTGATTGTGATAATCTTTTATGGGTGAAATGACACTACCAGTTGGTGCGTAAAAAGCTCAAGATTGTGCCAATTGAGCTTTCTGACAAGATAACACACCCACACACACACACACACACACACACACACACACACACACACACACACACAGAGACACACACATAGTATATTGTGCCAATTAAGCATGCTATTCCATTCCAGGGATTATCCATGCATTTGATGGTTACCTGCCAGGAATATTATTTATGTTGCTTTTGTACTTGCACCCTGATATAAATGTCGATTTAATTTCAGGTTGTCGAGATCGCAAATTATATCCCCAGAATTATATTCTAGTGATTTAAATGTCATGCAGTACGACGATTTGTCATCAATAACCACAAATACCTGGAAGAGAGTGATGAGCCATGTGAAAATGACCTAACTATTTCAATTGATATAAGACTTACTGAAGAAAAATAACATATATGAGTAGATGTTGTTGAAAATTTCAATGGATATATATGTCCCAAAGTTAAAAGTAAACAATAATGCAAAAAGGCCCTAATACTTTGTCTTGGCTCCCATGAAATAATGAAACGAAGACTCGGTCCACCCACGCTTTTTCGTCCTTTTTTTACACCACCAGTAATTCTCTGCAACGTAGTGCGAATAATCAAGGCACGCATGTATCCTCGTCACTTGCCTTTTGCTTGTGGAACATGAGTTACGTGTACGTGTGAAAGCGTCAGCTTATCCTCGGAATATATATATGATTAAGCCATAAAATCAGAGAATATTCTGCTGTGTGTTGACCAGCAGATGCAAGTAGCTATATGAGTATATGTTGTTGCTTCCCAAGCTGAAGCAAAAGGCGTACGTGGATTACATTGCTCCTTACTAAGTAGTATACTTCTTGCGCCCCCCACCCCACCCAAACCCCCCCCCCCCCCCCCCCACCCCACACACACACACACAAAAATTATAAATTATTTTAGCATTTAAAGATACATAGTTTTTACTATTTATTCGGATAATAGTATACATCTAGATATACATCTAGGTGCATAGCAATATATATAGGTCAAAACGAATTGTAATTTGGGATGGAGAATTAATTTGGGAAGGAGCTAGTACTAACTAGCCTAATCAACCAGTAATTAATTAGTGAAGTTGAATTGGGGCCTACTACCTTGTACTCAAAGCAAAACCCCACAGATATATATATATTTATATACATCTGACTATAGGATCGGAGTACATGCATAGAAACATATATAGACCTAGGCCATGCATTATTGTCCCACAAGCTATCCAATATGATGTCACACTGTTCGCATTTCTTATACATAATACAATAACAGAATAGAGATTCCGCAAGCGCACAGAATACACCGTTGTAGCACTTCACCTTGGAGTATTACAGGGTATTGAATTTTTACGGGGAAGCGTTATGGTCTAAAGAGTATCAATTGAATAGATGGTAAACTTACTGCGAATAATCACCAGCTATATAGCAGGGGTAAGCTAGATAAAAGATATGATAAATGGCCAGACAATGACCGAGCGACACACAAGAGACTCTACCTTAGAGCGGTAAGTAACTGGGAGGACAACGAGCGAGAAAGACTCCTAAAACACTTCTAAACTAATGAGCTAGCCTCTCTAATCTAAACCTTGACTAACCAAGTTATCGGGAGAACAGAGCTTACTTCGGCGGCTGCGGCGGAAGGACCACAGACTGAGGGAGAAATGGGGGTTCCAACTCGGCCAACGATCTACTGCTATGAAAACACCCGAACATGGTGGACTACAAGGGACGGACAGGGCTGTCACCACCTGCCACCTACCACATTAGTTCCGTGTGGTGGAACACACTTTCTAGCTAAAACTAAGCCGCACACCACGTCTGCACTCGGTGTTAGGATTTTTCCTGAGACCTTCAAGAGAAATCCCCTTCAACCTAGGGAATTGACTTGAGCCCCCTAGTCCGGGCGAGAAAACCCGAAAGATTTGGTCCCAACAAACTAACAATAAAACAAAGTCTAAGCTAAAGGACAGAACTTCCGCACACAACCAAGAGCTTGGAAATAAATAAATGAAAGAGGTAAAGCTGACTCGATAAGATAAAGAAGATAACTTATATTGATAATGTCAAAGAAAAGATACAAGAGCTTATACCAGACTTTCGAGGACGACTCCGGAATCCCGAGACAAGCTCGATTCGACTCTAACTCACAGAATACTAAACCTAACTCTAGAACTGAAGTGAAGAGAGAACTCCTTCTGAGTGTGTGTCTTACAAGTGAGGATGGAAGGCGTATTTATAGCTAGTGAAGGTCGGTAACAGGTGAAAAGCGTCAAGATTACACAGCCTTGACAGTTGCTTAGCTTCCTCGCGAAGACTACGCATCAGTGGGCGCCAGGTGGGACCGGCCGGCCTCCTCCAGGCCGGCCGGTTTGGGGTTGGTGCCAAGTGGCACCGACCTTCTCGTGGACGCTCCTGATTGCCTCCTAAGGTCGATAACAGTTGCTTTTTAGTTAAGCAACTATTTTAGACATGCAGGTGGGCCCTTAAATTCGTGTGTGAAGCCTTTCGGGTCCTCGGATCAAACCAACTTCAAGTGCACGATGCATGATCCTCCTGGGTGTGTTTGTTGACTCCCGGATCGATGATGTGGCCAGATGAGGGGGGACCAGGCCGGCCGGCCTATCCCGGATCGTATGTACCTGAGGATGCTGATCGTACCTAGGTTTGGAGCGTGGGGCTTAATCACAATTCTTCCCTCGCCTTTAGCGGTTGAGAAACTGAACAGTTTTACCGGAGTTTCTCTGCTACCCGTTCAGATTCCTTCTCGGAATTTTGATAAATTTTTTTTTCAAAAGAATGGTTTTGAGATTCCCAGTGGTACTCTCAAGATCGCTCAAGGTGTATAATCCTCACCATGGTCAGGACTTGACCATTTTCTTCCTACTCCTAGCGCTGATATGTGGAGCTTAAGGGTAGGAGGAGTGTCGCATACCTTAGTTACCTTTGTTGCCGAGCCAAAGAGTGGTTCGAAGGAGGTAGGTACCCGATCAAATTCCGATCTTGTGAAAGATGTAATTTTCAGAGGAGAGGGAGAATGGACTCACACTTGGAATAATTTTGGTCTTTTATTTGCACTCCTAAGCTCTTTGACTTTCGGAGAGTATGGGTTTTATCTCTTTTCCTTTTTTATTTCTCATACTCTTTTTTTAGGATATCCCATACTCTCATGATGCAGATGGATACATGAGCGGAGTGACAGAATGCATCGACCTTTCATGAATGGGTTCACGGTGGAGATTTTGGGTTGTGGTATGGATGTGATATCTGGAGATAGTGGATGTCAATACCAGGAGTAGGTGATCGACAGGACAGATGCCTTTTGAGGCTAGCAAAGATCGGTACACAAAGGAGAAAGATCGGTAGATGACAAGTACGTTTCCTCGGATGGACTCACTGTTCGACTAGGCGCAAAGCAACTCAAGATAGCATATGTGGCTTAAAATGGCAGTAAATTCCGAGAGGTTCCCTACTAGAGCATGCCGTTTCATTCCAGTTTTACTATCTCAAATTTTCTCAACAACTTAGGCATGTAAATCATGTTCATGCTCCCACAAATCCAAAACAGGATTTACCAGCAAGATCAAGTATTAAGCGAGTAACAAGCTATAAACAAGGCACTTGCAGAACATGAATAGAACAACTATTCATCATTTCCGAAGGTAGAGTTTGCACGGATTTCCACACATATAAGTTGGGAGTTCATTTTATTCTCTCTCTTTTTTTTAGCATGGCGACTTCAGAATGAAAAGGATAGGTTGGACGACTTACCTGGATACACCCCCAAGCTTCGATGAAGCACAGTCCTGGGTGCTCCCCCAAGCTTCAATGAAGCTCAGTTCTGCTGGTTTGGGTCCTGTGGTGGCTACTGGTACGGGTATGGCGGCAGCGGATATGGATAGTACTGCGGCAGGTATGGATAGTACTGTTGCGGACGTGGCTGCTGCTGAGGGTCGTGCTGCTGCTGCGGTGGATATGGATAAAGAGAATATGGGTAGTGCTGCTGTGGTGGATGCTGAGGCTGCTGTGGTGGATGCAGATGCTGGCCGAGGCCTAAGTGGGTAAATATACTCGTGGTGTCATAGAGTAGAGAGGTGTTCATACTCCAGTTCTGCTGGGTGAGCTTGGTATTGTGTGCAAGGTCGATGTTGAGTTGGTCCTGCTGCTGCCCCATGGTGTTGACCTGAGTCATGAGATCGGTGATCCCACGCATGATCGGGTTCTCGTACCCGTAGCGTGCTGAGCTTGATGGACCAACCTGCGGGCCATAAGAATCCTGCATACCTGAGGGGTAGTAGGGTTCTTGGGCTGCACCTTGTTCTGATGTTTCTCCAGCAGCGCTCGTTCCTCTCTGAGTAAAATACTCATACGTTTCTTCAAAGCTCATTTGGGAGGATCCAGCATGTGAGAGGGCCCTGCTTGTTCTTGTTGCTGGGTGCTCGATCGCGTTTGTCGCCGAGTTGTTGTACCGGCGACGCAGTGACGAGCTGGCTCCTTTTTCTGCATCTGCAAGAGGTAACTTTTCACCGAGTAGAGAGAGAGTCTCGGGCATGGGAGCTCGACCTCTCTATCGTACCCGGGGTAAGTCATAAACAACGAATTACCTAGACCCTCGCGCATCATGTGTCCCTGCACAAAATGCTCCATGTCTACCTTAAGCTGATACTCATCCTCCCATGGTAAGTAAGTGACCTATGCATTGTCCAGTGCCTTGACATGCGTAGCAATACGCATGACCAAGGTGGTTATATCAATGGGACTTCTACCGGTGATCATCTTCTACCAGTGAGCAAGCATGCTCATGATTGGGGAGAGGTTTATCTTCTTTGCCATTGCAAAGAGATATTGCAGCTCACGGAGACTGCAAAGGCGCAAGTCGGAGCGCGGATGTACCACCATACAAATCCAATTTGCTAACATCCTGAGAGTAGGGTGATGGATAGAGACTATGCTATTCTTGCTACTCACAGGTTCCTCAGAAATTTTGTTCCACCAAGTGGTCCGATCATATTTATAAGTTTTAGTCAGAACACTTGGGTCTAGCAAGCACTTTTTATCAAAGCCTAGAGCAACACTAATCTTTCACCGTTAATTTATATTGCTCATCGAAAAATGGAAATAGATTTCAGTTGTGTTACCGATTCTTCGAAACTAAGGGATATGAGGAATTCCATAGTGAGAAATTTCGAACCTAGTTCCGTCATATCGGCGAAGTTGTACCACCCCACGTGGCTGAACGCTCGGGTCATGTCCGCCTTCAAACCCGTCTTTATGAAAAAGAAGGGTTCGAAGATCCTGACGTGGTGGTACGTCTGATTCTTCAGCAGGTCCAGTGCCTCCTGTTCGTAGTCGTTCCGCGGCACGAGCTGTTCAACAGAAGTGAGCACGCGGATACGACCCTGAACACGGCTCCTTGGCACGGTGGGGGTTGCGTCCTCCTGGGAGTCAGTATCCCGGTGACTTGAGTCAACCGACATATTATCCATGGAGGATGCCATCCCACGCGAGCGCCGAGAGCTTGAGGGGCTAAGCTTCTTGAGCTTGTTTTTCATGGCCGTCCACATACTGCCTAGGTTAGCGCACACACAAAGAAAATACCCGAAGGACTAAACAAAAGAGTTAGTCGTTAGTCATCCTTGTGGGGGATTAACCTCCACAAACGTTCTCGTTCAAGCGCCAAGAGTTTTATTCAAACGAAAGGGAAAATATTTTTGGTATTTTTCTGTGGCTAAAGTGAAGGTTTAGCTCTAATTTTATTTTTTTTGGTGGCTGCAGCACTTAAGGTCCTTACTTAATTAGCCCAAGGGCTAAATTAACTAAAGATGCTTAGAGAAGGAGAAGGGATTTCGAGCTCGGGAAAGGGCAGAAGAACCTGAGCTGCTGGTGCATCGAAGAGCGTCGGGGAGCTTGGGTTTTATAGCTGCGCGGCAAGGATAGGCCGGCCGGCGCCATGGACAGCGCTACGAGCTCCAAATCACCACCCTATTCATAGGGTGTTAGGTGATAGTGGCCTCCGTCGGTGCTGATGGGACACAAACGGCAAGGGGAGACCGGCCGACCTGCATGGGGTTGAACAGCCTATGTCTGAGCCCCCTCGTGCTCGTTCTTTGCCAGCACGTCTCCTCCTCTTCACTCTCCACTGCTGCATGTGCTCTTGGTTGGATTTCTGCACGACATGACGTGTGCGGTGCAGGAGGAACCAACCATCCACCATGGGCATAGTTGGCCCTCCATATGCACGGTGATGGTTGAAAATCACCATCATCCCTGCCCCTGCATGTTAGTAGACTCACCTCGTGCTGCACCTCGGCCAGAGGATGACATGTGGGGCCGGCTGGCCTACACTTTGGCCGAAAAATTATCAATTTTTTATGCAATGCAGATTGAAAGAAAAGTTCAAAAAATAGAGATTCATTTTGTGAAAATTTAAACATGCCATGCTTGAAATTAAAAAAAAGAATGAATTAAACTATCCTATATGTAAATGCAAGAAATGGATAACTACCACGTACCTCATGGCGAGAGCTCGGGTTTTGAGTCCGGAGCGGGACTCTCCATACCTTGAGTTCTATTGTCATCACCTGCTGGAGTTGCTGTCGGTGGTGACACTTTCTCACGCCACACTTTCTTCGTGGGCGTGGCTGATTCGACCTCTTTCCTCTCTGATTCCAGAAATTTCTTACGTTGGATTCGTCGCTTCGCATTTCTTCTCTCGAATTCGTTTGCCTTCTACGAGCTCGATGAGGCTTTCAATGGCAGGAATGGCTAGATCCTCCAATTTCTTCTTGGATCTTTTCTCGGGCTCTTTGTCAAGCTTTTTCTCGAGTTGTTGCTTCCGGTTGACTGTCTTGACTTGGGAACATTGTTCTACCTTCGGTTTGAAGGAGAACTTCTCTTTCTGCCCAATGATGTTGAGCTGGATTTCTCCAGCTCCCACATCGATATGTGCATTTGTTGTGCTCAAGAACGACCTCCCTAGGATGAGAGGGGTCTTGGTGTCGACTTCCATGTCTAGGATGACGAAGTCCACGAGGACGAAAAAGTTCCAGATTTTCACCGGAATATTTTCGGCGATCCCCGCAGGGTAGCGAACTTATTGGTCCGCTAGCTGCAAACACATGGCAGTAGGAGCAAGCGCATGATGATTAAGTTTGTCATAGACTACCTTAGGCATGACGCTGACGCTTGCCCCCAAGTCGCAGAGTGCGTGCTTGAAGTATTGAGTCCCGATTACTCATGTGATGGTGGGACATCCTGGGTTTTTCTTTTTCTCCGGGAGAGGATCGAGTATAGCTGCGCTACACTCTTCTGTGAGTTGGACTACCTCGGTGGTCGGCAGGTTCTTCTTGTTTCCAAGAATACGCTTGATATACTTGGCATACGTAGGTACCTGCATTGCATCAAGCAATGGTATATTGACATACAACTTCTTGATTACCTCGAAAAACTTGCCGAATTGTTCGTTGGCCACCGGCCTCCTTCTTCGTTCCGAAAACGTTAAGGCGGTTGTGTCGTAGTACTTTCGAGGAGCCCTTGGGGCTTCCTCAGCTTCTCCGTGGGTAGCAGAGGTGCTTCCGTGAGCCTCCTTCTGCACCTCGTCTTCAGCAATGGTATCCCTAGCGGTTACGGTCTCCCGCTGTGAACCTGCATCCTGTGGAAGGGGTGGATCCTGCGTGGACTTACCAGCCCACGTAGTCACCGCATTCAATTTCTCCTTTGGGTTACCTTCCGGTTGCCCGGGCAGCTTCCCCGTGTTAGGGTTAGGACAGGATGAGGCCAGTTAAGCTACTTGAGTTTCTATCATTTTATTAAAGCTCAACTGGTTTTTAATAACAGAGTTAAAACACTCTAGTTGTGCGGCCAGAGACTCCTAAATTTTATCATTAGCTTGAAATTTCTTGCTAATGTTATCATTAATTTATTTCTGGCCGTAAATTAGGTCTTCTAGAGAAGGTTGAAAATTGTTATTAAAATTGTTACCTTGTTGTTGACCGAAGGGGAGGTTGGGCTTCGAGTTCCACCCTTGCTGTTGAGGACGATATCCTGAATTGTTGGGAAAGTTGTTCCCAACGAAATTCACATCCTCCTGTGTTAATGGGCGATTGTTGCCCGAATGCCCAGTGTCACCACATGTCTCACATGTGATCCTTGAGTCCATGATCTGATTGACCTCTTGGTTCGGATATTCTAGCTTCTTCATGAGGAGATCCATCTTGGCTGCCAGCATATCTACACCATTGATCTAGTGTACTCCTTTCGGGCGAGCAGGTTGCTATCTCCCTTCCAACTTTGGTTGGAGGCGATCTTGTCTATGAGCGTCTTGGCCCGTGCAACATCCAAAGAGGAATGCTTCTCCTGCTGCTGCATCGACGTGGTCTTGTGTTCTCTGACTCAAGCCATGGAAGAAGTTCTGAATAATCAGCCACTCTTCCATACCATGATGTGGACATGCTGTTATGCAATCCTGGAGTGTTTCCCAGGCTTCCGGGATGGTTTCATCCTGGAGTTGTTGGAAACTTGAAATCCTGTTCCTGAGGGCGTTGGTTTTGCCCATAAGAAAATACTTGGCCAGGAATGCGTTGGAGCAGTCATTCTAGGTGGTGAAGTCTGCTTTGTTGGTGTAGAACCACGTCTTTGCTTTGCCCAGCAAAGAGAATGGGAACAAACGAAGGCGAACGTTATCCAATGTAGTGCCTTTGGGGTTGATTGTGCTACTCACTTCCATGAAATTCTGGAGGGGAGCGTTGGCATCTTCGGTTGCCTTCCCACAAAAAGGGCTAGCTTGGACTATGTTGACAAGTCCAGTCTTCAGCTCGAAGCCATCAGTGCCTTGGGTGTTGTCCAAACCAGTAGGGATATGACTGCTGGATGGGGCCGAGTACTAACGGAGTGTCTTCTGAGCCATTGTTAAGACAAACGTTGACGAACTCCCTCCTAAGGTAATCCTTTTCTGAGGTGGGACAATCCTCTGTTGAACAATACGCCCAATTCTCTCTGGATTCGGATTGAAATTGCTTGGTAGATCGAAACCGGTCATGCACTGCTCTACATATATCAAGAAGACAACGGGAGCAATGGTAAGCCCGCTAAAGCTAGCGGTGAATAAAACAGCAAAAATTTACCAAATGAATCAACGATATCTTAGCATCAAATTGCTTCTCCGACAACAGCGCCAGAAATACTTGTTGGCATTTCTTATGCCCAATAGAATAGAGATTCCGCAAGCGCACAGAATACACCGTTGTAGCACTTTACCTTGGAGTATTCCAGGGTATCGAATTTCCACGGGGAAGTGTTATGGTCTAAAGAGTATTGATTGAATGGATGGTAAACTTTACTAGGAATAATCACCAGCTAGATAGCAGGGGTAAGCCAGATAAAAGATAGGATAAATGGCCAGACAATGACCGAGCGACACACAGGAGACTCTACCTTAGAGCGGTAAGTAATTGGGAGGATAACGAGCAAGAAAGACTCCTAAAACACTTCTAAACTAACGAGCTAGCCTCTCTAACCTAAACCTTGACTAACCTAATTATCGGGAGAACAGAGCTTACTTCGGTGGCTGGGGCAGAAGGACCACAGACTGAGGGAGAAATGAAGGATCCAGCTCGGCCAACGATCTACTGCTATGAAAACACCCGAACGTGGTGGACTACAAGGGATGGACAGGGTTGTCATCACATGCCGCCTACCACATCAGTTCCATGGGGTGGAACACACTTTCTAGCTAACACTAAGCCAGACACTACGTCTGCACTCGGTGTTAGGATTTTCCCTGAGCCCTTCAAGAGAAATCCCACTCAACCTAGGGAACTGACTTGAGCCCCCTAGTCCGGGCGAGAAAACCCGAAAGATAAGGTCCCAACAAACTAAAAATAAAACAAAGCCTAAGCTAAAGGACAGAACTTCCGCACACAACCAAGAGCTTGGAAATAAATAAATAAAAGAGGTAAAGCTGAATCGATAAGATAAAAAAGATAACTTATATTGATAATGTCAAAGAAAAGATACAAGAGCTTATACCAGACTTCCGAGGACGACTCCGGAATCCCGAGACAAGCTTTACTCGACTATAACTCCCAGACTACTAAACCTAACTCGAGAACTGAAGTGAAGAGAGAACTCCTTCTGAGTGTGTGTCTTACAAGTGAGGATGGGAGGCATAGGTAGTGAAGGTCGGTAACCGGTGAAAAGCGTCAAGATTACGCAACCTTGACAGTTTTTTAGCTTCCACGCGAAGACTGGGCATCAGTGGGCGTCAGGTGGGGCCGGCCGGCCTCCCCAAGGCCGGCTGGCCTGGGGTTGGTGCCAAGTGGCACCGATCTTCTCGTGGACGCTCCTGATTGCCTCCTAAGGTCGGTAACAATTGCTTTTTAGTTAAGCAACCGTTTCAGACATGCAGGTGGGCCCTTAAATTCGTGTGTGAAGTCTTTCGGGTCCTCAGATCAAACCGACTTCAAGTGCACGATGCATGATCCTTCTGGGTGTGTTTGTTGACTCCCGGATCGATGACGTGGCCAGATGAGGGGGGACCTGGCCGGCTGGCCTATCCTAGGCCGACCGGCCTGGGATTTCTCCCAAACTAGCCCATCCTTAGTATATTTGCTCCTGCATGGACAACTCATCCAAAACTTGTAAAATAACTTGTAAAATTTTATTAGTTTATATAAAATATGCATGGAACATAATACAAATATCTGAATTATTCCCGAGATGTTGACGGATGGTGGTCGAATAACGGCCGTCAACCCACACCAGACACCAAGCAGCAGACCTAACGAAGTGTGATGTCCGTTTCGTATGTATATTTGAATTTTGAAATTGCTGGATCTTTGGTCACCAACTAATTTAACCATTCAGCAAGTGGCCACCGAGTTGAGAAATGATCGACAAGTTGTGTCTTGTGTGCTTGCTGAAGCAAAGAGCGCAAGCATTATTTGGCATCTTGCAGTATATTTTTTCTATGTTGGGCATACACTTGGATGATTTCTAGTATGTCAGACCACGTAAATCCATCGTGACGTGGCACGCGTAAATGATTTCCATTTTGACTTAACATATCAGCATACCGATTCCATGTGTGCGTAATGAGTCATTAGCATAAACCTAATGCTATCCTGAACTTTAAAGGACCAGGAAAAATGTTGTTAATTAAAATAAACATTAGGGATGGGGACGAGATGATGGCGCTGATGAGAAAGAATGTGAGCGATGGTAGGTGGGAGGAGTTGTGAGGACCGGCGGCGGGGTGGGAGATGGGAGCTACTAATAGGGTAAATCGAGAATAACCCTGCATTTTAATCTACAGGGAAAGTATATTCATGACGGTCATTCTAGAAAATCACCGGCATGGATATTAAAAGGGAGTATATAGTGTGGGTACTTGTATTGGATTAGGGAGGATGTTTCCCTACTAGCAATGATAATTAGTAGACACATGTTGGTTCTTGTCAACCTCGCTAATGTGAGATCATCTTGACCATAAAAACTGGCATGACGAGATTATTCCTATGGGTTCTTTTCTCGTGACAAGAATGCTCCGGAATGGATTACCTATTTGCAGTAGTGTAAGTAAGAAAGGTAAAACAAACCGTATTATATATATAGCCAAAGAACATGCCTTATGTCTGATGTTGTTGTTGAAAGAGAAGAATCAAACTGATATATTATTTGAAGGAAAAAAAAGGTTTTCTGCAGTTCAAGTTGACTGGACAGCAACGAGCCTATAGTACCACTATTGGCTTGACATCGACATATATAAAATCCATGGCCAAAATGCCCAATATAGATAGCATGTGTAGTAGCACACACAAGGTGAGACAAAGAGTCCGCCTGGCCTTTAGGAGTTGCTAAATTTTATTTGCCTAAAAATGTATCAACTGTCAGGTGATGGATTGCAAAACTTAAAACCAGTGTCCGAAACGTTGAAGAAGAACGTCTACAGCAATAAGAATAACATGAGAGCTGCAATATTGCGCCTCCTCTTCCGTTCATCTACAACATCGAAGAGTTATAAATGCAAACCTCTCAGAGATTAACATCTGCACATCAAAGCTTTGAAAAGACGATGCTGCGTTGGGCTGCCGGGCCAACCACTATTGGGCCACGACCCGAGAGCCACACTGGCCGGCCCATCAGCTGCACCCGCCCTCCTACGCTCGTAGTACTCCCTGATTCGGCCGCGACGGCGAGCCGTCGCGGCGAGAATTGAGGACTACGGCGCAAATTGGGGGAGCGACGAACCCGGCGGAGACGGAGGCTGTGGCGGCCAGCGGGCGAGCGCAGACAAGCAATCGCCGGCCGCCGGCGTGGACGCGCCGCTCGCGGCCGTGCGTGCAGGTTCAACCGTCCAAGCGAACTTGCCTCAGAGGTAAGGGGCAGGGGTGGACCCACGTTGTATCAAGGGTATTCAGTTAAATACCCATTATTTTTGATAAAAAATTTATATACATAGTATTTCTCAAGTATATATAAGAAAAAAGTGAAAATTAATACCATAACGGGCCTGAAAAAACAAAACAGCCCACCTCCCCAGTCCCCTCTCCCCTCCGACGGCCCATGATCCACTCCACAGCCCATGCGAGTCACCCGTGCCCGCCCTCCCCCGGCCCATCCCACTCGCCCTCCCCTCCTAGGCGCGACTGCTCGAGTCGCCGTCACCCCTGCCCTCCGCCCCTCCCGGCTCCTGCTCCCGATTCCCCAATCCCCGCAACCCTAGGCGGCGCACGCGGCACAACGGCCGGCGGCGAGGCCGGCGACCAGGCGCAAGGGAGCCACGGAGGGGCCGCGGGGCGTGGGCAACTGCAACAGCTGCTCGCCTGCTCGGCGCCTCGGCGGGCGCGCGGCACGGCGGCCGGCGGCGAGGACTGGCGGACCAGGCACAGGCGGCAGGAGTGCACCAGCGCAGGGGAGCCGCGGAGGAGCCGCGGGCGCGGGCAACGGCTGTTCGGCGCCTCAGCGGGCGCGCGGCACGGCGGCCGGCGGACTGCAACCAGGCAGCGGCAATAGCGCCGCATCCATCAGGCGGCGCGAACATTCAAGCAGGGGGCAAGCCAGCAAGGGCAACCGAGCCCTTAGCATCAAGGTTAGTGAAAATTCGTCCAATTTTTTTTTCTGAAAACTGTCATTACAATTTATAAAATTAATGAAAAATTCATAATATCACAATAAGGGAAATATTTCTGAAACCCGATTGCTTGTAATCTGTATAGTACATCTATTATTTATATGTTGAACAATTTTAAGTTATGAACCATTTATATTGTCAGTACTCAATCATGTGTAACTAATGTGTACTTTGAGCTATAATTTTTTTACACCATTTGAAATTTTGAATACCCATGTAGTGCTTCCATTACAGTTGCTAGCTTTCCTGTCCTGAATATTCAGTTCTGAAGGGTTGGCCCTTGTAGTGCTTCCATTACAGTTTTTTTTGAATTTTTTCGCGTTTTAGCAGGCATGGTCTTATCATTTTGTATCAATTCGCAATTATGAAGCTCGTATGCTAGCTGATGGCGTTTCCTTGTTTCCTTTGGTGTGCATGTGGATCCAGCACGGTGTTCAACTTAACAAGTCGCAGCAGCAGACCAGCAGTAAGCAGGAATCGAGATGAAGTTCAGAGTTGTCTGCAGGAAGCTGTACGACTACGTGCGCTACGACCTCAAGGAGATCGCGTTCCCGTCGTCGCTGCCGGACCCTCCACACATCAAGAAGCGGCCCAAGCTCACGTGGCACGACCGCTGGTGCATCTTCAAGGAGGCCACCCGGCTGTACGGCGCGTCCTGGGTCAGGGACATCGGCCCCGACCTCAGGCCCAACGACTACAAGAAGGCGGCCGAAGACGAGGAGGAGCCGTCCAGTGGCAGGCCCGGCTCTGGCAATGGCAAGAAGGGGAAGAGCAGCGAGCCCAGCGTGCTGGAGGACCTCGCGGTGGCGGCGAGGGGCGGCGCGGAGACGCTGAAGCCCGCGCTGAGGCGGATTTACATGGCCCGAGCCTCGACGTACACGGACGCGATGAAGAATTTCGTGGAGACGTACCAGGAGGGGCTCAAGGACCAGCTGCAGGAGAAGGCTGCTGAGGGGGATGGTGGCCGTCAGCAACCGCAGCAGGGCGAGGAGGCAGCAAAGAAACCACCGCCGCCGCCACCTTCATCATGATCATCATCGGCGGCTTATTATCTCTGCAGATGATCAATGCCGTCACAAGTTCTGCTTGCAGGTAGCTCATCCCTTGTGTTGTGTTGTGTAATCTACAGGTCATGCTACATGCGGCCATAATAATTATCAGTTGAGCAAGGATCTCTCCAGTTTCAGCTGGCTTATCATGCTATATATATCTATCTAATTCAGCAAATCTAGGTGATGCGAATTAGTACACGCATGCGAGTGAGCGCTGGCTTTCCTGTTGCTGGCAATAACAATATATGTGGTCACGATTGCCACTGTTCGTTTCTGTTTGCTGACTGAAAATGTGTTTGGTTTTGCTCCCTTATCTGTGAAGGGTACTCACCAAATTATAAGTCGTTTTGGAAACTTTGAGATGGATTAAGAAAACCGGTGCCTAGTAATTTCTGCCCCGGCCTAGCTCCATCTCTAACACACGACAGCTCCTCCAGTAAACGCAATGCAAACGGAACACTGCACACACTAGGGTATATATAGATGGAAGCATCCAAATAGGAAAACATATTAATGAATAATGAATTGATAATGAGATAACCAAAATAATCGAGACTGCGTGCAAAACTGAGCTCTACCTAGACTCCTCTGGACAAAATTTACTTACTAATAAATTACCCACGCAACCTCAAAATTACTAATAATATAGTCTCCTTTCACTGGCGAAGAAAACCACATTGCACTAATTTTCTGATGATGCCGTCTACAATATCCCAGGTAGACATAAGAAACCTAATCTACTGGCTACTGCTGTAACCATGCTCTAAGCAAGCACTTGACGCGGGATTCCTTCTCCATGCTCTGCACGGTGACGTCGCACCGCACGCTGAGGCTGTCGTCCTTGAGGCTACGCAGCGCATC
Source organism: Panicum miliaceum (assembly GCA_032594955.1). Taxonomy (NCBI): domain Eukaryota; kingdom Viridiplantae; phylum Streptophyta; class Magnoliopsida; order Poales; family Poaceae; genus Panicum; species Panicum miliaceum. Next base: position 7,577,146 of record CM064060.1, on the reverse strand, counting down.
GGCCTTGGCCTCCTCGACATCGATCCAGATGCCGCCCGACCTGGCGCTGTACTCGCTCCGGCTCGCGGCGGAGCTGCACACCGCGTTCCCGTCGCCGTCGAGGATGGCCACCCTGTACGCGGTCGTCGTCGCCCGCCCCGCCCGGGAGGAAGCGGCGGTCGTCCGCCACGAGCCGGAGCACGACGGAGGCGCAGCCGCCCGTCGAGTCCGCGTACCCGTTGGGGTAGTAGGAGAGCCTCCACCGGTGGCCGCCGGCGCGGAACGGCTCGGACTCGACGCACTTGCCGCGCGCCAGCAGGGAGCCGACGGTGGAGTAGGCGCCGATGCGGAGCAGGTGCGTGCCGGTCACCTCCCGCCCGCGGACGGAGGAGAAGCAGCGGAGCGCCAAGCGAGCGCTGCGCAGGGCGTCGCCTAGCGCCGCCACCGGATCCGAGGACGACGCAGACATGGTCGGGATCTCTAAAAAGTTGATGACAGGTGGTGATTGTCTGATTGACGATAACGGAACGCAGACGAACTTATACGTCGGGTGTCCATGGTAGATAGATATATGTCTCGCCCGAGAATTTAATTTGTTGCACACGTAGGTAGCGCAGGATCTACGTATTACTTGGTGAACACGCGCGAACGTAGTAGCACCAATGCATCCTTGTCTGGTCCGGGTTCTCGTTTCCTTGTACTACTAGTAACATTCGGAATTCCGAGGCTGCATAGCGTGTGCTACTAGTAGAAATCGATTAATGTTAAATATAGATAATAAATGGAAGCATGAAGATCATTTTATTTTTTTGTTAAAATATCATAGAATTTGTAGAATGATTTTTTTTTACGGAGAGTGTACGGGACGCATAATAAGCCACTCTGAGTACGATTAGAGGAATGTAAAGGAACATGGTAATGTAAGGACTAAGGAGCTTGGTGTGATTTTCTTAAAAAGTTGAATAACATACCAATTAAGTAATTTGTGTTCATCCCTTGCGACGTAGATGAAATTGGAATTTGTTTAGAGCAGGATGAATTTGGAACTTGGGAACATCTCTGGTCGCGCGCATTGTGCCGCAGCTTGCGCGCGAAAGTTAGCGCGTCGCAGAAGCGCCCCGCGCGCGGCCCACCGTCCGTGGGCTGGTTTCCGGCCCATTAGTGCTTTCAAAGCGCAGTTTGCTATTTCTTTTTTTTTTCCTACTAAAGTTTTAATGAAATATTTTTTCGTTTTTGTTCCAACTGAACAATTGTTCCAGTGAAATATTTTTTTATTTTTAAGGGTAAGATTGGACTGAACAAATTTTATTTTATTTTTCCGTTGGAACTTTTATTTTTTCGACTGAATAATTATAATTTTTATTCTAGCGGAACATTTTTATTTCACTTATGGGGGAGCTGCGGGCCGGCGGCTCACAGGAGATTTACGGCCCAGCGCCCCCCCCCCCGGACTGGTGCCCTCGGGGTCGCACCTACGACCCGAACAGCCCCCCGCTTGCGGGCCTCCACAGCCAGTGACGCCATGCCCAGGCGTGAGGCTCGTCCTGAGCTGGGCTGGGCTGCCTTGGTCCGTGGCTGTCACAAAGTTACGATAGACAAGAAAAATAATGTGGGCCTAATTACCAAATGAGAAGGAGAAAACAAACAAACCATCCAATGAAAATGCCCCCAAAAAAATCCAATGAAAATGAAAGCGCACCAATCTTGGAGCATCTGAGACGTTGAAATCCGACTGAAATCGACGCATGATTTAAAGTCTAATAAATTGGTGGGGCGGATTTGACTTTTTGATGGAACTATGGAAGAGTAGATGTAGATTTGACTGCGCACGCTGCGCTGATCTCGTACCTTGCTATGGTTAGGTGTTCAAGGTACGGTGCTGCTTTTGGTTAATCGGCTTGGATTCAAAATTAATCCACGGGTGCACGCGCTTTCACGAAAGAAATGCTCGTGCTCGGCACTCGAACTCAAGAGTCGGAGCTGTCTGGACGGACAGGCAGGGGATCGGATCGGAGAAGAGCCAAAGGAGGGAGAGGCGAGTGATGCCGGGGTAGGTAGGAGTGGCCAGCAACTCATCATCCGCGTGCCGTGCTGCGGATATGGGGCCGGACCGGATGTGGTCGGTGCAATCAGGGGAAAACGTGTCCCATGCCGGTCGCTGTCTGCCATGCTTCAGCTTGGCTCGAACTCATTAGCGGCTGGACTCGAGAAAAATCGGACTTCGCGTGGGGAAAAAGTCCATGGACGACTAGTGTACACGTAGGACCATTTCTTCCGTCAGTTTTTTTCTCTCGAAGCCTGACACGTGAGCAAACGTCGTCGCACCAACGTGGCAGCTACACGGGAAGGAACAGAGACAGGAAAGCCCACCTGGTGTCACGTACTCGTCGTCGACCGACCACGTATGCACACACGCCTCGCGACGCGGTACACGGAGACGGAGGCACAGGGCACTGCATGATGTCCTCCCGTCCAATCGGAAGTTCGGAACCCACCGGTGCGCGTCGTCGGTGCCACTGCCACGTCGCGCTCGCCCCCACGGTCCGGCCCCCCGATCGCGACGCCGACGCACACCGAATCCACCCAGCGCGTGCGTGAGCTCCGCGCCGCCGATCGAGCCGGCCTCTCCCCGAACGGGCTCGACCGGGCCGGACCCGACCGGACCGGCCTCATATAAGCCGGCCTTCTCGGCCCGGGCACAGCTCAGTCCGATCGATCGATCCATTCCGTTCCCCCCCGCTCGGCAATCATGGAGTTCCCGCACCACCACCACCACCACGGCCACCGCCGCGACGGCGACGACGACGAGCGCCGCGGCCCGCCGCCCCCTGCCTACGGTGGCTACGGCCAGCCACCGCCGCCGGACCCCTACGGCCGCCCGCCCGCCGACGACCCGTACGGCCGGGCCCCGCCCCCCTCCGCGTACGGCGCGGGTGGGGACCCCTACGGCCGCCACCCGCCCGCCCCGGGCTACGGCCGCGCTGAGGAGGGCTACGGCGCGCCTCCGCCGGCCTACGGCGCTGGCGCCGGCGGCGGGTACGGCAACGTCGTCCACGTCGGGCACGAGGTCGGCGGCGAGAGGCCGCACTACGGCGGCGGCGGCGGAGCGTACGGGGGTGGAGGGTCCGAGTACGGCCACGAGACCCGCCCGCACCACGGCGGCGGCGGGTACGGCGGTGGCGGCTCCGAGTTTGGCCACGAGACCCGCCCGCACCACGGCGGCGGGGGCGCGCCGCCGGTCAGGCAGCAGACGTACAGGATCTACTGCAAGGCCGGGGAGGACCACTACAGCCTCGCCTCCCGCGACGGCAAGGTCTGCCTCGTGCGCACCGATCGCGACGACGACACGCAGGTAAGGTTGCTCTGCGTAGGTCGCTCCATTTTCATTTGGGCATTGATCGGTTGATGTCGACGCGCCCTGATCTTGATGGGTTCTTCCAAATCCGAGTTCTGATCTCGGAATCTGGGCGACGACTTCCAGTCTTCCTCGTAAATTTGGCGTCGTCGTTCATGCGATCCTACTAGGGATTGGGGAAGACGAATAAAATAATTGATCATTTTTTACATTTTCTCCTTACTTGTCTTGTAATGACTTTGCTCAACTTTGTTTATGCAGCACTGGATCAAGGACATGAAGTACAGCACCAGGGTGAAGGATGAGGAAGGCTACCCCGCCATCGTCCTCGTCAACAAGGCCACCGGAGAGGCTCTCAAGCATTCCCTTGGCCAGTCACACCCTGTGAGTATCTCCGCTCGATGCTACGATTCATGCTTCTTCTCTCATCCCAATCCTAATCCTATTTTATTATTGCTTGTGGAAATGTACTCCACCCAGCCGCAGAATGTGGATCTTTTGTGTACAACTTTGAGATTAATGCCAATGATGCACGAAACTTGTCCGAACACATTCCTCGCCGCCTAAAATTGAACTTAGAATTCCTTTCATATGCAACCCAAGCTCGAATCAACACACAGCTGAACTTATACCTCATGCCTTTCTGTTGATTGGGTCTCCTATTCCGAAACATAGCTATTCATTTAAGTTATCAGGTACCTAAGATTCTCCATTTTTTGGTCCGAAGTATTATAGACACCCAGGACTCACATGAATGGTATTTGTCCTGATCTCAAACAATGTTTGATTAATCATTGTCATGTGCTTCATCAAATATTGTAACTATATCAGCGTACCTTAGTGGCTTATCATGTCAATGGTATAGATCTGCATCTGCCCATGGTATTTGACATCTGCATCGATGTGCTGATGCGCATATCACACTGATACTAATGCTGCCCATGTGCATTGCCGTGTGTCACTTGTCCTAAATTATTATGGTAATTGCTACCTGTTGTGGGATGGTTATGCCCTCACACTCATTCCCTACTGCACACTTCAAAAACTATGAGACCTGATATCTTCAATCTGACTGTTGTTAGGTTCGTCTGACCCGCTATGATCCAGACACCCTGGATGAGTCAGTCCTGTGGACCGAGAGCAGGGATGTCGGTGACGGATTCCGCTGCATTAGGATGGTGAACAACATCTACTTGAACTTTGATGCTCTCCATGGAGACAAGGACCACGGTGGTGTGCGGGATGGAACCACTCTTGTGCTGTGGGAGTGGTGTGAGGGTGACAACCAGCGCTGGAAGATTGTTCCCTGGTGTAAGTTCTCCAGAACTTGGGCTGCATGTTTATAATTTCCTACTTACTGCAAAGTTACTTGAGCCAAATTTTATGCAGTAACCATCTCATCTGAAATTCCAAAAGTTAATCATTATCGATTATTGATTATTGAACAGCATGATTTGTCTGAAGAGCTCTTTAACAGTTTGGTTGCTATTATATTATTGCTCTTCAACAGTTTAGCTACCAGAATAACAGAATAAGAATAAGAACACATAACAACAAAATGAATAAACAGTATAAGATCTGTGAAGTCATGTCTTTCAACTGCACTGAAATTTCATATTCAGTACATCATCCTCTGCTCCCAGATGGGCCTGTCAACTAATTATGGTTTCTTCTGATTGCAGGAACAAGCAAATGTGTGGCTGTGCCGCTCCAAGCAACTCCTGTCTTAATAATAAGTGAAGTAATAACTAGTACCGTGGACTCTGGAATAAGGGGCGCCTCTGCACTGCAGGTGCCTGCATGTGAGTACTCTTCTGCTCCATCCCGTTTTTCCTCTGTGTTTCTGCTTGGTTTGAACATCGTATGCTATAATTTGTAATGCGCCATATGACAAGTGGCAGCGATTGTATTGTTTGAACTGATCCTCGTTGGACCAAGTGTGATGAGTTATGTATGAACCTTTGTTTGATATATTCTCTCCTGCTCACGGCCGTTATTGTTGAGCATGCTAGAAGATGGTTTTCTGTGAAGCATGTAAAACTCAAAACGAGATTCTCTTGTAGCTGCATGTGGACTCACTGGCTGCAGGAATTGAGCCCTGCCGTGTTTCACGCACGGTTAATCGATCCCCGGGGTTATGCTGTGATGTGGGAATGAGATTCATCAATGCCCCTGCAGCTGCTGCGGGATAATGGTGATAGCAGTTGCCAGTTGCTGCCTTTATTCCGGTTTCAGGCTTTCAGCAATGACGGATGCTGCACCTTGCCAAAAGCCATGATCCACTAGAAAATGTCGGGAGGGATATGCGCCTGCCGGAAAGGATGTCCGTTTACTATACTTTTTCTGTGATCTGGCCTGAAGATCTTGTTTGCGCGTTCGTTTCCTTTTTTTTTTTCCTCGCTGAGGGCCTGCGGATTAGGATTTGATATCGTCTAAGCCTGATGCTTGCTCAATTTACCTCCGCATAGGGATCCGTTTTCTTTTATTATGGAGGTCTAGTCGATTTCATGCATCGTTCTCTTGCTAATTAGTTCGCACTTCGCAGGAACCCATTTCTATTCTCTTGAATAAAAAAAAGAAGCGGTTTTTTCTCTTCTAAGCAAGAATAAGGACAACCGCATGCGCTTGGGCTTAGTTGTGCCGTGTGGCCCAGTAGCAACCATTTGGGCTTATGATCCTCTTACGTCAACTAACCTGGGCCTGCCGGCCTGCGCCAGAATCAGAAGAAGACGGCCCTGATACAAAATTATGATTATAAGTAACTAATTTTAATATGAATATAACAACATCAGATTGCATCCCTAACATAGTAACATTACATATTAACTCAATAATAGTTGGCCAAAGCCTTATCCTGACTAAGTGAAATAAGTTTTGTAGCCATATGATGTTTGGAGTTTTTATTTGTTAGGCCTCCTCTAGTAGCGCCAACTTAGCTATTTCTAACATATCCACATCATCGTGTCTCCTATTCAAGGAAAATGAAGGAAAAACATGAGGATTCCTAATTGCTACTCGAGTGTTTCAGCGCAGCTGGACACTCGAATTTCTTCCCCACATGCTGACGCAGCCTGCTCCGAGATGCCGTCTTCTTCTCCGGCAAGGGCGCTGGCGGGTTAGGGTTGAGGATTGGGTTTCATCTTAGGTTGTGGCTTTATTTGTTGCTGGCAGGGCAATGCGGCGGGGATGCCGCCGGCGGGGCAGTGGGCGGGGTTGGGGGGGGGGGGGGGGCAACGATGACGAGAATGGTGGTGGCGGGAGGCGGTGGCGTGAGGGGTAGGGGTGGTGGCGGGACCGGGATAAGGAGGAAAAAGATCATGCCTGACAGCAACTGGAGGTTGATGATGACGGTGGTTTATTGGATCTTCATCCATGAAAAAAAATTAAATTAAAATGTACAGTTGCTAAAAACACTCGGGCATATATAGATAGCCCCAAAACAACAAGTTATCTCCTATTCTCCCACTAGCCTCGCACACAAAATGAGGTGCAACAGCCAACCTAATTGTCGGCTCCTGACTATCTAGTATACACATGCAGCCATTAGTTAAGCTAAAACACTGGGAGTGTTTGGTTGGATTTACCAACATATTTTTGCTTTTGGAAAAGCCAACCCAAAAATCAAAATTCATAGATGCTTTTATCCAAAGCCAGCTTAGCTTTTTTAGTACAATCTTCACAAAAGCTTCTCTCTTGCTTTTTCTGCCTATGAGGAGTAATTTTTGCACGTAATTATCCACCTGCCACCGATTATGAACGTACCCCTTGGTTTCTTTTTCTTTACCCCCGCCGATCCCCTTCCTCTCCCATCGGTTTTCCTCGCAAAAAAAAAGCTCACGCGACTCCTACGCGCGCGGCAGGACTCGGGGCGGCGGTGCTAGGGTTTGCGCCGCCCCGGTGCTGCGGCAGCTCTCCGGTGACGCGCCTCCCTCCGGCGCCTGGCGGCCAGCCCCCTGCTTCAGCGCCTGACAACCTGCCTCCCTCCGGCGAGCGTGCGGCCCTGCTCCGGCAGTGCCCCTGTCCAGTGGTAGCGTGGCCCTACCCTGGCGAGCGTGCGACCCGGCTCCGGCCCCGGCGTGGGCGCGCTCCGCCCTGCTCCCCGGCTCCGCTCCGCCCAAGCCGGTGCCCCGGCATCCGCTCGCGCAGGCCCCTGTCCGCTAGAGCTGGGACTGGGAGGAAGATGATGCTGACGAGTGAGGTCCGCTCGTCAGTGAGAGAGGGAAAGAGTTGAGTGGGGTGGACTATGAATGATATGTGGGGTCCGTTCATAAGTGTTTTCAAAAAGCCACCGCTGTTTTACCTAACGGTTTTCAACTTTCTCATAGCCCATAATCTATAACAGCTTTTTCACGGCCACAACTATTTTTTTAAAAATCACAGCTCAATCAAATACACCAACCTTGAAGATAGTCCATTCTTCTTAGATGACATGTACAATCTTATAAGAGCTAGAACTACGTTTAACTGGCGCCTTGGATCAATCGACGTACTACAATTGAGTGTTACTGACGAGCAAATTTGGTATATATATCATCTTAGACTGGGGTTTGTTGATTTTAGGACATAAATTTGGTAAAAAAAGTTACATGACTATGGACTAGAAAAGGAGTGTTAGTAGTGTGTTACTCTCTCCCGCCTTGTATGGCCAATTGGCTGCTGGGTTTTAGCCATGTTTAAGATCGTCACCCTAGGGAACCTGATTTTATAATAATTTCTAATAAAGTTTTGCGATAAAAAATGCATTTTTTTCTTGTATAAGATATACTTCCTCGATTATAAAATATAAGCGTGGTCTGGCTTTCAAGTTTACACTTTGACTTATAATATATCATTCGTGGCAATAAAAGTTTGATCATTAGAGAATATTTCCAAATAAATCCAACGGTGATACTTTTCTAACACAAACTTTTCATAGTGTTAGATTAATTGTTGGTTGAAGATCAAAAAAATTTAATCTCTATATGGGTGTGCGCATTGTATTTGAGGACGGAAGGAGTGTTAACAAATGGCTCCATTACTCTCCATAGATGATTCCAAGTAATGTTGTTATAGTAGTTCAATTTTTGGAAAGGTTTAAAGCAGTTCAATTGAGGAGAAGAATTTGATTCCACATGTGGAACTTCCCAGCTAGACATATGTGCGTGATGCCATGGCATCGATCGATAAGCAACCATTAGTAAGCAGGCAATCATTAGTAAGGTTAATCAAGATGCCCTTAACATATGAAAAATAGTAAGGTTAACTAGTTCTACGGGGTCCGATTTTGCATGAATGAAAAAGAGCACGGCGTGTGTACATATACCGCGACGGCAAGCTTGTTTTGGCATTCCCTTTTCCCAAAACGATTAAAGCCATTGCGATTAGTTGCTCCCTTTTTTAACCTAGTGTTACTTCTTTCTCCATTTCTTGCAGCTTTTGTCTCCCGGATTGTGGGCAACTAAAAAACTCATCAACCGGTTTCAGGCAGCTTGTGTGTGCGTGACACTTCCACATCCTAATAAGAAAACTAATCGAATAGCTTCAAACTGACGAGCATGCATGGTTGGTAGCACATATACACACTTCGGATATACACGGAAATAATCAGGTGCGGATCTAGCCACGAATCATAGGGGGACTGATTTCTTCTTTCTGCTCTTACCTCTCACATCCTCTCTTTTTTTTTCTTCTTCTCCCTTCACTTTCTTCCCTACCTCTCCTTTCATTTTAATGGAGCCCCCTCAGCCCCCTTGGATCCGCCACTGGAAATAATAGGAGCCATAAAAAATAATCAAGAGGTTACATTACTGCTAAAAATATATAATCTTGAATTTTTTTATCTAAGGAAAATCTACTGATGCTTCCTACTTTTGAAATCAACAATATTGCTGTTAGATAAAAAATAAAGTAAAATTTTCTATTAGAATTCGCTACATTTTTTGTGGTGCTAGTGCTAAAATGGCCTAGGCCGCGTGCATACACATAGGGTCCGTACGCGTTTTGCCACTAATAATGCACCCGCACACCTACACGCGCATACCATCATGAATTTAGTTCAGGGAAAATACGTGCGCACCATGCCAAGTCGTTGATCGGACAGACCCAACGGTAGGCTGGATTTCGGCTAGTTTTGAGCTAGTTCCACAGTATTCTGTGAGAGGGAATAAATCGAAAGAAGCCAAAAAAAGCTAAACATATTTAGTTCAGTTCTATTTAATATTGAGATTGAGAGCGGAGAAGTGGTGAACAACTAAGGATTCCACGAGGAGCACAAAATGATCTGATTTGCCCCCTCGATCGCATTAATCTGCTCCGCTGACGGGCAATCATTGGGAGATGGATGGAGTTGCTGCCTGCTTTACGAAAAGGGCTAGGGCCTGATGGATCTTGCAGCCACTAGCTGGATCGTGTGTGATCTCCATTTTATGCTTTTGTTTGTCGATCAGCTCTTGCCTTCTCTCCTCCTAAATAATTTGTAGTGTAGTCTTTCTACACTACCAGTTTCTGAATGCACAGCTAGCCATTAGCTAGTGTACCACTTGACTTACTACAGTGCTTTCATTCTTAGAAGATGTTCTGAGTATTTTTTTTATGAAACAGCTTCTGATCGATCGAGTTCTGAATAAGCAATGGCGATCGCTAGGCCCCACCTAGATTTGGCGCGGAAAGCAACAAACCGACCGACATGTATGCGTGCAGGGTGTAGCGTGCTGGGATACTGTCGAGAGTCCGGACCTAGCAGACCTTGCAGGCTTGGCAGATCAGGCTTGCTGATTCTGTTTGTGAAAAAAACAGCATCAGATTTTGAACGCTGGTTTAATAGTATTATGTGGAAAAAATAAGTCAAAACAAGGTGAAAGAAGCCGAGGCCAAGGACACCCGAACGTTTGCTGAAGAATAAGAAAGAAGCAGACGCAAAAAGGACACCCGTGTCCCTGCTGAATTGCTGGTCCAGGACGGCACGAGGCCGTCGAGGCGATGGTCGAGCAGCGATGCCGACGGCAACCCTGCGCCAACGCCTGCCTACGGCCGGGTAGATCGTGGATGGATGAGCTTGCCTCCGGCGCAGGGCGCACGGGTGTGACACTGTTCAGCTACTGAGATCGCGCGCCCTGTGCCTTCCGTTCTCTCCATGGCAAAGATCGTGCGAAAGATTCTCGTCAGTTTTGTCAGTTAAGACTGTCAGTATTGTAGCTCCGTCATGGACGGCGACGCAATCAGATCTAGGCACATGAAGGCTGAGAGGCTAATAATTTCAGTTTGGGCCTTTAGTTGCACGTGTAAAATTTTTAAATGAAATTTTTTCACATTTAGAGTATTAAACATAGACTAAATAAAAAACTAACTTTTCCGTCCGTAAATTGCAAGACGAATCTAATGAACCTAATTAGTCCGTCATTAGTATATATTTACTGTGCAATACTATAGCAATTTATTATCTAATCATGATCTAATTAGGCTCATTAGATTCGTCTCGCGATTTACAGTCCATTTGTTTAATGCGATTTTTCTTTCGACTACATTTAATACACCATACATGTGTCCAAACATTGATGTGTAAAAATTTTGACGAAAAAATAAACAAACCCCTGGTCGTTCGTCGAAAAAAAAAGTTGAGTTTGGTCAGTTCCCGGAATACGATGGCTGAATCGTTCAGATATAGAGCATGGGCAGAGATTTGGCAAAAACTTTCAATCTTTCAAACCACCTTTCGCCCTTTTGGACTGCCTAGTGCTGGAAGGAAGCTCCGGCGCCGGCGCCGGCAGTCGTCGTTCGGATCTGGGAGAGTTTAATTTCGATCTGTTCCAAAAGCAGGTTCCTAGTGTCATTTAGGAACTAGGTTCCATCGCAAAAGGTTTCCATGGATCGTTCAAAGAATGAAGCCTCGTCCATCTCCTGCCTTCCCGCGCATCTACACGACACTAGGGTCTAGGGCAGACAGCCTCCCGGCTGCTGCGAGAGAAGGCTGGAGCCGGCAGATTTGATTGAAGCATCTGCGAAAGCTGGGTGGCAGGAACGCGAGCTTGCCACAGCCTTTAACCTTGTACGAACAGGGAAAGAAAAGCTAGCTAGATACTCTCCAGCCTCTCAGCTTTGCCTACCGACGAACAGCTCGGATCGATTCGACGGTGCAAATATCAGTCTGACAGTCAGTCAGATAAGACCTCCAATTCCCTCTCCAACGATTTTGCTTTGCATTGACCTGACTGCATTAGATTACCGTTAAGCTGTGGTGTGGGTAGGGGCTCACTGGATCGGATAGCTTATTAGGTTTGTGGTCAACAGAATCATGCAAAAGCAAACGATGCAAAGAGACGAGCGAGCGATGAGGTTGGAGAATTCGGTACTGCCAGTACCAGCTTGGGAGTATTTTCTATCTCATCACCTGCAAAGTTGCACCCACTGAAGCCTTTTTCTGATCCAGAAATGAAAACAATCTTGCTGTTTTCAATTCGGGGGTGAAACATCAAGAGCGTTCTTGGTCAAAAAATGAGAAGAACTTCCTTAATCTCGCCACCATCATTATGTTCGCTCCTTCCTAGATCATGTTTGGATCCACCCAACTAAGTCATTAGCTGATAATTAGTTAAAATTAGCTAGGTTGAACCGGCTAATTGAATTGTTGCTATTTAGCTTGTTAGAAGAGATTTAGCTACGTATTAGTTGGTATTAGTTGGTCCTGTTTGGATCCAATATAGCTAAAATTGACTATCTACCTATTAGCTGGTGGATCCAAACATGCTCCAGTGATCTGAGATATGACAAGATATTTGTACGATCAGCCGAACATTAACGTGTGTTCTGTTATCAGCAAAGTGTTAAGCAGCTGATGCCGAGTGATCAGCTCACACCTCACTATCTTGATGGGCGACAAGCTAAGGAAAGGGATGTGACCAGGCTTATTGGGCACTTGGCACTGGCAGCAGAGTGTAGAGAGCATTATCTGGGGCCTGTCAGTGTCAGCTCAACAACTCAAGCCACTTCGCCTGCAAGATGAGTTCCACCCACTCATATCGCCATGATTTCGCAACGTTCTTTTTCTTCCCTTCTGAAACCATGATTTTTTCCAACTTAACAGTACAGCTTTATTGGAGCGACAATGCAAGATGAGCGCCATGATTGCCAGCAAATGAGCCATCACGAGCAAGAGAGCAACAAGCAGATGACACATGAAAAAGAAAGGTGCTCTATGATAATGCACACCGATTGATTGCTACTGGAGTGTGCAGGCATCATCACGATCATCACCAGATGACCTTTCACCCAACCCTTTCGATCGGAGTAACTAGTATTCTTAATTCAGTTCTGACGTCGGAGTGATCAACTCATCGGCACGCTCGATCAGCTCAGCTCAGCAGCTTTGCGTCCACGTCGGTGTCCTTGAGGAATCCGAGGCAGCACTGCTGGAACCGCTCGGCGGCGGCCTGCGGGACGGAGACGAGCACGGTGGTGCCGTCCGGGTCGCCGACCACCGGGAGGAACACGCAGTAGATCTCGCTGGTGAGCGGGCCCATGTGCGCGGCCGTCCCGGCGCCGAAGTCCAGGTCCTCCAGCCCCAGCCGCGTCCACGCCGAGATCACCAGGCTCGCCGCCAGGTCCGGCCGCGCGCCGCGCCGCTCCTCCAGGAGGTCCACCATGGACCGCACGTAGTCGTCGTCCACGCACTCCTTGGCCTCCTGCACCAGGCGCACGCCGTAGCGCGCGGCCGTGGGGGAGGAGGAGGGGGAGGTCAGCTGCGCCGCCGTGGACTCGGCGCACCCGAGCACGAACCCGTTGCCGTAGTAGCCCCGGGGCAGCTCGGGCTTCACCCGGCGGCGCACGTTGACGGAGAAGAGCAGCTTCACGCGGAGCGCGCCGGGCGGGTCCAGGGCGCGCACCCACGCGCGCCAGACGTGCGCCGCCAGGGCCTCGAAGGAGGTGCACTTGAGCGACGGCGCGCACTGCCGCTTCAGCCGGAGGAGGTGCGCCGCCGTGAAGGTGAGCGACACGGGCGCCAACGGCTGCCCCAGCAGGCGCGCCAGGAGGCTCGGCGCCTCGTTTCCGTTACCGTTGCCGCCGCAGCTGTTGTACTCCGGGTGCGTGAAGGCGACGCGCGGCGGGCAGCGCGGGCGCAGGGCGCGCCGGTCGTGGAACGGCGGCGCCGGCAGGGCGGCGCCGCCGTCGTCAGTGTCCAGAGCGCCATCGCCGGCGCGCGCGGCGCGTGCCCAGGCGTGGAGGAACTGCGCCGTGCCGATGCCGTCGCAGAGGCAGTGGTTGATGGCCGTGCAGAGGATCATGCCGCCGCAGCCCAGCCTGGTGACCTGCGAACGTGCCACGTCATGCCGTCATCAAGCAGAGGATCTGTATGACCGTGCACGCGTGCTCAGGCCACTTTGATCAACTTTATCCATTTGGGTGAATTCATTACTGCAAACCTAAATTTAAATTTAAATTAAAACTAGAGATAATGCACGCGTCCTTTTCCTGAAAGCAACGAGTGCATGAAGCGGGCATTGCATCATGCCATCCCACACGCGCAAACGCAGGCAGCGCCATAGGAGTGTGGAAGATCACTCGGGTAAAGCAAACATGTGGCGTGCCTCTTCAGAACAATGCAGGGTCTACGGCGAATTTTGAACATGGGGACTGAATTTGGGAGGGTACGGTCACCAGGTCAGACAGACATCCCAGAGACCCAGAGCAATCTAGTACTCTGATCCTGTAGAATCACAGCAGCTACTGTACACGGCCTGCACTGCAGCCTACAGTAATGGTATGAATACAGCATACGGCCTCTCTGGTAGCAGCCATCACTGTAGACTGTACTCTGTAGTCTGTAGCTGGAGATCTGTATGACAAGGACTGGACGTAATAAAACCATTGGCATCTCGAGAGCATTCCGAGGGGTTTTATTTCTTCATTTAACTTTTGCAGATGAAGATCATGGGCTTGTTTGGATACCTCGAAAACCCATTTCATAACCCCTAAATTATTTTGCAAGATAAATCTAATGAGTCTAATTAACCCATGATTTACTATAGTGATGCTACAGTAACCATCCGCTAATCATGAATTAACATACCTCGTTAGATTCGTCTTACAAAATAGTCTAAGGGTTTGCAAATAGTTTTATGTATAGACTTTATTTAATACTTCTAAATGGTAAGATTTTTTAGGGTTAAAAAATAGCCTTCCAGATCCAAACAAGCCCCACGTTCTCATCTGATCTTGGGGGATCAGGGAAGATTATGCATCCATGCACGGCATCATGGCCGAGATAAAACTTCACTCAAGTGGGCAGGGGGAGATTTTGGATGGACAAAGATACAGCCTAGCCATATGCTTGTCTGCCTAAAAAGGCCTTTTGAGAAAGGGGGGAAGCAGGGGTTGGACTCCCCTAACCCTATCCTTCCCTTTTGCTAACTTTAAGAATTGCCATCACTTAGCAACTTGTGGTACCGGAGGGAACAGAAGCTTCATGGCCAGCACAGGCCTGGGGTGCATGATAACATAACTAGATCATCTCCTAATTGTGTAGTAACCAGCAAAAAAGCAAGTAAGTAATCAAGAAAAAAAGTGGTCACTAGAGTAATAAATAGTTGCATGCTGCTGGTTTTGTGTGATCTTGTCCACCAACTCTACTGGAAAGCCATCTCAAGCTCACTAAAGTGACCACAGGTGATCTTTAGATGAGAAGCTAATGGTGTAGGTAACTTTACTTGAGGGGTGGCAAATGGTGAATGGTTATTTCTGAATCTAGAAATTCGTCTTTAATTGGAGAATAAATAAATTGTGATTAACCAAGAGAGAATTTTGAACGAATAAACAAAAAAAATCAAGAGGCAAATTATATTCAGCAAAGAGAGAGCTCCACTCACTTGGACGACGAGGGGTGGCACGGCGACGAAGCTCTGCGCCTCCACCCTGTAGAGCAGCTTCCGCCAGGACTTGTGCGGCCTGGCGCGGCCGCGGAGGAACTCGGCGGCGGTGAGCCCCGGCAGGCACGCCTCGGCGAGGAGCGCCCCCCCGGCATTGCAGTCCACGACGAGCTTCCCCTCGTCGTCGTCGCTGGGCCGGAGGCGGCCGGCGAGCGGGTAGTAGTCGACGAGCACCCTGGCGAGCGCCGCGCGTAGGGCGTCGGCGGGCGCGGCGGCGGGGGCGGCGAACACGTACAGGTACTTGATGGAGAAGCGGAGGAACCGCTGGTCGTCGAGGTTGGAGAGCTGCAGCGTGTGCCGCGGCGTGGGCCGGCTCGGCCGCACCATCGCCGGCTCGCCCGCGTACTGGCACTCCCCGAGGATCTCAAGCTCCGCCGCCGGCGCCACTGCCTCCTCCTCCATGGCTGCCCTGACGTGCCGCCGCGTTAAGCTGGCATGGAGCTGCCTGAGGCTGTGTATATAGCGCTGGTGATGGCTGGTCTTTTAATTTCGCATTGATTAAGGCCCTAACGAGGATGGTTGGTTTGTAGATGGCGTTGATTACTTGCCACTCGGTAGGCGAGCTGTTTAGGGAATGGAACCCCTCAGCTCAGTGGTGCAGGCCATTTTATAGAACTCTTTAAATTGGGCCTCTTTATTTAGTGCTTGTTTTTCCAATTGTTTTCAGAGTTGTACCATCCTTCACCCGAAATGACACAATTGCCCTCTCTCGAAATGAGGGGGGAGATGTGTATATATTGAGAAAAGGAATAAAAGAAATGATGAAGCGAAACAACAACAATAAATTAAGAGCCATCAGGCCTTCATGCATTTTTAGAGGCCTATCAGGCCATATTCTTTCAAAATCAAAACATACTCAATGTAGGATTAGTTGATTCAATTGCCATGAAAAATATTTAATATAAAACAAATACAGTGGTTAGGTAAATATTGACGGAATCAGTCGGAATGCAGGCTTCCATGCATTTCTAGAGGCCCATCAGGCCATATTCTTTCAAACATACTCAATGTGGGATTAGTTGATGCGATTGCCATGAGAAATATTTGATGCGAACAAATATTAATGGGAAAATTCAGATTACACCTTCAAACTATTGTAAATATCCAATTTTCAATCTTAAAGTACAAAACCGGATAAGAAAGACCATTCAACTAATGAAACCGTACAAATTTGGCCGTTAGGGTGGTTTTGTATTTTTATTTTAAAAAATAAAAAAATTTTAATTAGTCTAAAAATTAAAACTAATTCATTTTAAATCATAAAAATATGAAACTGGTACCAAAATTTTTCTTAAAATGTAACCTATCTATTATTGTTGTATTTAAATCTTATTTATTCAGAAATAATAGATATAACTACAAGCAATCGAATACTATGAACATAAAAAATATTGGATCCGAATTGCCAATAGATAGGTTACATTTTTAGAAAAATTTTGATACTCATTCCATATTTTTTATTTAAAATGAACTACTTATGAAGTTTTTAATTTAAATTTGAATATTTTTAATTTTCACAAAATGAAAAACCACCTTCGAAACCAGCCTAAGAGCTAAATTTGCCCGATTTCGATAGTTAAACGACCTTTCTTAGTTTTATAGTTTAAGGATGAAAATTGAATTTTTGCGATAGTTTGAGGGTGGAAATCAGATTTTTTCCAATATTAATAGGGTGGTTTAGATATGACGGAATGGCGAAGCAAAACAGAATAGGCCTTTGCATTTCTAGAGGCCCATACGCCTATATTTTTTTTTCAAAAATGAATCGGCAATTTGGGGAATTGATTCAATCAACACAAAATGTTTAATTGGGAACAAACACAATGGTTATTACCTAGCAGGCTAGCGCCGTCGCTTCATTCGAAAACTAGCTGCTATACACGGTGAACTAAAAAATATATATATCTCTTTCTCCCTCTAACTACTAACTACCATTGCTTCGAAGCAGTCAACCACCATGACATCCTTGAAGGGCGGCATTGTTAAGATCCATGAGATCATCAAGAAGCTCCCTAACGACCAACCCTAGTCCTGCTAGTTTCTTTTGCTTTCAAGCGTATTTCTTTCCGGGAAAAGTCTACATTTTAACCTCCAACTAGCATGTTGGTCCGATTTTCATCCTTAAACTACAAAATCAGACAGCCCACACCCTCAACTGTTCAAAATCGGATAAAATACACCCTCAACCAAAATCCTCCGTGATTTTGGTCCACATCACCTATCCATGTGCACTCCTCACTGAGTCAGCAAGATCGTCCAACCCCCTTCTCTCTCCAAGTAATTCCCCCAATCCCCAATTCCTCCAGGAGGGCAAGAGGCTACGACGGCCCCTGGCCACCTCATGCAAGTGTCAAGGACAGAGGGACAGGGCCACAACTCGGGGGAGGGGGTGTAACAGGAGGCGAGGAGGAGTGGAGGCACTGGAAACCCGTGGCGACGATGTGGCGCTTGCGCAGGAAGCTGAGGACGGCGAGGCGGGCGAAGAGCTTGAGGTGGCGGCGGCAAGAGCGGAGGAGCAGTCGAAGGTCACGGCGACAGCGGCGAGCGCGGTGCGAGGGACTTGAGCGGGCTCCCGCGGCGCTTGGTCGTGGCGGGGGATAGGCGGCAGCGGAGGCGACATTGTTCGCGCCGGCGCCAATACTGGGCGGCTGCGGCGGCTTCGTGGGCATCCTCAACACTATATCACAGCGCTGCGGTGGCTGCCACTACTCCCCGCGGGCAGTGGAGCTGGAGGAGGAGAGCGGCGCCGCGGGCGTGAGTGTGGGGGAGAGGAGGCGGCATTCCTAGAGGCGGGTCCGGGATGGAGAAGGAGGTGTCGGAGGCGGTGCTAGGACAGAGTACGAGGCATCGCCGGCATGGTGGAGAAGTTGGAGAAGATAAGTTTGACATGTGGGCTCCACTGTTATTGGATGATTTGTCAAAATCGTGTGCCACGTCGGATCAAAACCATGGTGGTTTGGGTTAGGGGGGTATTTTGTCGGGTTTTAATAGTTCAATGGTGCAAGATGTCTGATTTTGCAGTTTAAGGATAAAAATCGGATGACCGTATAGTTGAAGGTCAAAATATGGACTTTTATCTTTCATTCTTTATTGTGAGACAAATAATGTCAGACCACAAATCTCTCTCCTCAGCAAGCGAGAAGTTCCAATGGAAAAAATATGTACTCAGATGGAACAAAAATTGTTAAAAAGGTAAGAAAAATACATATCGAACATCTCATAAAAATCAAGGGGCAAGAATTTTTTACACTGGGAACAAATCTTGAAAACTCATGGAACAAAACTCAGTATAGCATGAACATTTAACAAATTCGTGGACAAAAAAGTCTAGGCCAAATCTTGCTAAACCTGGACCGAAGTAAAATGAAGGAAAAACAAAACTAATAGGGTTGTCTTTGATGTAATCTGAGTCTGACTCATCACTCTTTGCAATTTCGCTGGGGATGGTGAAGCCGGGTCAAATCTCGCAAAGGATGGTGAATGTAAGGTTTGACCTTGCCAAATGAGGAATCATAAAGGTGCAAAAGGGGGGAGAAAAATAGATGTGAAGGAGATGAAAAATACATGTGTAACATTTAGCTTTCGTCAAAATTTAGCCAGCTTGAGCTAGAGATTTTTTTATTTTTTAGAAGAGTTAGAGCTTTGTCATTTTCAACAAACCGTGCTTGAGCTAATACTTCCTCTAGCCACAAATTCCATCTAAATTTGTCATAAGTCCTACTATCAATGTGTAAAAATTTTATATAGATTGACAATACAAGATTGGCATTAGACCCAATACGAACAATACTTTCATTAGATGTAGTTCTTTTTAATTTAGTCAACATATTTAGATATGTGCTATTGCTGGTGAGAGTGATGTATGGGAGACTATATCAATATCCAAATGGTTTTAATATTCTTGTATGGGAGGAAGTAGATCTGTTGTGGGGTTCAAGCTTCAAATGGAGCTCACCTTGGTTGGACGAAGTTTTGGCAAATTAAAATTCCAACATAGAATGACGGCATGGAAGGCAAGATAACCAAACTTCTGCTCCCAAAATGTCACCCTCAGTCAGGTTACTTTGGTTTTAGGTCACGGACAAGTAAAGAGACTTTGGAAAAGAAGCAATCTATAGCAACCTAGCGAGTGCCAGACAGATGCAGATTTTCCTTTTGTTGGCGTTAGAAATCGGCCGGGAATCGGCCGATGACCTTTAGCGTCGG
This sequence comes from Panicum miliaceum, assembly GCA_032594955.1. Classification (NCBI taxonomy): domain Eukaryota; kingdom Viridiplantae; phylum Streptophyta; class Magnoliopsida; order Poales; family Poaceae; genus Panicum; species Panicum miliaceum. The sequence continues at coordinate 7,557,709 of CM064060.1, read as the reverse complement.
ACACACGACCTGGGAGAATCTGCTTAACTTCTGTTCAGGTGATTGCCCTGGTGCGGTTCGCGCGGCGTGCCAGTCAATCTGACCTGTTGATTGACAAGGAAAGAAACGTATTAAATTCTGGGGTCTCGATCGGCTAAAGTTCCGATATGTCCCGAAAGCGTATCAGCGAATCGGTCGATTTGCTATGAAGATGACCGGCTATAGATCAGCCGATAATCACGTAACGATTGTCAAGAAATTACTGGAGTAACTTAAACAATTGCTACAGATGCAACACTCGAAATAGATCTAATCGGCTATACGATGATAAACAAGGAAAAATAATGATAAAGCCGACAGTTCGATCTCAAGCTGGATAACTGGTGATAAAATTAGAACAATAGGTAAAACCTATAATTATAGTAAATATCGATAACTAGTGAATAAATCTAAATGAAACAATGGCGATGCGCCCGAAGTTAAAGCTTAGATGTTATTCGATAAACGGAACCTACCAATTGGCCGGAGATAGTGTCGATGCAGCCCTGCCAATCCGTACGAACTTGTGAAAGAAAAAGAAGTATTGGCAAAGTCGCCGACTTGAAAGTAAAGTACGATGAAAAGGTAGATTGTTTGTATTGATTGATGTGTATATTCTACAAAACCCTAACTGCTTCTATTTATACCCTAGGACTAAGACTCCTGATTTATTACGATCCGTTACAAACTTGATTTAAATAAAAACTACTATATCTATAAGACTTTTCTAAAAGAAACGGGCTCCCGCAGAATCTTCTACTGCCATCTCCTAGTCCAATCCGGACTCTTTCCATTGCTCCTCGACCGAGTCAGCGTCGTTCTTTGACCAACATCAGATCATCTTTGACTGGGATCCTTTGCCGGGATTCCATTTGCTTCATCCCCTATCTGTTGGCGCAAGTCCACATTGGCCCAAATGCTCTAGCCTTTCAATCGGCCGACCCCTACCAACTCCATTCGCCAATCGCTCGAAACACTGCAGCGTCAATCAGCCGATTCCTAACTGTAGCGTCGATTGGCCGATTTCCAACTGTAGGCTTTAAATCTGCCGCATTGGCCAATCTCTTTCTCCCTGATGTCGATTCAACACGTGTTAAAATCTGGCGTCAACACCTTTCCGGATAGGCGTTTTTCTTTCTTTTTGAGACGAGATGGGCCGAGCAAATTTTGATGGGCTTGTGTTCCCATTCCGTGTAGCGCTAGTAACTGGGCCGTCCCTTTCCAGTACTACTAAGTAAGATCAGAAAACCCCTAAAAAAAAGGAAGTGTCTACGTGTCACCTGGGTGATTTTATTTCTAATTATCAATCACTTTTTCAAACAATAAAATAATAATATGTCAAGTCTAAAAGAAAAGGAAAAACTGAGTGATAAAGCAATTTTTTTAATCAAATAAGCTAAGTACATCAATCAGATAAAAATTGAGTGAAAATGACAAGAGAAATCACTCAAATTACATATCAACACTCAACATGTACTAAGAAAAACAATAACACTAAGATGAGCCAAAAATCGCACAACAATAAGGTATATATCAGATATTAGAACAAAAAATTAAACATTACTGGTGACATCTCATTTATATCTTGAAGGTGAAAAAACACAACAATAAGCAAAACACAAGAAATAGCACATCAATGTGGATTGAGGGCTCTGCTCTTTTTTCTGAAACGAATGCAAACTGTGCTCTTAGGTGTATGCAAATCTTAGAGAGCTGCTGGAAAAACAGTTTAATATTTTAGGTTACCCCAAAATAACTGAAAAATCCACATTGCATGAAGTACGTTATCCAAACAAACAAATCATTGGGTGAAATCAGAGATGGAACTTAGGCCTTGTTTAGATGCATTCTGTAAATTTATTGAAATAAAATATTTTCACATTTAAATATTAAATATAGAGTAATTAAAAAACTAATTGCAGATTCCGTCCGTAAATCGCGAGGCGAACCTAATAAGTTAATTAATCCGTCATTAGCACATATTTACTGTAATATTATTATAGCAATTTATTATCTAATCACGGCCTAATTAGGCTTATTAGATTCATCTCGTGATTTACTGACCATTTGTATAATACGATTTTTTTCAACTACATTTAAAACAACCATGCATGTGTGCAGGTATTTATTTGAAATTTAGAATTTTGCATCTAAACATGGCATTACAAGGTTGCTCCACGGTCGTCGATGGGTGCCACCTAAACGGAGCTTGAAGGAGAATTGTGTACGGACACAGCAGAATGGCCAGCTCGTGAATGTCCCTCTTGGGCATCCTGCTCAAGATCACCTCGAACCCCCAGAAGAAGACATCAATTATCATGAACCCATTCCCGTGCGTCGACGATAAACTTGGCGTCGATCAACGCGCTCCTCCTCGCGAATGCGCCTCTTCAGCCATCTCGTCCATCAACAGGGACCCAAAACCAGCCGAAACTGACGACCTCGCTAGAGGCACTGCTGGTCATCCTTGCCTAGCTAAGGATCCTCTCATGGCGGCCGCCGCACATCAGTACATCACGAGGCGACGACGGAGCTACAAGCGCTGCCTCAAGTCTTAACAACCGAGCTGAAAATCGGCACATGGGCCGAACCGAATAAAGAAACAAAAACGGCCAACAAATGAAAGGACCGAAACATCCACAAATAGCATCACGAATCTCCAAATCACCACCACCATAGAAAACCGAGTGAAAATACATCAACAAAACAACCGGGTGATGGTTAGAAATTCCGAAAAAAAAAGTAAGATCAGAAAAGTCAGAGGGCGATCGAGACTAAACCCTGGCAATTAAAGCCTTCAGTAGCCAAGCAGCAGCTTTAATCTAGCTTCTTGGTCGCCGGGCAATCAATTCGCGCAGCCTTTCGGTCGATCGATCGATCGTTCCCTCTGAATCTCTGATGCAATCAGCATCGTCGTCTACCCTCCCTCGTCAGATTCAGACAGAGACGCCGCGCCAGGGAACGAAGATGTGCAGGCAACGAAATGTCAAAAGGCAGCCGATCGCGAGGTTCCTTCGCCGGCAACGGTTCCTGCCGACGGCGACGACCTGCGGCAAGAGCCAGCCGTGTGGGCAAGGGATCGTCTCCGCCATCTCTCTGGGGCTCTGACCGCGCGCTCGCCTACGTGCTTTGCGTGGCCGCCGGCCGGCCGGCGTCAAAGGCGCATCGGGTGGCCTCTCCGCCGGTCCCTGCATCGTCTGCAAATGCATTGACGGCCATGCGCGCGATCGCCATGATCCTTCACCGAGCCGTCGACAAGCAGATAAATGGCCACTATTCCTGCTACTTGCTTGCAAGCAAAGGTCCGGTACGTCCAATTGCCAGCCGGCCGGCCGACCTGATCGAAGCCGTGCCGCGTCTGGCCCTGTCTGACCGCTGCGACTATATGTCGCTTACGTGACAAAATCAACATCCATCACCTCAAGCAGTTGTACATATATGGACCGTAGGGTAAGATCTATACGGCCCAATTTACGAATTTGTTATGGCCCGCACCAGCCGCTGAGAAGATTGGATGGAGAAATAAGTGTGTTGTGCCTGTACGCACGAGGCTTACAGTCTTGTGATGCGACGCTAGCCACAGAAAGAGAATATCTTTCAGTTTTTTTCTTTTCTTTCTTGTCTTTTCTTTTTCTTGCCCGTAGCTCTTGACAACTGAGTTTTTCTATTCTTTGTCTTTCCTGTAGCTCCCGAAGGAAAGTGAGTTAGTGCGGTTTTTTCTTCCTTTTTTTTGCGAGGAAGAAAAATGAGTAAGCTAGCGTGGTTTTTTTCTTCCTAATTCTTCTCTATTCTTTTTCTTTACTATTTTTCCATTTATTTCCTTCCATCCTTTAACTTTGTTTTCTTTTTTTCCTTTCTATTAATGAGTGAGCTAGTGTAGTTTTTTTTCCTAATTTCTATATGTTCTTTTTCTTTACTTCTAATTTTCTATTTACTTCCTTCCAGATTTCAGATCTATTTACTTCTCGCTTCTATAGGAAGTCGAATCTAAATATGCTTGATGCTACTCAAATGCTCTAACCACTGGACTAAAGGCTCTTTCACTTTTTCCTTCTAATTCTCTCTACGTACATATTTATTATTTTCATTTACTCTTTCTTTCATCTTGCTTTCCCTTCTGAACCTTAGGTAGATATCCTTAATTTATCTTTTTTCAACAATATTCCTCTTTCTCGTATATAATTAGGTGAGTTTCTATATTGGGACAATTCGTTTGCATTGAATAGTGATTTGTGCTCCGTGTACATATTCATTTTATATACTATCTATGTTAGCATGTGTATATATGTTTATAAGAATATTTTTTTTGAAATATAGTTGATTTTTCTTCATATAAAATTATTTGTGCGTGTAATGCTAAATTATTTGTTCCCTTTGTAAACTAAATTGTTCGGTTATGTTGACTCATTTATTCATGATATTTATTTTCTATTATTTAGTCCATACAATCAAATGTTCGTGATGTTTAATATTTTTATTCGTGCATATTATTATTTTGTTTTTTGTGTTTGATTTTTTGTTCATAAAAATAATTATTTGTTCGTGTTGTTAAAATATTTGTTCCTAATAGCCGAAACTAATTATTTAGTATTAAAAAATATTTTTTCAAAATGTTGTGCAAACATAGGCAAGTGTGGTCTTGTTTTAAAGATCTTATCGCAAGAAACACAGTGGTGCAATCGGAATTTAATTTGGATGCTCAATTTAATACCTATTGCTTTTTAAAATCTGAATTTGCATGCACGTAGGTAATGCCACGGTCCTTTTTCAATGCACGAAATCTTTCTCCACATGCAGATTTGCAAACCGTCTATTGAAGCAATGGGCCTAATTACAGGCCCATAATGTTGGTATGCGTCCGCTTGACGATTTGCAATCATCACCTCAAGCGATGTATATCCACGCCCCTGTCTGACGGAAGTTTGGTATGGAACACTGCAACAGAGAAGGAACAGAAGAAAACCGAGCACCAGCTCGGTTGTTTTGTGTTCGTTGTTCACCAGGCCAGTTTCTAACTTTCTATGCTGTGTACGAAGCATGTGTGATGTGCGAGAGTTTCTGCGCGTGTGTAAGGTCTCTGCTCCAGCAACCCTGCTAGCTCCATGGATGTAGCTAGAATTGTAGATCACTGTGAGACCGAGTAGTCCACAACCACGAGTAATTTGCACGGTCACAATCACACAGTGCAGTTCAGTTGGCATCCAATAACACTACTCTCTGTAAAAAAAAAAGTTGCTCTTCCTCTCACGATAGGTAAAAAAAAAAGAGAGGGTTATTCAGGACAAGAATGTTTTCTTGCTAAAAACTTCAGAAAGGAAGAAGTGGAGGAGGCACTTGTCAATACTGATGATCTGAAGGCCACTGCTCAATGACTGATCGATCGAGTCCAATAGATGTGCAGCTGCAGCAGCGGCGCAGTTTTTTTGCTGCTAGTGAACGAAACAATGATTGAGTGAGTCGATCAGGTAGCGAGCAGTGGCTGCAGGGTTCAGGCTGCTTCACCGGCAACGGCGGCAGGTCGATCGATCGCTAGCCTGTAGCTCGATCGCATGCGACAGTTCATGCCGTAGATATGGGACAGCAGCGAATGAAGAATGCGAAAGCAAAGCACGTACGCACGCAGCAAGGCAACAACGGCTACGTGACAGAATAATGCGCTGCACCACATACAGTCGCACAAAGGTACCGTCGTGCCGAACAAAATCTGATCTCGCTCGCACACGCGAGATGCCTGGCTGTAGCAGGATCGGATCATCATATACATGAATTTTTTTTTTCAAAAAACCATCATATACTTGTATGCGTGCCAAAGTTATGTTCAGAGAGAGAGAGAGAGAGAGAGAGAGAGAGAGAGAGAGAGAGATGCATACATACAATTTGTGAATTGTTGGATACAATGAAATGGCTTTGAAGACGCAAGAGCAAGAACGAGAGCTTTGCTTGGTCAGGGACTCAGGGTCTCGGGTCGCCGGCGCGGGTGGGTCGGGTGGTTAGTGGTCGCGCGTGCTGCAGTGACAGTCAAGGCTACCAATGCTGCAATGCGAGCTCCAGTCAGCTGCAGGCTGGTGCAGTGCTGCATGCGCTACTGCTCTACTATCTCTGCGTGCAGTGCAGCAGCGTGTGCGACCCAGCCGGGAGAGCGTATAATTGAGCCCGGAAAGCCTGCGTGCTGGTCGGCGCGTCCGGGACCCCGAACTGATTCTTTCCATCCGACCGTCCATGCATAAATCCTGGTGTTTCAAATTCCCGTGGATCTTCCTTCCTTCGGGGCCTCCATGAGATGGATCAAGCGAAATTTTTCAAGAAAACTAACCCCACTGGATTGTCATTTCTATGGAACTTTGCACTGTAGTATTACTTCCTCCGTCCTAGAATGTAAGATATTAGAAGGTTTAAAATTTGTACCCAAATGTAAGGCATCCTAAGGTGTTTTAGAAATTAATTAATTCCAAATCTGCCATAAAATCAGCAAAATAACAATCAAATAAGGTATTAAATAGGGGTACATGTATCATTTCCTTATCTCCTTAATCTATCATAAAAATGCTAAGATGCCCTATATTACAGGGCGGAGGGAGTATTTGGAATTGTAAACATATGAACAGAACATAAGGGTTGTGGAGGAAATTTAAGTTTCCTTTACTATCGATTTTACTGGAAAATCGTAGGATTTCAAACGTCCACTACTCGAGCCTCTACTTTTTTTTTCTGGCGTGAATATATAGGACTCGGATAAACATCTGTTCTAGCGTTTGAGCTTGTGAGTGTGTGATCATTTGAACGGAAAATAGGTCTCGCACATTTATTTTCCGTTGGTCGCAGTCTCGTACGATTCTTTTCCGGTCACGTCTCGTGCGCAGTTTTTACTAGTGCTGCCATGGACCTGAAAGCATGCACGCGTTGCATTGCATTGCATTGCGGTGGCTCCACCGAAAAAGAAAAGAAAAAAAAACTGAACAGAGGTTGCGCGTCCATGAACACATGGCCCCCCTGCTGGCTTCCCATCGGAACCAAGCGATGCATGCACGGACCTGCGGCGGCTTGCCCGGCCGGCCGGCCAGCCGACCGGGGCCCCGTTCATGTCCACGCGCGTCACCTCGCTCCCGATCAATGGCTGGCAGATGGAGTAGACGACCCCTAGCTGCAGGTGTGCCCCTTGGGTGACCCAAGGAAAAGGCAGCGACGACATGATGCTGAGAGAGAGAGAGAGAGAGAGAGAGAGAGAGAGAGAGAGAGAGAGAGAGAGAGAGAGAGAGAGAGAGAGAGAGAGAGAGAGAGAGAGAGAGAGCATGAACGTGATCCATCGATCGATCGATCAAAGAAAGGCTCCGAAACCAATGGCGCCCGGCTTTCGTTTCGTTTCCAGCATGCACTTTGCATCTCTCTCTCTCTCCCCTTGCTGGTTCGTCCGGACCTGCGGCCTTAGGTTCTCTAGGTCTCAGGGCAATGCAAGGGACGAAGCAAAGAAAAGACACACCCATGGATGGGTCCCTGAATGACGCCTTTTGCATCACGGCCCTGGTGCTCAAAAGGGGAGCCTGCTATGAATACACACACACCAACTCCTAGAATTGGCAGCACCAGCCTTGATTTCAGCGTGGAAGAAGAAGTATCTTCAGATCGATGAGAGGATAACCAGCTTGGTATGCACTACGTACACATATCCTTTATGTTTTGCGAGGTACTTTGATTGTTCTATGGAACATATCATTTGGTAGCAACGGTAGTGTTATGGAACATCATGGGAGCCTTAATTCCTAGTAATTTGGTATCGATCGATATGAGCACTATCCCAAACTCATGAAGTCTTTTATGGTGCATAATACCACCACTTAGTGGTACTATCACGTGACCGTACGTTGCTACGGGTAATGTAAATTTTACCCGAATCTATTTAATACCCCACCCACTTTGTGCTTTTTCACTCCGTGTACACACTGTGCCGTGACCATGTGAGGCATTGATTGTCTGGGTTCCGATTGGGATTCCGATTGATTTGTCTAGTTCTGATTAGGATAATCACTGATTTGTTCGGAACCGATTTGTTCGGGTTCCAATTAGGATTTCGATTGACGAACCAAGGAATCATTGCTTGCTTTAAAAATAAGTAGAGATAGAGATACAACATAGAGGATATCTAACTCTTTATTTATAACGATTATTTTATAATTATTTTTCAGTTATAAATAAAAATGGAGAGATGGAATTATAAAGATAGCTCAAATGAAATGGATTCAGATGTCATTAATGTCTTTTCTTATAGTATCCTTATACTACCTATACTACTCACGTATACCACCTATACTACTACTGACCTATATAGTACCCTTATACTACCTATACTACTCACATATACCGCACTGGAAAAACAGTACACTATATTGTATAATATGCAATTATGCATGGGGAGTCGTAGCAATTTTGCTTGGAAAGCATATATTCCCCTCGGAACCCCTTTTGTCTTCTTCTCAATCACCTTTAGAGGAACACAAGAACAAAATAAAGCAATGATCAGCCCTTTTTCTCATGCCTCTGCGTGATACTGATAGATAGCTAGCATGGGCGCGCCCATTTAAATACTAGATACTGTAGTAAACACTTTTAGACCCCCAACGTGATCGATCGTATATTTTGGATCTTGCTACTAATTAACACGGCCATATCAACAGTAATTAAACAATCATATATTGACCACGCCATGCATGCATGCCCTGCCTACGTGCCGCAATTCGATTCGGCATTACAATATTGTGCGTTCCTGTTATATATGAAGTATAAAACATCTGCCGGGAAATTGAAGTTCAAAGAATTCAAATGTCCTAACCATTTCACTCTTGAGATGGTTGTGTACCGACGCAGAAGCCGGAACTATTTTCTATATCTAAAAACTTTCATTTAATAGTAGTGTATGCAAATACTTCATGAAAGACATAGGGAAAATAAAATTGAATAATGATGTTAAATATTAAGGTTCTATTAGTTTACAACTAACCTATCAATCTGTGCTCCCGCACGGGCTAGTTAAAGCTAATAATTATAATTATCTATCTCATACTCTCTTTCATCTATTAAATATTCTAACACAATACTCTAAAAGATATATATTTATCATTATCTGGTTGCAATAAATTTATTTAGTAATATTTTTTTACTTTGCATCACACCTTCATATATTTTAATATGTATTTATTGAACCCTTTATTTGAACTATGTGAACAAAATAAAAATTGGTATTCTTATCTCTTTCCCCATACATAAATACATGGTGACACACATCATGAATAGTAATTTTATATAAATAATAACATAAATAATATATTCATAATGATAAAAATAGTAATTTAAAATTTTATATTGGAGAATTTTAATATTTTGTTAAATTATATAATTTAAATTCAGATTTATGAGTTACTTTAAATTTTATAATAACATAATTGAACTTATATGCAAATTTAGGGTGTTATTTGCATTATTCTTAATGGTATAGATGGGTAATTTACATGAAGATTAGGGGTTACTTTAGATTATTTTTTATAATGGTAGATATGAGTAATTTAGATACATGTTTAGGGGGTTATGATATATTTTATAATGGCAGAGGTGGGTAATTTAGATACATACTTAGGGGGTTACTTTTAGCCTATTTTCATAATGGCAGAGGTGAGTAATTTAATGGAAAAAATAACAGGTCTAATAGCTATCAATACTATAAAAGTTGAAATAATTGAAACCCTTTCTCACCAAGATTAGGCCCACCGTACCTCTCACGGAGGCCCCACTTGCTAGGTCCAGAGGTTTGACGAAAGGAGGCGGTGGCACATTTTTTGATAGAAGAAAAATATTTCCACCCAAAAGCTAATATTTTTTTCACCAAAACCTTGGACCTGCCCACATTGTATACCCGCCGTCTGGAGATACCATCAAGCGCACGTTTAGTGGAAGAAAATTGATCCACTGCATATTACTTTCCTTTGCACATTCAATCTTCCATAATTCGTGTCACAGTGTGTTTGTAATAATAATACCTGACATTGTTGTGAGATGGAAGGAAAAAACTAGAACCGCGTAGGGTTTTTTGGAAGGTTGATCACTTACTTTCCTTTGCACATTCCTTATCCCATAATTCAAATCACTATGTTTGGAAGGAAAATAACTGATATGGTAAGGTGGATGGAAGGAAAAAATAAGGCCGGGTAGGGTTTTGGAAGGTTGATCTCTTACTTTTCTTTGCACATAATTCGCGTTGTTGTATGCTTGGAAGGAAATAACTGACATCGTTGTTAGATGGAAGGAAAACAAATTAGGGGCATATACGGTTTTGGAGTGTTGTTCCCTTAGCTCGTTGCATCCCATTCTTCCTGCCAATCGAATGGATTTATATATCCCTAGTCGTTGTTCACCAGCGTGCCTACCGTTCTCCTAGCCCCTCCTAAAGGCGCACACTTCCTGGTCAAAGCCATCGACGCCAGTTGTCCTTGAAGTTACCGCCGGCGCCCCTGTCTCCCTAGAAGCCTGCCCTAGAGGCGCACGCTGCCTGGTAGTCGCCACCGGTGCCCCGGTCCGCCAAGAATGCTGCCCAAGAGGTGTGAGGCTGTGCTGGTCGTATCATCGCTGGTTGCAATAGCGTACATATTGAAATTTGTAAGGTAAGATTTTGCTCTCCATCCAAATATCTCATTGATTTTTTTTCTTGCCTGCAATCAAATGTTCTTTCATGTTCCTAGCTTGATCCTCACCATTGGCGCACCTGGCGTGCTGCTCGCCACCACTACACCAGGATGCCAATCAGCCTGCCCTGTCCCCCGAGAAGGCTGCCCAAGAGGTGCGAGGCTGTGGAGGCTGTGTTGGCCGTTTCATTACTAGTTGCAATAGTTTACTAAATTCGTAAAGTAACATTCTGCTCTCCATTCAAATATTTCACTTATTTCTTTTCTTGCCCGCAATCAAATGTTTTTCATATCCCTAGCTTGATCCTCGCCATTGACGGCCCTGGCGTGCTGCTTGCCACGCTACACCAAGACGCCAATCTGTCTGCCCTGTATTTCACGTTGATAATCAAAGATCGAGCTCTTTGTTGAAACTGCTACCGGTAAGATGTTGCTCTCTATCTGTGTGTTTAGATTCATTTATTTTAGATGCCAGTGTTTATAGAGATCCATGTAGTTTTTTATCTGTTTAATATCTAATTGGTTGGTATATTTTGATTTGTTCAACGTTTCTGGGCAGCAACCAAGGATCCCAGGCAGCAACCATTCAGTTTCAATATTGGTTTATGTTCAGTGATAAGAAGTAATTATTTTGGCAGTACGAATCTATTTTTGACCATGATCTCTTTTTTAGCAAGCAAATACACATAATAAAATTTTGTGTGGGCTAAATATTGTAATGCATATTAGGGAAGAGATGTGATAATCCTTTGCTTAAATAAAAAATTTATACGTTAGTATTATGCAATCATGGATAGAGCGACATTCTTACATGTGAGATCAACAAGCATCCATTCGACCTAACATTACCGCAGGTCAGGTCTTCACCTATGCGATTCTTGTGGACTTTCTTTCAATTTTGTATTTCCCTATGGACTACTTGACCTGGCTGCACCGGAGGATAAGGAATGCGTGGAACTGGGCAAAGGTGTGGAGCTACTGCTAGGACATCACATTAGATTATAGAATACTTACTCAAATTCCTGGAAAAACACTTCGGATCTCAGTATTCCAATATAACACCTTTATTAATGTTGGCAAGCTCCATGAGTTTTATATATATACTTATATGCTTTAAGAAATATGATTAATAGAATATTTTTTATGTGGCTGGCGAACAATATTTTTCTAAAGTAATTGGGTCCTCTAGAGTCCCTCAGTTATTTCTGCATTATATACAAGGGCTATGAATATAAATTTTTTGTTTACTAGATTTTTAAAAACACGTGCTAAATTATTGGTTATAAATATGTTTTCGTAAATGCATGGCATATTAAATGGAGATGAAAAAAGAACCCTATCACAGATTGGGTATATTTTGCGAGACGAATCTAATGAGCTTAATTAATCCGTAATTAGATAATGTTGTGCTACAGTAAACATATGCTAATAACGAATTAATTAGGCTTAATAGATTCGTCTCGCAGTTTACAGACGAGTTATGTAGTTAGTTTTTTAATTAGTCTATATTTAATACTTCAAATGTGTGCCGGCATTCTTCAAAAAATTTACGGTCTTACATTTAAGCAAGGGCCTAGTGTAGCTAAAATAGCTTGGGCAATATACAGTAGTAAATGTTTGGAATGTCAAACACTCAGGGCCGGGGTGATGTCAATAATCAACTTAATAGGATTTTAGAACCTAATGAAATATTATTTTCAGGGCTCCTGTGAGAAAAATGCTACACAAATTATTACGATTTGACTTTGCAATAATACTCTGAAAGACAGCTTAATATGATTAGGTCACGATGGGTTAGAAGCTCCTTCAAAAGTTTGCAATCATAGCAGCATCAATTGGTTGTTGTTCTGAGTCATCCTGATCTAACTGTTTTAAGTGCCAGAGGTCGGTTTAATCAAACGATCAAGATACCCTTTTGAAAAGAACTCGTATGCGCACTTAAAGGCTTAAAGGTCCATTGTCACATTTGAAACTTTTCAACCATTCTTTTCTCCCCTTTTCTTTTCTCCCGATGCCTTTCTGTTGGCTTTCAGCTCCTTTAAGGAAGTGTAGGGCTCTCCTCCTTTTATATTGACGTGATGTTTGCACAAGACCCGATCGATGATGGACTGATGTGCCGGGGACAAGCAGATCGATCGATGTGCGTACTCAAGTCATTGTTGGCACCTTCAAATTAAGATCGACCTTATATAATCAGGCACCACTCTGATAGTATGTTTGCTACTCAATATAGTCATGACTTGAGTCACAGTAAAGGGATGTTTCCAACATCGCTGAAACCTCACCATGGGTAAAAATTCTATTTATAAAACAGTTAACACAGTTTGAAACGACATTCGGATCGATCCCTTGTTCAAATTAAACCTCATGTTCCCAACAAAAGTTCATGGAAAAGTGCATACTTCAATATATGAAGACTTCTACTGGTAATAAAGTAGTTGATAATTGTATCCTATTAGTTGTTTGCTTCACATTATGATGTTGACAGCAATTTTAGTGTTTACCAATATAGCTAAACCACCTTCTCAATATAAGAAACTTTTACACATGCACCCTGATGGAAGGATACTGTAGGATGAATAGATGTTATACAGTGCACCTATGTAAACACATTATTGCAAGTTTTGGTTTTTTTTTGAAAGGAACAAGTTTTGGTATCTTAGCTAGCATGCATGCTGCAGATGCATATGCATGGATTTCTCTTAAGTGACTTTTTTTAATTAAAAAATCAAACAAGCAGTGCACAACTCAAACTTTTATACACTTTTTTTTATAATTGTATACACTTTTAGAGCTGCAGTATAAAAAGGACGGAGAACCAATGAACACAATACATGGGAAAGGCAGCGGCATGATCTGCCCATACTTGGCATCTCTCAATCTCCTGGCTAGCTCCTCCCTTTTCTGCACTGACGCGACATGAATGGATGTGGGGCTGATCTGATCAGTCCTCGTGTTACTTTCTTTTCTTTTCCGTTTAATTTTCAGGGGGTTGTAGGACAGCCGGCCCTGCATCGATGTTGGGCATTCTCCAGTTTTGTTCTTGGAGGGGGAGAACTGGAGAAGGCCCAGGGACCAACTTTTTGCACCCTTTGCTGCCATGGAATCATACATCACAATTACCGAGGCCACAAAGTGTGTGTGTTTTACCTTGGCGAAAAGGGGCGGCGTTCCTAGCCCCTTTATTCCAAGTTTTCAACACACGCACACACATGCTGAAAAAAGATGATGGTGGTAGTACAGTACAATTGCAAGCATAACCCCTCCCCCCCCCCCCCCCCCCCCCCAAAAATAAATAAATAAATAATTGCAAGCATATTTAGTTTATAAATTATAGAAGAAATAAAGCAAACTCTTCTAAGAGGAAACTGAACTTGCTATTAGTGTTTGTCCAAAATTGTTCCAGAAACTAATTACTAGTTTTCCTTGAAGTCTGTAAACCATATATAGGTAGTTTTTCAACTTAAGATCTGTTCTACTTCCATTTGGTAGCAACATGATTAGACATCTACATCAACTCGCCAGACAAACAAATACAATATAGCAGACGGCAAGACAAATAATTGACATTACTTTGGCAGTTTTCTGTAGAGCATTTTCTTTTCTGGAGAACAATCTGTACCATTAGTAGTACTAGTGACTGATCGATAAGGCGTTTTAGCCCCATATATGGCTAATACACCCGAGGGAGAAAAGACTTGTCTCTTTGGTGCCATATGTTGAAGGCTATGCTTCGGGATCTAAAGGCAGAGATCCTACTATGGTCGTAGCAGTGGAAATGTTATAATGATATGAGAGAGAGAGAGAGAGAGAGAGAGAGAGAGAGAGAGAGAGCTTTTCTTGGCTGATGTTTTGAAAGGAGGAATGGGAACAAAGGTACCAAGCAGATACAAAAGGAGGGGAAAGCGATGAAGCCTTATGGGCATCTCCATTTCTCTAACCCGATATAGCTTCCATTGGTGGGGTGTGTGTTCTTGAGAGATTCTAAAAGCTCTTCATAGAGCGAGACCTTTTCATCCTCCCCCCTCTTGGAATTAGCATCGATTAAGATCCGCTTTACAGCCACCATGATGGCATCTTCGTCCTCCTCCAACCTCAGTGATCACCTCGTGCAAGATGACCTCCCATGGCCTTCTTCTTCCTCCCTGCCATTTGCTCCAGCTCCCCACAGCGCCGTTATTGGAGGCAGCCATCAATGGAGCCAGCAGACCCAAACTCTGTAAGCACCTGCATGCTCACTGCTACTGTTGCTTATGTTTACAATTCTCTTAGGGCCAAAATTACAATATTTTCAAATTTTAACAATATTGTTTGCATTTCTTTCCATCTTTCTCCCACTCTCCCTCTCTCTCAAATTAAGGAAAAAAATAGGATGCCGTGGAGTCTATCCATGTTCTTTACTATCTGGACTTTTCCTAAGATTTGGAGTTTTCCTCTGCATGCTTGTTCTCTCCCTCCCTGTTGTCTCTATGGAGTCTAGGGAATTGTAGCTCGGCAAAATGACAACTATAGGCAGAAAGAGATAAAAGAACAGGCGAAACTTATGCGCATGACACCATCCAAAAATTTGTTGGTTTCCTCCGAAACGTTTCTGTGCAGTTTTCCTTTTGTCATGGACGCCATGACCATTTCTCGTTTGGTCAGATGAATTCTTTTTTAAACTTCGCCTTGATTCTTGCAGAAACTGTGCTGATCACCATTATCACTCCGACGAGCTTGAGGTCCTCCTCTCAGCACAAGGCCACAACCACAGCCATCACGCTGCTTCTCCATTGATCCCTCACCAGCTCAGCTCCCTGCTGATGATGCAAGAACTAGGGTTCCAATGGAGCAACTGCAGCTTCGCAGACACCTCCTCCGTGCCCATGAACGGCCAGCAAGATGGGCACATCAGCAAGATCAAGGAGGAGCAGCCACTGAACTCAAGGTCATCGTGTGCGGGCACGGCGGCTATTTCTTACCATGACATCGATGTCGACGGCGGCGGTCTCCCAGCCATGGCCGCCGCCGACCTGGACGGCAGCGTGCTCCCGAGCGTCAACATCTCGCGGCCGCAGCAGCTAAAGGCGTGGCCGGGCGACGCGTTCGAGATACTGGCTTCGTCGAGGCTGTGCAAGACGCTGCTGCTGAGCCAAGCTTCTTCAGTACTGCTCCATAATGGCATGCCTTTGTTGAGATCAGAGCATGTGCCCTATGGCCCTCCTCCTGCTCATCCCCAACAAGGACCATCCGGCGGTGACAACTACAAGCAGGTCAGTCAAATTTAAGTACGGTGTAGTCGTGTAGAGCTTGCTTGCTTGCACAGTATTTTTCCTCAGACAGAATCACAGAACTGAAAGGAAAAGGATAGCTATAGTAATGGAAGTGTAGGGCTGATAAGTGTGTGGTACTTGTGCTATCTATAACAGTGTATATATAAGTAAGTACCATTCGCAACGCTGCCATTGTTTAACTTGAATTGCATTTTCCCAGAGAATTATATGTATATCCAGCGCCCTAAAATACTTGTACCTGATTCAAATTTGATTTAGAAAACTTAGCTTTAGGAAAGCTCAAGATGCATCAAACCATGAGTCATCAGTTGCAACTGCTGATAAGTTTTATTCTTTGGCTGAACATCTGGTGCATGGTATATATGCTGTTGTGTCTTAAAACTCAAATATGAAGTATAGCCTTTTCACAGTTGTCGTATATTAACGTTCAAAACCTGAGCATGTCTTGAGATATCTAATTATTTGACTTAAAATACTAATTTATAGGTGATAACAGGGACTCTTTTTTTCTGAATTATTTAGAGTACTCTGACATGAAAATTACAAAGATGCATGGCATTTCCTCCCATCCACGCACCTCCAGAAAACTAAATGCTGATCACTATAGCCTCCTAGTCGCCTAGACAAAGAAGTTTTCTTGAAGCATGAACTATGTGTACGGTACAAACATGCATCATGTACATAGGACAACCTATGCACGTAGCTAACAAACCCCCCCCCCCCCCTAAATTATAGGTCGTTTTGATAAATCTAGATATATGGTTCTTGCTATGTATCTAGACATAGTATTTATCTAATATCTGGATTTGCTAAAAGGATCTACGATATGGAATGGAGGGAGTATTGACAAGTCACTGCGAACTAGCTCTCCTGTTTTACAGGCACGTCGTAGGCATTTATGCACATATTTTAGACAAAAACAAAGTGTATACATGCTATTTAATATTTATTTTGACCCGCATTCTATTTGTTGAAATTATATATAGTATGTTTAGTGTACATAATTGTATAACAAGATTATATTATTCATATTTCAAAGCGCTCGCACTAGATAGCTATTTGGGTTTATAGTTATAACGATACATTGTTGGAGAACTTAATAGTAAAATTCTGCTTTTGAAGAGTGAGCTGAGACAAAAAAAAATAATAATTTCTCTTGTTCTTTTTTTAAAAAACTTGTATTACTTTTTTTAGAAAAAAAAACCTTGATCAAAGAGGAAACGTGTACCGCATATTATTGCTAAATAGTACTCCAGAGCAAGGGATACTAAATAACATAATGAGCCACATATATCGTATGGTACCCAGCTAGTATAGCTACCTACACATTATAAACACAGCGTTTTTTTTATGCCAAAAGACACTGAGCTTTCAGTCACACGTACAGGACCATTTATCCAGCAGTAGTTCTGATAGATCATGCTGGAGTGCATGCATGCAGCTGGTAAGATAAGATGGTAGGATGATGCACATACTGATGATCGATGAGCTAGCTTATGTTCCTGACGGATCTGCAGTAGTAGTGCTAGCTGCTGCCAGTGCACTGAGAAGCAAGCAAGAGCAGCTTGCAGCTGATGAGCAAGCTATTAAACCAGCTAGGCCCGGGCGGCCGGTCCATGTTGTACAAGTACGCGGCCTCTCCTTTTCGCGCTGCGTGCGCGCAGGCGCAGGCTTTAGGATCCGGAGTGGCCTGCGCCATCCTTTTCGGCCCAAGATGATCAGTGCCACCCGTAGCAGCATGCATGCAATGTGATGTGCCTGCCCCTCTCGCTAACATGAATCGGCCTTGAGTTAGTTCAGCAACTGTTACTCGCAGGCTTTATTTGCAGTAGTACTTACAGGCGATGCATGCATGCCATCTGCAAATGATTCTTCTCTTATACTCCCTCCGTTTTAGTTTTTCTAAGGAAATAGATTTAGTTATGCATCTATATATACAATACATCTATATATATAATCTAGTAATAAATATATATCTAGAAAAGCTAAAATAACTTATAATTTGGATTGATTATTTTTTTTTTGAAACGACGTTTTGATTACTAATGGCCGCATGCATGTGTGCGAGCTTTTGCAGATGGGTGCGCCTCCTTTGGCGAACGGCGGGGCGGCCGGAGGAGGCCGCCATTGGAGCGCGGAGCACGACGCGGCGCCGGCGTGTCAAAAGGCGGCACGCCCGGCGGTGGTGCCGTCGCAGTCGCAGGAGGCGCCGTCGCTGAAGAAGCCTCGAGTCGAGTCGCGCTCCTCCACCATCGTCCCTTCTTTCAAGGTATGCAGCACGTTTGTATATCTATATGTGGAGAGAGATCTAGCTAAGCTCGGTTACGTTGTTGCTCCCAAGAAGAGTACTATACCTCGCCTATAGGATTAGCATACTCATGCTGCCCTTTGATTAGGTAAGGAAAGAGAAGTTAGGGGATCGAATTGCAGCTCTTCAGCAGCTGGTCTCACCGTTTGGCAAGGTAATAACATTTAAGAGCTACCACCAAAAGATTACTTGGACTTTCAGTTTTCATGTATGTATATCTCCCTCTGTTGAAAAAATATACTCATATGTAGGTATTTTCTAACTTTGATCTGCATTTTTAAGCTTTACCAATTTTTTTCTCTGCTAAAATATATTGATTTTTTCTAGCTTTACAACATCAAATCAGTTTCATTAATTCAACAACAAAGTATATCTTGATTAGTTCATCTATTTGGTATTGTGGATGCTAATTGCTAATATATTTATGACTACAAGCAGCAAAGAGTCGTCCACCTTAAGGTGGACGCTCTATTCAACCTTAAACATAGTTCAGGGTTATTTTGCAAGCATGTGGGAGTACATATTAATTCTGCACCTGATTATGCGCAGACTGACACTGCATCGGTGCTCATGGAAGCCATTGGGTACATCAAGTTTCTTCAAGACCAAGTCGAGGTGATGACTGTCAAACCATTTAAGCTCAGCCACACTACTGGATTGATTTAATTGTTTCACTCTTAATTAGCTACGATTGAGAACTGATGATATATAAGCTTGATTTCTAAGAAGAAGAAGAAACTTTCCATGTGCTGGCAAATACTAGGATTTCCTCCTGATATCAGTTTAATCACCCCCTGCAGACTTTGAGCGGGCCCTACTTGAAATCCTCCAGAAATAAGAAACCCAGCAGGACACCACAGAGGGTACAGTACATTCTACTCTCTATCTAATCAAGCATTCATTTCAAAAAAAATCCAACGAATCTTGCTGATCTAGTGTTCTATGCTGCTTTGCACTGTGGTGTGCTGAACCAGGGGTCTTCGAACGCAAATGGTGGCGAGCAGGAGGAAACACGGCTTGATCTGCGCAGCAGAGGGCTCTGCCTGGTGCCTCTCTCGTGCACGTCGTACGTGACCAACGAGAATGGAGTCTGGGCTCCACCCAACTTCAGGGGAAACTGATTCATGTCAGCTAGGGACACAACACAGCAGTGTACTCGGAACTAATTGACGGTTAATCAGAGTTCTTCCGGCCAAAAAAAGAAAAAAATATGTATCCTCCGTCCTTGTCTATTTGACGCATTTGATTCTTGTCGGGACACACCCACACATACAACGGTTAGCTTATCATCTCCTCCACATAGCAGGATAGCACCCAAAACGAAGAAGGCTAGAGATGGACTGCACTGCACCATGAACTTCACAGAGCTCCATTGGACAAGCATGGCGCTAAAAATTTGATAAACTTTTGAGGTCTTATATCGTGAGCCATCAAAATATACAGAACATGGATAATCACTCCATGGATATAACATGGCTGGGGTGAACAAAGAAGTACATGCAAGTTAGGTGCATCCATTAGGTAACCACTCTTGTGGCATGTCCTGCAAGGTTGCAATACAACAGACCCAACAAAATCAGTAGTTGAGGCATCCGATACTTTGATATGCACAGCGCAAAACGCATCATGATGTGGACCCTTTGCTGCTTGTAGTCATAAAGGATTCACCGCAGCCACACTCCCCTTTGGAATTTGGGTTTATGAACACAAACTCGGACCTAGAGCAGGAATTTTTAGTTAATAACTGAAAAGAGATAAGCAGGGGGCAAATAAAACAGTCTAGGAGGAGCCATACTTCAGTGGATCATCAACATAGTCCATCTTGGTGCCAATAACATGCATTAAAGCCTTGGGGTCGATAAGCACTTTAACCCCTTTCTCCTCGACAAGCTCATCAAACTTCCCCTTCTCATCTGAAATTAGATGATGGTTATTGAGGAGCAAGATCAGAAGCAGCCAGGTGAAGCCAGCAGACAGCAGTAACAACAAAGCAAAAGGGTTAGATATTCAGAACACAATACAATGATGCTTCGGTGGCCTTTAAATATCATGCATGTTCATAAATGGTAGAGAGCTAACTGTGTGGATCAATTTATGTGGACAAAATCATAATGGTACCTGCCACTCCGCTTACTCACCATCACCATCAGTTTCTACAAAATTTCACCGGATAGTAATGTTACACTTGGAGGCTACAACTTATCAGACATGGCCAGGCTTTTTATAGCAGTGATTAATGCTGATGCAATTGTAAAAAAAAAGGTATATGCTGGGCAAGCAAGAGAAACAATCCAATCAGGTATTATGACAGTATTAAAATAACATTGAACATCCAACCTAGATACCTAAATAACAACTATATGGTAAGAAAACTAAGCATGGTATAGACACCATGGTCAGCAGCTTATATGGAATTCTACATATTTGATACCAGGGACAGTATGCAGCAAGATATGTAGCAAGTATGCAAGATGAGCTTATTGAATTTGAGGGGCATATCACTTTTTTTTTCTGTCATTTTCTGAGCCCTCTAAAAAACTGTCTGAAGTTTGTTGAAGTCAGGAGGTTCTTGGTATGAAAGTGAACCTATGAAGAACAGGTACAGGAAGAAACAAGGAAAGCAGTAATACCGGCATAGTTGAGCGTGTATGAGAGGCCATTGCAGCCTCGCGCTTTGACACCGAGCCGCAGATACGGCCGCTGCCTGAGGCTGAGGAGCTGCCGGATCCTGGATGCTGCGGCATCCGTCAGCGTGACGGCCTGCCTCCGGATGGCCTTATTGGCCGCAGCCCTCAACACGGAGGACGACATGGCTAACTGGCTGCGGCTTCCTCAGCAACCCTCCTCCAAGAACAAGCTGCACAAGCAAGGTCCTAGTGGGATCACATAAAAATCAAGGCAAAATTGGCTGGTGGACACCCTTCAAACATGGATTTTGCTACAGACCACTAAAAAAGAATGGCTTTGCCAAAATACACTACAAATCACTGGCAGTTTGCTGCTGGACACTATAGCTCTTATAATAACATTTTCCACTCAAACAGGTAAGAAAACATAATTTCCGGATAAGAATACCCCTGGCCCTTCGGGGCAACATTTTAGCACCATAACATGTTGATTTCAGCAACATTTCACCATAGGAGAGCACGAGGGGAACATGCCAGATGGAAAAACTAACTCTGAGCACTCCACTTGCCTCCAATATTCCAATCACAAGCATCAGGTACACTTTTCCATCACAAAAATTAGGCGTACGAACAAATGAGCAGTACCACCGGATACCAGAGACAGATCAAACTATGCTGTTTTGATGAAGCCCAAATTTTCTGCGCTACCCAATTAAACTAGTATGCTTTTAACAAAAAAAACTGACCTGACCTTGAAAAGAAACTAACAAAAGAACTGCATAAAGCATAACCCTAGGTCTCAACAAATCGTAATTAGTCACAAATCAACACAAACTTATTTCACCAAACAGAAGGATCCGTGGGGGGAAACGCAACAGAGAATGGGAATCATCCGACCTAGACCTGGAATCAAACAGACGACCACAGCACGGTGTACTCCGCCGTCCGTGGACGCGCGCCGGAAGGGGCCTCCGCGGGGCTTCGCCGCGCGCCGGGAGGGGAAGACTAGGGGGGGGGGGGGGGGGGGGGGGGCCTCGACCAAGCGGACCGCCGCCGGGATGGATCTCCGCCGGAAGGGGTAGACGCCGCCAGGAGAGAGGCCGCCGCCGTCGCCTGGATGTCGCGAGGGAGGGAGGATGCGTTAGGAAATGGAGAGGCCGATTTCGGACCGCGATAGGGTGGGATTGGCGCCCGCGTACCTCGCCGTGACGTGCTCCTCTTCTTCTCCGAGACGTTTGGAATTGGAGACCCGGATTGGAGGCGTCTGGAAGGCGGAGACGCGAGATCGTTCACGAGGAGGAGTTCCGGTACGTTTCGTGATTCTACCAGCTGGGCCGACCGACCGGGCCTTCCATTTCGGCCCACAAATTGCCAAGGACTGGCGGACGTCCAATGCTAACTGATGTTGAAGTCCCCCTAAAAGAAAAGGTGATGTTGAAGTGTATATCCAGCGAATATTACTCAGCTTTCGCAAGAGGAAAAAAAAATAGAGAAGGAATATTACTCAGCTTAACCAAGAGTGAACGATGCTGCCACAGCATACAGGTTAAACCGAAGAACAAGAGATGCTTGAGAAAGCAAGTCGGGCAACTGCTCAAGTACATTAGCACACAGCCACACACATACGTGAAGTGCATTAATCAATATACTCCATTCGACTGATTCAATCTTAGGAGGAGTGGTTCATCAACAAATCAACTAATGTGCCAGCCTGCCCTTCACCATGCCATGAATCAAGCATGGTAAACCAACAATATTATAGCAAGCAGGGTAAGGCAACCGCAACAATCAATAACGGGAGACTGGATAATGGCCTCTTTAGGAGTGGTGTGATACAGCAGCTGGTGCTGCTAACAAGCTGCAGCAGCAGCAGCAGTTCAGTTCTTGAGCTCGGGGAGAAGCAGCCCCCTGGCGTGCATCTTCTTGTACATCCACTGCCAGTTCTCCGGCCGCACCTCCCCGCCCAGCGCCCGCGTCACCGACCCGCCGCTGCACGCCCCGACCTTGCAGCACTCCTCAAGCGGCAGCCCCTTCACCAGCCCGTACAGGAACCCGCTCGCGAAAAGGTCGCCTGCTCCGGTCGTGTCCACCGCGTTACTCTCCCCGATCGCCGGCACTTGAACGACCTGCACCCAATTCAACCATCATTGTTGCTAGGCAAAATAGACATTTTAGTCCCTCAACTTTAACTTGAGGGTCAAATTCGTCCCACAACTTTCAGATCGGCCAATATAGTCGCTTAACTTTTGTTTTTAGGTCAAACTCATCCTTGTGATGTATTATACTCCATAACAATATTAGATTTATGAAAAAGTCCTCTTTACCCTTGTCTCCTTCCCTTTTCTAAATTCCTTAACAGTTTATTATTAATAAAAAATATATTTAGCCAATGCAAGCAAATTAGTGTAGTAGCATGAGCATCTATGCATTTAGGAGCTGGACATCATAAGTGTTTAATTTGAAATATAACATTTTATTGATCCATGCATCGCATTGTATTGCGGGCACATGAAGAATAAAATTAAAGCTACTTGCTTCGAAGTTGAGCGAACACTGACACACAATGCATCGCACTGTATTGCAGACGCATGGAGAATTTTAAAATGTTGAGGAATGTTGATCGAACAATGACACAAAAAGTAAACATTAAGTAGAGGAAAAAGAAACTAAGGGTAAAAAGGACCTTTTGCATGTATCCATGTTATTATGGAGTATAATATCAGCATAAGGACGAGTCTGACCGTAAAATGAAAGTTAAAGAACTATATTGGTCAATTTGAAAGTTGAGGGATGAACCTAACCTTGGAACAAATTTGAGGGACCAAAATGGCTATTTTTCCTTGTTGTTACATACTTGTGGTCAATTAACATTTTATTCTTGTAGTATTATTGTTAGGTCCTACTAAATATTCAGCCTGCTCATTTGCTAATGTTTCCACATTGAGCGCATCAACTGAAAATGTTTATTGTCATTCTTCAGAAGATACTATCCAGATGTCATTCTTAAGAAGATCGCCATCGAAATCGGCTGCAAAAATTGTTAACTGACCGTGCAGTTTACAATTTGACAAGAACTTGAACCTCACCTGTTTGCCATGTTTCGCCGTACATCCCTTTGAAGCAAGTGTCACCACGGCCCATTTGCAGTACTTGCCCAAGAATGCAAGCGCCTCCTCTGGATCTGATGTCGGACCTCCCCTGCAGATACAGGCAACAGATGAACTCCAGGTATATATACCTTAGGTAGCACTTTGTTACTGGAAAAGATGTGAACGAATATTTTTCTTCTCTCTTTGAATTCACCATTCTTTTGTCTGTCCCTACTTAGATCCGTCAATATACGATTGTAGCAAGACTCACCCTATAACCTCTCTAGCTTCATCCTCGTTGGCAAAGCAAAGGTCAATGTTGCCAGTCTCCAAAAGATTAATGAGTTTTGACCTAGAGTCACGAACCATCTGCATGTATCCAATCAATCAGAGTAAAATCAGATAGCATTTACAAAGTTGACCTCAACCGAGCAATTCTTTTTGCGTAAGGAGAGCAATTAGTTAGTAAAGATGCTTACAGACCTCAAAACTGGCCAAATCTAATGATACTGAAAGGCCTTCCTGTTTAGCAATCCTAATAGCTTCAATAATCTGTTCCATGTTCTGTTGTGCATATCTCACAACAAGCCACTGCATCAAAAAATTCAGAATTAACAAAGGCTGAAAGACATATATGCTAGGATGCCTTTTTCAAGAATAATATATCATGAAATAGATGTGCAGGAACGAAGGAAAAAGAAAGCACCTTGGAGCCTTTGAAATCCTCTTTTCTAAACTCATTGGCCTGTTACATGGACAAATGATCTCACAAATCATAAGATTGTTAAGAGATAAGTAACCTATGCAACATATTACGCTGCATCAAACAAGTGGATACCTGCATCTTGACTGCACTAGATAGGCATGGCCGCATGGTGCGATTGCCACTTGCATCAACCAAGCACGCACACTACAATAGGTATGCTTTTCAGCCTTATCCACTATACAGTAAAATAAGGGCAAAAAAGATAAATTCTGGCTTCAAATGTTAGGCTACCTGAGCAGTGTGCCCTTTTTTGGCCCTTAATCTTGTGAGATCTACACCACTAAAACTCATATTGTTGACAAACAAAATGCCCTGGCTGTCGTCTCCACAAGCTCCAATTATTCCAGTTGATATCCCAAAACCAGCTGAGAGCCCACGAATTGTGTTGGCAACGCTTCCACCAGCTATTGTAGTTACTGGAGTGAGATCATTGCGGGAAGGAAGGATGTGGGCATTCACTTCAGTAAGAATATGATTCAGCTCGTCAATGGACACCTGTACATAAAACCGTTGTCAGATGAAATTCAGAACCCAACCCAATGATACGAAATTTTGCTTTCCCTTGTAAGTAATGCTAGGTTAGTTGCATTATCTTGGTATCGCAAAACCAATCAAGGCTCAGAATGTAATTCATAATGCTAATGCGACCACAGTGAAACAGACTGGATGTGTGATTCTTCAACCTCCATACAATAGCTAAAAAGGCTGTAGATGTTGTCAGCTAGCATAAGATTAATTCCTCTTTTCTTGGTAGATTTGATTCAAAAAAAATTAAAGTTGCATCAAAGAAATCTTATGATAGCATGGAATTGTTCCTGTACATGTATGCATGTGCTTTTGCTTTGTTTACAAGCTAAAGTCAAATGTCTCCTTGGAATTAAGCTTTTTTTTTAAGGATCCTTGGAATTAAGCTAGTACCATGGCAAGGGAAATTGATAATATTTCAGCATGTTCAACTAAAGAATCTCTGGCTGCCAATTCCTAAATGAGAGAGTTGATAGATAGAGGGAAAGCCTGTAACCTATTTATTGCACATAATCCAAAAGATTCAGGTACGAAGTATGACATTTTAAAATCTATAAGTTAGAATCTAACTGCCACGGAATTATGATTTCATCTACCAAAAAATGCATTATAAGACAGAGGGACCATACACACTTCCTTACACAAGGACAGCGGTCACATCAGAAAAGGTGTTAATTACTAATTGGCTGAGTGTCTTGAGTCAGGTAGAACTGATTTTAAGATTCAAGATCATTCCAAGTACTACTTTTCTCCCTTGAAAATTACGGGGAACTCCTGTATGGAGATCACATATGACAGTGGCAAAATTAATTAATCAAATTTGACAATATGCTGAGCCTGCAACTACATATCTTTGCATAGAAAAGTCAAGAATGTCTGACGACCATAACAAGCGTGATGGTTTCTTTCATTAAATAGTTAGGTGTCGACAGACCAATCAGTTCAAGAAACGTTAGGCCATGCTTGACCATTCCTGAAGTGTGCAGTGCAGAGCATGCCAAACCATCAGGCAAGCCCTTTTTCAGTGAAAGCAACACCAAATCTAATCAACATAGCTGCAGTTTACCAACGCAAAGTACAGACCACTTCAGATTTGGAAAATATCGGCCTGTACGCCCAGTACTTGCTTTGAACTATTCTGTTCAAGTACAGGAAGAGTGGAACCATGTGGAACAAAAGAACAGGCAATTTCTTGACAATCCGAGGAGACATAACAAAAGTCAGTAGGGCATTCAATCATGAAAGCATGTGCCTTGTAAAAAGGTGAAACAAAATTAGCTGCACGAACCATTTCAGGAATAAAGAGTACGGCATAATAAAAGAAATTCCAAATGAGATTGAACAGGTTGCTTCTAATGCAGCACTTCGGTTTTTCTCCAGAAAAAATAGAGTTCAGAAATTGAGTAAATTAGAATACTGAAGAACAAGAGATCCAAAGTCACATGGCCGGCGGCCAGCTAGGAAAAGGAACGTGGTCGGGACTCAATTGAAGCTAGAATTCGGCAGTAATGCAACAGCCTACCTCTAAACAACCACGTGATGGCAAATGATCCACTCGGAAACTCAAAAGGAAAAGAAACGGGAGGAACGGGGTGAGAATTCCCATGATGTCGGACCTTGAAACAGAAAAGGAATTTCCGACGACGAACAGCATTAAGAAGAAGAACATCTGGCAATCAATACCGCATAACTGATAGAAGTGGTTACTGCCTCCGTGAGTCCGGCCATTGCAGGGTACAATTAATTGGCGTTGCAATTTTCAATTTGTGAATTGAACGGATTGAGAACGCCTGGAACTGTTGAAGTGAATTGTAACCATACGGCCGTATTGCGCGCGGAGAGGGAGGAGCGCGGAAGTACCTGCTGCGAGCCGCCGCGGTCGCCGGGGACGCGGTCGAGGAGGGACCAGTCGACGCGCGCGACGTGGTCGATCAGCGCGGAGAGCTGGAGCCCCAGCACCGCGGGCGCCGCCGCCGCCGCCGCCTCCATGCCGGGCCGGAGGGAGGACGGAGGCTGCTGCTGCTGCGGGTGCTCTGCCTCCGCGCCCATATGGGAAGGTCCTAGTGAATTGGCCGGTCTCCCTCCGCTGGCCCTCTCCTCGAGCGGAGGAGGAGGAGGAGGAGGAGGAAACGGTCGCCGGCGCCGGCGGTGTGGGGGGCGGGGCCCGTGTCGGGAGCAGATGGGATTGCATGCCTCCGATGGGAGGGCTTCTTCGCCGCCGTTTTATAGGAGGTCAAAGAGGGGCAAACTTCTTCGGCACTCTTCATCACTACCCTTGCATGGATCTCGATGCATCATGCTCGATTACGTGGATTATTAGTCGCCGTCATTAATGGCATTATTATTATTTTGACTTATTTTTTAATTAATTACATGGATGGCTCGTGTACAAACGTACCACACGCCAGGTGTTTACTTTAACCACAAGTGCACCTATCATTTATGCGGTTATTTCTTTCGGTAACCAAGTGCAAGTTTAGCTATCGCCTATCGATGTATTTTTCAGTAAAACTTAGTCAGAAGACAGTGATAAATAAGTTATAAAGTATATATTCTACCCCTTTGAGAACTAGTATAGTGTTTATATGGAAAAGAATAATGCACTTCAACAGATGACCTGGACACTTCTCCTGTGTAACGAGGTGTGTGTTACGAGGTGTCTGTGGTAGCTTTATTAATTTTAAAACCTAGCAATTAAGTCCCTTATAGATATTTACAACGGCACTGCTAGCATTTGGACGTCCGATCTGAATTTTTTCGTTGAATGGTCCATCATAATATTGCTAAATAATAGTTGCAACACCAGAAATTAACGTTTGCAACATCAAAAAATATGCATACAAATGATTCTGATATTCTATTCGAGGATGAAAAATTCCCACTGTAATATTAATATCATGTTTTATGCAATATCCACTATGCAATATAAAGAAATAATAATTGTAACATCGATATTTGTCTCTTGCAATATGGGTCGGAGCGTCTGATTTCTTCTGCGCGTCGGACGTCCTAATTCTAGAATTACCGTATTTATAAGAGCTCTTTTATAATGATTGTAAAGTACCGGATGGTACTTAGAGGTACTTTTCCTTACAAATTTTTGTGACCGTTGATTAAAAAACATAATTTAGAAACTAAATTAATAATGATTAGGTTACTACAGTAATTATAGTAATGGAACTCCTACCTGACTAATCCCCGTCGTCCTAGAGTCCTAAGCCTCACGAGAGAAACTTATCATCCCGCAACGCTGTCATTCGGTCAACCTCGCCCACGTCGCTCGTCCTCGCAGCGGTGGTGGCCCGCTTGATGCCACAGCGCCAGCGCCGGCGGCCCGCTCGCCCTCGCCACGCTGGCAGCCCGCTCGACACTGTTGCGCTGCCGCCGCCGCCAGCTCGTCCTCGCCGCTCTGGCAGCCTGCTGGACGCCGCAGCGCGAGCGCCGCCGCCCCACTCCGCTCCACCGGGCCGCCGCCTCGCTTGTCCTTCCGTGGATTAACTTGAGGCGAGGTGAAGATTGATGATACAGGTATTAAATCGAAAGAAAAATATCTGCCAAATTTTTTCACCATCAAGCACTCAGGCGACTCCTATTGCTTTCAAGAAAAGCCGAGCTATGCTCTTTTCAAAGAAAAAAAAGCACTCAGGCGACACCAAGTTAACTTTGTGATTTGCGTTGCTAGTGGATCTAAAGGTGCGGCCCACAAGCTGTTCATTGTTCTCTGTTCACAAGATGCTCACAAGGTGTTTCACGTATTGTGTCCAGTGTCCTCTGTTCTGCAGGGATCAACGATACTTACTCCCTTGCTTGAACGAGTTGCACCTTGAGTTTGTGTGGTTCAAGGATCCATTATTTCAGGTGACAAAATTGTGAGTAACTATGTGATGATATGGGCTGGTTTGGGATTGGTTGGTGTTTCCTAAACATTTTATGTAGGAAGCTAACCAAGATTGACTAGGGGCGTCTGAAACTCTGGACAATTGTTCATAAAAATTATTCGGAATTTGATCATTTATCAAAAACCGGATGACTGAATGATACTGTCAACGTTTCAGCACTGTATCACTATCATAGGCAAATATAAGGCACATGGAGCAGACTCACAACAAGATGTTTGCATCTTATCAGTTGGTGTTTCCTGAATTTACAGTGGTAAATTGATAAATAAATGCACAAGCAATTCTCTTGTGAATTGGTGGTAGCATGGCGCAAACAAAACTTAGTTAATCTAAGCTTCTCAGGTGCTCTTTCTCAGCATGGTTGCAAAGGAGGAAACCAATGTAAGGTTTCTCTGATTTGTTGTACAAAAGAATTACAAGTTTATGTGAGGAAGAAAAATTGTAAATTTCTGAAAAATGACAGGTTTCTCTGAAATTTCTGGATTGTGGGTATGGAAGCTAACAAACAATTAAAACGGGCAATGTGCAAGTGAATAACCAAAAAATTATAAATTCAGAAATGAGTTCCGTAACTTGCTGATCCTTCTCAGATTAGTTCACAACTTCACATCTCATAGAAAATATGCAAATGATGGACGTCTTAAAAAAGTATGCTGGCTGTTTCTGGTTCCTTTCAAAAACAAAGTATGGAGTATACTGTAATTGGAAAAAAATCAAATCTGGAATGTGATGCCAAGGCATTAAAAAATTAAAATATGCTCCCTGCTATGTGCTTGGGCAGGCAAAGATGCCACCATAGGTGACGCGGGGAGACTTATCCTCCTGGTCTCTCTTGCTGCCATAGCGGTTGCTGCGACTACATTGTCTTGAGAGGCTTCTCATGCCATGCTGGCTGCTCTTCCTGGCCGCCATCTTAGGATCGCTGGAAGGCGAGACATCGCAGCCTCACCGTTGTTATGTGATCGGAGCCTGAGGACATTCTACTCTACGAGCCGAGTTGTTGTGTTCATCTCGCCAAGGAGCCAAGCTGCACATTGGGTAGCCAGAAAGAGCCGAGGAATGTGTGCTTGAGCAGGAGACATCGATTCTTAGGGATGCCCATGCCGGGGCATGTCCGCACGGGAGGCACTCTGGGACCGTCCCTACCTTTTCCCAAATTAATAACATAAAATTACGCATATACCTTTTCTTTATTACGAAAAATAAAAAGAAATTAGATATTGGGCCCACCTGTTTTGGTACTTGGCCCCACCTATTTAGTATTTCTTGGTACTTTTATCTAGGTACCTTTAGGTACTTGCTATCTTTTTCACTGTACGATTTCTATCAATGGACGGCTCTAATTATTGCCAATCATTGTAAAAAATCTCTATTTATAATAAGATGTGAATACATGTGTTCACATGAGTGTCATTCGTGTGTATAAGTGTATTTGTTCGAAAAGGAGTTTTGGATTCAAAAACTTCCAAATGTCGAGCAGTCGGATCCAACTCCTATCAATATAACCATCTAGCCTTCTTCTTCCTTTACGGCCTCCTCTTCTCAATCTTTAAAATCTCCGTCGAGATCTCGTCCTTATCCACCCATCTCAAGCGGCTCCCTCTCGTGAGATTCATGCCGTTGTCGACGTCTTCATTCTTTTCATTGGTTGTTCATCGCCACCTTTTGCCAGCAACACTTTTGTGTTCTGTACATTGACCACCTCTAGGCTTAGCAATGGGCAAGGGCGGAGCCAGAGCCCGTGCTAGGCATGCTGCAACACGGATCCAACTCAGTTCAACTCATATAAACCTATATAATATTTAGGCCCAAAATAGTATTATTTTAGTATAATTTTAAGTAATCTGATATTATTCACTGATTTAGCCCTGGCTGGAGGGGCTTTCTAGCTCGGCCCCTGGCAACGGGGGAGTCTCGACCCCCCTCGGGCCCTCCCCCTCTCTCGACCAACCTAATAATATGGTTGCTCGTTAAAGCAGCTTCCTCTCCCCATAGAGCGAAAGGTACTGGAGCCCTCAGATTTTAAGAGAGCAGGGGTAGAGAGTGAAGAACAAAATAAATATCTCAAGGGGATAAATCAATCAGTTAATGTATAACTTCCTAGAACTAATGAATTCACAATAGATGCTTCATTATCAATTAGTATGTTGTCTACAATCAAATAAATAGCGTTATTAATTAAACACAAAGGACGCAAAACTTGAGATTTGAGATTTGGTATGTGGTTGAGCGAGTCTTGCTAGTCATATAAGGAACACTTGGTTCTTAGCTTTCTTAAAACATAATCGTATGAAAATTATGTGGCATCACATTCATTTGTGGCTCTTTAATCATAAATGTCTATGCATAATCACAAATAGACATGTAACAAAACCGGAGGAAGTATTTGTGATTATAAAAATATCAGGGATGGAGACACCGTTCTCACCATGACGAACAAATGATGATGCTTGTACGATTGCATTGGTCATCAAAGTTTGCAATCGGTCACTTAGGTTGCCATAGATAAGATGCTAGCGGACAAAGGGAACCTCCGTGAGGTGAAATTGTGTGTTTAACACCCGCTAGAGGAGCGGGAAAAGAAGAACAAAACAATTATGGCGGCGAATTGACATGTAAGCAGAGACCTCACCTACACATAAAGATGCAATGCAAGTAGGTACCTATGCCGGAACCCAAGTATTTTCTAGATTAGCTTAATGACATGTTACTCTAGTTTATTTCTTCCAAATTAATTGTGTTTCTAGTTCATTTCATTAATTTTTTGGACCCATCCAATAATCTAATGTATTTATGACTAACATCCCTACCTACACATCTTGGGTCTCGAGAAAGACACATCATGGATTTGATTATCTTGGCGCACTTTACCTTGCTGCAACATAGGACCGATATTAGTAGTATTTTGTTGCAATAATAGAGTAGTGCCACTGACCGTTCTTTAAACTGGTGGCGGATATTCAGTGGTCTGACGAAGAGACCCCTTTCTTTTCTAGAGCTTTGTTTTTCTTTATTTCTTTCCTAGTGCGTGCTTCGTTCTTTTTAATCGCCGGAGCTCTGGAGAACGAAGAAAGAAGGAAAAAAGCTCTGATGGTACGGTGCAGCTGCGCCTGCGCTGCAATCCTGGCTGGTCCCTGCAACTTGCTTAGAGAAAGCACAAGGGAACAAAAGGTGCCGGCCGGCTGAAAACGAGAAAGACAAAACAAAGCAAGACATAAAATAAATACGTTTCTAGAGTTTGAGTGTGGAGATCAATGCTAATGAGAAATTACGTATATATTTTTATGAAAATGTAATCACTACATCTTAAGAGGAGAGAAAGTAGAAAAATAACAATTAGAGTTAGTTATTCTATTTATATATGTGCACTTATTTTTGGATAAATTTTAAATTTTAGAAGTATATTTATTTTAGGACGGAGAAGTATTTTTATAAAGTTGACAGAAGCCGCCTCTGTGGTTCCTCCAGCGTTTCGTGCGAGTTCGGAGGAAATAGCCGAGCGTTACCGTGCGTGCGCGTTTGATTGGCTTGGGTCAGCCCCTCTCGCGTTCGCGCTGCCGGCCGCCAAGGCATCGAGCATTATCAAAAAAAAAAAAGGCGTCGAGCAGTGGCCGATGCGATCCACTGGAATTTTCGCGGCAGCTTCCCCGTTCCGTCCGGTACATGCACAAGTGGCAAGTGGGCAGCACGATTCGCATGTGCCAGGAAACTACACGTACGGTACGGTGTGTGGTGAAAGCCGACCGTGATAATAACAAGGACAAATCAATCGCAATCACATTGGTGTCTCACTCGGTTAATTACTGGACTGCTGTACCGAAGGTTGACAAGACTTGGAGACTCTTTGGAACGGATCAGGAACTCCACACGAGTTTCGCAGAAAATGTCACATGGAACCAACAACATCCATTTTTCGAGATATAGATGCGGTGTGTACTAGTGTCTCCGTGCATGATGTTGTCCATGCTGCTTTGACTTCGCTGCCTCGGTATCCAGTTTATATGAAACCGAGAGCAAAGCGTTTCATGGTCTCAGGTGTTACAGTGTTACCAGTTACGATAACGGAAAATTTGAATAAAAGCATGAAATTACGAAAATTTGAATAAAAGCATGAAATCTATGTGTATGTAAAATTTGAGCTCCAGCAAAAACTTGTACAACGAGGAATAGAAAAGAGAAGGCAAAATAGATGTTTTAGTCCCTTAATTTTTTAGTCAAACTCATCCTTTTTGGGCTTCAACATGGTCTCTTGTCTATTGTGGGTGTAATTGCTCATGCCTGGTCCACAACACACTACTATTCACATGTTGATTTTTTTTTGTTCTCTCTGCACAGGTTTTTGATCCAGCTCCAATTTCCACGCACATAGATGGTTACACTATCTTTCCACATTTGTATGTATTAACTTTTTTGGTGCACGGTAACAGGGGTAGCACATGCCAAACCGGCCAAATGGTCCAATCAACTGTACCATCAATCATCCATTAGTGGTATTGATCTGTGGAGCCTTTGGCCTTTGCTACGAGGGCGGCAGGCCATAGGTGCACTGCAACCTCCCGAGCAAGTCGCACCAGAGCAAACCCTTTTAATCTTTTCTTAAGAGGAAAAATGATAATTGAAAAGGAGGGGAAAAACTCAAAGATACATTGCAAAAAAGGCACAACTATGTCTGTAATCGTATCCCTTCCTAATAATAATTCCTTTTCACGGATAGAGGAGGAGGGGACCCTTCTGATTTCTCGGAAAGAGAGAAATTTAACACGGCAGTACTACACACAACCATTTAAATGCAATTCAAGATACAGTGGAATGTTTATACATGCATAGGATGATCTAGGTACGAAGTTATATTTGAGTTGCACGGAAGAAAATGTCTGTACATAGAGCATTTCTCGGGTAAACGACCGTCATTTGCACAAAGCGTATGTCCAAAAATGGTTTACACCCCGTCACATCAAAGAGAAACTTACCATTTAAGAGTATTAAATAAAATTTATTTATAAATTTTTTTGCACGGATGGTTTGTAAATCACGAGAAATCTAACGAGCCTAATTAATCCATAATTTACAATAGTCATGCTACAGTAACCATCTGCTAATCATAGATTAATATACCTTATTAGATTCGTCTCGTAGTTTACAGGCAAGTTCTGTAATTAATTTTATTATTAGCCTACATTTAATACTCTAAATATTAAAATTCTCTTTAAAGTGACGCATCAAAATTTTACACCGTCATCTAAACACAGCCAATAAATCATGTACCCACCCAGCATCTAAACACTGCCTAAATCATGTAGCAAAGGGCCGCCGGCGAGGATCCGATTGGGAATCGGTGGGATCCAGGCCGGCCAATGGCGGGACGACAGCTTCGCCCCCGTCCAAGCACGGGGCCCCGGCTCTGCCTCTGCTGCTGCAAGCGGACAGTGACGAGTGACCACCCAGATAGATACTCTGAACGTCCGGCCCACTTCGTGACAGTACGCCACTTGAGTAGACTAGCGGAGTAGCTATCCTATCAGGCTATTAGCTGTGCTAGGATGACACAACTACTCGTCTGGTCGTCTGCTCCTCCGTTCACGAGACTCGAGAGAGCAGCGTGTCGTATGATCATCTATTTTCCTCCAAAAAAGAGATTTATTCGTGAGATCAGACAAGAAAGAGAAACTAAAAAAACCAGAGGGATGGTGGTGGTGCTTATTCCAGTAGTAAGTAGTAACCCTCTGACCTAAGTCTGTCTGCGTAGGCATTTAAAATAGGGAAAAATTCAATTTACATTCTCGAATTATCGTAAAAATTTGATTTTCAACCTTAAACTATAAAATCAGATAAGAAAGGTCATCCAACTGTTAAAACCGGATAAATTTGGACCTTGGGGTGAGTTCAAAGGTGATTTTGTATTTTTTAAAAAAATTAAAAAAATTCTAATTAGATTAAAAATTAAAACTAATTTATTTTAAATCAGAAAAATATGAAACTAGTACCAAATTTTTTCTAAAAATGTAACCTATCCATTTTTGCTCTATTTGAGTCTTATTTATTCAAAAATTGCGCGGAAGCAAACGGGCAGTAGGCGCGTGCGGCCGGTGTGAGAGAAAAAATTGCGCGCCGAACAGGCAGGCAGGGCCGGCGATTTTTCTTCTTCTTTTGTTCGTTTTTGTTCCGGCGGGGCTCCACCGGCCGAAAGCGCCAAGCCGGCGATCCGAGAGCGATACGGCGTGCCCCCACGCGCGCGTGATTGTGCCTTCTCTTCTTCGTTTTAAAAGGGAATTTGCTGCTGGTCCGTCATTTTTTTCCGACGGCCGAGCAGGGCGAGCGCGAGCTGCTGCTAACTCAGGGCCAGGGGCTAGGGCGCTAGGCTAGGGTAGCTAGGCAACAGAGAGACCGAGCCAACGAGGCCGGAATTTGATGCGCCTGCGCGCCTGCTCCCGTAGCTAGGCTAGACTCCTCTGCGTGCGCTGCATCTGCATGTGGCGGGTGGTGCGCGTTCCTCTCGTCTCTTCCTCAGTTCCTCTCATCAGAGGGCGAGCCGGCACGCAAGTGGAGCAGCGACTGGGTGACGCGGCACCGCGGGGGCGGTGGGGGTGGGGGCCCGCCCGCTCGCAGCCGTCAGAATGAATCAATCGATGGGCCAGTACCGGCGCACGGCCCTACAAGCAGACGCCCAGAAATCCG
Organism: Panicum miliaceum; assembly: GCA_032594955.1. NCBI lineage: Eukaryota > Viridiplantae > Streptophyta > Magnoliopsida > Poales > Poaceae > Panicum > Panicum miliaceum. The sequence continues at coordinate 7,521,862 of CM064060.1, read as the reverse complement.
CCATAGGAGAAGTATACCGGGCCGCGGACAAGGACCCGCCCGATTCTGATCTGGGCCCTGTTGATTTCATTAAGGCCGGGCGGCCAGCTCGGGCAGCCCACGGTCCAGAACTTCCTGGCCAAGCCGCAGTGTATGATGACCACCACCACCACACCACCCGGCCTAAAAGAATAATTGGGCAGCAGTGGAGCTAATCTATTTTGGGCCTCTATTGCAACATGGAGCTAATCTACTTTGGGCCTCTCCTGTAACATGGAGCTAATGTATTTTGGGCCCCTTCTAAGCTAACAGCAGAACGAAGCTGGCAGCCCAGCTTAGCGTCTGAAAATTAGTTGGTGTCTGAACACGGCCAGCGAAAAGGCAAATGTTACACTACAAATCATCACACACGAGGTGGAATAATCTTATTTATTGCGGGAATATTTTTTTTTGTTGCGGAAACATTGTTCCAGCAAGCCAGCAACAAAGGAAAATTGTTAAAAAAATGTTCTAAATTTTTTTCGATGTTTACTACGAACTGATATATTAAACCAACCTGACTCTTTAATTTTGGATCAAGTAACAAAGAATCAGCCCGCACACACTTGTGTGACTGATTCACTGGGGTTCACACGCGTCACCCCCAACAGCCCCAAGCGAAAATCAAGTTTTCAAGCACCTTGATGATAAATGCATCCACATAATAGCTTCCTACGACCAAAGAAAGGAAATCAATCTAGTCAAAGGCAGCGTTATTCTAGTGAAGATGAGCATAACCTACGGCGGAGCCGTGGAGGGCATCTAGGGGAGCTACAATGGCATCTATGGAAGCTATGATGGAGGTGATGTGGAGAGTGGCGAGGATTTGGCAACGGAACAATATTTATAAAATTTCATCACAATTGACTAATATTCATAAAAATCCAACTGTTTGAATCAAAGTTCATATATATTAATGAAAATTTGGCATGTTCAACTAAGTTCACCTATGCTCATCGGATATCATCTATGTTCATCAAAGACCATCGAGTCTTTGTTCAGAGCCATTATTTGTTTGTTTTGCAATTAGGATGCTTTTCCTCAATGAATCTTTTCCTATAGAATGTCTTGAATGCATAATTAAGCTCATCAATCTCCGTTCCCGTATTTTTAACTGTCCGTTTGGTCCTTGAATATTGTGTTTCGTTTTGAGGAAATTTTTGATATGATACTTTTATGTGAAACATAGTACAGACGAAGACGCCACGAACACACGTGTTAACTAAATATTTGAAGGAATATTAATGATCAAAGTTCGCGTTGATCCCACGTAACCTAAAACGGTTTTCATTGTCACTGTATTCTCTGACCGCGGTAGCACAGGGGACCATCGAGCAGAGCAGGAGAGAACGGCATATGCCCATCGCTTTCTCATCCCCCGTCTCCCCGCTCGCTGTGGCTGGCTGCTGCTTGAACGGAACACCCACCAAGCAGAGCAAGTAAACGGCACCGACTCCCAACCGGAAGAGCCGAGCCGAGCCAAGTCGCCTCGTCTCCTCGTCTCGTCCCCAACCTCCTCCCCTCCCCTCCCCTCCCCTCGCCTCTGACCCCGGCTAGGGTTCCGCCCGACCCGGCCCCACCCCGCCCGATCCGATCCGATGGACGCCGGCGGCACCTCCGGCGGCGGCGCCGCTGCCGCGGCGGCCAAGTGGCGGAGCGACGCGTCGCGGGCGTTCCAGTACTACCTGGACCGCTCGACGCCGCACGCCACGGGGCGGTGGCTCGGGACGCTCGCCGCCGCCGCCATCTACGCGCTGCGGGTCTACATGGTGCAGGGCTTCTACATCGTCACCTACGGGCTTGGGATCTACCTCCTCAACCTCCTCATCGGGTTCCTCTCCCCCATGGTCGACCCGGAGCTCGACCCCTCCTCCGCCGCCGAGGGCCCCGCGCTACCCACCAGGGGCTCCGACGAGTTCAAGCCCTTCATCAGGCGCCTCCCCGAGTTCAAGTTCTGGTCAGATCCCGTCTCCCCTCCCCCAGATCTGCCTTCGCTCCTCACCAGATCCGCGTTCTTAGTTCTTATTATTACCGCATCTGCTTCGGCAATTCGCTAGCCTACCTGTATGTATTTGCCTTCTAGAGTGGTGCGATCGGGTCGGTTAGATAACTACTAGACAGCTTCTCATAATCTAGACTCGATGGGGCCGTGCTAATCGGCATTTCTAAAACGGATTAGTTTCCTTCACTGCTGAAATTACTATTCCTCAGCTACTACTGAGTACTGATCCGCTCCCTCAGTAAATAGGCATTTTTGTCAACTGACTGTGGCACGCCAAAGCCCTCCAGGTTCTCCCACTGAATCAATCAATGGAAGACAGTCGTCCAGTTCATTTTGTTGTGATCGATGAGAAACTGGCAGGTGAAAACTTTTAGCTTGTAGAGAAGAAATTCAGGAGTGCGATTGCTTTATTCAGAAGAAAAGGGCCACAGAATTTCTCTGTTAGGAAGTTCGTGTACCACCTGATTAAGGTTGTCTAATTCCATGTCAGGTTGCCACTACAAAGTCATTGTCAATCAGTGCTTATTTGACTATTTGTGCTGCATACTGATTTGCACACCCTCCAGTAACCCAACAACGATGCATCGCTGCCTGTCAGTTACCTCCTAGACTACTCAATGCATGCTGTATCCCTTCAATTCCACATATCTCCTTTGGAATTCCTGTGGATGACAATGATAAAAACAAACTCCTCTGATGTTGTCACACCACCAAACTACAAAGGGATGTTACTTATTACTACTGGTCCTCCCTGTTGAAGCGGACCTTCAGGTAGGTGACAATACCATTGTATGTGATGCCCATGTGCTTGGTACGGGGGGGTGGGGGTGGGGGGGTCATTGAAACTAGAATTATTCTGAGGCTCCTCCATTTTTGTTACAATATATCTGTTCTAAATGGTGTCTATCTGGATTAATCTTGATTTCTGAAATTTTCGGTGACTCTTGGCGAGGAGTTCACTTTATTAATTGTTTGGCTCATCATCACTAGTGATCTCTGATCTTTCTAGTGCACAATCCTTTTTTTCTTCCAAATGGTAGCCAGACAATAGCTTTTCGGAGTCTTTCATTGCACATTCAAGAACCTGAAATCTCTCTTGTTGCCTAGTTGCTATTGCTCAAGTACCCCCAAGCATTTGTAGATTGGTGACTGTGTTTGTCTAGGCATTGCCATGTGCGTGGTGTGGGATTTTAAGTTATACCTCGTTACCTTTCTCCTCAATATCATTGTGTGTGTGATGGATCATTTATAGTTTCTGTGAGCTCTTGTTGTAGTGGTCTCTTTAGCACAAGTTTGCAGTGTTCTCACTTCTCTAAGAGGTCGTATAGACGGACTCTTATGGGTTCTTTTTGAATTGATCATAGTTTTTGAAATTTATAGTAATGCTTTCAGGAGTTCTCTGTGGTTCATTTTTTCATCAATATTTTACCATAACTAGTGTCGAGAACTCTTTCTTAAATACAGAGTTGGAGTACATTTTTTGTGTGTTGGGTAAACTGTATTATTGTGAGTGGTAGCATGCATAACAATGCAGCATATGAAGTGCTTTGACTGCTTATAGTTTGCTCCCTCTGGAGTGTGGTGTCTGAGTGTCTCCTATCTAATGTGATTTTAGATGCAGGGCAGCCTGCGCGTATTGAATGCATGTGCGGCGCTGTAGTTGTTCATCCACTTTCTAGTATTTTCTAAAATAGTTCTTTTGTTTCGTTAAATCTTAATGCTGAAGACTTCTTACAATTCCAATCCTGTATACCCCCCATAACAACCATTTCCTTATCTTTCAGGTATGCAATCACAAAAGCTTTTGTTATAGCTTTTGTGATGACTTTCTTCTCCGTGTTTGATGTTCCTGTCTTCTGGCCCATACTCCTTTGCTACTGGGTTGTTCTCTTCGTCCTTACGATGAAGCGCCAGATTGTGCATATGATCAAGTACAAATACGTGCCCTTCAGTATTGGGAAGCAGGTCAGTACCTACTGTTAAAACTTGTTGACTTTTGTTTATTTGTTGAATGGTTATGTGCTGATAGTCTAGTGCTGTGGGTACCATGGGAGTTGTATATAATTAACACATAGACAGTGGGGGTTTTCTAGCTTGTGTTCATTAAACACCATCAGTTACGGTCCCTGGATCAATTTACCTTTATTGTGTGGTGTTCAAGAAATGCTTGTGTAGTAGTAGCTGCACAATATTTTTGGGTTAAGTGTCATTTTTCATTCCTCATGATTTGCCCTGACTGATGCCAGAAATATGGTGGGAAGAAGGGCGGCCCAAGCAGTGGATCCCCAAGAGACTGATCCCAGACCTACCCAGTAGGAAGCATGGCAGGGGAACAAGATACGGTGGATGATGATATTTGATGTGCTAAATACCAAGTGTAATACTTCATTCATATCTAGAGGTAGACGGATATTCACTCCTGTTTCTGACTTGGGTTCACGGTTTAATTTGATATTGCACTTAGAATGCTTCCTTGTGTGCGTGTATAGCGTGTTTCACTCTGATAAATTATTTCGTTTAGTTACCTCATATCTCAGGATCGCAGCAATAAGTGGTGCGTGAAACTCTTCCAGTGGGAGGCGTGCCAGTAGCTTGTCTTTGTACCAAACCGGGGCAGAATGCCAAACTTTGAATTCCAAACTAAAATTCAATTGACTTCACTATGTATTTGATGAACTTTGCATATCCGGAAAATTTAATGAAAAATGTACCTTAGGATTTCCTTCCTGGGTTTGACACCCGTCGTTGCTACATGGGTTGTTATGTTCGGTTGAAAAGGATGAATTTAGATTTCAAAAATCATCATCTGTTTTCTTTCCTTCTCTGTTTGAAACCAAGGTCGATCCATCTATTATTAGAGACAAAAAAACAAACTAAAGCTTAAAAGGGAATACTCGTGATACAACATCACAACATCAAGCTCGCCAGCATCAGTAGACGAGCGAGATGAACATCATCTGGATCCGACCAGATAGCATCCACAAATAGATGCATAGACATGCAGCAAAGCGCCGCCAGCACGCACTTGTGCCCCTGCAGATTGCGTACAGTGTTAAGATTGAAAAGGAGTGATGATCTCATCCATTCATTCAAACACACAAGACCAAAAACCACTCCCGCTCGATGGCGCGAGTCAAAGCCCCATGCCCGGCTCTGGGACGTGGGCGACGGGTCGTGCGGCGTTTGTGCAACTTGGGGATTTGAGCGGGAATAGATTGAGTTTTTGAACATCATTTGTAACTTGTAAATAGTCCCCAATGATCAATGGAAAAGCTGCTCATTTCACCATTACATCTTTGATTACACTGAGTTCCAACACGTTATCAGCACTGGTTCTAGCCTACTGAGAAGAAGAGGAGTGAATCCCACCATTACATCTTTGATTACACTGAGTTCCAACACTTTATCAGCACTGGTTCTAGCCTACTGAGAAGAAGAGGAGTGAATCCCGACGAGAAGGGTAAGATGCCGAAGCACTCACCCATATCGTTCGAGATTCGCCATCATCTCCGTGAGCCGCTCCCGGAGGGCCTCCGAGCTCCACTGGGTCGCCCTCGTCGTTGTGGACGTCGTGGTGGACGCGCTGCCGCAGCAGCCCGCCGTGATGTCGAGGACGCGCCTCCACCGTCGACGACCTCACCGCTCGCCTGGGACCACCAGCGCTGCCGGACCACTGCACGGCACCTGGCCGCGTCCTGGTGAGCTCCCCGCACTTCTGCTCGTCCCATGGATGGACGGCAAGAGTACGGGAGCACGAGGAAGAAGAAGAGCCTTCGGAAGTAGCCTCACCTCTCCGCACCCCGACGCCGACGTACTCGCCAATCCGCTCCTCGCCGTAGTACTCGCCGGAGTCGCCGCCATACACGCCGATGCCCGCCAGCGAGTGCCTTGGCCGCACCATGCCACTGGTGCCGCCAGGGTTCGGGCCCCCACCCACCATGGTCGCGCGCAGCGGAGCTCTGCCCTACTACAACAATGAGGCGAGCTCCGACGATGCGACCGCGGTGGTCTTCTCCGAGCCAGCACTGGCGCCTCCTCCTCCACCTCTGGCCTCCACCCATGCGCGTCCCAACGCCACGGCCGCGGCGAACCGCCGGTCGGGACTGCGCCGGCCGAACATGATTCCGACCGGCCACATCCCAAATGGCCGGCCCCTTTGCAGTCCTCCTCTCCCCGACGAGGGGGGCACCTAGGCGCCTTGGGAAGGGAGCAAGAGGGGTCGGGAGTGGGTGGTCCGGCCACACCATGGCCGGATCTGGGCGGAGCACCGGCGGATCTCAAGCGGCGGCAGCGAAATCAGTGGCAGCGGCGGCAGATGCTTAGCGGCTGCTGCGAGCTGGAGTACCTTATTCGAAAAGGCTATTCCAACGATGATGATTGTCCATGCGTCTTCATCAAAAGATCTCCTACGGGAGTCGATCTAATGGAGGAAGAGATGTGCCTAGCGGACAGCTATACCACTAATACTATACTTAGGGAAGTGGGATATTTTCAAATTCTTACAAAGAGGGAAGGAATGGTTCTTACCATCGCTGGACGTGATGCAATGATAGTAGGTTCTGGAAAGGCCACTGTCACACTTCCAATGGATACACAAATACATATCGAGGAAGCATTATTGCATCTCGTCAACTCGTAACCTACTAAGTTATAGAGATATCTGAAAAAATGGGATTCATGTGGAAACACATGAAGAAAATAAACAAGAATTCCTTCTTTTCACAAAGGATATCGGACAAGGCAAAGAGACACTTGAAAAGGTGCCTTCTCTCCCATCTGGATTGTACTACACCTACATCAAATCCGTAACATATGTTGCATATAAAGTGATTTTTCATAATGTTGATACATTCCAAACTTGGCATGATCGCCTTGACCATCCCGGTGTTGGGATGATGAGAAAAATCATTGGCAATTCAATTGGTCATAGTGTGAGTGATAAGAAATTCCCACAATCCTCAGATTTTATGTGCACTTCATGCGCAAGTGGGAAATTAATTTTGAGATCCTCACCTCTTAAAATACAAGCTGAACCACTTAAGTTCCTTGAACGCATTCAGGGAGATATCTGTGGACCCATTCAACCTTTATCCGGACCATTCAGATACTTCATGGTTTTAATTGACGCATCAACGAGATGGTCACATGTGTGCCTGTTGTCAACGCATAACCATGCATTTGCAAAGTTGATTGCAAAGTCATTCGACTTAGAGCAAGTCAACCTGAACATCGGATCAAGACAATAAGAATGGACAATGCGGCTGAATTCTCTTCCAAAGCATTCAATGATTATTGTATGGTATTAGGAATTGAGGTTCAACATTTAGTGCCGTACGTTCACACACAGAACGGTTTAGCATAATCTCTCATCAAGAGGATAAAGCTCATCGCTAGACCATTATTGTAAGATTTTAATCAACCAACAACTTGTTGGGGTCATGCAGTCCTACACGCTGCAGACTTGATACAATTGCGCCCAACTTCATACCATTCAGCCTTCCCGCTGCAATTAGTGCATGTGATCCTCCAAGTATTTTCCATCTGCGAAAATTCGGTTGCGCCGTATACATACCGATATCACCACCAAAACATACATCTATGGGCCCTCACAGGAAATTGGGGATCTACGTAGGGTATTTATCTTCGTCGATCATTAAATACCTGGAGCTCCTCACAGGGGACTTGCTCACTACCCGGTACGCAGACAATATCTTCAATGAAGATCATTTCCTGTATTAGGGGGAGAATTCAAGTACCATACTAAATGCCAGAAAATCAATTGGGATGCCATTGACACCCTAAAGGAGGATCCACGTACCAAAGAAACTGAACTGCGGTTTAGATAATCATTGAGATGCAAAATATTGCAAACAACTTGTCAGACGCATTTACCAACACCAAAGGTGTCACAAAATCATCATTCCCTGCAAGGAATGTGCCGGAAAGGACAGAGGTACCAAACAAAACTATTCACCTACCGTCTCAGAAAGAGAAGGGTAGAAGTACGGCTAATTCAAAGGTTGTGACTTCTTGTAAGTGCACCAGGAAACAGAAGGACGAACCCTCTGAACCGGTAAATGCAACTCAACCTCAAGTTGAGGGACACCAAGTGGACATACCAAATCCACCTCCCACATCAACAGTGCACTACAATTCTGATGATGGGACATCAGAACGCCTCGACAACGTTGTATTGGGAAATAATGAACAGTCGGAAGGGGTAAAGAAATTTTCATCAACTATGTTGATTCTGAAGAATCATATGATAGAAAGACTACAATTGTCGACGTATATTTCGCGACATCAATTGCCGACAACCTTCAAACAGATCCAGATCCTAAATCCATAGCAGAGTGCAAAAAGCGCTCGGACTGGAACAAATGGAAGGAGGCAATTGAAGCGGAATTAGCCTCGCTCACTAAAAGAGAGGTATTCTCATCAGTAATACCTACACCTCCAAAAACCTTTCCTGTGGGCTTTAAATAGGTTTTCGTCTGGAAGCGGAATGAAAACAATGAGGTGGTGAGATACAAGGCGAGGCTTGTAGCGCAAGGGTTCACGCAGAGACCCGACATTGATTTCAATGAAACTTACTCTCCAGTAATGAGTGAAATTACTTTCCGATACTTAATATCTCTGGCAATACAAAAGCGTCTATCTATGCAGTTGATGGATGTCGTGATCGCATATCTTTATGGGTCACTAGATTTGGATATATACATAAAGGTTCCCGATGGAATCTCTATACCGAATGCAAGCGCAAACGCAACATGTATTGTGTAAAGCTTAAAAGATCGTTATACGGTCTTAAACAATCGGGAAAAATGTGGTATAACCAGTTGAGTGAGTACTTTATTCAAAAAGGCTTTTTCAACAATGATGATTGTCCATGCGTCTTCATCAAAAGATCTCCTACGGGATTTTGCATTATATCTGTGTATGTAGATGATTTAAATATCATCGGCAGCACCCAAGATATTGATGAAGCCCGCGATCATCTAAAGACGGAATTCGAGATAAAGGATTTGGGTAAAACCAAATTTTGCTTAGGTTTGCAAATCGAGCACCTTCAATCTGGAATGCTAGTGCATCAATCTGTCTATGTCCAGAAAGTATTGGAAAAATTTAATATGGACAAATCATATCCAACTAAAACTTCCATGGTTGTTCGGTTACTTGACTTAGAGAAAGATCCTTTCCGACCTCGGGAGGAAGAAGAAGAGATGTTGGGTCCTGAGTTTCCCAATCTCAGTCTCATTGGAGCGCTAATGTATCTTGCAAATAGCACCAAACCCGACATCGCGATCGCGGCGAATCTGCTAGCAAGGCATAGTGCTACTCCAACAAAGCGCCATTGGATTGGAGGCAAACAGATCCTCAGATACATAAATGGTACAAAGGATCTTGGATTATCTTTCAGAAAGCCCAAGATTTTAATTTGGTTGGATATACTGATGCTGGCTACATGTCTGATCCCCACAACGCCAGATCACAGACAGGGTTTGTCTTCCTTCACGGAGGAACGATCATTTCACGAAAATCATCTAAGCAAACGCTTGTGGCGATATCCACCAATCTTTCCTAGATTATCGCACTATATAAAGCCTCAGGCGAATGTGTTTGGCTCCACAGGATGATTAACCACATAGAGCAATCATGTGGGATTGGATCCATGAAAATACCTACAATTATCTATGAAGATAATGCGCTTGTGTTACACACATGCAGACATGTTATATCAAGAGTAACATGACTAAACATATTGCTTCTAAGTTATTTTTCCCGCATGAGCTACAACAGAGCGGAGAAATAAACATCTTACAGACGAAGTCTTGTGACAACCTCACCGATCTTTTCACCAAATCTCTATCAACCTCCTCATTTGAAAAATGTGTTCGAGGGATTGGTATGAGACGGCTTCGAGAGTTGTAAGATTCAGGGGGGTATCTCTTGAGGATTGACCGTATCATCGTCACATTGAACTCTTTTCTTTTATGAGTTTTTTTTCTCATAATGGTTTTCTCATATAAAGTTTTTAATAAGATAATGTTAGCATAAGTATATATCCTATCTCTTATTTTTCCCACTGAGGTTTTTCTAGAGATATCAAAAGGACACGGAATACTCCTTAACTCCATGGGTTCATGATAGAGTATTCCTTTATATCTTTCTTTTTTCCTACAGGGTTTTGGATGATATTAAATTTCACTGATCTCAAGATGGACTCGATCAAGGAAGAGTGTTAAGATTAAAAAGGAGTGATGATCTCATCCATTCACTCAAACATAGAAGACCAAGAACCACTCTCGCTCGATGGCGCGAGTGAAAGCCCCACGCCCGGCTGACGTAGACCCGCCGGAACGTCCTGCCGGTCTTCTTCTCCCACATCGACAGGAGCTCGTTGTGCGACATCCTGTTGGAAGACGGCTTGACGTACACCATCCGGCCCGCACAGTAGCGAATCCAGAATTCAAAGTTAGGGTGGGCCAACATGGTAAAATTTTTGAATACCATAATAACTAAGTAAAATATCTTACAAACGTATTAAATCTAAAATTAGGTACGAAACTTTCATCGAATGAACCTTACATGTACGCTTACAATAGTTTAAATAAGATTATAATAATATTCTTCTCCTTGAATCTATGCTTTCTCGTGACCATGTGAAAGTCTTCAGTCTCCACTGTATCATCTTTATTCACATTGAAGAAAACATTTCGTCCAATAAAGATGACTTGGTTATTATCCGAAAGACAATCACAGCTTGCGAATTTATTCATGTAACGCTAGTTAATTACCTTGCCCCCGTTGAACCTTGCAGCCGCAGCAAGACAGGTGAGGAAAGGTCCGCAGCAGAGCTGGCCTCCGGTGGTCGTCGCCTAGCCCTAGCAGCCGTGCCGTGCTGCCGTGCTCCTGCCTCCGCAGTGTGCGCCGCAGCGCTGGTGCTGCCGCCGGCGGTCGGCCGCCGTCCCGAAACAATAGGCGCGGACGCGCAGTCGCATCGGGAGGGAGCGGTCAGGGCAGACGAGCGGACAAGCGACTGATGGTGGAGACGCGCGTGCAAAAAAGTACCCGATTAAGCGCTGTTTGGACCATTTCTTAGGGTGGGCCGGGTGGGCCTCTAGATCTGCCCCTAGGCCCGCAGCGCGGGGGTCGGCGGCGGCCCGGGCCGTGTAGGCGCCGACGTCCTCCTCGGCGACGTACGACACCTTGGTGTCGCCGTCGCCGTCGCCGAGCATGTAAATGGTTTCAGTTCCGAAAGCCGTGCGCGAATGATTAATACTCCTGCCTAATTGGCTGAAATCGAGACGAGCTTTAGCTCGAATGGCAACGGACAGTGTGGAGCCACCCCACCAGCGCTCGAACCCAGATTCACTCGCTGTGCTATTTAACAGAAAATGCGTGGTCCACTGACGACTGTAGCGTAATACGCGGCTGCAGGCGCGCCCTTACCGTTAAGTGCACGTAGCCGGGGTTCATGGCCGACCCTGCGGAACTTCTATATTTCATGTCAAATCTCGGAGGAGGTTATACTTCCGGGGGTCGAGTTTTTTTTAATTGGCTGAAATTATTGACTAGTGGGGCCTGAGAGGAGGCGACGAAGGAGCTGACGGAGTGACGGGGAAGCGAAAACAGATGTGGCGATGGGTTTGCGGCGCCTCTACGCCAGCGCTTGGAGGATCCCAAGTCCATGTTGTACTGGACTGGTGAGTGTCGTGCGTGTGTCGTCAACTCGTCATCAGTCACCACGCACGCGCGCGCGCGCGCGTGATTGTTCTTGCTTGACATGGCGACGTGTCACCGTCACTAGCAAACCGACCCGTGTGGGCGCTCCGCCTGCTGCAAACCAAAGACGAGAACAACGAGGCGCACACGTGGCTTGACGCCGCACAGCAGGCCACGGCGAGGCAGACCGGCCGTCGCCGATCAACCGGGCTTGGGATTGCTTAGGAAATGGGCCATCCATTACAAGAGTAGCAGCACACACAGTACATACCGATGCAACAAAACCTGGATCACGAACCACGAAAGGGAACGGATCTTATTGCCGTGGAAATCGACATCAGGACCTTCTGGCCAATGCAGCTAGGCACGCTAGAGACACATCTACAGGTACCACGCGCGTCGTCTTCCTCAGAGGAACCTGTCGAGGTACTCGTCGACGGTGGTGTACTTAACGTCCGGGTACAGCTCGGCGGCGTCCGCCCCCTTCGCCGGGTCGACCACGAAGCCGGTCTGCTCCCCCCTCACGTACGCCGCGTGCCCGATCGCCAGGATGATGTTCAGCGGCACCGGCGACTCCTGGATCTGCTTCAGGACGGCCTCCTCGGGGACGTACTCCCGCTCGAACGCCCTGCCGGTCTTCCTCTCCCACAGCGCCAGCAGCTCGTTGTGCGACAGCGTGTTGGCCGGCGGCCGCACGTACAGCGTCTTGTTCTCCGCGCGCGGGTCGTCGGCGGCGAGCACCGTGTACGTCCCGATGTCGCCCTCCTCCACGTACACGGCCTTGGCGTTGCCGTCGCCGAGGACGACGGCCTTGTCGGTGGGGGGCCCCTGGGCGAGGACCTGCCCGATGCTGGGCAGCGCATAGCCCGCGAAGTAGCCGGCCACCACGTACGTGTAGGGGATGCCGGCGGCCTCGACGGCGCGCCGGATGGCCACCTTGCCGGACAGGATGGTCCTGCCCGGCTCCACGATGCCCGTGCGGTCCACGTCCAGCCCAAACTCCGACGGGAAGAACCTCTGCACATCATCTCGGTTAGCTGTCTAGTGGGAAGGAGCATGCTGCCGGAGCAAGAAAAAAGAAGAGACCTTGACGTTGCCGGCCTCCTTGATGGCGTCAATGAGCCTGGTCTGGTCGGCGATCTGCAACGACCCGAGCGTGGAGATGACCACGTCGGCGGCCCTGACGGCGCTCACCAGGCTGGCCTGGTCGTAGAGGTCGCCCTTGAGGAGCGTCACGCCGGCGTCCTGGAAGCTCCTGAGCAGCGCCGCCTTGGCCGGGTCGGACGGCGCCGTGTCCCTGACGAGCGCGAGGGTCGGGTGGCCCAGCCGCGCGCTCGCCGCCACGACGTGCCGGCCCAGGTACCCCGTGGCGCCGACCACCAGGATCTTGCTCTTCTCCGACGCCATGTCCTGATTGCTGATCGATCACTGACAAGATCGAGCTTGCTTAGCCTGCTGGGAATGAATCGTGTGCCATCGAACACCACTATATATAATCGTCCGATGGAGGAGCAACTGGTTCTCCGTCAATGTCAGGACGAACTGTTTGGCCGTGGTCGACAGTGAAGTCACGCTCCATTCCTTTTCTGATGGAGGCGAGATTTTGCGTTTAATTTGGCCTATATGTTTCTTCTCCCACACATGCATATGCATTCCCTTCAATTCGTGGGTTGTGTTCCTAGTGCTGGTACGGCTAGCAGTGCACCCGGGCGCGGTTGGTGCTCGTCCGCGATGAACCTGTCCGTGTCCACGGCCCAGCAGTGAATCGGTCGTCGACGCGTCCATGTTAACCCCGGCACCTAGTGATTGACATTGACGTCGATCGGCTCGAGAGTCAGTTTCGGCTTAGGAGTCGACTAATTATCACCGGTCCGGCCGGGAATTAGATAGCTGCGGCGTTAGATCTTCTTTTTTATTGTGTTTCACCTAACGGCGTCGATAATGATTACTTTTGTCACTTTTCTCGAAATAATGATAGTCTGATAGTCCGAACTGTTTGGCCGTGGTCGACACTGAAGTCACGCTCCATTCATATTCTGACGGAGGCAAAATTTTACGTTTATACAAAGATTCTTTCTCTATTCAAATTTTATCCCACAAAAAATATTCCTTTAGACTGTAGTAAAGTCTATCTAAAATATTAAATACCAAGAAATAATTGCATAGAAAAAGGTATGGAGCCAATCAAATGTTTAAGTAGATGCTATTTTTCAGGTTCCATTACATTTGCATTTATTGATGATATAGGGAAACTAAATAAACATGATGATCTTCAATCACAATAATTAGAGGTAACATGATAATTTTCTACTATGTCATTTTTCTACTACTAGTAATATGCGAACAGTCCTGTGGGACAGAGGGAGTATCTTTCTTCTCCCACTCATGTATCGGCGCTTTAATCTCTGCGTGCAGCTGTGTTACCTTCAGGGCATAACCGTATAAATATTTTACTTCCCTATTATTTACTCGAAAGGAGAAAAGAAGGATAAGAAAGAGATTACCACCTACACTAGTGTTGTACTCCCTACGTCCTGTCTATAAATTTAGAAAAGATAAAACGATTAATAATTTAGAACGGAGGTAGTAGTCTGGTAGTGGTACTGCTTTATTTCGAGAAGGTTCTCTCGTGGTAGTACGTGGACTTCTAGAAGGCAAGCCTTCTGATCTGAAGTCTTAATGAGTTTGTTGGTAGCAGCATCACTTGCCGGTGGGTGAGTGTATAGTGCTCCACTGCTCCTCCTGCAAGCGAGAACCCAAGACCTGAAAATCTGATCACCAACTCACCACCTCACGTCACTCACTTGTGTTCCCAGTGCCGGTACGGATAGCGCACCTGGACGCGGTTGGTGCTCGGCCGCGATGAACCTGTCCGTGATCACGGCCCAGTGAATCGGTCGACGCGTCCATGTTAACCCCCGGGCCTAGTGATTGCGATTGACTCACCGGTGGGTCGATCGGCTCGAGGGTCATTTTCTTGCACTCAAATAAAAGCAACTCTCAGCAGAGGAGTTGAACTAAAGCGACCATTATTGTTGCTTGCACTCAAACAAAAGCGACGCATCACGGGCGGGTAGGCGTGTCAGGCGTCAGATCGTGAGGATGCCTCCAACATGCTGTACCTGGAGAAGTGAAAAGGATGTGAGAGAGTACGTGTATGCCAGCGACGAACAACTCGGGATGCTATTTCACGGAGACCGAGAAAAAGAGTACCGACAGTGAGAGAAGATGAGACCGTAGCATCAATAGATGGTAGAGGAAAAAAAGAGAGTAAAATAGCTATCTTTCTTCTTGCACCTCTACGTCAGCTAGCTAAGTCGCTAGTCTGCATTGGGGATGCTCTTATGATCATGAGACGGGCCGAAATTCCAGCATCCCACCTCGCCGGATTGTGATCGCCCTCTCAAAAGTAAGAGATCATCGAAAACAAGATTAATAGTATCGGCTAATCTTTTCATAAAAGATAGCATCTATTAATTTGTTACATTTTTTCTCTTTAGATGTGGGTTCTACTGCGCGATAAATACAAAGAGAAGTTGGAAGGTGCCAGACGACACTTGGGAGGACGAGTGAAGCACTTCATCGAGCCTAGAGCCGGATGAGAGTCTCCTTTAGTTGTTATCTGTAGGTGGAGTTGCGTCGGTTGTACCCCGTTTTTTTTTTCTATTCTGGCCGGTATCTCCAGCAGAGTCTGTACAAACCTTTTATCGCTTCTTTTTAAAGCAGAAAATGTTTCTACTTCGAAAGAAAGTAAATATGTTACAGGGTTTCAGGGTTGCTGGCTGCACGTGTCGGCGCAACGTCGGGGACTCGGGGGACCAGCACTGCGCGATGGCCGACGCGTCACCGGTGACTACCTGACGCATGACTAGGTATGGGTAGTGCTCGGTGGCGTCCATAACTGACGACGGGTCGACCTCGAACTCGTGCTCCCCCTTGATGTGCACGGCATGCCCGATCGACAATAGGATGCTGTCTAGCGGGGTCGGAGCTTCTGCGGAATTGGTAAGCCATATCAGATATCAGTTCGTATTTAACGATCAGTATTTGCTTTTCTAGTTACTCTCTCTCTGTTCTAAGATATATAGATATAGTTTGTTTTGGCTTATTCAGATTTATAATATTTGTTATTCATCTATATCTAGATATAATGTATGTCTAGATACATAGCTAAATGTATAAATTTAGAAAAGTTAAAACAAAGAATGGAGGGAGTAGAAATTTAGAAAAGGGTGTAATAGATGGATGAGTATGAAAATATTTTTGAAGACAGGATTTACAGGTCTTTCGCTGTGTTCTCGATCTAAATACTTTAAAATTATTCAAACGGTCAAAGTTTCAAAAAGTTGAACCAGCTTTAGGAATGTGGTTAAATATTTGGGATCAAGGAGCATCTAACGTCATTTTTTAGGCAAAGGAGCATCTAACATTAGATGCAGCGGTGGTGTCAGGCAGCAAGGCGACTGACCTTGGATCTGCCTGAGCACGGCGTCCTCGTCGAGACGAACCCGCTCGAACGCCCTGCCGGTCTTCCCCTCCCACAGCGCCAGGAGCTCGTTGTGCGACAGCGTGTTGGCCGGCGGCTTGACGTACAGCGTCCTGTTCGCCGCGCGCGGGTCGTCGGCGGCCAGCACCGTGTACGTCCCGATGTCGCCCTCGTCCGCGAAGGACGCCCTGGTGTCGCCGCCGCCGAGGACGACGGCCTTGTCGGCGGGGGGCGACCGGGCCAGGACCTGCCCGATGCCTGGCAGCCCGTAGCCGAAGAAGTAGCCCGTCCACACGAACGTGTAGGGGACGCCGGCGCCCTCGGCGGCGCGGCGGATCGCCGCCTTGGTGGTGATGAACGTGGACCTGGCCGGCTCCACGGCGTCCGAGCGGTCGGCGTCCAGGCCGAACTCCGACGGGATGAACCTCTGCACGTATGCGTAGCCGTTTACGAAGCATCTTCAATCGATCAGACAAGCAGCAAAACTATGATCTTGGCCTTGGTTGATTTTTCTTCGTCGCCAAATTTCCAGAAATTTCAGCAGAAATTTGGGGGAAAAACTTCGTGTATTCCGACATTTCCGAGGCATGATGAACAGTAAAATATATTCCATTCAGTTCCGAAATTAATGTCTGAAATTTGTGAAACTTCGATCCCTGAAGATGCACGCAAGAACAGCTAGCGCCGCGCCGAACGGCAGACCGAGGTACCTTGACGTTGCCGGCCTCCTTGATGGCGTCGATGAGCCTGGTCTGGTCGGCGATCTGCTGCGCCCCGACCGTGGCGCGCTCACTAGGCTGGCCTGGTCGCCCAGGTCGCCCTTGACGAGCGTCACGCCGGCGTCCTTGAAGCTCTTGAGCAGCGCCGCCCTTGCCGCGTCGGGCGGCGCCGTGTCCCTGACGAGCGCGAAGGTCGGGTGGCCCAGCCGCGCGCTCGCCGCGACGACGTGCCTGCCCAGGTACCCCGTGCCGCCAACCACCAGGATCTTGCTCTTCTCCGACGCCATCCTGGCTCCCGAGCTGGACTCACTGACGGCAGCCGTGGCCTGACGAGGCAGAGGGAGGAGGCGAGCAGGAGCGAGCCTGGGTCACTTGTGGCAGTGCTTGCTCTGCGTCACGAGTGATGCCAAGTTCACTCGTGCCTGCAGATTTTTTTTAATTGAAGCCTGAATTTATCTGTATCCTGTACTCGTCGTTTTCCGTGGGCACCTGGGCTGGATGCCATAGCCTTCCATGGTGAACTTGGCATCTTTCCGGCCATGTGGAACAGGGAACATGTCCAAAGTTCACGCCGGCACGTAGTGTGTACTACCTCCAGTCAGGAATCAGAATTAGTTGATGCTTATGGCAGCAAGACATTACTAAACGCACGTCAACTTGACACACTTTCATTAACAAATAACAGTTCAGCCTGCAAGACAGTGCTTATCAATTGGAACCACAGTTCAGACGGCAGGAACGACAGTGACTTGTCATGGTGGACTATGCCGTCACCCTCCTCGATTACACACACCGACAACACCTTCGATTCAACTCGTGGTCATCTGATCATCTCCAGAACAAAGACACTATGGATTACATTATTCAGAGCAGCCTGTTGAGGTAGTCATCGACGGTGGTGTACTTCACGTCCGGGTAGAGCTCGCCGGCGTCCACCCCTGACGCCGGGTCGACACCCAGCTTGCTCTGCTCCCCCTTGATGTGCGTCGCGTGCCCGATCGACAGCATGAGGTTCATCGGAATCGAAGCCTCTGCGAATCGAATTTGCGAACCACTCATAGTTTCTATCAGTTCAGATTTCACAGCGAGACCGAAGCGATGTTCTAGGTAGGAGGAAGACGTACCTTGGATCTGCTTGTGGACGGCGTCCTCGGGGACGTGCACGCGCTCGAGCGCCCTGCCGGTCTTCCCTTCCCACAGCGCCAGCAGCTCGTTGTGCGACAGCGTGTTGGCCGGCGGCCTGATGTGCAGCGTCTTGTTCTCGGCGCGCGGGTCGGCCGCGGCCAGCACCGTGTAGGCCGCGATGTCCGCCTCGTCCACGAACACCAACCACCCTGACGTCGCCGTCGCCGAGGACGACGGCCTTGTCGACGGGGGGCGATTGGGACAGCACCTGCCCGACGCCGGGAAGCCCGTAGCAGAAGAAGTAGCCGGCCAGCACGTACGTGTAGGGGACGCCCGCGGCCTCGACGGCGCGGCGGATGCCCGCCTTGGTCGCCGTGATCATGGACCTGGTCGGCTCCACGGCCTCCGAGCGGTCGGCGTCCAGGCCGAACTCCGACGGGACGAACCTCTGCGCGTGTACGTACGTATACGGCACATAAATGATCCGACAGACGAACAGGAACGACGATGCAGCATCTACCGAATTTTCCGATGCGACGGAGCGGCAGGCCGGTCGACGTACCTTGACGTTGCCGGCCTCCTTGATGGCGGCGACGAGCTTGGTCTGGTCGGGGATCTGCCGCACCCCAACGGTGGAGATGACCACGTCGGCGAACCTGACCGCGCTCACCAGGCTGCCGTGGTCGTCCAGGTCGCCCTTGAGGAGCGTGACGCCCGCGTCCTGGAAGCTCTTGAGCAGCGCCGCCTTGGCCGCGTCGGACGGCGCCGTGTCCCTGACGAGCGCGAAGGTCGGGTGGCCCAGCCGCGCGCTCGCCGCGACGACGTGCCGCCCCAGGCACCCCGTGCCGCCGACCACCAGGATCCTGCTCTTCTCAGCAGCCAGGTCGGTCGATGCTTCGGAATAATCGCCCGGCCGGCTGCGAGGTAGTGTAGCTGCCCTTACCTTATATAGATATCTTTCTCAGTTCTCACTGTCACGGATAGAACCTGGAACACTTGCCGTGCCGTCGTCTTCGCGGCGTCACTCGTGAGATCAAAAGCCCAGACAGCATCACTCGTGAGATCAAATGGCAACGGAGCAAGTCAATGCGTCGCACGCCTTTAATTTTATTTTATCCTTTTTATTTCCTCGTCAAAATTATTTTGTTAGTCACTCCGATCACAGATATAAACAGCATAGGACGTGCATGATCGCCAAGGCGCGACTTTGATCGTTAATTTCTTTTTTTTTAAATTATTGGTGTAAATAGAAATTTTTTGTGTATTGCAAAAGTACCTTTTTAGATTAATCTAGTAGTCCTCCCTCCGTTACAAATTGTAGATTATTGGGGCAATTTAGATACATAGTTTTTGTTATGCATCTAAATATACACTATGTTTAGATATAAAATAAAATATTATGTATCTAGATTTTCTAAAATAATCTAAAATTTAAAATGGAAGGAATATTTAACCTAGGATGACCTTAGGTTAGGTGTGGTATACGCTTGTGAATTCTAGCGCTAGATGGCTCATAAAGTGCAAGGACTTACATAATCAAAGTCAAAACTCAAATCTTTTTATCAACTGCTCTTTTGCACAAGATTGTTGGGCCTCTATCATCTACACCTATGGGATGATGATCCTCTCGAATCTCTAAAGCAGCTTGCCTTTTTCATGGATGTTATGATTTTAATGAGCTGGTGCATTTAGATGCAACGTAATGACTTCCTCTTCAAAGACATGCACCCTCACATGGATAATTGTCGAGATCACTTCAAGAAAAAATTTGCCTTAGTTATTATAAGAGAAAAGACTAGATATACAAGACTACGATGTCTGAATGGCTAGAGGTTTTATTGTAATTTTTCTTATTTTTTCCTCTCTTTCTTTGTTTCGTTAGACATCTGGGCCATTTTGTACTTTGTTTCATGAGACTTCCCTCCTGTTTCATAAAAAAAACTCAAACTAATCAATTTTTGGAGTATTGTTTGGAACGAATACGCTCAATGGATGCTTGACGATGAGCACTGGACTTGAAATTCCATGGCTGATTCAGAGTCGTGAACATAGCTGGCTCTGGTCAGCACCGGACACAGAGTTTTAGTGCTAAGCATAAGGATTTGAGTTGGTTCTGGTTGTGCAGTGACCATGATGCTCTCCTGGGCGACCTGACACTAGCACTAGAGCTTGAAACTCGACTACTCGAGATGTTGGATTTCAAGTTGTTTCTAGTAATCGCGTGCATATGGTTAAGCTCTGGTGGACACCAAATGCTTCTACTGGAGTTATGGACTTAGTCTATGCATGGTTAACAAGTCCAGAGATGAGCTATTTAGTTCAGAGGATGGAGTTTTTAACTACTCCATCCGTTTTAAATTGTAGATCGTTTTGATAAATTTAGATATATAGCTTGTGATATGTATATAGACATAGCATAGATATAGGTGTATAGTAAAAATATATGTATTTAGATTTGCCAAAATGACCTGAAGGAGGGAGTAGCTGCGTGAGGGCACGAGGCTCTAATCCATGCACAGGATACTATCACACCAAACAAATCTCATACAGCTAGTTAAACACTTCAGTAACTACACAAACACGAAGCTTCGATGGTGGAAATTCCAGGGCACCAAAGCACCCCGTGCATGTAAAATTTGGGATCTTTTCCAACGACTAGTTTTTTGAGGGTTGAGGCTATAAATATCGTTCCACTCATTCAGTGGGGTCTCTTGCCACCTGGTTACATTCATAGCCATATTGTGAGATCTAGAGCAAACTTTGCACTACGATACAATATAACTATGTGACATGTACTCTTCGCATCTCTATTCACCTCTTTAGTACTTCCATAAGAAATCCATATCCATGGTGGTTGTGGATTCTGGGAATATAGACACCATGGATGATATATCGACGGCATTGGTTTGGTCAAGGCTCATCCCAGCGTCATTCTGCGACACCATCAACGAAGGCACGCCCTGCGGTGCAGCCATGAAGCCGCTGGCATCTACTGTTCCTATGTTCGTCTGGTGGTAGAAGGGCATCTGCGGCGCAACGGCCATTGAGTTCCCAAGCGAGGTATTGTTCGTTTGAAGCGTGGTGATGCCCACGCCTGCAATACCAGGAGGACTCACATGCGGCACCGATGAAGAGCTTACATCGGTGATGGAGTAGTTAATCCCCGCTGGGTCCATGAAATCTGGTAGCATGGGGAATTCCAGTGGCAGGGGCATGCGGACACTACTCTGATCAATCCCTATATCGTCCATAGCATTGTTGTATGGTGGCGATGCAGGTTCCTTCTTTATCCATGTGATCTTGTGGAACACACGACAGACCACCCAATCATCCTACACAAATTCCATATGTAAACCAATGATGAAATCGGATTAGGGTAAGCAAAATAAGTAGTATTGATGCATGTATGCTAGTGCTACTACCACCTTAGAAGCAGAAGAAGATTTCATGATGACGGTGGAGATTGAGTTGGCTGCAGGGTAGGGGTGCCTATCATCATCGCCTTCGAGTCTATACTCATGCATGATCCAGCTAGTCTTTTGGCTGTTAGGAGCCCTACCTGTGTAGAAGACAAGCGTCTTCTTCATACCAATGAGCACCGGTGGCACTACCCCTATTGTGGTCCTGTAGATCTCCTTATCTTTGCCTGTAGCCTTCCAGTAACCGCTCTTCGTGGCCCGATTCATCCTTATCCCCTTTCGGTACTTACGATCCTTCTGGTTGAAGAAGTACCACACCTTCTCTCCCATATTCGCCTTACCTACACCATACAATTTGAGTACTCAATATGCAACTCACGAGCTTGTGTCCATAGGCCAAATAAGAAGTGCAAGTGTGAGTAAACATACCAGGGAGTTCCCATGGCTCCACGCCGTTAAGGTTAATCTCACCGATGGCAGCGCAGGTGAAACTCCTTTGCTGCACTTTAGGTGTGAGGTAGAAGGTGATGATCTCCTCATCTCTAGGATTGAAACGGAACCCTGGAGGCATATTGAGACCGCCGCCGCCACTCATCCTTTGCTGCTGCTGCGGCGGCTGCTGGTGCTGATCTCCCATGGTCCTCTTTCTTCAGAAATGATCATAATCACCAATAAGCTAGGCTAAGGACCATACTAAGCAAAAACAAATATATAGAGTATTGAAAAAGTAGTAGTGAGCCATACATGTCTAGACACTTCTTGATCTACCAGTCTTCTCAATCTCTCCAAGTGAGCCCCAAGACGGATGCAAGCCAAGTTATTGCGGTACAATTAGTCGGATACCGCAACGACTTAAACAGGCAGGAGACGTGTGTGAGCAAGCCACATCAAGCAGAAGCCTCGCGCCCACTCCCTGCTTTTCTGGTGATGTCCGTTTCTACTGGCCATTGGAGTTTCGTTCTTTCCATCTGTGCATTGCTTGTCCTCGCGTACCGCACAGTCGCTTTTCCACCGCGCTGTGGATGCTAGTGACAGGTACCCCGGCATCTCGAAGCGCTCTGGCAACGCGCGTATTGTGATCCTCCTCCGGTTTTTCTGCCTCGGTTTGCGATTCTAGTGGTATATGTGTTGCTCATCCATACCGCCTCCAACCCTTGATTTGCATGCATGTAGAGCTATCATGCATGGCCAGCGGTCGGCCACTTGTCAATATGCGCGTGCTTCGACATGTGTTTTGGGGCTGCAAGGCCTTTGTGATGCAAAAGTAGACAGTCTGGTGCAAGTTTCATGTTGACCTTACAGGGTTGGTGGCATCCATTTGGAACGAGGCCAGTTACGAGTTATCATGATGTGGTAAGCAATCATTACATAATGTCCGTGTTCTTCGCTCGATCAATATTAGATATATATTGCTCTGTTCGGCAGGCTGAATTTCGGCTGGTTCAATAGTATTCTGTGAGAGGGAATAAATCGAAAAAAACCAAAAGAAGTGCGCTAGTTCTATGTAGTTTATTGTATGTATCCGTTGTTGGTTGTTGTAAATGTAAACAATTGTTGTATCTATGTGTTGGACAATTTTTAACCAATGCTTATCATCACACATAACCGAGTATGTATCACAATTAAACTAAGTGAACATATATGCAAACACGCTCAAAGTTTATCTATGCGTCAGTCCTAGAAACCGTGGGCGGTTTGTTTTGCCTATCACTAAGCGAGGCAGGGAGCCACGGACAAGCCAACAACTACCCCTTGATTTGCGCATCTGTATACTTTCCTTTTTCTACTTTTACTTTTAAAAAATAATTTAACAAAGGTGCACGCTAAATCCATGATTCACGTTCTGCGTGCATACACATCACGAGTTTCCACGTCGATGTGCTTTCTAGGCCGATAGTTTGTTGGTTTTTTTTTTTGAGAGAGAATAGGCCGGTAGTTTTTTGCGAACATCAAGAACCGTAATAGGCCAGGCCTGCAGCATTCAGCCCAGAAAACATAAGAGGCACCTCAGCCCAATTTTTGCAGAAACCGTGACACTGCCCACGCTCCCTCGCGGTCTGGCCGAAATTTTTGAACGAAGCAAATCCCCCAGATTCGAACCCGTCTCCGGCGAGCCCATGCCTTCGCCGCCGCCGCAGACGCGATGGGAGGGCCGGAGGGGGGGTGGAGCGGTCCATCTCGTCCCTATGCGCCTCGCCTCCCTCTCGTCGGTGTGCTCGACCACGCCGACTCCGTCGTCTCCCACAGCCTCATCCACCTCGGTAAACCTCTCCTCCTTCCCGTACCCGAATCCGGGGATCCAACGCTCCTCATACACACGGCGCCGGGTTTTCCGATGCTTGTCTAGCCACTCTCTCCTCCGAAGGTATACACGGAAATGTTTTGGTTGTCTCAGCTGGTTAATCACATTATGCTACAGTATTTAGTATCTCTTGTCTGCTGCTATTTTCTGGCTGGAACAATGATCATTTGTTGGAATTTTGCAGTCACAAATTATGGTGAAAAGCCAGAGGAGCTTAACAAGAATCCTGAAAGGTAATTGAAAGAATTGCATCCACATATCTTATCTAGTATCTACAGCTATTTGCTTTCAGGTTCCCCTACTGTTCTCCGTTTACTTCTAATGTTTCTTTACTTGTTTTATTAATCTCATCTTAAAAATGACCTAATTTGTTTACTTGCTCTACACTGTCCAGTGCTGATGAAGGCAAAATGATCATCAAGGAAGCTGAACTTATACGATCCCCAAAGTAAAAGAAATGATCGATGTGATCAGCATAATGTCTATGTTTTAAAGACGGTTCAAATCTTGCTCATTCTGATTTTTTGGGCTGTTGACTCCATGAAAGAAATTCTTTGAAAGAAATGATAAGGGCATCAAAGGAGGAGTATGAGCAGCTTCCTGTATACATGAAGAGTCTAGAACAAGCTCCATTAGAAGTTTAAAACGGAGCTTGACACTGCCTGCCTCCTTGATTGTAGCAATGATCCTGGTTTGCTCGGCAACCTGACAAGGCCCCACTGCCGAGATGACAACATCTGCACACTTGATGGCCTTTACCAGGCTCTCGTGGTCAAACAGATCTCCCTAGCATAAACATGCTGTGGTATGACTCTCAAAATGAGCATGATGTCAAAACGTCCTAGTGATACATAGTGACTTGGGCAACTATTAATGCGTTAATAATGTGTAGGATGCATCTGGTTTATTAGAATCCATTGAAGGAGTTCTTCCAATTATATTTCCATTTCCCAGTTGGCAATTGGAAAAAAGGTACTGAAATTGACATATTGGGACAGCACGCCACAACAGAGCTTTAGATTATTCAGAGTAGTTGATTTTTTTTAAAAAAAAAGTACTTGACGGTTTAGTCCTCTATACCAAGAGAAGTTGAAGTCACTAACGTTCAGCAAACAGGGGCACAAAGCATATCTAATACTAGCCCACTGGAGATGGTGATGATGAAATGATGATTATTGGTACCTTGAGGAGAGAAGCACTGGAATTAACCCAACCATTGGGGCGCTGCACCTTAACTTGGTCGGATGGTGCAAATTCCCTGATGAGGACAGCAGTTGGGTGGCCGAGGCAGAGACTTGCAGCAACGATATGCTTGCAAATGTGGCCCGTGCCACCAATGACGAGGGCCCTGCTCTTCTCCATGTCCTTATCCTCCGCTGTTACCATATTTCACCTCTGAGTTCCGAGTGCCTGACCACGTTATGTATGCTGTAGTGCAGGAGCTCTTTGGCTGTGGTCTCAGGTTAGGAGAGGACATGAAGTTGTGCTGTCACATGATCGAGTTAACCATTTCCATACTCCAAAAGAATCCTTCAGAAAGAAATGATTTATAAGTTTCAACAACCCCCACCCAACATTTAATTGACCATTAATATCGCAACAGGTATTCATTGATATGCCAATGATTCTTCTTCACACCTGATTTTCGTCTGCAAAAAAACTTAAGTATGCTGAATCACGGTGATTATCTCAAAACAGTAGTAACAGTATAGACTATACCCTGTCAAGTAAGAAAAGAAGAAAACTGTACAAATAGAAAACTCCTAACTATCTGCAAAGGAGTCTGTTCAGTCAAACTCTGTCCATTGTAATTTCCTGTTAAAACAATAACAGTGAGCAAAGATTGCCTATGTTAAATAAGGAAGAAAGGCCAGTATCAAAAAAAAAAAGGAAGAAAGCTATTCCTCAATCCGGATAGTCTTATATATATGGCCACGATAGTTTATGCCGATGACACAAATGGCAAAGAGGAGGCTGCAAAGACATTCCATTTTGACACAAATAAGATCAAACAAATGCAGAATAGCAAATGCAAAATCCTCAATGTTTAATGAATGCAAGTTTCAGCAATGAGAAGCAAAAAGGTGTTTCAAGTAAACACTAAAATATCCATGATCTATAACACATAATACAATTAAGAACATAAGCAACAATCTTGGTATACACTACTGTAAATAGAACAAGCAAACACCATTACAAGATAGGCAAAGTCTAAAGTTGTCTAACATGTGAAATTATTTTATTTTATAACCTAAACGTCTGTTTATCATGGAAAAATAAATCGTTTGAGACACAAGAACTGTCAGCATGACATTGCTGCCAAGGAAAACACACAACAAGAAAGCTGCATGTTCTGTATCCTGTAAATGAAGCTATGACACAGATCTGACAAGCCTCTAGGGATAGAGCACCTCATATGCAACCATAATATAGCCATGGGAAGAATGGATCAGAGTTTGCCCAAGACTCCTACTAAAACTCTCGGAAATTATATTCATAACACAAAATGGAGAAGTGAAAAGAGAGAATTTAATTCAAACAAAGCAACATAATTCTTCCAGCTTCAAAATCTGAAATTAGCAGTCCATAAAAACCTACAGAATTGTTTCAGCGTGCACATTATCATAAAATGTTTGATTTTATCTAGAATTTTCATATCCTGTTTTCTTTAGATACCATCAACAATTCTCATAACACATTATAACACTAAATTGAGAGCATTTCAAGTAAAATTTAAAAATGGAAATATCATTGCAAGAATTGCATGGCCATGGCATATGATGATATGAATCGGATGTTGCATAACAAACTGTGGAGTCTAGCATAGTTGCCAAAATAGACCAACCACACTAACCAAATGGAGGCCTAAAATACAACAGCAAGAACAACCTCACCAGGTACAAAATTCCTGCACATCTCCAATCAGTAAGAATTCCCCTAACTAATCTCAGGATTACTTCCGTTGCTTCTTCTTTGTATGCTCTACTTGATCCAGCATGTTATCGTCATTGTCACCTCTACCCCTCTTCTTTTTCCTCTTCTTCTCGCTGTCCAGATCACCATCACTGACCATTTTCTCCTCCTGCTTCACATCCTTGGAGTTGACTTCCTCTTCACTCTTCTTTTTCTTCCTTTTCTTCTCCCCACCAGCAACATTTTGTTCTAACCCACCGTCATTGACAATTTTTCCGCCCACTTCATTCGCATCCCTCACTTCCTCTTCTAGTTTTACACGAACCTTCTCCTTTTTCTTCTTGCTCTTCTTCTCACTCAACAATTCTTCGTCCACCGGCTCCTGTGAAGCGATGATTTCCTTAATTGAATGTTTCTCCTTCCTCTTCTCCTTGACAATTTCCAGTGAAGAGGGAGTGTGCGATTCAACGCCAGCAACAGCTCTGCCCTGCTGGCGATCCTCTTTATTCTTCTTCTTCTTGCTCTTCTTCTCGCCAGCGGCAGCGTCTAGCTCCACCTCCGCAGCGGAATCGCGGTTGGAACCACCAGTTGGAACAGCCGCGTCCCCTTTCCTCTCCCGGTCTTGGTGCTTTCTCTCGCCCTCATAGTCGTAGGCCTCGAGATTGGAGGCACCCTGCTGCAGATTAGCGTGGAGCCCGCGGCGGAGGAGCCCGTGCTCCCTGGTGGCTTCGGCGACGGTGTGGAGGTAGGTGGCGCAGTCGGCGGAGGGGAGGTTGGGGGCGGCGGAGTTGTAGAAGCGTTTGAGGATGCAGAAGGCCTTGGGGAGGGGGCAGGGCTCGGAGGAGACGACGGCGCCTGTGATCGCCCTCATCGCCTCCCGCCGCCGGCCAGAGAGCTGAGCTGCGATTTGGGGGTGGAGTTGGGGTTAGGGTTTTTGGAGGGAGAGGAGGAGACTGGGCTAAAAAGCGTGCCGGGCCAGCCCAGTAGCTGGCCATAGCGGCAGGCCCAACTGTTAACATTTGCATCGTGCCCAGAATCCTCTCGGAAACATGCTGCAAATTAATTTGATCGCGCTCATGGGGATTCATATTTGGTTCGAATTTTACCTTGCGAACCACATTTTGTAAATATTATTTTGCCATCATTGTAATTGTTCCTTTGCTTAATTTTTTTGCAGACTAAAATCTGCTTAGTTACAACATACATAACGATCAGCGCTAAGCAGGCTTGAACTTTGAACACTCTGTTTGCATGCACATCGATGGTTGATTTGCCAAGTTGATCACTGATCGTGATAGCCATGGGCAGCCGATGGCTGGAGGCCTGGAGCTCGATCATTTCTTCGGCGCAGCAGCAGAGGCACTCCTGCCTCCTGCTTCCTCGCCGCCGTCCCCCTTCTTCTTGGACTTGGTGGACAGCTGGAGGTGCACCCCCGGGTCGCCGCCGTTGCAGGAGCTCTGCAGCAGCAGCGAGTTGTTGATCACCTGCACGTTGCTGTTGACGAACGCCGTCAGCCCCTTGCTCCCGGCCTGCTCCCTCCCGCCAGCGACGCTGCCGTCGAGCTTGTGGCCGCGGCGCTCCTTCCCGGCTGCCGAGTCAGCCTTGCCGTCGGCCACAGCGGCGCCGTCTATCTTCATGGACGCGCCCTTGTTCTCGCCGGCCAGCGTGATGACGGTCGTCCCTGCCGCGGCCGAGGCAGGGCGCCCGTGGCCGCCGCCGCCGGACGACGGCGCCGAGGCGCTCAGCTTGTGCACCATGTCCGCGACGCCCGACTTGAGCTCCTTGTGTAGCTTGCTGCCGCGTCCGTGCTCGCCGGCTGCCTCTTTGCCTTTGATCTCTTCTTTATCCTTCTCCTTCTTCTCCTTGTGCTCCGTCTCCTTCTTGTCATGCCCCTTTTCTTTCTCCTTCTCCTTGTGCTCCTTCTTCTCCTTCTCCTTTTCTTTCTCCTTCTCCTTGTGCTTCTCCTTCTCCTCCTTCTCTTTGTCTTCCTCCTTCTCCTTCTCCTTCTCCTTCTCCTTCTCCTTGTCTACTGCCTTGGTGTGTGTCTTGGAGTCTGCAGGCGGTTCACGGATGGTTTTCTCCTGCGGGATGATGATGTCTTTTTGATTAGGAACTTCATGGGCAGTAGGATGAGGAGTGGCAGCTGGCTTTGGCTCCTTGGCAACTGGTACCGGAACTGGCGCCGGAGCTGCACTAGCGTTGGGTTCTCTGATGGGCGAGAGCGGCGGCGCGCGGGCCGGCGACGGGGACGGCCTGCTGGACAACCGCGTCGGCTGCGGGTGAGCCGGCGGAGAAGGGGCACCACCGACGCCTCTGGATGCCGGCGCCGGCGCCGGCTGAGGGTGCGACTGCCGCCGCGACGGGGATGGCGTTACAGGCGGCGCCGCCGGGCGGGTGTCCCGCCTCGACAGCTGCGGGCGGACCGCCGGCCGAGGAGCGGGCGCGGGCGGCGGCGGCTGCGGGGGCGCGGTCCAGTACGGGAACCAGTACCGCTGCGCCGGTGGCTGCTGGTCGTCGGCCATGCTGCTGCCTGAACGCCGGCGATGGACGCAACGTAATCCCTCTCGGCAGGAGATGATCGAGAGAGCTCGGTGATCTACTTTTGGCTGGTTCGCCGATGGCGGGATGCCTTGCGAATTGCAATGGCGCCCTCTCCGCATTTATAGCTACCGGAGGGGATTCACACTCCCCCCGGGAGGAAGACACGATCAGCAGGGTGATTGGGAAGCTGATTTCGTGAGGTATTCGATCGTTCCCGGCATCTGATTCGGCGTGCTCTTTCGGTCTGCGTCTTATCGTGCTGCTGGCGTTCCTTCCTTTTCCGCGGGCGTCGATCGCTAGCTGGAGGCCGGGTGGTGGTACGTGTGTGTTCCTTGCTTGAGGCCGTTGACGTGCTCCTCCCTCTGCGGCTAGCCCTGCTGCCAGCACTTGGAATCTCTGTCGACGTTGGCCAAGAACATTTCCCCCGACCTCCGGACTGAAGATTCCGGCTTTCTTTCACCGGCATTTCGCCTCTTTGGCGGTGAAAAAGCAGAGATCAACGGGGCCTGGTTTAAAAGGGGATGGAATGTTTTTACTTTTGTCGCCTTTGTTCGTATACGGATTGCCCTCCTTTTTTTCAGCAGATGGCGCTGTGTGCTTTGATTTTGCAACATTTATTCAGACAAATTCAGTGCTGCGCTCTTAATTCGAACATAGCCACAGTTCCAAATTATAATTTGGATAATCATTTTTTCTGTCCTGTGTCCTTTCCTGGAGAACTTTCAAGTTCAGTTCACTGTGACATGCAAAGTGACAAAGAATCGCTACAGCTGAAGCGCCGTATACATCACGAGCCAAAACAGAACCGACAGCTCCGCCATAGCCGCCGCCACGGGCCTCTGCCTCCACCAACGCCCTACCCCCGCGCGGATCCGGCCATCGCTGCTGTGGTCCGAGCTCGAGGCTGCCGAATCTGGCCGGCCCCGCCGTCTCCCCGGCTCGGAGGGGGCTGTGGCGGCGGCGGCGGCGTGGCGGCCCCGCGGCGCGCGGCCGCGAGAAAGGGGCTCTGGACGCGGACCCGGCCGGCGCGGGGGTCTGGCCGGCCTCGCCCTCTCCCGGTGCGGCAGAGCTCGAGGCCGCCTGACGAGGGAGGAGGGGCGCACCGGCCAGGGAGCAAGGGAGGAGGAGGGAGGGAAGAGGGAGGAGGAGGTGTGCCCAGTGGGGGAGGGACGTGAGGCGCGAGAGAGGAGGGGTGGGGGGAGAAGGAAAAAACTGACGTGTGGGCCCACGGACAGGTAGTTGGTACGACGAGTGTGGAAAAAATACAGATAGAGATGAGAATCTCGATGACCACGGAAAAAATATCTAACCAGCCTGTACCAACAATAGGTACCGCACGCCCCACATCGGGCTCCCACGTGGCCACATACCCCCTCCAGCCCTATAAATTAGTACATCATATACAATATCTATTGTATCAATATACATCCATAATACCCTTTGTGATCCCGTCACTCACTAATCTTGATAGCATCACCGCCGTACAGATTTCCGGCGGATCCGCCATGGGCGGCTAAAAATCCGCTCCCCCAACCTCACAATCATTGTCGACTTGTTGTGACACCCATTGTACGAAGGTGAACCATGACGGGGAGGTCAAAGAGATGTTGATTTGTGCGGCGGCGATGCCGCGATGGCACATCGTCGACACAGACACTTGTCAGGAATCGTGCGCTGCCATTGCCACAAGCAGCAGACCAGCGTGCGCGGCGGCCGTCCCCGACTACCCGAGCTGGCCGAGCCCCGCAAGCCGAGACGATGCGATGCGCCGCGGACCACCTGAGCACCTGGGATCCCGTCGCAGCCGCACCGCGCGTGACGCCAACTACGTGGTGGATTTCCCCAAACAAATGGGGCGCACCTACCATTTCGCCCCGCCCCTCGCCACCCCACCACACTCCATTTTCCACTCATCACTCGCTCCATCAGTGCGGTTCAGTTCAGTCCCCGTGACTCGCTCACGCCCCGAGGCCGCGCCACCCACCCGCACGGGCGAACCCCAGCACCCTGCCGCCGCCGCCGCCGCCGGGGGCGGTGAAGGCGGCTAGGTTTCCGCGCGCCCCACCCACCCACTGATTCCCTTCTCCGTTTCGCCCGGCGACGCGTCCCCTTCTACCCCAGGTCGGCCGGGGCCAGCGCCGCTCCCACTCCCATTCCCAATCGAATCCGATCCGCCCGCTCCACCCACACCCACCGCTCCTCACGCCACTCGCGCCGCATCGCCTCCCCCATTCCGCTCCTCCCGCACCGATGGAGGCAAAAACCCCAGCCCCCGACGCGGACGCCGCGGCCCAAACCCTAGCCGCCGGGGAGCTCGTCTGGGTCAAGCCCTCCAAGCCCCGCCGCCACTGCTGGTGGCCCGCGCGCATGCTCGCCGCCTGCCCCGCCACCGGCTCCTCCGCCGCCCGGGGCGCCGAGGTCTGCTACTTCGGAGAACCCCCCGCCGCCGCCTCCGCCTCCGGCGCGACGCCGGCCCCTCCCGCGCAGGTCCGGCGCTTCGCGGACCCCGACGCCGACGCGATGGCCCGGGGCAGCACCGCGCGCGGCTTCCTCGCGGCCGTCGAGGAGGCCCACGCGCGCGCCGTCGCGGCCCTACGCGCCCAGCTCACCTGCGCCTGCGTCCCGCCCCCGCCGCCCGGGAAGGAGGGCTGCGCCGTCGTCGGGGTCGCGAACCTGGAGCCCGCTGAGTTCCTCGCGGCGCTCCGTGCGGCCGCATTGGGCGCGCGCGCCTCCCCCGTCGGCCTGGTGGACCGCGCCAGGCTCAAGAGCTGGACCCGCGCGTTCGGGGAGGGATGGGGTCCAGGTGGTGCGCAGCACTACCCGCGGCGCCCGCTCGAGGACCTTGTGGACAAGATCGATCTTGACGTGCCCGCCGGCGAAGACAGAGATGCTGATGATTGGCTCGCTCAGGACGACAACATGCCGTTGAAGAGACCAGAGGAGACACCAGTGCAGAAGAAGCGCAGTGTTACCTCAGTGATGAAGGAGCTGGATGTGGGGAAGGATGAGGACCCGAGTGACAGCCCTGGGCCTGTAACGTCCAGGAAGCGGGAGCGGAAGAAGAGCAAGTACCTCTCGCCTCCGTACACCAACTTGGGCGTGGTTGTGCTTCCGCGTAAGCCGGTTGATTTGCCAAAGGCATCTGTGCCCAAAGCCACGGAAGATGACAGTAAGGTATTGCCATTGCTAGACAGCATTGTCGTGGAAGATGTCTTGCTGCTGGTGCGGGGCTTAGGGAAGGACCCCCACCATATGGGCGTTTTTCCAGAGGCTGCAGAGGGATTTATCGGTTTATTTAGAAGCTCAACATTCATAGAGGGTTATGACAATGCGTCTTATAATGCGCATGAGTGTCCAATGGTGCATACCTTTAGAAATGCCAGCATGGATATTGCTCCGGGTCTGGTTTCTGATACACATCCTGTTCTTGAACAAGACAAGCGTGTGCCAAAGAGGGGCAGAAAAAAAGATGGAGATGGGAGTGGTGGCTCTTCCATCAAGAGGAAGAAGCGGGAGAAGACCTCTCCTGCTGATACACTTGGCTCTGGTATACCAATTACCCCTGCGATTCCTATCAGGCAAGTGAAAGCAGAAGATATAAGAACCCTAATGAAGGCAGGAAGCAACACAAGGGGTATAGTTCAGGATGAGAAGAGCAAGCCACCACTTTTCAAATGTCCTATTTCAGCTACAATTCCTGGGGCAACAAAACCAGGGCAGGAGCAGGTCCAAGAGAATGATAAATCTGTTCTGGAGAAATCTCAGGCCCTGGGCAATACGCTGCCTGAAGAAACTGCAAAATATAATGGTGATGCAAAATTGGAGGTAACAAAGTCAGAAACAAATATGCAAAATATTATTGTAGGTGTGCCCGTCAGAAGTGTTCAGACAGAAACAACGGGATCAGAAGCTAATATTCACATAGATGTGAGTGCGCAAAGTGTTGATGCATACATCCCTGTTGGACGTGTTTCAAAGGAATCAACATTGTCAGAAGCTAGTGTACACAGGGACAAGAATGTGCAAGGTGATGCTGCAGTTCCAGAAAGAATTGTTTCCAAGGAAGCAACAGAGTCAGAAGTTGATGCTAGCATAGATGAGAATGTGCAAAGTGCTGTTGCAGGTGTGCCTGACAGAAGTGTTTCAAAGGAAGCAACAAAGTTGGAAGCTAATATTCACATAGTTGAGAATCTGGGAGGTGCTGTTGCAGATGCGCCCATTGGCAGTGGACCATCTCCTATGCATGAAGACATAGCCCAGCCCATATATGAAAATAAAGAGCCTGGAAGCGTAGAAATGCGTACAGTCCAGCAATCTTATGCTTCTCTACAAGCCCTGGTGCCAGAAATGCTTAAGAAACAGAACACTAATGGCACAGATGTAATCGCTCTGGGTCATGCACTCAAAGATGAATGTCCAAAGGACGAAGCACCTGTCCAGAAGGTGAAGCTACCTGCTGGAGCTGCATCAAACCATTCATCTGGTGAAGTTGTGAATGGCACTTGCCCTAATCCTGTTAATCCTACTCCTAATAAAAAGAAGAAGAAAACTGCACAGGACTTCTATAATCCAGCAGCCATTCTTGTGGAGTTCACACCTGGTGTCATTGTCCCTTCCAGAGATGAGCTACTCTCCACGTTTGGCAAGTATGGCTACTTGATAGAGTCTCAAACTGAAATTGTAAAAGCTGCCCGCAATGCTCGTGTTGTGTTTGGGAAAAGCACCGAAGCTGAGGCAGCATACCGTGACCGGGAACTTCTTGGCCAGTTTGGGGCTCCGTTTGCTACAGTAAGCCTCCAATATCTTCCTCCAATCCAGTTGAGTGTGCCTTCTCCATCTCCTTCACGGTCGCCTTCGCCTTCACCATCTCTTGCTTCGAAGCCTCCACTCACAGATATCAGGAAGAACCTTGAGAAGATGATTGCAGCCCGTCATTCAGCTCTAAACAAGGCAACCTCATCAGATGGGCTAAATCCTGCCCCAGATAAGCTTCTGGGGGAGATGCACGGCCTTTTGGCCAAGGTTGACAAGATGCTTAGTAAACCATCTGCTAATACTGCTCCTTAGCTCTGCCACTATTTGAGGATTATGACTGTAACCTTTTGGTAGTTAGAGAACTTAGTGTCTTGAGTGTCTGTGTTGGCTGTGCTGTTAGTTGTAGCTACTGCATCTTACCTTTATGACGAACTATATTGTTTGGCCATTTCAGCAGCTGTAGTTCGGAACTCCTGTAAATGGTAGGGGTTGCTTCGTGTACTGTATATCCTCTAATAAGGTCGCAGCTTCTTCTGGTTCCCAGATTTTGTGTTCTGTTAATAGTGTACCACGTGTTTATCATTTATCGGAGTTGTTGTGGTGGTAACCTAAGAGTTCACTCCGCAATATTGAAACAGTTCATTTGTATCGTATCCGTTGATCTGGGCCTACAGAGTGCGAGAGAACACAATGATATCCACTGAAGTATAGCATCTGATACGATCATCTGAATGGAAAATGCATTTAAGTATTTCAATAGTATTTTCATCTTCTTGCTGGTTATTCTACTTAGTGCCTACCTAGACCTTGAAAATAGGGAGCCTCTGAATTTTATCTCCGGTATGCCACATAGTATAGAATGCGTTGCGCCCTTCACATTTATAAAAATAGGGGTTTGTGGTGAAGAAAAGACCCTTGAGTCTATTCTATCTATATCTATCTTCATTTCAACATTTGAAACTTACAATTTCAGCATTTTCACATTCCATTTTCTACATTTTGAACGTGAAATGTTGAACATACGTTAAAAATTGTTGAAATAGTTTCCAACATAGTGCTTAATAAAGCATTCGAATTTTTTGAAAGGCTTATATTTATGAAATAATTATTTTTTGGAAGTATTAAAAGAAAGGTGTCTAAAAAAGATGGAATAAAAATGAATAAATGGAAAAAGAAGATTTTTTTTTTGAGAATGGAATAAAACTAAGCTAGGCCTCCTTTCTCGCGCGCTGGCCACCTGGGCCTTCTTCTTCTGCTGAATGATGCGGACGAACATGCGGGCCGTGGGTCTGTCCGTAGTGGAAACAAACACAGGCCTGTTCTGGCCAGCTCTCTTTTCTCCCATCCACGCTCTTCTCCCTCCTCTCTCTTTCTCTGTCTCGGTCTCGGCTTTTCCTAGCGGCGACGACAGGGCGGAGTGGCGCCGCCCGCCAGTTCTTCGTCGGGCGCTTCGCCGGCGACGAGCATCCGACAGGGGTATGCTCGCCCATTCCCTTACCATCCCGTCCTTCTGCCCGAAATCGAACATCCCAAACCCTAACGTCTGGTATTTGTATTCGGATCTGACCAGTCCTACAGTGTGTCCGCCCCTGTCTTCAGTTCGCGAGATTGATCTGTCCCATTTTGTTTTGTTGGAATAGTAAAGTAAGTTCAAGGAAGCAAGGAAAAGGGGGATTGCCATGGAGAAAGGGGACGTGCTAGTGGACCTCGACAAGCTTCCAATCAAGCGCCTGGAGGCCATCGACGAGGCTGGCAACGAGCACTATCCACCGTAAGCTGGCCTGCCAACCCCTCAGCTGTTCCGCTGAAAATCCACCCTAGAATTGAGTAATTGACTCGCTTTCCCATTGCTCTGTGCTTGCTGGGGGTGTCTGCTGCTGCAGGGATACCAGCAACGAGGAGCAGCGCCTTGCAGCCATCCGCCGGATTGACTTCTCCTGGGTCATCGAGAAGGATGCCAAGAAGGCCAAGAAAGCAGCTGAGGCTGACACCGCTCAGCAGGCATGGCCGTGGCAGGGCCTCATGGAGAGCCTGCAGCAGGCGCAGCAGGAGCTCTCTGTTGTCATTGACCTCATTGGCACGGTTGATACATGCATAACTGCAAATTCCAATTTCAGTCTCTGTGAATGCCGTGCAGGTGACTGTTTCTGACTATGCTTGAAATTATGCTGCAGGTTGAGGCAAATGATGCTGTGGCAGTCGCCTCGACAACGAAGCCCAAGTCGCAGCCAAACGAAATACTAGTTGACATGGCAGTCTCTGCAGCCACCAAGCTCCAGCGCCTTCGGGTATGCTCCGTGCCATCTCTATCCCATGTAATTAGATAGCATATTTCGATTTTTGCAAATAACAAAACTAGAGTTGAAAGGAACTGTAGTAGAGAATTTCTCTGTATTGACATTTGAAGATCTGCTGTTTATTATTGTGCTTACTGCTGCAATCTTCATTTGTGCCTTTTGGGATCTCTCAGCATTTGTCGAGGTACTTCAAACAATCTGCCAAGACGATGGAGCAACAATTTCAAAAGGAGACTAGGTTCTATAATTCATTGATAAGGTACTTATTGTTGAATTTTTGAACCAAAAAACTCTTTAAAATTGAAGCATTTGACATCTGTGCTGATGGATCCACAGACTGCAGCAGAACTGGAAAGTGAAGCGGCAACGGGTTGTTGGGAGTGGTCCAGGAAGCGAGGGTTTCATGTTTGATCTAGTCGATAGTTATCAGTTAGACACAACAACAATGCCTCGAATATCACCGTTATCTTTAGTTCCAATTGATCAAGACTCTTCAGGCACTTTGTCTGTACAAATTCCACAGAAGTCTTTCCGTTCCTTGAGCCTTCAATTTTATGGAGATAGCACCAATAGTGCAGAACACAGTGCCAGCAAAAAGAAAGAAGGCACTTTAAGCAGCACTTCTTCTGAAGCCGAAAAGGATGCTTTGGAGAATGATGGTGTCAATAAGTCTGTTAAACAAGCACATTCCATCCTTCGTGACATCCACAAGACCATATTTGAGGAGCAGGTGGGTTAAATGCCTATGAGTTCTTGCAAATTCCTCTTCTGACTAACTGGAGCAGCATGGATAGAAAAGAATCATTGAATCTCCTTTGTGCTGTTTGGCTTTATTTATGTACCTGTACCATCATACTTAATTTAGTACATATGTCATGTAGGTATTTGATATGGTGATCCGCGAGACATTTACCCAATCTCAAGGCATCAATGTTACTGGAATGTGTGAAGATTTTCTCCAGTTAGCAATTGGCCAGGAGTGTTCGTTGTGTCTTTCACTTGTGCCCTCTGGACAGAATAGCGACTCAGAAACAGTAGGTCAGGAAGATCATATGGACTTGGAGTATTATGGAAATCTTGCAGTAGCCACTGTAAATGGGAAGCATGATTCTTTAAACAAGGATTTGAGAAGATTTCCTAACCCAAAAGGTTTAGAAATTTACTTGTTACATATGTTCCATGAGAACATCGTAAAAAAAATCAGGGAGAAATCACGTCTTGTTGTTCGCTACCTGAGTCCTGCTCAGGCTGCTCCTGAAGAATGTGGCCTGCTTGGTCATTTCTGCATGACAGTGGCTCACAAGATATTTTCTAATAAAGTACATTTGGAGCTGGAGAGTGTGGTACGACTACTCTACAGTTGTTAACTAGTAGTGACATAATTTGGGTTTAGACTGGCATTCTAACTTCCTTTCTCTAATGCAGGTTAGTAGGGTTCCTTATCTTCATCTGTGTTCTCTTCCTACGTGGCATTCTCGGACATCTTCCTGGTCTCTCTGCTTGAAAGTTCCTCAGCCTATCCTGGCTGCTGATCGAATCACAAAGCCTTCAGATAATAACGAGCTTAAATACAAATCCAGGTCGCAATTTAATACAAAGGTGATCTTGAAAGATGGCCAAATTAGTTTAATGGGTGAGGGCTCTCCAAGCATTGCTGGATCATTGACTGGGAAGGCATCTGATGGACATTTAATAAATAGTTACAATTGTGACTTGGAAGACCTCCCAATGATGCTTCTGCAGCAGGTAAACGTGTGGTAACCATCTTTTGAGTCATCCTTTTTTCTTTCTTATAGATTTGTGTGATGAAATTATCCTGTAGAGTATCACTGGAATTATCTACTGTCGAGGAGCTAAAAACAACATATAGTAATTCATTTGCCCATGAGTCAGGATCAAACTCTGCCACATAACTCTACGCATAATTACAGTATTGAATCGTGGCTCTTAAAATCTTACCATATGCCCCATCTGAAAATCGTTATCCATTGTCAGTATCATGCCAATCTCTGCAATCTATTTCCAGTGCTATAGTGAACCTTATTTTGCAAGAACAGTTTGATAACTTATTTTGTGTCTGCAGGTCGCCAGCCAAGTGATCCACTGGCTTCATGAAGAAGCTGTGGTTCTCGGGATGAATGTGACCAGAGATTTCCTGTGCCTTTACTTTGATCTTGACCAAGGCGAAACGCTTGGCCTAGTGGCACATGTTGATCCAGATGATTCCTATGGGTGCATCTCCTGGTACCTCACCGTTGATCACCCAATGGAGGAGGGAAAGATGCCAGCTGATAATCCGGAGTTGGAGAAGCATAAGT
Organism: Panicum miliaceum; assembly: GCA_032594955.1. Classification (NCBI taxonomy): domain Eukaryota; kingdom Viridiplantae; phylum Streptophyta; class Magnoliopsida; order Poales; family Poaceae; genus Panicum; species Panicum miliaceum. The sequence continues at coordinate 7,483,241 of CM064060.1, read as the reverse complement.
TTTTGGGGTACCTTTCTCTGGAAGTGTTGTACTCTACCCTGATGGACCTGATAAAATTTTGCAGCACAGGTGTCCAGCACTAAGACAGCTAGGTCCGATCAGATTTGCGCCCCTTGATCTACTTAAGCTGATTAAATGATGTGGATGTTGTATTTGAGAGCATGTAAAACTTCGGGATTTTGTGTGCCTTTGTTAAGTGATAATGATAATGTGTTAGAGCAACTTTAAGAGACTCCCTAAATTCTTCCTAATTGCTAGTTTTAGAGATTTTAATTAAAAAGGTACCTTCCAACTTCTCTATTTGGTTATTCAAACATAGTCACCCTCTATTCCGGATTTTTTGCTAGCCAAATATAGAAAAGAGAATAGATTTTCAGAGTGTACACAAGCTATAGATATAGAAAATAGAAAAGCTGTTAGAAAATAATTTTTATGCAAATGACTCTCTAGGGTTTAGAGAGATTTTTGGAGATGCTCTTGGCCTGTTCTTTATGCTACGTGGTATCAGTCATCTCGAAAATGAAGAGGTATCAGTCATCTCGAAAATGAAGAGGAAAGCGAAGAATCCTTCACGATGTGTTTTTCTTGATGCAGTCTTACCAGAAAATATATTTAACCTTAAGAAACCTTAAGAAATTATAGATAATCAAGAAATTGCAATAAATCAAATATAAGTACAGGGAATAAAAATGCTAAAATTATAACAATGATACTCAAATGCAATGGAACTCAGAAAAGACTTTCAAGTAGAAATTTGAAATTTCACAAGAGACTTTACAGTAAGGTCAAAATTTCAGGGATTGTCGCGTAAAAAAGCGAGAACAATTGGAACATTTCCCTGGAATAACAATTTCGTAAAAGCGAGCGCACACGTCCCCACTCCCCCGTGTCCTTCGATTTCGATCCCTTTCCCCTTTTTTCTCGGCAGTTTCCTTCGCGTCCCCAAAACCCAACCAAAACCCCTCCTCCTCTCTCTCTCCCCGCCATCTCCATCCCCTCTCGCCGCTCCCGCTTCCCCATGCCCTCGGCATCCGCCGCGGCCTCCCCGCCGAAACCCTAGCTCCGAATCCCTCCACGATGGCGGGCGTGGCGACCGCGCGCGACGTGGAGGAGGTCATCCAGAAGCTTCACTCCGACCGGGCCAGAGTCCGTGATGTGAGTACCCCTCTTGCAGAAACAAACAACTGTTCCGGCCTGCTTTCCGGCTGACCGCTTCCGTCGTGTCCTGCAGGAGGGGGTGAAGCTGCTGGGGACATGGCTGCAGGGCGACCGCGCCGCGTCGTTCTGCCGCCTCCTCGGCCGCAACACCGCCAGGGTCAAGCCCGGCCACGGCCACCTCACGGGAGGTCATCAGCTCGTGCATTTCCCTTCGCTTTTGTCGCATCATTGCCTGATGATCTCTCGCTTTTGTTTCTGATGATCGCTGATGCTGTTTGTTTGCAGCCACCACGTGGCCACTCCTCATCCTGGCGCTCCTCAACTGCGTCAAGGAGGACATCTCGGGTAAGAAGCGCGGCGCCACCAAAAGCGCCGCTGCCCGGATGCTCCGTGTCGCCATCCAGTGCGCTGAGGACGTCAAGCTATCAGGTTTGCTCTGATTTGAAGGGCTTCCAGTCTTCTGCAGTGCTGGTGTTTTGCCGTGCTGTGATTGATTGAACTTCAGCAACATATGTTTGTAGTTCAGAAGAGATGATGTCACTGTTTTATATGTAGTTGCTTCTGATTTTTATCTCCCCAATATAGTATAGTGTGTATGGTATTCTTGCATGCCAGTACGTGATTATCTGAATTCTGGCATGTCACTATCACTTCAGATCAAATCCTGAACATGTTTGAATGTCAGGTTTTTCCGGATCATGGTATGAATTTACACAACAAACACATGTATTTTCTTTTGACCATGTTACGCATGAATTGTGACAGATAATGTATCAGAAATGGCAGGTGACTAAATTCTTGCTAGAGATGTATATTTTTCCACTTTCTAGCATCATGTTTCTGGGTTATCCAGATGCCTTATGTGCCCACTTTCATTTTTTCAATATCTTTGAAGAAAAATATATTCTGCATTTCATTAAAGAAGAGGTTACCTGTCATTGCAGGGCATTCCTTACTTTTGATCTCAGTTGCTAGGCAACTTTTCAGTCATGTATGGGAGGTCGTAAAAGATGGCCCCAGCTTTCAGTTAGAGTACAGCATGATTCTTAGACAACTTTTAGCTGTTAAGGAGTACCGCTATCAGATGAAACCTCGAACATATATCAGTGAGTTTCCTTATCCAAGGTGCTGTATGCTCATATAATAACACCCATTTATTTTATATATTTCCCACATGCTGCTCAGGTTTTGTAGCGCACTACATGAAGAAGGTCACTACTGTGCTCGATGCAAAATTCAGCCACCAGGCGAGCTCCAAGGATGAATCCTTCCGTTGCACATTAACACTTCATGTTCTACTCGAAAACCCACCAGGCGATTACCCTGATACCATGAGGGAGGAGGTTATTAACGGATTTAGTGCAATCTTCCCACATATTAGGCGAGTAGTCCGTGCCCAAGTTCTCCTTTTCTCTTTTGTAACATCCCTTGACTTCCTAAGACGATAGCATGGTTGTTTGATCGTACTGTCTCTCTTTTACTTCCGTATTGTGAATTACATCTCTGGTCCAAAGTACATGTTTCTGTCTTAGAATGGGTGCAGTCCAGCTTTAAAACTTTGGCCACCGCTGCACATATAGTATTGATTATAATATTTTTTAGTTACTATTGATATATATATCTAGAAAACTTTATTATGGTCAAATATGTGCTTTGGAGACTGGTTGGTCATCCTAAACCACAAATAATCAGACAGCAGTTAATATATAAATTGATTCTGTGAAATCAGGGAGGAGGAGGGTAAACTGACCCGCAAACTTATCGAATGCATTAACACCTTTTTACTGAAGGATGGGCCAAACCTGGGATACAGATGTGTGAAGATTCATAATGCAGTTCAAGAGTTTATATTTCGTTGTTGGCCGGCGACTCTTGATCAGGCTTTGAAGGTTCTGGTGACCTGACTTGCACTATTGTAACTTTGTTTGGATTGCTACTTTGTTACATTTCTCTGCTTCATCTATTTGATAGTGATTTCTGGTTCCAGAGTTTGTTCATCACCTACGCAAAAGTTCAGCTGAAGCTTGCCAGGGCTATTCCAGAGATTTTGGAAAAACTTGTTGACATCATTATTAAGGAACTGGACAAAAATGTTAACACCGGACCTGGATTTCTGTGGTAGTGCAACTTCTGTTATTGACAGCACTTTCTGATTTTGAGTTCTTCATTGATCAAATTCAATTAATGCAGGTGCGAGGCACCTCGAGATGAGAAAGCTGTTTCCTTAAGATGCTTCCAAGAGGAATGGATGGATCTATCTGCTACTGTTCTTTATCTGGTATGAATCTGCCCAACCCATGCTTGCACATGCGTACAGATCTCCCCACCGCCACCATGCAATCACTCACTAGTCACTAATCAGATTTGTGAGTCTTTTACTTAATAAATCATGTCAGCCTTGCACGGTTACAATCAACATGTTGCAAACATTTAGGTCCACAAATGCACACTGAAGACACCAAATAGGGAGAAAAGGTTGAAGACAGAGAACATTCTGAACCTCATCATTGATGGCCTATTGAAAGGATCTCTGTTTTGGTAGGTTAATCACTCATCATCTGTACCCCCTCAAATGAAAAGCGTACTTTATCTGGTCACTTATGCAATCTAAGGTGTGCACCCTTAGTTTTCTTCCTTCCAGGCTTCAACCCTCTTACAGCTGTAAGTACTTAGATCCAAGAGCCGCTTGTTATAAATGCCTCCTTTTCTGTACTTCTCCAAGACTCTAAATTGTCGGTTCCTTGTGTGGTGGCTATAGCTTCTAACAAGAACAACATACGATTCTCTCACATATATCTGTATAAACCAAATGCTTTGATATTCCCTTCATGAAGCTGATGCAAGTATCTCTTCCCTGAACAGAAAATGTTCCATTATGTATAAAGTCATTCTATTTCAGTGTTACAACCTGAATCCTCCTTAGCTAAATCTTCAGCACTATTATGTTCCAATAACTGCTAGAAGTTTGGTATTTTGGGGTAGTTTCGTCTATGCACACCCCAGCATGTGATGCGCTGTCTCTTAATTGTCCTGTGTGTTTTCCATGCTCCTTACAATTGATAACCTTGCTGCTACAATGATATGTTATGTAGTAGAACTTATCAAGAATTTTCGTGGTGCTTAAGTTGTGAGAACAACTCTTCCTCTTTATTCTCATGTTATTAGCTTTTCTTACGTTGGTCTCCCACAGGAGCGGCTCTGTTTGTTTTCTGATCCACAAGTATGGATATCGAGTGGACAAATCTTTGCTAATTAGTTGGTTTGAAGCAAGCTGCAAAGCTTTGAGAAGGTAACTTTATTTTCATAGTTTTTTTCCTTACGTGATAATTTGCCATAGCTAGTAAAGTGAATGCTTGCTTTGGTTCATGCTTTCTGATGCCTGCTTGTAGTAAATACTTCTGCTGTTATGATTTGTGGTTTTTCAGATGTACAGTTTAGGCATTCCAGACATGTTGCATTCCAAATCATATGGCTGATATTAATGCTACAATGGTATAGAGAAAAATATGCCAACTCATAAATGAGGCTATATGTTCCAGTGTATGCATGGTTTTTCTTCTCTATTAAAGCTGAAGGAATGAAGTTACACTTGCGTTATTTCTCCTGCTCAACACAGATGAAACGTGCCAACTGAACATGGCTAGCATCTTTAAATTTTGAATTGAACAATAAATGGTGGATGTCTCTAAAGTCTAAAGTTCAATTATTTTTACATGCTTTCATGTTAATTGGTTTATTTCTTCGTTGAATGTTTGTGTTTTACTATTTTGCAGTGATATATTCTGTCATTTTGGTCGTTCTGCAACGTACGATTCATTGACTGCTGTTATGTTTGTACAGTGTCTTGAGCCATGCAAATGCCATACGGTTTCAGGACTCGATACTCTGGCTTCTCAGGTTTGTTTTGGTTGTATTGATACCTCGTTTCATCCTTTTTGCTTTCCTTCCCCCTTTTTTGGGTGTGTCTTTTTTGGGGGGTGGTGGGGGGGGGGGGGGGGGGGGAGGGTGTTTATGACTTACAACATCTTGTGCTGTTTTATGTTGCCTAACGGATATGCATTAATGTATTTTTAAAATGTAAATGGAGACCAAGTAAAATGATCATCCACTGCTGCAATATTTGCTTTTATGCCTCACTATAATTTGTTAACTTGTCATTGATCTTAACAGGGCGCTCAAGGAGTTCTCCATGGTGCTCATGTTCAATCCTAGGGAGGAAGCACAATTTTGTTTAACAAAAAGCGAGGTTAAATTTTCAAATCCACATTTTGTTTTGTATGTGCCTTTTGAACTTCAGGTTATTTTTGGTGCTTACCTTATTCGTTTGAATTTTAACCATTAGTCAACTAGCTTAAGAATACGGAAGATCAATCTTCATCTTAGGTTCTGCCTTTATCACCTACTAATTGCTATAAGCATGCTCTAAAAAAGTTCACCTCATCATTTGCAATCTTGTAAATGTACAAAGGAGAACATTCACAAAGCTGTAATGGTCTGGGAATATCCTGTCATAGTCGGGCACCCGTATCAGCGATGCCGACGCCGCGAGATCAAGGAGTCCAGCACCAAGCCCAGTTCAAGTCGAGCATCTAGTTGAGTTTGAGTCATTTGAGTCCAGATTGGTCTAGAGATAGGAGTTTGAGTCTGTTAAGGATAGAAGTCTGTGTTCGTTAGGAGATTGGATTGGAGATTTGAGTTTGTTAGATACTGTGGGGTCAAGTAAGGAGTCTGTACCGGGGCTATATAATGCTCCTAAACTATTCGTGTTAATCAAGAAAGAATTTACCCCCAAACATATTCTGAGCCTCGTCTTTGGGCGTGAGTGCACGACACAACACGGCGCCGCCCAAGTTCAAGCGTTCGTGTCAGCGACCTTCATATACCCACCACTACAATCTACGACCAAGAAACTACCATCCACGATCTGCTGTGATATAGTCATTGAGTGATAGCAATATTAAACACAATGCTATATAGGCTGGGAATTTTTCTTCGTATATTTGTAGGGAGAACTGCTCCAAATATCTGTTCTTGAAAGGATCAATGCTTACTTAAGAGGTGCTACTTCTGAAGTTTAAGTGATATTGCTGATGCATTTTGAGTCGCATGCATCTCATGTTGACTACAGTCATCTATATATCCTCTTGCCTTTGATTTTTGATCTAGCTGAAAGAACAACTTTTGTTGCTTGCAACAACACCATCTAACTTATGGGGATTGTAATAGGAACATATTATCCCTTTAATCATTATACATATCATGAATGGGGCCAGCCCTTTATATGTGATAACATAAATACTACTGCTCTCCAATTGGTTCATTTTAAATTTTGGACACCCATAGTAGCTCTTTTTTGATGCAACTCCTCAGCAATAGCTTATTTTCTGATCATCTTTGGTTATCATCTATATTCTCGCTTTTGTTGTCAGCTTGGTTGGAAGATGACATGATGTTTAACATGCGTCAGTGCTTTTCCCAACCAAGGCTTGCCATTTTTGTAACCCAATGTGAACTTAAAATGTTGATAATATCGTGCAATAATTTACCTGTTTATTGCAGATGTCAATTGTTGAAGGTTGCTGGCAAGACATATGGAATTCCCTTATTCATGCACTCCCTTTGTTTAGCAGCATTGTGCTTGTTGTGAGCACCTGTTATCTCTATATTGAACTTTTTCTTATATTGCTGTATTGCTCCTATATTTTTAACATTACTTAGTCTAACGACATGGTATGCAACCATCCATAGGTTGTGGTGTTTATTGGAGAAGAATTATTGAACAAGCATTAAACTCTAATAAATTAAATTGGCAACTAAATGAAAGAGTAACATGGGCTCTTTTGACTTTTTTTTGGTTATTGTATTCTATGTCCATCTCTTTCATTTTCCACTTTTTCAGGATTCAAAACTCTCAAATGCAATGATGTCTTTTCTAGTCCGCATACTGGATGGACTGTTATGTATTAGTAGCTTATGTACCCTGATGATGTCTCACTGTTTCTAGCACAGCAGTGAACTATCACCACAATTTCTTGAATGCAATTAAATTTTTCTGGTACTGCATTTGAATATTTGGGAATTTAGAAACTTTGGAAATTTGGCCACAATTGTATTACTTTAAACTGCATTTGTAGTTGCGATCTTTAACTGATTTACCCATGGTCGATTGCATTGTTTTTTTAAGACCAATCAGGACTGCAGTTGATATCTTTTTTACCATGATCAGTTTATTTTCTTATGAGCTTATTTGATGTGACAAGTTGAATGGTTATAAGATTTGACGTGTTATGGTGCTTCTAGAGCATTATTTTTGTGTTGCTGTTTGCCTAATTCTACGCAGAACTCTGTTTCTTTATGTACAATAGCAGTCTTTAGCTGTCTGTCCCATCTTACAAACACAGTTCTTAACTCATTACAGCATGTGGCACTTATCTATTTCTACCCTTTGATTGTGTGCACTGTACTTTTGTAGGCTGATTCAGCACTGATTTTGCTGGGTGGAATGATTGTAAGGGTTAGTTTCTCACCCTCAGTTACCAATTTACCATTCAACAGAAGCTCTATCTACCTGTGAATAAACTTGTAGCTAGCATCCTTCTTATTAATATATGCCAAACTGCAAGGTTCCTGATCTTTCAAAAAAAAAAAAACTTGTAGCTAGCATTGGTGTTTCTAATATTATGTTCTTTTTCACTTCTTCCAGGAGCAAGTTCATGCATCATTTCTATCAGAAGATACATGGAACCTGCAAATATTTAAACAATTGCCATCGCCGTATGCCTTCTTTCCTTTTTTGCAATTATTATCAATTGATTTAATCCTGACAATATCTTAGCTGCAACTTTTCTTAGTTGGCACTTCATTTTTGATGCTTTTCATTGATTGGATTTTTCTTATAACATATGAGCTGCACCTTTCTTTTTTGTTTTGATAGATGATGACATATACATATAGAAAAAAGGACCAGAAGGGTTCCACTTCTTGAATAATACCCACTTTGTTATTGGGACTCCAAACTGACTGCTTTAAGCCACTCTGAGATTATTGAAATTTTACACAAATAAGTTCACAATATTTGAATCTAATTAACTGTAGAATGGTGTGAACTTGCTGAACATACATACACAGATATATTTTATGACCATTAATTTAGAGAAATGGTGGTCGTTATTGCTTACATGTTGACTGCAATAGTAGTCAGTTCTTTGAACAACTGTTGTGCTGGTTAAGACATTTATGTAGATTGTAGAATTACCTTTTACATTTCATAAGGATTTATTAAAATGGCCTCCAATCGCTACGGATATGTACATCGACTGAGTTGGGTTTATAGTTGGACTAGCAAATTTTCCTGCGCGTTGCTATGGTCGAAGGCCATATGTATATATTACGACATTATAATTCTAAATATGATTTTTGTAAAAGTTTGATATATTATACACTATACCTATCTTTTTATGCTGCACAAATAAAAGAATAATAAATATAGTTAAACTTTATATTGGAATATGACATGCGCGAATCTATGATGATATGACCAAGACGGCTAAACTAATCTCTTAATTTAATTCTTATACACAAGCTGTTTGGCAAGAATTAATATAGGAATTTATATCGAAAGAAAATACCCGGGCTTGTATTTTGAAGAATACAAACGAGGTAGAGTTCATGAACACGTCTACTTTGGAGAGCAGTGCCAAACAAAGTGGCATGATATTCTATTTTCTTCAAACTATAGGAGATCTAGTAGGGATAGCTGTGCTGCTAATCAAGAAGAAAGATTTCACTACAGTTCTCTTTATCGTGAAGTTTATTTATTTCTATGGTTATATTTCTTATTTTACTTAGTGGATCTCCACAAATTTGCTAGAGAACTCATACAATTTTGACTTAATATGTACATTTCCATCTACTCAAGTAGTATTTATTATATTTATATATTTTTCTTATTTTAGCCAGAGAGTTCATATAGCTGGAGTACAACACAACCTATCTCTAATTCTAATATTTGACATGAGTCATGAGGATTTCGTTTCACAAATGGCCACATGAGAAACCAAGGTTTTGGGACTAAGATCGTGGAGGAACATGGTCAAGGATGTCAAACAAAACTTTCGGCCTAGGGAAAAAATGCATACAGAGGTGACACTGTACCAGAGGCATGACATGTGCGTAGTTGTGGCACGAACACGTGAGTACACGTCGTGTGTGAAACTTGGCAGCTACAACCCTCCAGGCTTATGTTCGTACGAGCCATGCAATTGGCGATGGATGCGTACGGGTTCAAGACTTCAAGTGTTTGCGTGCACATGTTGCATGCATACTCACATGGATGAGTTCCGGTGGTGCAGCAGTAACATGCAGCAGATGTAGGAGTAGCTTGGTTGCTTGCAGTCGGCGCAGCCTGGCTCGCGTATGAAGCATGGCCCAAGACACCACCAGATGCTGTTTGGTGCGAAGCCAGCGTGGGTAGTGGGCTGGGCAGCCCCAGGGGCAGCGATACAGCAGGAGGAACCGGGGCCACATAGCCTTTTCGTGGGAGCGTGCAGCACATAGCAGACGAGCCCATGTATAGTGACTCAAACGGTCAAAGATGGACGAAACATCCCGCAGCTTATTTTTAGGAACAGATTGAGAACAGGAAGTAATTCTTGCCTAATATATCAGCTGTTTAGGCTGTTCAATGCAAGTATGCAACGGGGTATATTTTTATTTATGGGAACTGAACCAGAATTTTTTCATCTCATAAACCTGAAACTGAAAGTTGAATCCATCTACTTGCATTTATATATTAAGTGAAGTTTAAGGATTTGAACCTACATTAAAATTGCAAACATATTGTGATCAAGTGTTTGCTTGCATCAAGTGCAGAATGGATTGGCTGCAATTGTTGAGAAAAGTAACTTGGAAACCATTGATTCCTTGACACTCTTAGTTGAAGTCATCTTCATGGTGGCATAGTTCTGGCAATTCATTTTTGTATTTTTTTTTGGATATGTTCGGCATCTTGGTCTAGACTTTTCTTCAATATTCTTTACTTAAGTGGATTTTGTTGTATATAGTCATTTGTAATGTTCTGGCTTATTGTGATATAAATTCTTAGAATGTCATGTTGGTTACTAGAAGTTATGCTTACAGGCTTTATTGCTCCTTATTGGTGCTTTCAGGTCTGCTTTGTATTTCATTGCCTGTTACTTCTCAAGGATAGGCTTTCAGGTATGTTTGCTATCTTATGCTAGTTCTGTTACTCTGTTGGGCCTCCGTGGTTGGGTGGTAAAAATTAGGCTAGTAGTTGTTAGCGTAATGTGTTGGCTGTAGACACTCACATGTGAGTGTTCGAGGCTGGGATCTTCCTTTATCTAAAAAAAAATTGTTAGCGTAATGTTACTGCAACTGTTCTATTTGGAAGTATAAGTTGTCCTATATCTTACTCCTGTAATTAGGGTAAAGGCATCAGGACTGGACAGGAGAGAACGTTCTGAGATTGTTTTTCCCAGTCCTGTAGTTTGTTTCAAAAATAGTTTCAATTGATTGGATTATGTAGTCAAATCAGCTGTCCCCAAGCGGATGTTTGATTATTTTTTTTTGATATTTTTGTTTACGGATGGCTCAGTGATCACATGCAACATGTTGCTGGTTATTTTGAGAACGTTCATCTGCATAATTGTCATAGTTATTAGTGACACTTATGCTGCAATTGATTATCCTCTGCACACTTATCCAAAAATTAAACTTGAGTAAAAGACGAGAATTCTAATCTTGAGTTTTGTGTATTTTCCATGCTTTTGAGACTACAATGTTGAAATGATTATTGTAAATCACTCCATAATAGCTAGTGCGATAATGTGCATTGATAACCAACAAGTTCATTTCGTTTGTGTTTTAATGTGTGTGGCGAGCATGTAAACTTGTGAATGTGTTGGGAATGCGTTGGAGTGTGTGGTTTTGTACTCTTTGGTACACTTCTTGATGAAATGACACGCAACTCTCCTGTGTTCAAGAAACAAGCCAAATCAGCTTATTCGTTTGCACTAGTTCTGATCACATTTCGCTGTTCCAACAGCAGTCACTTGTGAAGTAGTTGCTATTTATCTTCTTTATTTCAAATACGCAAAAAAGAATGATCCTTTTCTTTGATGTCCGGCTATGCAGGGTGACTTGTCCAGTTCTATTTTTATTCGGAAGAATCTGCTAAGATCAACTTTGGAGCTAGTTCATTCAAAGGTCAGCTTTATATTTGCAAGGGCATATGTAAAAATTTTCTATCTTCTTAATGCAATAACATGCAGTTCTGCTGCGTGTTCCAAAGGGGGCATACCCAGTGCGAAAGCTCCCACACAAGATGGGGTCTGGGGAAGGGAATTTCTGGACAGCCTTAACCTTGCAAAGTTCCTTTGAAATTCTGCAAAGAGGCTGGTTTGAACCCAGGACCTCCAGGCCACAAGTGGAGAATCTCTACCACTGCGTGATTGAGGGGTTTTTTGCCGCACATATGCCCTTGAGTGTGGGTACATGTTGTCTTTGGTGATAGATAAACAAACTTTGTGCCATAGTGGCACATTTAGGCAAGGGATAAAAAATTTATAAGTGTCATCATCAACTTGATTTTTCGACATTTATAAACACCGTATAAGCATCGTCACAACTTCATTGTGATGTAGCTTCTGCATCGAGGAAAAACACAGATGGATGATGCCATATGTATACAATGCTGTTAATTGTCATTGCATTTCAGTTTGGGGCTTATTGTTCACTATATGCTGCCGTGATGATTATATTTTTGCTATTGCGAACCCAAACATGGTAGGGTAGTGGACTTGTGGGAGTACGTTTCCACCTACTGAGGTTCAAATCCTGGTGGTGAACCCTTACACACATGCTGGTGCTGGTAAAACACTTAACCCTGTACGCGAGTTTATTGCGTGATAAGGGCACACCTGGGTTTGTGAGTTTGCTGTGGATGTGAAGTAGTGGGTGTGCATGAGCGTTTTCCTTGTAATTACCCCAAAAAGGTTATAATTTGCTATATGGATTAACAATATGTTGAATAAGAGAGCTAAATGGACTTTAATTCACTTTTAGGACTCCATAATGTATTTGTGATTATGCTATGCACCACTATATCCATCTATAAACTCAGGTGGAATGGTTCACTTTTTGTGGCAGGAATTCTCTCTCTTGAATGAGCAAAATGTTGTTCTCATTCCTGAAGCTATTTTCTCACTGTGTGCTTCTTTTTCGTCATCACCAATTAATTCATCAGATGCGTTACAACTGTTTGGTGATTGTAAAATTAATTCTAAGGTATGCTATTAGTTAGTTGTCATAAGGTTTTTATTTCCAGGTCACATTGAGTATTTTTAAGCTTATGCTTTTGTTGACCTCTTGCCAATTTGATTGTCATAAAGTCTCTTGAGGATGAGACCTGGGTTCTCAAAGATGAACTGCTCTACTCAGTTGAAGCTTTATCAAAAATCACTCTGGACAATTCTACCAAGGTGCTTTACTCTTAGCCCTTTATTGTTTCCGAATTACTCTGCTAGTAGTTCATTGAAACTTCATGATTGGTTAAAACACATTTCCTGGCGATGTAGTCTTATTTTTGTCCATTTGATTTGAACCTGAGGTTGAAGCTTTTTCAGACAAATATTTTTTCTCATATTTGTAACTAGAACTCTATATCCTTCCTCAATGAAATGAAACGTAGCCCTCACACATGTTGATGCAAAATGAAGCATGCTTTGAGCTGCATGCCTTTTTTTATACTTTTGCTGTACATGTTGGGAGATGGAGGGTTCTTTCTCTTTACATGGATTATGGTGCACTTCCGGACCGCCTTCTTCACACAAAGGCCCATCAGATTCAGACCTGAGACTAAACATGGCACTTATTACACATTGTGCAATTTAGCATGGAAGCAGTTGAATTGAAAGTGTTCATCTAACTATGCAGTGCTTATTTGTGGCATATTAGTTAAGCGCTGGTGCATTCCATCTTAAATGCTTGGTAGTTTGAATAGTTCAATAAAGTTTAGCAAGAGTTGAACCCATGGTTCGCTGTCTCAGTAATTCAGACTTTGGTAGTTGTAGATAGATTACCAATTTCATGAAAGCAATTTCCGTTTTATTGCTTCCATCATAAAGTCACAGGATATGGTTAATTGGTAAACAGGTTATTTCTGATAAATGCCACCGCATACACCTTCCTGGGACTATCCAGCAACCAATGCTTCTTGAGCTCATGGACTTCATCAAAGGATTTGTGGCCTCAAATGATCAGTTTGAGAAATTGGACTTATCTACTCCTGTATTTGTCTGTTCTCTTCTCTGCAATCTAATTCATTGTTCATTGTTGTCAAGGTATATGTTTAATTGTCATCTCTTCGTCCCATTTATACTTTAATATGTCAGTGGTACAATGCTTACATCTATAAGAAAATCTTAGACCAGATGACATTGAGTACCATATCTAATTTTGTTTTGCCTTGAGTAGCAATATAGTTCTGCCTTTGAATTCATAATTTTACTGTGTTAGGGATATAATGCCCCATTGGTAGGATCTTGGGTTCGAACTCCATCCTTCCCATTTTCTATTCCTTGCGCATCTATTGCCCAAAATCTTGGGCTCTTGGCCAGCCTTGGTTGAGTCCACGTGGCCCTCAGGCTGGTGAACTGGTGCCCATGTAAAACTGGCACCAACTAGTTTATTCTGATTCACATGCGTGGGCAGTGCCCTGATGGACCCTGGTTTAACTGATGGCCTGGTCTGTTTTAATGGCTCAAGCTATATCTTGAATATCACATAACACCCATGATTCTTGTAGTATTTATCTATCATTATGCTTAACGTCTTTTTGTTTTTCTGTGAGGTTTTTTCAGGGTCATGGGAGATAAATCTTCACTTCTGCAGGAAGTATTAAATTATATCACCAATATTCTAAAACATATTGTGTCATTTGTTATGAAGAAGAATGACGAACTTTCTCGTGGTGTCACTAACCTAAGTTTACCATTGGATACAATGGGCTCCACTTTATCCTCATTCAAGAGCTTTCTGTCTTCTCCGATATTTAATCTGTCAAGAGTTGATAATGGAGTTAGTTCTGTGGTTATCAAGGATGTTACTGAATTACTTGATGAACTCTTGCTGGCAATTTCTCAGCTGTTTTCTCAACTCTCTAGTTTTGTTAACAATTTTGATGGAGAGAATGCCGGTAAAGTGCTGCCAATATCTTGTGTAAACTCAGAGGGTCTAAATCCTATTGTTGACTGCAAAAGTAGTGTTGCTGATATGGATCTTGATGTGATGGACTCTGGTGAAGTAGATTCTGTCACGACTAGTGGGAGTGGAAATATGGGTAGCTTCTTACGGCCATTGGAGTGGAAGCTAGAACTAGTTAGAATTATTTCAACTTTTTTCTCGGTTTCATCGCTTCATACATGGGAAATCTTGTACAGCTTGGTGGAGAAAGAAAGTGATGTGAAGGTACACATTTCTAACATGCTTCTTATGTTCTTTCACTGCAATGCTATTTTGTAACATCTGGTTTCTTTTTTGCAGGTTCGTCAGGTCATCTTGCTTAATCTTTGCAGAAATATCCCTGGTTCATCTAAAACTGTATCTTCCATGGTACTGTCTGAATTATTTGTAACTATACCAAATTTATACTTGTCTGGCTTATGAGTTTAATTTTAAAATGTTGATTTTGGTCATGCAGGTCCATCTTATAAATGATACGAGGGACAGATGTGCAAGTTCATTACTTAACTCTGCAGAGTGTTTAGCCTGTGTACATGCTTTGCTAAGAACATTGGTAGCTCTCCGTGATGGTGGGCAAAGTACTGATGGACAGCCTCAAGGATGCAAAGGGATTTTCAGTGAGGTTGGTATTTGACATGTGGTATAATTTAACATGCCCTGTTGACTTTCTGCTAAATGCCACACGTTATTTGTCTGAGTCACATTTAATTTTGTAGCTTTTGTCTTGTACTATTTTATTTAATATTTAAGGTTTCATCTAGTGAATATCAGTTCTGTATGCTGCAAATTTTAATTTTGTATTGATGAGAATTTTGATTAGTTGAACCAAAATCTCTGAGACTAAGCCATTGGAAATGTAGCAGCCACAATAAATCATGTCATGAATCTGACCTTCATTTCTTTAATCATGAAATACTTTCTAATCAAGGAAGAGCAATTATTTATGGTACAATTTATTCACCTTTTCTTCTGATTATCTTTGAACTTCTTCAACTTCTTTATAGGCGTTTTTAATTTTTACATGATGTATCTACTGTACTGCAGCACCATTTCTGAATATTTTTTTCTGGACCCTGGTTGGATTGATCCTTCTAGCCTGCAATTTTAACTAGTTATTTGTGTAAACTCAAACTGCTAACTAAATGCGAAGTCTATTAGAAGACAACCAGCCATGCTTGGTGAAGATATCCATTTCCGCTATGTCCAACACACAACATGTCCACTTCATTCTTTGTTTATCTATCTCCGTCTGTAGGATGGACCAACATTGTGTCCAGTATGTAGCCATGAAAATGATATGCATATCCTCTCTTAATAGAAAGATACACAGCTATCCTGCGTGTTCGAGGAAAAAGAAAATGATATGCATATAAGAACATAATCCCATTTTATCAACAAAAGCATGCCGTTTCTACTCAAACAAATGTAATGTTTTCTTTTTGCCATACGTTTCAATCACCTGGCCGGTGTCCATGAGACCAGCAGCTTAATTCCTTTGTAACCTTCATCTGTCCTAATATAATGCTAGGGACGCATTAGGTGGTTAGTAACTTGGTAACAACTTAACCTATAGTAACAATACAGATCCACTCGGGTTGCTGATATGTTCTTGTAGATTGTTTGAAGGATTTGTCACCTTATTTGTTGTGCTATTTGATACTAAGATATATGTTTACTATTTGCACAAAACCTGCAATAGCTATCTATAAACGTCATTGCAATAGTATTTTCATGTTTGGTGCAATATGTATTTCTGTTTGTGATAACTTCTAGATATGTTCCTATCATCTGCAGAGCCAGGATATCCTATTAGACTTGATAAACAAGGCTACAGAGATAGGTTCTGCAGATTGGTTTTCTCGAAACAAGCTCATCGATTGCATCTCATCCTTTATTTGCCTGTTCCCTGATGTTGCCCAGGTGATTTATATTTTCTTTCTGTTATCAGAACAGCCTTTTGAAATGTACTCATATACTAGATTACCAGTAATTTGTTTCCATTATTATGATGGCAGGATCTGATTGGATGTTTGCTTGACATGCTGCATGATACCGATTACCGTGTCAGGTTGTATTTGGCCAGGGAAATTGTCGTGTTATTCCAAACGTGGGAAGGGCATAATGAATTATTTTATGATGTTCGGTAGGTATTTGACAACTACTGTCTGATGGCCTTGAGTCAATTTTCTAAAATGAATTAAATATTTGATATGATGTCTTATTGTTTTAGTTCATTATCAGTCATCTTAAACACGTATTTTAGATGTAGCTATAGCTTTTCATGCCATACATCATCACCTAAGCCTAAGCTAAAAAAATTTGCTAATACAATTGGGATCACTATATGAACCGATAACAGATGGCTCTATAGTTGACTGCTATGCTACATGACTGGAGCTTTGCTATTTTTCCCTGATACTATATTGCAGCTAATTCACTACTACTGCAACGGCGGTGTGGTTATCGCCCCTCTTCCTCCCTGGTCTCTTTCTTCCTCTCTCACATGAAATGTCCTGGCGGCTAGGATAACAGTTAATAGGGGAGGGGGATGCACCCCCTTCATTTAGGGGAGAGGGGTGCGTATTTTTGTTAGTTACCAAAAAAAATATTTGATACTGTGCCATTGGGGATGGGATTGGCAATCTGCTGGAGCACACTCTTATCCCTTAAAATTGCATGTTTTTTGGCATTTGGAAATATAGCAACGTTTAGGTTTGTCCTAAGTCAAAAGCTTTTAACTTTGACTATGAGTTGCAAAAAAAATCAGGAAGATTGATAACATAAAAATGATGTTAGCAGATTCATCCTGAAACCAACTATTGTAATATGCAATTGTTTCTATTCAAAATAAATTTTTTTAATTGATATTGTTGGTCAAAGTTAACAGTGTTTGACTTTGGACAAACGTAAACGTAGCTATATTCTGGGATGCAGGGACTATTTGTTAATAATTAATATACATGAATCATAGTTGACATCCAGAATTCCAGATATATCACTATAAGTGTAATTGCTGACTTACCAAATCTTTTTTCTCAATATCAGGTCAAATATTGGTGCCAAGATGGTAGCATTCTCAATTGACTCTTCAGTTACAGCTAGAGAAGTCTTAGCTGTTGGACAACAATCTGTTCCTGTAATTGAAACAGCTCTCATTACACTTGCTCATTTGTCTGTGTATAGTGAGGATGTTGAAGTTGAGGTATGTTCTTGTTTTGTGCAGCAGAATTATAGGTTAGTCTTTCCTGTATAATTGACTGTACAGATTGTTCTTTGATAACAATAAATGTTTTTTTTTGTGTACCAACTGTTTTTAGTGTGTAAGGAAAACATTAACGGTAATCCCTGTTTTGATATATAATGTTGTATTACAACGGACATTAATGTGTGGGTTTTTTGTTGGCTATGTGCGGTCTCACAAAGTAACTGACATTGATTAGTTTCAGAATCATTGGTTCCAGTTGTGTGTGATACTTATTATATTCTGTATTCAATTCATAGTTTAGTTGTTCAACTAAGCTTTATGTACTTTGAATTTTGACTTTGTAGAGCGTGTTCATGATTTCTGCTGCTGCTGCTATAGAGCCTTCTCAGCGGTATTTTCACAACCTATGAGCTGTATTTATGATGCACAATTTTTTAATGATAACTGGGAACTGCTTTGATGCTTCCTTTGCTTTTATGCTACTTCCTTTTCAGAGAATTAGCTTATGCTTTATTTGATTCCATCTCAAGAAAGCTTGGTTATGCTTCACGAAGCAAGGTGACTGGACATGGACTCTGAAATAATTTGCTTATAATTTTCTAAAAGAGAATGACTTTCTGGAATTACAGTTCACATATTTAGTTACCTTTCTGGTATGCAGTATCTGGACCAAGTGATGGGTCCAATTCTTTTTAGGTGGGTTGCTTGCGAGATGAGTCTAGTTTCACTTGTTGAGGTAACTTTGTGTTCTAATGCTTTGGAATATGTTTCCAATGTCAGCATGGCTTCTAAATATTATTTTGAGGTCTCTATAGAGTTCTATAAATGATCCTCATTGTGATATGCACCAACCTTTAATCATGTGAACTTTCTCAGTGTCTGATCATTTTTACATAAAATTGATAGTTATCCATGGACCGGTAAGTAAATATATACATGACACTGTAGGTGAAAAGAGTCAAAGCCTGTAGTCCCCTATCTAAGTACACTTACGAAGCACATACTCAAACAATTATGAC
This sequence comes from Panicum miliaceum, assembly GCA_032594955.1. Classification (NCBI taxonomy): domain Eukaryota; kingdom Viridiplantae; phylum Streptophyta; class Magnoliopsida; order Poales; family Poaceae; genus Panicum; species Panicum miliaceum. The sequence continues at coordinate 7,464,599 of CM064060.1, read as the reverse complement.
TACCCTAGCCTTTCACACGGCAAGCTAGATTTTTTTTCTTGAACACACACTGCCTGCTAGATTCCTGTTCTTATTTTCTGTATTGACTGCAGTTTGATTTATCTTGTCACACCAGGGACTGAATATTGAAATCCATTAACATTTCTGAATTCTGGCAAGTCATAAGTCACCTTTTTTTGGTATCCACAAGCACATTTAGCTGTTTTACAAAACATCGCTCCCCACTCACTTTTCCTGGCTGCACTTTTCTATCACCTCTGAATTACATTGTTTTTTTTTTGCTTGGTTTAAATTACTAACTTTTAGAATTGGGAGAACTAAGTTTTTTATGCTTGATGCCATGATGTTGTCCATAAGCTAGTGGTTTCTAGTTGTTACCATACTTAATATACTTCATTGTTTTCAATTTGTAATGAGCTATATTGTTGACATAACTTTTACAGGTGCAAGAAATGTTTGGTTATAGTTCGTCTGAGCCAAAGAATTTCGTTGAACATTGTAGCTCATGGCTTCTGCCTTTCCTTATTCTAAGGGGTGATGCTGCTGACCTAAATTGGATCTCGAAGGTGAATGTTTACTGTTATTCTAGGAAGACTAGTTAGTATTGAGGTAGCATCATCTTAAAGTTACATGAAACACCTCTTACCTGTTAAAGAATATTTCAAAGACTAAGTACGTTTTTTATTCAATCATATTTCTCTGAATTAGTTTCACCACGCTTTTTACAACTCCTGTGTTTAGAGTGCTGTCTCCATGCTTTAATCCTATCTATATATATATTTGTGGCTCAGATTTTATCGCAACCTTTGTCTGTCATTATCAAGAGATACTTTGTTCCAATCTTCGGATTGTCCATTGCCGCCAGATGTGGCACAGGGCCAGAGAAGGACTTAGCAGAAACTGCCTTATGTGAATCGCTTTTGCAGCTTGGGGAAATTTCTGAGCTTGAGCGTGATGATCTCATTAAAAAACATATGGTATGCTGCTTGAGTAGAACATCTTGTATTTTATCTTGTATATATCATCATATCTTGAAAGTATTTTAACCACCCAAAAATAGAGTTATATATATGTATTTTATCTTGTATATATATCATCATATCTTGAAAGTATTTTAACCGCCCAAAAATAGAGTTATATGTTGCATCATATTTCTGTGGCACTAAAGCGGCACTATTTATGTTCCTTTTTTTGATTATGGTGCTGTACTGTTCTATGGATATGTTAGTAATTTACTATTCAGAAGTAGTAAGTAGAACATAACTTTTGGAATTGTTGAGATCATTCTGGGCCTGCGGATCAGGATAGCCAAATCTTCATAGCTACTAGGATAATATTATTCTGGCCGTTGACATCTGTCATCATTGAAAATTACTGACTAAAAGTGTAAAACAGAAGTTTCGAGAATGGATGATCTTTGCATTACCACAAAGGCATAAATTGTGCTCAATGCTGGTATATTCTTGATTTGTCGTTTTCATTCTTAATTATGATATGGTTGGCTTTCATACTGTCAGAACTTCCTGGTGTTTTTTTATTATCTATGATTGTGTAAAGCTGTTTCAAGCTTTGACTTCTTATTGCACTAATTTTTTTTCTATTTTTAGGTTTCAATTGTTGCCTTTTTGCTCTCAGTTTCATCATCTGCTCATGGGCCACAAGTCCCATATTTCTCCAAGGAGATTGTTGCACTTTCAGTGAAAACGGTTGTTGATGGATTTGTGGATACCATGTACATCCTCATTCATTGGTCCTGTGCATTTCTAATAGCTACATTCTAATGCAATGAACTGTAGTTTCTTGACTGATTTCACTTTTCAGGGATGATGATTTGGCTAACACAGTTGTTATTGATAAAATTAATATATTCCGCGCCGACAGAGTATTTAAGGTATTCTGTTTTATTTCTCAATACGGAATCTCCAAAGGATAATGCATCTGTCTAGCCCCTAGATGCTGCAATGCCTTTTATCTTCTGTAGTAAGTATAAGGTTTCCAAAAACTGGTATCATATATGCAGGTACCAATGCTGTTATTGAATCAAGGAAATAGCAAAATATGAGAAAATTAAGAATAGAAAAATGAAATTAATATTTGTCTTACTAGCGTCCACCAGAAAACCAGTGGTAACAAGCCCTATTAATGCTTCCACTGGGTACTGGAATTTACCCCAAAACCGAAAAGTGGGACCCTATTTACTGGTGGGAATGCGCGACAAGATTTAGACCATAGTTTAGTTGATGTTAGGCTTGGTTACATAGACAACTTCCCGTTGAGCAGTTCGCCAGTTACTTTGTGTTTCTTAAATATAATTGTTCATATCTTCTAAGTTTCATGGATGTATGTAGATGATTCTTTTGCAGGGTCCTGGCTGTGCCTTAAAATTATTTTTTTTTATTTTTTTATCTGGTACAAAAATGGGATATGGAAGAATCCTTCTATACATATGACCAGACTGTAGGCCTAGTTCAAAGCAAAGATTATATGGAATTAGCTATACAGCAGACTGTATGACAGCAGTGTTGTGTGGGTCTGGTGTGTGTGAACCTCATCCCTACTTCGAACCTATCATACAGTTTGATTTTAAAGTCTGGTCTATGTTGCCCCGTACAGTAATACTGGTAGTACAACTCTATCGTGTGTATAGCTATTTCTGATATGTAATTGTCATAAAGGATAGATCATACTTTAATGATACACTCAGAACAACAAAATGAAATTTCTTCATATAAGATTCAATAATAATTGCTAGTTGCATATCCATTGTTATCCAATTTGTTTCTATACTTATATTTTTGCCGGATTTGTACGATTTTCTTACGTCGCGATTAGAATACTAAACACATTTTGTTCTCTCGTAGAAAACGAATCTTCCATAATTTTTCAGCATTTATTGGTATATTTGTGGGTATAGGGTGTTTTCCTTACTGTCCCTTATTTATTCTCACAAACAGTGTGGCAACAAATATTATGTTCTTGTGCATACCCTGCTGGTGCTCATGAATACTACAAAGATAAATGCACGCAATATGTGTGGCATTGTTCTGTGATTGTGACTAAGTTCCATCTATCCGCTTAATTTCATGCAGTTCCTACTGGCAATACATCAGCATGTTGCAGATGCTTGCCATCCCAGGCACATGTGTCATCGGCTTTGTGCAATTGAAGTTTTGATAGATGTACTTGGACACAGAGTGGTTCTTGAGAGCACTTGCTTGTGAGTGTTTCTTTATCTGTTTCCTGTTTAAATATTTGTGCCAGTTGATTGTAAGATATTTGCCGATTTGGCAGTTAGTACAACAAGTCAACAACTATGCAATTACCTGCCTAAACAAGCACGTTGCCCCTGGTAAAAGAATCAACAAATTCAAGACCCCTTCCCCCGCACATTTTATGTTGTTCCTCTATAATGCTGGTCATGTTAACAGCCATCGGAAATACGCTGTTTAGTGCTTTCTGAGGACAAATAACTTGCCGTATAACAGCATTTATTTTTTTTATGTTCTAATTCCTACCTTAGTTCAACTTTATTTGCAGTGAGCTAGTGCCATCCTATGAGCTTTAGTTTAATGACTTATTAGTGCAATGACTTTAATGACTCATAAAACACCAAGAAGAGTAATGATTATCATTTTTGAAAGATAAGCAAAAACACTTTCCTTTGTTAAAATATGTTATCTTAGTGGGTTCTGCTCTTCTATTTTCCTTTTCTTTATTACAAGCAGATTAATATAACAATATGTGCAGTTATTAATTGCTGTATTATACCGCACATTGTAACTATGTGTTAGAGATAATTGTGGGTTTATCTGGTCTTATTTTCATCTGAAAGTTGTATGTTTCAACTGCAGCTATATTATCTGTATAGTGGGGAACTACATCCAGCGAAAACCATTGCAAGGCCAATGCTGTAGTATTTTGTCTAAATTGTTGGCTTCTTTTGATGGAAATTCCTCTGCTGAAACTGTGGAAGTGCTTGGCAAGCAGCTTCAGGTGGATTTCACAAACAGTTCTCCGATATCAATTCTATTTGATGAACTTCTGATTACTGGTGCTTCCAACTGAACTGTTACAGGTTGTAGTTCCGAAGTTGATCACTGCTTGCCTAACTAATGAAAAAGAAGAAAGAAGTGGTACTGCAGATTCATCAGGGCTTCTTTCTTTACTTCGGAACTTGACAGTGGATGCTGATCCTCTGCTATATAATTACATAAGAGTATGCTTCATCTCCTCATTGTATCTAATTGCATTCTTACTGTTAGCTGTTTGTTATTCTTTTCATTAGCTGCATGATCGTTTCCTTAATGATTTATTTTGTTCTCAATGGCCTTGCAGGAGTTAGAACCACTTCCTGATCTTGATTGCTTGAAAGATATACGAGAGTTTCACACTTCACTTTCTGCCTCCTATGCTTCAAGAGATCAATTCTTAAAGGTTTCTCTTGTTATTATTTTCTTATTTTTATTTCTAATGTTCATTATGAGCTGATTCATTACTTCTGACTTCCTCTAGTTTGTTAATAGGGCTCCTTATTTGCCACCGGAACTGTTCTTGTTGAGGTGATATTTACTTATTTGTCTCTGCATTTAGTGCTTCTTAAAATGTGCTTCTCTGTCAACTGGAGAAGTGCAAATTATGTTTTTTCTTTACCATTTTCTAATATCACTTCTTTCACGTTGTTCTTGTACTCAGCCTTCGTATGTATCACAACAAGTTATTGTTGGGAGATATCATCAGTAGAAGTGATCCTTCTGCTGACACAGACATAGTTAGCTGCTGGTGCAGCGACCCAGATATCGTTTCTGCTGTATGGACTCTTGTTGACCTTTGTAGCTCATCTCCTGTAGCAAATGAAGCTTCTCCAGTGGTTGCTGATTTTATCTCTAGGGTGTGCTTTCAGTCTGTCCATTCTCATGCTGCAGTATGTTGTTTATGTGCATTTTTCTCTTCTCAGTCATTTGATTTCATTAACGTTGATGCAGGCTGGCTTGTCTGATGCACATCAAGTAATATTTCATCTGCCAACCCTTACTCAAAAGCATCCTGTACAATTACATAGTGGGTCTGCTTCCAAGGATGATAAATTGTGCTCAGACTATGGTATTTCTAATGATATTTTGGTTGGCCTTCTGAAACTCTTGAAGACTTATTTATCTGATGAATCTGTAGAAATAATAGATGCTGCTTCACAAACATTGAGGGTATGTATCAAATTGTGCATTTCCTGTTAATTGTTGAGCAAAGTTCTGACGAATACTTTGCATCAATGTCACAGCAGCATTTTAGGCCTTCATACCAGTTTAGAATAACCTTTTCTTTCAGTTTGCACATAAAAATGTATCTAATCAAATGTGTGGTATGGTGATTTAATGTGCACCAAGACCACGTTGAGTAGTGTCATATAAAAATTAGCATCCCTAGAATGCATATACTGTAGGTACACAAAACCTCTTCTGATCAGCCTATAGTTTTGATTTTTTTTCTTCTACCCTTTTGAGCATTTAATGTGTGTGTTGGAACTGAAACATTTTCTTTCTCAAACACGCAGGAGAATTGTGTGTCATTGCATTAAGAAGATAGAATTGTTTGTTACAGCTGTCCCTGTTTCTAGATTTACATTCGTGCCTGTTTTAAATTTCATGAATGACCAGAGCCTATGTGCTATTCTCTGCTGGCTGCTAAAGCACCTTACCCATTGGTGCCGGTATGGCACTGAGTTTTAACCTTGAGTGCTCATTCATTTGATGTCTGAAATAAATTTTTCATTACTGATATTCTATGCATGTGATCTTGCATGAGTAATCCTAAGCTTGGTCACACAGGTAGAATTGAAAAAAAAAGAAAAGATGTTGCGCCCTCGGGTCACTTTTGTGTTGGTTGTAGGGGGGTTTACATGTTTTTCGAGGCCTGGGGTCGTGTGATGGCACTGAGGCTGATGATCAGCAGAAACCAGAGTTGATAAAACATCTAGCTAGAAGGGCTGTAGCCTAACAAGATTAATTTATTCTTCTTGTTTTAATTCAAAGGGAGATATATGGCATAATATTCTTCCATTTTCTAGTACACTTATACATTGACTTGCCTCATAGGACTACTCCTATTCTACTATCCCCGAAATCTCTACAATAACGAAACTTGTTCCTCATGTTGCTCAGTTTGAACTTACGTGCGTGAACATGTTGAACGCCTTGTTGCTTGTGTTCTAAGTTGATCTGCTCTTCCCTGTTATTTCTCCTTTTTGGTGATGCCGATCCCATTTAGGAGCCATCAACTAAAGACAAATCAAGTGAACCAATACCTGTCAAGAAATTATCATTTGTTGACCAATCCTAATTCCTACCATCCTAGCCTTCAACCCTAAATTCTTGTTTTACGCAAAGGAACTACTGAGAGGAAATGTTTTGAATGCTCTTATTTGAAAAATATACTTGGAAAGGTTTCTGGTTCCTCTGCCTGTTACTTTTTTTGTATGGTGCAGAATCATTATGTTTCACAAAGTACTCTTGTATTTTAGAATTTTAAATTGCTGGAAGAAGGGCTTCTTTTTTGGTTCTAGGCATCAATGGCATCATTATCCTGCAATCCCTTTAATATCATTTTTTATGCACAGGGTATTCTGTCAACAGCAAAGGGGCTCAATGCTCTGCAGAGCCTTGATTCTCTTGATAGGTCTTTACTGATGGTATGCATGAATTTCTGTATCTCATTTGTTTTGTTAATTGCATTATTTTCCTTTAATCTTGTCTCTGCTCCAAAATTACTGCACATGCAGGTTCATTCTAGAGGTGTAAACATCCAGATAGTTGAACAGACTATATTGGGCATGGAAAAGTATTCTGGTGGTGAGTGATAGTTTTGAAGCATGATACATTGGTGCTTTGTGTTTTAATTTCCTGAGTGACCTTAGTTTTGCTACAGTACAATTGTATGCATATAACATAAAAGTTTGCTATCTTTGTTTCACTACACTACGGAAAAGAAGCCTCCTAAATGCATGTTTAAATATCTACGCCAGATGTACCAAAATAAAATATCCACCCATATATTGAGAATTGAAATTTGTTGAGAATATCTTGTAAAGAAAAGTTTGACTGATTTCTATTTAAGTCAAAGTAAAATACATTCTGCATTTTCCACTGGGGATTGGAGACTATAGTTGGTTACAGGTTGCACTAGGAGTTTATATTATTAAAAAACTTGCAATTTTTACTCTGCTGATCTCCATAGACGATGGATATTTATAATCAAAGTGCTCTCTATTCAGCTATTGATACACACCCCAAATTTCATGGGCTGTTCATCTGTACATTAGAATACCAAAGAACAAGCTGTCCCTCCTGCACTGTTTAGAAATTTGTGGATCTATATAATCTGCAAAATTTGGATCTTGATACTTTGTATAACAAAACTTTGATTTTCTACATCAATGAAGAGACTTATGTAAAGGTGCATCAGATATGTTTTTTGAAAATTGGCCATTTTTATAGGTGAAGGAAATTTCTGTTACCAAGCCATTTATTCCAGACTGAGTTAAATTGCTTTTCGTTTTCGGTTCTGTAGTTTCACTTGAAGATTCAGACATGTGGCAAACTGATGGTCGAACTTACAAGCAATGGTTGTGCACCCTAGTGAGCTCACTCATTTGCCATTGCGATGACATCATCTTGAGGTATCACGAAAGTGATCACAACACTGACCAAAGCTTAAATATTATACTCTTCAATAAAACCGTAAGATGTGTCCCTTATTGACATCTATATTCTTCTTATAGACTTTGCAGGAGTCTTGTTTTTCTCAAAGTTAAGGCTGCTGAGTTTTTGTTTGCAAGCACTCTCGTGAACATCGCTGGCAATGTTGATTCCAATGCTGCCATCTGCAGACTAATTTCGACCAAGGTTTGTTAGATTCCTAAAATACTCCCACCGTCCACAAATATAACGGAATTGGCGATTTTTATGAAAGATTAAAGGGGATAATAAAGACTCGCATGTCCCACGTTAATGCTGTAGGGCGAGCTCCTGATTGACTAGATTAAAGGCTAAATTAACGCCTTAAAGCCAGAATACCTTATATTTGTGGACAAAATTTGAACCCTAGAATCCCTTATATTTGTTAACGGAAGGAGTATTTGTTACTTCAAAGTTACAACTAAGGGTTAATCTCAATAAATTGATGATCTGGAATGTTCTGTAGGTTGAGGAAATAATTTTTTCTGACTCCAATGATTCGCTGAAGTCAATCCATCTGTTTTTGGATGCACTGAATGTCATTAGATCCTTTTATGTTGCTGAAAAATCCCGAACTTGCCCTTCTAATACTCTCAAGGTATGCTGTTACTGTTGATTTCTAATGAAGTGATATGATGTGTTGTATATTTGTGTTGCATATTTGTATTGCATATAGCGTTTCACAGTGAATCAGTTGCTAAAGTGATCTATTTCTGGTACCACAATCAAATGCGAAGTTGTATATGCCTTTAAAAAATCTGAAGTTGTATGCTCATTTAAAACTTAATATGAAATTGATGTGAGCATCAACAAGACATCATTGCTTGTACTCCCGACATGTTTACACCAAGGAGGAATTGATGGAGCACTGTCACTCTAATATAAAACTCATCTGTGATACTTTCTTGTTATGACCTTTTGAGGTTTGACTATTTTCTAGGAGAACCTTTTGATTCTTTTTGGTATATTCAGCACTTTCGAATGACCCTCTGTTAGGAAAAGGGCATATGTAATCTTTTTACATCATACAGAGACCGTGTAATATTTGTAATGGTATTATTAGTTTTCACTACCTTAGCTTTGATGTCTATTTGCCAATTTACCTGAGAACAACATTCTGAATTTGCCAATTTACCTCAGTTGTTTCTCTTGGTTTCACCTTTTGAAATCCTTTTGATCTTCACAGGATGGTAGATCCGTTAGATCAAAAAGTCGATCACCAGCAACAACCCCATCATCGTCATGGAAGAAGGCAAGCATTCTGCTCACAATTTAGTTTTTATTCCAGTAATGAGCATATCAATTCAATTAAGACTTCTGCGCATGTTCTCCACAATCATGCAAGGGTGTGGCCCATCCATGTTTTAAGGGATATAGCTACCAAGTTGTCTACGGATATAGCTATCCGTTTTGCCTAATTACTCTTTCAATGGTAGCCTGATAGACGACATGTCCGTCTACAGCGAGACGCATACAGTGGCGTTGTCAATTTAAGATCAGTTGCCATACTGCCTTCTAGACATTTAAAGGGGTCAGGTGTGTGAGTGTTCATAGGGATGACTAAGCATCCGTTCATGTTAGCATTCACATATGATTATATTTGTGGCAAATTTATGTTGCCTGGCTGCTGCTAACTTGTAGACAAGTTATCCTGTTGTGTTGTTTCTTTCAATGTTGTTACAGGGGTCCACCACAGCAATGTCTGATATTCCAAACAATAATCGTATGAGACTCTGTCATGCATATATAAGGCTAGACTTTCTGACGGGTAGCATAAAATACTTACTCCGCTCTCAAATAGTTGTTTTAGAATGCAGGCAGTCAATAAATACGTTGACCACTGATACACAAAAAAATTATGAGTTGGCACATGAAATTGGTGCTAGTAGATTTATAATGGATATACATGTTTGACCATTTGCTTGTCATATGGAGAAAAGAGGTTATGAGAAGTGATTGCCAAACATGTAAATTGGAGGCTATATTGATGTAAACAACTAGTTTCTTCTTCTTTTGTTGAACGTCCCAACTGACTAGCAAAAGAGATCAGAGGCAAAATCCTTATATGGTGCGCACACGTCGGGAGTAGTAGCAGTGTGTGCTTGTCACGATGCTGTCAGAAGAAGTGTGCGCAGCGCCACACGTAGACAGAGATGGAGAAGAAGAGAGGGGTTTGGGTGTTCGGGGTTTGGAGTTGTCGGGGTGTATCCATAGCCACCGGGCTTAGAGTTGGGGCCTGGGGTGGTGGCGGTGGAGGGTGGCATGGCAAGGCTGCGAGAGCGCCTCCAGACAGGGTGCTCAAGGACAGCTGGTTGGCCGTGCTATCGGAGGGGGCGAGGAGTGCTTAGGTGAGTGGCGCGGGGGTGGGGGGACTTGGCGATGTACAGGAGGAACAAGAGAGGACTGAAGTTGGAAGAAGAAAGGAACGCTGAAAGAAGGTGGAGGAGAGGAGGAGGAAGAACAGTAGATCTGCTGCTTCGGTCACTGCTAGAGGATAGCGACTCGCGCACGCTAAGGGGGTCCTATTACCTTTCTCTTGTATAGAGTCTTATTGGTACATGCATGTGCTATATTCCTGTGTTAATTGACAGATGCAAACTAATGTTTGTTTCTTTATAGCTCTGGTGCTATAATTGTAGTTAGGAAGATTTTCTGCATCCAGTGTCCATTTTCTAACATGTTTATTCTCTAGGTGTACTGGCTTTCAGTTGATTATCTTGTTGCTGCCAGAGCCGCTAGTGTAAGTGCGCTCCCTTTTCAGCTATTATCAATTTTATCTGCCTATTCATTTTGTTTTTGTTTCCTGCATTATTATATGTCGTTCTCAACAGATTATAGCTCATCACATGTCTATATACTTTCCATTGAATTTATTTTTTGAAACTAGGGACCCCAAGTTCTACACGTCTATTCCTATTCTTTTTTTTTAAAACTTGTGCCTGGATCATTGGGAACCTTGATGCTGTTTTGTGGCAGTTTGATATTTAGTGGTCAACCACTAGATAGCTAACTAGCAGTCAGTTTGCTTTTTTTTTAATATTTGCTGGATTCCCAACAGGGCCTGCTCCCTGTTTTGGCTTTTATGATCCCGCACCTCCAATACTCATGTGTTTTACATCCCTTTTCTTTTTTTTTCTCGAACTCTGCAGGAGAACTGCCTGTTATTTCATTAAGGAGAAGAGAAATAAAGTACAAAAAAGGTCAGGAGGGAAGTCCTGACCCAAACACACTCACACACACACACCATAGTTCTAACAAAAAAGTTATACAACGCGCCCCACACTACCTTAAAACGGCCAAACCAGCGAGAGCTAAGAATTCTGTGCGAGTGCCCAGGACAGCAGATTTGCAAGTCCTTTTGCACCGGCCATATACCAAAGGGAGCCCTCGTTGGTGCACTAGGTGCAGTCCCACTAAAACCAGTCACATCTGTGTTTTGAGAGCTCCCATGTGATGAGAGTGACAAGAGTGTGAAAACCTTTGCTGACCTCCTTCTGGACTTGTTTGGTAGCACCACACCACCAACTGGAAAAGCAGGCAGTGTCCAATCTCGGTGTCAACTGCCCTAAACCCACATCCTGCAACTCTATTTGAACCAAACCTGTCTCGCAAATACACAAGACACAAGAATATGCTGGATATCCTCATCCGCTTGATCGCATAGAGGACACGCAGCAGGGTGGGGGAAGACAACGCTTAGCTAAGAAATCTGCAATCCATCATCTATTCATGACTGCAGGCCATAGAAAAAATTTCAACGCTGTGATTACCATGTCTTCCAGATATGACGCCAAGGTGCAAATCTGGCTGCATCAGAGAAGAAAGCCTTATAAGCAGATTTGCAGGTGTATCAACCAGTCCTAGATAACTTCCACACATGCTCATCTTGCACCCCCGGCCGTAGCACCACCCCCTCAACCAGGTCCCATAATTTTCAAATAGTCAACCAGCGCTTGCACAGTAAGATGACCCTGACCCACCAACGGTTTTGCAGAGCTTGATCAATAGTTTGCTGCTTGATAGCCTTCAAGATATCTGAGGACGAAGGCTGAGTGCCACCTCAGAAACTGTCTGTCCATTCAGCCAATGATCCGCCCAAAACATATTGCCGTTTCCATCCCCTACAGTAGAATCAGTAGCCATCTGGAAGAGCTCCCGGGCTTTGCTGGGGACCTGCACCTGCAGTCCAGCCCACGAACGTTCAGGATCTGTCTTATCTAGCCACAACCAACGAATAAGGAGAGACCAGCCCATAATTTCTGGATTGTGAATACCCAATCCGCCATGCTCAATTTGTTGACAGACCCTTGGCCAGGAAACAAGACAGTTACCACCATTAGCTTTCTCTTGTCCTTTCCATAAAAATCCATGCTGTATCTTATCAATTGCTTTAATAGCCCATTTAGGCAGATCCAAAACATTCATAAGGAAGATAGGGGCCACAATGAGTACAGTGCGAACCATTGTGAGGGAGACCAGCACTTGTCGTATTTAGCTGATGAGCGCTGTGAAATGTGGCCATTTGCCACAGGATACCGCAATCATTAGAATAATATTTCCTGCTATGTAACTGAAGGAACTCCTATGGAAGGAACGCTGGTAACACACAAAAGAAATAAGCCTTCACTTCTGGCAAACACTGATGATCAACTGATAGACAATACATGATGGGTCTCCTGTGGGGGATCTAAAATGTTCATGGTGGTTTTACTTGAAGCTTATCATCTGCAGCCTGATCGAGTTGCAGCAACAATAGCAAATTTGCTTGCACTTTAGGCTTCAGAACATAAATATTTTTTTTCAAGTCTGACTCATATCTGATCTGAATAGAAAAAACTACTTATAATTGTGTTGACGGTGGCTTCTGAATCTTCGCAGAGATGCTCATGTGACTTCACTGCACTAATGTATGTTGAACTTTGGTGTGAGGAACAATTCAACAGGCTGGCAATAGGACCTCCAGATTTTTCACATGAAGAGTCGGTGAGCCCTCTTTTTCATGTCTCCACTGTTTAAGATTTATGTATTTGATTTAGCTCTGTCATTTTGTCACTTGTTGATTTATAATTTTCACTGTTTTCAGCTGCTACCACATGTTGGTTTGTTGATTGCTGCATTTACCCGCATAAATGAACCCGACAGCATTTATGGAATCACACTAGCCAATGAGGTTATCTTTAAACTTTTGTTTTGTTAATTTTTCATATTTATATTTATGCATGAGCACTGGTCATGCTTAAGGTGGCTATGGACATTTCTGCTGGCACGTTTTCTGTTATAACCTTTCATGCATCCCCTACAATTTGGGATATTTGCAGCTTGCAAAGCTAGGAAACTATGCTTCTTGTTTTAAGTACTTTTTGTTTCTAAATTTTCATCAGATATGTTTTACGATTAGAAAGGTACGCATCTAAGACTTGGCTGTTATTTTTGCTGTCTTATTGCAGATAACATCTCAGATCATCAGGTATGAGCATGAAGGTGAATGGAGTAGCGCTCTTGAATATTATGATTTACTCGTAAGGTCATCACCAATGGAGCACCTTGGCAATTCAACGGGTTCCCTGATGACTGGACCATCTGCTTTTAGAGCAGAAGATAAGATGCTGAACTGGAAAATGCACAAAGGTCTGATGAGATCCTTGCAGAAAACTGGATGTAGTCATGTGCTTGATGTCTACTGTGAAGGTTTAACGCACCAAAAAGGGTCTCTTCAACAAGATGCAGAGTTTATTGATATACAAGTTAGTATAGCATGTCTCACACGGCATAGTTACATTATATTACCATTTGTTATTAATTCGTTCCATGTTTTACCATCTACCGTGTAGTATGAAGCTGCTTGGAGGGCAGGAAACTGGGATTTCTCCTTTTTCATTCCATATTCATCTCATTCTTCAACCCGCACCCAAAGTTATTGTCTCTTCAATGAAAATTTACACAGGTTCATAATTTCCATTAACACTTTATTTCAAATCAACATTCTTTACACTTTTAAGCTGAAACAAGGGCACAAGTATCTGAAGCATTGCGTTGAATTTAAAGTTCTATTAACTAATTATTGATCAAGCCAATGGACCTTCTAGAATAAAATTAACTGAGGACTTTAAGTGGCAGTTAACTGACATTCCAGACAGGCTTGAGGACCAAGTATAAATTTTATAATTACTAGAAAATATTCATATTTTTGGTGTCATTATCATCCTCATCATAAAAAAAATCGCACTATTCTTAAGATAGAATATTTGTAGCTTTAAGCATTACTCTCTGGAAGCTATATCATAAAGTGCATGGCTGTTTCTTATCTATAGTTTCCTTTTGTAAAACACATTCATTATTTCATATCTGTAGGAAATTGTTCTCGAAACATGCACAAAGAAATGTGATTAGTTATTTCTGGGTTACAAGAAAAGTTATATGTTATTTTATTAAATTTCTGCAGTGTAGTTCTGTGGGACAGAAGCTTACTAAGTCCTAAAAATACAGTAGTGAAATTTAATTTTATTTAGTCTCAACAATCTACTTCTGTAAGGACCACTGGCTGGGCTAGGCACATGCCGTTAATGTTCTTCATTTTGATCACGTATAGGAACCTGCTAGAGTGCTAGGTAACTTCTAATATTGTTGACTTATTTGGTAAATGCTTCAGTTGCTTAAGATCTCTGGAGAATGGTGATTCTGAGGAGTTCCATGCGAAACTTTCTCGAGCCAAGATGGTACTGTTCACAACTTCTTCTGTGGCTATAAGTTGAAATTGTTGTGAATGTTATTTTAAAATATTTACTTTATCCCCTGCTAGGATCTTGTGTTGGCTTTGTCAAATACTAGCAAGGAAAGCACAAAGTACATACATTCTACCATCCTTAAGTTACAGGTTAGACCTTCTTATTGTATGATGGTCTACATGTTGGTGGATCACTCAGGTGCATTATGCCTGACGTTGTTTTTTACAGATGCTTGATCATGTTACCATGGTTTGGGACCTGCGTTGGAACCTTTTTCACAATCAAACGTCAGAATCTTTTCCAAAAACCAAGAAAGTTTCTCCTGTTTCTACTGTCCCTACAGGGATGCAGGTTTTGCTAACGTTTCTCTTGGCCAGTTCCATCATTCAGTTTCAGATGCATGCAATAGGGGCATAAATTCAGCTGAACTTAGCAGTTTGTTCCCCTTAGCTGCTTCATTCGTACCTTCAAGATACTGTTTGTTTGGCCAAACTTAAGCACCTTTTCCTCTGTAGAAACAAATAAATTGTATAACTACAAAGAAAGTCTTTACTCTAATACCTCTATTAGTTGTTTCTATTTTCCTGGTTGGCTAATTTCATCAAAAATTTTGCTATGTAGCTGGATTTGCTGGATAAAGAGTGGAACTTCATTGTGTTCCAAACAGAACACAACCTTGATCTTTTTGAACCTTTCCTAGCATTCAGGCGTGCCCTCCTTAAGGTTTTAGGTTGTGAAGAACGTCTTGTAACACATTTATTTCAATCTGCTTCTGCACTCCGAAAGGTAGTCTCCTTATTGTCAACTGTGGCCCTGTTTCACACTGTACTTCTTACTTCAGTCTTCATTATGATTCTTTTTTCTGGATACAGGGATTAAGGTTTTCTTTGGCAGCGGCTGCTTTATATGAGCTGAAAGAACATTGTTTTCACCAAGATGGGGGCACCATGCCAAATACTTATTTCCTTTCTAGGGTACAGACTTTACCATTCAGTCATCAAACTGCTGGTTCCATAACAACACTATTTGAATTGTCCTGTGTCCATACTGATACAGTTGTCTATATTTTCCATCATGAAAAGAGAAGCAAGATTGTGCAATAATTCTATTCCTAGCATTGTGAAAAATTTTGCTGCAAATCGAGTCTGTCTATGCTACTATTGTTGGAGTAGCTGCAACTATAGGACTACATAGGTGGGAGGTTTGCTTGCTGATTTTTTGGACTGCAGGAGCTGAGAGGAGAAACTTGTTTTGAGCTACAGCTGACTGCCTCTTTGCTTGTTATTTATAGCTGAAAGGGAACTCTATACGATAGCCCTAGTGGCTTGCTTACCAAGACAAAGACTCCCAAGCCATGGCCAAACTTACTCCCTAAGGAAACTAGACTTGCTGCCAAAGGAAAGGAAGAAATGACTCTACACTAACCTCAGGAAACTTTTTTTTTTGAAAGGAAACAGCAGGGGAAACCCCCACTGTGGTAAATATATTAATAAAAAGAAACAGAAAAGAAAAAAGAAGAACTGTACAAAGCCCGGTAAGGGCAACAACAGCACAGTAAGATAACTGACACAAGGATTACTGCTAACAACTATACAGTCTTCTATATTGAGGTTCTGTGAGTCCAAGTGCAATGTTCTAAATAATACTCCCACTGGTTTCTTTTTCTGTGGCTTCCCAAATGTATTAATTTTCTATACAACAAAACCTTTTATTCCCAAGAAAGTTGGGCTAGGCCAAACCTAACATGAGGCACAAAATAATTTAATAAATGACAGAGAGTAAAAGAGAGCAGGGGGGGGGGGGGGGAGTTACTGTGATAGTAATAATATATTTTCTTTTCAATATTTTACCAAATTATAAGGCATGTGTGCAGTTCACTTCCATTTTCCTATTTTCTCCTTATTCATTTCATTCTCCACCCTAAGATTTTATACATGATCACCCACACTATCGTCTCTCATATTTCCCAAGCACTTATAAAGAAACACATGGTGGTTAAGGTATTTTACTATATAGAATACACAAATTTTGACTTTCTTAACCTTAATGTTTGGTCAAAATATGCAGATACGCTGGAGGAACATCATGTCAGAGGCAAAAAATTCAATAAATAATCTCCTATTAGTTGCCTTTGTTTATGCCCTTCCTGCCCTTGTTTTAGCCTTTGTTGTTTTGATAGATTTTTAATTCTAAGCTCCCATATGTTACAAAGGAATTTTTAATTTTTTATAGAAATTCCAGAGAATCAGCTAAATGGTGACTTCAAATCCAGATTAGTCATAGAATTATATTGTTTCAATAGTACTGCAACCCATGCATGGGGTGGCTCCAGCAGTTTCTTTGAATCTTAATATACTCTTTCTTTTTTGTGTCATTATGAAGTTTCGTGAATGGGCTAACCAGCACTTCTGAGATGTTGTATTTTGTACTAATAATAATGCACTGTATTGGTTTTTGAAATATAGTGAATCTACATCTTTGTTTGAGCTTGACCAATCGCTGTGTTTCTATTCTGTTGTTCACCATTCTAAAGCAATAGCTTAGATTGATGTTCCAACTTGATATCTTCTGATTTGTCATATAAATATTTAGACATTGTGATGTTTATTAATCACCTCGTGAGTGGTTGTAGTCTGTGATCTATTGGTGTTCATATTATCATTTCGAAGAAAAAAAAGAAAATCAGTGTTTGCATTCTGATAACCCAACATTTGTTTGCTCTTCAGCTTGAAGAGGCTAAACTGCTGAGAGCTCAAGGGCAGCATGATATGGCTATTAGTCTTGGGAAATACATACTGCAGAAGCATTCTGACAAGAAAGACATATCAGATGTCTATCGACTAGTTGGCAAATGGTTGGCTGAAACAAGATCGAGCAAGTAACTATTGACACTTCATGGTTCACATTTGGTCTTTGTGTTAAAATTGTTTTCCAGTTTTTTCATGTGTAATAATGTGAATGTTCTTGATAATTTGCTAGCTCGAGAACTATCATTGAGGATTATTTAAGACCTTCTGTGGATCTTACTGAATTTAAGACGAGCACGGGCAAAAGATACATGTCCAGGCAGTGTCGAACACATTTCCATATGGCACATTATACATACAGTTTATTCAAAAGCTATGAAGAAAGACTTTCATCTAATGAGTGGCAAGCAGCTCTGCGACTAAGGAAATACAAGGTAACCTATTGAGTATGACAATCCGTCAATATTTGACTTGAAACTGTACTACTGTTAACACAGGTTCTACTTAATACAGACTAGGGAGTTGGAGACACTGATTAAAAGACTGAAAAGTTCATCTAAGGCAAGTAGTTGGTCATAACTTTTAAGGTCCTTCAAATTCCAATCCTTCTGTTTGTGATAACTCACATGCTCTTTTGATTGTTCAGGGTGTAAAGACTGATTACTCAGTAAAAATCCAAGAGTTGCAGAAACAACTTGCACTGGACAGAGAAGAAGCAGAGAAGATTCAGGTGTGTTCATAGGTTTACCCGCGCTTCAACATGCATACCATGATACCAAATTAACACTTCCATGACCAATAATAAGTACAATCATATCACACCCCTTTTTTTTTATGTTTACCTGATCGATATCCAACTTTAAGGCCTCCCTTACAGGCTGATGGCTTTTGCCCCACGCTCAAGAAACAAACAATCGGCTATCTAGCAGACTCTTGAAACAACCAAATCTTAACTAAGTACCTTCCTTTGCCTAATCTCTAACTTCAACTCAAATGAACCTAACATGCTAACTTATCTGAACGACCAGACTTGTGCCATCAACCTGAACTTGTGCTGGACTCCTTATTTTTCTTCCTGCGACACACGTACTGCTTGCCCCACATGACACTTCCAACATTTAATTAATTGTATTTCCAGTTATCCGCGGTGCAGTAGTGGAACTTTTCTTGATAGCATTAGCATAACATTACAAGTACCACAAGAAAGGAAATTTATTGATATTTTGTGAAACATTACATTATGCAGTTTTTATGAATGAGGTGCAGCCATGCGGTTTCCACTCGGGCACCAAATTCTCGCTCACTTTTGTAGTTAGATGTCAAATAATCTGAACACTGAATATCGAAGAAGAAACCAATTACATAATTTAAACCTTATTGTTTAGTTGTGTGCATGTTAAATGCTCTGCAGAATCTCCCAATTAATATTAATCTTTTGTCATTATTATTTCCAATTTGCCTTTTTGATCTTTTGCTAAACATGAACTCTCTGGTTAGGATGACCGGGACAATTTCTTAAATCTAGCGCTTCAAGGGTACCAACGTTCCCTTGTTGTTGGTGGCAAATACGACCTACAAGTGGTATGTTATTTGTATCCAGATATTGATACATCTTATGCTAATCATTACTATTCATTTTTTCTGTATCAACCAAACTATATTTTCGCTGGAAATTAAATTTTATTTTACTTTACCTGAACACTTGCTCTTCAGGTTTTCCGGCTGGTCTCGCTGTGGTTTAGTCTTTCTTCAAGGGATCAAGTTGTGAAAGCAATGATGAAAACAACAAAAGAGGTAATTTTTAAGTTCCATTTCTTTATTGCATTTGTACTTCTTTCAGCTTCATTAAAAAGAAAGTCACATTCTTGGTGTATAGGTCCAATCCTACAAATTCATTCCATTAGTTTACCAAATTGCTTCAAGACTTGGAAGCTCCAATTCTCAGGGGTCAACAAACTTCCAGGTACATGTATGGGTTATAATTCATTTTCTGGTTTAACTGAATCTCTTAAGTAACAACAATGTTGTTTTCTGTAGCAGATTGCATTAGCTTCTCTTCTGAAGAAAATGGCTATTGATCACCCATATCATACAATATTTCAGGTACCTTAGTTGCAGACCTTACATGTATATGGCAGAAATGATTACTAAATATTACTCTCTCAGTTTCACAATGGCTATAATATTGCTAGTAGTGTCAAACTGTCGATAACTAGGCTATCTGCTAAAAACAAATATAGTTTACTGTGGAACTACTGTATCTCGAAATTATGCATCGAGTATGTTGCTCTGTTTATGTAAGATAAGAGTCGTTACTGTCCTAACTCCTACCGTCAGGAAGTATTGTGCAACAGTATGTAGAAGTGAAATAAGATGTGATATGAATACAATAAGTTATATGGATTCACGAAATGTGTATGCGATGCCGTTATAAGTTTTCATTTGCAATGAGGGCTACTGAGAAAAAAGCCCATCCATAAGCTTGAGTTCCATCCATAGTACTTTTGTGGGACAGGATACATGTGCTCAGGCTGAAATATTCAGAGTGCACATCTCGACTTAGATCTAACAGATTACCCCAGTTAGTATAGTGTAGTGTGAAGCAACTGCAGTATGTCTTAAATTAATCTCAGTTACCATTTTTTAGAACTTAGAACTAACTGTTTTGTTGTGCCTCGATCTTGTTTGATTTATTGGTTTTCAGCTTTTGGCTCTAGCAAATGGTGATCGTGTTAAAGACAAGCAAAGGAGTAGAAGTTCTTTCATTGTCGATATGGAGAAGAAACTTGCTGCTGAGAATCTGTTAAAGGAGCTGTCTTCCTGTCATGGAGCTTTGATTTGTCAGGTTCCATTTCTTATTCTATTGAAACTTTGACACGTCCTTATCGCTGAAGTGAGGCAAGTATTTGCTGTTACCTGATATTCTTCATGATGTTCATTTGCTCATTTTATAGATGAAACAAATGGTAGAGATCTACATTAAGTTGGCTGAACTGGAGACCAAGAAGGAAGTCAGTTCTCTTTTCAAACAGGAACTTAAAAACTTTATCCATATTCATTGTGTTAACATATTATTTTTCATCCAACTTATTGTCAGGACACTAACAAAAGAATTCCGCTGCCTAGGGAGGCCCGGAGCATTTGTCAGCTTGAACTTGTAAGATTACCTTTTATGAAATATGCTTTTGTGAACTTGTTTTGCATCCATAACCATTGGAGCATTTGACTTTACAACAGCAAACCCTTTAGTCACAAGCAAGTCAGGGTAGTCTCATATAAAACCAAATGGGAGCTACATGCACCAAAAGATAGTAATGATACAAAATCATAGAAGACATAATCAGACATTGTAGTAATTAAAAAACTCGATCCAATGTATACAAACCATCTCAAGTGATTTTAGAAAAGATTCTGTTCAATCAGTGGAAATATTTACTTTGTCTAATTTGCACTCCCTAAATCTACTTATGTTGGGTGTGTCTTTCCTCCATTGCATTACCCTCTTAAAATGGTCCAAATGCTATGTTAGAGTATATTTTGTAGTATAGGAAATATCTCGGGGAGTTGTCTTGCAAGTCTTGTACTCTGTATATTCGTCTTTGAGGCTCAATGCAAATCTTTCCACACAATTTGTCCTTCCTACAATGATGAATCCAGCCCAGGTGGGGTTGGCCGAGGCCCAATAAATTAAGGTTGCCCGGACCCCAACAGTTTTTAGGCACACCCACTCGGGGAAAGGCCCAATCTCCCTAAAAGACTAGTCCAATAAGGGAAGGGTAACTCTCCCTTTTAAGATGACTTCCTCCTCCCAAGCTAAGTAAGGTGGGATTATTTAGAGGCTCACACGGTCGCCGCCCGACTATAACTGGGCTACATGGCCCCCTTTGTTGCGTCTTTGCCAGCGGTTAATAGTGGAGGATGTCCTCATCATTCCCACCCCTTAAATAAGGGCCTAGCTCTGATACCAGATGATGAATCCAGCCCAGGTGGGGTTGGTCGAGGCCCAATAAATTAAGGTTGCCCAGACCCCAACAGTTCTTAGGCACACCCACTCGGGGAAAGGCCTAATCTCCCTAAAAGACTAGTCCAATAGGGGAAGGGTGGCTCTCCCTTTTAAGGTGACTTCCTCCTCCCAAGCTAAGCAAGGTGGGATTATTCAGAGGCTCACACGTCGCCGCCCGACTACAACTGGGCCACTTGGCCCCCTTTGTTGCGTCTTTGCCAGCGGTTAATAGTGGAGGATGTCCACTCTGGTTTAACTCACTAGGCCAACTCATGTGCGTGCATGCTCATGTAAAGCACAGGGGCATTTTTGACCAAAAACACAAAATACGACCAACATAAGTGGATGGAGCGAGTATAAACTAAGAAGACAATTTTCTTTACCTGAAAAACTTTGTGGGTGCATAACTTACACAGACAATAAATTGAGCATGTCTTTATTATTTTTGTTCTTTAATTATAGGACTCATAACCCCATTTCAAATTATTATAGTCTGCATCTTTCTTTCATTTTCTCTTTGGCTTCATCAGGTTCCCGTTGTGACTGCTACAGTTCCAGTCGACCCTAGTTGTCGTTATGAAGTAGGTTCCTTTCCACATTTCAGTGGGTTGGCTGACTCTATTATGTAAGTTGGGTTTTATGTTTTACACATGACTTGCTCGCTGTTCCTGATGAGTTAGATTTTGTTGACTGTTCCCATTCTTATGGCAGGATAATGAATGGAATTAATGCTCCCAAAGTTATAGAATGTTTTGGCTCAGATGGTAACAAATACCGCCAACTTGCAAAATCTGGAAATGATGACCTGCGACAGGATGCTGTATGTTCTTCTCTTTCATTTTTAATCATGAGATTTCTACAAGATATGTTTTGCATGAAGATTATTTTGGCATATTTAAGTAATAGTGACTTTATTAGATTCTCATACAAATCAATGATTTAGTACATCAAGTTCACTTAGCCTTCTCTATGATGTCATGTAATCTGATAATGTTCCCCTTAAGGAATGTTGTCTGATAATGTCAAGTGAGTTGAATTGGCAGGAAAGAATCTCACTGAGTTGCTAAATGAGAATTTATATTGTACAGCAGATATTTTGGGATGACTGAGTAACGTCAAATGTGAAATTGCAGGTGATGGAGCAATTTTTCAGTTTGGTAAATACTTTCTTGCAAAATCACAGAGATACTTCTCAAAGGAGATTGAGAATCCGTACATATAAGGTAGCAGTGAATGCCATAAATTTTATAAAGTCCTCTCTTTTCTAATCAAGTTTTTTTGAATTTTTTATCTGTCATAAATTCATCATTGCTTAGTGATCCATTGAAGTGATGACTTGCAATTCCCAAAATGTTATGTAATTCGAGAAAATTGTGAGAACTTTAATCTAGGAGCACTTGTGAATAACTCATCACTAGTGCATGGCTTGTTCTTTTTTATGAAAATACTCCCTCCGTCCCAAATTATTAGTTGTTTTAGCTTTTATAGATTCATAATTTTTGCTATGCATCTACATATATATTATGTCTAGGTGCATAGCAAAGTCTATGAATCTAGAAAAGCCAAACCGACTAATAATTTGGAACGGAGGGAGTATAAGTAGGGAGAGACATACAGAAGTGACTATATCAAGGAAATTAAGGATTAAATTATAATTTAAAAGGGAATACATATGATCACATGACCTCTAACTCAAAAAGATTAGATATAGGATCCTAAGGATGTCTTAAAATGGCAGGTAGAGAAAGCTTGCTTGGTACATGATAATACCTATGTGCTTTTAACTGATTCGTGGTTGAATTGAAATAAGGTTGCAGAAGTAAAATTATTACGTTCAAAAAGATAGAACTCGGCACATCGCTATCTTCTATAGTACATTGAGCCGTAGGCCCTCTCCACGGTAGTGTAATAAAGCTTATTATGTCTGTAAACTTCATTGTTGTGAACTTGGAACATATTCACACTATATGAAGCACAAAACTTCTACAGATGCCACAAAGTATCAAAAGAATTTCGTTCAAACAATAATGGTTTTTTTTGCACCTTATTGAATGTATGATGGTATCTAATTTATTTTCTTCTGTTGTTATATGGAATTAAAGTTGGATAGATGCATTGCGAGGTATTCTCTTTTGTCAATCATACTCCAAATTTTTTGAATTTTCAGGATACCTGATGTTTTGTACTTGCTTAGCCTTCTAGATAGTCCTTAACAATTAATAGGATTTTTTGCTCCTCAAATTCTGAGCCATCAACAACCATTATTAGCGAAGTATTTGTTTATTTTTAGCACTTTTTAATTTTATGTTTTATTCGTAGCCCCTCCCCAACTAGATTTTTTTAAAAACACATCCTCCTTTTTGTCAAAACATGGGCCTTGTCATAGCAAAAACAAAATAAAAAATCTCGAACACACGGGAGAGCTGCGTATCATTGCATTAATTGTCATAGCAAAATTGGTCTCCAACACCAAGGCACATGGCTAGAGTGGCAAGGATTGGACCACTCCACCGGCCCCAAATGGGCGACCACGCCAAGGCCCTTGACATGGCCAAACATGCGACCGCGCCAAGGCCCTTGGCATTGCAATGTTGCCACAGAAAGGTCACAAAAGGGTTATTCAGAAATTGTTATTTTGGGAGGAGTTATTAATTAAGTATTATATTAAAAGAGTTAAAACTCTGTGACACTGTTTTCTTTGTTTTTTTCTATTTCTTCCGCAATTTAACTCTCAAGTTCTGGTATGCTTTGTTTCCATTTATTTTTTAACTTCCTGATATATACTTAGCACATTGCTAGGCACTCACTAGCTACATATTTCTAGCCTGTTTAGAGTAATCACATTATAAATGTATAATGGCACCATTTGGTGACCGTGCCAGGTACTTGTAATCTTACCCAACCATATAGCCATGCTCGTTTTGCGAGATATGACAACTTTCTAACTACTTGCTCCTGTATCTTAGGTTGTTCCTTTTACCCCAAGTGCTGGTGTTGTTGAATGGGTAAATGGCACTGTTCCACTCGGTGACTATCTATTGGGCAGGTCTCTTTTTACATGATCTCAGTTCTAACATGTAAATTGTCTTCTGAACACTTGGTCTTTATTTGCCATTTTTGGGGTTTATACAGTACTAGAATCAGTGGAGCACACGGACGGTATGGATCTGGGGACTGGACATATCTTCAATGCAGAGAGTACTTGATGAGTGTATGTTCAAATGTTCTGGAGTTTT
Source organism: Panicum miliaceum (assembly GCA_032594955.1). Taxonomy (NCBI): domain Eukaryota; kingdom Viridiplantae; phylum Streptophyta; class Magnoliopsida; order Poales; family Poaceae; genus Panicum; species Panicum miliaceum. The sequence goes on along the minus strand of CM064060.1, from coordinate 7,440,161 downwards.
TCGAATTCTATTTTTTCTAATAGATCGTGATGAATGTACACCTAATTTGAAGGATTTATATTTTATAGGAAAAGGACAAAAGGAGGGCGTTTCTTAAAATCTGCAACAACTTTAGGTCTTTTCTTGATCTCTACTTTCATTTGCCAATAATCTGATATGTACACAGATGCGAGATAACATGAAAAGGATATCATGTGTTTCTCTTACACTTCTTTCCCCCGCTTTCCTACAAATAACCAGGCCTGTAATGCACCACTTCTTTCTCGAGAGATTCTTGCTGCCTGCTGATTGGTTCCAAAGTAGACTTGCTTACACAAGAAGTGTGGCAGCAAGCTCAATGGTAATTTCTTTTAGTTGTCAAAATGCAACTCACATCATTGTCTCAGATAACTACTAAGAATACTGCATATTGCCTATTATTTTCATGCGTTCAGGTAGGATACATCGTGGGACTTGGGGATCGCCATTCCATGAATATTCTAATTGACCAAGACACAGCCGAGGTTGTACACATTGATCTTGGTGTTGCATTTGAACAGGGTCTCATGCTTAAAACACCTGAACGGGTATGTAATGAACCAGAACCATTACATTTGTATATTCTGAGCCTCTGTGAGTAATGATTGCTAGTTCTTCCTTTGTGAAACCCTGTTCTTTTTTTTTCCGCTCTGCTCGTAGGTTCCATTTCGATTGACAAGGGACATTATAGATGGCATGGGCGTTACTGGTGTTGAAGGTGTGTTTAGAAGATGTTGTGAGAAAACTCTCTCGGTCATGAGGGCAAATAAAGAAGCGTTGCTCACTATTATCGAAGTATGTATATTACCAAATGTTGTTCGTAATTTTAAGGGTGTTCAATACTTTAACTCCTCCTAAGACTGGATTAAATATGTCAGGTTTTCATTCATGATCCTCTATATAAATGGGCACTCTCACCACTGAAAGCTTTACAGCGTCAAAAGGTAAGTAAATTTGCTTAACTTGTTTTCATAACACGCTGTTGAACACAGATATTCTGTTGGTAGAGATTAGAATCCTCCTGCAAGGCAACCCATTAAACTAGTATGCATTTTTTGCAGGAAACAGATGATACTGACTCATGCTTGGATGACTCTCAAGAGGCTTACGAGGGCAACAAGGATGCAGCTCGTGCTATACTCCGTGTTAAACAGAAGTTGGATGGGTACGAAGATGGTGAGATGAGAAGCGTGCAGGGCCAGGTAACCATCTTGGTGACGCCAAAGCCTTAAGATCTTTATACTTTTGCCAGTGCAAATTACATTCATCTTTATGTTTGCCTTTTAGGTCCAACAACTCATACAGGATGCAGTAGATGTCGATCGATTGTGCCAAATGTTTCCTGGTTGGGGACCTTGGTTGTAAGCTCCATGAAAATGGATGTAAATTTTGATCAAAGGCAAGAGCAATTTACTTGTGAAGCTTCTCTTATGGGCTGTTTTTCCACTTAACCCCTTGGACCCTCCTTTGCAACTTCCTTAGGTGACGACGGTTTGCTGCCTTCGGTGCCTGAGCATTGTTGGGAAGGGAAGCATGGCATCTGAATGGTCAACGGATTGTACAGCTATACCACTGCCGATAGCAGTTTGAACTTTGAAGGCCTGTGCTCAAGAGACACTGACGTCTGGTGGTGATCCAAGTCAGTTCGACAAGCCTGCTTAGCAAAGGAGGCCCGTCTTGCTTTTTTTTTTCTAAACTTCATTAGTTTAGATATCTCAGTTTGAAAGCCATAGGGACAGGCGCTGCGTCACTTGTACATACCATCTTGCAGCGTATGGTTGTAACTGTTGTACTATCATGGTAATTGGTATAGATATCGAAAAGCACCCATTTGATCATTGATGAATGATGCAGTACTTCAGTATACCATCATGGCATTATAGAGAGTTATGACCCATAATTATTTAAAATGGTCCTTTTTAAAATCTATTGAAAATGGTCTTGAATATGCACTGCTTGTTTGGAAAGCAACACAAGCTCACAGGGTACACCGCTACAGCAAGCTAGTATTAAGTTGCATACCGATGTCAGGAACGAGTAGAGGATGGTGCCAGCGATAAAACTTACATTTCCGCATCAAAGTAATTCTGCTTTACACAAAAAGTTGTGTGAGCATTGAGCACGACAATTGGGTGTTTGGTTTTTTCTATGGAACACGAGGGGAGTAATTTTCTACTGGTTATATATTAATAAAAAGAAAGTATTTATTTGAGTAAACAAAAAGAAAAAAAGAAAACTTTGAGACATTGTGTAGCCGAGTCTCGATGCCAGGGCCTCTATGCATAACCTTGGCAAATATAAAAAAAAGTAGCTTTGGTACTCTGAACTGAGGGTTGTGTTCCTTTGAATATGCAGTTATTTCTTGAGATCCAAATGCTCCACGCTATAATGATGATTACCTCTATAAAGAACGAAGCTGATATGTTGTCGAGGTGCTCAAGAGTCTCAAAACAAGACCAGGTTGGCAAAAATATCCAAAGTAATAGAGTTTCAGCATTGGCTTACAGATGGGCATCACAAGAACATGTGCTCAATTATTTCATCAGTAGAGCTAGTGCATAAAGCACAACTTTAATCATCGGAGATTCATATTACGTCTTCTTAGTAAGCCTCTAGTGCTCAACTGTTCTTGTTCAGTAGCCAAAAGAAAATTTTGTGCTTGAGTTAGTAGCAGCTCTTCCAAATCCAAGTATATGAAGTATGGATATCTCTAATCTCTGTGGCCCTTCATATATGTATATGCCTGTTTCGAGGAATAAAACGCATTTCCATGTATATCCATATGTCTTTTATATTATTGGTCAAAGACCCAACCTGATCTTGAAGAAGACGCAGTTGAGTGTAAGCTTTAGTAGAGAGGGGCAAGTGGAAGATATTGTGAACCTCCAGCTTTCATCAAAGAAATATTCTTTTGCTTTGCAAATAAGAATAACTCTGAATAGATCATCTTAGGAACAATGTCATTCCATAAATCTTCCTATAAGAAAAGTGATTTACCATCTCCTGGCACCAGAAAGATCCTTCTTTGATAAATCAGATAGCTTGCAATTTGTGTAGTAATTATCCCACACAAATTTTACTGAAGGGATGTTATTCTGATTACAAAACTTATGTAAACTTTTCATCAATAGAGTATCGTTATGAACAGACAAATCCAGAACACCAAGCTTTCCTTCCTTCTTAGAGACATGTACCATCCGCCAAGCTACCTTTGCTGGTTTCGTATCCGCCACATCAACAACTCCATAAGAGATGTTTCCTATATTTATCCAGTTACTTGATTAATGTAATGTAGAATGTAGCTTGAAAGTGCACATTAAAAGGGGTGGGAAGGAAAAGAGAATTGAATTCACGAGGATTAGTCTTCCACCTTGAGACAACAGGTTTGATGTGGCTGGCATTATATTTTCGCACCTTTTTACTATTTAGAAAATCTTTAACCACTGGTTTATTTGAGCCCGATGACGTACCCAAATAAGTAAACAGTAAAGAGCTAATGGTACACCCAAAATTTGAGAAACCACACATCCTAGATCAGGTGATCCATTATGATTTCGTGTCCATCCTATTAATTTTGTGGAATGATTCACACTTACTTTGGCAGATTTCAAGACCGGCAAAATCTCCATAACATGTTTCATCTCTCGAAGATGCTCGTAAGAGTAGAATTATATGTTTATTCATAGGAGCGATTATGCGTGCGTAATATAAGTATCTGGTTTCTAGTCTTTTTTTTAAAAAAATATACCCATAAAATATTAGTCAAAATTCTATATTTTTGAAGTATGATCGAAGGGAGCACTAACCTCGGCGATCCAGCGATCCTGCGGCTGTTGCAACGCGCAACACGGGATGACGACATCAAACAGTCATACTCTCAGACGGAAGGGCTTCATTTTCTTTTTCCATAAAACCCCTGGTCTCTGAGAGAAATTGCGCAAACCAAACAAACACCCTCCAGCTCCTTCCTTTGGCCCCAATCGAATCGAAGGCTCCCCAGACCTAGCGCGATGTCCGCCATGGAGACCGACATCAACGCGCCGCCGCCGCCCGCCCCCGCTGGCGAGGGCTCCTCCGCGGCCGGCCCGTCCTCATCCTCCTCCCGCAAGCCCAACAAGCGCTTCGAGATCAAGAAGTGGAACGCCGTCGCGCTCTGGGCATGGGGTTTGCACGCGCGCTCGTCCTTCCACCCTGGATTTCCTTCCTGTATTTTGGAATTTGGATCCAATCTGATCTGCTGTTTGTCCCCTTTACTCCCCTGCAGATATCGTCGTCGATAACTGCGCCATCTGCCGCAACCACATCATGGATCTATGTAAGTTCTGGGGTCCTTCGGCACCGTGTTAGTCAGGGTTAGGGGTCTATGGGTTTGAGCTTGTTCGTTCATTGGGTGCAGGCATCGAGTGCCAGGCGAACCAGGCCAGCGCCACCAGCGAGGAGTGCACTGTCGCTTGGGGTACGAATCTGATCTCCTATATTTATTTTGCTTATGTTTGTTTCCACTTAATATAGAAATACAAACAGAAAAGGGTGTAGAGAGCACTGTTCACCTACACTGCTGTTTCGCCTGTTTACACGCCGTGTAAATGCTACGCAATGGCTAGCCGTGTCCGTTACACGGCCGTTTCGCCCGTTTACACGCCGTGTAAATGCTACGCAATGGGTAGGCATGTCCGTTTAATTAATGACCGTCTAACCCATTTAAATAGCCATTTAGTCTGAATAAATGGCTAAACGATAGGTGACCTACTGTTTAGCGTTTACCGTTTACCTTTTAGGCTTACGCTGATATAGATGATTTGTTCTGATGGTTCGTAAGGCGTTGCCTAGGAGACGACTAGGCATCCAGGTGTGCTCGGGTGGTAGGCGTCCCTCTCGCCTTGCCAAGATGCCTATGGCGTCCACCTCAGGTGCAAGGCATCCGCCTGGGCGTCCAAAGGCGTCGTCTAGGCGTCCTGGAGGGTGAGGCAGGCGCCATACATGGGTAGCGCGCGGGAAATCGAGCGGGGCAGCAGGAATTTGAGGGGCGGGTGGAAATCGGGCGGGAAATCGAGAGATGGGTGGGAATCGGGCAGAAATGAGTGGCAAAACCTGCCAAATCCTGGCTTAATTGTGACAGGAAAACAGAGAAGGGAGAGGGAAACAGAGAAGAGAGAGGGAAGGAGAGGGAGGTGGGAGAAGTCCTCACGGTGGCGGCACGGATCCCTGGCATGGCGGCGGCGCGGATCCCTGGCGTGGCGGCGACGGCGACCCCGTGTCTCTGCCTGTCCTCCGCGAGACCACGGGCCAGTGGGGCTCTGCCTCCTCTGCGCCTTCGTGCGGACCTGCCTCTGCTGGTCCACAGCCCTGTGTGGCCCCACCTCTGTGCACCTCCTCTGCTTGTCCATGGCCCCGTGCGGCCCTCTGCAATACTGAAAATGGCCAGGCATCTTCAATCTCCAGTCTTCCCTAGTTCCTTCCCTCTGCTCTGCTGCTCGTGCTTCCCTTCCCTACTCCCTAGTTCCCTCTACTCTGCTGCTTGTGCTTGCTCTGCTCTATGCCTCTACTGCCTGCTTGAGTAGTTGTGCGTGGCTCTGGAAAGGGGTGAATGTATGGTACAACAGCTCAATAAAGTTATGTATATGCTACTAAATTTGCTGTCATGGTATGTTTAGGATATGCCTATGGTGTCGCCTCGCCGCGCGCCTTATACGCCTAGGCATTGTGAGGGGGGTAGGTTGTCATGAGTCGCATTAGTGCCTTGAGAACCATGTTTGCTCATCACATAAATATAGAAAAAATGGAAATAGCCATATTGTCTTGTCCTTACGCCTTGTCATGGAAGAACTAGCAATGAATTATATAGGTTACACATAGTACTACTTGCATGTCTCATTGTGGTAAGTTTTGGGATCTCAGTTTTGTGTGCCAATTTATATAGCTGACAACTATGATTATGGTATTGCTCTAGCTGATGAGTAATCTCATTGGACAAAATGTTTTCAACTCCTTTTAACTGCAGATGTTTAATGCTCTTTCCAACAAGTCTACTATGTGAACTTGGTTACTTTATTTTGGTTCACTGTGCAATTCAATAAATTAGTTCCATAGTCATACTGAAGCAAGCAATACCAGTAATTTGACAAATCTCAAAATTGCATCCCCAATGGCCTCTTTAGAAATGTTGCAAATGTAGGACACTAGGAAAAAAATAATTTAGCAGTGAACTCTTAATTATAATATTAGATAAGTGGCTGATGTGTTGCTTAACCTCATTAGGCTACCTGATCAGGCTTTTATCTGTAAATTACTGCTGCTTAATGTAACATGTTCAGCTTACTTGAAACGCTGCAAATGTTAGGACCCTAGGTAGCATATGTATCTCTTAAATTGCTGGATACCTGACATAGTGGTAAAGTATTATGGCATATCTGTTGAAACTTTGATTTAGTTGGGAACTTTCAGATTTAAGTATAATCTTGGATAAGTGATAGACATTGCATAACCTCCCATTATCAGGCTTTTATCTTGAAATTACCTTTTGTAGCCAAATAAAGGTGAACCTTATCAACAATTTCTTGCAACACACATGGATTAATTAAACATGCACACTCAGATCTGTCAATCTTTGCATGCATGTACTGCGCTCCTATCTGAACCATGTCAATCTTTGCATGCATGTCTTGTATTTATGAAGAGAATTGATGCTAGCTCAAAAAATAAAAGTGGAAAGCTTTAAAGCTTTTGTATATTTGTCTGTACAGATGAATTACTGGAACATTCGACATGGTTCCTACTCATTAATGACAAGTGAAGTTTTTTACTCATGGTTTTGCATTTTGTGATGATGATATTTGGCTTAGTTGATTCTTCAGCTTCATTAGGTCTAATAAGGTATGTTTTGCACGCTCCAGGTGTCTGTAATCATGCTTTTCACTTTCACTGCATCAGCAGGTGGCTTAAGACTCGCCAAGTGTGCCCATTAGGTAGGCGCAGCTCCTCTTGTGTATGATTTGATCTTTGTAGTTCATTCTTTTGAGCATCGCATACTGACAAGCCACACTATCTTGCAGACAACAGCGAGTGGGAGTTCCAGAAATATGGCCACTAGGGCCTGGGTCACCCGCGTGTGCCGTTGGAGCTTGTTTCTGGCTACTGCTGCTGCAATCTAAGTGTTTTTGTCTGTCAAACAGCTCGTTCTTTTGCTGCTTTCAATGCTTGCATCTATCGCCCGTCAATTCGCTGGTAGTACGCCCATCCTGGGCTTGTATTTGGATGATTCATCGAGGACCATATTATAGTAGTCCCTTCTTATCAATGTTATGTGGATCTGCATAAGTGAGCTTGAATTGTGCTGTGGTACCATTTCTAAAGTCTGGTGCTTTTACATGCTTCTGCCTCTTCCTTAAAATCCGTGTATACATTATCTTGACTTGAATGAAGTGGGTCGGCTAACTTTCGGCTGATTGTGTTAGTTTTAGGGAAGGTACCAGATTCTGGTGCAACGGTAGTTATCGAATGCCGCCTAGATGTACTAGGATCTCCAAAACTCAACTTTTGAATTTTAACAATTTATTAGTTGAATTATATATATGTTTTGTATGCAGCTTGTATATCTATATATCCGTATCTCATATTTTTTAATACAGATGATATAATGTTATAGATTGATGGTCACGTTAAACTTGTGTAAATAAAACGTACCAATAGGCATTCCATAGAGCTTTTTAATTCTGAAAGCAAACTTCTAAAGACTTCTCTTGATACTAAATACGCCTTGTGAAGAAGAAAATGGAGGGAGTAAAGATGGAAAGGTGTAGAGTTGAGGTCGAGCATCGGGGCTATTCTGTGCACGTCATACTGCACCTAAAGCGACGCATCTAATTCTGCCCAGACTTTCCACGCTTCAGCCATCAAAATTTATAAGGAACACATGCAATTTATTCATGCGAAGGCAAGATTTACATTCCGGAGGGGAGCTAGATGGCCACTCATGCTTCATCTAGCTCCAGAATGACCAATTGACCATGGAAACCGGGAGCAGTGGGCACGTCGCCTACCAGGCTACTAGCCCACACTTCATGTCTTAAGAGCTCCTTACCCACCGTACACCATGATCACAGCAACCTATAGCCATGCGAATGTATTTTCTACTTATGCAAGGACAGGGCTCAGGCCAGATGATGGTTGTAGGTTCGCTGCGTATCTCCTCGCCCACAGATCGTAATGGATGATCTCCTCAAGCGATGGGCTTGTTACCAGCTCGTTCCTATGGGCGTCACATGTAAGCTCCACCACCTTGAAGATGTCCAGGTAGCTAATCCTGCAAATCATGTGAAACAGGGGAAATGAATTAGTTGTATGCATATGTAAACTGATGATAGCAAACATGTGTTCTTGAAGCGCTGAATGCAGCAACAGAATTTCTCCTATTTGAACTAATTTCGTAAAACTAAAGCCATGTACTTTAAATCATGATCAAGTACTCTTTTTATTAAATTCTAGAGCATGACCACCTAATAGAGTATGTGTGTGGATGAATATATATTTTTAATTTTCACACAGAAACCCATCTCTATGACCGATATATCTCAATGCCAAGCCATCATAAATGGCTATAGGTTGGCAATAGCAACAGCAGGCGACCCATTGTTACAATAGTTTAGATAAAGATTCTATATAGTTATTCTAATCCATAATGTAGGCTCAAAAGGTGCTTGAGAATAATAGCTTTAAGGACATACATTCTCCTTCCAACTCACATTTCTTAAAGTAAAGTGCAGCAGATGTCTGGACTTTGTTTGGCCCAAAGTTTTTTTTTCATTGCAGCAATCAACATAACATATCTCGCCTTATAAGTTGCAGAATATTTCGCAAACCAAATCCAAAGATGGCAATAAACATGCAACACTTTATCTAGAAGAAAGCAGACAAAACTTGACAATATGCAGAAAGAATCATACTTTTCATCAATGAACAATTCCACAGCCTTCTCATTAGCAGCGCTCAGGACACCTGTCATGGTGCCCCCAGCCCGTCCAGCTGCATAGGCGAGGTCCATTGAAGGGTATTTTACATTGTCAGGAGCTTTGAATGTCAGTGAACCCAACCTGCATTAGCCAATTGGAAATCAAATCTTGAGTGCTCAAAAATTGTTAGCATGGCCTGCTTACAATTTAACTGATTGTTTGTAGTCCCCTTAATTTCTTAACCTTTTGTCGTTCCAACATCCTTAAAGAAGCATATTATTGTTTCGCAACCTAACCATGGTTACTACTTGGTTATTAGTAGTAACCAGACGTAGGTTAGCCAACCAGTCCAAATCATATGATCAATTAAAATTATTGCAGTAAGTTTAGGTCAATGTCCAAGCTTGACGAGCATATTTATTTTTTGTGGCTGTCATAATATTTGCTGGTTAAAACCCAACCTAGATCCATTCTTAACTCATACAAAGCCAAGCTTCTCGCGGTGGACCGCTTAGAGCATTGAACTCCGGGAATAGTTGAAACTCCTGTCCCAACCCGGATTCGAAGCAAGGCGCCTTCCTAGAATAATGCCCAGGAGTTTTAACTCACACAAATGCACACACCAACAGCAGACTCGGGTGCCCCTGAGGCCCTGACCCATACACATCTATCAAGTTTTATCAAGAAAAATAGGACTCAAGTTCTTGGAGGTCATTTCCAAATAAAAGCATAAGCTGTATTGCAAAGAGCAAAGGAGTTGTGAAGATGTCATACTTGCAAAGATCCAGACGGGGCCAGGTGACCTCAGAGCAATAGATTCTATCTGGCCAAGATAAGGTGTACAAGATTGGTAATCGCATATCTGGCCATCCCAGTTGAGCTAGGATGGACGAGTCCTGCAAACATAGAACTTCATGAATGCTAAGAAAGCAATTTTAAGCCATGTGTAAAGCCATTACTGAAACAATTTTGTATGTACCATAAAGACCTGAAACAATCATAAACTTGAGATTATGCTCAGATGCTGGCATGCGAGAATGGCAGGTGGAAATAAAAATCCAAAGAAGGAATAAGCAGGGATATGTTACAGGGGTAGGAAGCACTACATCTGAGCAAAATACCTAAACATTTGCTTTTTTAGTAAAGCTTATGTCGATGCTCACCTGGGTTTCAACCATAGAGTGTATGATAGACTGTGGGTGAATCACAATGTCAATGTCATCGTATTCAGAGCCAAATAAATAATGTGCTTCGATTACTTCTAAGCCCTATAAGAATCAAGTTGTCACTTCAGTGTTTAATAGGAGAAAAATACAGGTTCAGCAAAATTTCAAAAAAAAATGGAGCTCTAAGACACCTTGTTGAATAAAGTAGCAGAATCTACTGTGATCTTCTTCCCCATATTCCAGTTTGGATGCTTTAATGCGTCAGCGACTTTTACATCTTTCAATTTGTCAACCGGCCAGTCTCTGTCATGATCAATTGATATGAGATGGATTCGTATGTTTCCAGAAATACATATACACATATGGGAATGGACTTACCTGAAAGCACCACCTGATGCAGTTAGAATAATGCGACGAAGTGCTCCTTCAGGCAAACCTTGTATACACTGGCACAAGAGAAGCAGACTCCAATAAGCAAAGGATGTCATAGAAACATAAAATGTAACAACACATTGAGAGAGATAACACCACCATTGCGTTACAATTTGTTTAAACATCCAAAACCAGTACATATCTTTCCCAAACTCACACCAAGCATGCATATAGTAATGAAAAATCTAGCTGCGGCAACAAGTAATCATTTGTGATATACCTGAAATATTGCAGAGTGCTCAGAATCAGCAGGAAGAATTTTCACTTTGTGTTTGTGTGCAAGGGGAAGCACAAAAGGGCCACCTGCAATAAGCGTCTCTTTGTTCGCCAACGCTATGTCTTTACCAGCTTCAATTGCAGCAACTGTTGGCTAAGAGAAGAAAAGTTACGGAGTCAGCCAGATTTACTGATAATTTAGCTTGCTATCTTTTATTTGGGTACCCAAAACAGAAGAAAGAAATTGTAAGAATTAAAAAATCAAAACAAAATGGAAATGCAAAGATAATATTAAGATATTTGACAGTCTGAAAGTAAAAGTAAAACCATCTAGTTATGATTCCTCCACTTCTCCTGATACTGCAGTATAATAAAAATAGGGGGCCATGGAACTTGGTTCTCAAACAATACAAATATGACAAGTAATATGATAATGACATATAAATCACTACCAATTGAGTTGTTGCATCGAATTTGGGATGCCAAAGATACCTATCTATGTCTGGCAACAAAGTAATGCTCTATCTTCATATTTTATATGTTGTGGTAATTTTACCTGTACTTCTTTTTAATACCTTCTTACTGTATAACTATATCAACCCCAAATAGTTCAAATATCTAGACAAATTTTTACTAGACACTTTTTAACTTCAAAAGAAGTTAACTTGCCATGAGGTCATCTAATTTAAGCTTATACCCAATGAAACATTCATGCAACCAAATGACATCAGAGTAGCTTTCTCTTTTCTAAAAAAAAAAAGTTTCCTATGGCAAAGCTTAGTGCAGATAAAAATTTATTGACCTAAAATATGGATATATTATATGCAAACACATAAATATCATTTATATGCTAAAAAATTATTGAAATACTTGTGGAGTACTCCCTCCGTTCCAAATCATAGGTCGTTTTAGCTTTTTTAGATACATAATATTTCCTATGTATCAAGACATAGCGTATATTTAGGTGCATAGCAAATGCTATGTATCTAGAAAAGTCAAAACGACCTATAATTTGGAACAAGGAAGTATCAGGCAACAGTAGATTCTCAGAATACCCAACATAAAGGAAAGCACAAAGATAAATATGCTAAATAGAAGGTACATTACCTTCAGCCCTGCACAACCTACTATCCCTGTGACAACTGTAACTGCATCTGGGTGTCGAGCGACCTATTATTCAAGGGTTAAATATTTGAGAATTTCCAGACCAAACCTTTAGTTATTCGCAGATATAGGATCACTAGAAATGCCTTACCTCTATGATACCTTGCTCCCCAGGAATAATTTCTGGCTTCTCTTCACAATCAGCTAAGGCTTCTTTTAGCTCATCAACTAATGATTCGTTTCTTACAGAAACCAGTTTTGGTTTGAATGTTTTGACCTATTAAACGGTAAATTACATCCAGAAAACTCAAACAAGTGCATATTTTTTTCTTATAAGTTGAATGCTCAAATGAAGGTTTGATAAAAAGAAAAGGTGAAAAGGGAAGAATCTGCTCTGAAGGTCACTGTACCTGATCAGCTAGAAGAGTCACATTGGAGCCAGCAGCAAGAGCAACAACTCGGAACTTATCAGGATTCTCGGCAACAATGTCCAACGTCTTTCCATTATGCAAAAGATGGAATATTAGTGCTGCAGAATATCACTGTCCCTAGTTATAGCTATCATTAGGTATTTCACTAATTCCAAAATAAAATGTTATTAGCAACACAGGTTCATTAGACTTGAAACCTAAATAAAGCCCACAAGTTATAGAAGGATGAGAAATTTGTTACATCGAAATACTACAAATAGTCTGAAGGGAAAATTCTAAAGTAACATGCAAAAATACTGATCCTGCTGGTTTCAAATAGATGCATGTGGACCAATTCACCAATGTTTGATGTATTAACTACCAACATTATTTGCACAGCTACCAGAACATTGTTATTGACTAACAAATTCATCTGTAAGTCTTCGGTTAATCCCTTTACCTGTGTTCCTATGGAACCAGTTGATCCAACAATCGAGATAGGCTTCGGGCCATCCCACAACCTCTGGCCAGGCTCAGCAACAGCTCGCCCAGGCCATGCTGGTGGTGGAGCCTGTTGCATGGAACAGCATGTCCTTCTCAGCGAAATTGCTCTTTTGCTCTTCCTTTGAAATATAAAATCCACTACAATGAGACAGATCAAAGTAAGAGTGTAAGACTACAAAACAGCGCTAGTAACCAGAATTCACACTAGAAATAAGTCTCTACGGCCAAGAAAGACCACTGCAAAACAAGCATGACTGCAATATGGTCAACAAAGTCAACAAATTTAAACCATGAATTATTGCACCTAACTTTGACCGATTTATCTTCCAGTTTGACATGCAGCTCGTGTGCTCATTCATGTAAACATCAGTTCCATGTGCACCAGACTAATTAGCCTATCAGAGCGTGTGATGACAGCTTTGCTACCACCTACTGATCATATCAAATCACTAGAAAGTATAAACTGAATTGGAATCTGTGGAGAATATATTCTAAGAACATTAGATATTCCAACTGCTGAAGTAGCAAAGGGCAAGTTGAGACCCAGATATTTCAGAATTTAATGCACCCAGGTGACCACAAAAGAAGCGATTCCAGACACACGTAAGAAGCGATTCTCGACCAAGAAAAGGTCGTATAACATTCTGGAAATTTCAGCCTTGGAACCCATGTTGGAGAAAATTCCGTCTGCTGTCTCAAACTAAGGTAAAGGAATTATGACTTTTTTTCTCAGAGAACCGAAAAACTCTGCCTTTTAGGATGTCAAAATCATAACATTTAGAATCAAAGTTTGCAACTTTACAATGACTATACCCTCCAAAGCTCGCAGTTCCCATGCACTCTATACGGCGACGGGGCCCAAAAATAGCTCTAAAGAAGAAAGTCACGAACCATACTAATCCAACCCAATCCTGCAGGCTCACAGTCATCAAACCTTCTGCACCACTATGAGTGTTTTCTAATTGCAGATGACGCATAGACGCCAAGGAGGGAATAGACCATTGAAGTGAACCGTGAACAACAGGACGGCAAAAAGACTAGTCTTTGCTGACCGACACTAGTCACTAAAAATTTCTCTAGCTACCACTGCAATCCTCTTGGAACCCAAAAATATCTGTTGAGTCAATCGGAATGGATCGAGAAAGCATCAAAATGGCCGGAAAACACGGGATAGCAAAGGCGAGGGCATCAGGCCGGAAAAGCAAGAAGATAAGCTCATGCACCGATCGGGAAAGAGGAAAAGATCCAACCTTTGTGCTGGCCGAAAGTTCCCCTGCTGGAGTCGAGGAAGGAGACGGCGCTGAGCTCCCCCGGGAACGACGCCTTGAGTGCAGCCATCCCGGCCGGCTTGTTGGCGAGGCTGCGGTAATGCCCGCGGGGTGAGTGGGGAGAGGAGAAGGAGGGGAGCTGTGGTGTCGCGGTGGTGGCCGTCGCTGAGGTCGTCCGTGGGAGGGAACGGTGGGAGATTGAGCTGAGTTATATAAACAGGAGGGAGAAATATGAGGAGATAAGACGAGATGGGAATCTGAGAGTCCTATGGGTGCCACGGCAACCGGCCGATGCTCGCTCTCTCCCTCTCGCTCTCCATGCGTTTTTGTATTGCTTGCTTTGTGAGCTGTGAATAGTGTGGACAAAATAGTGGGCTGGTGGTAAGCTACTGGCTAGTCGCCTAGGCCTCTGCCGTCTCACCAGTCACCACTCATAGGATAACTGGGTCGTAAAAACATACTCTACTTTGGAGTCTTCTACTTTCTTTGTACATATACCGATGGTACATCCCAGTATTTAAATTCTAGTGTGTAGGACGTCAAAAGATCCATCTTTCTTAGGTTACTAAGCGTATATATCATTATATAAAATTATTTGTATCAGTAGATATACAGTCAAACTACTTTTAACTAATATTTATTTTAAGAACATTTATATCGGCACATATAGAGATGGCAGACTGCTGCATCAAGTACTTTCCCAACTAGCATGGTGTCCCGCGCAAATAGCGCGAGGTAGCTAGTTTTTGTATTCTATATATTTTAACTTAAAGATAGATGTGGATAATTTTTTTCGAATGATATTACTTTTCGATAGTCTAAACTGAGGTATCATCTATATCTTTCCGCATCTATAACTTAGAAATATATTTTTTCTAATATTCTAGTACCTCATGATTATAACATGGAATAGTTTTAGCAATAATTTTTTAAAAATTTTACTGGACATTTAATTTATTTCCTTGAGAGTTTCATTAGTGGCATGAAAAATTATTCCCATATTTTAAAGAAGATCTAGATGAATAGTTTAATGTATAAAATAGAATAAATCATTTTCTTTTTTTTCTTTGTTCTCCAATCTCCAGCACCTAAAGCTCCATACACGCATGGTCCCATAATATCTTACGATTGATGCCTCTTTTTTCAACATGTGCTGTGAACTGGATCTACATATTCACTATTGTAGCCAGTAAGGTATAGCATCCTCCTTTCCAAACACTTGGTTCAGCTTTCCGTGGATGGTCATGGATGTCAAACATCAACTTCCCTATTTCTTTATTCTAGATCGCATCAATGTAACATGGGACTGCATCATGTGTCATTTTTCTCTCTCAAACTTTTTAGATCCATCTTGCTATTTCTCGTTGTCGCTAGAGGTGATCACTGTGGCCATGTTAGGGGTGGTACTCGACCTTATGACCGAGCTAATGTCATGTTACGCCTATGACATGATTGTACCATCATCCTGCCATTGTTGTGCTCCCAATCTTTGCATGCTAGTTTTTATTTCACTTTTAAAGATGTAGCAACTATCGTTGCTTCCAAGCCCAAATTTAATGATTGTGCATTTTTAATCTCTATGCTGCTCTGTTGCTATAATTTTTCGCAGCCAACCCGTTGTTTCTCTATGGTCATTATCATTCTTTCGAAGTTTGACACTCTTTGACTTTTTTTACTCTCAATTCTTTTGATCCTATAAGTTATTGTTATTAAGTTGTGCTTCTTCATGGGTCACTCGAATATTTTTCATTATGGTTATCATCATGCTCCCTAAATTGCATATTATCTTATAGTCTTTTTGTCTTTTAGTTAAAAATAACCTTAAATTCCAAGAACACTTTAGTGCTTCGGAAAGGGGAGAAGCGTGTGAAGCTATCTTTTCTCTCCTCCATGGTGTAAGTTGTTTTGAGACTTCTATGTGGGCTTCCCATGTAAACCCATTTTAATTTTATCCGTTGAAGAAATCCTAATAAACATATTTAAACAATTATCATGGTCTCTTGTACCATCATTAGTTGTTAACTATTTAGGAAAGCATGTACCTGTATAGTTATAGTTACAGTAGCATGAAAATAAATGGCTACCATGATAAACTTCAAAATTTAGGTACCATTTTTCATCATCTTTTTATTATAATTTAGTTATTTATTGTTTGTTATTTATATGAATCTTTATTTTTCTATTTCCCTCCAAATTATTATATAATACTTCAAATTTTATATTGTTTTAATCTGAAGTTAAACTACATGTAAATTCTATTCTACAAACTCTTTAAATTAATTTAAACCATTAGATTATCATAAATTAATATTATCTATCACTTTTTCTATTAGTGTAGCAATTTCAAGCCATATTTCTTACCGTAGCTTAGATAACTTTATTCTACATGGGCTATTTACATCCGTAATTGGCTTTGCAAACTCAATAGAAATTAAATTATTATTTTTTATTTGATCAATTGTTAATTTGCTTCTATTTTGAATTCTGAATTTAATTATTTACTAATGGCATTCAACATATACTCTTTTGTTAAGCGCTAATTTTCTTATTTTTTAATTCCGAATTTCATTTAATAATTGTATTTGATATGAGATCTTTGGTTAAGTCTAAATTCTTTTATTTTTAATTCTAAATTTAGCTACTTACTAATCATATTCAGCTAGGACTCTTTGATCAAATCCTAATTTCCTTATTTTTCTTAATTTTCAAAATGTATTATATTTATCAATCATATTTGATATGGACTCTTTGAGTTAGTCTAGATTGTTAGATCTTCATAAAATTCAATGGTATAAATCCTTCTCCTTTTCCAATTAACGTGGGAATTTACCCTCTTGGCGAACGTGGTGGCTTCTTTTAACAATATTGTATTAAGATAATAGATTCTTATTTTGTTCCGTTTGAAATCAACATAATCTCTAGCATACATCTTCAATCATTCTTTTTTGTTAGTATTTGTATCTTTAATTTTGAATAATTTATATGATGCAGCAAAATAGGGATAGGGACTGTATTGACTTTCTTATAGACAAGAGAAAAGCGGTCATTTATATCCCAACTTCGGGCATCATGTGTCTTTGTAATATTATCAACAACCTAACCCGCCTCACTATTAACTCGATCTGTTTGTCTCCTTTAACTACCATATGTTACTATCAACAACTTTCAACATTGTACTAACTTGTCGTAACTTGATGCCCTAAACACATAATCTCTTCTTGACCTTCACCAAGCATTCTAATTGTTGCTATACTAATATGACTAATTAACCTGTAAAATCGCATCACCACCTACTCTATTAGCACCATGTGTTTTTAGAGAGTTATCACCGACTTTGTTCGATACTTCTTTTTTTCCTCGAGAATATGCAATGCATGTATTTCATCAAGTGAAGGGGCATAAACAATTAAATACTTGAGCAATCAATTGATATCTAGATAAGAACCATCAAGAGTTCAAAAAGGAAATGATTTATGCTAAGAAACTAAACAACCTTGTGATATAAATAAACTCATGACATGAAGTGTTTAATGCCACGATGGTCTCCACAAGACAAAGGTATGTTCCAAGGATGTGAGATCTTACAATACTATGTATGGTAGTGGAAAACCTTAAACCAAAGGCAGCAGATAAGGATATAGTAGACATACCACGACACAATGACCCATCAAAAGTCAGTTGAAGAATGAAGAATGCCCCTAAAGGCCAATCGGGTTGTCACGACCCTCAGGATCACCATCGACCATACTATAGAACCGTTCCGGCAAAGAATATTAGATCCTACATTGGTGTCTCAATAGTCCAAACTAACCATCCACTTCCTAATTGGTACATGTACACATGCTGGTGATGTGGGTTTCCGACAAGTAAGTCTAGGGATCAATCACCAATGAAGGTGAAGCAACAACGACAACATCGCAAGGCAAAGACAGACAATGACTCATTTTCACGCATGACCCTATCTTCCACAATGAAGATAACATGACATGTTGCAACATATTGTGAAAACATGGTCTAGCAAAAAATGATAGAAATAGAGGTCAACAAATCAAGCCATAGAGAAACACTGCTAGAGCAAATATTGCACAATATTAGGATCCTCTAGCTGCTAATACCCTTGGCTATCGAGCTAGACATGCCAGGTCTGCTAGATCTAGCCATGTATGTTGGTAATAAATCAAAGAGATAGTGAGGCTTGGGTAACTAACAATGATAAGTGGACTGCCTTGATGGGATTGTGTACCATGAATTGTGGTGGCAACCAACAAGGAAGTATGGCTAAACGAGAGCATGGTAGAGGGGTGTGGATACAAGTGACATAAATCAAATTACTTGAAGGAACAGCCTAGCAATGAGTAGGGTGTTGGAGCAATGGCAACCTAGGAGGGTGGTTGACAGTGACAATGGAAGGCACATGGTGAAGAGAATTGATGCGGGTGTGATTGTGTGAAGAGTAGTGCGAAGAGGCATGGGAGGGGGTCCTTAGGCGGATTGTCGGCTTAAGAGGCAATGGAGAAATTCTAGGTCATTCCCCATATTTCCACACAGGCACCGTGTGCCTAATGATAATAACAAGTATGTATATGTAAGACTATAAACTTTTTTTATTTGCGTGGTGTATGACTGTATGAGTGACTTTTAGGATGTAGTATAAATAATAATTTTGTGACAGTAGTAATATCCATTCTTAAATACACAATGCTTCTAACTTTATTTGGGTATTTTGGTTTTATTGGGTGAAATTTTTAAAACTTTATATACAAACAACTTTTAAAATTTTAGTCTACAAGTATAAAACTGAGATGCATATAGTTACTTCCGTAACCGCAAGTTCACTAAATTCATAAATATACTTTAATAGAAAACAATGCTCTTGAACACCATTACAAGGAAAAAAGTACCTGTCAAGGATGCAAAAATATAACTTCTGAAAAACACTAATGGTGAAGAAAAACGACATATCTAATTATTAGGGTAGAGTGTTGCATTTAGAATTTAAAGGAAAGAACTCAATTAACTTGATGTTTTGAGGAAAGAGTGCCTCTAATTAATTGTGTATGTATAGAAGTTCAAAGACTAAATGGATCTTAAATTGGTTTGAAAGCTATGATTATTCTTCCTCCATCCTGAAATATAAGGTATTTTAGTTTTTTCTAAATCAAATTATTCTAAATTTGACTAAGTGTATAGAAAAGAGTAATAATATTTTGAACATCAAATGAGAATAATCAGATTCATTATAAAATCTATTTTTATATTTATTGATGATTTATATGTTAATAGTCTTTTCTATACATTTAATCAAACTTAGAGTGCATTAACTTAGTACAGACTAAAATGTCTTATATTTCAGGATGGATGGAGTAGTTTTTGGGACAAATTTTGAATCTTAGGATTGCATTCTTTGTGGTAACGGGGAGGGTAACGTTTTTTTTATGCGGCACAGTACTAACACTATGATCGTCTAAAATGGGACAGCACTAGACACATGGTTTATTGGTTTAACACCCATGCGGGCGCCTTTGGTCGGCAGGCCAAAGGCGTGGTCGACCGCACTGGGCCTAACAGGTGGCCGTCCCGGGGCTCATGCATGTTCCTGCCGCCACTCCCGCCCCCCTCTCGAGCTCCGTGGGCACGTGGGCGCCTGCAGCCTGCCTGCCGGTCGCCGTTCAGTAGTGGAGTGCTCCCAGCGTTATCAGATTAGAGGGTTGATCAGGGCGACTATTGGGTGGTGGATCCACTTTTCGCGGTAACTGAAAGCGACAGGCATGCCGCCGGATCCGCTTGGTCCCTTTTGACTCGCTTCAATGCGATGGTCGATGGAGAGCTCGCACGGCAGTGATGATGGCAAAGAGGAAAGGAAAGGAAAGGGACCGGCCCAGGAGCTACGTCTGAAGATCATCTGATGGCTAGCTGAAGAGACCAACTATCTGTATCTTTTGTCTTTTTTTTTTGGTCGATAAGGGAAGTCTGTATTTTTATCTGTATCCGTTTCTGTAAAATCTAACAATTCTCTACCATGTCTGACTCTGCTTCCTGAAGATGTGCTGGGAGGGGCTCAGGCTTGGAATGTAATTTTGCATCGTGTAAAACAAGGCCTGATCCAGGTACTCTTGTATCGGAGTAATCAGCTGCTGCATAAGCTGGCAGACAACGTGCTGGTCCTCGTCGTCCGCGTGGTTTGATTTTGAGCTCAGCTGGCGACCTTTCTCCAGGGTCAAAATGATTCACGTGCGGCGCGGCGACTCCGCCCTCCCACGAGTTTGAAAGTCCGAGCCCGGCGCCGCCGGCCTCTGCTCCGATCCCGGCACATGTTCATCTCGATCGGGGACAAGTCAGCGCATGTGGTTTGAAGTCTGAACTTCTTGCAGTCTCCCGGCAAGGGAGCCCGGAGACTTCCTGTGCCACGAGCTCGGAAAATCCCTGGCCGTGCTTGACCGCCTCTCGGCGGCTCTAGAGTTTTCTGCTTCTGTCTTGTTTTTTTTTTCTTTGGCGACGGCCGATCCCAAGCCCCTGTTAGCTTTTTAGATCCGGTTTGTATCAAGACCTTATTTAGATGAAAAATTTTATACTAAAAAATATCACATCGAATATTTTCGTACATGCATGACATAATAAATAGAGATAAAAAAATTTTGTTACATATTGGATGTATATTATAAGACGAATCTAATGAGCCTAATTAATCTATAATTAGACAATATTACGCTACGATAAATATGTGCTAATGATAGATTAATTAGAGTTAATAGATTTATCTCACAGTTTACCGGCGAGTTCTGTAATTAAATTTTTTAATTAGTATATATTTAATATTTTAAATATATGCTGATATTCTTTAAAAATTTTACAACTATATATTTAAATAAAACCCAAATGCTAATAGGATAAGTGCAAGTAGTACAGAGCATAGCTCCCTCTGCTTCCCGAAATATCTAGAGCAAGCGCACATGGGTGTAGCAGCCCAGCTCTCCCTTGTCTTTTCTTTTTTGAACTGAACGAACATCTCTCCCTCGTCCGGCGCCACCCATGGAGGCGGAGGGCACTGTTATTGTGAGCTACTGAGCTTTCCTCATGAGCTTGATCCAACCGGTCCAACAGATATATACATACAAAATTAAAATGTAGGAGTATACAGATAGATCTGACATATGAGTCAAATAACTAATTTATTTGCTGTATTAAAAATGTGTGCATCGTCATGAGCATTTCTATAATATTTCCTGTGCATTAAGAATGCACTGATGTATATTCAACTTTTTACCCCAAGTTCATTCTTGTGATTTGATGTCATCTATTTTGTTACAGTTGAGTTTAGCTAACCCATGTAGGGCTGGATAACCAGCTAGCTCGGCTCGGCTCGGTCCGGCTCGCTAAGATAACGAGCTGGCTCGGCTCGGCTCGTTATCCTAACGAGCACAAAAGTCTGCTTGGCTTGGTTCGATCCAGCTCGCGAGCCAAATACTGAAATACTCTTCCAAATCTATAGATCAAGAAAAAAAATATTAGGATGATATATGGTTTCATTTTCTTACCTTCAGGACCATACATAATTCTAATTCTACATGTGATAGTTCCATGATTCATCAACTATACATGTTCTATCAATAGCATATACCTATAAGCTAGCCTATCATAAACAAAGAGGTTACAATGTATGCGTAGCTCGTTAGGCTCGCGGGCAGCTGGCTCGAACTCGCTCGTTATACTAACAAGCACAAAGTCCGACTCGGCACGATAGAAATTGGACCAAACCGAGCCGAGCTGACTGCGAGGCGAGCAAGCTAACGAGCCACGAGCAATTTTTCCAGCCCTAAACCTATGTGGTGTATCTTCTCAACTCGACTCCTTTATTTTTTATTATAAAAAGTGCACCCTAATTTTTAAATAATGGAACGATTAGTCTAGCATAAAAACATGTGCATCTAAATTTTTTAACTGTTGAAGATTCCATCTCAGAAATCGTCGCCCATCCGATCTGAGGGTCCGACAATCCATCTGTGCCCACATGCGACCACTACTGCGTGCCCACATGCAACCACTACTGCGTGGTGGAATATTTAATCCTGCAACTGTTCATCTATACGTACTATACTTGCCGACTGTTTGCTCTAGTCCCGAATCTTAGCGCAATCACCCCCGTACATATTGCCGGCGGAACGGCACCGCGCAGGACGAAATCCACCCTCAGATGCTAATAGGTGAAAGCACTAACTCATCCAAACAGAAGTTAATAATATGAACTAAACTTTAGTTAATACTTAAAATTTTTAGCATATACATAAGTGCTAATATATACTACTCTTCAAACAGATCTCCTCGTAGTCATGGTCACGTGATGTGACCACCGCCGGCTGACCGCCGATCAGAGCGTCCCTCCTCCACCTGCCAGCTGCCACATGTATTTTGTTTTTACGGCCGGTATTCAGCGCTGCCCCGCCGCCCCGCGCGCACGAATCCGCATGGAAAACAAGACAGCGAAGCGCCGAAGTAGTTGCTCGCCGGTCGCTACTGCTGCAGCAACGCCAAGAGGAAAAGAATGTATCCATTTTTTTCGAGAATGCGACCGGGGACCAAAACGAGGCCGTGGCTTCCTTTCAAGACGACGGCGACATTTTCGAGCGCTGAAAATCATCTCTGGTTTTGCCCAACAAAACCCTGACCTTTTTGTTTCAGACAAAAAAAAAGTGCCTGAATTTTGTTTCAGTGCGTTTTCCAGCCCATGCCTTGGCCCAACATTTCGCGAAAATAAATTTTCCGAAAGGCCCAAAACAAGAAAACACACACACACACACACACACACACACACACACACACACACACACACACACACACACACACACACACACACACATGCAGTGGAATTGAGGGGGGGGGGGGGGGGGGGGGGAGACAGAGCCTCTGTTTAGTTCCTGAGCTGCTGAAAGATAAAATACAGCCAATTATTACTTTCTGTTTGCGTGTAAACTTGATCAGTGGCAGTGGTATATCTACATACAGTTGCAACTTTATACATGAGATGGGTCAACTTTCATATCTACTCAGCAATGGAGCTAAACACAAATAGGTGCAGCAATCAAGCGGCTTCCTCACTCCCACCACTGGCGCTGGCTGTCACGGTACCGCCATCACCTGCCAACTCTCCACCAGGTGCTCCAGGGGCGCCGTTCATCTGCTCTGTTGTCGCCACGGCGTGCTCAGACGGTCTCGGAACATCGGTGCTCGGGTGACCATCAGCTGGCTGCGACTGCTGCCTTGGAACGGACCTGGGCTGCCGGATGGCGGCGGCCGCCTCTGGCATGATGACGCCCGGAGGCTGCGGGGGAACCCAGCGGCGCTGGAATGCCGCTGCAACCGCGGCGGGGTCATCAATGGCATTGCCGGCGTGGTGATTCCAAGAAACCCCTTGGTAGTTGCCCCGCAAACCGAGGTTCTGTCGGTCATTGCTCACCTGGGGCTGGAATCCGTACCCTGGCCTCTGCACGCGCTGCTGGATCACAAAATTTCAAATTTAAGGCAACTACCTTCTATAAGAAATGAAATGTCACATGAGTCAGTGTAGTTTTGCCACCAATTAGTTACGTCACTCTGCTATAGGGACAACGGGTTTTATCTACGTTAAGATAAGCTGATGCATGCCACTTAAAGTCTTAAACACAAATATGACATTCCTAAGTACTTCAGCATGATCCCGGGATTACCTCAGTGTAAGATCCAGAATATGATCCATAAGTCGGTTCTGCAGGCAATGGCATGAATGAATGCCTCCCTGTTCAAGATAAACCATTAGTGAAGATGTAATAAGTGTGACAGACCAAAAACCTTTGTCTGGGAGCTAAAAGAAATATCTTTGGTGGGTTCATGGTGAGATGGTAGCTCAACACAGTTCTTTACCTGAGTCAAAACTGCTGTTTGGTGGTGATGGATACATAATAGTTTGCTACAAATAGAAACATTGCATGAGATAAGAAAATAATATAAAGTTTGTGAATACTGCTCGAAAGGATTGGTATCTGCAAGTCTTCAAATCGTACCTAAGAAGCTCTCCCTTGATAGTCAATCGGCCCTACACAGAGAAAATAATATCAATATGGTGAGAGCCGTGTTTAGACATAGCTATTTAAAGCCTAAATTTTAATACTTTATTTTTATTTTTTTATTAGAGAAAAAAAAGTTTAATACTTTATTCATATATGGTCCAGAGCTACAGGGGATCGATGAGCATAACCAGCTCAAAATTTACAAATGATTCTCCCCAAGATGCTAATATAAGTACACTATCTCTGCAGTTCGGTATGATGTATCAGTCATTAAGTTTGACACTGACCATTCCATGGTGCAGGCTGAACATGCTCTTCCAATAGGTTGTATTGTGAAAACCGATTCTCCCTGATATGATTTAATAAGGTCTCCTTCAAGGACTTAAACACATCTGCCTGTGACTCAAATGCTTCTGTTAACTTCACAAGTACCTTCCTATCTGTAAAAAAGAGATAAATCATTGAGATAACAAAATTCAAATAACAATGTATATTGTACTGTCAAATACGATAAATTATCAAAAACAAATTCTGGAACCTTCATCTTTTGAAGCAAGCACTTCTTGGTTTGTTCTAGCTATATCAGAATAGGCTGATGCAGAAACATTTATGGCTTTACTAATTTCTTCATAGAGTTTGCAAGTGAGTTCACCCTTTGCATTCTCATCTTCTTCAGCAACGACTGTACGGGTCCAAGATTTTAGACTAGTGATGAACCATTTCTGTGAAAAATTTACATGGAAATAAGTTAACCATCTGAAATAATTTTCTAATTAAGCTAGCACCTTCGCATAATCACCAGATGTACCTTGAGGGTTATGGCAGCACTAGCCCCCAAACCAAGAAAAAGACCTGTGTGTTGACCCAGCTAAATTGTGCCTTCGTATGCGGGGCAATAGTTCCAGCAGTGATAGAGCCAGTAGCAGCTTGTGGTTGTTCTGTATAAGGTTGCAGTGCAACAGATTGGTTGTGGTTGTTTGCTGGAAGAAACAAAGAAAACAAGACAGTTACTAACAGCAGAACTTTTTCAGTCTATGGTATGATTCTCAACAAAAAGTTTGGAGTAAAATGTATGAACTATCATCAACAAAAAAATAATCATAGTTAGGCCTATAGATACATCAAGATATCAATATTTGAAATAAGTTGGCCACAAGTGCTACACAGGAAACAAGAGCAATTGCAATTGAGGAAATGAAAGAACAGTGAAGTAGCTTCGTCAAGCAGAAACAGATACTATAAGTTTCACGAGTGTTATTTGTTTGTCAGTTATCCTGCCAAAGCTTAGAAAACAGGAAGTAAATCTTCAGTGTGCAGGTGAAAAAGAAAATTGTGCAAGATCAAGCTTCGATACGATTTCTAACAAAATCTGATCTGATATTTTGGTATCAACTTTACAACAATAGTATACTGATAACTGGGACTCTTTCTAATCAGAATTCAGAAGATCCAAACAACACAGATCAGAAAACAAACACATTGTATCAAGAACAATAAATACCTTGTTGCGAACCAGCAGATGCAGTTTCAGTTCCATTTGGCTTAGGGTCCTATAAGGCATTAAGTTAGTTCAGAAACAATTGATCCTCTTTTCATCCACAGTAAACAGTAGGGGGTAGCAGGAAAATAAAATCTTACAGGAACCCTACAAAAGGCTTCATCAATTTCTTCATTTGTAAGGCCTTTCTTTTCAAGGAAAGACCGCCTGTGGAATACTGGAGAACCCTTCACCTTCGGATGTGAAAGAAACTTAACAGCATTCTGTATGTAATCCTCCCTCATCGGCTGTGGAGCTTGAATTACCAGATTGTCGAAGGATTCAGTCCCATCAGAACCATCTGCAGAGCCAGAAAAAACAGAACGTACCATTTTGTTTTGAGAGCAGCGGAAGCATAAGGCATAAGCACAGTGAGCTGCTAATAAGAGAACAACACAAACCCTCAGAGCTGCTACTTTGTCCACAGCATTCCATTTGCAGAAAGCTGCTTACAAATTCCAAACAGGAATCAAGTCGTGTCCCACTACTGACATCTCCTGATTTTTGTTTAGGACCAAGAAATGCACTGGTTCCAATTTGGTTTGACGCCTTGCAATCTGATTTCTCAGCCTTGCAACAGCCCGCAGCCGTTAGGCTGCTGTCCACAAAAGGGCATGTCAGGACTACTGTCCACAAAAGGGCATGTCAGGACTACTAGAGAAAAATATATGAGGATCAAGATGAAGATCCAATGGTCCAGATACATCAAGATATATGTCAGGATTACTGCAATTATGTTTACCTTTTTATTGTTGTGACCTCTAGGGCATATAAGCCCAGGATGTACTGTTTGTCTTCTAAGCTGAACAATGAAAATATTACGGTCTCTTATTATCTGTTCTTACCTTATTATTCTAGCATAGAACCCTAGTTCATCTACCTTTATCTGCACTTTATCTCTGCAATTTATTAGTTCTAGGCTACAGTTTCAGTCCGCGGGAATCCATTTTCTGTTGATCAATTCCACGAATATGATGAATCCCTAGTCTTTTACTCCCTCCAGCCGGCAGCGGCGGTACCAAGCTGCCGGATTCCACCAACGCCACAGGCACCAAACCCTCACCGCCGCTAATACTCGACGGGAATCCCCATAAATCCGCATCAAAGTGTTACTACTTAATTAATCAGGGAGGATTGAGAAATCAATCCGGCACTGGAGACCCCACGACAAGGAAAGGCCACGGCTTGGCCCAAGAATCGCACGGAGAAGAGAGAGAGAACACCAAAGCTACAAAGGGTTATGAGCTGTTTCCAACAAATTGACGAGAAAGGAAAAGGATCTGACCTTGCGGCGCGGAGCTAGGAGGCTGCTCCGCCATCGGAGAACCTCACTGCGTGGATGGCGGATGGAGGAACAAAGCCAGGCAACTCCCGACTCGAGGGACACGGAGGGGGAGGACGACGGCGACGCCGCGCGTATGTCAGTCTTGTCGGTGTTGTACTCTTGTGTATTCACACATGTATTTTATCTTCTGTTGCCTATTTCCATGCAATTTATGGATTCACGCCTAAAAGAAGCTAAAACTGGATGATTTATTTACTCGTCTCAGGAAATAAAAATTGGGATTCACACGTGCCGTTTCATTGTTGTGTCATCCCCGATCCCTACCATCTTAACTACTAACGCAACATTGGAACATGAGCATGCGCTTCAATACAACTTTTTAAATAGCAACATCTAAACTACATAGTGAAGTGAACTATAACTTATGAAGATATAATGATATCAACATTGTGAATTAATTATATAAGTAATGATCGAATATAAAATGTTTGAAATCTAGATGCTTCTCTGTTTTTAATATATGACGTATAAAATGGGCTGTAATCATCTCATTTATAATGAAGAGTCTACTTTAGAACACGATGAGTTGAATCATTTTAATCTTATTAGGGTGGAACTGATAAAATTACGTTGTACTCCATCCATACGAAAAAATACAACTCTCAGTTTTCGATGAGTCAAACAGTTTTGAATTTGATGAAATTTATAAAAAAATATACTAATATTTATTATGATATACAGTAAGTATCATTAGACTAATTATATAATAATTTTCATCTAAACCTATTTGGAGACATAAATGTTTGTACTCTCTCGTATAAATTTGGTTAAGTTTGGCGAAAGGGCATGTAATCTAGTGGTTATAAGAGTCTCAGTAGCATCTGAGGTTCTGGTTTCGACTCCCTGTGGGAGCGAATTTTCTAGAATTTAACGACGTTGTGCTTTCAGTAGTAGACGACGTTCCCGTCGACAGCGAGGCGCTAGTGGTGACTTCGTCAATCTTGAGAATTTGTCAGCTCAGTCTCTCGGAGGTGCTAATAGAGGTGGGATTGCGTACGTGTATTCATAGGGGTGAGTGTGCGTGTGTGAGCGTCTGCGTCTATACTGTGTTTTTCAAAAAAATTGGTTAAATTTAAAATTATTTGACTTCTTAAGAAGCGAGAGTTTCATTTACGGATGGAGCGGTGATTTTTTTTATGTCTCATATCTGATTCATATCAAGAAAAATAATCGGTGGTACAAAAGCAGAACAACTTGACACATTAAAAAAATAAAACTACATTGAAGAGTTCTCTGGTCGTCTTTTTCATTCGATTGTTCCTTGTCTGCTGGAGTTTGAAAAATGCACTGAAAAGGCAGCAAGGGAGAGGGACAGCTGCATACGCCATCGCCACACAAGGCTTTGAAAACCGTAAAAACCACTCACTGTTTACAACGAGATCTAGCAACCGCTGAAAGAACATCGGCTGGGGGAACACCCCAAGCAACGCAGGCTTGCAATTTTTCACCACCAAAATAGAGGGTTAAAAATTCGGATCTTGTCGCAGAATAAATTGAAAGAAGAGGTCGACGTCGCCACAACAAAAGACAGCCAACTGCATCTCGTGATTGACACATCAACTGCAACTGGAGAGAACTTTCAGATCTGGCAGAACCAACTCTCACTGACCCTTCGTCGGCGCCGAAACCGTCGGCGTCGAGGTAGGGTGAGGCCGGAGAGACCTTGTTCCACAGCATCATCGTCGCCACCACCTCACCGATGTCACTGGAGAATTAAAATTGTAAGAAAATTAGAAGACTAGATGGATGAAAAGGATGGATTCCCGCTCCATCTACCGGTGAGGCCACACGAAGGACAGAGGAGGGGGGATCGAGGGGACGAGGAGAGGGCCCGGCGGCGGCGACGGTTGCGGCGCGAGGGTTAAGAGTAAAAAAATCACTCCACTAGAAAAGCTAGTGAAAGCATGCGGTGTCAAAAAATTTTAGGGCATCTGTGGTGGGCTGGTGCCACACTGCCAAAGTGGCAATGGAACGGGACGCCGCGTCATCGTCCACAGTATACGTCATGATAAACAAGAATTTTTTGGCATGATAAATAAGAACCGAGGAAGAAGAAAAAGGCCGGTTCCTAAAGGCCCACTGGTCAAACGGGCCGGCGACGCTTCTAACTCCTCAAAAGCCCACTCAAATATAGAAACCTAAATTCACGGCCTAATCCAGCAATCCTAACACGCGGACCACCCACTGGCCACTGCCCATTGCTCGATCGTTAGTGACCGAACTGGTGAAGATGTTTGAGAGTGATTTGGACCTTCATTTTAAATTCTTTAACAGTCAGGAATCAGAATACTCACACTATCTTTTTGAATCTTTTTGGAGTGGATTTCTGTGGTTGAGCCAAAGGCAGATAGATCACATTGGCCTCTCGTAGTGTTCTCAGTTCCAAGTTTTTCAGTTCCGAACAAACACCCGATCGATTCAGACGACACGCTCTACTCACTTACTGCCTGCACACGTATTTGCAGAGTGCAACGAGTACCATAACACCTGAAATCGAGAAGCGCAAACAGAGTTCAAGAGCTGAATTATATTACAGTTACTGAGGCTCTTTCATGTTTTCCATCACTCAAAGCAAATGGCATCCATAGATAATAAACCGGAAGCTGCCTGCCTGCCTCTAATCTCTACATTACTCAAGGCATCAATGACGGAAATAATTTACCAACGACAAGAGAAAAGAAGAAACTAAACCATAGCATGCTAATGCCGCATAATAGAGGGCTGGTGCGCGCATAGAGAAACAAAGAAATTCGAAAAGTGCTGCATATAGTACATTGCATCAATGAACAAAGGCCGTATCGAGCCTCATACTTTCAGAGATGCAGATCGTCTCATGGAGCGAGGGAAGCACCGAAGAAGGCTCTGATGATGGTGGTGGTGGTGGTGTTGATGATGATGATGGCTGTGGTGTGGCGGAGGTGGTATGTATGACAAGAAGAACGATGGGTCTTCATCAAGGGCTTCTTTGTAGCTCTCGAGGATCACAACAATGTCGTCAAACTGAGGTCTTTTGTCCGGGTTGGTCGCCCAGCATTGCATTATCAGGTGGCTTATTGCCACAGGGCATGAAGCAGGCAGTGGCGGCCTAGCATTCTGCACAAGGTTTATCAGTTAGAAGGAACTGGTAGATCAATTTCAATGTTTCTGTAAACGATCTTCCACATGGATACATAAACACATGAAGATAAACAATGTGGTGGTGTATCAATAACCATACCTTTAGTGCAACAGCAACAGCAGCCTGCTCAGGAGTCATGTCACTGAACGGAACCAAAGCAGTCAAAATCTCCCACATGACGATTCCGAAGCTGTACACATCAACTTTCCTAGTATGATGTTTCTCTTTGATCATTTCTGGAGCCATCCACCTGTAGGTTCCTGTAAACCCCTTGCCACTTCCACACTGTGATTCCAAGCATGAAATCCCAAAATCTGCCACTTTAACAGACATATCTTCTCCCAGAAGTATATTCTCTGATTTCAGGTCTCTATGAAGTATACCCTGAGAGTGGAGGTAGCTCATCCCTCGAGCAATATCTAGAGATAATTTCAGCACTAATTCGATGGGAACTGAATGAGGCTCCTGCTGATGCAGATATTTACGAAGGGAGCCCCCTGCCATGTACTCGGTGATGATACAGAATACTGGTGGCTTCTTGCATGCTGCAACAAACTGAAAAAAAAAAACTAAGATATTAGACAGAACTGCATATCCAATAGAGTTTTAACAAAATGAGCTCACATAATTGACTAAAGGTGCAATATAGGACAGATCATGAAACAAATAACGTTTAAGTGATCATATGCAGCATGCCACTCCAGTTCACATAAGCTAATGTATTTTCATGATAGGTTCATCGAAAAAGAACTTGAAGAGATTGGCCAGCCATTGGAGAACATGGAGTTGCAAGTTTGCAACTTGCATCGATATATCATTTGAATTCTCAAGCTTACTCAAATATGTAGGCTTCATAAAGCAAACCTTTTCCCATGTGACTTGTGGGGCCAAGTGAACAAGGCTGGCACTTTGTAAAGTGAAAAGTCAGACTGATGCTATTTGTACATGAACTATCACTCTCTGTGTCAATTCTCCCTTATTTATTGCCAGCAAGATACACTTTTCTCTACAAGCGCAAACAACTAAGCTTGGATGTTAATGTTATCCATGGTCCACCTCCTATGTAATGAAAGACACCATTGTTTCAATAACTTGCCAACCAAGCATCTAATGGCATCACCTATGGTGCAGTAAATAGCATGATTGATCAAGCAAGGATAACAATCTCAATATAACCATTGGCCCATGGATTTCTTTACCCAACATCGTCACAATGAAGCCAATACACATCCTACCAGCAAAAAGGTACCCCTAGATAGCGATTGAACTAATCAAATTAATATAAATAATTAGTATTTTTTTTGCAACACAATTGTGCACAAATATTCAGATATTCCACCATCGACATAAGAGATTAAATCCTTTTCACAGAGTACCTTCAAAGAACAGCTAAATCAAAGTTTTTTGTCAATTAACTTCTATAGTTGAAGCAGGGCTTATGGAGTTTCCGATGTACTTAATTTTGCATGAACTGATGCAAGGTTCCACTAAATAGCAGTACAGATAGTGCCAGAAAAACATTCTGAAAACAAACTGACATCATTTGACAGAAGTGCTATTACCAACTAACAGCACTGCTTGTGGATAGAAGGGGTTGATTATAAAAGATGAAAAAGGAGACACAGTAGGGAAGATTTGTCTTTCCTGAACAATTCTACCGCCAAATTTTACGTATCCGTCAATAATTTCACTATCCCGAATATCAATTTCATACTGTTCCATAGAAAAAGTTCTCTCCATTTGACAGATCACTGTGTAGGTAAGCACAAATGGACTCACACCAGAGGTATCTTATCTTTGCCTCCATCCCTCCACCAATCCAAGCACAGCATAAAGGGTTTAACTTTAATGTGAAGATCAGTTAGCCTAACAAATCCTACAGCCTGCTGCACGGATTAGATCAACTAAGGAACAATGACGTGGGACATGCAATTTAGACTGAAAAACGTGTTCAGACGAGTAATAATTCAGCATATTGTAGAGATAACAACCAACCAAATCAAAAACTCAGCAAGCATCTTCATATACTAACTTTTTCTCCCTTTTTTCTGTTCGCATAATTCAGTTTCCAAACAAAGTATTTTTACATTGAGAGCTCATGAGGACCATGCAGTGAGTGGGAAGCAGAAACTCCACTAGAAATGAACATATGGGACCAGGATACATCACAGGCGATGAATTTAGTTTCAGCTGAACGAATGCACAAAAATAGTTCCATGCCTCAGATTCGGAGTCCCCACCAGATTCCACTTTTATTATAAGGACCCAGGACAGAGTTTGTCACTAATATGGTTATCTGGCACTCAACTAAATCCATGACAACTCTTCTCTATCAATACATGCCGGACAGCAAAGCTGTCCGCGGGTTTTAAAAAAAATCCATGACAAGAACAATTGCGCGGTAAAAGTTAAAGAGAATGCTTTGAAATTTAGAAAATGTGAAAAAAAATACACACAGAGAGAAATAAGTTCATACCGAGATGATGTTGGGGTGGTGGAGGCGGAGGAGGAGCGCGACCTCGGAGGCGAACTGGCGCTCGAGCTCGGTGGCAAGCGCAGCGTCCTCCTCTGGCTGGCTGACCATCTTGATGGCCACCTCACGGCCAGCGTACCTGCCGGAGTAAACGCGGCTGTGGCGGCCTGAGGCGAACTTGCCCCGGATCTCCAGCTTGGACAGGTCGGCGCTCCAGAGCTCCTCGCCGCCGCCCCGGATCCTGGCGCCCGGCGGAGCTATCAGGTACTTGGACCACGACACCGCCTTCTTGTACTCGCCCAGCGACAGCCGCCGCTCCAGCCGCTTCCCCGGCCCGCAACCATTGCCGCCGCCGCCGCCGCCGCTCTGCTTGAAGCACTGCAGGCTCTTCATCCCCCCCCCCCCCCCCCCCCCCCAAGCGACCGCAGCTTCGTCGGGGTGCGATTGGCGTGGACGCCGTGGAGAGTTTGGATGGATCTTTGAAGCAATGCGAACGAACCGAAACGTCTGTGGAGACGAACCGGCTTCTGGTCTTCTGGAGACTGGTGACAGAAATCTCGCACGTCGGAAAAGCTTCTTGAAATCCAAACTTTACGGCAGGACGAGGCGGATTCGGGCTGAAAAGGATTGGATTTTCGATAGAGCAGGGATTTTGGGGCGATCTGTGGCGCCTACATTTCTCTCACTGGCTGGAGTCGGACTCGCTCAGGGCGGCAGGAGATCGAGAGATTCATTCCCGAAAGATGGTTACGCATGGGACTGGAAACTGACGGAGGAGAAGATGCAAGGCAGATCGTTGCAATTGAGGAGGGGGCAGAGAGAGAGAGAGTGATGGCTTTGGAGCTTTGGTAGAGAGAAAGAAAGAGTAACATGCGTTGCAATTCAGGGAGTTTTGTTGAGACTTAGAGAGAGAGAGCTAGAGAAAGAAGATGGAAGAGAGAGAGAGACAGTGACCCTCAGCTGAGGCTGAATTGCCGTACTGCCACTACCGTAGGGAGGAGATGAATTATTATCCTGTGACCGTTCGAGTTCATTATCCTGTGGCGGTTTCTCGTTGGCGCAGCCAAGCAGAACGAGATGAAGTACACGTCCGTACGGATACAGAGCCTCTTTGGTGTCAGTTACAACCGTGGATATCTGAAGAAGAAAAACGCGTTTCTTCTCACACTTGATTAAAAGATGCCGTTGCTCTATTCGCTATTT
Organism: Panicum miliaceum; assembly: GCA_032594955.1. Lineage (NCBI taxonomy): Eukaryota > Viridiplantae > Streptophyta > Magnoliopsida > Poales > Poaceae > Panicum > Panicum miliaceum. Next base: position 7,406,379 of record CM064060.1, on the reverse strand, counting down.
CGCTTGAAGTATATAATTCCACTTGAAATTATTGTCTATATAGATTATGTGAAAACATGTGTACTGAGGAATTCGAACTCAAAATTTTTAGACGGTGCGCGTGCAGCTCACATCTGCAATCTGTTCGGCTGGTCTAGAAGCCGGCTAGTTTCAGCTGGTTCAATAGTATTCTGTGAGAGGGAAAGAAGCCGAAAGAAGCCGGCTGGTAGACCAGCAAAACAAATATCTAGTCTCCATTGTCGGAGCTCGCGGAATAGGACCTCCGTCACCGTCGGGTTAGGGGTTAGGTCTGGGGGTTGCTGAGTGGATCTAAGACTGGCGACCTTAGAGGAACGGTGTGGGGCAGTGATGGTGGCAGGTTGCCTGGCGGTGAGGGCACCGCCGGTCAAGGCGAGGAAGGACAACCGGTGGCCCGTGCCGGCGGTGGGGGCAGAGGACACCGGGGTTCGGAAGGGCGCGGTGGAGGCGACGCAGACGGTTGGTGACCGGGCCAGTTGCCTGGCGCCACGGGCGGTGGGAGAGGCTGGCGGGGAGGCAGGTCGTCATTCGATTTTGGAGGTGGTGGTTGTGCCGCTCGGAAGGAAGAAAGATTGGCGGAGGGAGAAGAAAGAAATACTCCTCCCGTCCTAAATTAATGGTCGTTTTGGATTTTCTAGATTTATAGATTTTTATTATGCATCTAGACATAAACATATATATGTAGATGTATAGAAAAACTATGTATATAAAAAAGTTAAAACGACTAATAATTTATGATGGAGGGAGTAGATTAGGAAGGAAGGGAAGAGAAGGTGGGACCGTCGTTAGCTGGTAGCGAGCGCGCATCCGTTAGTGTCCCCAATTTGAACTAGCTTGGTTGGTTGAGGGTGTAGTTGTACACTGAGATTATCCACAGGCTAATCTTTTTTTTTCTAAAACCAAACCTGCTAAACTGGCTCCAAGGGTGAATTTTTAGCCAGCTCCATCCAGCAATGATAATTCGACATCTGTTACTTTAACCTCCTCCATGGAAGCTTTCCTTCAACGCAAGAAAAATTGCAGGTACCATGAGAGCAACAAATATTTCGACATCGTTCAAATCATAGTCATCGAGCAACAAGGCAACGTGGTAGGGCCGCACAAAATATGGCTACTTGATTCCTTAGACTAGTGTAATGATGGCTCGCATTTGTTTAGTCCTAACGTCTTAATCCATTACCTAGTATTTCTTCATGCGGATTAGCGGGTAGTTAGAAACTGATTCCAACCTGACTACGCTCTAATAGTGTAAAAGGACTTGGTCTCATCGTCCGATAGCTACCTGAAAGAGACACCCTGTTATGTGCTCCCCTTTTTTCTATCTCATTCTGAAAGCGAGCAAAGCAAGAAGACAGTTCGAAGCAAAGTAGAAGAAACACATTCTTTTTCATGACAGGATCATCCTATCATCAAAAAAACATGCATTATGCAAATAATATCGTTATTCCAAACAAATAAATATAAATCTGTTCGGTAAAAGTAAAACATAAAGTTATACTACTATATGAATTAAGATGAAGAGCGCGTGCACATAGGCAACGTTCATTTGCCACCATCTACTTTGCCGTCGCTGGATTTGCGATTTGCTGAAGATTGGTCTGCGCATTTCGTTTTGCGGCTCTAATTTTATTTGAAAAAAAAAAAGCATCCGTGAATTCCTATTTTGCCCCTGCCATATCTCATTCGAGCAGGCCTCACTGGCAGCTGGTAGGGTAGCTAGCTCCTAAAACCGAGTGCCACATGCTGATGGCATGGCATGGATGATGCCGACAGTGGCGCCCCGAGCCCGGAGGTGCTGTGGTTACATTTAGGGCCCTTACATTTACACGCATGATGAGGGGAACAGTTTCTGCTAACCCCCTTTTAGGGCAATTTCGGCCAATCCTAAGCATGTGGATATATAAAACCGCAGATTTTTTTCTAAATTATTGAGTTTGAATTTCCGCATTTACAAAACTAATGCTTCCTCAAATGGTCCATGTTCACAGGTCATGACCATTTGTGTCTGTCTGTACTGTGTTTATAGAAAAAAAAGGCAGATCGAGTATGACCGGTATGACAGTATGAACTGTTGCATGAATCCAAATCTTAAGTTAGTTAGACCGTACCAAAAATGTGACCCCTGATAGACCCCCAACGGACTCCCTCGATTACTCGAGAGCATGCATGTGCCCTGCATGCATCCCGGCGTGTGGGGGCGATGATCATCATCTCGATCGAGGAATATCACCATTGTCATCTTCTTCGTCCTGATGATAGCATACTGTACGCTGGCGCGTAACAGCAGGGGCAGTATGATAATGACCGGATCAACGATCGATCGTGCACGCAGCCGGTCGGGGTGTGTACGTGCGTACACGAGGGAGGCCCCAGGCCAGGCCGGCACATGGTGATGGAGAGCGAGAGGGAGCGGGGTCGCTCGCTCGCTCACGGTGGTGGTCCTGGCCTTGATTTTGTCTTGTCGGGTGTCGGACTCGGACCACCGCCCCCCGTCCGTAACTCCGTAGCATACGGATGGAACGGAACTCGACGTACGCGTCCGTCCCTGACCAGGTCGATCATTAATCGCGCCCACTTCCGTTAATGCGTTTTTGAATCCTCGTCAGGCACCTTACCTACCTATACTTTCGTTTTTCCCCCTTCTCAATGATCTCTTCTTTCGAACGCCACTGGCGGTTGGTTCGTCGTCGTAATAAGGTTTTAGCCGTTTGTTTCGAGCCCTTGTGTGTGCTGATTCGGTTAAGAGATCGTGATCCTGTTACAGTAGATAATCAACTTTGTATGCGACTGAATTTATATATAATAAAAAAGGTGTAGTTAGGTTCCTTGCATTGTGGTGGAATCTATTCACCTTCGTTTGAGTCTCCAACTCGTTACGTGTGATTGTATTTGTGGCTACTTATTTTTATATTAACTAGCCTATCAACCCGTACTCAAGCACGAGCTACTTAGAACTAATATAAGAGTACACTCTCTTTCATCTATTAAATATTCTAACACAATACTCTAAAAGATACATATTTATCATTATCTGTTTGCAATAAGTTTATTTAGTAACAATTTCTTTTTACTTTGTATCACACCTCCATATGTGTTTAATATATATTTAATTGAACTATTTGTTTGAATTATGTGAACAACATAAAAATTAGTATTTTATCTCTTTCCTCGTACATGAATACACGGTCACACATGTTATGAGTAGTATTTTTATATAAAAAATAACATAAATAATATATTTATAATGATAAAAATAGTAATTTAAAATTTTATATTAGATCACTTTAATATTTTGCTATAAATATATAATTTAGATTCAAATTTATGGGTTGCTTTAACTTTAATAACGATATAATTGGACTGATATGCAAATTTAGGGGTTATTTGCATTATTCTTATAATAGCATATATGAGTAATTTACATGAAGATTAGGGGGTTACTTTAAATTATTTTTTATAATGGCAGAGGTGGGTAATTTAGATACATGTTTAGGAGGTTATTTTAGCCTATTTTCATAATGGCAGAGGTTTGTAATTTAATAGAAAAGATAACGGATTCAATGGCTACTATGGTTAGATTTATCGGATTGATGTTTCTGATTTTTGTGAGAATTTCTAGAATGTCCACTTAGAATTTAGGTGGCTTCACGTGGGATTTCAAAATGAGTCTCCAATTAGTAATAGTAACATAGGGGATATTCTCGTCAACAATATTATATGGTGGCAACGATTTCCCTAATCTCAAAATATGTCAACTCAGTCTCGTAGACATACGAGTTCGTGCATATGAGTATTCGCATCTAATGAAGTCCCCGAAAAAAATATATATGACCGTTAAATTTTGTTGCTTACTAGTTATTAAAATTCGGGCTCACCTGCTATTGAAAAATATAATCTTCTGAATGTGTTACAAAAGAAGTTAATCCCCTCTCTTCTCAATCAATCAATCAATATTGCCGGTGTATATCTTGCTAGAATATTTCTTTTTGTCAAGTTCTTGGAGCCGCATGTCGGTTTCTCGTCCCTCTCGATGCGCAACATCCCCACCCATCATGTGCAGCTTTCTTCAAACTTCCAACCAATCACATGCAGGATGTGTCATGTAGCCCCTTTTCCGTAATATAAAACGATACCCGGCTTAAGAATATTTGAAAGGGATGATTTGCGCGTAAACCAGATTATCACTATTTCGGAAGAATAAACAACTTTAGTGTACTACGTATCAACCTAATGATAGCAAATATGACTAGCTGATGTGGGGACCAATGCACGTTAAAATGGCTAAAAACTAGTGGCATTATATATATCTCCACATAACGGATAGGCTTGTATGTACCGCCACTCGCTATGTAAGAAAGAAAAGCCTTACAGTGACGCATATCATCTTACTAAAGTGATGGATAAAGAGTTAGCCACTCGCTATGTAAGAAAGAAAAGCCTTACAGTGACGGATATCATCTTACTAAAGTGATGGACAAAGAGTTAGTTAGTTCTACTGCATCACTATTCTAAATAGAAAAGTGACGGGTGTCTACCCGTCACCTATATAAAGTAATAGGTGACGAACTTCACTAGAGAACCGTCACATTTATTGGTGACCAGGCTCCGCAGTATGAAGTCTACACCCGTCACCTTTGTCCAATACAAGTAACGGGCCTAACACATAGCATGCCACCTATAGTTCGAGTATAAGTGACGGGCACAGAACAACACTCGTCGCTTAAAATTTTTAAAGGTGGCAGGCTGTGCATCCAGGTGCCATCACCTGGTGTATATTAAAAGTGACTTGCTTCGGATGTTGCCCGTCACCTTCGATACTAGACCCCAGTAGGATCATTTTGGCTTCCGGCTGCATCCTGGAGCACAGCTAGGATTTGGCAGCCATCTTGATCCTGCAAACACAAAGAATAGAGACTATATACTGCATATATAAATCATCATTCATATATTACACAGATTACATCAGAAACAACCATCAAGTATGACAAACTATTGCATATTTCCACAACAAACTGTACAATAATCACATGAATCCAACAGTGAGTCGGAAGCTCAACATGAATCTAGCAGTCAGGCAATGTAATCCAACACATTCATATCCATTCTAAAATAAACATTCAACTCAATATACCCACTTTTATCAACTAATACAAGTAAATCACATCTACACATGCAAATAAAATAGTTATTTCTAAAATCTAATTTTTTTGATACTCTTCAGTTTGAGGCGAACACTCGTCGTCCCATATCATATGGGATGCAATAATGGTTCTAAATATTTATTCAGGCCCTTTATGCAAAAACCATCGGAAAAATACTTATTTAGGATATGCATATGTCGTCAACCTTGACCCTGCGGTGACGACACTATCATTCAGGACCAACATAGATATCCGCTACACAGTGCGGTATACAGATGTGATGAAAGAGTACATCCTTGATCCTAATAAAGAAGTCCCCAGCTAAAAACTTGAAGATTTCTTTATTGGAACCAAGATTGTACTCCTCCATCACGTTCTTATACCGGACCGTATCGCGGATATCAATATTGGCCCCGAATGGCCGCATCAACACCGCTGGATCAAGGTTAACGATATATACATATCCGAAGTAAATATTTTCTTTTTAACTTCGCGATGGTTTCAATGGTAGCCTAAATAAATACATCATTAGAGTATCAAAATATTTTATTCTTAATATAAATTAAATACCAAGTTAATACAAATTAAATACCAAGTATACACCTTTTTCACTTCATTTTGAAAATCCACATTCAAACATTCACATTTCACTAATAAATCCACATATATACATACTCATGTTGCAAAAATAAAAACATTCAACTCAATATACTTATTTTCATCAACTAATATAAGTAAATCACATCATTTTGCATTTTAAAAGGCATCAGAATTAGGAGAGATATGTTTGGATTATAACAATCCATGAAGACCTCAGCCTCGAAAGGGATAAGCTACTGTATACTTGCCATGAACACCTCAGCCTCGCTGTGTGGCATGTGCTTCATGCCTTTTGAGGCTGAGGTATTTATGTGCAAGTACGCAATAGCTTATAAGTACAATCTGCTTTAATTCGTACTCTCGTATCGATCTCTCAATCTATCCTGGTGAACACTGAGATGGAGGTTAACATGGATGTTATTTGGCAAAAATGGCTATGAGTGCTTCACTCCCCCATATCATCATTTGCCAGCAAATATTAGCTGAAATTTTTTAACTTCGCGATGGTTTCAATGGGAGCCTAAATAAATACATCATTAGAGTATCAAAATATTTTTTTTCTTAATACAAATTAAATACCAAGTATACACCTTTTCACTTTATTTTAAAAATCTACATTCAAACATTTACATTTCACTAATAAATCCACATATATACAAACTCATGATGCAAAAATAAAAACATTCAATTCAATATACTCATTTTCATCATCTAATACAAGTAAATCACATTATTTAGCATTTCAAAAGGCATCAGAACTGGGAGAGATATGTTTGGATTATAACAATCCATTAAGTCTCAGCCTTGAAAGGTATAAGCTATACTTGCCATGAACACCTCAGTCTCGCTATGCGGCATGTGCTTCATGTCTTTTGATGCAGAGGTGTTTATGTGTAAGTACACAATAGCTTATAAGAACAATCTGCTTTAATTTGTAATCTCGTATCGATCTCTCAATCTATCATGGTGAACACTGAGTGCTTCACTCTCCCATATCATTATTTGCCAACAAATATCAGTAGGATTTCCAGCTTTGCAATTTTCGTGATGTTCATTCAATTAACGACGAAAAGTATCTAGATCTGTCTAGAAGCAATATCAAATACCGACAGCGGCGGAGAGGAACGGCTGGCGGGCACCTGGTGGCGCGACGAGGAGGCGCGACGGCGTGCCCGGCTCTCCTCCTTGCCTACGGGCGGCGGCTCCGCGCTGGCGGGGCGGGCACCTGGTGGCGCGACGAGGAGGCGGGACGGCGTGCCCCGCTCTCCTCCTTGCCTGCGGGCGGCGGCTCGGCGCCGGCGGGCGAGCACCTGGTGGCGCGACGAGGAGGCGCGACGGCGTGCCCCGCTCTCCTCCTTGCCTGCGGGCGGCGGCTCGGCGCCGGCGGGCGAGCACCTGGTGGCGCGACGAGGAGGCGCAACGGCGTGCCCCGCTCTCCTCCTTGCCTGCGGGCGGCGGCTCGGCGTCGGCGGGCAGGCACCTGGTGGCGCGACGAGGAGGCGCGACGGCGTGCCCCGCTCTCCTCCTTGCCTGCGGGCGGCGGCTCGGCGCCGGCCGGCGGGCACCTGGTGGCGCGACGAGGAGGCGCGACGGCGTGCCCCGCTCTCCTCCTTGCCTGCGGGCGGCGGCTCAGCGCCGGCGGGCGGGCACCTGGTGGCGCAACGAGGAGGTGCGACGGCGTGCCCCGCTCTCCTCCTTGCCTATGGGCGGCGGTTCGGCGCCGGCGGGCGGGCACCTGGTGGCGCGACGAGGAGGCGTGACGGCGTGCCCCGCTCTCCTCCTTGCCTAAGGGCAGCGGCTCGGCGCCGGCGGGCGGACATCTGGTGGCGCGAAGAGGAGGCGCGACGGCGTGCCCCACTCATCTCCTTGTCTGCGGGCGGCGGCTAGGCGTTGACGAGCGGGCACCTAGTGGCGTGACGAGGAGGCGCGACGGCGTGCCCCGCTCTCCTCCTTGCTTGCGGGCGCGACGAGGAGGCGAGGAGGTGGGCACTACTAACCCAGGGTTTCAAATGGGAGACATAAATAACTAACTCAAAGGGGTGGCTTCAAATGGGAGAAAAGGGAAATAGGTGACGGGCAATATATGTGTGGCCCGTCACCTATGACAGCAATTAGACCCGTCACTTACGTCATGAATATAGGTGACGGACAACATATGTCGCCTGTCACCTATGTGTCGTTCTATATTTTCAAACGAAAGAGAAAGGTGATGCGGCTACTGGGAATCGCAACCGCCGGTACCCTCTTTGTGCATGCGCGCGCCATGTAGGCAACCGCACGCGGCCCCTCGGCCACCGCGCACCATTTCGCATTCAATTGCAGGGAATCGCAACCGTCGGTGCCCTCTCTGTGCACGACTGCACGTGCGCGCCCTCTCAGCAACCGCGCGCCGTTTCGCATTCATCTCTCGATCCCATGATCTCTGGCCATCGCCATTATATACTGCGAGGCCGGCCGCTCTCCTCACACCCCTGCTCTCGCTCTCTCCTCACACCCCTGTTCTCGCGCGCCTTAGGTACAACGACAATGTCGGGTTCCGGCTCAAGCTCTAGACGCCGCCGCTACGTCCAAGTGGACTCGTCGTCGTTGTCGTCGTCGCCTTCTTCCTCCCCTCGCCACAGTCGCCATCGCCGGTCGCCTCCTCCTGCTGCGGTTCCGGCCCCGGCTCCTGCTCCGGCCCCTGCTCCGGCCCCTGCTCCGGCGCCTAACGATCCAGAGTTCGATCCGGACCACCCGTTCGGTTTGGGCGACGCCTGGGCGATCAGCGTCATGAGGGATTCATTCAAGGAGTTGAATGAATACCTCGTCCGCCTTGGGAAGCCGAAGGTGAAGCCGCCACTGGTGGAGAACGTTGTTGGATACGTCTACTCCATCTTCAGGGTGGCAGAAGTTATCAGAAACCTGTCATGACTATGTATATCGTAGTTTGTATGTAGGTCCCTTTATATGTGTGTGTGTATCTCGCAATATAAACTTCTGCCTTGTTATATATCTCGCAATAATCTCATCATTGTTACATCGCAATTTTCACGTAATACACGTAATGCGAATGTGACGAACTATATATCTCGCAATAATCCCTTTTGTTAGATAGGACGTACACATAGGTGATGAACTATACACGTAATGCGTTACCTTTCAAGGATCATAGTTTAAGCGCATCACAAGACGCGGTGACGTGCTAAGTAAAGACCGTCATCTTTACTTGAGGGGTGACGGTCGACAACTGCCCGGTACCTACGAGGGCATGACACGTTACCTATGATATGACTATAGGTGGTGGGCTCCAAATAAAGCTCGTCACCTGTAACATAGGTGATGGGGTTCATGAGCTGCGTCACTTTTGCTTGATTATAGGTGACGGGCCACTTTTTGCCGGGAGTCCTAGGAGAATAAAAAGGTGACACACCTAATCTGTGCGCGCCACTTTTCGTATACAGGTGCGCGCAATAACCACTCGTCATCTTTATGCGCGTCACTGTAGAGCGGTTCGTATATAATAACTAGAAATGCCTACGGAGAAAACCAAGTTGAGTTCAAGTATGCGCACGGTAACATGTGGCATGCATGATTTTGCTCCATACTCCAAAGTAGAAGATGGTTTTTTTCCTTGTTATATGTCACTTGAGGAGAGAAGTGGTTCATTCCTTTCCTTGTAAAAGATGAAAATATGGTTCATCTGCAGCTTTTATAAAGAGCTAAATTGCTACTATCATTGCAAAAGAACCAGGGTCCGAAACTATCATCGCGAAGAACTTAGTTGAAGAATGAAATGAAAAGATTTTTTAGATATTTTGGACTAAAATATCTTATTTTTAAGTGGGGGTTAGCACCTCTAAAACAAAATAAGCTACTTTTACTAATACCCGAATCGTCTAAAACGTTGTGATGAACATTTAAAACGGATTTAATTTCCCCCAGTAAAAATGAAAACAGTTGCAGCCTACATGCAAAAAGGAAAGAATGTTAACATGGGGGTGGTATTAATATTTCAAATTTTTTCTCTCTCGCCCTTTCTCTCTCAAAACCTTTCTCATGGCTGTATATAGGGAGATCGAAGAACATTAGCAGCCGAGCCTCTTTATGGTCCTTGAAAAGTGCCATCAGGTATGCATGCACCACCAAATAACAGCTAAACAGGTAGAGAAATTTTATTAGCGCCTACTCGGCTAGGTATCAAACTTAATTTGTCTCTCCTTTATTACGTAAACTTTATGTTGCAGTGGAGATGGTGGTAGTCTCCATCCTATGCTGATGGTAAATCTCTATCCTATGCTTTCGCCGTCTCCCTGTGCTGACTTTTTTTCACCCTAGTACTACTACAAGTAACTACCAGTGCTGTGTGGTACTGTGAATTTGACACCACGGTTGGCTGGTTCGCAGCGGTCGAATAGAGCGCGGCCACGCGGAAAGCGAGCGAGAAAACATGACCAGTCTGACCCGTCGACCGATCGCGCCGCGCGCTTCGTCGTCTCCTTTCCAGAAAGGCCAAACGATCACCAGCGCCGCGGTCACGGTCTCGCGCGGATCGCTTTCGGATCGGACGCGCTTGAGAGAGAGCCGGAGCGGCAAAAGTGCAGGGGCACCGCCGGCCGGCCTGATCTTTTCTCATCATCAGCAAAGCGACCCGGCTAATGCTTCTACTAGCTGTTGTGTTGCTGCTGGCTGACGGTGCCGGGGATGGGATCCATAATGGATGATGGTAGCTAGCTCAAGGTCACGGGAAGACCGGCGCCACTTTGAATGGGGGAGCTAGCACTAGCACTAGCACTAGCAGGGATGGTCACGTTTGGACGGAAGGTGACAGGTGGAAGGCGAGCCCAGAGGACGGAGTGCTCACGGACTGAACAGACGGGGCTGTGGCGCTGTGCTCTGCCTCTGCCTCTGCCCGCTCACGCGCCACCACCGATCGAAGGCTTGCTCTTCTAGAACCATCCAAAGCGATCAAGTCGGTTGTTTTTCTCTAAACAAGTTGTTTGTGACCCATTATTAGCTTGATGCTTGATTACTAGCAGCTAGGTGCTCCGTACTCAGGCCGTGATGATGGTCGATGACGGCGATGTCTGCATGGCTGGCACCTGGTTTGGGTTTGGTTTCCTGCTGCTCCGATCGAGCTGCAGGGAAACCACGCACGGCACACGTATCTCCCTGCACACGGATAGCACGCTGCATGCTGCTCCATCCAGTAGAAAGAAAGAAACCACCATTTAGCTCTGCCACTGCATGCCGGAGCATGTGAACTGCTCAAACTTTGCAAGACTAGAGCCTTGTTTAGTTTAAGAGCGTACCCAGTGCAGAGAGCTCCCGCTCTGTACGGAGTCTAGAAAAAAAGTGTCAGTGGCAAGCTTTATTCTCGTCTGTGCAATGCGAGGAGACTGCGACTCGAACCCGGGACCTTCCGATCACAGGCGGTAATACTCTACCGCTTGCACCAGGGCCGCCCTTTAGAGTCTTGTTTAGTTATCCGTGTAAAATTTTTGAAATAATTTTTTTTCACATTTGAAGTATTTAAACATAAACTAATTAAAAAACTAATTGCAGATTCCGTTCGTAAAAATCACGAGACGAATCCAATAAGCCTAATTAGTCTGTCACTCACATGTTTACTGTAGCAATAATATAGCAATTTACTGTCCAATCACGGTCTAATTAGGCTCATTATATTCTTCTCGCGAGCTACTGTCCATTTGTGTAATGTATTTTTTTCCGACTACATTTAATACACCATGCATATATCCAAACATTGATACGATTGATGTGCAAAAATTTTGATGGGGAGCTAAATAAATAAGACCTAGTAATCCTGCAGCTAACGAATTCAGGGCTCATCATCGATCACCACGGCAAGTGCATCACGGTTACGTTGGACTCTGAAGATCGTCGGGCAGGCAGAACTCCGACAGGCCATTTCGTTCAATGATTTTCCATTGGTGATGTGTCGTGGCTGTCCGTGTGGCCTGTAGGCCAGCGGCGACAAGTACAGTACGGCGCTAGGTTGGCCGATCTGGATGATACGTGCATCTGATGAGGATGATGGCCAGGCCAATTCATTCGGATCGGATTCAGGTGGTGGATGGTGGTGGCCCGGCGCATGCGTTCAGGGAGACATAGCGAGATGGGATTAGTCAGAGGAGGGCAGAACGGAGCAGGGTTGATGGCAGGTTGACGTGGAGGTCACGGGCAAGCTTTGCAGGGCGTCAGCTCTCTTAGCAGTGATCAATGCGTGGTGCAATGCCTGCTGCTCTGTGTCTTGTGTCCTGCTCTGCCGCCATGTTCCGAGGCGGTCGCTCGGTCGCGGTCCTGAGACGCGTGTCGGCGGCCCAGCGTCAGGCCATCCGGGATGCTCCTCCTATTTTTTATTTTATTTTGTTTTGTTTTATTTTCTTAGAGGATTCATTTGTTTTTGTACCTTTTTGTTTGTTTCTATAGCTTTTTCTTTGGCTCTTTGTTCTTCTGAAGGACTCATTTGCTTTCGGATCCTTTTCCTTTTTTTTTTTACCGTCGCACCTGCTGCTCCAGAGTCCAGAGTAGCCAGCCCAATGGAAATGGGCTGTATTGGGCCTCCACACGATTCGTTCTCTCAAGAGAATTCGTAAGCGAGCCCGTCTACACCCTTCTTTGTACTAGCCCAAAAAGAAAGAAAGAAAGAAAGAAAGGAGAGAAGGAAAGAATCGTTCCAGCTGACAAATATTGACTCGGTGAGGCGCTGTTCCAACTGCAACTCATACTGGCGTGACATCTGCTGCATGCATGCCGTGGGCAATGTCATGTTTGCTGCAGTTCTAAATTCACCACCCGTGGCAACGGCATGCTTCCTCCCTTCTTGCATGCCCATCCCTACCCACTTGCCCCTCCTTCCTCGATTCTTAGGCGGATGGAGGAGGAGTCCACATACCAAGATACTCTGATCCTTTGGTCGGGCCAGCCACGTCGCAGCCTCGTTGCTTCGTTCCCCACGTACGCCCGGCATCCTCGTCGCTTCGTTCCTCGACAAAAACAACTGCATTAATTTTTCCCCTCATAAAAATCTTGCCCAACTGTGCGCGCCGCAACTGCCCCGCGAAATCTCTTCCAAAGAAAACAACTGATCAGTTTTTCCCCCGCCAAACCCAAATCCTTCTCCAACCGGCGCCTGTTTTTTCCCTCGCCAAATACTTTCCCAACCGCACGCTCGTACCTTCTCACGATACCTCAAATCTAACCGAAACTTTGAATTTCATCTACAGTTTTCAAACCGCGCCAAAGCAAATGGAATTCATGTGTACAAATAGGCCTGCCCAGCTATCCTGTTCCCATCGCCACTCCCTTTCTTTAGCTCCACTTAGCCATGGCAGATCCACACCCAGTTCTTGGAATTGATCTCAATGTTCCATGTCTGAAAATGATCCTGCAGAGGATGCTCAGGAGGTGGGGCAACCTGTTGTCCAGGTTTATATAAGTAACCCGAATGACTGGGATGAGGTGCAAGATGATTTTTTTATTTGGGCAACCCCATATTTTTTCATCAGCCTGAAGAAGGTTGTTGCATTACTTCAAGTTATGTCTTTGTTTTCACTCTTTTTTTGTTCGCTAAACTGTATGTCAAATTCGTAGGAGATGATCAAGCTCAGGGCGACGGAGAAGATGCACAAGCTCAGGGCGCTGGTGGAGATGGACACCACAATGGCCAGGGATCAGTACTGCCTGATCTGAATGCAATGCCTCTTCATGATGTATTTGGTCTTTTAAGTTTGAATGATAAAGGATGGTGTTCATAGCAGTTGATGGCCTATTTTATTGCACATGTACAAATATTAGAAGAAGGAAGCAATACAGTGATGACACAAAGCGAGCAGTATACGCCATGCTATGAGAGGGATCAGTGCGAGGCCATTTGCCAGAAGGGGTGTCGTTGCATGTGTCTTTGGCTATGGATGTTTCGCTGAGATGTGTGCAGCGCATATGGAATGAAGGCCAAAAAGGAGGAGGAATTCATGCTGTCGTAAACAAGAGGGTGGGGAATTGTGGACGTAAAAGAATTGAACTTCCAATGGAAGCCGTCATTGCCATACCATTCCAAGACCGAACAACTTTAGAAGATCTAGCAAGGAGGCTGGGAGTGTCCAAGAGCCATGTCCACCGGTTGAAAGAAGGAAAAATTGAACGGCACTCGAGTGTCATCAAGCCATTTCTTACCATGAACAGATACTATAGTTGTACCCAGATGAGAGGCGCTCAAAGAAAGCCATTTCTTACAGATGAAAATAAGAAGGCACAAGTGCAACATGCTCTCAACATGTTAGAACCAAGTACAATTCCTCACCAGCCGGTCTTTAAACATATGTACAATGTGATCCATGCGGATGAAAAATGGTATCATAGGACTAGATCGAATCAAAAGTATTATTTTGCGCCGGGTGAGGAAAGGCCTCGTCGAACTTGCAAGAGCAAAAGTTACATTGAGAAAGTTATATTTTTTGGTGGACAATCTCGACCTTGGTTCAATGATGAGAATGTATGTGTTTTTGATGGGAAGATTGGCATATATGCATTCGTTACCACTGAACCTGCTAAAAGGAAGAGTCCTAATAGACCACGTGGTACTTAGATCACAAAGCCGATCACATACGTAACCAGGGATGTAATCTGACGGTATCTAATTGATAAGATGTTGCCCGATATCAAGGCAGCAAAATGGCCAGCTGAGAGATGCCATGAGACAATATGGATACAACATGACAATTGTCGAAATCATATCCCAGTTGATGATCCTGAATTTTGTGCAGCGGCTCAAGCTGATGGATGGGATATCCGTTTGACGTGTCAACCAGCGAATTCCCCAAACACAAACGTGCTGGACCTTGGATTGTTTGCAGCCATACAAGCATTATTCCATGGGAGTGGCATGCCAGAAACCATTGATGAAATTGTGCAAAAGGTTCAAGCATCTTATTGGAATTTTCCGGTTGATAGGTCAAATAGAGTATTCCTCACTCTTCAAGGTTGCTTACGGGAGATACTCAAAGAAAAAGAAGGGAAATGTTGCTCCCGAATGTTGGTGTATGAAAGTGTGCAATGGAACTCCGGTTTCATTCCAGTGTCAAGCTGATATGGCAGCCTTGATAATTGTGTGATGACATACTGTGAATTGAAATTGGCCTTAATGAACATATTTGCACTATATTTTCAAGTTTTGTGGATATATTGTACCCACGCTCAAATTTTCATACACAATGTGCAATTTTTTACTCTTCTTATCATATTTTTTTTACGAAACACAGTAAGAGGGAGAATAACTGTCTACCTAGCAAATCTTATTGATGATGAAGTTACCGCACATGCCTCGTTATCATCTAGATGACCTACCTCGGAAAGAACAATTAGCTGTAAGCAGAGGGAGATACTACACCCTTAGCTACGTGTGACATGCCAAATGCCAAGGCCAGGTCCATGGTTTCCCTCGACATGGAATATGTACGGGTACGTCGTCGTGTTGCGATCATATCAAAGAAGCACATCTCCGCTAGCTGCTTTTCTGAATCTATTCCTAACGGCACGATCGAGCAAAGCGGGCAAAGCAGCGATCGAGCGGGCGATGAGAGCATCCCCCACCCTTGCCGATCAGCACGCACGCGGCCGCTCACCCACGACGCACACGCAGCAGCAGGATATATGCCGCGTTCCCATCCGGATTCATCCATCCGCCCGTCAGAAAGCTAGGGGGGTATGTTCACGGCATATCCCCTACCTCGGCGCCGGAAAGATCCAGCCTGCGATTTCTTTCTCTCGCGGCGGCATTGTTTGCCGTGCTTTTCCTTTCGGGCCAAAAGGTTTTCCGATGGGGAATCGCATCTGAATCTGCCGAATCTGCCGATCGATCCGTCCCTGTTGGTGCTTTTTCCAAACCCTTCTTTTGACCGGGGAATCTGTCTTTTCTTCTTCTTGGCAAAGCGACTGATCTATCTGTGCTCCCTGCATTCCCAGCCTAGACTCTGTTGCATTGCACACGCATCTGCCGGACAATCCAGCTTCTGTGTAGTGACTGTCTAACTGAGAGTTGAGTAAATGTGTAGTAACTGATTAAAAGGCAAGTAACCGGAGCTGTGCTGACAGCGGAGTACTTGTTCAGACAGGACCTGAATCAACAAGCAAGGCTACTAGATGCAGGAGCTAAGCCTTCCAACCCGTGTCTGAAACTATCAACTTCTATGCGCACAGGCGCAGCATCCTTCATCTTTGGCTCTTTGCAAGTAGCTGAGCATCAACCGTGGCTAGCTTTGTCGAAAGTAGCCAAAGGATAAAAGAACGGTGGCGATGCCTGATGACTGACACAATGCTGTCGGAGCTTTCTTGACGACAGTTCAGTTTAGAGAAAGAAAGTACTTGATCCTTAGTTTGCTCTGCAGCTGCAGATGAGTTAAGCTACTCTCACGGACGAAATCCTGCAGAGAAACTCTGAATTTTCGTTTTTGCACCCTACCATGAGCTGATTTTTCAGAGATGTTTCTTACTCTTCCCAGAACAGTGAAGTTCGTTCATTCATGGGGCACAACTGAAGAGGCAGAGAGGGAACAAAGAACTGCAGTGATATCAAGTAGTCAGATTCTTTCTGAACTTTCTCGATAATGCCGGCGCTAATGCTGTTACATCTCATGGAAAGTAAAGCGCGATGTACAGTTGCGGGCAGCAGTGTGTGACGTGTGTCAGTCCAAGAACAACGTTTGCATGCCACACACTGCAGAAAATATTGTTCAGCGAAAGAACATCGGCGGATATGATGTGTGGATCGATCGCAAATTCGCAATGACAACACGCTGGCGAGAGAGGGGATCCGATTCCACCCGGTTGCTGCCGCGTATAAATGGCCAGGCACCCGTGCGCAGCCTTCACCGCGACAGCTCGACCGACCACCAGTCGACCGGTTCAGAGAGTTTTGCTGGTGACCAACTGACTGAACTGACAATGGATAGCTGGTCCGATGCTCACGGGTGAGTTGCTACTGCTGCTCTTCAGAAGTTCAGATCATGCCCCTGATTTCTGCATCTTCACATTGTGAATTTCTTCGTTAATCTCTGAACAAAAGTGTGGTCAGGCTAAGTGTGTTTAGGATCTGCTTGTAATATCCAAAGATACATCATGTATGGAACACTACATCTGGCGCATGGTCCACTCGTCATAGACATGTTTCTCTAGCCAAACGCTACCATGGTCCGACAGGCACGGAATGTGTGACGTATATACCACGCTTTGAATCTATGCTTTGAAATCATAAAAAGCAACAAAATATGCTCTGCTCTACCAAGCTAAACAAGTCGATCCCTAGCTCGAATAATATGGATATGAGTACCTCACTGAAGGGTTCAGTACTTCAGCAGAGTAACATTTGTGCAGGGTTACTCGATGACAATCCATGCTTTTGATGGCACAATTAGGCAGCTCAATTGTGCAATGTCTCAGCCTAACCAACCCTTGCAAAATGTGACTGTTCTCCTGGCAGGCGTCACAGGTGCGCGGCGTGCTTCCGGCAGTTCAACAAGATGGAGCACCTGGTGGAGCACATGCGGGCGGCGCGGCACTCGCCGCACGAGCCCCGCTGCGGCGTCTGCGGCAAGCACTGCCGCTCCTTCGAGGCGCTCCGGGACCACCTCGGCGCCGGCGGCTCCACGCTGCCCAAGGCCGCCAGCTGCGCCGGCGAGTTCGCCGCGCGCGGCTGCAAGCTCTGCCTCCGCGTCCTCGCCAGCGCCGCCGCGCTCCAGGCCCACCGCGACTGCCAGCTCTCGCGCACCCCGCCGATGGCGAGACTGCATCACCAGCAGCAGGCGCAGGCGCCGCAGGGAGGAGGGCGGGTGCTGGCGCTGGGGTGCAAGATGGTCGGCGCCGGGAGCGACGGCTCCCTGGACGTGGTGGCGCGGGTGTGCGTCGTCGACGAGCAGGAGAACATCGTGTTCGAGACCTTCGTGAAGCCGCTCATCCCGGTGACGCACTACCGGTACGAGACGACGGGGATCCGGCCGGAGCACCTCCGCGAAGGCACGACGGTGAAGAGCGCGCAGCGGCGGGTGCAGGACCTGCTGCTCAACGGCGAGCAGCCGTGGAAGGCGCGCACCAGCCGGGGCAGGGCCAACCTGCTGGTCGGCCACGGCCTGGACCACGACCTCAACGCGCTCGGCATGGACTACCCGGCCTACCTCAAGCGCGACACGGCCACGTACCCGCCGCTGATGAAGACGAGCAAGCTCAGCAACTCGCTCCGGTTCCTCACGCACACCTACCTCGGCTACGACATCCAGACGGGGCACCAGCACCCCTACGAGGACTGCGTCGCCGCCATGCGCCTCTACCACAGGATGAAGCGGCAGCAGCACCCCAGGCGCGGCGGCGGCGCCGACGAGCCGGCGGCGAGCGCGGACCAGGCGTTCCCGGCGTGGAGGCAGCGGGAGCTGGAGCGCATGACGCCCGAGGAGCTGCTCCGGCTCTCCACGCCGGACTACCAATGCTGGTGCCTCGACGACTAGACAGCCATGGCTAGCTCCGGCGGAGCCAGATCGAGCGCGTCATCGTCGTCATCACGTCGTGCCAAGACGACGACGTGGACGGATATGATTCTGCACCGATCAGCCATGCGTCAGCTCCGGCTCAAAGAATTACTCAATCTAGAAGCTACTCATAAAGTGTGCGTGTCTGTGCGGCCCATACGATCTGTATAATCGATCGAGGGGGCAGATGGGACTGAATTTGGATCCATTCCATGTATGATCGAGTAGTATGATATCTACTATGATGCATCCCTGCACCTAGCTAGAGTGTACGCGGCCACCCGAACCCGTTTAGGCCTCGTCCGGTTAAAGGGCATTGAAGGGGCTTAGAGGGGTTAGGAGGAATTAAATCCCAATAAGTTAAAATCCTCCTTAATCTCTTTCAATCCCCCTCAATCCTCTTGTGGAGGGAATTAGCCGAATAAGGCCTTATCGAGTTCAGTACTACGAGTGTCCACTACTATCCTGTAATTAAAATTCAACAAAAAAGACGAATTATATTATAGAGTAAAATGAACTACATGCCATAATTTAGAGGGTAAATTGAACCGAGTTATAGTTTTGGGGTTATTCAGACTTAAGCTGTACTTGAAGGGAGTAAATTGAACCTTTTCCTCCTCAAATTGAGGCTCAAGTTAAAAGTCCAAACCTTTTTAAATCAAGGTTTAAGTAAGAAAGCCACACTGGTTGTTATTTAACGGACAAATCCTTCTTTTACGCTAAAGTATCTCGTAGGGACTTTTGTTGATACAATTAATTTCCAATTTCATTTAAATTGCCCTTTAATAGAGACCTTACCAAGAAATAAAAAACATGAGATTTAAAAAAGATAAACCTAGCTAGTTTAGGACCTGGTGCCGTGACTACGTTGAACATGCACGCCATCGTCTAGTATGAGGCTAGGTCCGTCCGAGGCTAGAAAGCCCGGTACGAAGCCTGCTGAAGAATAGAGTATCAGTGCAAGGGAGAGATGTGCTAATTTCATTGTACCTAGCTAATTTGCTAGACCCCAACGGGTCACGTGGGAGAGCTTTACAGGGGGCCTTTTGCAAAGAGATGCGCCAAAATTCCAGGAAGTGGAATAACTACTAGTATCTTCAACTGGTGGGGCATCATTGAGTCAGTTTATCTCAGATGCTTTCGTTTCGAATAGGTTCAAGTATACAACCTTTGCAGAGTGAAAACTATACGTACAACCACGTTCTCGTTTATGAAAACCCCTTGAATTGGCTTCGCTGATTAGAGTAGTGTTATTTTTTTACCTCTCTAGTGGTTTTGCCTATCTTGAACAATTGAGATGTGAGGGATAGGAACTCTCACATTGCCTTGGGATGTTTTGGAAGGTGTTGTGTGGATCGGGAGCTAGGGATGTTAGGATGGCCCAAATCATTGGAGTTGAACCTTATTTAATTACTATTTATGTTGTTGCTGCATAGGAATACCTTGAGCCATTCTTTCATTAGTAACAATCTACTTATAGTTTGCGCATTACGAATGGTGATGTGAACCAATCCTAATTTTGAGGGATATTTCGTGAGGTTGCAGGCTCTGGCTTAAACCATGAGTTCAACCAAGACCTGTGATACGACTGAGGGGTGCCATGCTTTTCTCAAGTGGATGCCTGTGGAGTCATTGTGGCCAAGATAAAGATGAAGGTCGATGCTTAATTATCGCTATGTTGGATTTTCCTTTATCGTTTAACACAAGGGGCATGTATAAAACTTGTCTTCCACAATCATTTGTATTTGTAATTATTATATCTTTGTGATGCTTCACCCGTTGTATGGATCTTTGTGATGCTTTATCACAAGAGTATGGGAAGTTGGATTCTCGCTTCGCGAATTTAGTTCGTTTCAATCTCATTTCATTATAAAGCTAATATAATAATTTTAGTAATAACACAATAAAATTATGTACTAAAACTGGACTAAGAGGATTAGAGAAGGGGGGAGGAAGAGATCGGATGGATGGGAAGCTCCGATAATGCGACAACCGATGAACTGTTGGGCGAGATTGGAGAGCATGCAAATGCACTTAGGAGAGGAGAAGCAGATGGACCTTGTAGGGTCTAATTGGTTGCGTGTATGTCCCAACATGGCAGATACGAGCCAAGCTCACCTCAACCAGGCTGAGTGTATGCGAGTGTGCTATGTTTGGTTGGTTGTATCTTTTGAGCTTAGTTCAGAAGAGATGTTATTGGTTGCCTGCACGAAGATATATTGCACAAGATAAAAGTGGTTAAATAATCATAGTCGTGATATTTATTTTGCATGTTTATACTCCAATAGCCCTCAATGCATCTTATGATAGACTAATATTCTACATTATCGATTTTATCATTAGCTATTCTAATTAACGCTATGTGGGAGCCAGGCCCGCGGGAAACATCCGCTCGCTGCGTTTCTCGCAGCGAGGCTCTGACCTCCGTTTTGCATCTGTGGTCTGGTTCGGTGGCTCTGATGGGAATACACTGATACAGACAACCAAATAGATGACACCTGCACCGACAGAGCCTGTCTAGGGGGGCATGCGGGCAACCAATCAGCCGCGTAGGGAATGAAGTCGTCGTTATCGGACTTGAGACGGCAACGAATGAAACATCATATGATTATTTCGGCTCCGGCTACAGCATGTGGGTCTGCTTCCTGGCGAACTGAGAGGGCCGGGGCAAGTTCCTTGATTTGGGAATCACACACATATGCTGGCAAATCAACAACCGGTAACATGGCAACTTGCCATATGGCAGCAGGCCTGCATATGCTGTTGAAGGACGATCGAGTCTACGGTTCAGCTAATACCGAACTACTAACCCTGCTGTTGCACCTCCCCTCCCAGAGCGCAAATGAGACGTCCGAGAAATGCGGCGGTCCTGGGCACCAAACATCTAACTGAAGGATTGTTAATAAATATAAATAAAGGCGTGTTAGAGTTATTGGTTACTGATCAATTAGCCAACCGATCATTTCATAAGCGGTTGTACAGTATGCCACACCTTGAAATGCTGCTGTTGTACAGTATGTAAGTATGTAACCATTGTTCATTTAATAGTCAATATAACCATTCATGTTTGCTGGACTCTCAACACATACATTCTTCTCTAATTGTCTCTGTCTCCCGTCCCCATCTACTTTACATAAACCTGAGCTACTCAAACTAGCACCAATTTAATTAATTTGACAAACCCATGCAGATTATGTGATCGTAGATATTTTATCAACGAAATTGCATTGATATGTAATGTGCTCTCGTCAACGATACGATCAGGCCGGTGATCTATAATAAATTAACCAATCACACAAGAACCGTTGAGCAAGTCTCATAAAGACTTCCGATGTGGTTAATTACATCAGTACTTGCTTATACATATGAACGTCATTGTTTTTTAGATAATAAAAAAAAATAAAGTTCAACTTGAACAAGTATTTGTTTAATAAGTACATTCGACGTGCACGCCAGCAGAATGTTTTGCTTATAAAAATGAAAGTCTTCTCTTTGCTGTTGGACGTTGAATGGATCAGGCGGGAAAAAATTGGCTTAAATGCAATGATAGTGCCAGGGTTCCAAGGCCATTTTCAAATCTCTCCGACCAGCTGCGCTCACCACGGAATTGAAGCCTTTTGCTGTTCTGCCTGCTCGCGGCCGGGGACGATGAACGCCGGCGGGAGCGTAAGCATTCAAAATCAGGTCAGTGACTCGCTCGCTCGGTGGTTTCTTAAGGAGATATGCAAGCGTAGATCGTCCGCTGCAGGTTAATATAATCCATGATGCGGCATGCATGGAAAAGAAAACACTGCATTTCCATTAAGGCATGAACCTAGCTAAATCGATCACAGCCATGCTCTTCTGCAGATCTTTATATTAAAAATTGGCCTCGCAGTAGATACAAATGTCACCATGCTCGCGCGCTTCCTATTATGTGTTCTAGCTCCTGAGGTTATTATTGGATTTATAACATGAAGATTTTTATCTCTACCTGTGCTTCGTTCCTTTTCTTTTTCTTTTTTTGAGGGTACTTCGTTCCTTTTCCAGCTATATATAACAACATAAGCAGCACATCTTTTAGGTAATCAGGAGGGGTTGCTCCCTACTGTATATATTTATAAATAATTAAAGAATGACCGAAAGAATTAGAGTTACAGATCAAGAAACAAAAAGGTCTCAAAGAAAATTACATAAATTAAGTTCTCTAGACATGTTTCAATTTCTCTAACCATGTTCCATAAGCAACATCCTCAAATAAGAAAACTTGATAAATCTAATCTGCAATTAGCCAACTTGTTAAGAATGAGTCCGACGTGCCTGTGAAATCGTGTCGGGCATGAGACAGGAACCGGTTTTTCCAGGGGAGTAGGGCCGGTTCATGAAGTTTATGGACGAATTTCATGAGCAGGCAGTGATTCATGTGGTCCACGCCTCCATGTATTTACTTTAGAATGTCAAATGGTTGATTTCTTCTCAAACGAGTTTATGCGGATATTGCTAGGCACAATTATCTGTGTCAAATACAGAATCCTAGGGCGAAAATTGTCGGTATTGGCTTTAGATTTCTGCGTGGTTCAGAGTTAGATCGAGGCTCCTTGCATTGGAGGCTTGGATGATGCCCCCAAATGCATGCATATGCATTGGGGGTAGTTGTACAGATTAGCGAGAAGACATGCAAGCGACAGTAATTAAACTCATTTGAAAGCAATATTGAAGCAGTAAAGAGTCCATGTGTGGCCAAAGTTACAAATACACATTTGCCTATACTGAATAGTCCATCGAGCATTGCCAAAATTATCTACTGAAATTATTTGACAACATAAGAGATTGACATTAATAGATTAATTTGTTAGTAAAAATGCTTTCAGACTACAAGATTCTTTATGCATTTACGATAATATATTCTATATATACAATTAGCCAAATTATGACATTGTATTTAAATTATCTAACATATCAAGACTATAAATAGCGAGTTCTTTTGGTGTCATCCATCTTTAGCATGCATGCAAGGAGAAATTGTTTCCTTCTTTTCTGGATTTGTATCCCGCATGTACGCAAGGAGAGATTCATTCCTTTAGTTCTAGTTCTTTTGAATTCATCCGTCTCCTGTGTGCATGCATGCAAGGAGACCTATTCTGGTATTCGTATCCTGCATGTATGCGAGGAGAGATTTATTCCTCTTAGATCCTAGAATGATTGTTTTTTTTCGATTATTTCCAATCTTTTTCTTTCCTAGATACCCTCAGCATGATTAGCACGTTTTGTTTCAATAATTTACAAATAAGTAATAATAAGTAAAAAGCAGATATGTGCCGCCTATTTGGTTCTTGTATATATCAAGAACCATGACGACGCAATATATTATGCGAAATGGGAATGGTTTTGTGTTTGTGGACAAACTCATGTTGTTTGTCTTATTGTCATGGACAGTTTCTGATATTCTTTTGTTAAACATGCATGTTCGGAAATGGTTTTGTGTTATGAACAAACTTGTTTTGTTTTCCACTTACAACTTGTCACTTTTCCATCTCAAATGAACAGCCTCCCTAGCTCGACCTCTTAAGAGCAACTCCAGCAATAGTCTCTAAATTAGACCTCTAAATATTAAATGGGGGTCACCTTTATCTTTTAGAGGCTTCAGATTTTGCTTCAGTTCTAGAAATATCCCTCAATTACAATCTATAATAGAGGACTCCCTATCTAGGAATGGAGGGTAGAAGAGGGATTTTAGAGGCTTCCCCAAAATAGAGGGTCCAGTAAAGGTGGCCTATCCCTCTAAATTTGGGATAGGGGGTTGTTTACAGGGTCTGCTGGAGTTGCTTTAATAGATCATTACAATGTTGTGGGTTATTATTGTACTTGTTACTCCGTCCTATCCTTTTTATAGGGCTTATTTGGATTTTCAAAGTTCTCTATGACAAAATTGTCGGTACAAAATTAGTTCGGAGGTTTTTAAATAGTATGATCGATATAATAGAATCTTAAACAGACATAAAAATCATAAAAACATATATGGATTATATTGACCATAATCATAGAGGCAAACTAACCCCTTTAATCCACGTCATTAAATCATGTGACAGCATCGAGATTTTGATGTTGATCTAATAATAATAGTAATTACATGATGAAATAGTAATAGATGTAATGATTAAGTTGCTCTTAGCACGTGTCCGTTTGTACGATTGTACTGATGTATTAGAAAATTTGTTAAATATTCATTAGTTGGATAAAAAATATAATATCTAAGTTATATATAGCTGTTGAGGAGATCGATGACCTTATAGCATTTGAAGCCATTTTGGTGTCCAACGTACCACTAAAAGTTTCAGACAGAACAAAATAATCCTGTTGCCATGCATCAACAATCAATGGCAAGTGAAATGGTAAGCAAGCATCACTTGAGAGGGGGGGGGGGGGGGGGGGGGGGGGGTCTCGTGTGGGTTCAAGTCGTGAGATCTCACGCGCCTTGAAAAACTACCTTAGATAAGGTTTTCTTGGGCTGTCTATGGGATGACACTTTTTATAATATTACGTACGTGCAACAAAGTTATCTTGTATATAAATGTCTTTTATTTAGATACCATAGTTCAGTTTCCTCGTTAGTAATTTTAGAAGATTATCAGAGAGCAACAGTTACTTGCATTCTTTTTTTACCAGCCTGCTTCGGTAAAAATATTTTTTTAATAAAAACAGCCCACAGTAAATCGCGCTTGTTGCTTAACTGTTTTAATTTTTTTGGTAACACAAACTTTGTCAATGACATGCAGACCCTGCTAAACTATGTATCGAGTCTAGCCAGTGGCTCAACCCTACTACGTGGGGGACGTGGGGTTGATTGCCCCTGCTGCAAATTATCTGACCCATTGTGTATCCATAAAGAAAATTATTCGCACATAAAGTATAAGACTTCATCAAGATCTTTATCGAAAAAATTAACCAAGATCAACGGCGTACTTCCATGCACTATGTAATATATATATTTACTCTTCTGAGTCGTGGGCTCTACTGAAAAGTGCGATAGATATGTACATTGTACAGGTAATAGGCCACAAGAAAAAGATTTTGGACCGCCAGTTTCTCTAGTGTCACCGGCATTTTTTGAAGAAAAGATGACGGTGGTAAAACCCTCTGAGGTAAGTGAGTTTCTTCCAATTACATCGATCACCCCTTTTGAAACGCATCATATATATTGCATGCGGAAGTAATTAATATATATGCGCCTAATATACAGTCTAGCTAATAAGCGGTCTCTCTTCTTTTACTGCTGATGATAGCCCGGACTGGCTGAGTTCAACACGCCGTCAGATTATGCAAGCCTAGATATCCAACTCGCACAATACTTCAAGAAATCGGCCTCGGGGATCATCGTACCGGTGCTCTTCGGCTTCCTGCCGCTGTCATCCTGCAACGGCACGAAGGCAGCCATTGCCTTCAGCGTATTCGCCGTGCTCTCCTTGCTGTTCACCGTCGTGCCGCTGTTATTCGCGGGGAAGATGCAGAAGCAACCAGGTGACAGTCGCACGGCCAGCACAACAGATGGCCGGAGCAGCCAGCTCGACAACCACAAACGGCGCATCGAGATGCTCTGCTACGCCGCGTACGCTTCCAACATCCTCCTGATGTGCACAGCGGTGTGCCTCGCGGCCGTCGTCAACAAAAAGTACTCTGCTCTCGCGAGCCCCTTGCTGCTGGTCTTCTTCGTCATGTTCGCCATCTTCATCGAGTGCGGCCATCGGAACAAGTTCGCCTGGGGTGCCCTGGAGTACGAGAGGCAGCAGCCGGACCTTAAATTCTTCTTCGACCTCTCCTCCGAGGTCGCGCAGAACGCGTTGACGGGGCTGTCGGGCAGCCTCCTCGGGAGCATGAAGAACGCGGGGTGCCTTCAGGGAAACAGTTTCAGGACGACCGAGGGGTTCATCCTGTACGCCGTCGTCGTGGGGCTCTTTCTGATGCTGGTCTGCACGATCCCACCGGCGCTCGAATTCAGCAGCACCCGGGAGAAAGTCGTGAACAGGTTCCTCAAGTGGACAGCCTACTTCTCGCTTGCGCTCATCAGCCTGGCTGGGCTCTTCGCCGCGGCCACTGTCGTGCAGACGTACGTGGTGTTCGCGACGGTGTTGCTCGTCGCCATTGGTGCCTTCTGGTTCTACATGGTGCATTGCAGCGAACCTTCCGAGAATGTGCCGCTCTGTTGGCCAGACGCCAAAGGTCGCCACGCAGCGGGAGAGCGCTCGCTTATGTGGCTAGGGATCCACTCGGTGATGTTCGGCACGCTGATGGCATCCTACTCGGCGGTTCTTAGCGGCCAGCGGTTGAGCGCCCTCTACAAGGCCGGCGTCTTCTTCATCTTTGCCGTACTCCTGACCAACTTCTCGCGGATGGTCCTTGTGCGCGAGGTGCAGGACAAAGGGAACGAGGCCTGGGTTGTCAACGTCACGGGGATCGCCATGGTTGTCCTCATGCTGCTCGCGGTGCTCTTACTGATCCTCCTGGCGATGCTGCAGCCTGAACAACTCAGGAGCACCTTCAAAGTGGCTTAGCTCAGGTCACCAACCGTTTTTCTTTTTCTTCTTTTTCAATATTTAAGAAGAGAAGATCCTTCCTCACTTCACCTGCATACCCTTCGTATGTCCTCTGCGAATTAATCCCAGTCCCGGCCTCACTTCTGGTTCCTCTCCAATAGTATCAAAGCTTGATATTGATACAAAAAGATGATATCAACAAACGGAGCATTCTTTTAACGAAACACGCGCTCAGCATGTTCCCTAAAAAAATATCAACTAACGGAGGAATCAAATTAAAAAAAGGGGGGGTTGAATCAAATCGTGTGGTGCATTTTCCTTTGTGTAAGTGTTTCATTAATAAATAAATAGATGACATACTTCCTTCGTTCCAAATTATAAGATCGTTTTGGTATTTCTAGATGCATAATTTTTACTAGGTATTTAGATATGTTGTGTGTAGGTGCATAGTTAATACCAAAGCGACCTATAATTTAGAGGTTGGAAGGGAGGGAGTACGTAATTATCCTTGAGTTTGAGCTTAGTTTTCATCATGGACAACGACAACGTTGTTCATTCGGGAATGAATTATTTCCTATCTTAAATTGTCTCAAAGATTCGTTGACAATAAATAAAATGAATTATTCCATATTCTAAATTATCATATATTTTTTAAAATAATATTATTTTAATAAAAAATTATAAAAATATATGTTAATATCTCAAAATTGCAATTCTAGCAGCATATCGGTTACTGTTGAGCCGAGGGGGTTCCCTATGAGCCGAGGGGGTTCCCTATATATCTTCTGGTAGATAATTAGTTATACATCTTCGGGCTATTGCGTTTTTACCCCTATTTTGAACTCTAATTGTGATTTTAGTCCACTTTCTTTCACTTTGCATTTTTACCTTTACTGTTTAGAAATAAAGCCTTACTTTACCCCTACCATGTGAACCGCATATAACGATTCACACTTTAACACTCTATAGAGGGGTATTCTGACGTCATCCAACTCTTAACCTACTAGCATTTGGTGGTTCCTATGGATCCATCACCTACTACTCTTTTCAGAACGAGAGCTATCCCTAAAGGAGAATTTTGAGTTCAATTTTTGAAAAGGTGTCCGATACAATTTTATTTTCATCGCAACACCAGTTTATATAAAATACATGCAGAATTTAAAAATTACTGGGAAGTAATTTAACATTAAAAATGTAAACGCACGTGGAAAGTAAGAGCAACACCTCAACTAAAAATGTAAACTCACGCGGAAAGTAGGGCAACACCTCAACTGAAAATATAAAACTCACATAGAAAATAAAGACATCACAATCACTGAAATATAAGATATACATGGGAAGCAAGACAAGAATGTTTAAACGGTGGCGTGAAGCTGGCTTGCCCTTGAAAACTCGCGCTGCTGCTCAGCTACAAACTTTGAGGTCTCGTTTGCTTTTTTTCAGTTTAAGTCATAAGTCTCGTCACATCGTATATTTAAACACCAATTAGGAGCACTAAACATAGATTTATTACAAAACTAATTTCATAAGTCGTGACTTAATCATGAGATGAATCAGTTAAGCCTAATTAGTCTATAATCTGACCACTAACTGCTATAGTAACCATCCGCTAATCATGCATTAATTATACTTAATAGATTCATCTAGAGCCCTAATTGTAACTTATGCAATTATTTTTATATTAAATTAACATCCGAACATTCGAATTGATATCCAAATATTTGATGTGATGGCTACTTAAAAAAACCAAACGAGAGCTCTCATATCTTCCTAACGCTTGCCTTGGATGTGGTTTTCTTGTGACTCAACGACAGCTCTCATGTGCTATTTATAGGTTGCTAGAGCAGGCAGGGGATAGGGCATTGCAACCTCTCAGCTAGTGTAGAATTCGGTACAATAGTATAGAATCACGTAAGAGAGTGTAGAGAGCTCTCACAGGGCTGTAATTATCCTCAGCTCAATTTGTTTTGCTAATTTATTTTTAGAGCAAAGTCCATTTTCGACCATCCAACTATCGATTGCATCCGATTTTGACGATGCAACTCTAAAACCAAGCATCCGCAGGCACTCAACTCTCAAAACCGGTCATATTTGGCCGTCGTGGTGGTTTTGGTGGTAGTTTTGTTGACGTGGACGTCACATGGCAGTGGGGCCCACATGTCGGTCCTCCTCTCTCCTCTCTCTTTATTGTCTCCTCTCCCTCCCTCTCTTCTCTCTGTCCCTCTCCTCTCAACCTGGGCCGGCCGCTGCCCTCCCCCGCGCACCTCTTCAGCTCGCCAGACCGGCGCGCTGGCCTGCAGCGGAGCCCCAGCACGTTCGGCCGGTGGCGCTCGGCGCTCGCTTGCGTGGTTGTTCTTCCCTCTCCTCGCGGCAAACGCTATCGCTGGCGGGCGGCCGGACCTCAACTCGCAACGACCCACTCGACAGCACCATGGTGACCCCCTGAGCATGTTGCGCCCCTTGACCGCAGCCCTGACGGCTGGAGGTGAGAGCTCCATGGCGGCGCCCATGGCCGCGGCTCGGGAACACTGCGACGCATGCGTTCCGATCCACCTCGACACGGCCTCGGCCAACAAATGGCTGAAACAGATCCGTGGGTACCAAGGGAGCTTATGGCGCAAGGAATTGGACGGAGGTGCTTCACCGGCGTCGAATTTCTCCGGCGAAGTGAGGCTCAGCCACGGGAGTTAAGCGGCACGATGGTGCAAAGAGAGAGGGACCGGGCGAGATGGAGCTTCATCGCGGGCCAGCGGCGCCAGCCTGGTGAGCTGGAGAGGCGCGCGGAGGGAGGGCGACGGCCAGCGCAGGGTGAGAAGAGGGATAAGAGAGAAGAGAGAAGGAGAGGAGAGAAGGAAGAGAGAGAGGAGGGAGGCGAGATGACAGGCGAGCCCCACCATCATGTGGCGTCCACATCAATAAAACCACCACCAAAATCACCACCATGGTGAAATATTACTGGTTTTGAGAGTTGGGTGGCTGCGTATGTCAGGTTTTAGAGTTGCATTATCAAATCCGAACGTGACGTGGTTGATGGTTCGATGTTCAAAAATGGACTTTACTCTTATTTTTAACGGTGGTGGTATTTACTGTTGCATTGGTTTCCTTTCTATCTCAGTGTGAAAAGGGATGGCTTTATTTGCTGGCGTTGGGCAGCAGGTATGCATTACGTAAGCATCAGGTCAGCTAAAACCTTTTCCGTTCACACACACGACTCAACACACATGCACAAATGCAGATAGGAATTACGCTGGTCAAAATAGTCACTAGATAAATAGTACATGCACATAATATCATTATTCCATGCATGCGTAAACAAGTGACCAATAGGAAATCATCACAATAATATAGGTAGTTAGCATGAGCTAATTATCTATAATCTATTTATTTTATCTCAGGGTATTACAATCGGCTTTGGGCCATCGAACAGGCCTGTTGGCGCACCAGCATGGTCCTATGTGGGCTGGCTCAAAGGGTTGTCAGCTGTCCATGGGCTGACTTGGCCCACTCGAGGCCGAAAGGGCCTGTCGACTGTGGGCTGGCCGATTAGCTTGTCTACAAAGCACTTACTATTTTCGAAATTAGATACTACTAATTGTATAGGACTAACTTGTGTCCATGTATGCAATATGGAACACTCATATTCTAGCTAATATGTTTGAAAAGTTTGATGAACTTTGGAGTACGTTTGCTATTTCTTTTGGAAGATTAAATGAGGACAACCAATCTGAAATTTCCAAAGCGCTGAATGTTTGAGAGCTGAAATTGAATAACGCTAAACGGATGACATGTACAGATTACCATGTGCGCAAAATAGAATGTAAACATTTTTGACTGCATGTTTGCCAAGTTCCTTAATTTTTAATTACATTTCTATTTTTCCAACTATGTATGTCGAGAAACCATTTAATCATTTTTGAAACTGAACGAAACCAATTATAAAGAACTAACTGATCAACATACATGCAAAATGGAACGCAAACATGTTAATAGCATGTTTTTAAAGTTTTCACAATTTTTTAAATATATTTGCTGTTTTTTAGAACACTGAAGGAGGATAGAAAATCTAAATATATATGTGTTAGCTACAAACAACCAATCGGCCAGCAGGCAAGTGCAGAAGTGCCGATGGATGCTATGGGCTACACGTCCGTGCAACGCCACGGAACGACATGTCGGATGCGAGTACCCAATAGCGATACATCCGTGCAACCGCGTGGAGGCTACGGAGGCTACTGCCTACAGGCCCCAGCAGCCGACAGACTAGTAGACTACTACAATTACAATATTTAAAATAATATTAGTTAAAAAATTCCTTGTTCTCCAGAATTCCTTATGAAACTAATCGTACTTGACTTAGATTTTGTTGTTGCATACTCCATTCATCCCAAATTATTAGTCGTTTTCGCTTTTCTAGATGCATAATTTTTTATTATATATCTAGATATATATTATATCCAAATGCATAGTAAAATCTATGTATCTAGAAAAATCAAAACAACAACAAACAACTAGACGGTGGGAGTAACTATGAAGTTAATTCAAGCCTAGAACTTCAATACTCCCCCGTCCAGAATAAGCTACATTTCAAATTATGATAGTCAATTTCAAAATGAATCTACTAACATCATTTTTACGTTGATAGTCTTTATAATTTCTTTTCAATTCTTAAGGCAGAAATTGAAAATGATTAGCTTGATAAAGCTAAATGTAGCTATATTCTAAAACAGAGGAACTACCTATCAATTAATCAATCAAGACATCAAATGAATGTGTGTTACATACTCAAATGGATGCTCAGCCTCTCATCAGGAACCAAAAACTTGATAATCTGCATGGTTGCCTCTACCTTGATACCCAACTATAAGTTTGCCTCCTCTTTTCACTTTGCACCATTACACCTATTGTTATCCAACTGTTGTCACAATTGCCCTACTAGACTTAAGAACCAGGGGCAATGTTGTAAACATTGGGGAACAGTAGGGCGATGATGCACTGTGGAAAAAATGACGGCAAACGCATAAGGCTTCAAACTGGAGCAGCCACACCAATAATGCCCCAAAAACATAGAAAAAAGAAAAGGAACAGAAAGAGAAAAGGCAAACAAACTTCTTTTCAGTTAGGGCAGCTCCAGCGTGTGGAGAAAGCGAACCGTGGCTGAAAAATATCGAACAGAATACACTGTGACAGTCGACCTCTTGATGTCAGAAAGAAAATCGACCTTCAAACAAGAGTCGAACCGAGCTGATTAAAAAACTCAGAGAAACACAGCTCCCCTGCACATGCATACTGGAGAGCCAAGCGGCTGTGCAACGGGATTGGCGGGCAAATAAATTTGCGGGTCCCACGAATCGATGCCCAAGCTAAAGCTATTGAATCAAAGTTTGGTTCGTCTGGCGTGGACTGGTCGGTCGGATTGAGTACTGGAGCTGGCCTTAATGAACCTATCCACAGTATCTAGTCTTACTACAAAGCACCGGCGAGAATGATTTGTAATTTGTTTTTCATCAGTGGCAATGCAGACCTCAGATCCAGTGAACCTGCAGTTGGCAGAGAAAATAAGGTAAGTTAGTTTTAGAAATCACTTTATTTTTGTAAAGATTGTAAAGATTATATATCGTTGTCTCTTTGAATGTGCTTCTGATGGTTTGATTTCTTCATTCATTGTAAAATTTATTAACAAATCCCAATCGCAACAAAGGAATGCAAAGAAATACATTGAAAAATGCAAACCTTTCGAAGTCATCACTGAAAAATGAAACCTTGCCTCCAAGAAGTGCATTCACATGTTCCAGTGCACTCCTCATCTCCCCTCGATACGCCAAGATCAACACATGCCTCTGCAGTCATCATATAACATTGTCCTAATCATTTCAAATGGACTTAAATTTGCAGAGAGATCACCATTTCTTATGCAAGTTACATTAATAAAGGAATATTTTACGGAAAAAATGTACCTGCTTAGCTTGAGAAATTTTGTACTGAGCATTCTCCGTCCATGGACTGCCGAAATAAGCTATCAGTTTGGAAAAATCCTTCTTTGCAACTATCACTGACCAATTCAAAAACAGTATATATTAAATACAATTAGAGATGTCTGGGATAGAAGTAACGATGTAGAAAGCCAGGCATTTTGGAACATTGAGTTGGTTCGCGTGATCATCTCGGGAATATCCCAACACTATGAATAATTTGAACACATTGCGACAAACCATTCCCAAAACAAATATTTGCCCATCCATTTCTACCCGATGTAGGGGACAAGACGTGGCCTAAGGTTCAATATGGTAACACGTCACTTTGAAAAAATATGCCATAAATATTTCAGTTCAATAGGAATGGGAGGAAATTCCAAACAGGTTTGTAACAGGTTTGGGGTCTATAGATGTTATGTAGCATATCTGCTGAATGAAAAGATTTGCACAGAATCAACATTAACTGCAGCCATGGGACAGTTAGGTATCACAGAAAAGCAGGCAATGTTTAAAATGAAGATATTCATCAGGGATGGAACCAGGTCCCTTGCTGGGCATGCTATTTAATAGCCCAATTCATCTCATATAAATCTATGTACTCCCTTCTTTCCAAAATGTAAGTCGTTTTGACTTTTCTAGATTCATAGATTTTGCTATGCACCTATACATATATTATATCTAGATACATAGAAAATACTATGAATCTAAAAACGCCAAAACGACCTACATTTTGGAACGGAGGGAGTAGTATTTAGACCAAAAACATTATAATTTGGCCCAGTTTCAACTAACCCAGCAGCTGTCTGGCACAGCCCTGGCTGGCAGGCCATTTCTGACTGTGCCCTTGCGAAGCATGATCATACTCTTGTACAGTGAGGACCTATATAATGCTTTTCAAATGGCAAATTACAAGTTTAAATATGCCTTCTGGATGGGGAAAGGGCTGTGGAGGTCAATTCTTGGTCCTATGATGTCAGTCACATTGACCAATTAGTCGGAGATTTGCGATTGAAAGATCTGTCATCAATCAACAGCATAACGATGCAATACATAAATTTATCTCAAAAAAAGTTACAGGAACCAAGAGGCCCACTAATTTTAGGGCAGATGTTCATGGCGACATTAACTCAGTTATTTTACTACTACCAGATTTCCATCTATAGATTATGATGGGTTAAAATTTTCAGCGGTGATCCACATCACTAGCATCAGAATTTGTGACGCTTGACTTTCAGACCCCACAACCAGTGACAATAAATTAAATTGCCAACCTCGAATTCAAAATTTCAATTGTAGTGACGAATTTTTTATAACAGAAAGGTAGATGTGGCGTGCCCGAAGAACCCCAAAACTTTCAGATCAAAGAAGCCAACTATTTGATAAAAAATCATGATCCTATCAATTCAAAAAGGCAGAACCTCTGGGTGTCAATCAGATTCGTTTCATGTCCACGGATAGAGGGAGGGAGGGGGGAAACAAAAGGAGTGGTTTGCAGCTCTGAGATCTGAAACCGGAATCTGAATACCCATAAAAATTATAACTTGCTAAAGAGGGGAGAACAGAGTGGATTACCACAATCGTTAGCCTGCAAGAACCTCTCTATGACTGCAGATCCGTTTGAGTCGGCAGTCGGCAGCTTTTCTCCCGCGTGGTTCGTCACCACCAGGACGTCTTCCCGCTCCATCCGGACGCCGCCGACCACCACTTCGACGTCCGTGAACATCCAGCGGAGGAAACGAGGGCGAGTCGCCATGGTTGTGGTTGGCGGCTTCCTCTCTCTCTCTCTCTCTCCCCGATTCTTCTGGGCTAGTAGGTTGCTTTATTCTGACAAGTGGGTTGGGGTTTTGGGAGGAGGAGAGAGGAGAATATATGGAAACGAATATATTGTGGCGTTTGGATTTTCTTTTTGAAAACTAATTGTGGCGTTGGGATAAGGATGCGTGTGGGAAAGGGAGCGGCGAACGGGTCGATGGGAGAGAGGCATCTTTAGCGGTCTCAATTTATCGTGTTTGGCCAATGATACTCCATGTATTCATCAGCAGTACTCTCTGTTACGAATTATAGTAGTTCTGGTAAATTAAAAATACATAGTTTTTATTATATACTTAGATAAATATTATATCTAGATGTATAATAAAAATTATGTATCTAATATTTTTCTAATTTGGAACGAATGAGTAATTATCAAGAAGTCTCCAGTTGTAATATATTGTGCACAAGAATTTAACGGTATTTCTTTTTCTAATAGCAATTTCTATTTTGGTAAATACTTCACAGAGACACCGGAGGCGGCACCGCTACTATAGACAGGGTCCACCGTCTAGGCATCTGTGTGCTCATCAGTCATCATCAATGCATCTCAGCCTTCTCGCTCACACCGTAAGTTCAGCTACAAGTCTGACAATCAGACCGAGCACTCTGCATAGATAAACTAAAGCAAGCAAGCCGGAATCATATGAATTACTGCTTCCTTCTGTGCATAATTGTATCCTTAATCCATTCAGTTTCTGGGAAATGCTCCAAACGATGAAACAAGCGGAGAGCAACAGTGGATCGACGGACAAGGTAGCGGCAGGCAAGCAGCAAGTAGGTAGATCAACGGCGGCGAGGCGTGGATGCAGACAAGCTCGACGGTCGCAACGCGATCAAAGTGTGCGCTAGTCACGCGGTCACACCGGTGGGGAGGAAAAGGCGCACACACTGGGAGCTCGTCGACCCGGCAAGGCAAGGAGGAAGAGAAGTACGAGTGGAGGCAGGAGCGACGAGCGAGCGCTTGGGCGCGGGGGAGTGTAATTTTAAATTTACCGGTGGAAGATAACTAGGAAGTGTAATTTACCAGTATTTTAGCACTAAAACTTGTCATCCAAACAGCTCATTATGATTTTATTGGAAGAGATATTTTTAAAGTTCTCAAATAATCTCTATTTTATATCGGGAGGGTAGAAATTTTCCCTTTATTTAAGGGGACTTGAGATGAAATATTAGGATAAATCAATAATTATTGAAAAAGTGGGATAAATGAAACTGTTGAAGCATATCTTTTTCTAATAGTGGAAATTTATAGGAAGATTGGAACTGCCGGAGATGCTAAAGATGGTAAAAGAAAGAACTATGCAGTGCTATGGACCTTTCGCGTGCTACCGTGCAACGGAGAAACGCAAGCTGTTGGAATGTTGGATGCAGAGTGTATGACACTTGAGTTGAGAGTCATGCAGGTGGAATTTCCACTTCACGCTTTTTACAAAACCCCCCTACAGTAAAGGATTTGTTAGCCTTTTCCTACAGCAGGAAAAGTTTTGTTTGGATGAAGAAGAAACTGACCATGTGGCACCGAGGGTGCTTGTTTTCCGTTGTATTGTTGTAAGGAGGCTTGGAAAGAAAAATGGCAACCTTTTAATGGATAAATGGTGCTTGTTTGCCATTGCTTAATTTGAAATTTAGTCTACTTGGAGAAATTTGACCAACCTACGTCGAATTTCAATTGCAAATCAACAACTGCTTGGTGACAACTTTTAAAGCCCCGAGTACATAAGGTGTATAATCGTGGCATATTTTAAGAGCATTTTTGGGAATTCTAATGAAACTTGATTTAGCATCTTATAAATTATCTTTTATATTCAGTGTGCATGTTAATCAAGCTAATGGGGATGCCATTGAATTTGATTGCATAAAACGAACTGTCTGTTTGCAGGCTAATTTGTCAGGCGAGATTGAACCAACTCCAGCCTCTTCTATGTTTTTGGTCCCTTCACCTTCGCCTGCAGAGAATTTTGATGATGGTTCAATGGAGGAACCTGAACGTCCTGAGATAAAGGTATCAATCACTGCAAAAATTGACATTTCTTCTATGAATGTCATTGCATGTCGTGGTATGCTCTATTTAGTCCAGTTATGCATATATTTATGTTTAACATAATTCCGGGACATACATGTGCATTTAGTTGTTGCATGTTGTGTTATTTTTCAAATTCATGCAAATAGGAGAAAACTGTTCTTTTTAAAAGGAAATCATGTTTTCTCTAACAGTTTCTAATAGAAGGTCACTGACACTTCAGGGAAATCCACCAAAAGATCCAGCTCCTTTTCTCCAAGAGGTACATATCTAATCATGGGAGTTTTTGTTTGGCAGTTAAATGTTGTATTTTTCTTAATCTCCTTACTTGTGAAGCCCATTTCTACTGGTTTGCCTACAAAGAGATCTGATGTCAATGGAGAACATGAGATGGATAGAAAACCTGTTCTGCCTCTAAGGCCAGAGGTTGATGCTTGCCTCTTTTAGGATATACTTCAGGTTTTTAGTATTAGGAATCAATATCATAAGAATACTTTTCTTGGCTTGTGAATTTAGCAGGCACCACTTTGCTCAACAGCAGCTGACAAAGAGGTTATATATGCAAAGAAAGAGATCACCAATGCACCATTGACACCGGACCCTGATCTATATGCACCCCTGTTCTGAAATGTGTCCATGTTTAAAAGGTAAGCAATTTCAAAAAAAAAAAGGTAAGGCATTGGTTTGGTTTCTTGTCTTACTTGCAATTCATGTGTTTCATAATTCCTGACCAAAGATTCTTGTTTCTTCTTCCATTCATAAGGATAACTAATTTTTAATTTGCTTGACAGTTGACACTAGGATCGCTTAGTGGAGTTTTCTATTTTACCAACTTACATATGTGTTCTTACTGGAATACTTCGTTAATCGCCTGCGTTTATGATGTACAATTCTGCCAACCACTTGTACATTGGATCTTTGGTAGCATGTGATCTGAAATACCAAATAAAGGAAGCTGCAATGATAACTTAAGTTCCTAATATGATACACCGTGTTTCTAACTTATCACACTACTGTTTGTATGTTGGGCTGCATTGGCTGTTTCATTTCAGTAGTTCTTATTAAATGTGTTCAACTCATGCTTCCAGGAGTTATGAACTGATGGAGAGACTTCTCAAGGTTTTCATATATCATGATGGAGCAAAACCTATTTTTCATTCCCCGGAATTGAAAGGCATCTATGCATCTGAGGGGTGGTTCATGAAATTGATGGAGGCAAACCAGAATTTTGTTGTGAGAGATCCAAATAGAGCCCATTTATTCTATCTCCCATATAGCTCTCGTCAACTGGAGCATAACCTTTATGTGCCTGGCTCAAATACTATTGAGCCCCTGTCTATCTTCGTCAAAAATTACATTGACATGATCTCTGCCAAGTACCCATATTGGAATAGGACAAAAGGAGCTGATCATTTCTTTGTTGCCTGCCACGACTGGGTATGTTTTCTACACTGTATTTTTCTTCTTCTTTGAATGACCATCATATAAATATGGATTTTAATTAATGTCATTTTTTACTCTTATTTAATAAACTTTTTTTAGAAAATTTTGATAAACTATTCAGTAAACTGGAGATTTGCACTTGAAACTTGAAATCAATTTATGTTCCTGACATTGTCCCAAGCCCGGATAAAGGAGGAGGGTTGTGTTAGGTTTGGCGAACCAGCGTAAAAAAACAGCCACTCTAATGGATATGAAACCCATAAGAAACTCGTTGGGCGTAACCCTCTTAGCGATGCGCTACATCGGAACCCGAGTGTGGTGTTAATGGGAAAGGGCCGGGTCGCCATCCCCCCAAGGGCGCGTCGTATCGTGACCTGGGTACGATGAAAAGTGAGCAAGGGTCGGGTCGTCACAGCCTGAGTGGCGCGCTACATCTGCGCCTGGGTGTAGTGGAAAATGAGCAAGGGTCTTCGCACTTCCCTCGACGGATGCGAAGGGTAAGGAAGTTAGCCGAGCCAACTAGGATTCGCATAGGTAGCTGGAACGTAGGATCCCTAACAGGTAAGTTGCGGGAGCTAGTTGATGCAGCAATTAGGAGGCGTGTAAATATTCTATACTTTCAGGAGACTAAATGGAAGGGTCAAAAGGCGAAGGAGGTTGAGGATTCTGGCTTCAAGCTTTGGTACACGGGGGCAACACCGGGTAGGAATGGTGTAGGTATCTTGATCGATAGGAGCCTTAAGGATGGAGTCATAGAGGTTAGGAGGCGAGGCGACCGGATTATCCTGGTTCGATTAGTAGTTGGAGACTCAACCCTAAATGTGATTAGTGCCTATGCCCCTCAGGTAGGTCTCAGTGAGAGCATCAAGAGGCAGTTCTGGGAAGATCTAGATAGCATGGCTAGTACTGTTCCTAGCAGCGAGAAACTCTTCATAGGAGGAGATCTCAACGGCCATGTGGGTGCGACTAATGTAGGGTTCGAGCGAGTGCACGGGGGCTTTGGGTATGGTCGCAAAAGTCAAGAGGGGGAGGATATTTTGAATTTCACGTTGGCCTACAACTTGTTGATAGTGAATACCCTTTTTAGTAAGAGAGAATCCCATCTTGTGACCTTTCATGATGGACAACACTCAAGTCAGATCGACTTTATCCTTGCTAGGAGGGAGGATAGACGGGATTGCTTAGATTGTAAGGTAATACCCAGGGAGTGTGTTGTCCCTCAACGCAAGCTTGTGGTGGCGGACTTTCGTTTTCGGGTACGTGTCCATCGAGATAAACACGCCAAGATTGCGAGAACGAAGTGGTGGAAGCTTAGAGGGGAGCGGCGCAAACGTTCAAGGAGAGAATGCTAGGTGAGGGGCCCTGGGAGGAAGGAGAAGATGCAGAAGACATGTGGCTAAAGATGATAACATTGATGAAGATGTTAGATATAGAATCTCAGCTGTCTGGTTGAAGTGGCGTCAAGTTTCTTGCGTCCTATGTGACAGAAGGGTGCCACAAAAGTTAAAAGGTAAGTTCTATAGGACAACGATTCGTCCGACGATGTTATACGGTGCTGAATGTTGGCCTACAAAAAGACGACATGTCCAACAACTGAGTGTAGTAGAGATGCGGATATTGCGGTGGTTTTGCGGGCACACACGAAGGGATAGAGTCCGGAACGAAGTTATTTGGGATAGAGTCGGGGTGGCACCAATTGAGGGGAAACTTATCCAGCATCGATTGAGATGGTTTGGACATATCCAACGGAGATTTCCTGAGGCGCCGGTGCGTAGTGGGGTTCTAAAGCAGGCCGGAAATGTAAAGCGAGGTAGAGGTAGACCTAAACTGACTTGGGACGAGTCGGTGAAGAGAGACCTTAAGGAGTGGAATATCTCCAAAGAGGTAGCTTTGGATAGGAGCGCTTGGAGACTCGTCATCCACGTACCTGAAGATCCGTGATCTTTGTTTTTGTTTATGGGTTTTATCTCTAGCCTACCCCAACTTGCTTGGGACAAAAGGCTATGTTGTTGTTGTACATTGTCTTTTCTTGCAGGGGCCTTACACAACCAAATTGCATGATGAATTGCGGAAGAACACAATTAAAGTTCTCTGCAATGCATACCTCTCTGAAGGAATTTTTATCCGTGGTAAAGATGTTTCCCTTCCAGCAACATTTCTTAGAGCACCAAGAAGACCTCTAAGAGATATTGGGGGGGAGACCAGTTGCGCAGAGAACTATCCTTGCTTTCTTTGCAGGGCAGATGCACGGTCGAGTTCGACCTGTACTTCTCAAGTTTTGGGGTGACAAGGATGCCGATATGAGAATATATAGTCGGCTGCCACACCGAATCACTAGGAGGAATTATGTTCAGCATATGAAGTCGAGCAAGTACTGTATCTGTCCCATGGGATACGAGGTAAATAGCCCAAGGATAGTCGAGGCAATACACTATGAGTGTGTTCCAGTTATAATTGCCGATAACTTTGTGCTTCCATTCGACGATGCACTCAATTGGAGTGCGTTCTCTGTGGTAGTACCAGAGAGAGATGTACCTAAGCTGAAGGAGATCCTGCTTGCAATACCCGAGAGTCGATATATCACCCTGCAATCAAATGTGAAAAGGGTGCAGAAGCATTTTCTGTGGCATCCAAATCCCATCAAGTACGACATTTTCCACATGATACTGCACTCAGTTTGGTTTAGCAGAGTAAATCAGATGCAAATCGATTAGAACCTATCCTCCACATACCTCAATTTCATGTGATGGTTGTTGGCTCTCAGCTGATCCATTTCTGGTGCGTGACCTTCTGAAGGAAGCAGCTGATGTGGTATTATTTGGATGGTGGTTTGGTCATTGCAGCTGTTACTCACTGAAGGTGATGAATGGAGATAGCAATCTGACAATAGAACCTGACATAATCTGTGGATAATAGACAGTTGCATATAGGAGCGACTTTGTGTTTGTAAGATTTGCATTACTGGTAATTTCCCTGATGGGTCAATTTGATGTGATCGTTGAGGAAAGCTGGGAAGCGAAGATTGGTAACCATGTGAAGACGTTCCTTTTCTGAAAGATTCTGAAATCCTTTCATCCTTTTAACTGGGGGGCGGGATAGGATGCTGAGATCGGGAAACATTGTAACTGGCGAAAAAACAGGAAGAATGCAAGTTTGCTTTTGTGAGGAGTAAATGTGTCGCAACTTTCCCAGACTCACCTTTTTGTGTGGAAACTGGTCCCTTTTTCCTCGTTCCATCGTGATCTCACGTTATGCTGTATCTTGTGTCTGCCATTCAGCACCTGGGTGTTGCCTACTCCACTCTGAAGTCCGAAGATCTCTACGGTACACCGGAACTGGATCAGGAAAATATATGTTGGTTTGATGCGCAAATTGAGGTATCGTGGCGTAGGTTTTACAGATATAAATTATGAAAATCTTACCACCGAAGCAACAATCCGTTGTAGTCTAGCTGGTTAGGATACTCGGCTCTCACCCGAGAGACCCGGGTTCGAGTCCCGGCAACGGAATCTTTTTTCATGCTCTGTTAGTGCATCGAGCGGTGTAACGACCATGTCAATTTTTTTTAACTTTCCGGAACTCAGCATCAAAACCTAGGACAGCGCCATGCCCACATTAAAAGAGTGGGAAAACGTATTGATGGGTCATCCATCATTAACATAGGCCCTTTTATATTATCTTATTAGCAGAATGGGTTTGTTTATTTTGGTTTCCTTCCCTAGCTCAATGAAAGCAACGGAGGAAAAAAAAACTCACAAAACTGTCACGCTCATACAAAAAATACAAAATACACATCTATACTGCGTCATTAGGGAGCATAGCATGGTACTATATCATATCAAGACTCTTCCGTTAGTTTAGACCAACGAGGCCAGCTTTCCTCATTCTCTGAATGGAGTCAGGCAGATTAGCTCCTGCCAAGGAGTGGCGAAGAGGAAGCAGGCATGTCAGGGAAGCTCGGAGGCCGAAGGGGAAAAAGCCGCAGGTGACCTGTTCAATCACTTTGAAACTAAGGGCGCCCTCTGTGTTCAACTGTTGATGCAATTCGCATGTGAGAATCAGCACATTTCGGCAGTCTCGTTACTCAGGAAGATTAAGCCGGTCGAAGAGAACCAGAAAACTCTGCTCGGGTACGCTGTACAGGAAACCAAGCTCGGCACCTCCAAGGTGTGGGATTGTACTCTGCAAATATGCATTGCATGTCAAGGGCAACATTAGAACAACACGAAATTCTGAAGGAAATAGGTAAATTGTATAAACAGTTCCAAAACCACTGGCGGGATGTTGTTTTCTAGCTATGTAAACACCTTCATGCATTTTTTCTAATTTGCACAAAAGTACTGGACACTGAAGTGTTTGGATAGGCAGCTGTCTTTTGGTCTGTGCGGGCAAGGTTAGGATGAGATTTTCCTTGCTGCCACTGTGCCTAGAGTGCGTGGATTCAGCTGACCCAGGCTGGCATGGTTAGCCTTGCCCACGCGAGTGAGATGAGCTAACCTGGGAATTATGTCTCCTGGTAACATATATTGGTGTTTTAAAAGTTTGTGTCCTGGCTATATAACTCCACATTCTATAAGTTCCCAAAAAGACAAGTAGTGATTTCACTATAAACCAAAATGTAAGTTATGGCATGTCAGGTTCGATATTATGCCTGCAGTTACTACTTAATATCAATTTCAGGAGTATTGCACCAGCAAATGAAAAAGAACCACTGTTGGTATTTCATTTTACCTTGCCATTGAGCACCAATAGCTCACCATCCACCCATCGAGGATTTTTGAATCCAGGTTGTGCTATTCTACCCTGACCTTTATAACTGGCAATCTGCAAAGAAAAAGAAAAAGAAAAAGAAAAGAAAAGAATGAAACTTCATTCTAGAATGAGAAAGTTGCATGTGACATACAGCTCAAGACTCAAGAGCACTAAGATATTCCTCAGAACAGAACTTGCGAATCTAACTAAAGCAAGCGACTTTCAATTGTCACAATATACCAAACTAGCATCTGAGTTAAAACATATATTAAACAATCAGATATGCAGACAGAAATTACCACACCAAATTCCTCTGGGTATGCGCCATGATTCTCAAGACGCTTTCCCTTCCCAATCTTAGCACGGAATGTTATCTGTCACAAAGTATGATCAGTAAAGGAACGTGGGAGCTTGATTAACAATCTTTTTAAAAAGAGAGAATGCAAACCTGGCCAGCAGGGACACTCAGATCACCAGTCAACTTTACTGCTTCAACGTACTCGAAAAACTCAACATCATCGGTACTGTTCCAGTGGCCGAACTTCCGACGGAGCTGCACAATTTCTGGCCCATATGGACTAAATGCTCCCACATAGAGACCTACATGAAGTCCGGAATGAGAAAACCACTGTATCAGACTCTACAAGAATAGGTCATCAGTTTAGCTGAGAAAAACTTTACCACTAAATGGATCTGTGCTGTTAGTGTCCGTAGTGATCCGATTAAAAATGGTATTCTCGGTCAGCTTGACTCGGGCCTTGCTTAATGTAAGCCTTAAAAGCTCCTGAACTTCTTTATTTATCTGTAGTTATCATGCCATTTGTCAGTTAACTTGCTTGCAAGAATAGAAACATGATTTGAAAAACTGGTGGTAAAAGACAGTTACCATAACAGAAAAGCACCAGACTATCCTAAATTGAGAAATTCTCAGAATATAGCATCTGATAGCACCGACAGTCTAAGGAGGAAATAATAAGATGTAGAATGTTAATTGATGCAAGTAGCAATTACTAGTTCTTTTTGGGTAAGAGACCAAATCTAGAGACCAAGAGATGTTGGAACCAGCTTGCAGCCAGTTCCCCCAAGCTTTCTGTAACTTTATATGCAGGGCAAGCACTCGTGCTTGCTTATACTGGAAGGCATGCAAGGCTACTGATGTAGTAGTAACATCCTAAACTAGCACAGTAACTAGGG
Organism: Panicum miliaceum; assembly: GCA_032594955.1. NCBI lineage: Eukaryota > Viridiplantae > Streptophyta > Magnoliopsida > Poales > Poaceae > Panicum > Panicum miliaceum. The sequence goes on along the minus strand of CM064060.1, from coordinate 7,362,402 downwards.
ACAAAGACCTCTAGAATGGCATGAATGTCCTTAATGCTTAGAAACTTTCAAAATTTATGTACATGGATCATAAGATTTTTATGAAACTGTGAACAAACATTGATGTACTTGAGTATATCTCCTATTCATAATATTCAAAGTCGCAGACATAAATAACTAAGCCAATGTCTTTAAATCATTCCTACCTTTGAAGAGCTCTTGGTTGTGCCCCATAATGCCTTTGCGACATCAGATGGCATAAGCTCTGATGCTAATTTGGCTGCCATATCGGCAACTTTCTGTTTTGCAGCCTTCGTTTCAGCCAGATCTTGATCAGAACCTTTTCCAGGTATGTAAAGTTCAAAGGAGTCCTTTTCCATGTTATTTATTTCAGCTGGAACTCGAACATATGATTTTGCTCCAGCATCTTCTTTGTTGTGAACCACTCCACTGATGAAAAGCTTCACCTCCGTATTTTTACTTTCTTCATCCATATCTTCTTCTGAAACATCTTCCTCCTGCTTGAGTTCCTCAGCGGTAGTCTCTTCCAACGAGTTTTCTGGTGTGCTCTTCACATCATCTTGCGCTAATTCTTCCGATGAATTTGCAGCCAATTCAGTTTCCTCAGACACATCTACATTTATTACTTGAACTTTGAATTCAGGAATCCGAGACTTGAAAAAATTCAAAACACTTTTTAATCCTTCGACACTACTATCCTTGTTGCTACCAACATCTTGTTCTTTCTCCTCAACATCCTCACTTCCTTTTACCGTAGTATCTGTACTTGCTTCCTCTGTAACGCTATCAGATATAGCACTACTTTCTGATGAACTTTCATTCTCCACCTTAGCTGGACCTTCTGCAGCTATCGCTGATATGGATGATGAACTTGAAGTTCCTTTTGTTGGTCGCAAGTGTACCACCTGTCTAATTTTTCGTAAATACAAATATCAAAACTGTGCATAACAGAGAGTTTCTTCTGATTTCTTGATAAATGCATAAATATCACAGTAGGGATGAATATCACTTTGATCACCGCACCTTCATTGTATATGTCTCATCATTTTCTCTGACAAGAAAAATTTCAAATAATGGAGTCCCGGAAGATGCAGTCACCAATTGCCTTCAGAAAAGGAGTATTTGGTAAGTTAGAACTCTCGCCTGATTTTAACTTCTATAATATGGAGCTATGAACTGAGAGAAACCACCTTGGGCTGTAGCTCTTAGCCACATATCTCCCAACACCAGGGCTTATTCGCACAATTCTCCCAATGGAATCATCAGTGTCCTTAGCGTATCCCACCCACCAACCTACCTGAAACAAAAATGGTTAGACTCCATCCCAACCACAATTCCTGTGGGGTCACAACAAAAGTGCCTTTCTTAATGATACATATGGTTTTGGCTAATCTTGGTTCATCCATGGTGATACCACTTCGTTAAAGCAACCTAAGGACACGGGACATTATCTTGGTCGTGCTTACCAATTTTATCAGGAAATTGGCGATTTGCCATATAAAATGGTCTGTTTAGCAAGGGAGATCAGGAGGCGCTAAAACTGACTCTAGAAAGCTATGTTACCGAATATACCTGGCAATCGAAAGGCACCAGAAATGGCAATATGTGATAAGGGACTTAGTAATTACCAAGCTGGTTCCAGCAAGCCTTGACAACCTTGAGGCGTCCTGATACCGCTGTTCCTCTATAGCATTCTGCAAGAATCGGGAAGAGCGAGAGCAATACAAGAGAACAAATACAATAGTTAGCACAATCTAATCTAAACCTGCAGGAAATGAAACTAGAACATAAGGGATGACACATCTCAGTCCAAAATCGGTGATGAAACACAGCAGTGACGGACCTTGAGCTCGGCCATGACGTGGGCAACGGCGTCGCTGCCGGTGGCCTCGAGGATGGCCCGCTTGAGCTTGGCGGCCTCGGCAAAGTCCTCGTTCTCCACCGCCTCTTCCAGCTGGAACTGCGCGGCCGGGGCAGGAGCGTATCATCAGATTGGTTCGATTAGCGACTCGAGGGTGATGAATTGGCGATTACCTGTAGGAGGGACGCGTAGCTCTCGGCCTGCTCGACCTCGTCGAAGTGGCGGCTCCATCGGGTCCAGTCCCAGGTGGAGGGCGACGACGCCGAGGAGGCCGCGGTGCAGAAGCAGCAGCCGGCGGCGCGGCGGGCGGGGGCGGCGGAGGGCGGGCGCGCGGCGGAGGGCGGCGAACGGCGGGCCGGGACGTTGTTGAGGGGCGGGCGCGCCGCCGCCGGCGTGGCGCACGCGGTGGCCGTGGGGGACATGGCGATGGGTGGGTGGGGCACAGCGGGCAGAGAGGCTGGCAGGCACGCGATTCAGAATTTCAGATAAGGAGGATGGGCCTGAGTTGATTGGGAAGTGGCGAGCGAGCGAGCCAGGGGCGGGGCCCACCTGCATTGTTGGCATGACGTTGCTTCGCGTTGCGTCTTGCGTGCTCCCTCTCCCACTGTTAAATGGGGCCCGCCGCTGCTGTTTTCTTTTCCTTTTTTATTCTTGCCTTTTTCCCTTTATAGTTACTTTATAGATAGCTGCAATTGTTGTCCATAAAATTCACGGGCGATTCAAAATTCAAGCGCTTCGGAAGGGCTACTTATTCGAGGCTGGGATTAATGTGGAACTACGAGTACAAGTCAGTTTACCTTTTTTAAAAAAACAATATTCTAATGTGTCAATAATCCTTTTGAAATTAATTGTTCCCCACGACTTTGCCAGTGAATAGTACATGTAGCATAACAAACTTCACCTACCCACTACTTGTCGACTTGCTATAACAAAATCATCACTCCTTGGTAGTCACGGCATGAAACAACAATGATGATGCATTTGTTCTCACTTTTCTCCATGAATGGATTGAGCATTTCGGGACAATATGCCGTGGGTTTCACGTTTCCATCAAAAAAGCGAGACCATCAAGCTCCAAGTGTCTACTTCTAGAAGATAAAGGAAAAAACTTAGATAGTACGATCTCATGCTTAATTTATATCGGACATGTTAATATTCTGCTACATTTTTCCAACACATAGTTGCATGTGGCAAACACATAAAACGATATTAGTCACACTGTACATGAAATTTAGTTTGTTAACTTTATTTTGAAATACTTTCTAGTTATAGTGGCTAACGTTGAGCAAGATTTTGATCAATTTGATTATGTGAACGATTCTTTTAGTGGAACATGAATTGATCAAAGTAAAAGACACCTTTTGGTTTAAGCACTTTATGAGCCCTTTGCATACCATACTTCATATGAAGCCTGGTGGTGCGGTGGCAGCCTATTGCTGGCTGAATATGAGCAACGAAAGAAAAATGACCTATTTAGCCAATAGGAGAAATTACTGTCGAAATCTACTAGCAAATGAAATGCCTGCACAGTATGACCAATATTAGAAAAATGACAATCCAAGGATATGGCTAAACGACAGGTCTTAAAAACTCCAGGATAATAAGAGATGGTCGTCATGATTGAGGGTGTGTTTAGATGCATTTGGAGTGTCAAAACTTTTGGCACAAGTTTTTGCACCCCAAATCTTTTGACATACAAATTTTACATCTTGGTGTTTATAGATGCATGGCAAAACAGCAAAAGTTTTTACTAAATCCTAAAAGTTACTTTGTTGGCTTGTTCCCCAATGCGTTTTTCACCCAATTCGGGACTCCTATCTCCCAAATGCTAAAAGTTTTGAAGCAAAATGGATCTAAACACCATTGGTAAAAAGTAGCAATCAATGGTGTTTAAATCCATTTTGCTAAAAAGTGAGAAAAAAGTAAAAATTTTGGTAAAAATAGGAACTAAACATCTCATAAGTACTTGTTTAGTTACCCGCGTAAAGCTTTTGAAATGGATTCTTTTCACATTTGAAGTATTAAACATAGACTAATTAAAAAACTAATTGCAGATTCCGTCCGTAAGTCGCGAGATGAATCTAATGAGTTTAATTAGACCATCATTAGCATATATTTTATGTAGTAATACTGTAGCAATTTATTATCTAATCACGGTCTAATTAGGTTTATTAGATTTATCTCGCGATTTATAGTGTATAATGTAATTTTTTTACTATATTTATTATACTATGTATATATCTAAATATTGATATAATTAATGTGTAAAAATTTTGAGGGCAACCGAACAAAACAACGCCTGAACAATTGTACTACTTCGCGAGAAATGTATTGCGTGAGAACGGAATTTCGTGAGAAGCACTGTCCAATCGTTGACCTCGGGGGCGACGGAGGTGCTCCCTGGGGAACGGAAGAGGAAGACGACCAGACCGAAGCGCGGCGAGGTGGCGGTAGATTTGCGAGTTAGTAGCGCGACGACGACCATCATTCCTCTGTCATCCATCCCCACACGGCCACACGGGCGCATCGAGCGAGAGCTATTCGCATCGATCGAATTCGTTCGTCATCATGAATCCATGGCGGTCACGTCATCACCGCCGCCGCGCCCGCGCCTACCTACCCACAACCCCCGCCTCTCCCCTTCCCCCTCCCCCTCCCCCTCCCCGTCCTTTTCACCAATTCCCTTCCTCCGCGCGGCACCCGTGACCCCCGCCCGCGGCCGGCCCTCACCGGCGGCTGACCGATTCCAATTTCCACATTTCTTTTCGAAAAACTAATCACGCCGATTCCGCGCTTGGAATCCGTTCCGCCCCTCACGCGGCGGCACCGCTCCCCCCGCCCTGCGGGTCGCGTCGCGTCCAGTCCACCGCCGCCGCCACCGCGGGGCTCGGCTCCTTCCGCGCAATTCCACCGGCGAAACCAGAGTGGAGCGCCGACTCGACAAGAGTCCCCCCGGTCACGGCCGCGACGCATCCCCGAACCCTGCGGTGCGCTTGAGCTCCCACGTCTCGCCCGCGCCCGCCCGCCACCCAATGGACCACCTCGCCGACGGCCTCGCCGCGGCATCCATCTCCGACCCCGCGGACCAGGGCGCCGCGGCCGCCGGAGGCGGGCCCAGCGCCGACTACCTCCTCAGCGTCATGCGCGCCGTCGAGGGCGCCGACGCCACCATCCGCAGCCAGGTAACCCGCGTCGTACCATCCCCGCCTTCGCTTCCCTGCGTGCACGTCCCTTCCAACTCCGTCGCGTCTCCCGTAGCCCGCGGCTGTTTCGGTTCGTTTTATTGTCGCAGGCTCGCAGCAGCTGTGCGCGAAATGGTGATGATTGTTGTGGGGGTAATAAGCTGGTTTTGAATTTTTATTGCATTTCAGATGGAAGAGAATAACCGCCTTAAGGAGGAGCTGTTGCGAAAAACACAGCAGCTACAGAGGATCGTAAGTCTATTTCTGTTCCATTCGGGATAATTTAGTCTTACCAGGGGCGTATTGTTCTTCACACGGTGATCTGGTTCTACTGTTTCCATCGTATTAAAATTGAAGCATGCCATGTACCTGCACTGCTACCTACGTGTTTTTGTTGGGATTTATGCTCTAGCAGCTCTACTGAAAATTGTTGCTGGCAAAGCTTAGGGTGAATTCTGTCAAGTTCCAGCAAAGCAAAATCTCAACTGGATCCGTGGTTTATCATGCATCTTGAAACATCTTCCCCCTTTGTTCGCTTTTACTGAAACAGCAAAACCATGACATCACTGCATGCATTTTTTTTTTGGCTTAAAGGATTAGCACAATCGAGCTGTTTCATTGACTGCAAAAATTTGCATATGGTACTTTCATGGACTAGAGCTTTCTGTATGGTTTATGTTTGTATTTGAAACACTAACAACATGCAGATTGAGCAATTGCTCTGTTGTCTGCACTGTAATGAGCTTTGTCAAATTGTCTCATGAAATCTTATGAAAAAAACACAACTCTTGCTTGACATGTAACAGATAGAATTATACTTCTGTGGGATATTTGTGGACAACAAGCTTTTGTTTTGAAAGGTGTACTTTTTTTTTTGGTTTCAGAGGGAAGATGTTACATCCCAAAGTTCTTCAAGTGGAGTAGGCCAAGAGCGCAATTCTGTTGCTAATAAAATGGATGGCTCAAAGTCATTTGACAACGCCTCTTCAATAAATCCCCAAATTACCTCTATTTATCCTCAGAATGGGAGTTTTGAAAGCAGAGAGCATCTGATTCAGGAAAGCATGAAGCAGAAGTACGTTGACAGTCCCCAGGCTAACGGAGCACCTAAAAGATCATTAGGAGAACAGACTCCTGCTGACAATGGTGGCCCCTCACAGTTCTCCACTCCCTCATCGCGGTCCCTTTCCCCAAATAGGTAACTTCGCACATTTCATGTCACCTACATTTCTGCCTTGGGATGATTTTTTGGAGTTTTGGTTGCATTGTAGTTATATATATAAAAAAATCCTTCGCTTACAGGCACAGAAAAGATGGAGAGTATGATTCCAGGTTACTGCCAGTTTCAGGGGTGAATTCAAATATATCCTGGAAGCAGGTAAGTTAGTTATTGTACAGCGTCATATGCATACCTATATCTTCTGTTTCTAACAAGGATGTTTCCTACACAGGACCTTACTGTTAAGGTCAAAGAAGGTGAAGAAGAGATTAAACAATTAAAGAAGCATCTTGCTGACTACACTGTGAAGGTAGTCATTTTTTGCATGGAAAGGTCACTTGTGCTGCATTTTTCCTTTTCTATCTTCTATTGACCACAAACAACTCCTGACAGGAAGCCCAAATACTCACTGATAAATATATGTTGGAAAAACGGATTGCCTATATGCGTTTGGTAAGATGTTCATTATATCACAAGTCAATAATTCCTTGGAGCGAGTTTACCATCTAATCATGATAAAAAAAATTTCAGGCATTTGATCAGCAGCAGCAGGATTTAGTTGATGCAGCATCAAAAGCTTTGTCATACAGGCAAGATGTTATTGAGGAAAACATCCGTCTAACGTACGCATTGCAGGTAGCTTTCATGAGCTATATCATGGGAATGATCAATGTTTATTATATCTTTGTCTGCACTCACAGTCTCATGGATATAATCATTTCAAGATTGTGACTGGTTTTACTATAACCATGTGAATAAAAATCTAATTACTTTATTCGTATAATATAAGCTTGATGTTTCTTATGCAAATTTTCCGTTATAAAACAACTGTTTATTTAAAAATTATCCTAAATGTGTACAAAAAGTGATGGTAGCATGACTTTTGTATGTAGCATGGAACAGAATAGTTCTGTTGCCTGAAGTTTATGAATGTTCACAATTTCAGTGCTTACTTGAGTTTGTACCATGGAACTGGTTCAAATTTTAATCCGGAATGTGACGCATTCTCTTTTATTGCTTTATTGCAATAGCTGAAGATAGTTATGAAAATGCAATTTCTTCTATCTCCTTGATGCTAAGATTGATTGTACTGTCTGTCCCAAGTACTTAAGGTAGACTATGTGCCAGATGATTTCTGTTGAACAATTCTGTTGGTACTTCTATAATTACTTCGTAAGTATATTAGGTAAATAACTCATTGCCATGACCGTGCATCCACTATAGGTTTGTTGAAGTAGCGCCTTAGCATAAAGTAGATCCAGAGCTAGATTTGGCAGCTACATTCATACTATGTGCTGCAGTCATTTCATATGGATTTTTTTTTGGCAATACCCCAGCACATTAGTATTATTGTTGGCCCTTGTGGCCCCAGGCTTTAGTGTTGTGGGATTAGTCCCTTATAGAAAGTTTAGATAAGTTGGGGCCAGCTTATAACATAGCACCCAAGCATTAATTCTTTTAGACGAAGCGAGTACAAAAGTAGAGTTGCTATGCATACAAGGCTCGCCCTGTTGGTGGGTTTGGCTATAAGCGGGTTTTGGGCACGGGGTGTTACAAGTGGTATCAGGGTGGGGTTGAGTGCTACAATGTTAGTTTGTTTATCTTCTCTTGATAGTTATAATACCAGTTTATCTTGTATTGTGCTCATTGTTTGGATTTAGCACTGAAAGATTAAAAGATACTCAGTTTTTGCTTATGTTACTGTCCAGGCGGCCCAACAAGAAAGATCGACTTTCATATCTTCTTTGCTGCCTCTTCTGTCTGAATACGACAATCTCCAGCCTTCTGTTCTCGATGCCCAATCAATTGTCGGTAATGTAAAGGTAAGTTCTTTTTTCTGTATGTGCTGTGGCAAGTGTGCTGTCATTTAGCATGCACCTTATGACCTGAACTGTTTATTACTTTATTATTGGACGGAAGGGAGAATCAGTTTAAAGCTGAAATAATTTTATGTACTATAATTTTTTTTCCTTGGACAAAGTAATCAACAAACATAGCATGCCAATGTTAATTATGGATAAAGCAACCTGAACTTGATTAACATTTATAACCTGTTATCAAATTGCTTCTACATTGTACCTAGTTCTATTGAAGCCAGCATCTGAGCTAACTATTTGCTAAATGTGTGCTCTTTTCCCCTGTAGGTTTTGTTTAAGCATATGCAGGAGCAACTTATTGTTACTGAGGTAAGCCACACTAAGCCACTGAAAACATGCATTTACTTTCTGAACATGTCATACTGCAGTCAGTAGTGAGCTTGTCATGCTTGCAGAGCTTACTGCTGATATTTTTCTTACAGAACTTTAAAGTTGCCTTGTGTGCAAACTTGGATGGTGCAGGAGAAATTAAGGGAATCACGGTACCAAATTACTCCATGGCATAACGAATTGTCGAATAATACCAGCCATCCTGTACCTACTGATCCTCCTGCTGGAAAAGTATTGGTGACTACACTATGAATCTTTAGTTATATACTCATTCATCCATTACTCTTTGAGAACATGTTTTCCACTCACATGCTGCTTATACCTTTACTTTGTCAGAGCAAAAGCAGCCTTGATATTGTTCACCAGACAACATATCCTCACGTACAATCGCCAATGTCTTCCCCAGTTCAAGCTAGAGGTGATTGGGGTGCATTCGGTAACAAAAACCATCAAGTTATTCCAAGTGAGGTTCCTACAAGAAATGCTGAACATGATGACATGGGAGGGAACTCTCTTTCAAGCAGGTATTGTCTCTTTAAGGGATTATTAAAATAATGGACCCAGTTACTTTTGGTTCTCTACCGTTATTAGTCATTTCTTGAGCGTGCTAAAATTATGAACACTTCATGAATTACTGACACTACTGTTAGCAAATTTGGTCTCTTTCCCCTTCATGTTTGTGTTATACTATTTTGGTAAACATTGACTGTTCTTACGGAATATTTAATAAACCATTTTGAGTAGTTCTAAATATAAAATTCTATTGTATTTATCCTGTTTCGACAGCTGATAGACTGGCCAAACAGGCTCTGCCACATCCTCTTGCTTGCCATCGCTGCGACCAAGATGAGGAAACTATCCAACATATACTGATCTCATATGTGGCTGCTAAACAACTTTGGTTTATCATCCTACATCAACTTGCCTTGCAGGCAGTGGCTCCACAGACAGACACAATGAGTTTCTCTAGGTGGTGGTGTAAGGATTTGAAACAGGTCGAAAGCAACTCAAGGAGGGGTTTTAATTTGTTGATCGTGTAGTTGCTTGTGAAATTTGGAAATACAGGAACTACTGTGTTATTTCTGGTGCCAACCCTGATGTGGCTGCTGTAGTAAGGGCTGTGACAGATCAATGCATATTGTGGTGCGCTGCTGGTGCCAAGGACCTCCAGGGTCTAGTCTAGTTGCTAGATAGTCTAAGGGTTCACGAATGTTTTATGTTTTCTGTGTCTCGTGGTGTGGTCTGGTGTAGTGTTATGCTTGATCTCTATTCGTCTTTAATGAAATGACACGCAGCTCTTCTGCGCCTTCGCAGAAAAATATTCTATTATCTTGTGGCATTACTAGAATTCTTAACACAATATGAATTTTTATGATTTTCAGAAACCAATTTAGGACAGACGTTCCTGCTCAAGTATCTCAAGATGATTCTCGTGCCGTCCGTTTTCACGAGACCCCGAGTCAAAACCCACCATTCAAGAGTCTCAGTAGAAATGACGTACTGGATGGTTCAGAGAGTGCTGAAGTCCAAAACATTCAAGAACCTTCTACTCGATGGGGTCCTGGGGACTCACCTAATTTGGTATCTGGCCTTGACGATGCGAACCCTTCATATCCTTATCTTCCTACAGTCCTTGAGGAACCTGGTTCTTCTTTCTCTGAGGGTAACTACTATGCAATTAAGTTCATATTGTTTAATACTAAATAAGTTTCATAATATTGATAGATGCCTGTTACGAATATGCAGCTGCAGATGATGATCCATTGCCAGGCATAGAAGGGCTTCAAATCACAGGTGAAGCTTTTCCTGGACGAGAACTTCAAGCAAGTGGGTACCCCATCAATGGTACCACCACCTGCAATTTTGAGGTGTGCTTCAAGTTCTTGTCGATCCACATTCTGAATAGTGAAATAAATGTTCTTGCTCACCACTTGAGTTGTGAGTTTCAAATTTTCAACATGGTTTCACTTCTTGCAAATTCTTTGTGTCTGCAGTGGGTGCGCCATTTAGAAGATGGTTCTGTAAATTTCATTTACGGTACCATTTCTCTTTCTTCCTTTTTTGTGCTGATACACTATAAGTGAGCTTATGCTCTGTTACCTTGTTGCTTTAACTAGGATGTCATGATGTCTCAATGAATTTGATGTTAATTATATTTTTGTTGGTGTAGGAGCAAGGCAGCCTAGCTATGTTGTTACAGCCGATGATGTGGACACTTTACTAGCCATTGAAGTCCAGCCCCTAGATGATAGGAAAAGAAAGGTACTTATTGTCATGTGGCTGATCTTTCTTTTTTGGGAATACGCAGGAGAGGTGCAAATATTTGTATTAAGAAGAGGATAACAGAGTTTTACAATGTGAGACTTGTTAAAGTCTTTCAGGCCACTGGCCGCAGTTACATTATGCTACTATGCTAGGAAACGGAACAACCGTTTAAAGAAAAGAAACAGCTATCATGGTAAAAACACGTGCCCAAAGGTCTGCTGGGCATTTGGTACCTACCTTGGTGACGTGACAGATTAGTCTGTAGAGACCTGGCTGATTGATCCTTATACTACAATGCTGCACTTCTTTACAAACATTTGGGAATTCTGGGGCTAGATATTTTTTTGATACCTTTTAAAGTGACATGTATGATAGCACTAACTGATTAGCATATTTATATGGTGAGAAGCAAATTCCGGTGCCATGTTGACTTCTGAATTTTGGCAATAGAATCCAATAATATCACAAGAAATGGTCAAAATAATTCTAGGAGATGGATATTGGATGTAGGGAGCCTAATGCAAAATTTCAGCTCTTAACCCCCACCAATATGAGTATAGGGCAAAAATGTGAAAAATATCATGGCATCTAGCCTTTAAAAATCAGAGCTACCTCCCTTCTCTACTTTGTTTATTAGGTCCCAGATCTGACGGTAGGTCAGCAGGGCGCTCTGACCACTTCTGCCACTGTAGTCAATACTGATACCATTATTTTCCTTTGCCGTTCACACATGAGAGCAGAATGCACAAATAATTTCAGACAAACTTTGATGTGCAATTTTCTGGTGAGCAATGGATATACCGTTTACATTCGGTACTGCGAAAAAGATTTCATTGGAAGATTTTTTCTTGTGAACCCTGTTTCTGAGAAATATTACTTAGAAACTAAGTCGAGTGTGCTAGCAGATAAACGTTATTTTTGTCATAACCCAAGGGTTGCAGTGAAAGTTTCAGTTGATGTACAGAATCACACTTGCATTTGAATAACTGAGTTATTGAATTTTCTGGTAAAAGTAACTTTTCTGTAATGTTTACTCACCGATATGCTATGCCAAATGAGTTAAGAACTAGATATGATGCAAAGTTAAATGCTTTCTAGAAATTGGAAAATTGATTTTCTTCTATCACTTCTAGTGTCATTTTTTCTTGAAATATTCTATTTCCTGTTGCAGGGGGAATTTATCAAGGTTTATGCTAACGAGCAAAGAAAAATTTCATGCGGTGAGTTTTAGGAAATGTGAATTGTGATTATGTTATTTACCATTACACTTTAGTTTTTTTTCAAACAAAGTGCAACTTGAAAGAACATTGGCGCTAGGGTTCCCATGTTCTAAGCTTCAATGATGCATTCAGCTTTGTTGGATGCTAGTGAGATGAGATAATGCAGTACTTCATTAGCTATTTGATTTTGGATTCAACTTTAGTAGAAGGCAAATATTTTGGTGCTCGGTCTAATGCTGGCAAAGCTCATGTATACTAAGCCAATGTTCTGGTGCAGTTGATCTGTGTTGAACTATAACAAACTAACGGTATTTTGGCCAGTGGGCAAGTTTGAAGAGCGACCAAAGAGACTGTTTGATCTCCTTGTATTTTCTTAATTTTCAAGAACAATGATATTTCTGTACATTTGTGTAAATAAACCAATACATGCAATTATTGATGCTCCCAGTGTCCATTTTTTATAAGGTGTGACTTGACTTGGGCACGGTCTTCTAAGCTGAATCTTGATCATAAATTTCCCCAGTAGTATTGCTGTTAGTTACAGAATCATTATCATAGGAATGTACATTCAAATATGAATCTAGTACCACTTTTGTATTACTCGACTCATGTATGATTAGCATAATTGTTGGTCAAAAGTTAAGAAGTTTGAATTTTGAAATGTATGCATGCCTTGTTATTTTGGATGGAGGGAGTACCTAGATAATAAAATAGCAGCAGCATTGCATAATTTATTTCTAAATTAAGCAACCATCTTTGATGCAGATCCTGAAACAAAGGAGCTTATTAAGAAAACTCTTGAAATTGGGCACGTGACCTATGAAGTCCAAGTTCAACTGCCTGTATACTCTCTGTCATATGCAGTTACTCATTCACATACCAAAAGTATTCTTGTTACTTTCTTCTGATTTCATGCAACTATCTGAATTATCGAATTCTCCAACAGCAGGTCAGATTTTTAGACATGTGGGAACCAGCTGTTTTAGCAATAAAGAGGGAAGGTTACAGCATTAAATGTAACGGGCAGCGTGGTGTTGTTATCACAGAGAAATTTCAGGAAGCAACTGCTGTATGTCCCTACTCCTTAGAATACGTCATTTCAGGAAATGGAATGCTGTATCTGCTTGCGTTTTGTGTTTGCAATTATAATTTACTTTGTTTTAGCCAGCGTCGGTTGACACTGTTTTTCTAGGAGAAAGGTTAGCACAATTCTGTTTTGCATTTGAAGTTTCTACATTGTCACCTTTTTAACCCCCCCCCCACCCACCCCCCCCCACCCCCCCCCCCCCCCCACCCCCCCCCTCAACTGCCTTTGGAACTGCTTCAATTCCACAATTGATTTATGGATTTTAACCCGTGCATGCATAGTATATGCTTATGAAGTGTAGTTTACAACAAATCTTGTAATACCTTATGTCCTTATTCAGATTAAGATTCCATATGGGCGTCAATTGGAATTTTCGATTATATCTGCTGATGGTGTTGATTATAATCTGAAGCCAGCAGAAAATACACTGTGAGTACGAAATGAGGCTTCTGTTTGCTTCAGTTTTAGCAGTAAAATCTTTGACATTCCTGAATGGCTAAATATATTAGCAGCCGTGATCTCTGCTACCGTTTGAACCAAAAATAACTAAATGCATAATCACTTCTTCATTTGGCACTGTTGAAACTCCTCTTTCCATGTCTTTTAGTACTCCCTCCATTCCAAATTGTAGGTTGTTTTGGCAAATCTAGATACATAGCTTCTGATATGCACCTAGATAAACATTATGTCTCGATACATAGCAAAAATTATGCATCTAGATTTGCCAAAACGATCTACAATTTGGAACTAAGGCAGTATTAAAAGTATTGGAAGTATGGCAGTCTAGAACCCTATACCTCCCTTTTGATTAGGATATCTGGAAATTTCACTCGAAGTTCCCTTGCTCCACTAGATAATCTCTTTATGCTTTATATAGCAATAATATCGTGCTGAACATAAATCATCTACTGCTTATCTTGTTTCATGTTTTAACTTTGCAGGTTGCGGGATACCATTGTTCTTGTATTAAGATTGTTCAAAAATATGGTATGAACGATCTCTTGTACAAAGCATAGCATATTAGCATCCCCTCTTTAATCTAGTCTTTATTCAACAATAATAAGTGGGTGCCGTGAGGTTGTGAACCCACTTTATTGAAACCAATAGTAAGTTTTGATAATGAGAAAAGCCCATTATCATCCTTAACTTTGGCCTCCATTTGTTTTGAACATTGAGCTAGAAAACTGCACTTTACAACCTCAAAGTCCCAAACTTTTTTCCCCCTAGAACACGAGTGCTTGCAAATGCATCAGCACCAAGGTAACACACAACCCTCCTAATCCAAGATGGCTTTTTATGACACGTGGTGTCCAAGTTAGCCCGAATCGCCCTTATTATTTGCATGTTTGATGGCACAGCATTCTCTTCTGCTCTAAAACATTACCACTTAACTGTGAAACAATTAGTGCTCGCAGTTAATGTGTTGCTTAGAGCCTGCAGTGCGACAGATGGTTTTGTTGGTTAGCAACATGCCCAGTCAGTTACGGGGATATCTTGCTTAATACCTGCAAAGATACTACTCAAATAAACTGTGTACTAGAAAGGCGCGCGGCAAATTTCGTGTCGTAGTACTGTAGTTGATACATGTTTTAGTTCGTGCGTGGAGTAGTAATTATTGTGTGTAGGCAGATGCACCTTTTTTTAGCAGCATAGGTCCGGCAAATCCGTCGCCTCGTTATTTTCGCAGAGGTGTCATAGTCTGCGACTCGTTGCTGCGCTTGATATATATTTCAGCCACTCTATTGTGTTACGCTACTGTTCAAGTGATGTATTGTTTTGCGTATCGGAATGGAACTATGACTTTTTTTGCTGTATTTGTTGTGGTGAATGAAGGGGTAAAGTTAATTATTAGGGAGGGCGAGTCATATTAAACTATGACGCGTCATTGTGGATGCAGCATGAGAAGCCCTAGTAGAACGGTGGTATCATATTATGTTTTAAGCAAAATAGGATCCTATGCTGGTGTGGTACCTTATTTATGAAAGTAGCGTCGGAATTAGAAACGACGTATTACTTTAGTATTACTTTAGGGTTCGTACATTTTTTTTCTTACAAAAATAGGGTTCAAGATTGTGGTGGCTTAGTTGTATAAATATGGAGGTTCTTTTTTCAGGAATAATGTGTCATGAAGTGGAGCATGGATTGATTTTATGGGAAAATAAGGCTCCCTTTGTGAAACGGTGAGAGAAACAGGCCGCGGATTAATTTTGTGGGCAAAATAGGTCTATTTTGTAAGTTGACGAAGAGAAGGGTTGGTCCGTGGGTTCATTTTGCGAAAATCCGAGGTTTCTTTTGTGCAATAACCCAGGACGGGTTACGGGTTAATTTCAGCAAAATATGAGAGGGGTTTCGCAAAAAAACCGAGAGGGCCCTCGGACTGCGGGTTGATTTAAACTCAAGGAGTTTTGTTAAAAAATTGCGCGCTTCCTTGGACTGCGTGTTGATTTTCAATAAATAGAAGGTCTTTTTTGCAAAAAATCCTGGATTCGCGACCAGCCGATCCGACGGCCGGGAATAGCCCGAGACGTGGCAACGCTCCCCCGCCACCTTTTGGTGCGTGATTCATGGATAGAGATTGTTCTTGAAGCAACATGTTTTCAGAGAATTTGTTCATTTGCAATTTATGGTATGCACTTACCGCATAAATGATGACTGGCATGTTTCTCCTTTGCATGCACATCTGCCTGTTGTTTCAGCACTAACGCTCAACATCTGACCTTCGCAGGCTGTTGAGAGGAGAAGAGGAAGAAAGAAGGGCCTTTTCTTCAAGTAGACCCTTGTATTTATGCTTCTACTAGTGTATGTAGCATATCGATTGAAAGGTGCGGCGTATATGTTAGTGCTGTGTTTTGTCTGTTGTAAAATTGGACACACGGTTTTGTTGTAAACTAACTAAAGAATCCAACAACCCATGTTTATAATATTTTTTGTGCCCTCTCTGAAGATGTAAGAGTTCTATCATTGCGGGTGCAGCTCCCTGTTTACCTTCCAGGTTTCCATAGAAATGAAATGCCTTTTCAGTAATGTAATGGACTAAAAAAGGAGGGTCCCTTCAGATGCTCTGCAGAATTGATCTATGTGTAGAGGAGTCACCTACACTACACCTGGTGCCTGGTGCTCCACCTTGGCCCTCAGGGCTGGGCAGATTTGCATATCTCGGTGAAGATGCTCTGCAGAGATGGCAGCGTGGAGATGAGGTCCCCTTGTGTCTTGACTGGCTGGCTCATGCCCGAGTAGTAGGCTTCGGGTTGCCGGGGTTCGGGGTTCGGGGGTTTGGGCTTCTGGGTTGGGGGTCGTCACCGGTGATGCTCCCTGGCTGTAGAGGGAGGGTCCGAGGGCGGCGGCGGACCGGCGGTGGCGATGAGTTGTGGACGGGGGAGCGAGACCGTGGGACGCCGCTGGCCGCGGGTTGTGGAGGACCCCCGGTGGGTGGTGGAGGCGGCGGGGGCGTCACAATGATGATCCGGCGGAGGTGGGTGGTGGAGGCGCATCTGGTGGCGTGGAATCGAGGAGGGTCAGTGGCGGCGGCGGCTTCTAGGGCGGGAGCCTTCGGAGGCGGAGGTGGCCAGCGGTGCGGGGGTGCGGGGCGAGCAGGGTCGGAAGCGGAGGTGGCGGCGGCGTGCGAAGGAAGACGAAGCTTGCGGGCCACTCACTCGTGGGCCGCTCTCTTGGGAGGAAGTCCTTCGGGTGACGATCTGCGATTCATCACCTGAAGTGACATATAATTGTGCCTGTCCAGTTCTGTGCTGCTTGAAGTGACATATAATCGTGCCTGTCCAGATCTATGCTGCGAGTAGGTTCCTGACGTGACACTGATCAAGTCAGAAATGGACAGGCTTTACATTTGTGCAAATCACCCACGTCAATGATGCAATCATGTGTGTGCAGACCGGTAAGGATCCCTCCTTTTTTTTTTCCTTTTGAATTGGATTGTTCATCAAAATCTTTTGGTGCGTGCAGTCCTGTTCACGTCTCTTGTTTGCGTGTTTTATACACGGCTAAACGAGTCATGTACATCCCAGTTCTGTCTCGTCCACACAGGTGCACAATGTTCCAGTGACTTTTTTTTTCCCGAAGAAACAAGAGGGGATTGCTCCCCTAGTGGATAAATATATATTAAGAAAAGTAAAGAGCGCGAGTACAGAACAGGGTCACGGGACAAAGCTAAAAGAGAAAGAAAATTACACCAAGGCAAGGGAGGACTTCATGACTTCTTCTCTACTAGGCTTGACTCTAAGAAAAAGGAGCGCAAATTCTTTGCAAAACAATCTCTTGCAGCTTTGGACTGTGGGGTCAATATTGCCGAAGATCCAATCATTTCTAGTCTCCCAGATGCACTAGGCCATTAAGATGATGATATGCACTGCAAACGACACATTCAGACTGCGTTCGATTCTTCTGAGAACATGAAGCATCGTTCTTGTAGAAACAAAACAAACTCCAAATTAATTCCAGCAGGTTTTAGCAATGTTGCAACGTAAGATCAAATGCAACGAAGTTTCCAGCCTTTGCAGGATGCAGAGATCAGAAGTGAAGGAATCCAATTCCATGCCTTTTTTGAAGTATATTCCTTGTGCTGATTCTATCTTTTAGGAGTAGCCAGAAGAACACCAGGGTTAGTTTTCTAGCCGGTGACTGTTGAGCACAGAATGTGAAGTCACTTGACAAAGGCTAGAAAGTGAAAGTTAAGTGCACCGTGTTTACATGTTGAAAAAAACATGTAGAGGTTCACACTGCCAGGCGCCCAACATCGGCTGCACTGAACACGGGCGTGAGACATGACAAACGACCTTTCTCTAATCACTCCATCTGTTTATGGGCATGGACTTTGGACATGCACAAGGAGAAGTGGGATGATTTTTTCTCCATACCTGGACCTTCTTGGAGTAGAGTCACACTGATGCAATGTTGTCCTCGCAAATAGTAGTCTGCATGAGGATGAGAGAGACGAAAGAGGTGATTAACAAAGGTGTGTACGTGACCGTTCACACGAACTTTCAGACCTATCTGTCTCTGCCCATGCTGCTACTGTACCGTTGGTGGCCTGCCACGCATGTTTTACACATGAGGCCTGACCACGAAGGCGGCTGTACGTACGCATATTAAAAGACCACTCAGACTAAAGATCTCCAACTCCAAATCAGGGGTAGACGAGAGCTAGCGATTGATTAGTCCTGCTCGAGGACAAGAAAGTGATTTCGCAAGGGGCGAGAGATTTGATTGAGAACTAGTGTCAACCCCCCAACAGTCTTTTCTGTCGGGTAAGAAAGTCGGAAAGAGATGGCCTGGAAGCATCGCCAAGGACACGGACAAACGACGTGACATGCTCATCAAGGGACAAGTGTGAATCGATCCGTCCATGCATGTCTACATCATCAAGGGTTGATGTGGCTATCTATGCATGGGGAGAGCATGGATGGAGCTCAATTAGACCACGGCAAGGCTTTTTTTTATCTTTTTATTGCTGGGTAATTTTTTTTGTACAGTTTTGTGCGTGATGGATATTCTCAGGATCGGAGACAGGAGCGAGGGCCATGTAACCCTTTTATTACCGTTGGTGTCTCCTCTGATTTTGCCTCCTTAGGAAGCGTTGAAAAGGGAAGAAAGAACTGAAAACCAAATGGTCGCGGGTCCATTCGAGTGGGGGGAACGGAAAATGCCAATCAAATGGTTACGCGTTTCCCCCGGCATCCGAGCGAGCGTGGTACCCCCATGGCAGTTGGCACTCTTGCGCGGCGAGTATTTCGGAAAGGCTGGCATCTCTACTACTTTTCCTTAGAATTACTATCTTTGTTGGTAAATTTACGAGTTACAGTATATGTTAGTAACAATATGCCAGTATAAAAGGTGTAAAAATGTAGAATGGTTTTGAATGCGTTTCTCATTATATATATCTAATGGTATTCGTGATCGATCTATAACCATCTTAAGCGAACAGTGTTTAGGAACATGGACCACTGAAGTCAAAGGCATAGGCATCACATGTCTGTGCTAACACAAAACCAGCCACCGATCATTGCTTTCTTGTCCACCGGAAGCTAGCATGGGTTAGGCAACAAATTGTCATGATGGTTTCAGCTGCTAAACATTGCGGGATACTAGATCGCAGATTTGACCTGCAGCTTTGTGATCTTCCCCAAGATCCAGCAAGGATCAGACACGCACGCACGCTGTCCTGCATTGTCTACCGGTAGCGGAAATACGCATGTGTCTCAGCGTGTGCGGGACCACGATGTGCATGTACGTCCACATTGCACGATGGTCCTGGCTATTGCTGTGGCTCGACGCCTAGGCTGATGGGTACTTGGGTAGGGCTAGGCAGACAGTGAGCATATGATTGCGATCCCTTTCTTGCCCATGTGAAGAAGTCTTGGAGAAATAGACTCACGAATAAAGCGGATCATTAATAAACTACCAAAAATCTGTTGAAAATTTGCGATAGATACCGGGATATGTGTATGGGTGCTCCGTTAGTTGCATAGGCACGGTGGCTTGTGTCATAAGTATGTTTGTATATATTTACATAATGTATGTAACAACTATAATATATATAGGTAATGACTTTGTTCTGGCCTGCCGTGCGTTTTCACAATTGCCCGGCAGTCTAAATTTGCCACCCACCTAATGATCATATGCAAGCAACTTCAAAACTTAAAAAATTGTAGTTCTTGAACCATCCGTCAAATTTAAACTCCGATTGCACAATTATATCTTTTTCGAAGAGATATTTAAAACAAAAGTCGACAATATTTTTTAAAGACACATAAATTGCTTTATGTATAATGAAAAAATACCAAAATAGATTAGTTAAAAATGCTCAACTGATATGCTAAAGTTGCCTATTATTGATCATGCAATAAATATTCACCTACCCAATAAAGTTTTTTACCCTCATCCACTAATCACACCAAACAATCTATCTTCACAACCTAAATACCAATATCCACTTAACTGAACTCATACATGTGAAGCAACATTTTATAAAACAATAAGCAATTTTTAGAAATATCATAAGCAAATTATAATACACTAAAAGTATTTTCTCTCCCACAAAATATATCATTCAAATACAGTGGTGTGAGATCTTGTTTTGAAGTTATTATTGAAATAAACACAACCGTGTAATCGAATTTTAATTTCGATGCTCGATTTTGAAACTACATTTTTTTTCTCCCCTCAATATGCATGCATGTGCCTACATTCCTTCTCTCCATTTACCCCCTCACATGCATGAGAGTAGAAATTTATAGAGTTTATCTTCTTTCCAAAATTGGAGCGGCCGTAGGATCCACCAAAATTATGGCCGACCGTACGTTAGCCACATCCATATATCTATATCTACTACTACCTCCACTCAAGAAAACTTTACTTTTCGGACAGGACAAAAGTAACTTATTTGTTGCTGCTTTTGCCTGTCTAAAATCTAAATATTAATGCAAGCTTTGCTGACCGAAGGTAGTATGGTATTGAAACCCTTTCTAGTTCTAGCTTATCGTTTTATTTTGGATTTATACCCTTGGAGCACGAACGAAGAACCTTATCGTGTGCATTTATATGTGGATGATAATAAACAAAATATCTCAACTTTATTTGGTGTCCCGACCCCCATGTACATACAGGAATATAGTTGGCCAACGGGCCGGCCCGGCCTGGCACGATTAGGCCCAGCACGATTGGCCTGTTTAGCTAATCGGGCCATGCCGGACTGACCCACGTACCGAGGTCTCAGCCCAGGCACGGCACGAAGGCCCATTTTCCATGCCGGGCCGGCCCGATTAGCCCGACAGCGCGTTGAGCACGCCGTGCCGCCGTCCTCCTGCAGATCCCGTCACCGGCCATGCGCTCGCCGCTGTTCCCTGCCCGCGCGGACGTGCCTCTTCATCATCCCGTGCCCGCGCGGACAAGCCCCGCCGCCGTCCCCTGCTCGTGCGGCCAGCGCCCCGCCGCCATCCCCTGCCCGCGCGGACGAGCCGGGCCGCCGTCCCCTGCTCGTGCGGCCGGCGCCCCTCCCGTCATCCCGTGCCCGCGCGGACGAGCCGCGCCACCGTCCCCTGCTCGTGCGGCCGGCGCCCCCCCGCCATCCCCTGCCCGCGCGGACGAGCCGCGCCGCGCCACCGCCGTCCCCTGCTCGCGCGGCCGGCGCCTCGCTGCCATCCCAGCCCGTGCGGCTGCGCCTCGCCGCCATCCCAGCGGAGCAGGAAAGGGAGCGGCGGCCGGAGCAGGAAGGGAGAAGGGATGCTCAGTCGCTCGGAGCAGGAAGGAAGGGAGAAAGGAGCGGCGACCGGCGGCTGGTTGGGAGGTAAGGAAATGGATCAATGGGGTATGGAGCCCATTTTATACCTAGGGTTTGATATAGGATGGGCCAAAAGAAGGTAACGGGCTGTAATTTTAATGGACCTTAGCAGATCAGGCTAAAAACGTGCCGGGCCGGATCGGTCCACGTGCCGAGGCATCAGCCCAAGCACGGCAAGATTCCCCTGCCGGGCCGGCCCGGGCCCGTTTAGCTTCGTGCCGGGCTGGGCTCGTGCCGGGCTGAAATGTCGTGCTTGTGGGCTGGTCCATGGGCCTCGGGCCTGAGGAAAACTATATACAGGAATACGCAAACGAAAAGGGCCGGTCCCAGATGCGACGTACACGTGTTTAGTTCGCAAAAAGAGCAAGATGTATATATGTATCTATCTGCATCTATCCAATTCTTCTCATACCGGCCGAACGCTCGCTCCCCAACGAATCCCGGGAGAGAGAATGTTTAAGGAGGACTTGGTAGGTACTCCCCTCGCTCCCGCGCCGCGCAAAAGTTTTTGTCGTCGCGCCCCGGCGGCTCGCGGACGCATGGCGTGGGACGGGAAGGAGCTCGCCACCGGGACGCGGCGCGTGTACCCGCTGGCAGCAGCAGGCAAGCACAAAGGGATGGACGCGGCACGTGTACCCGCTGGCGATACGAGCCCGACGCGCGCGGCAGCGGCGACCGGGCAACGCAAAAGCTCGGTGGTGCAACGACGGGCGCGAGACGGCGAGAGGGCAGCCGGCCGCGGCCGTCTCCCGTCGTCGCCTTCCGCCCGCAAGCCCGTACGTCACGGCGGCTTGCGTCAGCGGCGCTACGAACGCAGGCCCCGCTGGCTGGCTAGCTGGCCGGGTGGCTAGGTAGGGGCAGGGCGCCTCGTACGGGCACGTATGCACGACGCCTCCACCGACGATTAAAGATAGGCCTGGCACGCTCGGCCGGCGTGGTCCATGCTAGCTAGCCTGTCAACGCCATGACGCCGCTGCCCTCAAGGTCACGCTTAGACATGTGTGTGATTTGACATGCAATGTCGTTTGTTGGCGAGCATGTCCTGATGAGCCTTCAATGCATGCCATGCCACAGCGACGTACAACGGTGTGAAATCTTGGGTATATAGATCAGAGTTGGGCGAGCAGCGAAACATGAAGGGTCTGGAAGCCCCTCGTGTCAAAGAGAATTTTGCTATTTATAAGTATTAAATAAAATTTATTTATAATATGAGATGAATCTAATGAGTCTAATTAATTCATAATTTGCAACAATAATACTACAGTAACCATCCGCTAAATATGAATTAGTATACCTCATTAGATTCATCTCGCAGTTTAGCTCCGGGGTTCTGCAATTAGTTTTCTAACCAGACTTTATTTAATACTCATAAGTAGCAAGATTCTCTTTGATATGATGGGACTGAACTTTTAGTCCCTTGATCCAAATACCACCAAAGGTCTCTTAAGAATTATACGATTGTATTGAATCGAGTCACGGAGAGAGCTAAGAATCAAGAATGTGTGCTTAAGTTCATTTCAAGGTCATGACTTATATTAAGAGACTATGTTTCTGGTTTGCATTGTGCCCTGTGTGGTTCGATATGCCCTAGTGATGAGCAAAAGTAGTCTCTTATTAATGCGTCTCTCTTTTGTCTTTGTTGAGGCTTGGATGGAGTCGTCGACGGGGTCATAAAAATGCAAGATATTTTTCAAAGCAGCAGGCAAGAGATTTGTCGGGATATTGGTAGAGGAGCGAGCTTCTTATTACAGCTAACAACAACATCAACAACCAAACAAACAAAACCCATATATACGATGGCAATGACGAGACGAACTACCACAACAAAGCCTCCCACGCACAACAAAACTCCTCTACATCGACGACGAAGTCCTATCCTACATGGATGGTACGCCGCCGTGCCAACTAGGCAAGACATCAACTAATACTCCATTTAATACTTGATGAACATTTAAATGATGAGCCTCAAAACACGCACTTTTATTTTCAAAGAGTACGCTTTTCAAGGGAAGAGTAGATAAGATAGGCAAGGCATATTCTATCGAGGAGAGAAATAGAATCTAGCTAGCACGAAAGAGATGGCAGCTATATATAGGTTAGATTAGTTTTCAAAAAAATATATAGGTTAGATCCCAGGCCACCAGTGGCAGGGCTTTTCCCAGGACAACACATACCGAGGACCATGGCCTTGTGATCTAGCTATCTCAGACTTTGTGAAGTCTGGTATCATCGTTTTGGTTTGACAATATGTAGTTACTCACTACCCCTTTGCCCTCTATTGTGCCCCCCTGCTTCATTTAAGTACTACGGATCACGTGAAGAACGCTTATTATCTGAAAGTTTTACAGGGCATTTTTGGGTAAAGATCCATGGCACAAGGAATTTCCATATCAAGAGGTGAGACGGGAGGGTGACGTTTGGCTGTTTCAGTAAAGTGGAGCTTTGGAAACTTAATTTGGCAAACTCTATTATTAGTCACCATAAATTTGACTATGGAAAAATTGTGTTGGCAATTTTAGAGTAAAAGACACAGTATTTAGGTTCATAAACTTAATTAATGCTTGCCGTAACAAGCTTAAAACCGCCCAACTTGACTAGAAAGAACTGATCTTTCTTTTCCTTTTCATTTGTTTTGAAAAAAATATCGTCCGATTCTTCTTCTATAGTAGGC
This sequence comes from Panicum miliaceum, assembly GCA_032594955.1. Lineage (NCBI taxonomy): Eukaryota > Viridiplantae > Streptophyta > Magnoliopsida > Poales > Poaceae > Panicum > Panicum miliaceum. The sequence goes on along the minus strand of CM064060.1, from coordinate 7,338,397 downwards.
CAAGACTCATTGTCCTACACTTAATGCAGTGCCGGGCGCGCGGGGGAGGTCAGTACATACTACCAGCAGCAAGCGGCAACACCATAAATTGCTTTGCTACTTCCACATAGGTACTGTACCTCCATTAGGGGGTTTCAAAAAAAAAACAACTGTACCTCCATTAGTTTGACACTATTATGTGACGACAATTGTATAGCCAAGTTGAAATTACTCTTTGAAATTTCTCATCTCTGCTGATCCATTTAGCTTTATAAATTTCGTTCTGTGATCACAAAAATAAGTCTGTCGTCTACGTTTATCTTAAGTCCAATTTTTTTATCTTTGACTATAATAAACTTTTAATTTAAATAGATTGAGAACACAAAATTGGCATCACAATATCTATGATGAAAACCACTTTCATAGTATAATATATATTTGACCCTCTCTTCATAATAAGCTTTTTTGGATATTAAAAGCTTCAGGGTTGGGGAAGTAATAAAACAGTGGTTATTGTTCTGGAGCATGATCTGCTCCAATTTCATTTACCCCTTCACAAATATGCCCTTGCCATCCATGACGGGTTGTCCTGGTTTTTGATGGCTGATATATGTATGTATATATACACACGTACTTCCTCTATCCTGTAATATAAGATATTCTAGCAATTCTAAGACAGATTAAGGGAGAGAATAAAAGACGCAAGCCATTCATTTAACAACCATAATTAAAGTTGTTCCCAAGATTAAGCAGGGGAGGAAGGAATAGAAAAGAAAATGATTTTCTTCAAGCTCCAGGCGCCGCCGTTACGTCCAAGTGGACTCGTCGTCGTCATCGCCGTCGCCTTCTTCCTCCCCTCATCGTTGTCGCCATCGTCAGTCGCCTCCTCCACCTGCGGCTCCGGCCCCGGCTCCTGCGCCGGCCCCTGCTCCGGCCCCGGTGCCTGCGCCGGCCCCTGCTCCGGCCCCAGTGCCTGCGCCGGCCCCTGCTCCGGCGCCTGATGATCCGGGGTTCGATCCGGACCACCCCTTCGGCTTGGGCGATGCTTGGGTAATCAGCGTCATGAGGGATTCGTTCAAGGAGTTGAACGAATACAGCGTCTGCCTTGGGAAGCTGAAGGGGTGTGTGTGTGTTTATACATATATCACAATAATCTCAGCATTGTTTCCTCGCAATTTTCACGTAATGCACGTAATGTGAATGTGACTAACTATATATCTCGCAATATTCCCTTTTGTTAGATAGGGTATACATATAGGTGACGAACAATACACGTAATCCGTCACCTTTCAAGGACCATAGGTTAAGCGCATCACAAGACGCGGTGACGCGTTAAGTAAATGCCGTCACCTTTACTTGAGGGGTGACGGACGACAACTGCCCGATACCTATGAGGGCATGACCCGTCACCTATGACATGATTACAGGTGACAGACTCCAAATAAAGCTCGTCACCTGTAATATAGATGATGGGCTTCATGAGCCGCGTCACTTTTGCTCGGTCATAGGTGTCGGACCACCGTTTTTCGGGGGCCCTAGGAGAATAAAAATGTGACGCACCTAATACAAGACATTCTTGCAATTCTAAGATAGATTAAGGGAGAGAATAAAAGACGCAAGCCATTCATTTAACAGCCATAATTAAAGTTGTTCCTAAGATTAAGCAGGGGAGAAAGGAATAGAAAAGGTAAGTGTGCAGTTAAGAGCCAAGGAAAATTAATTATCCAAAAATTGTATAATACCTTACATTGGAGTACAAATTTTAAACCATCTAATACCTTATATTTCAGGACAGAGGGATTACATACGTGCAAGCATCTACTCCTTAAAGCTCACGTGTTTCATACTGTGATACTGCTGCTTGCGTTTATATAGTAGCCCGCGCTCCTTCAATTTGCTTGGGTTTTCAGATCTCTGCGGCGGTGCCCGTGACCCAGATCTGGAGAGGGGATGGATGTTAAGAGGAGCAGCAGTAGCAGCACGGCAGCGGAAGGGAGGACAAGCAGCGCGAGCAACAGCCGCATCGGCGGCGCATCGGCGGCGGGGGTGGCGAGGAAGGAGATCGAGAGGAAGAGGCGACAGCACATGAAGAGCCTCTGCGTCAAGCTCGCCTCCCTCATCCCCAAAGAACACTACTCCTCCAAGGTACTCAACTCGTCCTCGAGGTAGCATCATATCAACTAATTGCTTGTTTGCTAACTGCTACTAGTATATTGGTCTTCTTAAATGATGCATTATTTCTCCTGAGTGCTGTGTCGGATAGATCTTTCAGTTTTAGTATAGCTAGGATTATTAGTGAAGACTGCCAAGTGACGAGATTTTATTTGAGTAACTTTGCCAATGCTAAATGGTACGCTGGCATGGTTCTTTGTTCAATTCGGCTAACTAGCTAGTCATCTCTCTTCCCACATGAAATACTATTGATGAAGCTGTTAGGCTCCTACATGGAAATTTGGTACTTTTTTTGGAAAATGTTGCTTTCTCAACAGCACTTAGACTTTGAGTAGTTCCTTAGAATTGTTTTGGCATATTGGGGACTTCATTTTTGTAGCACTGTTTTTATTCTCTAATGATGCAAATATCTGGAGTGAAGGATGTGCAAATTAACTAATAATGTTGGGGAAAAAATTAACGGCTTGAGTGTGTGTGTGTATCTACCTATATATAGGATATGATGACCCAGCAGGGTAGCCTGGACGAAGCGGCTACGTACATCAAGAAGCTCAAGGAAAGGGTGGACGAGCTGCAGCAGAAGAGGAGCTCTGCACAGCTCTTGGCTGGCATGAGAGGAGGTGGTGGCGGCGGTGGAGCCTCGACGTCGGCCACGACGACGACGAGCAGTGGCGTGGGTTCTGAAGAAGAAGCCGACGAGGAGGCCATGGCGGCGCCGCCTGTGGTCGAGGTTCGGCACCACCACGACGGGTCGAGCCTGGACGTGGTGCTCGTCAGCAGCGTGGCGCGGCCGTTCAAGCTGCACGAGGTGGTCACCGTGCTGGAGGAAGAAGGCGCCGATATCATCAACGCCAACTTCTCCGTCGTCGGCCGTAAAATCTTCTACATCATCCACTCCCGGGTATACACAGGCCCTTTTCCATACATTTTTCCTTTAATTTGCTACACATCACATACTACCAATAAATCATGTACACGAGCATCTCCAGCAATCCCCTTTTCTCGAATAAACTGTTAATACTAGAAAAAGATATACTCCATCAGTTCCCCAATATCTTTTTTCTTTTCCCAATAATTATTAGGTTGTCCCAATATTTCTCTCCAACCCCCTCACTTTGAGAGAGAATTTTGGCTCTCTCAATATGTTAGTTATATTAGGATGGGATTATTGGGTAATTGTAACAACATCTCCCCAATAACCCATAAAAGTGTATTGGGATATCACAATATAATACATTATTGGAAGATGTGTTTATTAGGGGACTGCTAGAGATGTTCTCAGAGAGTGAGTGAGTGTGATCCAGGTGAGCTTTTCCTACCTGTCTGGGTGCCTTGTTCGGTTAGCCTTATGAGGAAAAAAAAACTTTACTACTACATATAAATGAGGATATATATTCGGGAATAGTAGTGCAAAACTAGCAGCGTTTGTATGTAGTCTATTCTTCCACAGATTTCGATCTATTAAATAATTATTTGCATAGTGCATTGCTACTACTCTATTTCATGAACTCTTACTATAAGCGTTACTATAAGCGTGTGTGGTTTTGATAAGTACTAATAGGTCCGCGCTCCATTCTTAAATATGTGAATTCAGACCGAGCAAATTAATTTATTTTGAACTACTAGCTTTTCGTAAAAAGCTCACACATTTTGAAATGAAGACAGTATTATTGTAGATTATTATGGAAATTTTTTAGTTTAATTGATCTGCACTAAATCTGTGGTCTAACTGCATTGCATTCTATCCCTCTTGATTGCAGGCCTTTAGCTCAAGAATCGGCATAGAGGTTTTGAGGGTTACTGAAAGACTAAGGGCACTGGTATGATACTACTAAGTCGATATGTATATACCTATACTGAACAAGCGGTATAATAGTCAAGACATTGGGTTTCGATGAATATGTGATGATGTTAAGGCAATCATGTACTGCAGCTCTATTGGTTACATTACATATATACTGTTGCCGTTTTCATTTCCCAATGCAACACGTTGTACGATGAAAACTGATGAATTTCCGTAGGCTGTTCTTCACAACAATTTTCTAGCTTGTAGATTCTAATTTCATTTTGGCAGAATGCCATTTTACGTGGCTGAGAAATGTACTCACACATGTCACATCCTATAGAGAAGGTCAGATCACAAAGAAAAAATATTCTAAGTTTTTTACGTTGCAGGAAAAAACTATGCAAGGTTTTTTCTTTGTCCTAGCCAATTTTTATTTTATATTGTTTCCAAAAGAATGTATATATGTTTTATTTTTCTGTCAAAAGGTGAATAGGTTTGCAAAAGGAAAAAAAGGGGTTATCCAACATTCAGCTTTAAAACTTGAACCTAATCCTCTGAGTTCCATCCCTGGACGTGATGGTCCAATTGCAGGTTCATTAGTGTCTGACACTATCCAATAAGATTTAAAAATATGGCCATCATTGAGGAAGATGAGCTAAGCCTGCTCTACCGGCGCGGCCTACCTACTCTCTTGATCGGCCTCCATCCTTTGTTGCTGCTCTACCTTCGGCCTCTAGCCCATCACTGACTTGAAGTCGACGCTGATGAGGAGGGGAACCATGGAGGAAGGAATGACTTGCAATGCCCTTGCCACCGCTAATCTAGCTCAAAAACAACGGTTTCACCCGTGGCGGAGCTTGGAAACAGCAGCATGGGAGAGGGTCATGGTGAACGCTGCCTCACCAGGCCCATCAAGTTCTCGTGCGACCAACTGGGAGATCAACTAAATCTGTAGGAGGGGAGCCGAAGCAACTGCCAACTTGCTCGACATGATTGTAGTGGAGCTGGACTCTATTGCTACTTCTCCATGGATAGAGCTGGCACAACCATTTGGTACGATGGCGGAGTATCCTAGGGGAGTTCAAGACTAGGTAGAGGAGGCATGGGAGGGAGAGAGGCAGAGCGGTGTGCGACGTGGAGGGGGAGGGAGAGAGAGGGGGGGAGAGAGAGAGAGATCATTTGTGAGTTTTGGTAGTCTGCTGCAGTGATTCCTAGAAAAAAGAAAAAATAATATTTTTGAAGGAGAGATAAAGCTATTTTATGGATGAATGATTTGTAATATGCTGGAGACGTTCTTAGCAAAAAAAAAACTCCACCAGGGGCGAGCCACGAGGATACCCAAGCTTGGATGAACTGTTGGGGTTTAGGGTTAAGTGGCCACACTTTTCTTTTGTTTTGAGAAGGTTGGTATTTGGTTCCATGTGTCTCTACTGGTAGAACTACTTAGGGCTGCCTATAAAGCACACTAATTTGTGGTAGTAAAGAGGATGGTACTAATAACATCCACGCCAGTAAAAAGGACATGTATGTGGTTACCTTACATACCAGCAAACATACTGCCAAATGATGATAAGAGAAATGATCTCCCTTTGGTTTATGCTTGAACTTCAACACCTCTTGACATTTCCTGGAAATGAAATGGTTCTTGAAGAACATAATGCTTAATAATGGGAAAAAATCTGGCTCCTAGCATAATAATATCTTGCTAAATCTTTATCCATGGAAGTGGTGCCATGTTCTCAGGTCATCCTTTGGTTTCTGCCCTCCCATTTGGACTAAATATTTCCTTAAATCACTCTTTCGTAGAATATGACCATTAGAAGATGTACCATTAGAAGTTCAGTGGCCATTTTGTGGTAATAGATGACTACAACAGAAAAGGAATTTCACGAGGGGCATTCCATTTTCATGAGGAATGGACGATCGCAATGAAAGTTTTATTTTCGTGAAAGTGATCCAAAAACTCACACCAAAAATTTATTCTTGTGAAGGTATTCTATTGACCATCATGAAAAAGTTTTTATCATGTAGGGTGAATGGTTTTAGGTTGCACATCATTGCCGAGGGATCAATCAACAGCTAGGAAATTGATAAGCATGAACATTCATCCATGCCACACTTAAAGCCTACTAGAGAACCCGTGGAGAAGTACACATCACCGCTACTTTCCTCATAAAGCTAGCATGTCATCCATTTGACCCGGCCTAGAAGCCATGTAGGCACGAACACTAGTGATGTGTATGCATGCACAATGTGATAAATGGATCGTAGCATGCCTTTATTAAATTAATTTCACGCATCCATGTACAAATCAAGCAGTAGCCGCCACCTTCCCATGACCTATCTCACTAAATGACTAACTGCACATGGTTTCCGAGAAAGATGCATAGGTGAACCTACACATATCATTTTGGTTTTGATGTATTCATGGTTTATATGATAGAAAATTAGAAAACAAAGCTATACATCGTCTGATAGCTAGATAGATTAGGTGTTTGCATACATAACAATAGATCGGCCATATACACCAGATACTGACAACACAATGCATATCCATTCTCTTTACACCTAATCTGCTTGAGTGAAGGACACGACACTCTACAATGATCGCCAACCAGATCATGATGACTCATTATTGTCCTTGTCCCAGATGGATTCACACTAGCCACCCCATTCCTGCTTGCCTGCTTTGCATTAAGAAGGCCTTGTATAGTATTCAAAACAATTGCTTACATGCATGCATCTCGATACAGTATAGCTCTACACGACCATGCAATACCACTCTACATGGATGCATATGCGGATGATCGCTACGAGTATCATGCATGGTGACATATCATCATCTGGATCACAAAATGATGTAGGCAAATCTAAGGAGATCATAGTAGGCATGTAGGTAGAGGTACTTAAGATATTAGTTTCCAGGCCGGGCACCCATCACCAACAGTTGTGGCCCCAGCATGAAATGTAATCAATTCCCCATAATTAACACTACTTCACCTTGCATTCTTCTGATAACACTACTTCACCCTATCGACCGATTGGAAGATACATGCAAAGGACAATGACTTCATGAGACCACAAAATTTAGGGACACCGACCCGCTGCAGGTTCTCACTAGTACCACCCCTTGATCTTGGCAGCCCACCACCATACCCAAAGGCCCAGGTATCTAGATCCACGCCATCTCACTATGGAGCACCCAAGATGGCCCATGGTAGCACGCCTGCACATTCAACGTCTCAGCGGAGATAGAGGGCATTGTGGCAAGGCAGAACTGGATCTGGTGTAAGGGCTTCCATCTTTGTAGGTTGGAGCGCCCTTGCATAGAACCCAACCCCTATTGGCTAGTATCGAGGTCATTGTCCATGTCTCCACCTCCCACAATACTATCCACAACCATTGTACCATCTGCCACTTGTGCATAAGTTGTGCATCGACCACACACGGTAGAGGTGTGAGATAGTAGGGAGGGAGGAGAATGAGATGTGAAGGCCTTTGTTGCCTCTTTCCTCATAGCTGTCTGGGTTTCTGACTGCTAGGTCAGGTGGCAGCAAGGAACGCAAGGAAAGAGCTGCTAGCATTGGGCACCAATCCCAGGTAAATCTTACAAACAAATTCATAATTAAACAACATACTTAATTCACATATAACAATATGTCACAAACTTTATGCTCATGACTTTTTACATCCTTCAACATATAGCCTAGCTTGTCTTGGAAACATAAAAGCACATTCATGCACACATGCACGGATTATTAAGAACAAACAAATATGTACACACAGGCAATGATAGAGGGCTTATACAAGTACGATATGTCTTCACCTCTTTAATACTTCCATATGCCATCCATGTCAATGGTGGGCACACACTCTGGGGTTGCAGACACCATTTGTGATATTTCAGCGATATTGGTTTGGTCACGGTCCATCACTGTGCCCTTCAGTGACACCATATGAGAAGGTTCGCTCTTCAGTGCATCCGTGAAGTCGCTAGCACCTACTAGTGCGGACACCATCTGTGATATTTCAGCGACATTGGTTTGGCCAGGGTCCATCACTGTGTCCTTCTGTGACACCATCAGAGCAGGTCCGCTCTTCAGCGCATCCATGAAACCGCTATCACCTACTACTCCCATGCCCATCCCATGGTAGATTGACATTGGTGGCACCATGGCCATTGGGTTCCCAAATAGGTTGTTCTTCATATGAAGATCTATGCTACCCATGCCAATCAAAGGTGACATCGCAGGTGGCACCAACGAGGAGCTTGTGCCCATGGTGGAGTAGTAGGATGCCATTGGGTCCATCATGAAGTCTGATAGCATGGGAAATGGTAGCGGCCTGGGCATGGGGATGCTGCTCTGACCAGTCCCATCATCAGTTGTGGCTAGGTTGTATGACGATAGTGCAGGTGTCCTCTTCATCCCAGTGGTCTTGTGGAACACACGACCGACCACCCATTGATCCTGCATGAATTTGATATAAGTAAACCAGCAACTGTGAAATTAGGTTAAGGTGAACAAAAGAAGAAGTATGGATGCATGTCTGCAAGTGTTATTACCACATCGGAAGTAAAAGATTCCATGCTAGTAGTGGAAGTTGAGCTAGATGTGGGGTAGGGGACCCTGCCGCTACCTTCAAGCCTAAACTCGTGCATGACCCAGTCAGTTTTTTGACCCCTAGGGGACCTACCCTTGTAGAAGACGAGTGTCTTTTTCATGCCAACAAGCAACGGCATCACTTCCTTTGCTACAGCCCTATAGATCTCTTTGTCCTTGCCTGTTGCCTTCCAATAGCCGCCCTTCGTGGCCCGATTGATCCTCGTCCCCGTTGGGTACTTGCGATCCTTCTGGTAGAAGAAGTACCAATCCTTATCCCCCATTTTTACCTTACCTAACAACAGAATTTCAAGTGCCAACTCATAAGTATGTCCTTGAACCATAAATAAAATATATATGTGTAGAGAGTGCATACCAGAAAGTTCCCATGGCTCTATCCTATTAAAGTCGACCTCTCCAATGGCAGTGCAGGTGAAGTTCCTTTGGTTCACCTTGGGTATGAGGTAGAAGGTGATTATCTCCTCATCTTTGGGGTAGAAGCGGAATCCTGGAGGCAGATGGAGGCCATCTCTACCGCCCCTCCCCTGTGGTTGCTCCTGGTGGTCTCCCATTCTTTTCTTGTGACTTTAAGGTTTAGAATCACCAACAAGCTAAGCAAAAAATTGTAATAAGCAATAAGATATATGAAGAATACTTGTAAGAAGAAAGCAGTGAACCATACATGTGCAAACACTTCTTGATCCACCAATAAGTCCTAATCTCTCAGATGGAACATTAAGGGGGATGCAAGCCAAGTTATTTTGATGCAATTAGCTAGAGACTACAATGTCTTAAATAGGCAAGAGGTGTGTGCGAGCAAGGCACTTGCGGCAGAAGGCTCTCGCCAACTTCCCCCCTTTTCAGTCTTTATGGTTTCTACTAGCAATTGGACGCTTGTTATTTCCAACTGTGCCATGCTTGTCCTCATGCACCACTTGGTTGCTTTTGCACCGGAATTGCAGCTGTAATCCAGCATCTAAAAGCTCTCTGCTTGCGTGCCTAGTGTGATCCTCCTCCAGTTTGCCTACCTCGGTTTGCAATTCCAATGGATGTATGCATCACCAATGCATGTCATCTATGGCCAATGATCTGCATGGATGTACATCTATATTGTGCATCTAGAAGCCAACCATTTGTCAATATGTGTCTGAATCAACGGATTTTGTGGTTGCTGCAAGGCCTTTGTGGTGGAAAAGTAGATATGCTGCCGTGGATTTCATGTTGCTATTACATGGGTCTGTGGGCATGCATCTGGGACAAGGCCATTGTTGAGTCACCATGATGTGGTTTGTGATCATTGCAGAGTGTTGTGTTCTTCACTTGAACGGTTTGGTTGTAAAGAGAATGTGTTGTGCACCACGTTGTTCTTTGTGGTTTATTGTGTGTTTGAGCTATTCATCATTATGTATGTAGACAGTTGATGTATCTGTCTATTGGGTCATGTTTAGCTCATGTTTATGACCACACATAAACTTTGCATATATCAATATCAAACTAACATTGGTATCTGTTGGCGCTAAAATCGGCCGGATAGGAATCGGCCGATGGGTCTTCAGCGTCGGACACACGACCCGGGAGAATCTGCTTAGCTCCTGTTCGGGTTATCGCCCTGGTGCGGTTCGCGCGGCGTACCAGTCAATCTGACCTGTTGATTGACAAGGAAATAGAGTATTAAATTCCAGGCGCGTCGATCGGCTGGATTTCCGATCTGTCCTGAGGAGCGCGTCGGCGGCAAACCGGCCGATTTGCTGTAGAGATGATCGGCTATGAGTCAGCCGATGATCGTATAGTAATTGTAAAGAGAACTGCTGGAGCAATCTAAACAATTACTATAGAAACAACACTTGAAACAGATCTAATTGGCTGTATGGCGATGGGTTGAAGGAGAACAATGACGAAGCCGATTACCCTGATCTCAAGCTGGATAACTGGTGATAATACTAGAATAACAGGTAAAACTTGCAATTCTAGTAAATATCGATAACTTGTGAATAAATCCAAACGAAACCACAGCGATGCGCCCGTAGTTAAAGCTCGGATATTACTCGATAAACGGAACCTACCAATTGGCCGGAGATCAGGTTGATGCAGCCCTGCCAATCCGTACGAACTCGTGGAAGAAGAAAATATTGGCGAAGTCGCCGACTTGAAAAGTAAAGTACTGGTAAAAAGTAGAAGTGTTTTGTTGATTGATTTTTATTCTTCTTTTGCAAAGCCCTAGCGACTCCTACTTATACCCTGAAAACTAGGACTCCTGGTCGATTACGACTTGTTACATCCTTATTTAAAACAAGAAAACTACTATATCTACAATAACTTTTAAAGGAAACGAACTCCCGCAGAACCTTCCGCCGCCGTTCATCAATCCAATCAGGATCCCCTTCAATTTCTCTCTGACCGACTTGGCGTGCCCTGTTGACCAGCTTTTGACCAGGATCTTCTGGAATAATCCTACTGTCGGTATGGGCTGTGCCACCAATCGGCCGATTTTCAACTGTTACCTCGATCGGCCGATTCCTTACTGTAGCTTTCAGATCTGCTTCATCGGCCAATCTTCTCTTCCTGACGCCGATTCAATACGTGTCAAAATCTGGCGTCAACAGTATCTATATGCAAAAGTTTTCCGGGTCACTTACACTCTAGCCCTGAAAACAGTGGGCAGTTTTCCTATTAGTAAGATAGGGAGAGACAAGCGCTGCCTACCACTTCTTTTCTATTCTTACTTTTAGAAATTAATTTATAATGGTGTCCAACTATCCATTGATTCACATTGTGCATGTTTATGTTCTGCTAGCTTTACCAAGAAAAGTACCAACATTGTGTGCTTGTACATGGGTTTAGTCTCATCAAAGAGCCTCATGGATAGCCTAGATATCTGTTGCTAGATTTAATAGCCTCAAATTTGTTGAATTTCTAACCATCAGATCAAGATTACACGCTCTAGATCAATCTTAGTTTTTTCATGTAATCCTAGCCTCACCCCTTCTTTTTCCACCTACGCTCGCCTCATCTTCATGCGAGCCACTTGTTGTTGTCGTCGTCCGTTGCGTTGGCGCTACTTGCCAATGAGCTCATCCACCACTAGCATTCCCATCTTCTCCCATCCTCCTCCTCCTCCATGTGCTCCTTTTTTTTCTATTCCCAAACATGGATCCATGCTCCCAACTCCTCCATCACCTCAGTCGGCTATGGTTGCGCAACCACGACCAGAGCTGCCACTATAACATCGCAGATTTTTTCCGAAATGTTATAAGACGCAAAAATAGTGAATTTCAAAAACTTTTTGTGTGGAAGTGATCATAGCTAGAGTAACATAAGGTTGATCACTCTCTTCACCCCAAAATTCCTAGAAAATAAAAACTTTGGATTAAATTAAGGACTAGAATATTGTTAGAATGAAGTATTTGGATCTTAATCGGATTTATTGCTCTGCCTTGTTTATTGATTTCCATTTCAAAATTTTGTTTGGAATTGAGTGGATTTCAAATTTGATTTGAACCAACAAATTTGAAATCAAATGCTAACTAGCCCTAACCAAATCTCTAACCCAAACCTCCCTAAGCTCAACCCAACTAACCAGCCGGCTAGCCCAGCTGGCCACCGAAACCGGCCCAACACTGTCTGCCCAGCCAGCCCAACCCAGCACGTGAGCCAAGGGCAGCACAGCCCAGCTGCCCCGCCACCACCGCCTTATCCCCTCACCCGCCAACACCCGCTGACCGCCCGGCCCCACCTGTCAGCGGGCACTGTGTGCCTTTCCTCTTCCTCCCGACGCCCCTCACATCCGCGCCTCGCCTCCACGCGTACCGCACCGCCCCCGCTACCGGACAAGAGGCCCCAACGGCCTCTCTGCTCTCGCCTGCGTCACCCCTGCCACCGCACAGCCCGCCGCGAGACGCGGTGCCCTGTTCCCCCGCGCCGCGTGCCCGCGAATACTAGCACCGTGCGGCCGGATACTCGCCGCGTGTCCCGGTCCGGACGCCGGCCAATCTTCGGCGTCTGCGCCGAATCGAGCCCTAGAGCGCCCTATAAGTGCCCCCAATCAGCCGCCGCCGCGAACCCTAGGACCAATTAGGGTTTCCCCTCGCAGCCGCCACCACCAGTGAAGGGAGGAAAGAAACGGAAGAGGGAGCCCAGGAAGAAGAAGAGGGAGAGAGAAAGGAGGAGCGAGAGGGCAACCGGGGGACTCCACTGTGGCCACCACAAGGAGGAGGACCTGCCCCGAGCTGGAGCCGCACCGGGACCAGGAGGGGGAAGAGAGCAGAGGAGCCGAGCCACCGTTCGCCAAGAGGAGGGGCGCCACCAGAGCTTCACCGCGCCTGCGCCCGATCGGCGACACCGACGCACGAACATCGCATAATTATTGTGACCAAGATGTTCGCCTCAGCGGCTAAGGCCCGAGCTAGTGGATCTGGAGAAGAAAGTACGTTTAACTTGCAAGCCACTCAATCTTATACGGGGAGGAATTCCTGTCATCTCCAGTAGTGCGGTACCAGGATTGTAGGAGTGGTGTGTTAGAAGGGGGCGAGCCGGGCACGTCCACGAGGAATTCGGGGTGCAACGGGTCAGATCGTGGTTTCCGATCCAGCCTTCGAGACTTTCGAGACCAGTTGGCTAGGTTAGAGATTCACAGTTCCGGGGCAACCTCTCGCGGGAGGAAGCATCCAAACTCGGGAAAGCAGGATGGTACCGTACTAGCTAGGGAGTCATGGTTGTGAGATGTGTCTCAATCGGCTTGCAACCGATTTGCATCTCGAGTGGGTACAGGTGTACAAGCTTTGCAGAGTTAAAACTATACGTATAGCCGCGTCCTCGGTCATGGACATTCTCTAGGTTCGATTTCGCTTTCATAGAGTAGTGTTACTCATATTTCTATCTCCCTCTAGTGATGATATTCCTGCCTGGGGGCAGTTGAGGTGCGAGGAGTGGGAGTTCTCGCACGGACTTGGTGGGTTTGGAAGGTGTGTGTTGAACCGGGAGTCCGGGATGCTGGAATGGCCCGCGTTCGGAGTTTGGATGTTGGTGATATTTCTTATGATGCTGCATGCATAGGAAAACCTCAGCCTTACCCGTTGGCTATTTTATATACCTTTTGTATCCACTTAAAGCTTACATACGGATGGTGACGTGAACCTATCCGACTCCTTGGGGATAGTTGGTAGATGCAGGGTTTGATCCGATTCGCGATCCCGACGTCGACGGATGAATCAAGAATGACTCGTGCTTCACTCAAGATGCCTGTGGGGGAGTGCTTCGCCAAGTTGAATGACAACCCAGAAGATTAGCTACCGCTTCCGATTTCTGTTTGTTTCCCCTTTAGCCCAATGGGCTTGTACTGAAAAACCCATAATACAATCCTTCGAATTATGTAATAAATAACTCCATGTATGAACTTATTCGCTGTATGACTATGATATTCGACTGAGATGAGTTCGGTATGTGATAGCTACTGATCCAGGAACTATTACGACGATACAGAGATTCGGGTTCTCTTTTCCGAAAATCCGATTTGTTACATTTGGTATCAGAGCTGTACTTGACCGTAGTACGAGCTATAGAGTTGGTCGATAGATATAGGACAATCTAAACGATTATGTCTGCTCCTATAAACCCCTTGAACTATATCCTTCCTATACCTTAACTCATTATCCCCTACCTTGACTCATTCTCTTACCTACGTTGATAGATTTCTCACGTGAACCTATAGTATTAGAAAGGAGTTGTCCTGGCTAACAAAAAGGAGACCATGAACCCTTAAGAGTAGAAACTACCCCTTTTCAAGATGCCACGAAGTAGTAGCATCGATTAGCGTGTAAGGTAGTTTTCTTATAGGATGTTTTGCAATGCTTGAGTGTATGATGCTTAATTGGATCTTGTTTGCTTTCTATGATTCTTCCCATTAAGTGTAGCTCAGTTAGCTTGTGCGCTCCTCTTTGGTGAGCGACATTGCTAGCTTAGTTGACCTCCACGATACCGTGCAAAACATGGAGGGACAAGAACTTGTTTGTAGTCATGGTCAGAACCAAGAGTACCAGGAGAATAGATTAGACCATGCCCAACAAAGGGCAGCACTATCTCAAGAGCCAACCTTATCAGCAGTGATGACGACTCAGACTCAGCTACTTCAGCAATTGGTGGAGACCATTGTCAGAAACCAGGAAACGCCCAAGGAAGGCCTACGAAAGAGGATAGAGAGCTTCATCAAGCTAAAAGCACCCACCTTTAACCACTCAGATGACCCACTTGAAGCTGAGGATTGGTTGAGAGTAATAGAGAAGTAGCTGGATCTGACTGCTTGTGCTGATGAAGAGTGCGTTGCCTTAGCTGCACACCAGCTAGAGGGATAACTATTGTCATGCCCACGAGAACCCTTCTCTTATCTCCTGGAAGGAGTTCACAAAAGCCTTTCGTGAGTTTCACATTCTCCAACAGCTAATGATCAACAAAGCCGAAGAATTCCGCAATATGACTCAGGGAACCATGAAAGTGCACGAGTATGCCCGACACTTCACTAGAATAATGAGGTATGTCCGTGATGAGATGAACACCGAAGAGAACAAGATGTTCTGGTTTCACCGAGGTTTGAACTATGAGATTTGAATCCATATGGCAGGGGTAAACTACTCCTCACTCATGAACATGGTGAACCGAGCAATGGCAGTCGAGAAGGAAGTGACTGGAGGAGTAAAAAGCCACTCAACTACGAGAAGGAGAGATTACCACCAGGCACAGCCTAGCCTGTATCAGAGGCCTAGGAGTGGACCGGACAACATGTTGAGCCAACGTATGCGCCCAAGTCCAAGCCAGAATAACAAAGTGCGTCAAGAAGCTGACTGCTAGGTCAACCAGACCAAGTGAGATGTCGTTCAGACTGAAGAGAGCAATACCCCGGGAAAGATCATGCTAAGGTGTCGAAGCTGCAGACAGCGCGGACACATAAGAGCACAATGCCCTGGGAAGAAAGTTTTAAGCAAGAAGAAGTCGACTGCGAAGGTACGTCAAGAGAACGAACATCAAGGCAAGAACACGAGGACCGAACGCCAGGATTGGAAAAGGACTTTCCAGGAAACCAGGGTAGCATTACCCCTTCCACCCCGGTACAACCTCCGATAAAACCCCAGCAAGCTGAGCAAGAATTTCGAGAGAGGTTACCACAACCGCCAACAACCCAAGCTGAACACCAACACTGGACCTCCACCGACCGTCTGCTTTACCTGCCATCGACCGGGCCACAAGTACTACGAGTGCCCCGAGAAGGAGACCCAGATGTCGACTCAAGCTCCACGAACAACAAGTAAGCCCGCTCAAACGCCGCATACCACCAACCGCAATCAACCCACCCGTCCGGATGAGGAGGATATCGGAAGCACACCCAACGCCATGACTGGTTAGTACCTCATCCACCACTCCCAAGAACTAGTTTTTATTTGGATTTGGAGTTTCTTTGTGCAAACCCACCAAAGGAACCAATTAAGATGCCCTCTACTACCCTAGAAAATGACCTCCTTCATGGAAGAACTACAGATGCACCTTAGGTTACAGAAGAGTTCCTCCTGCTCACCTAACCCTTAAGACGTTAGCATAACCCCCAATGAGAAGCCAAGTTGTTGAAGAGCCATGAAGACAAGGGACGTACCCTAGGGGTACCAAACCAAATAACCCGAAGAAGAAGACACCCACACGAGTGGCAAAAGAATTTCGAGTGATCGGATGTGATTCCGGGAAAACTACACGAGTGCCACTAGATAGAAGAGTCTGGGTCTGCCCCATGCGGGCACAACTTTCGTCTTCGGCTTCTGGGTCTGTCTCTGATGGCACAGGCGACTTCCGTCAGCACCTCGTCGACAACAAGCTGGAGGCATCTGCAGCAACACCAAGCAGCGTTCTCGACGAGTTTGTTGACAAACTCAACGAGATGCTGCTCCCTAACCTCGCCAGCGAGATCGAGAAGCTGTCCATTTTCGACGCGACTCCGACTCGTGCTGCATCAAGCTTCCTCGGATCGGACTCGACTCCATCTGAGGAACAACGTAACCGATTCCCCTTCGGGTTACACAATACGGCCACTGTTTACCAGGAGGCCACAAAGTCCAAATTCTACTCCGCATTGGAGAAGGATCTGGACGAACTACTCGAGCTCGGGGACAGGGATGCCACCGCATGTTTGGAGGCCCCTATCTTCGACAACTACGATTCGGACTCCGATCCCGAGGCCGAACCCCAATTGGGTGGCCAGGGCTTGGTTATAACCTCCACACCGGAGGGTAGCTTCGTGTACTGGAAGGGCATGAAACCCTCCGAACTACTCGAAGACGACGAAAGATTGGTCGCTCACCTTGACTCCTTGCCTTTCCAAGAGGGCAGACCACTCGGTGAGACCACCCCCGGCGGAACTATACTCGTAGACTACAGCTCCGACGACCCATCCACACACCGCCACGTCTTCATGACGGAATCCAACGAGTATAGTGACATGCACCGCAATGAAAGGCCTGAGCAGATCTCTGAGGATGAGGACACCGCAGATGCCGCCAATGAGTTCGCTCAAGACCGTGAGGCCCGCAGGCTACGCAACAGGAAACGTGCCAAACGCAGAAGGGAAGCCAATGAACGGCGCGCACGGATTCAACGGGACCTCGACGCCGAGTTCGCAGCAGCACAGGACGCTGGGTTCAACACTCCTGCCACCAACATTGCCGGTATAACAGCAGTGTTAGCTTGGCGCAGCAGGCACTGCTGCAGATCAACCAGCAGAACCCGATGCCCTCGGTTTCCCGTGGAATGGGTGAGGGCGAGGAAGAGAGCCAAGTCAGCAGAACACCAGCGGGCCACCCCAAGCGACAAGCTGCTCCCTCCAACAACCAACAGGGAAGCCGTGGTCCGCAAGGAAGCCGACCAGTGACCCACGCACCACATCTGGAAGGCTCCGTTCGCAACTACCGCCGCTCGGAGCTCGAGAAGCTCCCAACAGGTGACCTCCGTGACAAGATCAACATGGGGCGCGACGCTCGCTCCATCATCGACAATCGAAGGAAGGAACGCGCCGGAGCTGAGGGAAACACTACACGGGACGACAACGACCGCTTCCCTGCTTTCTCCTCCCGCTTCGACAACTACGAGTACCCAGAGGGATTCAATCCCATCGGCATCACCAAGTACGACGGTAAGCAATCTCCTCAACAGTGGGTACGACGCTACTCCACCGCCATTGAAGTCGCAGGCGGCACCAACACCACCAAGGTCGTCTACTTCCCGATGGCCCTAGAGACCGCCCCACTCACTTGGCTGGAGAGCCTAACCAAGAACTCCATCGACTCCTGGGAGCAATTACGGAACATCTTCATCGACAACTTCCAGGGGGCGATCGCTCGGGCCGGTACTCGACATGACCTGTCTCAGTGCAAGCAAGAAAGGAACAAGCTCCTGCGCTCGTACACTCGCCGCTTCTTCGGCACCCGAGCTACGATCGCCAACATCTCAGAGAGTGACGTCATCGACTGCTTCCACAACGGCCTCACCGACCAGGCTCTGTTCCGCTTTCGGCCGCAACCGCCTCAAGACTGTTGCCGCCCTCCGTGACATGATGCAGACCTGGGCAGACTAAGAGGAGCAGGAGCGTGATCGGTTCTCGAAAGGAGGAAACGACTATAGCAAGCGCAACAACAACCACCGCAACGACGGAAGCCAGCGGGACTATTCGGGATCCTTTCAAAAATGCAAGCAAGATGATCTTGTCGCGGCTATCAATCGCGCCTTGCGAGGCAAGAAGCCATCCAATTTGCAAGAGGAATTCGACATATTCATGCAGAAGAATGCCCATGGCGCCCACACTTGAAGCACTCTGCGTACAAGTGCTACCAGCTCCGGAAGTCCCTCAACGCCCCGCCCTTTGAGAAGGGCGACAAGAAGAAGAAGAAGGACAAGGACGACCAAGACCCGGAGAACAAGATAGACGCCGGCAAATTCCCGGACGTATCCAAAGTGGTCAACGTCATCTTCGGTGGCGAGTCGGGTTTTGTCTCCAAAAGGACTCAGAAGCTGCACCGCCACGAGATCATGTCCGTCGAGCTGGCGGTACCACGACCCCTCTGGTGGTCGGAGGTCCCCATCTCATTCTCCTGAGCTGATCAATGGACGAGCTTTTCTGAGCCGGGCAAACTCCCTCTCGTCCTAGATCCGGTGGTCGCAAATGTCAGGCTCGCAAAAGTACTCATCGACGGAGGCAGCAGCCTCAACATCATCTTTGCGAGTACTCTAAGGAAGATGGGGGCAAATTTCATCGACATGCTCACCCCCAGCAAGGTTCCGTTCTACGGCATCGTACCAGGGAACGCAGCTACGTCGCTTGGTACGGTGGTGCTCCCTGCACCTTTGGGACGAGGGAAAACTACCGTACCGAGTACATCAAGTTCGAAGTGGCCAACTTCAAAACCTCCTACAACGTCACTCTGGGTAGGCCTACAATGGCCAAATTCATGGTCGTACCGCACTACGTCTACTTACTCCTGAAGATGCCAGGAAAGAGTGGGGTCCTCACCTTCCGCGTCGACCTGGTGAAGTCCTATGACTGCGACCAGAAGGCCATCGAGTACGCCTCCACTACGCGTGTACCAGATACTTCAGGTGAAGTACTCGCGGTTGCACAACAGCTCTCCGAGGCAGGGCTAGAAATTCCCACAAAGAAGGCGATTTTTTTTTTTACCATTTGTAGCTGCAGCCCACCGAATAACTCGCGTTGAAGTCCATCCAACTACAGGAAGGAGACTCCTCCAAGACAGCCCTGATCGGGTCACAGCTCGACCCAAATAGGAAAGCGAGCTCATCGGTTTCTTTAGGGCCAACCGAGACATATTCCCGTGGAAACCAACGGATATGCCAGGGGTTCCCAAGGAACTGATCGAGCATAGATTGAAAGTAGATCCTGATGCTACCCCCAAAAAGCAGTGTCTCCATAGATTCACTCAGGATAAGAGGGAAGCAATCAAAAATAAGTTGGCCAAACTACTCGCGGCTGGTTTCATCAAGGAGGTGTACCACCCAGAGTGGGTTGCCAACCCCGTACTTGTAAAAAAGAAGAATAATAATGAATGGAAAATGTGTGTTGATTATACCGATCCCAACAAGCACTGCCCGAAGGACCACTTTGGGCTACCGCAAATTGATCAAGTAATCGACTCCACTGCCGGTCGTGTACTCCTCTGTTTCGTTGACTGCTACTCGGGCTACCATCAGATTGCCCTCAAGTAAAAACATCAAATCAAGACCGTCTTCATCACGCCCTTTGGGACTTATGCCTACAAAGACTATGTCCTTTGGGCTGAAGAACGCGGGGGCTACGTACCAGCGAGCAATCCAAATGTGCTTTGCAGACCAATTACACCGCAATGTTGAAGCCTATGTCGATGACGTGGTCGTCAAGACCAGAATTCCTGAGGACCTAATTGCGGACCTGGAGGAAACATTCATTACCCTCCGGAAGTTCCAATGGAAACTCAACTCGACCAAGTGCGTTTTCGGCGTACCATCCGGGAAACTACTCGGGTTCATCATCAGTCATAGAGGGATGGAAGCTAACTCAGAGAAGATTACCGCCATCACCGACATGAAGGCTCCAACAATGATCAAGGGCGTGCAGAAGCTAACAGGGTGCATGGCGGTGTTAAACAGATTCATCTCACGACTTGGAGAATGGGGACTTCCCTTCTTCAAGCTCCTGAAGCAGAAAGATAAGTTCCACTGGACGGAGGAAGCTGAGCAGGCTTTGCAGGACCTCAAGGAACACCTGCAATCACCTTCTATCCTCACAGCACCACGTCCAGGGGGGAACCTGGTGATAATTTGCAGCGACTACTCATGTGATCAGCACAGTAATTGTGGTGGAGCGAAACGAGGAAGGCCATGCGTTTGGTGTGCAGAGGCTAGTTTATTCCATCATTGAAGTACTCTCTGAATCAAAGGTATGCTAACCTTCAATTCAGAAACTACTCTACGTAATGCTCATAACATCAAGGAAGCTCTGCCACTACTTCGACGAGTACAAGATCTCAGTTGTTACTAATGTCCCGTTGGCGGATATACTCCACAACCGGGATGCCACTGGCCGTATATCCAAGTGGGCAGCAAAACTGGGGGCTCTTTCAATCAATTTCAAGCCAAGGACAACCATCAAATCCCAAGCATTGGTCGATTTCATGGCCGAGTGGCGGAAAAATCAAGTACCAACCCCAGCCAACCGCCCAGAGCATTGGACGATGTACTTCGATGGCTCGCTCAAGCTCGAGGGCGGCGGGGCAGGAGTACTTTTCATCTCTCCAAAGGGTGAACAACTCAAGTACGTCTTACAAATCCTTTGGAAGGTGTCCAACAACGAGGCCGAGTATGGAGCAGATGTACTCACCAAGCTGGGATCTACTCGAGCCCAAGTCCCAGCAGGAGTATTCATCCAGGAACTCAAAGAACCATCGATCAAGACCACGAAACAAGCAACCACCGGTTTGGGATCCTCAGACCCCAGCTGGGAGGTAATGATGTCGGAGGTCGATTGGCAGGGGACTTTCATCGAATTCAACAAGGAAAAGAGGCTACCCGGGGTGACAAAGAAAAGCCCAGAAGCAATACGCATCATGAGGCGCAGCAAGGGGCTCGTCATCGTGGGAGATAAGCTCTACAACCGTGGAGCAAGCTCGGGAGTACTCATGAAGTGTGTTCCCGGGGCATGGTGCCGCAATATACTACTCGAGATACACGAGGGTACATGCGGAAATCATGTACCGTCCAAGACATTGGTCGGCAAGGCTTACAGGGCAGGCTATTGGTGGCCAACAGCAGAATCCGACGCCAAGGATCTCATACGAAAGTGCTAGAAGTGCTAATTCTTTGGCAAACAGTCTCGCGTCCCGGCACACCACCTCATCACCATACCGCCCTCATGGCCCTTCGCATGCTGGAGCCTCGACTTGATTGGACCCCTGACTACAGCTCCACGAAGCTTTACAAATGTATTGGTGGCCATCGACAAGTTTACCAAGTGGATCGAGTACAAACCGATTACCAAGCTCACTCCAGACAGGGCAGTCGACTTCATCTCGGACATTATGTACCATTTTGGCAATCCCAACACCATCATCACAGATCTGGGCTCAAAATTTATGGCAAACCAGTTCTGGGAATTCTGCAAAAACAACTCGATTGAAGTGAAGTACGTGTCAGTCGCACACCCAAGGGCCAATGGACAAGTCGAGCGGACCAACGGCTTGATTCTGGATGGCCTAAAGAAGAGACCTTACGACGAGAACAACAAAAAGGGTGGCAAGTGGATATACGAGTTGCCTCATGTTGTCTGGGAGCTTCGATCTCAACCATCGAAAGCCACAGGACATACCCCCTTTTTCCTTGTCTACGGGTCCGAAGCTATACTCCCAGCAGATCTTATGTGGCTCTCTCCCTAAGTCTAGATGTATGACGAAGGAGAGGCGGACGAAACCCGGCAACTGGAACTGGATACTGTTGATGAAGCCAGATGCAGTGCCCTCATTCAGTCAGCCCATTATCTACAAGGCATCCAACGCTATCACGATAGCAATATGCGAGAGCGGTCGTTAAATATCTGTGATTTGGTCATTCGCCTTATCCAGGATGAAACTGGGCTACACAAGCTTAATTCATGGTGGGAAGGTCCTTTCATCGTGTTGGAAGTCACAAGACCAAGGTCATATCGCCTGCAGTACCCTGATGGCCGGAAATTCTACGCTTAGTAGAAGCTGTAAAAGCAATTCGATAGCTGCATGTCAGCATTTTTATAAATAAAGAGTCGATTTCGCCATAATTCGACTACTTTCTGCATGTTTTAACTCGGGGGCTCCGCCACGAGTTCTAACATCCCCCGAGTTCTTACATCCTTTCGCCTACATTAAACTCAGGGGCTTCACCACGAATTTATATGTTCCCTCGACTACTTATACTCGGGGGCTCCGCCACGAGTACTTGTACTTAGCTTGCTTATGCTCGGGGGCTTCGCCACGAGTACTTGTGTCCAGTACAGCCTATAAGGCAGAGCACTCGACGTATTCTCACAGTTTTGGCCGCTGCTACGACTACTGGAAAGAGAGCGCTTGGGCACCCTCCGAAGGGGTCACCAAGCCCATCACACGGTCACGTTACCTCCCTGCTACAAGTGGGACGTTAACAACTTAACCGTTCTGACAGGCTAGCCTAGCGTACCGCACGATCAGGTAAATCCTGGCTAAGCCCTTTTGCTCTACAAACACTTTTACGGAACATCAAGTTATTGACTACATCCAAGTCGATGCTCTTGGAGTAGCTTACTCCAACTACTCTAAGTCCTACGATCGTACCAGCAAAAATCATACAAAGATATACGCTGAAGAAAGATCAATTAGGCAAACTTATATACATCTCAACAAGTGGCATAAAATATTCATCATCATACATCGTTTGTGCTGCTAACCATCTTGCTCCAGGCTCTCAGCTATCTTGTCAGCAAGGGGCTCGACTTCTTCACGGAACTTCGTGAATTGCTCCACAGAGAAGTCGGCCGCCATGCCTTCAACGAGTGGTTCAAGCTTCGCCTTGGGCCAGTATGACTTCACCAGCGCGAGCGCCTGAGCTATGTACGTCTTGGTGGCCTCCGAGGTGTAGCTGGCAACATTTTGAGGAGTCGCACGAATCTTCTCCAACAAAGATAGCTTGCCAGCATCACCTTCAGTCAGAAACTCCATCATCTCCATGACAGTCTGTGCAGCAGTCCTGAAATCTTTGAGTTCTTTTTGGATGACATCCTTTTCTTCAAGCATATTCTTGATCTGCTGCATGCCATCACGGAATTGGACACTTGTATCTTCAAGGACCTTCTCAAGACGCTCGACGTCATCTGCGCCACGGTAAACAAGGTTCTTCAGATCTATAATCATATTTTCTTTCTTTTGCAAAGTGGATTTCAGTTCTGCACGCAAGAGAAAAGAAGAAGTATTCGAGAAGTTTTAGAAACTACTCGAACAAACAACGAATCAAAGACAACAAGACAAGGCGACGAGTTACCTTTCTGCGCTTTGGAGATTTTCTTGTTCTTTTCAACAAGCTCGGCTTTCTCCTTCTCAAGATTCCGGATTTCACTTTTGAACCGCCAAGTCTCTTGAGTGCGCTCTTTCTTCAACTGGTCCAGCTCATTGCGCAGGTCGATCCTCTTCTGGATTTCTTCTCGAATGCGCTCCTCCTTCTCTGCCAACTTGTGATGGCCGTTCCCAATAAATTTAAGCTTCTCGGATTTCTCCTGGGATCGCTCCATCAAGTTCTACAAAGTAGAGCATATCAATTATCACCACTCAAAGAGAGACAGGGGATGAAGAAAACTTCTCGAGGAAGATCAAAACTTATGGTGGTGAACTCGTAGAAGTCCTTGAAGACCACATTGATTTGTTTTTTCTTATCAGCGGTCAGATACGGGCCATCAATCAAGTCTGCCGTGATGGTGTGTTGCCAGCCGTACGGTGTCACCAGCAGATCATCCTTCTCCGCTGCATCCGCGCAGGTTCCTGACGCGCCCGCGGCACCAGCATCCTCCGTGCCAGGGCCCTCTGTCCCCGTGGCCTCGATGGTGCTGGTGCCAGGGCCCGAAGTACCCGCGGCTTGGGCGTCATCTGCGCTGGATTCCCTAGGCAGCTCGCCTGCCACTTCACCCGCATTCACTAGCCGAGCTATTGGCAGATTGGTACTGGGAGACGGAGGAGGCAGGATGGGCTCACCTTCGGGTTATTCCGGTGTAGTGGTCTCCACCTCCACTCGCTCCGGCTCGACTTCTTTCTCTGCCTCGACATTGGTGGCCGGAGGAGGGGGAGGAGGAGGAGGAGGAGCATTGCCAGTCTCCAACGCTGCAACATCTGCTTCTTTCCAAGACTCGGGGGCTTGGGCAGCCGGGGCATCGTCAGGCTCCCCCAAGTCCAGAGCAGAGGAACGACTGGACAAAGGACAGTGATATCAACTACTCGACAAGATCAATTACAAAACGATACAAGTTTAAGTACTCGAGACTTACGTAGAGGATCTTTTGGTCACCACTTTCTTCAGTTTCAGAAGCCGGGGCCCCCGAGCACTCGACTTCCCCGAGCTGTCAGCAGGCTCCTTCGATTGAGCCTCCAGGGCACTCATCGGGGTCGGGTCGCTGGGGCTCGGCACAACGTCAACAGCAGAAGGGTCCGCTGCACTAGGCTGAACGTCGACTACTGGTGCAGCATCTTCCCCGGAAGGGCCTGACTTTCCACCGTCCTGTGAACGCTTGGACAGGGGGAAGGCGGGCGGACTGCAACCAGAACAGAGGAAAACTTAGCAAAGAACATCAACACTGCAACAAGAATGGTACTCGAGGACATTTCTTACCTCAGGTTGTCGTCTGACAGATCAACAAGGGTGAGCTTCCGCTTCCTCACACCCACCCGCGCCTTGGTCGGGTGGGTCAGAATCTCCATGCTGCTGCCCGCTTCCTTGCCGTATTTCTTCAAGATAGCTGTAAGAGGAAGATCGTCGTCAGAATGTGTCATTTCTTCATCGGTTAAGGGCATCACAATCTAAACGACTGGTCTTGAGCTCCTGGAACGCACTTGCCTTGAGGGGATCCACCCGAGGCAAGTCTGGATTAGGAGCAGGACAATGGTACAGCCCAGTGTGCCCTGTAGAAAATAACAACAACAAGTCAATATTCGGTGATACTTCACAAATTTTGCAAGTAATAGACAGACAAATTACTCACCGGCGCCGGCAGATTCACCGCACTGAAAAGCTTTGGGAAGTACAGAACCGTGTTCGCATCGAGTAGTACTCGGCGAACACGGTCAAGAGCCGTCTGCGGAGGAAGAACTTCTGTGGAAAGGCGAGAAGGAACGTTACTCCCTAAGTACTCTAATCCAAATCTATACCTTGTCTGCAGTGGCATGATACGCCTCTTGTACATGGAGGCCATGACAGACACACCGGTCACACCTGCTTCCTTCTGTTATCTAATTAGCTCGAGCAGTTCAGTGACTTGCAGCATCTGGTTGGAATTCAACTTCTCGTTCCACTCGGGCCTCCACACTGCCTTCCCTGGAGTTCTCTCGGGCAGTGCAGGTGGATGGTTTCCAATGTAGAACCACAGGGACCTCCAACCCGAGTGGTTTGTGGGGAGTGAGTACTCGATATACTCCTTCCCCTTCCCCTGCTTGAAGTGAAGTCCGGCTCCGCCAACAAGGTACTGTTTCTCTTCAGATGGTTGTTGGCAGAGGTGGAAGAAGTAGCGGAAGAGATCAAAATGTGGCTCGATGCCAAGGAAAGCTTCGCAAAAATGAACAAAAATGGAGAGGTGGATGATGGAGTTAGGGTTGAGATGATGGATCCGAATACCCCCAATGATAAAGAAGGCCGCGGAAGAAATCAGATGTGGGGAGGGCCAATCCCCTTTCAACAAAATGCTCGAAGAGGATAGTTTCATCTACATCTTCTTGTGAAAAAAATTGGCGGAAGGAAGGTTTCCACTGATCCTTTACCTCCGGTTGAAGAAGACCTTGAGCAACCAAGTTAAGAAGATCAGCACGGGTGCACTTACTTCTCTCCCAATCACCGGTGGTCGACTCCTCCTTCTTCCCCTTGGACGCCGGTTTCTTGTTGCCCATCTTGAATGTCACAAGTTGCTTCACTCGCATGCGCGCGGGGGCTTCGAGAGAGGGGCGCAAGGACTCACTGGTGGAGAGGATGGCTTCTCCGATTAGTTTGGCTGGGGATGGAGGACGGGCTCAAAGGGGCTCTCGAACCCTAGATCTAAAGCAACTGGCGGCGCAGGAGGGTGAGAGAGCGAAATGGCTAAGGCAAAAGGTGAGAACCTTAGAGTCACCGCACGGTTAAATAGCCTGCGGGTAGGCCCAGATTTACTGTTCAGAAGCCGAAGAGTTTTCTCCCCAAAAAAGTGCGTGATTTATTTTGAGCGGTTATTTGGGAAGAATTTTGGGGAGTTTATTTGATTAACCATTTTTTCAGGGACCTTATCCCGAAAGAAGGGGTTTTTCAAATTTTGAACCAATTGATTTCCAAAATAAACCTTCAAGGCAGATTATGCACTCTTTGCACACATTTTGTACATAACACTGTTCAGTATGCCACGTTCTTTTGGATCCTCTTTTCCAAATCTCGGGATTTGGATTCAAGGCTCGAGGGCTGCGAGACACGTGTCATCGATGGCTTATTTTTCAAAAATATTTGGAAGATAAGATGAAGATTCAAGAATAGTGGGACCCTCAGCCTGAGTCTTCGATTCAACCTAAGGCTCGAGGGCTACTCCAATGGAGTGCGATTTGCATCACACCCCATAGAAAGAAAAGACTTGAAAGTACTCGGGGCTAGAGCACCTCACAGCCTCGAGCAGCCAAGGAAAGTACTCGGAAGACATCTTCAAGACGGAGTTTCAGCAGAAACCAAAGGATGACTTCAAGAAGTACTCGAAGCCTGCAGTACTCGGCTATGAAGAGCTCGGGGGCTTGTCGGACCCGGGGCAACAGGACTGCACGCGTGGCGTAGAACATTTTAGAGTAAGGGGTGGGGCATGTCCCATACCTTATCCATACTGTAAAGTACTCGTATGTAAGTACAATTAGTCGGTATAGAAGGAAACTACCCGAAAGTACTCGGTTAGGACTCCTAAACTCGTACCAGCGAACCTGTCTAAACCCTTGTGTTCCTTGCACCATCGAGTTCCTTTTCTCGGCGACACCCTGACCACAAGTCTACTATCTTAGGGTATCCCTATGTAGGCTTGCCGGAAAAACACCGACAAAGCACGATCAAGAAAGGGTCCTACCGGACGTCGGTAGTGGAAACTCGAGGAACTAGGAAAAACCATCAGAATTGAACTGCCAGACAGATTATCCGGTAAAAGAAAGGACTGGGATACGGGACTTACAAGTGACCCCGTAATTGAGGCCAACCTAAACACAAAGAGACCCTACATGACAACGGTCATGGATCGAAGGGTAGCAGGATACCCTCAAAGACATCGAGACCCGAGCAGCCAAACCTCCTGCCCTACTAGGCAAGAAGTAAAACCAAGATGAGATAGCGGAATTTACCAAGGACCATCATGATCAACAAAGATCAGCAGATCCCTAGTTTTGTTCCAGTTTCAGAAGATACAAATGCCATTGGTACCTGGAATCAAGAATTACAGCGACCGTTGAAAGCAACCTCGTCCATCCTGGGACGACTGAGGGTACCGGCAACTATGGAATTACCCGAGAAAGGCAAAGACACGAAGTAAAGAAGTCAAGCCCGCAAATGCAAGAGTTAGAGCTAAAGGAGTTGATTTCCTTTGATACGCTACCTAGAACATTGAGAAGGACCCATTCGTAATACGAGTGGGATTTAACGATGACCTTGTCGGATGATGCTAGAACTGAATAAGAATCTCTCAAGATATGCTACACCAGCGAATGGGCGACGCCAAGTTAACCTAACAGCTGGTATGGAGTTACGGATGCCAAGAAGTTTTCCACGCGAAAAGTACACGACCTAAACATGGACAATTCTAATCCTAATATAGGATCTTAGGAATATTCATTTGGAAGCAGAGACAAGGCACATGCCCCGGATGACGAATACTCTGTGGGTACGTTGAGCATCACTTAAGGAACACGAAGCGAACCCCTGAATCTTTGGAATGGAGCTATCCTAGCCCACTAAGTTTACAATAGAGATGTAACAGTGCTTAACCATCGAAAAAACACAAGGAGCCTGAATGGCTCGGGAAGAGAACACACTCATCCTTCAACCTGGATGGAAATATAGATACAAGGATGTAAGGCTATATGGATAAGCACCAAACTAGAAGCAAGCATGAATAGGAGGCCGGACCAACCCGGCGAAGGATGAAGTAAAAAAGGAAATCCCGACTCAAGGATAGACCTAGAACCCAAGTCGAGGAGTAAGACGCCCCAAGAAAAAGTGATAAACTTATAGGCTAGTGAAAGCTGGAAACGACAAGGTGAGCGAAAGAGAGGGGCGTACTCATAGCTTTGTTGCCCAGGGGGATTGAACAAATGAGTGAGCAAGTTGTGGAGAACCAAGAATGAGGAATCGAGGTTCTTAGCCACGTCATTTTGTAGACGGAACAATAGTTGGCATAGCCGCGAAGTTATGGAATATCGGATGCAAGAACAAACTCCAGGCAAGAGCACTCTACCTGGAATCGAGCCACCTCAACAAGACCTCGGATTGGAGAGCGAAGTTGAGAACAAGTACGAAGTGCATGCCTCAAAGCACGAAGATGTACTAAAAGCATTGGAATAGCTAGGAGAACCCGAAAAGGGGGCTACCAAAACCTTGGAATGGACAAATAATCGGAAACGGAGTATATACTAGAAGCCCCGTTGCCCTAAGAGGAATAAGAAAATAAGAACATGATTTTGAGTAAATAGGGACGGGAATATAACGTGTCCACCCCCGCCTTATAATTGGGTAATATCGAGGGGCCAAATCCATGGGTCTAGAGCCAGGAATAAATTGTAATTGCTTGCACAAGTTATCAAGACCAGAATGGGGCTATTGCTTAGAGCTTCTATTTTGGAAGAGGAGTCAAAATGGAAAGAACCAAGGGAATGCCGAAGATGCACTGACGGTGAGGACCTCAGAACATGACCAAGTAGGAGCTGACGTAAATTGGATTCTAATACGATTGCGACATTTGGTAAAACCTGCAGAAACTTGACAAGAGTATGCTAGAAATAAGCTTTAGGAATACGCTCAAGTTGGGAATGGATAAAAAAGACACCGCCTTTGGGACGCGGTAACCATAGGAGACGTATGACCCTCACCCTTCGAAACCCTAGGAAGCCTTTAATCTCGGGGACGAGATTCTTGTGAGGGGGGAGTCGGTAACATCCCGGTTTTTTTCCGGAATGTTATAAGACAAAAAAATAGTGAATTTTAAAAACTTTTTGTGTGGAAGTGACCGTAGCTAGAGTAACATAAGGTCGATCACTCTCTTCGCCCCAAAATTCCTAGAAAATAAAAACTTTGGATTAAATTAAGGACTAGAATATTGTTAGAATGTAGTATTTGGACCTTAATCGGATTTATTGCTCTGCCTTGTTTATTGATTTCCATTTTTAAATTTATTTTGGCATTCGGTGGATTTCAAATTTGATTTGAATCAATAAAATTTGAAATCCAATGCTAACTAGCCCAAACCAAATCTCTAACCCAAACCTCCCTAAGCTCAACCCAACTAGCCAGCCGGCTAGCCCAGCTGGCCATCGAAACCGGCCCAACACTGTCTGCCCTACCAGCCCAACCCAGCACGCCAGCCAAGGGCAGCACAGCCCAGCTGGCCCACCGCCACTGCCTTATCCCCTCACCCGCCGACACCCGCTAACCGTCCGGCCCCACCTGTCAGCGGGCAC
The DNA here is from genome assembly GCA_032594955.1 of Panicum miliaceum. NCBI lineage: Eukaryota > Viridiplantae > Streptophyta > Magnoliopsida > Poales > Poaceae > Panicum > Panicum miliaceum. Next base: position 7,308,425 of record CM064060.1, on the reverse strand, counting down.
TGTGTGCCTTTCCTCTTCCTCCCAACGCCCCTCACACCCGCGCCTCGCCTCCACGCGTACCGCACCGCCCCCGCTACCGGACAAGAGGCCCCAACGGCCTCTCTGCTCTCGCCTGCGTCACCCCTGCCACCGCAAAGCCCGCCACGAGATGCGGTGCCCTGTTCCCCCGCGTCGTGCGCCCGTGAACCCTAGCACCGCGCGGCCAGATGCTCACCGCATGTCCCGATCCGGACACCGGCCAATCTTCGGCGTCCGTGCCGAATCGAACCCTAGAGCGCCCTATGAGTGCACCCAATCAGCCGCCGCCGCGAACCCTTGGGCCAATTAGGGTTTCCCCTCGCAGCCGCCACCACCAATGAAGGGAGGAAAGAAACGGAAGAGGGAGCCGAGGAAGAAGAAGAGGGAGAGAGAGAGAGAGAGGAGGAGCGAGACGGCAACCGGGGGACTCCACCACGGCCACGACAAGGAGGAGGACCTGCCCCGAGCTGGAGCTGCACAGGGACCAGGAGGGGGTAAGAGCAGAGGAGTCGGGCCACCGTTCGCCAAGAGGAGGGGCGCCACCGGAGCTTCGCCGCGCCTGTGCCCGATCGGCGACACAGACGCAGCGGCTCGGCAATGCACAGCCTTGCCTCGCCACGGCATCGACACCCCGCTGCATCGCCTCCTTCTTCCTCGAGCCGCCAGGTAGACGTCGCCGCCGCTCCCCATCTTCCCCGTGCTGACGACGAGTCCGCCGATGAGCCATCCAGTATGTAGCCCCCTAGGAAACCTACCCCTCTTTTTCTGCAGGAACCTTGCGCCGCCGTCATTGCCCTACAGCCCGCCGTCGCACACCCATCGTCGTCGCTCGTGTCGCGGCCCTTGAGCACCAGGTGCTCGCGGGCACGCGCGTGCGCGCCATGCTGGTCGCAAGGCCGTGCCTTGGACCCTTCGCACCCACACCAAGCAGCCCTACCGTGTTAGCCAGCCGAGCCTACCCGACCTGGGCACCGGCCGTGCCGCGGCCCTGGAGTTCCAGGCGCCCGCGCGCACGTACACGCGCCTCGCCGGGATCAAAAGGACCCAGCGTGGCCTATCGCTTCTAAACCCGTGCCGCCTAGTCTTGGCCTTGTCGCGCGTGCCGCCGCCACGCCGCGACCTAGGAACCTGTGCGCGGCCTCGGCCATGCCGTCACCCGCGAGCGCCCGAGCCCATGGCCCTGACCACACATGGCCACCTTGCCTCGCTGTTGCCTTGCCTCACCGCCGCCGTGCCGCCTCACCTCGCCGCGGTCCTGAACCGCTAGGCGCCCACGCATGCACCACCTACCTACCCTCGCCTCGTCGCGTTTTACTCGCCACGAACTCACCACCGTCACGACGTCGCGTATGGGCTGCGCCCAGGCCCTCCACGACTTTTCGTCGAACACCTGCCGGACACAGGCACACACAGCCTCCACACCCACACACACCCTAAACCACACACACAGATCCGCACTGGATCGGCACGACCACACCCGATCTGGTCTTGGACCGACAGGCGGAGCCCAGCTGACAGTAGAAGAGGACGACGCCGACGGGTGGGCCAGCCATGTCAATGAGAAGATGAAGAGCGGAGGAGGAGAGACGAAGACCATGTGGCCCGGCCTGTGAAGCCGTTCGAGCCGGCCTGCTACGCGACCAGCCGAGCCGAGCCAGCCACGCCAGCCCACGAGCCGTAACCCAAGTCGGCCTGCTACGCCAGCCGTCCCGTGAGCTGAGGACCAAAAACAGGCCGAGCCGGCCTGTTAGACGCCCTGTTATCCCAGCTGGCCTGCAAGCCGCCGGCCGTGCTAATCCGTTGAGTCGTCTGCGCCGACCCACATAGCTGAGCCAAGCCAAGATTGGGCCGCCGAGCCGGCCCAATAACCTTTCAGCCCATGACCCTGAGGTGCATGACCCTTTTTTCTTTTGTTACCCAGACCTGACACGTAGGACCTACTTCCCGCTGAGACCCAGTCACTGACCAGTGGGACCTAGCTGACTGTTGACCACGTTTACCATTGACCCGGTCAACGTTGACCGAGTCAACACTGATGTCAGCATGGGCCATGCTGACGTCAGCCTACCCGGACCCCTGCTGACGTCAACAGGACATGTAGCACTCCCTGGTGCTGCCACGTAGCTGACTGTGTGCTTTTTCTTTTACGAAAATCATTTATTATTTAAAATAATTTAACCGTAGAAAATTCAAAATAAATTAACCGAACCTCCGAAAATTATGAAATCAGTTTCATAATTCTTCTAAAATCATGATCTACCCAGTTGCATAGGTTTTGTTGTGATTTGGATATTTGAGAAGCTTTATGCATTTTTTGCACTTTGCCCCTGTATTTATACATAATTATGATAGGTTCTTGCAGAAAAAGCGACTACTCGGACGAGCAGAAGACCCCGGAGAACTTCTTGGATGACCCCAAGATCCTGGAGGACTTCCCGGACGACTAGAAGACCCCGGAGGACGACTTAGACGACTAGAAGACCCCGGAAGAACAACGAAGAACCGCCAGGTTCACACCCATCTGCGATTGAACACCCATTAGGCATTGCTTGCTAGTTATGCTATGCATTACTATTGCCATGACGAGATGAACCTGTATGGCCCCTTTCATTACCTGAACTCCTTGTTGTCCTACACACTATTATATATATATATTTGAGATGCCTTGCTATGCTTGCATGTGTATGTGTGGGATATGGTGATTTAGTCTTGGCGTGAGTGGAGATACACTTCTGAGGAGTTGAAGATTAGGACTTTAGCAGAGGCGAGCGAATTAACTTGATCTTTAGATCAAGGGCTTGGGGTGTGTGTTGGGCACATCCTATGGAGTGCTTGTTGCGGGCACATGTCCTTGTGGACGGTTGGTCCTTTGTGGACGTTGGAGGAGTAGAGAGCTATACCTGTGATGGGTGCCATCAGCGGAACGCTGCGTCGGATACGCCTTGTCACGAAGATGCTCGCCTCAGCCCTTAAGGCCCGAGTTAGTGGACCTAGAGAAGAAACTATGTTAAACGTGCACGCCACTTACCCCTAAATGGGGAGGGATTCCAGCCATCTCTAGTAGTGTAGTACCAGGACTGTAGGAGTCGTGTGTTAGAAGGGGGCGAGTCGGGCATGCCCATGAGGAATTCGGGGTGCACCGGACCCGATCGGGGTTTCCGATCCAGCCTTTGAGACTTTCGAGACCAATTGGCCAGGTTAGAGATTCACAGTCTCGGGGCAACCTCTCGCGGGAGGAAGCACCCAAACCCAGGAAAGCAGGATGGTACCGTAATAGCTAGGGAGTCATGGTTGTGAGATGTGTCTCAATCAGCTTGCAACCGATTTGCATCTCGAGTGGGTACAGGTGTACAAGCTCTGCAGAGTTAAAACTATACGTATAGCCGCGTCCTCGATCATGGACATTCTCTAGATCCGGCTTCGCTTCCATAGAGTAGTGTTACTCATATTTCTACCTCCCTCTAGTGATGATATTCCTGCCTGGGGGCAGTTGAGGTGCGAGGAGTGGGAGTTCTCGCACCGACTTGGTGGGTTTGGAAGAAGTGTGTTGAACCGGGAGTCCGGGATGCCGGAATGGCCCGTGTTCGGAGTTTGGATGTTGGTGATATTTCTTATGATGCTGCTTGCATAGGAAAACCTCAGTCTTACCCGTTAGCTATTTTATATATCTTTTGCATCCACTTAAAGCTTGAATACGGATGGTGACGTGAACCTATCCCACTCCTTGGGGATAGTTGGTAGATGCAGGGTTTTACCTGATTCGCGATTTCGACATCAACGGATGAATCAAGAATGGCTCGTGCTTTGCTCAAGATGCTTGTGGGGGAGTGCTTCGCCAAGTTGAAGGACGGCCCAGAAGATTAGCTACCGCTTCTGACTTCTATTTGTTTCCCCTTTAGCCCAATGGGCTTGTACTGAAAAAACCCGTAATACAATCCTTCGGATTATGTAATAAATAACTCCATGTATGAACTTATTTGTTGTATGATTATGATATTCGACTGAGATGAGTTCTATATGTGATAGCTACTGATCCAGGGACTATCACGATGATACAGACATTCGGGTTCTCTTTTCCGAAAACCCGGTTCGTTACGGCCACCCTCTACCACAGTTGATGCTAAACACTACGACAACAACACCCCAACATCCATCCTTTCCCTACCGCTGTCCACCGCCACCACGATAGGAATGTGTGACGGGTGCCACCCTCCTCCACCATCGGGGCCTCCGGCCTCCCTAACAATCCCTCTATATCCGAAGGCTAACAGAATCCAGAAACCCCGAATGCCAACCAAAAACTCAAACTCACCGGAGTTAATGGAGGTCACCGGACATGGAGAAGAAGAGACAAGCACGCCGGACAAGAAGGGGGCTTGCTAGAGAAAGAGAAGCAAAATTTGATAGATGTCTAAAAAAAATCTATCGACTGATGAATAGCTTAATTCAATTAATATTGGCATGTTGCGAATTGTGCCTACACACCTAGCTCACACATGTAATTATTTTTAGTATACCAATGCACCATAATGAGCCCCGATGTTGGGTACCTCGTGCGTTCAAAATCTATTTTTAATAGGTCTACGTAACCTCCTAAACTATTCAAACTCGTCTACATAGCCCCCTAAACTATAAAATAGGATATTGAATACCCCAAACTAGTTAAAACCATCTAAATAACTTTATGAGCAGTTTTGAAGGGTGGTTTTGCTGTCGTGGCGTATTACCTGGACACTAACATGGCAGTGACTCAATGAATGACATGTGGATCATCCTCATCAAATAAAGAGAGGTCAACATTGACATCTTGTTCTTAGATGTGCAAAAAAGAGGGTCTTCGTCTTCAATGTCCCGACTGCCTTGGAGGTAGCATATTGTTTAGCCTACATAGGTACTTTGGTTAAAGGGTGGAACATGCCATAAACACAAGTTTTTCCATGTCAGCACGCCGCATTAGCAAAACCGCTATGTAAAATCACTTAGAGGGTTACTTAAACGGTTTTGAGTGTTATATACTCAGTTTAATATTTCAGGGGATTAAGTAGATGGACATCAATACTTTAGGGATTCTATAGATTTATTACATTAAGATGGGTAATAAACCTGCTGCTCACACAAAAATATGATGGGAAAAAAGACGCGGCCAAAAGGTATGCATACTTTTTTACTGGAGAAAAGGTATGCCCACTTGGAAATTAATTTAAATGCATACGCTTGCAGATGAAGCAATAATATAGAAGAGGAAAGTGCTCTATCAATAATGGAATAGGCAGATATCACAGCTTGTAATCGTGCGGAATGCTGGGCCGGCCATGCACTTTCTCCCTCGCCTCTCTAATATCGGCGGAGCGAGGCAGCACGGTTTGTGGGCCGAGAGAAGCTAAGCCCCAAGGAATCTGATCCATCCAACTTTTTTTATTTGTCAACAATTGTTATTATTGGCTGGCTGGTCACCATCGATTGCTTATTGCTCTCCACGACCTACCGCATGCCCGCATCTCTGTGTTTATGCACAGTAGATAGATATATAGTAGCATAGCATGGTTCTTGGTGCTGCCATGCATATAGTGATTCCATGTTTGAAATTGGACACATGCACGGAGCATGCACGCAGCATGCATGGAGAGGCTACTTTTGCCAGACAAAGTCCTCAGGAAAAGTCTGCCCGACTGGGGGTTTTAAAAACAAAAAGATATGGGTGCAGGTCATCACGTGAGATCTTCAGTCCTGTCTCTGCATACATGCATGATGATCCTGGCCGGGCTATGCTGCTGTATCATCGCCGGCTGCCGCAAATAGTAGTTTATTTACACTTTATAAACCAGATCAGGAGGTACGGTACAAAGTGACAATACGAGCAATAGCGCTGCTACCTGACAAAACAATGGATCTTTTCTCGAAAGGGAACAAACTAATGAAATGGCGAGCCTGTTCGACGGCATCCTTTGATTTTGCCCTGTAGAGAATGCGACTTCTGGGGCAGTACGTGACGGTTCTTGTCTCTTCTGTGTGGAGTAATTAACTTTGATATGTTGTTCTACACATCATATGTCTAAAAGTTAAAACTATTTCCCTGAAATATTTAGTTTTAGTAGTCCTTAGCATTTCTCAGGTACGGAGGCCAACAGCCTTTTAAGTGTGTGTGTGTGTGTATCTTTAACCTTTTCCAATAATTTCAACAAATTGCGAACAATAATGCATGCCATTCCCAACAAAATGTTACCAATAACTACGGAAGATAACTACCATAAGCTACTCACGGACTGTTTGCCATTTTTAGAATAAAACTTGTTGAGAAAGATTTCTGCTCATCCATCTTTCTATCACGTCGTCCTCGTCCATTTTTTTTTTTGTGAACACGGCTGTACCTAGGAGTGTGACACTAATACGTTATTGTTCATCTGAGGGTAATAATGCGAGTCCCTGTGCTGTTCCTGTTGGTCCCCAACAAGAAACACGACCAGTAAGGATAAGCCACGCGCGCACATTGCATTGTCTGCTACTGGTATATGGAGAAATGGGGGGAAAATAATATGACTTGTGGCCTGCTGGACCGCACACAATAGCTACTCAGATCGATCACTCACACACTGCACGGCCGCCCTTGCTGGATAACCAGACCCTGCAGACCTGCCAAGCGTGCATGTGCAATGTTGCATCTGTGTTCCGTATCTGGTTTGAGAGAGAGACATAGCCCTAAAAGATAAAGAATGGATAGATCGAAGTCACGAGAACCACTGCAGAAAATATTAAATTTATTCCTTTGTTCATGTCTGCTGTCTGGATATCTGCTTTCTATGCTAGCTCCTCACGCACTCCTCTCCAGCTTCACGTGCATGAGATATGGCTGGGGTTCCCGACTCCAATTATTTCAACATGAAACCGCATAGGCCACTGCTTCTTCGCGTGGTTTGTGAGAAATTTCTATCTTGAATTTCAGACTCGTAAGGAAGAAGGCATCTTTACAGTTACACTACCGCAGTGCCGTACATTGCTATAGGTAATATAAATTTTACCCGGATCTACATGAGACCACCAATACAGCTTTATGCTCTCACTCTGTGTACATGTTGTGCTGTGATAGTATGAGCCATTGATTGTTTGGGTTCCGATTGGGATTCCGATTGATTTGTCCGGTTTTCGATTAGAATTCTGATCGACGGACCAAAGAATCATCATTTGCTTTAGAGATAGAGATACAGATAGAGATAAAAATAGAGATAAAGATTATTCATGATTCCATCTACTACGATTACATACGATAGGCACCAGGGATTTGACCACACGAAGAAGAAGTGGCCTGTGCGATTCGAACTACAATCACAAGTGTTTTTCCGTGTCGAAGAAAAGGTAGATCGGCTACCAACACAGACGATGTGTTACACATGTACAGCTATCTATCAGTTAATCAATCTACACTATGTCAGTATCTATCTATTTATCTACCTATATCTATCGTGTTCTTATTTTGTCGAAGAAAAGGTAGTTTTGATGCGGCCTCCGGGGAAAGAGCGAGGAGCGCGGTAACCGACACCTAGAAAGCTAGATCTCTCTCTATCTCTCTCGAGATATTTTTCTGCCGGCCGGCCGCATGCTGACACGGCCACACGGGCAGCAGAGCTCGCTCGCTTGGTGCGCGTGCGTCTGGTGTATGCGTGAGGTGTCGAACGAGTGGTGGACCCTTGGACTGCGACCCACCGAAACAGATCGAGACTAGCGAGATCGAGGCGGATGGAGGATGCATGGCCATGAGCCTGACGCTCGGAGCGGCTGCGACCACAGGCAATTCGCGATCAGCTGCTAGAGAGCTTTATCATGGCTACAGCTAGCTGATGACCGGGGTTGGCCGTACGTCACGCCGGCTTTCGTCACCGGCGCTACGCATGCAAGCCGCGGGCGGCGTGCGTGTCAAGTGATGACGCGCGGGCCAATGGCCCAATAAACAGAGACGCTCGCTGCTCAAAGCTAGCTAGATCTGCTCTGTGAAAATATCCCAGGGCCGGATAATGCAAACATGCATGCTGCCCCTAGCTACTAAAGGCTTCTCATCGTCCTATGCGAAAATACGATTAAGCGAGTATTAATTTGCACAACAACTCCTGCGGAAACGTCATTTCTACAGGCACATGAGGTTAAACCGGCCGGCCACCTAGCTATGGAGATCGACGTGTGCCAACTGTCTCTCAAAGTGGTTCCATTATTTATTTCCTCTGAAAATTGATTTTGGCAATGAATGAAGTAGGTAATAAGCAGGGTTTGTGCAAGGTGAGAGATCCTAGGTTTAAGTTTAAGTCGGGCATATTTCGTACAGAAAGGACATATGACTTGCCAGGGGCGGACCTAGCAATCGATAAAGACTAGGACCTTAACTATGGATTGGGTTGTATATATGCCTCCCTTATCGATGGATTGGGCTGTATGATTTTGGGCCTAAACTAACTGTGATAGTGGATATGTTAATGGACCACGACTAAGGCCACGACCCGGGTGGCCCTAGTGGCAGGCCCGCCACTATGACTTGCGACTTGCGATTTCGCGCACAAGGAGACACGGTTAAATGGATGTGAGCATCCTTTTCCATTTTGTGTGCCTATGATTATCATTTGCAGTCCACTTAAGGAATCACCTATGGTAACATTTTTCTTGTTGGCAGTCTCTTTTGCACCCATACAAACCATCAATTTCTATGGTCCAGTGGCTAAAGATTTATATAAAGTAGGTTACGGTCCACCTGTGGAAATCATTTTGTAGAAGTGAATATATAATAAGATCGAGTAGAAAAGCATGTGAGATAACGGTGGATGATCTGAGAAAGGGCTAAGATTTGGCCCATATTCACTAAAATATAAACCTCCTCGATCGGGAACATCATGTTTTTCCGACACAAGAGAGTATTAGTTTTGAAAACTTTCCTCTAAAATATATACACCTAACAGTTATAGTTAGCTTGTTAGGTTGCGGCCGGTACGGTGAACCTTCCCGATCTATTTATTAAAAATATAAAAAATATTGTGAAGTGCACATACATAATCCTCTCATTGAAGGGAAGTAGAACCCAGATGGTTATTAGACGATTTCTAAAATAGGCAACTAGGATTCGAACCCTCATAGTGCCATCGTCATTAGAACTTCAAGGATAAAAATTAGCCAAACGTATTAGTTATTAGAGAGAAAATTAGCCCCTAGGATGGACACGCGGGCTGTTCTAGCCTCTAGCCCCTTCCCATGCATAATTCTCTCAATATATATATCTACAGTAGTACCCCCATCCATAGACAAGGCTGGAGGATGAAGTGCGGCACACACATACATTTCCTTAATATATTATTCTAGGTCTATGGCTGATGATTGGCGCAGTTGCTCTCTATAGGCCGGCTATATATATCTGGCTCCTACTTAAGTCCTTATCCGTTCGCACCACCATTAGTTGAGTTAGGTTAGCTCGGCCACTTGTTCTTCCTCCTCCAATTTTCTGGCAGCTGTTGCCTGTGTCAACGTCCATATGTGTCCCCATATGTTCATACGTATGTCACAACTCATGTTTTATATATGCCTACAAGCCTGCTCCATTCTGAACAATTGACCTGCCTTTGTATGCATTTAATTTGCTGTGGCCTTTAATTTTGAGACCAGCTAGCAAGTGGCCACTTCCGCCTCTCCTTAGTTCTCATCTCAGTGGTGCCTTGGCACAGATCTAGAGTAAGAATAAAGGGCTGAGGCTGAGAGGGTTTGGGAGGGATCAATGGAGATGGGAGCCAAGAAGAAGAGCAGGAGCAGCGATCCTGCAAAAACGGCAGGTAATAAGAGAGGCAGCACGAGCAACAACAACGGCACAACGACGATGCCGGCGGTGGAGAGGAATGAGATCGAGAGGAATAGGCGGCAACAAAATGAAGAGCCTCTGCGCCAAGCTCGCCTCCCTCATCCCCAAAGACTACTCCAGGGTGAGTGTGGTGTGTGGTGGCCACTGGCCACCACTGACGACTAATGGCGACTTTATTCTGACGACGCAGGATTTTTCTGTTCATCGATCAGTTTTACTATTCATATTGAAGTGTAACTGTTTATAAGTTAGCTCGTTTTGAGTAATAATCGGTCAATGCTAAGTGCCAAGCTAGTGGTTGTTACTAGAATTGTTGTTTGTTGAGCTTGTTGAGAGACCTACTTCTGACTCTAGTTACACATCAGTACTTCTCTCTCCACATGAAATATTATTATTGGAAGCAATTATTGCAACCGACACAATTTGTTTTCTAGGCATGCATGTCGTGTAGCACTATTTTCCTTTCTATTGTGGTGTGCTTTTGGTCCGCAAAAAAGTATTTAAAATACGTTAACGTTTCAATTCAGAAGATTGAGACAACCTGAAGATAGATAGCGCTATTAATTGCGTGCATGTATGATAAGTACAGGACGCTATGACCCAGCTGGGAAGCATGGACGAAGCGGCGGCGTACAACAAGAAGCTCAAGGAAAGGGTAGACGAGCTGCAGCAGAAGAGGAGCTCGGCGCAGCTCATGGCCGCTGGCACGAGGGGAGGAGGAGGAGGACGTAGCGCCGCCTCAACATCGGCAGCGAGCGGCGGCACGAGGTCGGAAGAAGAAGCCGCCGCCGAGGAGGCCGCGGAGGCACCGGTGGTGGAGGTTGTGCACCACCATGACGGGTCGAGCCTGGACGTGGTGCTCATCAGCAGCGTGGAGCGGCCGTTCAAGCTGCACGAGGTGGTCACCGTGCTGGAGGAAGAAGGCGCCGAGATCATCAACGCTAACCTCTCCGTCGCCGGCCGCAGAGTCTTTCACACCATCCACTGCCGGGTACGCGATAATTCTTCTACTAATCTTTTAATTTTGTATATTCAATATAATGCATGCTGCTTCAATTCGGTCTCGCCCTAATCTTAAAGCAACAGATGTCTCTCGAACATTGCAGATAGACCCTGTTAGCAGCGTAGGAATTAATCAACTTTCAGGAACAGTTAGTAGTGGACGCTTCCAGTTCCAGTGTCCAGCAGTGCCTGCGTGCTGGAAAGCGTATTAATAAAATAATACGTGTCAATATAATATCATATCAAAATGTATTAAAAAATAATAATGCTTTATCCTAATAAAAAATACGAATGAGCAATAATACAGCGAGCATGCATAAGAGTAGTGGTGCAGAAGGTTCACATAATAAACATCGCTTTGCATGGACATTTTTTCTCTCCGTGTAGAGAGGAGGAAAAGAAGAGTACAGGAAAAGACACATGAGATGGACCCGTCAGTTATATGTGCATGATTCACTGTAAATTTTTTGGATGAGATTTATAGTAGCAATTTTCAATCGAAAATCAGAAGGATTAAATATAATCTAATTATGAAACTAATTATATGGATGGACGGTAAATCACGAGACGAATCTATTAAGCATAATTAATCTGTTATTAGAGGTTGTTTACTGTAGCACGACATTGTCTAATCATAGTCTAAATAGATTTAAAAATTCGTCTCGCAATTACACCCGGAGGTTATGAAATGAGTTTTGTCGGTTATCCACATTTAATACTACTAATTAGTGATCAAACGTTCAAAATTACTGTAGCGCTGAAAAAATTTTGAGATCCAAACGCACCCTTAGTCATTTCTGACGGAATGTTTATCCTAGAATTTTAGAGGTGACAGCGATTCTTCCAGAAGGATTGTTTCTGGCATGTTCTCTCATTGCGAAATTTTTCCACTCATTTGTTCTTCTCATTTCTTGTCTCTACCAAATTTTGCTCTACATATTATATACTACTTTATCTTCTAGTTTCTCTCAAGAAAACTTTCTTTACTAAAAAATAAAATTTGCACTTTGCCAGTTTACATAAGCACATATTATATGATAGAGTCCCAGTCCCTCATATGTATGGATGATTTCTAGAAATCAGTGTGGTGCTAAAAAGTTTCAGTTAAATACGGAGTACTCAATTAGTGTGGTGCTAACTGCTATTTTATTAATTAGAAGCTTGCATGCCTGCCTTCTGATATACATATTGCACTTCCTTCCTTTGTGTAACTGCGTGCAGGCCCCAAGAATCGGCATAGAGGTTTCAAGAGTTTCTGAAAGACTAAGAGCATTGGTATGATATGGTATACATATTGCAAAAGTACAAAATTAACCAACAGAGCTCTATTTATTACCGAAGATTTTTCCATGTCTATGGTCCAACACGATGTTCAAATAAATGTCTAGTTCATACCATGCAAAGTTTCAAAAGTTTGCTGTTTGTTTTAGCATAAAGAAAAAATACAAGCTTGATTGCTATAGTATTTTTCAATAATACAATCACGAAAGGAAAAGGAAATATGTTTAAAAAGAAAGAGGAGAAAAACTTATGGTTGTCATAACGTCATCATGATGGAGAATTTTTTTTTTTTGAAATCGAAAGTTTTAATAATTCCAAGATCGTTACATCAAGATTCACTAAATTGTTCTAAACACCCACGATCTGTGTATAATCAGGATACACATCGACCAGGTCAAGAGATCTACAACTTGCACTGTATCCTCACTTAGGACATCTAGCTCCCATAATTTTTTTCTATATTTAATTACGGGCGTTCTTGGTTGCACGCCACCGCAGCAAGCCACGCCGAACATGCGGCACACCACAGCTATTAAATAAAGCTGTTGTTTGGTTGGTTAGAAATTTTGGGCGTGCCACAGCTTTTCAGCTGGTTTGCAGCAGAGTTTTTCGTCACAAATGTGGCGCTGGATTTCCACGCCGCGCCTCTGTCGATCGGCCGTCGCTGCAGGTGTGGCTTGGAAGAACGCGGCCGGAATCCGAGCACACCCTACATCCCCGATGCAATTTTCTTCGGCAGTTTACCAATTCCATCCCTTATATTGCATTCTTGAAAACGGGATGATAGCAGCTAGCGTGTGTGATATGCCGCCGCCTTATCTAACCGATCGATCTCACACACACACACACAGTGCAAGGCCGGGATTCTTCAGTCATGGTACACGCGGTCGCTTTATTTGTTTGTGCATGCACTGACTGGTTGGCTATGGTTCATGAGACACAAGACAGTGACGGTACTGTAGCAGTCAGGGGACGATACGATTCAGGGCGCGCCACCTGGTGTGCCTGTCGGATCATCGATCAGACCACCGCCGGCCCCTTTACTAGTAGGTTCGGTGTCTCGTCATGATCCGGCTGGTGCTGTACCACGTGCGCATGCTCATCCGCTCCTCGCGGATCCTTCTCAGTTCAGTTTCGCGCCGCGTCTACGTTTTTGAGAAATGGCGCCACCGCTTCGGAGTTCGGAGTAGCTTATCGTAGGGATTTCGGTAAAATAAATTCGAAACTAAGCTAACTACTTTCTGAGTTTCAAATTATATATCATTTTGATTTTTCTAGATACACAAAATTATGCATCTAGATTTTTTAAAATAACCTAATGAGTATAGGTTTAGGACGGATGAATTGAAGATGGACTTGTTTATTCTATTTGTCAAGGAAAAAATCGTAAGAAGTGAGAACTGAGAGGGAAAGTTGTTACGGCACGTAAACGTGCGCAATCCGTCCCCGGCCCGCCCATAGATCGTGTTGGCCCCGCCCATGCACTTTCCCTTTTTCCCCTGTCGTCGTCGGATCCAGCAGCCAGCGTGGTCCGTGGGCCGAGAAGATCGATCGAATCCGTCCCGGGCCCCGTCCATCCACCTACCGGGAGTTACTCCACTTTTTAATTGGCCAGATGCTTGTTACTGGCTGGATGGCTAATCACCATCAGCCTCTATCTGTCGCATCTTGACATCCATTTATTTATTTACGGTAATTTTGTAATACCTACATATATAATGCATCTCTATACTATAAATCTATAATAAACACCCGGTACAAGTGTACAATCTATCCGGCTGCTCTCGTGCAACCTACAAAGTTTCATATGACTTGTGTCATTTTCGCCATGTCAGCGTGTCTTTGCATCACGGTTTTCCGTCGTGAAGGGGACATCTTTTCTGGCTGACCAAGTGTCCATGTGCAAAAATTAAAGCAGCAAATTTAAAGGAGGTGAATTGTCAGTTGTTAGTTGCTACTGCCCAATAAGGCGCTAAGCTAATCACCATATTCTTTTCAATAGGAGCTGATCACCATCTGCCGCATATTTAATTACCTCCTTTTTCAACACCTATATTGCACCTTTACGACTTTACCTGATACTGTTGCGTAGCATACTCCTGTGGCTGCGGCTGCTCTTCTGCACGTTCCATCTCAGATAATAATAATATACCATGTGTCCGTTTCACCACGTCATCATCAGATGGCATGATAATTGACCTTTACATTGTCTATACTCAAAGGTATATTTTACATGTGTAGGCTGACCAGGTGTCCGTTTGCGTAACACAAGGAATTTTTGGTAATAATACAGATGGAAAGGATGCGTCAGCATGCAGCTAGCAAAAGCGTACAAATAAATTAGCACGCCACGTATGTTTATGTCACGTGCACCTGCCGAACCGGTGGCTTGCGTTGCATCCCAGCGAAAACAATCAGTTTACCTGTCCACTTGCACCATAAATTATTGCAGTGATCATTGATGGATGTATATATATATATATGATATAACAGTATTCCAAAGAAACACGACCATTCGTCCATGGAGAGTTATGGATAGGATGCGGTTGGAGTCAACCGCACACTAATAAATAAGATCACTCCTTAATTTTATTTACAACATAATTATAATTTATGGTGCCATAGCGCAGTGCGCAGAGCTGGAATAACATAGTACGAAGGCAGCCGTCTGAACGGTCTCAGGAGTAACCTACCTATCTACCTCAACAGTCACCGGACACATTTTGAACATGGCAAAATTGTTGTTGCAGAAGCCGAGGAGCTGATATTATCTACCGCATGGGCAGACGCGTCTCCGATGAGTTGTCGATCACCACTGGATCCTGGCCTGATGCATGAGCCCGTTATTTCCTTTTATTTCACTGACGTTGTTGGGAATCCTAGCTAGCTGCACTAGAGTACTGTATGTATGTACACTCTCTCCATTATAATTCCTGACTTCCGATCAAAATCCTGCCAAACGTTTATAGTTTTGACCATCATCGACGACATAAAAATATTATTCAGTGGGGAAACATAAAACCATATCTGTATAGGTTTGCCTCCAAATGTTCTTTCGTGATCTCGTACTTATTAAATTAATATTGTAACTATATTCCGGTCAAAAAATATTATAACCATATTCTGGTAAGAAAAAATAGTAGTCAAAGATAAAACTCAAACACCATAGAAAGTCAACGACGTTCGTAGTTGGGCAAGCTGATGATCCTCGGGTTGCTGAATGTTCGTATTAGAAGGATCAAAATGGATGAGCACTGTTGCACACTTGCACTAGGATGGTACTCCTACGTCTATACGAACCCACTTAGTATAAATGCTACCTACTAAGTACACAAGAAACACAATCTTAACAGGTCGGTTACATTTGGGTCTAAGTATTTAAATTATTGCACACTAACTTAACTAAGTAATTGCCCAAAATATATAGGAATAAGTTTTATTAAAGGACCTGGTCCGGCCGGCGCTTGTTAGCCGAAAAAATTGGCTGTGCCTCCTGTCTCCGCTGTGTCAAAACAGTCGTGTCGCTCAAGGAGGAAAAAGAAAGCATTGTGTGAATGCAAGAATAATTGGACGCGACTATTATTTGAGCTTCTACGCCCACGGGTCATCGATGCTACAAAAATTTTGTCGTGCGTCGAGTATGATGCCCAAACATCCAAAGTCAAAGGCACCCACAGCCTAGCATACTGGATCGGCCCCTCGGCTTGCTTTTAATACTGTACTGTACGTAGCAGGTGGCTGGCAGGTGGCACACTGTTACTACTTGGACCACGACTGGTATCCACACGCGGTCTGTCGTCTGAGGGGGTGTTCTAATTTTCGGTTGAAAATTGCTACAGTGAATTCCGTTTAAAAATTTTCAAAAACCAAACACATCTGTACTAGGCTATAAGTGTGGCATGCTAATACGTTTCAACGACTTGGCTTGTTACTAGGCCGCAGCTGTGCGTTCCGTACGCGCCTCCACGCAAACTTCTAGACGAAAAGCTAAGCCACGTTATTTCATCCGATTTTTTTCCAAGTCAATTACTTGCTCTGTTCCAAATTGCGGATTGTTTCGGTAAATCTAGATACATAATTCTCTAAACATAATGTTTATCTAGGTGCGTAGCAAAATTTATATATCTAGATTTGCCAAAATAACCTATAATTTAAAACGGAGAGAGTACATATGGAGGAGTACAAACTATATGAGTTTCAAGAAAGGCCAATCAAGCCCATGATATACACAGATACACCACATGTCAAATCGGATAGATGGGTATATATAATTCGAGCATGTAAATCATCACCCTCGGAGTGAAATAGAAAAAGGGGAGAAAGAAAAGGTGAGTAAGAAAGAACATATGCGCAGACGTGGAGTCCTCACTGTCATTTTGGATTCCACTAGCTACCTACGAAGAACTTCGATATGGACCCATCTTTTGACTGTTTCTAAATTCTAATATATTGTAGTTCGCCAACTTGCCCCCCATCGAACGTGATGAATCTCTTTGTCAGCTAGCTTGTCTAGCTATTGTTATTCCATACTCGAGATAGATGCTGATGAGAAGACACAAAAGCAACAAGATGATAGCACATTAAACAAATACTAGTGGCACTAATAATTCGCACGGGCGATGAGCGTGACGGACACGTACGTACGGGGGTTGGAAAGGAACATGCTGAGTAATAAAAGCTAGTAGAGGAGAACTGCGAAAGCTGACGATGATCTGTTTGTTTGCTTTTCTTTTTTCTTCTGCAAATTTGTTCAATTTGATTCAACAGATCGGTGGTAAGAGACGTGCTAGGGGAAAGCTAGGCCACGGTGCATGTATAGAGCACTTGGTGATCTTCACCTCCCGCTCTCACTTGGCTCTGCAGTCTGCACTCATCTGTCTGAAAGAATAAAAAAAAAAAAACTAGTCAGCGCGTGAAACCGCCGGTCTTCTCTGAAACCGCGGTTTCAGCTGCTCATCATCGCTCTCATCAATGTTCCGATTCCCCAACTCCCCGTCCGGCAGCGACTTCCGAGTGGGAACGTGACGCCGAGATCCACCCCTCCATCTCCCTCGCCCTCGGGGCAAAAAGAAAACATAGAAAAAGAAAGGGGAAGCGGAAAGCAACACGCGCACACGTGAGCAGTGCCACAACGTGCCGCAGCAGCGCTGCCTCCCCGCCAGGGGGCCCACACGAAAACGCGCACCCGGGGACGCGACCGGGCCCCCACCTCCCGCCGGGTTGACCGCCACGCCCGTCCGCCCCGTCCGCCCACCGGTGGACGGTGCGGATTGTCTCGGGAGGCCGTCGTCTCCTTCCTCCGTCCACGCCCCGCTTTCCCCTCATCCGTCGGCTCCGCCCCCTGTATAAATGAGCAGCCACCCGCGCCGGGCTCCCAGCAAAGCGAAGCACAACTGCTTATCAACTCAATCAGCTGTCCAGCTCCAGCCTCGATAGCCCTCTGCGCTGAGCTCTTGGACGCCATTCTTGCCAGCCGCATCCATCGCCTTCCACTCCATAGCCGAATCCTGCCATCTCCAGAGTCCAGGCTGAGATGAAGAGCCGGAGGCAGAGCAGCGGGGGCAGCTCGGGCGGCGCGACGGCCGCGGGGGAGGGGAACACGCACAGCGGCGGCGGGTGCAAGCTGGAGAGGAAGGACGTGGAGAAGAACCGGAGGCTGCACATGAAGGGCCTCTGCCTCAAGCTCTCCTCCCTCATCCCGCCGGCCGCCAGGCACGCGTCCCTGCTCTCGGAGGCGGCGGCGGCGTCCGCGTCCAACCCCAACAAGGTGAGACTCCTCTGCTGCCTCGATCCCTCCTCCTCGCTCCTCCCCTTCTCTCGGCCCCATCCGAGCCAGCAGATTTCTGCAGTAATGGCGTCTTGATTCCTCATGTCCCTCCCAGATTTAGAACTAGCCTCATGTCGCGGCTCCGCAAGCGTCTAAACAGCTTGCCAAAACTAGAAGAAAAATGGATAAGAGCAAGAAGGCAACTGAATAGTAATACTGAATCTGCGTTAGAAATGGGAAGGTGAAAAAAGAAACACTGAGGCGTATACATCAGTTACTGACGGCGGCTTGTTCTTCCGAACAAAGATACCAAGTACAGTAACAGAACAGGGTTAATTCTCGTCACCTCAAGTCCAACTCGAGGTGACGAGTGCACAGTAAAACGTCCTCGTTCACCTCAAGTCCACACATTCAGTTAGTTCTCGTCAGGTCGCAATCGGTGCTCCCCTGAAGTTACTCGTTGAAGTCCAACTCGAGTATCAATCTTTCAAAAGTAAAAAATTAAAACAAAGTCATTCGTATTTGTAGCTCTAATAAACTGCAGCAGCCAGAGTTTTTTTTTTTTGGCAGCAAGCAGAAAACATTTACTACTACACAAACCATAGCCTACTACGTGTAAAACAAAAGGGTGAAAAGGGGTATGGACAGGGACTGATGGTTATTACTCAAAAAAATAAAGCAGCAGTGCTGGATCCGTGATCGCCCCACGGATTTGATTTAATTTGATTGGATCGGATCGGTGGAGGCGTGGAGTTGTCCGATGCTTTTGTTATTCCTGCCTGGTTCATGCCCCCTCCGGGACCGGCCGGGTGTCCAATCGAACCCAAGCCCCAGCTGCCGCTGCAGTTCGTCACGTTTCTTTCTTCGGAGAAGAACACACGGAATGCTAGTAGCCCCACTCACCTCCAACAGACCAACACTGAGCTCTCTCTGTTCATTCACCCACGTGCCAAACTGCCACGGATTCATTGGGCTAGGGCTCTCCTAGTCCTTCCCCTCCTCGCTGTCGCCGCGATGGGTGGCCCCCTCCCTCCCCTCGGTGGCCTGCCCCTGCCCGTGGGCCGTGACAGCGACGCGGTTGCTCAGGGGTCACGTTCCTTATTTTATAGGCACGTGCCGGATTCGGGGCGACCTCGTGGGGCAATAGAAAAACGAAACCGAGCACCATCACATCACCGGATGATTCCATCGGATAATAATAATACTCCACTCCAGTGATTATCGTAACGAGTGCCACACCACAAGTAAAATGGATTTTTTCCCCCAACGATTTTTCAGCCGGCAAAAGGGGGCGAAGGGCTCCGGGCTGAACCCCACCACAATTAACTTTTGTCTGTGGGCTCTGCGCTCACCTGTCACCTCAACTCCCCAATAATTCAGAGCTTCCAAGCCACACTTACCGATCGATTGGGACGCCCTTGGTCTCGCTCGTCTTGAGTAATGGTCGCCATGTGCGCGAGGGAAAACTAGAGTCTCCGTCAGATGAGCTGTAGCCGGACCCTGACATTGGCTGTGTGCCTGTGTCTCCTTCGATCATAGTTTAGCACCCCACATGCTACTTCCATTATATTTGGGGTAAAAACGATGGATAATGCTGGATCTAATAATACTGATCCGTCGTGCACTGACAGATTTATCGTTCCGACGCTGACGGCGAGACGTTGTGGTGTTTGCAGGACGCGGCGACGCAGCTGGATCAGCTGGACAGCGCGGCGGCGTACATCAAGCAGCTCAAGGAGCGGATCGAGGCGCTGAAGCGGAGGAAGGAGGGCGGCGGCTGCAAGGCGGCCGCCGCCGCCGCGGGGTCCGGCGCCGGCGCCGTGCGCATGCCGGTGGTGGAGGTGCGGTGCCAGGACGGGGCGACGCTGGACGTGGTGCTCATCAGCGCGGCCGGGCGGCCGTTCAAGCTGCACGAGGTGATCACGGCGCTGGAGGAGGAGGGCGCCGAGGTCGTCAGCGCCAGCTTCTCCGTCGTGGGGGACAAGATCTTCTACACCATCCACTCGCAGGCGCTCAGCCCCCGGATCGGGCTCGACGCCGCCAGGGTCTCCGAGAGGCTGCACGACCTGCTGCTCCTCGTCTGAGTTCCGACGAGGATCACCAGCGACGGTGCTGACGAGGGAGACCTACTGTATTGTTAGCGTAGCTAGCTAGTCGAGGTCAGGACGCACATAAGCCGGCTGATCCGTGGAAGGGAAGCTGGTTTCTTCGCAGTTGTGCATATGTAGGAGCAAAGCAAGCAGACTGCTTTTTGTTTAGTCTTTTTTTTTCCAGCTCAGAACGAAACGGCCGGTGCTCTACTGCACACTACATGCATCTCGGCTCTGTTCTACACTTCTACGTGCTGTTTCAGCTTCCTGTGTACTACTACTACTGATACTGTAATACCATAAAAAAAAAGAGAAAAGAAAAAAAAACAAGGGAAAGGAAATAAGGTCTTCATGGGAGACAAGGCACAATAAGCAGCCCCTCCCCCTTCCCCTCACGGCTCCTCCTCCCGCACACCACCTCCTCCCCTACCGACACCTTCTCCTTCCCCTTCTCGTTCTCTTTCTTCTCCTCCTCCCATGGCTGCTCCACCCTAAAATCCCCCAATGCAGCGCCTAATCCTTGAGGGAAAGTAGCAAAACGGAGCGAGCGGAGCGAGATGAGCACGAAGAGGTGTATCTTCGAGGCGGATTGGCCCTTTTCCCCTCTCATCCCGTTGCCCTAGGGTTTGGGGAAAACCAAGGTGAGTCCGATTTTTCCCTTCCCTACGCTGTTTAGCTGTCCATGATGGAGTTTGGGTTGGAGATTTAGTGGATTAGTGGGGAGGAATGACGTTTTAGTGCTTTCCTAGGATTTCAGATTCGCTACTTTACTGTAGCAGTGTTGTGAGGGGATCTCGGGGCACTTGGAGGCCGAACTGATTTTTAGAATGAACTACAAAGTTGTAGGGGACATTCTGATCCAGTAGCTCGTCAAATTTCGTGATTTTAGCCCAAGGAATTTGAGAGATATGGATTTTACGAGATAGCTGTCATTTTCTGACGAAAATCTGGACAGGGCTGGATCAAGGAGGTTTCTGAAAACCTTAAAGGCATAATTAGACTTTTCAACCTGGAGAAACTTGTAGTACTTTTCATTACCTTTCCAGATTTGTAAAGATTGTATTTTTTGGATAAGTATGGCTTCAGTTTTAGATTTTATAAATCAGCCTTCCAGTTTTGTCAGCAGAATTTTGAGTTAAGGTTTAGCCCTTCTTTAGGCCATCTTATTGACCCTTTTAGCAAAAGTTCATGCTACCAAAGTTGGAGGTTATGGAGCTATCTACCTTCTGGTGAAGTTTCATAATATTTGGACATATGGATTTGGAGGTACATAATTATTAGGCTTGCTGTCCTGATTTCTGGGCAGATTCAAAGTTCTGCTTTCAACTGCAGTTTGGGTCATCTTAAGGCCATAACAAAAATAAGGTTCCTCCATGACAGTTGTAGATATTTCTCTGTAAATTCCAATAATATATTATTTTGTCATCATATCTTTTGTAGATTAAGAGATACAAAAAGGTGAAGCAGCAGTGCTACAATTGCCTTGTGGTCTTTTCGATGTTTGGGTTGGATGGTGGTTTGGGAGGGGGCGTAGGAGCGCTTTACTTGTCGAAATGCTTATTGGTATGAGTTGTTATCTGATCTTGCTTTGCCAAACAGGGTGTAGTGCCTCGGATCGCGCCTAAAGCGGACATCTCTTCGTTAGCGGCAAGTAAACGTAGCAGTGGTGGCTACACGCTTTAACTTGTTATTTATTCTACCTACACATTAAAAATTCAGAACCACAACTAATACAAAATGTTAACCGTATTTAATTAGTATGTTATATCTTCTCTATGGATTCGATGGAAAATCTATGATTCTTTATCTATGGCCTGATGATGCCTTTGGTGGTGGAATGGAATGATGTTATTGCCTACCAAGAGATATGCTTATGGAGTTATATATGGTCTACCTTTTTCTTTATATGGCAGTTGCATTGCATCTCAGTCATTGCATTGGTATCTGGAGTTATGTCGCGAACCTATGGTTCCGACCGTACCGGTACAGCATCATTTATTGGGCATAACGGTGCAGCTTCATACCTTGTTGGGTATGAAGGCAGGAGACATGGCATTGCATTGCATTGCATTGCATTTTGCATTATGATTTTGGGATGTGAGGTGTATGTCCTGAAGGGTGGGCCTGGTGCAAGCGGTAGAGTCTTACCGCCTGCGATCGGAAGGTCCCGGGTTCGAGTCGCGGTCTCCTCGCATTGCACAGGCGAGGGTAAGGCCCACTAAATACCCTTCCCCAGACCCCGCACAAAGCGGGAGCTCTCTACACTGGGTACGCCCTTTTAGGTGTATGTCCTGGAGTATGGCTTGGGAGATATTGGTAAGAAGTGGTACTTAACTAAGGATTGTGGTGGTTAATCTCATCCTTTATGCGGTTGTAATATTTGATTCGATATGTCTTACTGACCCTCTTTGGTTTACCTGTAATGAAATTTTTTTATTTTAAATCGATGCTTAATAAACTTATAGTTTAAATAGCTTGTATTAGCAGCTCACGTCACAATTCCACACCATTATCTAGTTTAACTGTGTTGTAATATAAATAGTGCTAGATTTTAGTTAAACCTAACTCTAGGCCTGTGGATCATGTTGGCTTATTTTCTGGATAGTGCTGGTGCTTATATGCTCTTAGGTTGTTATATCTTGTCAGCGTGCAAATGATTATATTTCTATGTGTGGTTGCTTCCGCTTGAACCCAAATTCAGGGGAGTTGCTGCTAAAATTTCGTTTATTAGCTTGTTATATTTGTTTTGGTGGCATACTGTTTAAGGCTTGTTTATGGATGGTGTTACAGATACTCCACGGAATCGGATGCATACTGCTTGGGTTGTGTGTTGCAGCGCTTTCTAGAATCTAATGTAACACGAATTCGAGTTCAGATGTCTGAAACTGTGAATGCGTATCATGCGGGCTGATGATTGCTCCTCTGGATGTCTGAAGAAATTGTGAGGGCAGATCATAGGACCCATGGATTGGCATGTTAGATCAGATCAGACCTTGTTCATCGAAAATGAAATCCAGGTACTGTAACGGTCACAACGACTTGCTCCGCAAGGCCAACCCGTGTTGCCGAAGCGCAGCGAGCGCTTGGCAAACCATCCTTTGGCCAATGTCGCTTCCTCCAAGCGCGCGGAGGTGGTGTTGATGCGCCGCTTCAATGCCATCCCAGAGGTGGCCACGGCAAACTCAGACCCCAAGAAGGCCTACACGCAGCTGTACAAGGAGAAATTCGACGACGACCATTTCGAGGCTGTTAGGGACCTCCTGCCGGCGCTTCGCAGCTGCACGGCCGAGGGCTTCACCGCGTGAGTGTACCGGTGCTGCCCCCAGTTGAGCGCTTGTCGCTTGGGTTGTATTAAGCGCGAGCAGTCTGTTGAGGGTTGGTCCTATAGGGTATTGTTCGCTTCTTAGCAGTTAACACTAGGTTAGTGCTAAGTGTGTCGTGTGAGCTCTTTTATTTCGCGGGTTGCAAATAATTTTTTTTCTCTTGTTAATATAAAGATGTGCAGTTCTCCTGTGTATTCGAGGAAAAACAACGACTTGCTGCCTGTACTTTGTTTGGGTAGGTAGCCGTAGCCTTTACCTGAGAGGGACAGCCGGACAGGAGAAAACTTTCGTGATTGGGCATCAAATAAAACTGCCTAACCATCACTACATATAACGCGTGCAGTAGTTAGTTTCACGCTTTCACTTTCACTAGCATTTCCAGAAGCATATTAGAATATTGTACTACTAGCAAAAGCTTCCATCCATTTTATTATGTGCCCACGTGCTGTTTAGCTCGTCGTCCTCACGCAGCGGTAGGTCGTCGCCTGGGCGGTGGACTTTTACAGCCGCCGTGCACGAGCGGGAAACCGACCGAGCTGCTGCCTGCCTTGTCCGGATGTCCCGTGCCTAGTATTATCCTCTCAAGCTAGCAATCTTTTTCTTGTGTAAACTAACCACGTGCCTGATGTGCTAGTAAACAACAATATCTGCGACATATAATGTGGGCCTGTTTAGTTGCTAAAATTTTTTGGCAATTTTTTTAACACTAATTACGAGTATTAAATATAGATTAATTATAAAACTGATTATACGGATGGACGGAAAGTCGTGAAACGAATCTATTAAGCTTAATTAATTCGTCATTAGAGCTTGTTTATTGTAGCACGATATTATCCAATCATGGTCCAAATAAACTTAATCTCGCAATTTCACCCGGGGGTTATGGAATGTGTTTTGTCAGTTATCCACATCTAATACTATTAATTAGTGATCAAACGTTCAAAGTTACTGTAGCGCTGAAAAAATTTTGAGAACTAAACAAGGCTTGTGAACTCGTGAAAAATAATAAATTGAGTTTGTTGAGCCCATGTGTGTGTTCTATAAGACCACGAGCGCAAAAAACGATGCGTTGACTTTCTTTTTTTAGAGGGTGTGTTGACTTTTCTATCCTACAAAATGTAATGTAGTAGGTCGAGATTGGGCTTAGAAACTCGGAGGTCCAAAAGCAAACTTAGACGGGTTGTGACCCAGCTAGAGGAAGGTTATTTTTTTTTGAGTGGGGTGCTAGAGGAAGGTGATGTAAGGGTTTTTCTTTTTTGAGGGGTAGAAAACTCCATTAACTAGGTAAAGGCTACGAGTTACAGACGCCGTCAGGCGGATCAAAGAACCACACATGCCTCCCTATCGAGATATACAAAGATCTTGTCGCCAGTGTATTTGCATCTTGATTAGCCTCCCTCCTTTCATGGACGAAAACCATCTCCTGGAATGAAGCCGCTTCCTCCTTGATCTCCTTTATGATGTGGCTGTAGAGCCCCAGTGTAGAACCTGACAGGCTTCTCACTGCGTTGAGGCAATCGCTGGCCATTTGGACTTGGCGAAGAGACAGGTCGTTTGCTAAAGCTAGACCTTCCCGACATTCCAGAACCTCCATAGTCTCTGGATCAGTAATACCTTCCATAACCACTGATGATTCTCCTAGGAAATCTCCCGCCCCATCCCTTGCGACAGCAGCTACTGAGGAGAGACCAGTATTTTTGGATATAGCAGCATCTACATTGATCTTCATCAGCCCCTGTGGAGGGGGAATCCACCTTGGAGAGCTCAGAAACGGTCGCTCTATCACTTCCCTTCGTGTCCCTAACAGAGAGAGATCAGATATGAATCTGTCCACAAAGCAACGTGTCGATAGCGGGCTCTGGAAGGAATTCTCATATATCGCCTTCCTCTTGGCGTGCCAGATAGCCACAGCGTTACCATCACCAGTATGGTTTCCTCTTGCGGTAGAGCTGAAATGGCTGCTGCCAGCCAGGCTTTTGCATTCTGCTCCTGAATGTTGCACAAAAATTCCACTGTCCCCTCCTTTTCTAGTGCCCAGACACACTTAGCCATATTGCATTCCAGTAAAGAGTGCTTCCAGGAATCCCGTACACTGCAAATTCGACAAACGTCTTTGTGTGCCATATTCCGTCGGTGAAAGGTGATGTAAGCAAGCATCGCATCGTACACAACCCAACTTTTTCTCGAGTGGAACCCAACCCAACCAAGCGATTGGATCAAGTTGTAAAAGATTGATGGGCTCACACAGCAACTTGGCCCAACCCAACTAACCTCTGCAAAGTGATCGTGCGGCCCAACATCCAGTAGGAAACCGTAACGGGTAAACTAATAACGATCGGACGGACAGACACGCAGAGTCGCAGAGACTCGCACTCTAGCGGGCCAGCCTGCTGTTCCGTCCCCGTCCGGCGGGGTTTCAACCTGAAACAAAACTAGCGACAGGATCCGTCCGATCAGTTTATACCCGTGCACGGTAAACTCAAAATGCGATATATTCGGAGCGCCGAACTCAAAAGTGATGTTATTTGAGATACTCTAGCTACCACCACATATCCAACGGCTTTCAATGGCAGTCAGCTGCGCTTAGCGAGAGGGGGCATTTGGGAGGAAAACAGGCCGCAAGCTAAATAAATTTTAAAGGTGAGATACGGGAAATGTATAATTTTCACCTGTGCACGGTATTTCAAATAACATCACCTTTTGAGTTCGGCGCTCTGATATATATATATATATAATATATATATATATATATATATATATATATATATATATATATAGCACGGAAAAAATCTAGAGCAATTTCTGCGCATGGATATGAGATTTCCGCATAATCCTGCAAACTTTCAAGATCACATAAATTACCAGGAGGGAGAGGCAGAAACCACAATTTTTGTAATGGGGGTGGTCGCTATTTGAAGCACCGACCACCCCAGACGATCCGCAAACTTTTATCACTACGCTCTAAATATGAGACCAAAGATAAGGGCACTCGGATGCGGTGAAGAGGAAGAGAATGGATAGGAGGACATGGCGAGCTCGGTAGCGCCGGTCGCTACTTCACCGGACAGAATGCCGGAGTGATAAGAAACGCCAGGCAGGTTGCCGTGCAAGCTTTAGCAGTGGGTTGGGTTGGGTTGGGTCGGTGCCTCGGCGGTGATGGGAGCGGAAGAGGCGGTTTGATCCTAGCAGTGGCTGACGTCATCCATTACCGGCTTACCGGTCCCGCAGTCGGAATCGGACTCCGACCTCGCGTCGAATTGCCGGTTTTTATAACCGAGGGTGCGCGCTCCTCTCCTCCCCGCACCATCCGTTGCCGCGTCTTCGATCGATCCACGCATGGACAGCAGCACCATGCCCACGTCCCTGGCGGCCGCCGCCGCCAACTGCCGCTGCAGCCGCGTCGTGTTCGTCGGCAACATCCCCTTCCACGCCTCCGAGAAGGAGCTCCGCGACGCCTGCGAGCTCATCGGCCCCGTCCGCTCCCTGCGGATCGCCGCCGACCCCGCCACCGGCAGGCGCAAGGGGTACGCCTTCGTCGAGCAACCTCGGCGGCCACGACCTGCGCGGCCGCGAGCTCCGCGTCGGCCTCGCCGGCCGCCGCCGTCGCCCCAGGGGCGACGGCGAGCCCGTCGGCCTGGACGACGCCATCCACGCCGCCTCGCTCGTCTCCGGGACACCCCCGCCCGACTCCGTCACGCGGTACCTGGCGGCGCGGTCCGCGCGCGAGCTGCGGCAGATGGCGGCCGCGCTGGAGGCCGGCGGCCCCGGCACCCTGACGCCGCTCAAGGAGCGCGTCCCGGGGCTGGCCGCTGCCGCGGAGCAGGTGGGCCATCTGCTCGGCATGGCGGCCGCGGATGACGCCGCGGAGGAGACCAGGAACAAGAAGCGGGCGGCTGCGGCGGACTCCGACGACGATCGCCGCGCCAAGCTCACGAAGGTGGGAGTGGAACCGCTTCAAGGACAAGATCTCTGTTGTAGGCGTCACGTGCTTCTGATCTGCTGTTCTCGCCGAGGCTCAAGCCCTCTACTGTAATCGTTTCTGATATTGTATGATTATTATGTTGATTAACAAATTTCAGAATCCATTTGCATTTGTACCTCAGAGGAATGCAATTAATAAATCCCTTTTTGTGTTCTAAGTTTTGTTCTTCCGATCAGACGATAGACATGGAAACCATGTGATAGAATACAGTAACGAGTTTTCGTTCAAGGCTTTGAAAGCTTCATCATATCTCTTTCTATCCCCTTCCTCATCTTCATCGAGAAAAGAGAGAAAAGAAATTATGTTTGAAAGTAATGTCCACGTGTTCCTCATCTAGTCGAATCGCCCTATAGCTACTGCAAATTTGAGGAGATTTTAACTTGAAAGATATTTATTCAGACTTCTACACACCAGTGAAACGCGCAACTCTGCAGAACAAAGCTGAGGGCTGAGGCCACGCCGCCTTTGGTGCGGCCGGTTATCCGCCCCGAGCTGAGCCTCCTGACGCGCGACGCGAGCACCCCACGCCGCCAACCTTTGGCCGGGCCATGAGCACCACGCGGGGCCTTGACCACGGCGTACGCGGCGACCGCGCGCGCCAGCCTCCGGTCGATGGCATTGGCAACCGGGTAATGGTGCTCAACCATGGTGGCGGTGGCGACCAATATCCCCGTACTGACACAGAACAGCTGGGACACACACACCGTTCTTCGCCCAGTTCCTCCCATCGCAGAGCCGTCGAGCGAGGCCTCTTCGTCGCTGGGAGCTTGTGCTCCTGCCCCGAGGAGGACTCCAACCACGAGCGCCGCCACCTCCGAACGCCTGGACGATGAAGGGCGAGCGCTGGATGCATGCAGGCGGGGATGGCGTCGGGCGGAGCGGCAGCAGCAGACCATTGGCGGCTGCCCGTGAAATTTGCGGAAGCCCTCCTAACAGATTCCCGGCGCCGCCGGCAATGGCGATTCCCGGCGGTCTGGAGGACTCCGTAACGTGGTAACACCGCGCGTGAGAGCAAACCTGTTTCCTCGCGACAGCTCGGCGCGCCACTCCTCTCTTTCTCGCCGCCGGCTGGAATTAGACTACGGATACTAGCTAGATGTTCCCCTTCCCCCGCAATGCGCAGAACTCAACTGACCTGTCACCTTGCGTCCTTGCCATTCGCCACGGTGAGCCTCCTTGACTGCAACAGATGAGGCCTAGGCATTCTCGAGTATGAGTATTTTGCATTTTCTTGCTAATTAGTTGTCAGACACAGGTACTCAGGTAACCGGACCTGTATGAAAGAGACCACCTTGTTAATTAGTGGTCTCACCTTTGCAAGTGGATCTGTATATGCACTTGCTTATTTCATCTTACCTAGATAATCCTTATCCTAACATGTAAGAAGCATCCTTATACTAAGGTGAGACCACCTGTGAACCGTATACTGATATTGAATATGTTGTGAAAAACCGAATTCTTTCTTAGAATGAAGATGGGAAAAGTCATTGCGCATGACTGGCATGATTGAACTCTTTGAGACAATGAAGAAGACAATGGAAACTGCACAACAAAATAATATCGGACGGATCGGTATGCATTGTAAATGTATACATTACTAATTGAACACCATGTATTATGCAATGTCAATGTAAGCACTACTAAATGAGTACCGTGTAGGTTGCACAATAAGAGTCTGAATACAGAAGACCTGAACTGGTTTAGATCGTTGAAGGCAGATTTAGCACAAAAATTCAGGGAGTGCAGATGTTTTTCAGATCCCCCTTCTTTATCTGAATAAAGCATATATGCAAGATTTTTCATCCGGATCAATCAGAGAGTACAAAAAGTTGGAAAACCTAGGTTCTTTGTTTTTTCAGTTAATTCAATATATGCCAACATACTGCCTCACATGCATGTTCGTATGTGATCCTCGAAAAATAATGCTCGTATGTGCTGTAGATGAGGACCTTTCCTATAGCTATAGAAGTTTCCACACCCACATCATACGCGAGAATGACCACACTCATGTTTGTCTTATCTCTTTCACCGATCGCAGTTTTTTTTTTTTTTTTTGATATGGACCGATTGCAGCTCTTAGCTATCTATTTCCGTCATGCTATGATAGTTCCTCGTTACCCTTATTTCGTAATTATGCTTAGGTTTGCGTTACAATTTCTGAACCAAAAACCTATCGTTTATGAGTCTTTTTTTCAAAAAAAAAATCATGGATACTTGTGTCCGACGTGGCTCCGCTACAGAGCTAAATCTGTGTGACGTGGCTTGGGCAGCCTCGTCATTTCGCAACGGTAAAAACGCAAGAGCAGGCGGCGGCGGGCGGCGCACCCTACGGCCCTACCCAACAGCCCCGTCCCCGGACCGCTCCTCCACTCAACCCCAGTCGACCGTTGGGCTCGCCAACGTTCCAAATGTCACGTGATCTCCCCCCCTCCTCGTAGATTACCGTTGGGGCGAGTGCGGCGCAACCAAACCCAGCTGCTAAACCCGCGACAAGGACTAACAGCTCAGAGGAGTTGCCTCGCCTCGTCCAGCTTGATCGCACTCGACGACCCTCCACTCGCTTGCGCCGCCTCGGATTGTTCTTGGAGATCGATCGGTGGATTTGGTTTCCGTCGGCATCGGGAGAGCGCTCCCTTCTTGTCCTGCCCACGCCACAGGTAAGCACAATCTCTCCTCGCTGCTTTCGGATCGCTTCTCAGCTCCGTCGGTCCGATCCTTGGGGTTTGTCTTTCGATGCCTTGCTTGGGTTCTTCTTGATCCCAAAGATTGATTCTGTCCTGGGAAACTTTCATCGAGACGAATCCTCGTGATTCTAGTTCTTTCGGTGCGAAATTGGCTCCGGTTCGATCGGGCAATTCCGTTTGATTTCCTTTCGTTTCATCAACGATACCTCGAACTGAATTTTTTGCTCTTCTTTGGGGCGAGAAAAAAAATCCCCCCTGTTCGATTTCGCCAAGAACAGCGTTTGCGAGGGGAATTCATTCTGCAATCGCCTGAAACTAGATATGTTACAGTTCTAATTCCTCTCTTGAGTTCTGATTAATCGATCTCCACTGCCAGGTTAAGGTTTCCGGCCGCGGATCAAAAGTTCAAATATGACGACGCTGTCGTCCGGCGTCCTCCTCAAGCTCCTGGACGGCATGAAGACCGGCGCTGCCAAGCCCGTGGGCGAGCACCGGACGGCGGTGCTGCAGGTGACGGACATCGTGCCGGCGGAGCTGAACGAGAAGGACCTGTTCCCCAAGCACGGCAAGTTCTACGTCAAGGTCTCCGACGCCTCGCACTCCATCTACGCCACGCTCCCGCTGGCGCAGGCCGACCTCGTCCTCTCCAACAAGCTCCACCTCGGCCAGTTCGTCCACGTCGACCGCCTCGACCCGGCCTCCCCGGTCCCCGTCATCGTCGGCGCCAAGCCGCTCCCGGGCCGCCACCCGCTCGTCGTCGGCACGCCGGACCCGGGCGCCAAGGCCAAGCCCGCCGCGCCGCGCAGGGGGTCCTGGGGCCCCGAGCAGAACGCCAGCATCAAGCCCACCACGCTCAACTTCGACGCCGAAAAGACGCCGGTCAAGGAGCGGCCGGCCATGTCGACGCCGATCAAGGAGCGTGTGGGCGCGGCGAGTCCTGTCAGGGAGCGCGGGATCGCCGCCACACCTGCTAGGGAGCGCGTCGCGGCGTCGCCGTCCCTGAGCTCTGCATCGGTGAGGAAGAGCAGCAGCGTGCTGCCAAGGCTGCTGACCAGGAGCAAGAGCTTCGTCGCAGACAGGGATCATCCCAAGATCCCCAAGAGCCCATTCCCCACTGTACGGTCAATCTCAACTGAGAATATTGCGGGGCAAATTGCGCCTTTGATTACTTTCGGACGTGCAATTCAATCTTGATTTTTGACAGTGAGCTGCAACGTGTGTTGCGCAGGAGAAGAGCTCAGTGAGCTGCACAGCCTCGCGGGCGACGAGGAGAGTGGCGAAGCAGGAAGAGCCCTCCTCGCCTTCCTCCGATGATGAGCTCGGCAGCTCGGCGACGTCCTCCAAGAAGCGACCGTCGTCGGCTGCTCGCGTGCCGGTGCCAGGGAAGCTCAGTTTACTTGGGAAGGTACGATCGGATCGAGCAGCAAAGTAGCACACCACGGCCATGAATCGAGTCATGTTTGTCTGAATTGGTTGCTTTCCTGTGTATCCAGGACGCCATTGAGCAGAGGGAGCAGGCGCAGAAGGCCGCTCTCGAGGCGCTGCGCAATGCCTCTGCCACTGACAACGTGGTCAGGATCTACAAGTACGTGTGATTTCTCATGGCGATCTGGTAGTGATTGCGCGTGTACGATGCAGTGCTGGATGAATTTGGTGGCCAGAGCTTGATCTGACGATATCCTTTGCTGTTGCTGAACAACATTGCAGGATCTTCTCTGAGCTGAGCAAGACGGCGAGGCCGGACACGCCGGCCTCCTGCTTCGACAGCTTTCTCAGCTTCCACCAGGAGGCCGTGCAGGCGGTCACCGACATCGAGGCGATCCAGGCGGCAACCTCGATGGCCGCGGCCGTGGCGAGCGACGAGCAGCCCGAGGACGCGCCGGCGGTCCTGCAGGAGATAGCCCAGAACAGGGCAGTCATGCGGCGGAGAGGCGTCGTCGGCGGAGGCGGAGGCGGCGTGTCCAAGTCCGTGTCGTTCGCGCCTGGCACGTTGGACCCGAGGCAGGACGACGGCGGCGGCAAGACCGGCCGGAGCTCGAGTGCCAGCAGAAAGTGCCTCGCCATGGACAAGATCGGCGAAGACGGCGGCGACGAGAAGAGGTCGTCGTCTTCTTCTGCTCCCCCGTCTGCCACCACCACCACTGCCCACTCTGCTCTGGGCTCCTCGCTGAAGCTGGCGAAGCAGATACAGGCCGAGGCGGGGAGCTGGTTCATGGAGTTCTTGGAGGCCGCGCTGGAGACCGGGCTCAAGAAGAGCAAGGCGTCGGCGACGGGGGACGGGCGGAAGCAGAGCAGCTGCTGCTGCCCGCAGTCGCTGCTGCTGCGGGTGATCAACT
Organism: Panicum miliaceum; assembly: GCA_032594955.1. Taxonomy (NCBI): domain Eukaryota; kingdom Viridiplantae; phylum Streptophyta; class Magnoliopsida; order Poales; family Poaceae; genus Panicum; species Panicum miliaceum. The sequence continues at coordinate 7,276,119 of CM064060.1, read as the reverse complement.
GGGTGGAGATGGAGCAGAGCGGCGGCGACAGCAGCGGCAGGAGGCCCGCGCACCCCAGGGCGGCCGCCATGGCACGGAAGCTCAGAATAAAGGCCAAGAACCCTTGAGCCCTGCTAACTACGTACTAAACAGTGTTGCTCTGATTCTTCTAGAACGGTAGTTTGTTGTGCTAGAAACTGTGGAAGGCAGCTGCCTCCATTGTTCACGGTATGCTAGGATTGTTTCAAGTGTTCTTGAAGTAGGATGTGACCGCAATTGCTGGATCAGCCGCAGAAACAAACGCCTACTCCTGAGCAGGTGCTGTATTGAAATTACAGTATTGATTGTGCGTTCATTTATTATCCATTCTTATTCCTTGTTTGCCGTGGCTGTTATGCTTTTGTAAATTGTACTGCCTTTATTCTAAATTATAATTCTTTTGACTTTTTTACGTTAAATCGGTCACTCATCTTATTCAAAAATATGTAATTTTTTATGGTTTACTTTATTATTAAATGTTCTTCGAGAATGACTTAAAATTTACCATATTTATATAATTATTTGAATAAGATAAGTGGTCAAACTTTATGATAAAAAGTCAAACGAACTATAATTTGGAATGAAGGGACCGCCATTGTGCTCACCACCAAACCATGATTTTCTTAACGATCATTATACATCTGAAAAGGCCCATGGATTCCTAAATTCCTAACCCGTTGAACAAGCTCGCTGGTGCTAGAAACTTTGCTAGAGAAGATGAGTAAATTTAGGAAAAAAAAATTCTGCGCGAATCTCCAATCATCCGTTAGAATTCTGAAAGATTTTGCTTGCGAAATCATGTGTGGATAAATAAGATTGCGCACATTTACTCTGCTCAAACAAAGGGAAGATGTTCCCACGTCTTCAAGAGATTTACTATACGCTACCGTGAGCTCGCCTGACGAAACAGGACCACCACGGGTTCTGCCCAGCCGTCCAGGTCAGCCATCACCCGCCACCTCAGCGAGCATGACTGGCCTTAATTCCGCCAGGTAAGCACCATACGTGACCCTGTACGCCAGTTGTATGACGATGTGGCAAGATTTGCGTTTAATGAAACAAAACACTGGGTCCCGCAGACAGGAATGTGGAACGGAATATACTTTCCCCCAATGTAGCCCCTCCTCCCTCCTCGCGGTTCGGTTCCCCCACTTCCCCTTCCAATACCTACAGCACGGCAACTCGCGTCGCTTTACTGCCAGGTGGGCCGGAAGAATCCTGGGCCCACATGGCATCGCGATTCCGGAAAACTGGCGAGTCGCACGACTACCGGAGCCCTTTTGTCACGGCACGTCCCGGCGGCGTGTCTGCCTGGCACGCAAAAGGCGAGGCGAGGAGCGAAGCAACCGAAAGATGCCCGTGCCCGGCCCCACGCGCAGCTGCCTAATCAAAACGGAAATTAAATCTCCTTTTAATCGAGCTTCTGTAACCTCCAGAATCGATCTGAAGTTCTCCTCCTCCATTCCGTCCCGCCGAGGATCACGAACAGCATGGGGTAACCGCCCCCCATTGGCCAGCTTCCGTTCCGTTACAATCCGAAAACCCTCTCGCTCTGGCGGCCGGCCTCACCCTTTTCTTGTCCTCCCCGCTTCCTCGCCCGTTCCAGCTTTCCATTCCCCCACCGGCCCACCCCCACCTCCGAAAAGCGCAAGCCCCACCCACTCGCTCGCCCGCGACGCGCCCCACGCCGCACGAGCGCGCGCGCGCTCTCCGAACCTTCGGGAACTCCGCAGGCGGCGGCGACATGGGCGAGTACTGCGCCTCCCCGGAGGGGGACTCCGCGCTGGCGGCGGCGGCGGCTCTGACGTTCCCCTCCCAGTCCCCGGTGGCGGTGGCGGCGGCGGCGGCGGTGGCCAGGCCGCGGTACGGGAGCTGCGACCGCCGGTACGTGAAGCAGGTGTTCGACAACCTCCACGGGAGCATCTCGCTCGACCCGGTGCGTCTCCGCTCTGCCTCCTTCCTTCCCCGCCCCGTCTCTCCTGACTCGTTGCTCGCCGCGGATTGATTGATTGATGATCCTTGCTTCGCCCTTGCTGTTCGCGGTGGATGATGCGTTCGTTGCTGTTACTTGTCGGTTCGGTTGCGTATCGCGTTGCCCCCACAATCCGCATTCCTTGTTGTTTGGTGGTCGCGGTGCAGGATTGTGCGACGCCCTTTCGGTTTTCGTTATGCGTCTGTTTTGTTTGATTCTACGTTTTCTACTGCCTGCCGATGCCGTTATTTTAGTCGTGTGGAAGCAATAATTTGCCACTCTGGAAGGATTTGCTCCGCTCCTTCGATTCATTGTACCAACTTCCCTCATAGAATCGAACAGAGAAGCTTCCCATCTCTACATGTGTTTCTAGTAGTTACCCATGTGCCAATTTGTTTAAGGTTTTAATTTAGTGTGTGGGCCTGTTGAAGCGTTGCATGTTTGTGATGTTGGTGTGGCGCATGGACTCTCATTGCATGATTAACCGTGCATGTGGCGTCTTGTTGTTTTTTCCAATTAATAAATTCAACGGGGGTAACGTCTTACGCCCATGCTGAAACTGCACGTTATACGCCTATCTTAATCTAGGAGTAGCTGAAGAATAAAACTCCACTAAGGCTACCTTGACAGCGAGACGTATTATTTTTGTTGACTTATTGGGTCACAAACAAGTCTCAGGCGACTAATTTAATTGTGCTTTGACTGTTACTTACTTACATGTGACTTAGTAATGGCTTGTTATGGGAGGATCTGACATGAGGTATTGTATGGGCATTAAAGTTTGAGACGGTGTTGGCATTTCAATTCTCTATTTTTGGGTTGGTAGGCAGTTTCATCTATTCACTACTAGTATTGACTCCATTGTGGTGAAGACTGAAGAGCAACTGCAGGTGTACATGGAAAGTCTATTCTGGCCCCCCGTTTTATGTGGTTCATAGCTACTGTACATCGTTGCATTTATGCTTGGAGCATTTAACTTTCATAGTAGATAGCCACTTGGTATTTAAACTCTCTTAATTTCAGTGTTTTTGATAGTCATGGACCCAATGTTTTCTAAACAGTGCTACTGCATTAGCACTGGGACCATTTCCAGTTATAAGTAAAAACTATGATAATTCATGTCTTATTCATCTTTTAGGAAATTTGGACCTTTGCAGGCTTCACCATTGTTTCTGCTATATAGTCGCTAGGGCTGTTCAAAAACAGGCTGGCGTTAATTGTCCAACTAATACTAGATGAGCATGCTGCATGCATGCTACTAAAGTTTGCATTCATGCATTTGTTTGTAACCAGTTTGGCCCGGATTGCATATCCCTAATAGTCATGCCTGGTACCCATGTTTTCGCATTTCTGGCAAATTGATTAACCACTTTAAGGTTTAATGCTTAGCATTTGTATTAAGGCTACCGTTGGGTTTGATGTGTTAAACTGACGTCTGACATATAGTTGTATCCTTTAACTGGTTATAGCATTATTCATGTAGTTTCTGCTGCTCAAACCATCCTTGTATATAAAATAATAATAATTATTACAATCTCTGCTTTGCAGCTTGCTCTGCAGTTTGTGGACACCGAAGAGTTTCAGAGGTGAGTATGGTTTTCCTTAATTACTTCCGCTGAATTATGTGTTTGATGGGCTAATCTTGATTTGGTTTTGATGCATCGTGACATTTAGGTTGCGGGACCTAAAACAACTTGGTGAGTTCAGTCTCTTTCTTGCTCCATGAAATCTTGGTAGTTACTTGATAGAAATTTTGAAAACAAAATGGAGTTCCATTGTCTGTTATTTGTTGTTTGTCATTCTTGTGAAGATATATTTGGATTTTACTAAACAAAACTGGGGATTCATATTGTTTAGTGCTATGCATGATAACTATATACCCAACAACTTTCATATCTGTTTCAAGTCTAGCCATGCAAGGCATAGTTGACTGTTTGCATTTGTGCAATGCCTTGCACTGTTTTATCATTTACACGGGCACGGATGTTTTAAGAAAACATCTGAGAGCACTTTCTTTATTTGTGAAATCCAGTTTAGGTCTACTTTACATTATCATTTGTACTTAGATTAGATGACATAACATGCTTTCAATAATTTATCAGGTCTTACATATCTGGTCTATCCTGGAGCTGTTCACACACGCTTTGAACATTCATTAGGAGTTTATTCGTTAGCTGGGAAGGCTATGAACAATCTTAAAACGTATCAGGTGTGTACAATAACAATTTCAAATTGATTGAAATGCTGCAATTTTATATCTGAATAGTTAAGGGGGTACTGTTTTCTTTCAACAGGGAGAAGAGCTTGGTATTGATCGTATCGACATGCAAACTGTGAAGCTTGCAGGTTGGTGCACTCACCCGTGGCTCCATTAATTATTGAATATCTTTATGATCTTTGTCATAATCTTATTCAGGCCTCTTGCATGATATTGGACATGGCCCCTTCAGTCATTTGTTTGAGCATGAGTTTCTTCCTCGTGTTGATCCTGGCTCAACCTGGTGATTCTCTTCCAGCATTTGGCACCTTTCATATATGATTTTAATTATTTTCAAATTTCTACTTTCACTGTCCTTTAGTTATGGTTAGATACTTAGATTCCATGGCTCGAAAGACAGGGCCTAAGGTTACTCTACTGGCGTAGCTGTTTCATGTGTATGCATGTATATGTTCCCTTATCTGGTGGTCGTCTTTGTAGTAAATTTTGTTTTGATGCTACTTTAATTGTTATGCATTATGCCTTTTGACCTCCTGGCATTAAAGTTCCATGCTCATCGTGCATGCTTGTTGGCATGATGATATAGTGTGGCCATTCCACCATTTATCTAGACATGCATGTTGCAATGTTAAATCTACCTGGGACTCTGGTTGTCTCTTAATTACTTCTTTACGCTTTTCTTTTTTCAGGTCCCACGAAAATATGTCAGCACTGCTGTTGGACAGTATCGTTGACAAACATGCAATAGATATAGAAGATGATTATCTGAAAATGGTCAAGGTAAGATTCTTCTTTCTTTCAGCCATTGTGCGGGGCACACTAATTACCACCACTTAGGAAATTCTCCTTTTTCTTCATTAACATAGGATGTTTGAAGTCTTTCAGCATGTCAATATTGATGAATTCAGTTTAACATGTTACGTGACCTATTTGTTCTCTTTATATATGGAGTAAGCGGGGGATTACATGAAAAAAGTAAAATCAGTGCATACAGCTTGTTTACTGATCACAATGTGTATATAGAAGCTACTAACCTACAATGTTATTTCTAAAATGTTTTGCAGGAGATGATAATTGCCAGCTCTAAGTCTGCCACCACGAAAGTATGCATCTTGTTCTCTGTTACCAGCTTAGTTATCTATCCATATTGGAAATGCATTGCTTACTTTGTATGAATTTGAAACCTATTTCTTCAGAGTGCCAAGGATAAGCATTTTCTTTATGACATTGTTGCTAATGGGCGCAATGGTATAGATGTTGACAAGTAAGGGCCAACTTTCTATTGAACTCATGACATTTCCTACTATACGTCCGCATTGGTTTCTGCTATCATTTGGTGGTTATGTTATAAGACAAGAGTAACTGCGCAGGTTCGACTACATTGACCGTGATTGCAGAGCATGTGGTCTTGGCTCTAATTTCCAGTACTGGAGGTACATTTCGTTTCTGTTGTTCTACCTGTGCTAAATTCCTGTTTTCGGCCTGCTTGTTGAGAATGTGAATTTATATAACCAAGCTTTGAACAATATTTCACCTCCATGTAATCTAGGTGCTCATCAAGGTGCTTCTTTTTTCCTTAAATTTTATATGATCAAAGTTACCCATGACAATTGCAGCATTCTTTTCAGGTGACTTTCATTTATTATAGGTTAAAATGACTATATAAATAAAATACTATGATTATATGAATGAAAGAGCATAGCAGTCAAACTGAAAACATGTTAGAAAATAGGTTTCCTTTTCCTGCTCTGCCATGATTCTTTGCATGTCTGTTCACTGAGCAACACTTGAAGTGTATGCCACTTGTATCTACACAGAGAAATGAATTTTGATTAGTTTCTCCATTGATAATTTTATAGCTTGTGTTAGTCATACACTACAATTCAGACGAGGCCTTGTAACTTTTATTGTCAAGTATACTTGTCTTGCAAGCACTGTATGAATCTTGATTAATAATTTCAGAAACTTACAGGTGTTTAGATATATGGCACATCCTGTATTTGTAGGGAAAATCTCATATTGACCTTTTGTTTACTGCTTTTGTACTGCAAGTCATCGTTGCATCTTGTAAATTATATTGCCTTTTCCCTGCAGGTTGATGGAGGGCATGCGAGTGATGGGTGACGAAATTTGCTACCCTGCCAAAGATTGTAGGTGTTTTATATAGTCCTCACCTGCTTAAATTTGATCTGGTCTATTTTTCCATTATATTAAGACATCAAAATGTGACTTGTCATGTCTCACTGGGAATTATAGACTTGAGCATCCATAAATTGTTTTCAACACGTGCTGATCTGCACCGGACTGTCTACACCCACGCCAAAGTAAAGGTATGGATGATTATATTGCATTACTTGTTTGTTTCGAGGTAGCATTGTTTTATTTACTATGAAATAAAAAAAACATGTTTACATCATCTTGCAACACCAAGGTAAAAAACTATGAATTAGTCCAGCTTGGAGACAATATTTCTGTAACTTCTGAATCAATCAGGATTCAGGTAAGGTCCTGACTGGATTTCCTGTTATCGCTGGTACATGATTGATTCAAAGCTTTTCTTTCAATTCCTACAGTGAGGCCCATATAGTGTTTATATCATAAAGGTGATAGATGAAGCCTAGTAGAGTTTTTTAATTGGCCTTCCGTTGAGCTTTAAGTAAACGATCTCATGTTTCCAAAAGTTAAATTCGTCATTTTGTAGAGATTTTAGTTGCGGGTTCCTTTAAGTTATTATACTTTTTTATGCTTCAGAGTTTACATTCTTTTTATGGTATATTCTGGTTCATTCTCTAACAGTCCTTAATCTTTAGGCTGTTGAACTCATGCTCGTGGACGCACTCATCGAGGCTAATGATTACCTGGGAATATCATTGCACGCAAATGACCCAGAAGATTTTTGGAAGGTTTGGTGCCAGTAATTGTTACTTTATTGTGTTCATAGTTGTTTTCCAGTATATCCATCTTACTTTGCTTGAAATTCCAGTTGGATGACACAATCATTAAAAGCATTGAAACTGCCCCCAATACTGAACTGAAGAAAGCAAAAGAAATCATTCAACGTATTCGCCGAAGAGAACTCTACAAGGTAGTATGATTTTTGTCAATGTACTGCTTCTATATAAGTGCTATTGACATGTCATTTGTTACGTGCTTGCATTTGTAATTTAGGAGGATCTGTTTCGTTTACACATTCAGTTGTGTCTATGTCCACAACAACAACAACAACAACATAGCCTTTTTTGTCCCAAGCAAGTTGGGGTAGGCTAGAGATGAAACCCATAAAAAAAACAAAGATCACGGATCTTCAGGTACGTGGATGGCGAGTCTCCAAGCGCTCCTATCCAAAGCTACCTCTTTGGAGATATTCCACTCCTTAAGGTCTCTCTTAACCGACTTGTCCCAAGTCAGTTTAGGTCTACCTCTACCTCTCTTTACATTTTCGGCCTGCTTTAGAACCCCACTACGCACCGGCGCCTCAAGGGATCTCCGTTGGACATGTCCAAACCATCTCAATCGATGTTGGGTAAGTTTCTCCTCAATTGGTGCCACCCCGACTCTATCCCGAATAACTTCGTTCCGGACTCTATCCCTTCGTGTGTGCCCGCAAAACCACCACAACATCCGCATCTCTACTACACTCAGTTGTTGGACATGTCGTCTTGGAATTAATTTTAATTAATGAACTCTGCTCAATCTTATACGTTGAGATCCTGCATACTATTATAGCACAGCTTTGTTAGAGTGTTTTATGTTGTAAATGTGTTAATTCTGGCCTGTTTCATCAAATCATTGCTGCTATAAAGTATACTCAAAGACATAAGGTTGTTTTCATTTTGGGAGATCTGAATGGTAATGCCTACGTGAAGAAATATACAGCTACTTAACCTGTTTATGCATCATGTAGACCTCTGTAGTATAGCAATTCTGCTCTTTACTAGATAGGTTATTGACATTTTTGCTTGAGTGATTTTGAGAACTACTTTTCTGTTGAATAATTGCATAATATGTAGCATCAGTGCTGTACTGATGTACTTATTACTTAAGCTAACCTTCCATTTTGTAGAAGTATTACGTTATTCTATTTTGTTGAGTTGCAGTTTTGCAATCAATATTCGGTTCCAAAGGACAAACTGGAGCATTTCAAAAATATAACTTCACAGGACATAGTTTGTTCACAGGTTTGCATGCACTTTTGCTCGTTATTAAGTTGGCTGGAGTAACTGACCTCTGAAGAATCCACACTTCCATTTTCTAATGTTGATGCTACTGTCTTTAGAAATCTTCTGGGGTGCTGCTGAAGGAAGAGGACGTTGCTGTCAGCAATGTTAAGATTGATCTTACTCGTGGAAAAGATAACCCTCTTGAAAGGTTTCTGATATTTGAATGCTACTTAGTTTCTTTTATTGATTTAATAGGATATATCAAACTTCTAACCAGTTACTTTCCTTGGTGTGCATAACAACCATTCTCCAGCATCAAGTTCTTTAAGGTAAATAGCTTGCTTTTGGATAAACTCTTATGTCTTTGATTGATAGAGCTGTTAATTCACTAACTACTATGTTCTTGCAAAATCATGAATATATGCCACCATCCATCCTTTATTATTTGTTTTTTCTGTAAATCTCAAATACTAGTTAGCGATTGTTATTGCTTGCATGGTATTTGATGGAATCAAGTCTCACTAATCACCATTTTTTTGGCTACTACCTACATTTTTAAAATATATGTTGTCCTAAACGTCATCTATTTAAAAATGGAGTACTATTTTGTAGCTGCTGACAGAATATAGTGTATTAAGCAATTGGGTATATATACATATAAAGTCGTGAGCACAATATATTTTTAGGGTCCCTCTGTTACTAAGGTCACATATTTTCTGTAAAGGCTGAAGCGTAGCTCTCAGATGTTGAAACTGAACCAGGTTGAGGTGTAAGATCTATGCCTGTTTTTCGTGTTGTCTTTCTTAGCTACAGGATTCATAACTATAAATGACACATGATACATGTCCTTGTAGGAATGCTCTGAATTGAGGTATCTCCTAGTTTCCCATTTATCTTGAGCAGAATTTTTTGTTGCACCAGGATTTTGGATGCGATGAGAAGTTCCCAATCACAGATGACCGGGTCAGCCACTTGCTACCTGCCTACAATGAAGATAGAATTGTGAGGGTCTATGCTAAGAAGCCTGAGCTGGTCAGTGAACATTCATTCATCTACTTGGTTCCAACAATTACAGCCAGTTTCATAATTTTGGCGAACATTGGTTACAGGTGGAAGCGGTGTCAGAAGCCTTTGAGAACCTCCAACTGAGAATGTATGGTGAGAAGACTCAAGTGCACGAGACACCCAAGAAGAAGCGGATGAGATCCCTTTAGCAAGTTGGATTTTGTCAAATATCAGTCTTTAGATAGTATACGACACAGGAATATAGCTTTGACAAACGAGAAGAAAGCAACCTCTATAGTTAAAACATCCCAGTATTCACAGGTTTTAGATGGTAGTCTGCACTGGGAAGGTGTGGATATTTTGTACAGGTGACATGCATACAGGCAGAACCTTGTCTGAAGTGTAAAAACGCTAGTTAACGATGCTACCTTATGCTGGCACAGGAAGGGTAGCTAGCCTAACACTGAATGCTATGCGGCTGTTTCTTTTTATGTTTACTCCATATGTTAACTTGGAAGAGCTGGCAGTGTACAACCATCACAAAATGGGAAATACTACCATATTATTGTTTCTCAGGCCCTGTTTGCGTATGAAGTTTTCTGAAGTTATGGAAAAATGGAAATATTTAGCATTGGAAAACTATGAGATGTTTGGGTGCAATATAAATCTTGCAGTTTTGAAAACCACAGTATTGCTAAATCTGTAGCAGTTTTTGAGTTTTCGTCACTTTAGAGCAGCTTGTGACTTCGGGTGGGGATCGGTTCTCTTTGTTGCTTCTTGTCTTCCTTGCTTTGCGCTCCTGCCTGCCTGTTAGCTTCTCGGGTAGCAGCAGTGCCTTTTCTTTTTGTGCGTTCGGAACTTGAAATGCCGGTCTCAAAAGCCCATCCCCTTTGATTAGATACGTTCTCGGGTTTTGAGTCTGTCAATATCGGTTTTGGGTCTGTTCGTACATGGAGAGTTGAACGGGCGTGTTTGTCCATGGCCGAAAAATGCCACGCCGGCCGGTAGGTCACAATTTTTAACCTGTTATTTGTTTCTTAATCACAAGTGGCTTGTCATATGTTTAGCCCACTTCTCATATACTTATTCCTTTGCTAAACCATGCCTAAGATAAAATTTGACTAAGAAATGTTACAGTATTTAACTATTTAGTTATCATTCAAGCACGCTCGGTCCATCATGCGGGGATAAGGGATAGCATATTAGCATATGCGGCTAGATAGGGGCAGTACGTGCGTTCCTTCCATAATCTTGTTACAGTTGTGATTCAAAGCTGTAATATATGTTTGGTTATCTAGATCTTAAATAAATGCTTACGTATAGAACTAGAAAAGTAATGTTAATTAATCATTTGATTGGAGCCATGCACTTCTCCATATTGTATTTTTTTTTTGTTGGTGCGGGTGTTGCTTTTATTATATGTGCCCACCTGGCTGCTCTAGAAGTTAAAAGTACTTAATTTAGGATGAAAAGAGTACTCACTAGCAGTTAGTCTCTCTTTTGAGATGGAGGGAGCACTCATATAAGCAAAAGTTAGATGTGGACATATTTAGGGCCTGTTTAGCATAGCTCCACTTCACAACTCCAGCGACTCCAGCAAAAAAAAAGCCAAACACCCCAACTCCAAAACTCCATGGAGCTGCCAACTCCATGGAGCTGTAGTGCAAATAGGGGTGGAGTTTTGGAGCACCTCTTTTGCTGCTCCAAAACCCCCACTTTTAAACCTCCTCGTGGAGTTGGTGAATAATTACCCACCAATGCCATTGATTACAGAAAAAATGATTCGTTCTTTCTTTTCTCCCCCCGAGCGCAACTCCTCTGTTTCTCCTCCCACCGCCGCCGCCTGTTGTCCTACCCCCGCCGGCGGCCCAGCCCTGCCGCCGCCCTACCGCCCGCATCCTCCGACTCCCTCCCTGCCGACGCCTCCCCGCTCCTCTCCAACCTCTCAACGCCGGCGCCCCTCCTCCCTTCGCCGCCGCCGGCCAGGACGCGCCACCCCCTGCCCACCTTCTGCCGCCGCACCTCCTCCCCCTCGCCTTCACCTCCAACTCCTCCCCCCTTTCCTCCCCATCTGGCGCCGCCCCTGCCATGCCCGACGGCCACCGCTCCTCCCCAGCCGGTGCCGCCCCCCTCCTTCCCCTCCGCCGTGCGCCGCTGCCGTCTCCCTGGACGGGCCCGCGCGCAGCTTGAGCAGGGGCATCCTCCCCTCCGTCGCGCGGCCTCGAAGGCGGGGGCCAGACGGCTGCGGCGGAGTAGGGGGCCGCCGCAGCCCCAAGGCGCGCTCCTGGCCCCGCCGCCGTGGCCCCAAGGTGCGCCGCCAGTGGCCACCCTCCCCTCCCTGCATCTCGTTGCCACCGCCGCCGGTGGCCCCTTCCTCCCTAGCTGCGCCACCACGCCATCCTCACCACCAGCGGCTCCGGCTCCGCCCTCCCCTCCCCTCCCCGCAGCTTGCAGCCGCCGCCGGTCCCTTCCCCGCAGCTCGCTGCCACCACCGGCGTGGTTAGCCACACCGCCTCCACCATCCATGAGAGAGAGGAGGAAGACAATTGCATGTGAGAGAATGACATGTGGGGCCACTGATAGGGGCAACAATGGCTATCCAATTTGAAAAATCTCTTTTCCGGAGCTAGAAGTACTAATGTAGCCAAACACCTCATTCCAACAGCTCCAATTCCATCTGGAGTCAGCTCCACCTGGAGTTCTGGAGTGGAGCAGCTCCACCTAGAGTTGGAGTCATGCCAAACAGACCCTTAGCAATGAAGGAAAAATCCTCTTTCCAAATAAATGTATTATTAACTATGTCTTAAATGAATCTATCCAATTAAATTTCTAAAAATATACTTTATAATAATTTATAAATTTATAAAAATATTTATGATATCACATCCATTATGAAATATATTTTTATAATATACATATTTAGCGTCGTAATGTTAATACTCTCCTTCATAAATCTACTTAAACTTTAAAATATATTAACTTAGCACAAAGCTAGAAGTACACTTAAAATGACGGAGCAAGTAGATATCTTTGACATTCAAGAATAGACAATTAAGAAAATATGTGGATATCTTGGACAATAAAAAGTAAGCAAAAATATCTTTTTGGAAAATATAGTGCACACTCCGATACTCAATCCACGCACACATACTTACTTTTATGATCATCTTTGATAAATTGGGCTAGCAGATGTTGAAAATTGATGAAATCACTTCAAGTATCTCGCAGTTGAAGACTTAAACCTAGATGGTCAAATCAAATTTCAATTAATACTTTAATATGCTCGTTTTGACTAGAATGACTTTTGGAATCACAATAAGTAAAATGGTCAAATCACCTCCAGCCAAGAAAGAAAAGAGGAATAAATGTCTCCAAATTCCGTTAGACCGGCAAGGCAGCGATATAATGGCCTAAGTGGCAAAGAGTGAAAGTTTTTAATTTCCAATGGATAACGTTGGACACTTCATCGAGTAACGGCAAATGATGGGCTTCTCAACGAATCCAGCGCGAAGAAAAAGCCGGGAAGCGGAAAAGCGTTCGCATTCGCATCTGCACGGCTGATTCCGGGGGTTTATGCGAGATGGAATGGATATTCAAGTTGGCGATATTTACCTGTACTTGCCACTGCTATGATCCCCTCCCTCCCTCGCCCGGTCGCCCTGTTCGGTCGTCTCCCCTGCCCGGACTCCTCCCTCCAACACTGCAGAAACCCAACCGCTAGGGTTTCGCGGAGCAGCCCCCGGCTAGGGATGAAAACGATCGGGAACGGTCGGGAAAAGCTCTTAACCGTTCCCGCTCCCGTATTTTTTTTGCCGGGAACGGAAACGGGAACGGGAAGGCCGGACGGGAAAACGAAACCGGTAATACGGGATATCGGGAACGGAATAATTCGAACGGGAACGTGTCGATTACGATCGGGAAGCGGTAACATAAAACGGGAATATCAATATACGTAACCACTTAAAATAATGAGCTCGACGCAACAATAGCAACGATATGCACACAATGAAACAAGTTGACAAGTAGCAACTAGCAAATAGCATATTCTTACAGTAATAATATATTTGCTTTAAGCATGGCCAATTGAGCCCTATTATTGTTTGTTAGAAAGTGGATTCACCTTGCTCAAAAGTATGTTGATCCATTACAAAGCTGTACACGGTGTTGTTTTCACCTCAAAATACTTCCCAATTTGGATCAATCAACACAGTAATTTATTATTGAATTTCAGGATCACCTGAATTGCAAAATGGCAGTTCTTCCGGTAGTGCAGGGCAATGTTTCAACCCTGCTTTTGTTCATTTGCTAGCAGTTTCTGAAGAGGGCATTTTGGGTGGGTTCTACAAAGTTTGTGCTGTTGCAAGGGGCGATGGTGCTGTTGATGTAGTTGATCTTCGAATATGAACTGGCACCTGCTAAATCGAAAGGACCTCCTCGGACAGCAACTTCAACAATGAGTTCAAAAGGAACTGAACCTGGAGATGGAAGCAGTAATCAAAGTCAAGTGAAAAGGATCCATCTTGATTTCACAATGGGTGGCCATACTGCAGCTGTGTCTTGTGTGTAAGTCCATTCTGTTGATGTATCACTTACATCTCTCCTTCAAAAAAAAAACTAATCAGCTGCTTAACAGAGCATTTTCAGCATTTGGTGAGAAAGGAAAGTTCCTTGTTTCAGGCGGCAATGATGCATCAGTGAAGATTTGGGATTGGTCCAAAGGATTTTCTTCTGAAACAAACAGCGATGCTGAATTGGTGTTGGATATTGATGTGAAGAAAAAGGTCAGAATTGGACCTTCAGTTTTCTTTGAACTATAGTTTTTTGTCTAGTTACGTGCACAATTCAGAACAAATTTACTGATGCAGAACTCGCTTAAAATACCACAAGCAGGAAATGACAAATTTACTTTAGGAAGATTGTATCGGGTAGGCATCTTTTCTTTTGAATGCTACCTTTCTTTTCTTCCATTGCACAAACAGAAATCGACAGGGACATTCAATTGCTACGTTATAGATGGATTACCACATAATGTGACATCAATTGTTTACAGTAGCGCAAGCATAATAATTTTATATATAACACTAGATCACTTCTGTTCAGTTCAAACAAAGAAAACGGATGAACAACAAAAATTTCTGATGCATAAACAACTAAGGACCAACACTATTAGCACTTAACATCTAATATGTTTGCATGGTAAAACAACAAACAGCTTACAAGCACGCGAACGGGCGGCGCAGGGGTCGGGTTGGGGGGGGGGGGGGGGGGCGCAGGGGTTGGGTTGGGCGGCGCAGAGGTTGGGTTGGGGGGGCGCGGCGGCGGCTACGGGCGGCGCAGGGGTCGGGTTGGGGGCGCGGCGGCGGCTACGGGCGGCGGCGCAGGGGTTGGGTTGGGGGGGCGGCGGCGGCGCCTACGAGCGGCGGCGGCGCAGGGGTCGGGTTGGGGGGCGGGCGGCGGCTACGGGCGGCGCAAGGGTCGGGTTGGGGGCGCGGCGGCGGCTACGGGCGGCGGCGCTGGGGTTGGGTTGGGGGGGTGGCGGCGGCGCCTACGAGCCGCAGCGACGCAGGAGTCGGGTTGGGGGGCGGCGGCGGCTACGGGCGGCGGTGGCGCCTACGGGCGGCGGCGGCGCAGGGGTTGGGTTGGGGGGCGGCTACGGGCGGCGGCGCAGGGGTCGGGTTGGGGGGCGGCTACGGGCGGCGGCGCAGGGGTTGGGTTGGGGGGCGGCGGCGGCGCCTACGAGCTGAATGCGGTGCGGTGCGGGGCGCCGGGGGTAAGTGGGCTGGGCCGCCAGATGGGAAAGGGACGGGCTGAATACGGGAAACTCCCGCGGGAACGTTTCCGATAATATACGGGAACCGCAAATTCGGTTGGGAAATAGTGCTAACCGTTTTCGTTCCCGTTCCCGCCGTATTTTCCCGTTCTTTCCCATTTTCCCCGTTTTTCCTGTCTAAACGGTATTCGATCGGTTTACACGGTATACGGTTGCGGTCGGTACGGGATTTTCCCGTTCCCACTTTCATCCCTACCCCCGGCGGACGGGAATCCCATCTGCTTCATTTCCGCCCACGCGGATCTGACCTCATTCCTCCCTCCTCCCTTTCGACGGGCGCCGCCTCCTCAACAGTGTCGCGGCTCCTCCCGGGCCTGCGCCACTCGTCCTGCCCGGCGACGCCGTGCCTCGGAGGCTCCGACCTCCTGGGCTCTGTGGCCTCGAACCGTCGCCGTGGCACCCGGTCTCATTCAGCTCCTTCGTTCCCCTAGTGCCCGACGCTTCTCCATCCCAAGCAGAACTTGTTCATCCTCGACGCCCCCCCCCCCCCCCCCCCCCCCCCCCCCGCTCAAGGTAGAAGCGAGTTGCCCTCTGCATGTCTGTGCAATTAACCGATTTCTACGTGTGTGTGCGTGTGCGCCTGCCAGCCTCTATGCAATGCTTAGGCCTCCGTGTGCATAGCTAATATTTGTCAGTCAGTTTGGGACAACAATGTTTGGGATCGGGGATGTGTCTGTGGGTAATTTTGTTTGCATGTGGGTTTCTTTTGTGTGTGTGTGTGTGTGGGTGGGGGGGGGGGGGGGGGGGGGGGGGGGTTGGTTTAGTCACCAATGTCGTTTTGGTTCTCGAAGGTGTTTGGAGAAGGGAACATGACGTGTTCCGGACGTTGATTTCATTTTGCTCGTGCTGCCAATTACTTGCTACGAGCACCGTTTCTGTTTGGTTGGGAGGCTTTCCGAGGATCCTTCAGTATTCTATTGCAAAGATCTAAGATTTGTGCTAGTCTCTTGGAGACATGGGCCTCTTCTCGGATGGATGCAAAAGGTTGCCTGTGCTTCTGGGGTCATAGAGTGTGCATATGTAGCAGTGACGGACGCAAGATTGTACAAATACGTGTACATACATTCTTAGTTTTATTCTTAAATATATAATATTCTATGATATGATTGTTAAATAAGTGTAGATCTTATTTTCAAATGAAAACAAACTACTAACAATCCTAAATTTATAGAAGAATATAATCTTCATATATTTTGCAAGTTGTTTTGTTTAAATACTTTTTTAAATTTTTAGCTAAAATATATGTTCCAAGGTTCATCACATATTTTGGAAGATATCGTGATAACTCCTAAACTTTAGTGGTAAGAATGTTGCTGGTTGGTTGTCTTTATCAAAAATTTAATCCATCATATTATAGTTGTGCTAGCCAAATTACAAAGATAACTAGTACTATAGTATCATACTTACAAAGTAGCGATCACGATATTTTTGTTAAAAAAATCTTTATCTAGAACCATCGTTAAAAGAAAAACATATTTATATTCTTTTATTATCTTAAAAGAAGTATATATATCTATTTGATTTCAATAATATTCTAAAAATATTCTTTACAGTGTAAAAAGTTTTAGAGGTGAAAACTGGGCAGATAATACTTTAGAAAAAATAAAAGATTAAATATTTTTATCAGATTTGACCGGGTCGCACGGTCCACCCTTATTGCCATCCATTGGCGCCATCTTCGCCATGCACCGTCCGTGCTTGTTACGATGCCCCGTGCATAATATCCCGCCATGGCTTCCCATGCTTGTTGCGACGCCCCATGCACATCCCGCCGTGGCTTCCTGTGCTCGTTGCGAGCACTCATCCCCACCACATTCCTCATCGTGGCCTATTGATGTCGTCTGTCTCCATCGCATGCTGCTAGTGCTTGCCACGGTGGTCCTACAGTTACCAACTTTTGAAAAAAAGAATAAATAAAAAACTAGCATCTCATAAATTTGAACCTTTATCTTTCCTTTGAAAAATATTGAATCTATTATACTCATATGTAGCTATAGAAAATGTTGATTGTACTACTTTCTAGAAAATATTGATATATGTTTTGAAAAATGTTGATTATGTTATTTTTGAATGTTAGTTTGGTTTTTTAAAGTTGTTAAATTTGTTACACTAAAATGTTAATTTATTTTAGATTATGGAGTCTTTCTTCTCTCTCTCCCACGAAATCGGCAGAACCTGCTTCCCCCGTACGACGACGTCTCCTGTAGTTTTTTCCTCCCCACAACTAGAGGTAGGCATAGTTAGTCGTTAACGTAAACCGAACCAAGATAACCGAGACAAAAACTGATATTTTCGGTTCTTTTGGTTCCGATCTGAATAATTGAATTAATCTTGGATTTTTTCAATTTTTAGGATTAGGTAACCTAATAACCGAACAAGATCTATTAGACCTAAGAGCATCTCCAAGAGTGCTTAAAACTAACTTCCAAAAATCTGTTTTGGGAACAAATGAAAAAAATCATGCTCCAACGGTTGCTCAAACTAGTACCCAAAATATCCGCACTTCCAATACGAGAGCTATTTTGCCTCAAATATTCGCCACCTCTCTCTGTACTCCCAATTCCGCCGAACCGCATTTTTTCTTTCATTCCCGAGCTTTCTCCCGCATTGACCACCTCAGCTCGCGCAATTTTCCTGTCGGTGCCGCGCACAGCAGAGTTGCTCCTTGGCTGGCCACAACTCGTAGGGATCCGCTGCTACTTCCCATTCATCCATGGCGGACGAGCACAAATATCGCCACGCGCTACCGTTTCTCTTTGCAAGGCACGCCCCGACCACCATAAACGACGCGGCATCTCTTCCGTCCAAGGCGTGGCCTCTCCACCGTCGACGGCGTTGGCTCCTCACCATCCACCGCGCGGCCTCCCCTCCCTCAACGTTGCCCCATCCCCTCTGTTCAAGGCCCTTTGGATCTAAGGGGATCCTTCCGTTGACGGTCGCTGGATCCCTTGGAAAAATTGAAGTTGGATCGCGCTGGATGCCCTTAGCTGCCACCAGATTGTCCTGGCTGCTTGGCCGCCACCAGATCGTACCGGCCGCTTGGCCGGAGTTCCTAGCTGATAGCAAACGATAATGGAAAAGGAACAACGCCGTCACTAGGCACGGCGTTGATTTGATAGAGGCAGCAGCATTCAATATGGACCATGGAGCAGCCTAAGAAGAAAATCCACCATCAAACCTTGAGCCCATGGATGAAGTGGCAGGATTTAAATTCTTTTGGCACTAATTATTGGGAACTGTTGGAGAGAAGGGCTGTTTTTTTGCTTCCAATAAATTTTGGCATGTCTAAAAGCATATTCAATAGTTCCATATTTTTTCTCCCCAAATTCTGTTCTATTGTTTGCCAACTCCCAATTAGCTATGGGGAGGAAAAAAAGAGATCATCATTTAACTTCCTAAATATGAAATTCTTGGCCCCACGAAGTCAATTCCACGTGATTGATTTTTCTGATCCTGTTTCTTCGGCGCTGCCGTCACGGTCGCCTCCTCCAGCAGGCCGCCTCTCCTCCGACTAGCTCAAATTGAGGCCGTGCTTTTCTCGCTTAATTTTCATGTTATCACTAGTGCTCTAGTCGTAGCTAAAGCCTTGCTGAGTGCCTTGCAGTGCTGGGAGGAGGAGGACAAGGTCTCATGAGCTGAGCTTTGTCTGGTCAAAGCCGAGAGCTTTATTGTGGTGCGAGTCCAAGCTCGATAGGACCACAGCCACTGTGAAGCACAACGGTAGCAGCGGCAAGACGAGGAGGCGGAAGCTGCCAAGCGGATAGATCTACGCAAATGGAGACCAAGGACGTGGCCCCGCTCCCCGCCACCACCTCCGCTGGCGCCTCGCGCCCGCGCCAGCACCGGCGTCTCAGCCGCCGCCGTCTTCTATGCCGCCGCCGCCACAGCAGCCTCTGCCGCTGCCGTTCGTGCAACGACGGCAGCATGCCCCCATCTCCTCCACCTACGGCGGCATCGTGGCCCCGGGCCAGCAGCAGCACGGCGGGTTTTCCATCAGCAGCCCCCGTCCGACCTCAACACCAAGCGCCGCTGCAGACCCCTAGGCTCCGGCAAGAAGAAGCAATTCGAAGCCCTGGGTACGTGTTCTTCTCTCTTGCTCTGCTTCCTTTGCACGTCTCGTTGGTTAAATCTCACCACCGGAGAAGAAGCGCGATAAAAAAATATCGCAGGAAGGGGGATCGAGAGGAGCGATGGCGTGCGTATTTTTACGCACAAGAGAGGTAGATTTGCCAATTGTTAGGAGATGAAAAACTAGGATAGAGAACTATTGGAGATGATTTTTTTTCAAAAGACAAAGATGGGAAAGTGAGATTGGGACCGTTGGACATGCTCTCAAAGCTAGTTTTTTGCGACTCTATTTTTAGGCACGCATCCCGAAATCCCCACCCCATGGACCGGGAACTGACGCGCGCTGGTGCAGGCGGGTCCCCTACCAACTCGCGGCAGGCCGCCCTCTCCGGTTACGGCGACGCCGCGCCTCGGCTCGCGGCGGCGGCCGGATGCGGTCGAGCCGAGCGCGGGCGGGAACGGGAGCGCCGACGCGGGAGAGGATTGCGGCGCTCTCCCGCCTGTTGGCCTGGGACTGAAACGGGAAAGAAATGAAGATTATTTTGGCTGCGTGCGGGCCTAAGGAATGGAGTCGTTGGATTTGATTTGGAGGGCTGAGATTCACGCTATGGCAACTTGTGACATGCATACACCGTGTCACCGAATCTGAGTCCTCCATCCATACCCTAGCCGCCAGTCTTTCGTCTCTCTCATCGGCGCCGGTGGTGTCCCCTCCCCTCCTCTCCTCCCCGCAAGATCCGGCGTGCCGGCGTGCCAGCGTCTCCACCCGTCTGACGGGCGATGCGCTGGGCGGGCCTCCGTCGGCACGAGTTCCTCTCAGCCGGGCGGCCCTACCAGCTCACAGCCCCACCATCTGGCAGGAAGCCGGCGGCGGAGCAGCAGTGCCTTCTCCGTTGACGGGCAACACGCCCACACGGCAACAAGGCCCGCTCCTTCGGCACCGCGACCCATCTCCTCCCTTCGCCCCCCAGCGCCTGCCGCCCTCCACGCTCCCCTGCCCAGCTGCAGCTCTGTTCTTTCTCTCGGCCTCGGTCTTCCTTTCCTAGCGGCGACGACAAGGCGAGTTGCGCTGCCCGTTGTTCGTCGAGCGACGGGCGCTTCGCCGGCGACGAACATCCGACTGGGGTATGCCTGCCTATTCCCCTCCCTTCCCATCCTGCTGCGCGAAATCAAACACCCAAACCCCTAACATATGGTATTTGTATTCGGATCTGACCATGATTTTACCTACTAAATTCGATCTTTTTGCAACAGTTATTGGGTGTACATGTGTACACCCATGTCCTATACTGGTTCCGCCCCTGATATGTAGTATAGCTGCATAGTTGTGTTTGTGTGGGTGGGTGCAAGAACATCCATGTGTATTTGATGACCGAAGAGTGCCTTTTGCACTGTTGAATATGCTTTGCCTTTTGATGCAGACAGAAATCAGTCTTTCTGGTCAATACCTATATTGTCCATTGATATATCAAACAAGGAGGGAAAGCTTTTTCATGTGCTTATCCTTCCTCTTCTCTTGCCAGCGCCACCCTAGACACAGATACATAAATAGAAACAAAAATCACAGCGCTTCATATCTTTACAAGGGCAAATAATACACAAAATGGCAAATATTTTGCTCTATTTTCAAGATCAATTTTCAGTTATTGGTCAGGTTCCTACACTGTACCATGATATCTGAAATTGTTTTGTATTTTTTTTATTCATAGAAAACTGTGCTACGATTCATGAAGTATAATGGTATTTGAACAAACATTGACAATGCATTTTTATGTAGGCAAGCTTGTGTTGTCTGCATGGAGTGACAAACTAATGATTATATGTGATAACAAGTAAGTTTTCCTCTTGACATTTTACAACCATAGTAGACTTGCTCATGCTCTGTTCTCTTACAATTAATCATCGTTGCTAAATTAAGAAAATATATATGTATATCCATGGATCTATTTATTTGGCGTTGCTGCATGAATTTTTTCCCCACTTCATGCTGGATGACAGGAGTGCCTGTGGGCAGGGGTGACGGCATGCTGGAATATTTTCCACTAACTAGGCTCATAATCACCATATACTTCCTGCAAAATTATACAAGTTCCTTGAGCAATGCACCATGTTCCGTTTAGCACTAGCTTTGCCCCTGCCTGTGGGTGACTAGAACAGGGTATTATTGTATGGGATCATGTGTTTGAACTGTGGATGCGTATTGATAGATGTCATCAGTCATCACTTGTAATACTGTTAATACTGTAATGTGCAAGTATTTTGCACTTCCATTGCAAGATATGCTTGTTATTGTGCTTTCCTACATATTTGTGTAATGCTTAAATCCCTCCTGTTTGTTCCAGGGAGTTTAAATTGACCTCTTGGTATAAATTATGCTGACATATTTTTATTAACTACATTGTTATTTGTTGCAGAAATTTGCTGTTGATTTTTGTTTGTGTATGACCATGCACCGTCAAGATTTCTGCAAACCGAATTCCACGTCTTGTTCTTAGAGAACTACTGCAGTGGTTACTGATATACCGTGCACTAGCCACTCCATAATTTAACATTTCTGCCACAGGACCAACTTCTCTCTTGTTTTCATGGAGTGCAACAAAGATGAGGCTGCTAGAGCCAAAGCTCTGGCAGAAAGAAAAATGCTGGAAAAGGACTTTGTTGGCGCAAAAAAGATGATTATCAAAGTGCAGAAACTTTCCAAAGAAGTGGATGACATTGACATTTCAAAAATGTTAACTGTTTGTGATGTTCACTGTGCTGCTGGAGCAAAGGTAAATGCTGAGATTGACTGGTATGGAGTACTGCAAGTACCTGTAGATGCTGATGATGCCCTGATAAAGAAACAATATCGTAAACTTGCCCTTTTGCTACATCCTGACAAGAACAAGTTTGGAGGTGCAGAGGCAGCATTCAAATTAGTTGGAGAAGCAAATGTAACTCTTACAGACAAGTCAAAACGTGAAATGTATAACATGAAAAGAAACATCTTCAGAGGCGTTGCAGCCAGACCCCCTCATCAGCATCCAAGAAGAACTCCACCTGCTAGACCTAGTTCTACTCCTGTGAATCTCCATAATAAGCATCAGCAGCAGCAGCAGCAGGCCACAAATCCTGCAGGGCCACAAACCACATTTTGGACAATCTGTCCATCTTGTGGCATGAGATATCAGTACTACCTTTCAATCTTGAAGAAGGCTTTGCGCTGTCAGAATTGTTTGAAGCCATTTATCGCGCATGATTTGAAGGAACAAGCTATTCCTTCTGGGGCAAATCAGCGATCTGCTGGGGTTTGGAAAAATGCAGGCATGCCACAGAACTTTCCAGGTCCTCAAACAAATGTCACTGGTCAGAAAGCTTGGTCAACCACTCCAGGAGTTCATGTCAACATCGGTTCTCATCATTCTGATGTAAATATAAAGAGGGAAACTGATGGGAAAAAAGGTGGGCTAAACAAAATGAAATCTGACCAGACCAACAGAAAACATTCAAAAGCTAAATCATCTGCAGGATTGAAAAGGGGCAGGAGAGCTGTGATTGAATCGAGTGAATCAAGCATGTCAGAAACTAGCAGTGACAGTGAGGAAGAGATTCTTGAACATGGTCCTGCTGCAAATAGTGCCGGACCAGGTCAACAAACCCGCAGATCAAGCAGGCAGAAGCAAGAAGTTAAGTATAATGAAGATAGTGATGATGAAGATATTGAAGATGACACTAAGAAGGTTGATGATGATTTTGTGAATTCTCCTGTTTTAAAGAGGTTAAGGAAAAGTGGTGTGTTCCATGGTGATCACAGCAATACAACGGCAAAGCTGAACAAAGACATAGCTGGTCATAATGGTCCGACAAATGGTGTTAAAGATTGCAGTAACACAGTAGATGAAAAGAAAGGTGGCACATCATGTGGAGAGAAGACATTCAATGGAATCGAGCAAATGAAGAGAGGAACAATGCACGCTGGAGAAAATAGTGATGGAAAAGAAAAGGTATTTCATCCTGTCAGCAACAATGGTCTAGGTCTAAACGATAATGGTGCTCCAGGTGATCATCCATACATTTTTATGGATCCTGAATTTTTTGATTTTGACCAACTTCGAGATGTAAATCAATTTAGAGCCAACCAGATCTGGGCTGTCTATGATGATCAAGACTGTATGCCTAGATTTTATGCTCGAATCACGAAGGTAAAAACTACCCCAAAGTTTATGCTGCATTTTGTTTGGCTGGAGTTTGATCCCACAAATAGAGCAGAGGAGGCATGGTCTTACGGAGGTCTGCCTGTTGCCTGTGGACGCTTTAAGCATGGGCAGTCAGAGACAGCCAAAGAAACTTCTATCTTCTCCCGAACTATATCCTTTGAGAAAAGCAAGACAAGAAACTCTTATGAAATATATCCAAGGAAAGGTGAAGTTTGGGCTCTTTTTAAGGGCTGGGATATTGGTTGGAGCTCAGATGCCGACAATCACAAAAATTTGAACTATCAGTATGAAGTGGTTCAAGTTCTATCTGATCTCACAACGAGCACTAGCATTATTGTCATGCCGCTTGTGAAGATAAAAGGCTATGTCAGCTTATTTATACAGTCTAGAGAGGCAGCTCCATACGTGATATCTCAGGGTGAGACACTGAGGTTTTCTCATTGTGTCCCTCATCATTTGATGAGTGGAACTGAAAAGGAAGGCATTCCAGAAGGATCCCTTGAACTTGATCCTGCAGCTCTTCCCCTTAACTTGGAAGAGGCTTTTCCTTCTGTTAGCCCGGAATGCAATTCTGTAAGAAGTCAGGGATGTGATGCCAAACATGCAGGTTCGTCCAGTGGAAATAGTTCCCACAAAGGGTCTAGGAATGTGGGGGAGGGGCAACATACAGCATCCATGAATGCAGGGATCGCTGCAATGACACCAAAGGAAGAGAATAGCAAGCATAACACAGGTACTGCTGAAGTTACAGATGTTGATGACGATAATGTTTGCCAAACAGAGTATGTCTGTGCTGAATCAGAATTCTATGATTTTTCAGAAATAAGATTGCTTCAAAAGTTTTCACCTGGGCAGATCTGGGCTCTCTATAGTGATTTAGATAAATTCCCCAATTATTATGCTTACATACAGAAAGTTGATCTCAATAATTATAAAGTGCAAGTTAGATGGCTTGATGCTTGTCCTCGAGGAGAAGAGGAGAAAAGATTGCTTCAAGAAGAACGGACAATTGGGTGTGGAACCTTTAGGCTTTCTAGCATTCACGAGGTGATGACTTACACTGGTACAGACGCCTTTTCTCATTCTGTAGAGGCAAGGTCTACTGGCAGAAAAGGTGAGTATGAGATAATTCCTCATCTGGGTGAGATATGGGCTGTTTACAAGAATTGGAGGGCAGGATGGACTGCACACGACTTTAAGAACTGTGAATATGAACTGGTGGAGATATTTGGCCATACTGATTCGTCCATACAGGTTCAGCATTTGAGGAAAGTGGCTGGTTATAGGACGGTGTTTATGCCATACAGAGCAGAGGGATCTGTGAAGACAATAAGGAAGGATGAGTACCCCAAGTTCTCTCATCAGATTCCTTGCTTCCATCTGACACATGAAAAAGGTGGCAAGCTTCGAGGCTTTCTGGAGCTCGATCCATCGTCAGTACCAGAGGAATTCCTTTTAACTGATTCGATGTGATATAAGCCTTATCTGCAGTGGATCTGGATCTTTCTTGTGATGAAGTTTCTGGAACAGAGGTTCTGCAAATGTTGGATGGTTTCCACAATCCTACATTTTTCTTTTGAGTGACACTGACATAAGGTGTCTGTAGCACTAACGTTATGGTGGACTAGATTCGGACTTACCAATCTGCACAAACGAAGGCATTACATTGAAAATCTATTGGATGGCTATCCGGCAGCAGACTGCAGTTCAGAAGCCGAGCAGTTTTTTTGCAACTGCTGTTTGTAGTTAGCATTAGCTGTATCTAGTGTTTTAGTTCTGATGTAAAAACTGCTGCACTCCCTTTTTCTCGTAGTGTAATCTAAATGGTAGTACTGTATTTGTGAACTGTGGGAGACCAACCTGATGAATTATCAGAAGAGGCATTTTGCCTCCCTTCCCTGGAACTGGAACATGAAAGCCAAGGAGTCAGGTTTGGCTGACCTATCGGTGTGATGGTTATGTTGGTGTTACTGTGAAGGGGATCGACAGGACACCCTCCTGCAGCTCGTGTTATGTGCAGAGAAAGTTTAAATAGTTCAAATAGTCAATTACAAAAACGCAAGTAAGATATTTATCATTATTCCAAACCCTGCTTGTTGCTAAATTGTTCCACCGTGTAAACATCATGCTTGCACGTTGCATACTTAAAACCAGGTTATTATCTAAGATTTTAAATTGGTACGATACTGTTTCTTGGATCATATTTGGACATATTGTTGCGAAATGGACGGCTGGTCAGAACTTGCAACAATGCCTCCAAGAAAATTAGGTCCATGTTTGGTATGTTTAGTATGGTAACAATTTTTCCCTCAACAAAAAAAAGTATGGTAACAATTTTCATCTGTTGCTCTCCTAGTCCTAAGAGGTATTCTTGCGTGACACTAACGTTTCTCAGGTGTGCAGGATCCTATTAGGGGTAACATATGTTACTGCGATCCGATCTATCGCACAAGCAATCGCGTCAGTTAATTTTATTTCTTGGGCCCAAATTTGCTTCCTCCTTATCGGGCCGCAAGCCACCCGCTTGCTTTTTCTCTGCGGGCCGTCTCTATCTTTCTTCCCTTACTCCGTGAAGTAAAATAGATTATATTTGATAGGTTCACTAAGAAGTACATACAAAAGTAATGTTGTTATTGCAAACAAATAAACTTTGTTGCAGTGGAACAAAAATTAGTTAACAAGGAGCAAAATAAGTTTGTTGGCTCGAATCAAGCTTTAATAAGGAACAAAAGAATAAAATTTGATTGCTTCAAAAAATGTAGCTTGTAATCTTGGAACATAGTTTGAAGATAATATTAATAAAAAAATTGTTTAATACAAACAAATGAAATTTGTTGCTGAGGAACATAAACTTTGTTTCCTTGGAACAAAATGAGTTTTCCCTTATTAAAATTTTAAAACTAGTTGAAACAAAAAAAAATTCATGGCATCAAGAACAGAAAAAAATAATGTTGATGTGGAACAAATTAAGAAAGCGAGGAACATAATAAAAGCAAGTTTATTCGAAAGAAATCAACTTTGTTCCGGTGGAACAAGAATTGTTTGTTGGCTCGAATAAAATTTGTTTGCAACAAAAAAAATGTAGTTGTAATCTTGAAACATATTTTGTAGAGTACAGGACCAACCAAAAATATTTAATATAAACAAGTCAACTTTGTTGCCAAGCAACATGAATAAAATGTGAGCGCATAGAAAACACGAAAGAACAAGAACTAGGAAAGGAATAGAAAATAAAATAGGAGGAAGAAATAGAAAATAAAATGAAGAAATTAAAAATAAAGGAATAGAGGGAAGCCGAGCAAATAGACAACAAATGGGTAGCGTAGCTGCGTATAGGCCCGTAGCAGAAAACTCAGGCAGCCAACTACGCACGTGGGCCGTAGGAGCAGACGAAACCAGCCCATTTAGTGTTCCGACGCACTTCTGCGACATCAGCCATCGCAGCCACAAAAGCCCTATAAAAAAACTCGAAGTCATTGAAGAACTGGTGGTATATTGGTAAACAAGCTTCGCCGGCAATAAATTGAAAACTGGTACTAGTGTTATCATGAGTTGATCATGGGCCCTTAGTAATTCAACAATCAACACGGCCTATTTACACAGCACACTCACAGCTGATGACGGCCCATGAGAGCTGAGACCAGCTAATCACACCGCGCAGCCCCGGTTGCATCCAGCCCAAACCAAGCAGTCAAGCACCCACGCTTACAGCATGCCCTAACGGACTCACTCGTCTGCCAGAAACGACGTTTTGGAGAACTCCCATCCATAGCTTTCAGAACACGTTGCTAAAAACATTGTGTATATCTAATGGTTCTAGTAAAAATCATTAGATTTTACTAACATCCCATACTCCAAAAGGAAACTATAGAATTTATAGGCAACCAATATCCTGCTGCTAAACAGTGGCTAAAATACCCACAACTGGTCGTTGCACTCCAAAACATACAGTATGTTTCTCGCGAAAAGTTGTAATAGTAACTTGACAAAAACAAGAATCACGCCACGGATGGATGGCAAAAAAATATGGTCAAAAGCATTACATCAATAAGCATGAGGAAAGGAGAAACATCTCCCCAGGAGGGTGCCTCTTAAGAAATTATGGTATCTGATGATTGATTAACCAAACGAAGACTACATAATTGTTTAACATGAGTTTTAATTTTGACTACATATCTTCAATGCAAAACGATGGCAAAAAGAACAGCAACAAATGATGGTTAGTTAAATACTTGATGGAACAGACCTACCATCGAAAACCCAGTGGATGGTAACCAGAACAAACAACATGCTCCTAATACATATATACACATCTTTCAGCACAACAGAGCTGACTGTGGTGGCCTACACGCTCGCTTCACTTTGCTGTATTTACCCTATGTATCCTCCCAGATGTTATTCCAAAAGGGCACCCTGCGGAGAATTATCGATGGAATCGCCATCATCGAACTCCCGCAGATTCTCATTGTTGAAGCGAAGGAGCTGGTTGCCCCAGCAACATCTACATGCTTAGATACAATGATGAGGACTGCAAAGGGGGAAAGGACACCTGATTGTTATAGATAGAAAACTGTTGTCTTGTCTGAAACAAAATTGCTGAAATTGAGTCCGGAACAGCGTGCTGCCGTGATGCAATTTTTACGGAAGAACAGGTAGGCCATTCGACGACTGACATCATCGATCAAATAATGCATAAGTTGGAAGCTATGGAAATTACCATTTTTATGCCAAAAGACCCTATGGTTTGGATAGGAATCTATTGAAGCGCTGCACTTTTGCAGCATATATTTTTGAAATCTGTGACCTGTCAGGCACATTCCCACCATGCAAAACTTTTCTCCTCTTCCGTAAACGGAACAAGAAATCTTCAGTATCGAGGACATATGAGACCTGCATTCATGGTATGGCCAGATTACTTCATTCTCTATTCCCGACTAAAATTGCATGTGATGGAATGTCCAATCAAATCAAGATGCCCCATACCTTAGAGGTCTTGCAGGATATCTTGCATTCAAGACCATTTACAACTTTGATACCATCCATTGCCTTCAAAGAATCTGAAGGCTCATCATTATTTGAATGTTTTCGCTTATTCCTGGGAGAACAGGACACAATCAGGCACAAATAAGGGAAATGGGACCAGAAGCTTCAATGCGAGTACGAGAAAATAATACCTTCCAAGGTAGACACCTTCATATAATTTTTTGTCTGACATACTACACAGATACTCGCTAAAAAGATATGAAGAAAAATTTGGATCAACTGACACTGCTGTCACTTCTGGCTTTTCGTGACCATATTCCATCAGCTGGATAGACAACCTTGTCGGATTTGAGCACTGCCATTGACAGCACAAACTAATCAATATCATTCCAAGAAAGAGAGAGGGAGGGAGGGAGAGAGAGAGAGAACTATGACTTGTCAACTATAGTATAGTAGAATTGATGCATATGTAGTACACAAAAAAGAGCAATCGTTTTGGCACGTGTACAGGAGAATACAATAAGTTTTGCAGCATGGAAACTATTATAAACTGCAAAAAATGATGCTTACACATTCAAATCGGTATATGCTCTCGTCATGGAGGAGGACACGAGCATTCTCATGATAAACTAGGTCAAAGAACCTTCCAGAAGACCTTGATTTTTCATATAAATATAGTTGCAGAAGCTTATTGTCCATTTCGTCTGTTGCTATTGCTTGAAGCTGGCATCACAAAGTTTGATAATGAATCTGTCATCTGAGCCCGAACAAAATTAACAGAACAAGGGATGAACCGGTTTACCTGCTTCACCACTTTGTAAATCAGTTTGTCTAAAGTGAAGAGAACATATGATTGAGTTCCAATAATTGCTCGGCAGTCATCCTCAAACTTGGTGTTGTCAGAAGAACCGTCAAGCAAGTTGTACAGCGCACTCATAAATCTTCATAGGAGAGAGAAAAGACAGATCAGTAATTCATCATATATGGACACAATGCATTGTAAACCTTGCAGAAATACAAATATTACTTTGCATAGAGATTAGGTGGGTTTGTATCCTTGGAAGTCCTCCATTTCTTTTCCGCAGTAAAAGAGTTTGTTTTTGCTGACAGTAGTCTCTCATATAAGATCTGCAATAGACGCTGATTTAGCAAAAAAGGAAGTGCTTACAGAGAGGAAAAAACAGGGGTAGTGGAGACCTGACCTGATGTAGCCTAAACAAGACATAAAACGAATCATTTCCATAAAATATCCGTGTGGACTTCTCATCGCGGTCATGCAAAGCTGTAGGTACATGCTTGGCAAGTGGTTTAACTGAGTACAGAAAGCGTTCTGAAAGCGGTAGTGATATTCCTCCTTCCGTGTCATGTGTCTCAGTTGTTCCTTCTGCCTCACCCTCACTTTCAGCCTTCGCATCCTGATCATCATGATCCATATCCTCCTCTTCCTCATCATGGTCTTCCCGAGAGCATTCCTCTCCATCACCAGATTCACTGCCTGATGCATCTTCACCAGCCTCTGAGGCATTTTCACTGTCCTCTGTAGACCTCTGAGCACTTTCCTCGCCTTCATCATCAGCATCAGCATCATTCTCACCAGCTGCCTCAGAAGATGGTACCACTTCCCCAGGCCTACCTTGGAATGGTTTGCTTGTAGAACCTTCCTTTGCTTTAGATGCTCCATCTTCAAAAGGAACAAAATGGTCCTCTTCGAAATCTCCATTCGGTGATAATTCACCCTCTTCTCTTTCAACTTTCGAAGTATTATGGGGCGCAGAACCTTCATTGTTCAGGCGCCCTTTATTTCCCTCATTGGTGCCATTTAAAGATGATCCTGGCCTCCCTGTCTCCCCTCCCTGTCAAAGAAAAAAATAGAAATATGGGCCAAGTGAGTTTGCTGGATGCATTTTTTTAGGAAAGAAGTGAATGCATACATAAATATCCGACTATTGCCAACATAGCTGGAAAAGTAAATTGATCTGATGAATGATTTTGTACCTCTGCAGAAGCCAACGTTTCATTGCCAGCCCTGCCTTCACCAGCCATCTCAACTGCATCATGAGAACTCCTAGATGCATTCACACCTAGCAATCCGTTCAATCCATAAGAACTGGCAATATGAAACCTAACCAACTTATGAACTACAAAGAATATCGAAGAAGCAGAACAAACCTGCTGTGAGCTCCAAATTAGCCTTCTGTTGTTCGATCCTAACAGCAGTTGCAGTCTCTGCGGATCGGTCAGTGGAAGCCATGTTTTGGGCACTTATGGAAGGCATTTCATCTGCGGCAGATACGGCACAATGCAATCTTCCATTTAATGCAGTGTTTGATTGTTCCTCAGCTCTACGGGCAGTTCGATCTGCATCGTGGAAACCATTTTGAGTGTCTGCTGCAACTCCATTTGCCAATCTAACCCTAGATGACGGTCCTTGTTCACTCTCATCGCCATTGCCTTGCTTGGTAACAATCCCTGCTCCAGTATTACTTTCTCCTACACTTGCAAGACCAGATTTTGTTGTTCGGCTCTTTGCCTTATCTAGGTCTGGATCCTCAGAACCATGCGTTCGAGGCTGAACACCCAAAATTGGCTCTAGAAAAGTTGTCCATATCCTCATCACTTTATCTAATTGATCCGAAGAATTGCAGACTTCGCCACAGGAGTACTTAATGATCTTATGCAGATCTTCATGGATTTCCGAGTCTACATACTCGAATGACATATTGGGAACTATAGGCCGCCTATTGCCAGCAGCAATGGCAAGGAGCACGTCATCTTCCTTCCTTTTCTTCTCATTAATTTCTTTTATCTCCATCAGGAGAGCTACACAAGGAATGAAATGTTATAGTTTAGCACCATGCAAAGGTGGAACTACAACCAGAAGAAACATTCACATGTAATAAAAGTTCTACATACACTTTGTGCTCAGGTTCTTCGTATCTTGCTGCTTGAAATAGAAACTACGATGGTCAAGCGACTTGTGATAGTTCTTGGCATATATTTCGGCCCAAACTTTGTTGAAATCTGATCGGCACCTCGACCACTCTTCCTGCTTCTGTTTGAGCCTAGTTAGGATAACTGGCAATGCCACATTAGCATTTTTGCGAAGAACATCCATCACATCCAGACCATGATCACCGTATAATCGCTCAATGCACCTCAGGTTCAAAGCTGGCAATGGGATCAACCCACAATCAGTCAAGCTCCATTCATTTCAAGCATCACCAAATATTATTAACCTATATATCTGAACAAATACTTACGAGTTAAATGCTCATCAATGCGTATAGGACTCTCAGGTTTTACTGAGTTGTCTTGCATCTTTTCTATCAACTCTTCGACACGCTTAGTTGCTGCATTAACTGATTCCAACAGCATATCCAACTCAAACCTAAAAAAGTTTAAGAACAAGATCAAGCCGCAGTTAAGAATTGAATAACATAAGCCGCACTTAAACAGGCTATAAAGAACAAATAATATCCATAAGTCAAATGATGCTTGTGAACAGGGAAAAATTCTAGAGGTAAATCAGCCAGATACAGTCTTACCAGCCTGTGCAGGTAAAATTTATTGGTCCGGGTTTTTAGCCCTTGCCAGTTAGATGGCGTGATTGCATAGAATTATTTTTTAAGATAATATATGCATGCCTATCACATGCAGCACATCTTGATTTGTAAACATAGCTCTGTTCTTAATCTAACCAAGTTTACAAAAATACATCAACAAGACAAACTTCTGTGGTACAACAACTTCAGTTCAACTGCCCAATTAATACATTATTAGTGCAGGAACAACTGCTTTCCACTTTGATCACAAGCTAACAATTTAATCTTTCTGAGAATCAACTGGCACCAAGAGATACAGGTTTCCACTAGCACTGATTTCTTGTTAATGGTTTACAACAAGTACTTAGAGCACAAGTAGTCGGGAGAAAGGAATGAGATTATGTGAGGGAAGGTAAGAAACAAAAGAAGGAAAGATATAGCATATGAACAGATACCCAGTTCAGAATGGTTCAACAAAAGAAGCATGGGATGCACAAAACATCAGGCTTGGAAAATATGGCATGTAATATGGACCATCTCTTAAAACTAAGCCAACCCCTGTTAGGGAGCATGGTTTATGCATATGCAGCTTAAAAAGATGAAGGAAAAGAAAATATCATTGACTAATTAAACCATGTGCACAAGCAACCTAGCAAATGTTTTTTTTCATTCAACCAAAATATAGGACTACTACTTGTGCAGTATTCACATAAAAAATGTAAACGCTAGCAGCATGGATACTGAACATTGGTGGTAGCTCTACAGGCCCTTGCTAATGTGAATGGTGAAAGACTGTTCTCATCAGAGTTCATATGCTCACAACTATGAAGCTTAATGTCATATGTATAGCAAAGATAAATCAGCACCTGTCATCCTCGCATCTGAACAAGCTTTCTTCATACTGATTCTTCCGCATGTGCTTAAATGAATAATCTTCACTTCCTGATGTCACCGATACCCAGTGATCATTTAGAACAGAGGCTCCAAGATCAGTCCTGTTGCTGGCCGGGGGCATGGGATACTGAAAACATGGTTGAACAAATATGTTATATGAACACAGTACACAAAGAACTACGTTATACGAATCAGCTTACATTTTTTGGTAGGAGACGGTAGCTGGGAGTGCATCTTTGACAGTTTGAGAGATCAAGCTCTGAAATAGGTTTTGAAAGGTTGTACTTTTCTTTGCCAGAGAACATAGACGGTTTGTGGCTAGCACCTTCCTTTGAATTGAATGTTGATCCTTTATCAAATCTTTCACGTTCCTTTTCTCTTTCTTTTTCCCGATCTCTATCCCTGTCCTCCCTATCCCGCTCTCTATCCTTTTCTTTATCCTCGGTCTTAATAATCCTTGCAGAAGGCCCTTCACATTAGATAATAAACGTTAACATGCTATTTTGAAAGAATTAGACATCGTTATACAAAGTTTCAAGCTAGCAGCCACATACTTTTATTGAAGACTCCAGCAAGAAATCCATCTGCGACAAGGTACAAAAAGTTTGAGAGTTCATTCATATTACAAGATGACCATCCATATCTATGAAGGTGTATAAATTACCTATATTTTCACAATGCTCCAAGAATTCATTAAACCCTTCCATAAGATCTGGATAATGCTGGAGTATATCATTCACCTGCAAACCAAATGTAACTCATTCATGATTCACCTTTGCTAAGTTCACTCATGCAGGTACTAAGTTAGTAAAAATAAGAAAAAATCAAGTATTTAGCATGAACAGGCGAATGAATGAGTGAATAAATAAGAAACCAACCAAGTTCTTCAGTTCACTTCTCGTTATAATTTCTTGGCTGTAGATGTGTAGACATTTCAAAAATTCCTGGTAAGCATCATGCTCCAGCTTTTCCTTTACTTTCTCGCAGAAATGGAACTCATGTGTGTATACACCTGATATTGCAAGAGAAAGCATAGGCGTAAAAAAACAAGCGGAGAGCAAACGAATTTCTCCAAATGCCAGGAGATACTGGTTGTATTTAACAGCCAAATTCGACCAAATAGTACGTAAATTAAAAGTGGAAAGCAACAAGATCTACAGTACATGAAAGAAACCAGCAGAACCTGACAGCATAAGTACCCAAATAGTAAACATGTTTGTGCATTATTTCTCAATCAACATGCCACAATATCTTAAGTATTTGAAATGGCAGCGTAAAGTAGTTTTTGCGGACATGATTAACAGACCAATGATATTCAAGCAAACTCTATTCAGCATATATATAGCAACGACGATGTCTGTGCAAATTCAGCCATATTCAACTCAATTCAGTTTTTAACATCTACAATCCAGCAAATTTAAGGTCCTGCAGCACCCCAATCGCATTTTTACTTTTAAGGATGGCACTCGGGGGGCGCAGCCTTTGACTGTATGTCCCAGCGATGGAAATGGGAGGTCCATTGATAACTTAAGCAGGAGACTGGAGAGTTCTGAAGTAGAACTCATATCTGAAGTAGCATATATACCATATAGAGCATAAATAACTGGCGCAATATACCAAAAGACTTACTCTTTAGCGCATCCTTATCGTCGTATGATGAAGCAGATACGCTATGTATTCCATGATTCTCACTGGGCGCTCCTTGGTGTGTCTCAGCACCAGCAGTATCCTCCATCTTCCTTGGAAAAGGCTTGCGCTTACGCTGTCCAATCTCCAGCTCTTTGCTGTCATGCTCAGCATCCTTGTCTTCTCTCTCATAATCTCTTCTGTCCCTTTCCACCTTCCGTTCTTTTTCTTTATCAGGACGTTTTCTCTGGCGATCATGCTCCACATCAGGACGGTCAACACTAAAGTCACGGTCGGCATGTGACAGATAAGCCCTGTCCCTCTGAAGAAAGAGAGAAAAGGTGGCATGTCAACTATCTTTGTAGCATAAGAGGTGGTGTCTAGACGCAGAAGTACATAAAATGCTAAGCGACAATCAAGTTACCATGGCATCCTACTTCCTGCAAGCTAACTATCCCTTAAATTGAAAACAAGTAGAGTCCGCAAAACTGCGCGTCATTTCTACCTTATCACTGTGAAGGGCCCTGTTGGCAGGAGGCACTAGAGAGCTCCTGTCCTCCCGCTTAACCAAACCACCCCTTGAAGATGCCACTGCTTGTGGAGCCACTGAGGTATCAGGCAGGAAGTGCTGGAATTCTTCAAGCAAATCTTTATGTTCAGCAAACAGCATAGCAACCTGCCAAAAAGACAAAAAAAACTTACAAATTTTAACGCAAGCATAGACATACAAGCAAAAAACCAGCAAGAGAAAATAGTACCTCCTGGTAAACGTCTTGGATGGACTTGTTATCCTTGCGGTACATGTTGAGAATGTCCAAGAATGCCTTGTAAACTTGCTCATCATGTTGAAACCGACTCTGTGAAAGGAAAGCAATGGTGCAGTAAATCTCTAGTTCGCTGCATATCACACCTTCAGCACATGATAGATAGACCTATATGTGTATACATATATCTATACCTTTATCTTGTTCACAAAATTGATAGCTTCCACAAAATCTACAGGCTTCTTCTCCTCTTGTAGCTTGATCGCATAGCCCTTGGGCAAGAAGGCGTTGAACCCAAGGATCAGCTCAGGGTACCCGTTGAAAAGGGTTTTGACACGAATAATCACTCCATTGGTGTCGATCCTGATTCCAACAGTTGCACCACCACACGAATAACAAGTAGAAACGTCAATATTTGACTCCAGGGGAAACATGTGAAATGTCACGAATCGGATTGGCCCAAAGGAGGGCCAGCAGCATGGACGAACCTCTCGCTCTTGAAGTCGCGCATGACCTCGAGGAACTCCTCGTACTTCTCCCGCTTGTCCTGGAACTTATCCTTGACGGCCTTGAGGTACACGAGCGCATCGTTGGTCGTCAGCTTCGTGTTGGCCGAGCCGGCACCGGACGGCTGCTGCGGCTGCGCTGGCGGAGCAGCACCAGCCTGAGGCGGTGGCGCGGCCGCCGACGCTGAACCGGGCAGAGGCATGTGCTGCGGCTGTGCGGCCCTGCGACAGGAGAAAACCGGACCGTTGGATCACAGGATAGAACCGTAGCAAAAAAAACGCACAAAAAAACATTTCTACAGCTTAGACTTCAAATTGGGGCAAACAGCCACGAAATCGGCGACAAAATCAAACAAATCCCAGACGAGCCCCGAATTCGTCCGGCAGATTCAAATATTCTCGCTCGCTCGCCGACTCCGCCGAGCAGGACCGGAACCCCAAAAACGAGAATCGACCGCAGCAAAAACCAAAACGAACAAGCAAGCCAGCACGAAAGCGAGCGCGCCGGCGGCGAGAAACCGGGCCGGAGAGGCGGCGACTCACGGATCGGATCGGGCGAGGTTGGGGCGCTTGAGCTGTGACCCCATGAGCGCGTCTTCCCTGGCGCCGCGCTTCATGCCCCCATGCACCGGCCCCCCCGCTCCTCCACCTCCACGCCCTCCTCCCTCGACGCACCTCCACACGCTCCCTCCCCTCTCCACCGCCGCCGCCGCCGATCTCACCCCGAAGCACGCCGGCCGCCGCCGCCGCCGGATCTGCCGGCCGCGAGCACCCTCCGGCCCTCGCGGCGCCTGCCGGACGCCGCGCCGGGACAGCACGAGGCGTCGCCGAGCGCGGGCGGGAGCGGGCGGCGGGAGCTAATCGCCAAGCGAGGGGGGGCGAAACGCGAGAGAGAAAGGGGGTTGCCGAGACGCGAGCGAAATGAAAGGGAACGGCACGGGCTCGGGGTCGGGAAGGAGGAAAAAATGGGGGTGAGGGCTCCGCGAACGCGAAGTAAACCTATCGCGGCCGTTGTTGCGCCGCCGCCCGCCGCCGGATCCGAGATAAGGGCCACGTGGACGGCGGCGATGCGCGCGGGCGGGGCGGGGCGGGGCGTGGTTAGAAGGGCGGTGAGCTCACCGGGTCCCGGGGTTGGCTTGCGCTGTGGGTAACAGAAGAACACTTACACACCGGCAGCGGGTGCGGATACCACCACCCTTGGGGAAATTCGGGGCGGCGTGGCGGTGTGGGCGACGCGCGGATTGGACAGAGTGGGGGTCAGGAAGGGATTACCGCGCGCGGGGCCACAAGTCAGCGGCATGTGACCGGGCTGGGACACGCGTCCGGGCACACCGCTGCAGGTTAACCTAACGACGAGAGGCTGCGCCGCGGTTCGTGTGCGCGCGCGCGCGCGCGCGGGGAAGTATTTCCGTTGCGGTTTTTCTTTTGGAAAGAAATGCGAAGAACAATATGCCTGTTTTGGGGCTTCCCTGGCTGAGTAAAAGAGTTGCAAAAGTTGCCCTAGGGTTTTGCTTGGAGACGTCCGCGAGCACAGTAAGCAAAGGACCGTGTAAGGTGAGGCTACTATGAGTAACCACGATGTGGCAGGTAACGTGCACCGTAAAATCAAATAAGAGTAAACATATTGTTTGTGAGTAATGTCTTGAGTTGAGGTGTTTGGATTCACATTACTATACTCACCTGCGTGTCTTTCTTCCTTCTTCGGTACTATTCTCGTCTTCACACCTTCATTACCTTTTTTTTTCCCATTTTATGCATGTTTCTTAGGTCGTTTCCGTTTCTACCGGCTCGTGTTCTTCCTCCCAGGGGCGACGCCACAATCACTTTGCCTGGTGCGCGTGCACCAGGGTCAAGTGAAGATTTAAAGCTATTTAATGGAGCAATTACTAGAGGATTATAGAGTTGCTAGGAATATGATAAGAAGGTGCACCAGGGTTCTCTTTGCATCAGCTTCGCCCCTGCTTCCTCCGCACGTCATATCATCCTTCCGATTCCGTGTTTTTCAACTATCATTCATCTCGCCACCAAACACAATTTGAAGACGACAAAGCGGCGGGCACTTTTCTACAAAGTATTTAAAAGCGCTGTTATTTCCTTGTTGGAGCAGCCAACGAGGTAAGTACTAAAGCATAAAGCCGTCCTACTTAAGGAAGTGGTGAGCCGATGTTTGTTATCAGTCTTTTGTTTTAAAAAAAGGTCACATCTTGTGCAATTACACCACGAAACCTCCATACTCTGTGGATTGTTGTATTTGGACACATGAAAGCATTTGTTACTGAACTATGTATAAGATTGTATGGGTATATGAATTCCTGCATAATACTGACCCGACGCTACGCGTTTCGATTTGATTGGTGATACACATTAGCAGCATCGTTTTGATCAGGCGCATTAGTAGCATCTGTTTTGATCAGGCGGACAACGCAGGCTCAGCGCGGGCCATTGCTGCTGAACCACTTTTTTTTTTCTTCTTTCAGGCAGGAGTTGACCTGAACCTGACAAACCTCCGCCGGCACGTTTCGTGGCGAAAGGCGGCAGGGCCGGATGAA
The DNA here is from genome assembly GCA_032594955.1 of Panicum miliaceum. Classification (NCBI taxonomy): domain Eukaryota; kingdom Viridiplantae; phylum Streptophyta; class Magnoliopsida; order Poales; family Poaceae; genus Panicum; species Panicum miliaceum. The sequence goes on along the minus strand of CM064060.1, from coordinate 7,237,788 downwards.
CTCTATCCCGGTGGGTGGATGCAATTCCTAGCTTGGGGAGCGGGGTAGCCTCTGATCAGCGAGGCCAGGACTCGTGCAAGTCGTGCAAATATGATTTTTTTTTTAGAAACCAGATTCCGTGTAGTTTAAGGACCTGTATCCAGGAAAAGGTTAAGCCACGGCCTAAAGGCTGTCTTTTCCATTTCCCCTCTTCGCCACGATGCAGCCAAACTTTTATTCATCATCATCACGAATATGCCATGCAAGCAACTAACCGCTAGGGTTTGGCAGCAACACAGACCGTCCCTGTTTGGAGCGCGAGAATGATAGAGCCAGTAATGAATATTTTTTGTCTTGTTTTTGCAGATTTTTGAGTGAAATTCCGCGAAGTCCCGACGGCGAGGATTTACCAGCGGCACGCGTGTCACCTAGCTCATCCAGGCATCCTGTGCGCACGAGCCCAGCAAGAGATGAGGTCAAGACGGGGGGCGCGGCGCGGACCATGTCGTCCTCCGGTCCTTCCATCCCGGCGCCGCTTTGCGTAGCGTGTTGGCGCATGGCGCCTGCTGCCGCGGCCGCCTGCCGGACCCGGACCCGGACCCGCCCGCTGGAATCTGTCTGCGGCGTCACTCCACAGGTCACCAAGTCTCCCCTACTGAGTCCTGACTCTGACCTCCATTTCCCAGTTAAAAACTTTGCCCCTCCAAGTAAACATTACTACCGCACTCATAAACCCGGCGTAAAAAGTGTGGCTGCGGCGCGATCTCATCGTACCGGGCCATATCACTTTAGCCATGTGTTATTACCTCTGACACGGCTTTTTACTCCTTGCCACGTTGCCTAATGACTATGGCCCGGTATCTCATACTGTCGACTGCCAATACTGCTTTGTTACCTGCACTCGAAAGACCGAAAGTTCAACTCATCACGAGCAGTCCATAGTTTCAGACTGAAACTTCAGCTCTGGTATGGAATCTTAAAGGCCATGTAGAGGGAAAGTTATTCCGCTATTCGGTATAACAATACTTAAAAATTCATCTCACAGGCAACCTGATCATACCGGTTTCTTCCAGAACGTCTGGATCACGCATACATGTGCACGACAGTGCTGATCACATTATCATTGCTGGAACAAGCAGGAGGCATACCGACAACTCGCAGCATAACAGCAGCACCAGTCTTAGTTATAGCAGGAAACAGAGAGATGCCACGGAAGTTTTGATTAAGCACTTGAACCCACCTCAAATGGAGATGGGTAATGTTTGATAAGACTTGCACGGTTGCACGACTAAATTTCTTGCGAGAACCGAGTTCCTTCCAGAATGCCAGTCTAACTAAGTAACTAACTAACTAACTAACTAACTATATATATATATATATATATAAAGGGCGTACCCAGTGCAGAGAACTCCCGCTGTGTGCGGGGTCTGGGGAAGGGTGTCAGTGGCAAGCCTTACCCTCGCTTGTGCAATGCGAGGAGACTGCGACTCGAACCCGGGACCTATATATATATATATATATATATATATATAAAGGCTATCAATTCCGATTATGGTGGGACCAAATAATTGGAGGTCAACTGCATATATATACGTACTGCACTGGTGCTTGAATCACGCGGCCAATTTTTCGCCAATAGTTTGTTGAACAAGCCACAGTACTGGGTTTCCAAGCGCCGGGATTAGGCTTACTGCAACCAATGGGACGGCACACAGGAAAACCCAGGGCCAGATGTTGTTCGTTGCGTGCTTTGTAGGCACAGGTGGTCTGAACTTCTCAAGCTCTTCACACAGATCTGGGTGATTTCGAAATAGCAGCTGTAACTGGAGAACAAAAAGAGTAAATGATCACCCATAGTTCCGAAAAATTTGTCGAGGAAGGAGAGGATGGCATTCATACCTCTCGGTAGGCATCGAGCTGGGACAGTTCCATTCTGCCAAGAATGTCAAACAGTGACAAGTACAACATGTAATCGCGGGCCTGAGAAACAAAGGTCATGAGAAGCATAAGTTTTTAGAGTTCCTGGGTCAACAAGCACCGGTCCATCTTATTGCATGAGGACCATAGTTCATACAGCAATCCCAGTGTCAGAGAAAACAAAAGTAACTATATATTTGTCAGACAATCACTATCTCCAATCAAATAGCTGAATTACCAGTTACCTAGTATAGAAAAAAAGTAAGAACTATAGCTGTAAATTAACTGTAAAGAGCATCATTCAGATTTAAGCATCCTACTTTGAGGTTGACATAAGATAAGGTATCAAGTATCAATTGCACGAATGGAGGAACGATGCCTAATTAAGCATGATCTAGAAAAATATACCCACAATTTAGCCTATATTATTAGAAGCTGTCTAAAATTAGCATGTGAGCCTGCAGTTCTGTTCCTAATGACCGCAGAAGAATGAGTTTCACAGTCAATAAGATCTTTTGGTATTATCTTCACAACGCACCTTTGTATTCTTTAATCACTCTTTTATTTGCCAGTTAATTGTTTTAAACGACTAGTATATTTTGTTGGATGATCCACTGTTCATAATTTTGATAAACTATTGGTTGCAATTCCTAGGTTAAAAACCACATTTCAGAATGTTTTTTTGTTGAACGAAGACACTCCGGAATATGGTACATTCTAAATACTACAAACTGGGTATCCGCAGGATCTCACAAGAAAGGAAGGCCTACTGCCTGCAAGCCCTATTTAGGATAGCACATGTGCACGCACACCACCATGACACTCCCGGACTCACACCTGAGCATGCCTCCTATAACTCTGTGCACATCAAAATATGAGACAAGAAGATTCAGTATTACATTCAGTACATGGTATCAGCCACCTCATGGCAACTTATTCGACAAGGCAGCAAAACAGGATTGGCACTCGGACCACGCAGATGAAAATCATGTAATGGCAACTCATATATTATGAAAACATTCAACTCACCTTCACTTTCTTGACAAATCTGAGGGATTTTTCAAATGTCAGCTGCTGTGGTTTCGATGTCAAGGCACCAAAGACCACCATCATTCTCGAATCCTCCCTAAACATCTCATTAGCTCTTGGCATTGTACCTCCCTTGCCTCTGAGCTGCAAAAGAAGCAGCGATTGCCATCACTGAAGATTGAAATAGTAATATTACCTCATCTATTTTCAGATAACAAGAAGTCTTAACTAAGACCAACAAACAACTGCCCTACAATTTTCCTACGAACTGCGGCCAATGGAGAAGCAGAACAGCAGCAGCTACTGAAGCTTGCAACCAACGTTTTTTATATGATTGGCCAAAGCCAGCAGATTAGAGGTGAATTTCAGTACATGCCAACCGCAACACCAAACACAATAACAAAAACACCAACCGCGCCTGCTTTCCATAATGACGTGAGGTCATTCACTTCATATGCTAAAATCAAGTATCGTTCACATCAAAACAGAAAAGAAGCTTATGTAAAACGTGTGAACAAAGTCATTTCGTTAGGATGGACCAATCAACCGTGCGCAATACTGAACAGGAACAGAAATCAAGCAGATAGCAGCCTCGAACAATTAAGAAACAAGTAAAACAAAAAACGAATAACGCCAATTCAGTAATCTGAAAGAAAATAGTCTAAAAACGCAACAAATTAAAACAGGTAATGGCGTAATCCTCACTGTCGAAACAATAGAGCAGCAGCACGAACTAAATCAGGACAGCACTCTGCTTTCACTGCCGAAGAACGGCCGTTCCACCAAAATGCATTTGGAATGCAATCCAAAACCTGTTACAGTCCCAATAGGCAATAGCAACACAAGGCAAAACTGGATAAGGAAAACAAAATACAGCCTTGGAGCACTAGCTGGCAGCTAGGCTGAACCCAAAATGCGGAACTACCTCACGAAACTACGAACCAAATGCCAACGACTGGAAGCTAGCTCGAACCAAGCACAAGGCAATGGCAGGAAACGCCGCCGGAGGGCGGCAGGAAACGCACCTCGAATCGGCGGGCGCAGCAGCCCGCAACCGCAGCAGCTAGAATGCCCCGTATTTAAAGGACGAACAGGCAGAGATGGGGGCAGACGAGGAGGAAGCGGCGCACCTGTTGGCATCCGACGGAGGCAATTAGGGTTCCGCGCCCGGCTCCCCTCCTCCTCCTCCTCTCGCAATCGCAAGCTTGGAATATTCGAACGGCGGTGGTGTGGTGTGGTGGTGTTGAGGAGAGGGGAAGGGGAAAGGGAAGACGAAGCGGTGAGGCATCCTTCGACGCAGCCGCACGTGCATAAAGCGGTTTCCGTTAATGACATCTGGACCCACAGGCGGTTGTCGGCGCCGGAGGCCACATGTCAGTGACGGTAAAAAGAAGGGGAGTGGGAGGTGGGCGGTGTTCTGTTGTTACGGCCGTTCTTATCGTTGGGAGGTCAACGAATAGGGGGGAACAGGTCACAGGACCGCCGGTAGCTCCTCCGGGATTCGTGCGTGTCCGGGACAAAGTAACATCCCGGCCCAAGCCCACTATGGGTTGAGAATTCAATTCAAAATGGCCCACAAGAATGGCGTTATTTTATTCCTAAATTCTAGAGAACGAAGAAAATCTTTCATTTTCCTTTTATGGCATCGACAGAGCTCATGATATGTACATGCGACAGCGACGTCGGCGATCACAATAGGAAACAAGAAAAGAAAGAAATATGCACGGAAAACAGGAAGATGGATGATGATGTGCGGTGAGCACACGCAGACACACATCAACGTATGGAGCTATGGATGAAGTCGATCAATGGCCGCCGCCGCCGTCCAGGTTCATGTCCCGGATGAAGTAGGCGGCGAGCTCGTCGACCCCGACCTGGATCCTGTGGCCCTTGGGCAGGAAGGCGTTGAAGCCCAGCGCCAGCTCGGGGCTGTCCCGGAACAGGGCCGCGGCGGTGGACGCCACCTCGTCGATGCCGACCCGCTGGTTCCGGAAGTCGTCCATGACGCGGAGGAAGAGGTGGTACCTGTCCGGGTGCCGGTCCTTGAACGCCGCCTTCACCGCCAGCACGAAGCCCAGCGCGTCCTCCACCGACGGCGACCATGCCTCGGCGGCCGCGCTCTTCCTCCCGCCTCTTGCTGGCCTGAACCCAGATCAGACAAACAGGTTAGGGCGCATCGATCCTACCGAAAAGGACTCCTAGGAACTGAGAGATCGTGTACCTACCGGTCACTGGAGAACGACGAGTAGGTCATGCCCAACGATGCTGGCCAGAATTCAGATACAGGCAGATCGATCGAAAAGTGCAGCAGCTGAAGTGAGGATGGACTGGACTCTCACTGCACTCTGCACTTCTGCAGGCTGGTACTGGAGGATCTGTATTCCTGACGATCTGTATGGAATAGGGATCAGGAAGGCAAGATCTTTGTACCAGTGAAGAAGAATGCCCTGCCTAATTTATAGAGCCATGGATTCAGCAGGGATGGATTAGGCCGGCAGGCAGCTAGCTCATCGACTGAAGATCGGATGGACAAGGAGAATGCAGAGGAATGGGGTGGATGTGGATAGATAGATACTGACCGGGCAATGCCGGGACCTGGCTCCTTGCGCGGGTTCAAGATCCGCAACGACTTCCCCTTTTCTGCGCCTCTTCTTTTGCTGCTCTCCAGTCCATCTCGCCAGCAACTGAACTCAACACAGTCGTATGCATGCGGATAGATATGAAATTTTTCTCTTTTTTTTTTCATTTTCATGAGGAGGATTGAGTCCAGCGTCCAGCAAGTAGGCCCAGTAACTTGGTACTCTCTACCACTCGGCCCGAACGTGGCTACTGGGCCGCTAAGGTCTAAATACTGGGCCAGTGTGCAAACAGCCGCCGTGGATTTTTCAGTCACAATAATCGGTTTTACATTTTGATTTCAAGTAAACCGCAACAGAGTCTTTGGTCTTTTATGTGATAGAAGATTGTGTTTATATTGTTCTAGAAAAGGATTATCATTGAAGACATTAGTGTACTCGATCCAAAGGCTTGCTATCGACAGGCACGTCCTATCGCCACTAATTTTTAAAATAAATTTAGAAAAATAGATGAGCAGGTTCTACAAACCTGACTAACTGAGCTTCATCAATTTGTCATGTCCATTTCAAACTTTTACTCTCCTATGGTTACTTTAATTACTTTTTTTGCAAGGAAAGTCCGATTGTTGTGGTATGGTATATTGCGCATATGGTGGAATAATATACTTATGACGGATATTATTCATAGTCAGCAAAACTATACCCTAATCCATTTGCAAACAAATGATGTTTATGTCAAAAAATATAATATTTATGACAAACTGATTAATTAGTAAATATCATATATTTAAAAACAGGATCATATTTTCTTGTTAAGACTCCTATAATATGCGACCTAACTATTCCATCAGGATACATCCAGATATATAGGAACATTGCCGTACATCGCTTGCAGCACCTACACGACAAATTAAACCCACGCGCTCTGCGTGGATTGGATTAGCACATGAGTACATGCATTTTAAGAAAAAGGGGATTAGACTGTTAGGATTAATAAGAATTAATTAATTAGTGATCAATAGACAAAAGACACCTCTTGCCTCTAAAAACACCTTTTCTTTTTCCTACATAGGCACCCTTTTGGGCTGTATATATATATATAACAGTTACACAGTACAATCAATCGTCACTTTCACTTTCACTTTCACTCGCAACACGTTATCACGCACTATGTTCGAACCACTGACGCTGATAGGGAACGGAAGCACGGGACACACGAAGAGGACTCCGACGTCGCCGTCTTCCCAAGGTAGAAGATGGCCAATCCTGTTCCTTCCATGAATGCCAAGGTAGCCTCCATTACGGACGCAGTGGAATCCGCCATCCGCCGTGGCCAAGCCGCCGGAGGTCTTCGCGGGTACATGCTGCAAGGGGCTGTTCGCCGCGTCCTCAGGGACATCACCGACCGCCGCATCCGCCCTTGCCGCGCCAACGGCACTCACGCTGGTGGAAGCAGTGGCCGGCACCCAGAGCCTCGCTCGTCGCCACGCCCATCCTCGCAGCATGCCCCAGACCTCTGCACGACCCATGGCCTGGCCATGCCCATGCGACGAACGAGGACACCGCCGGAGATGGCACCCCTGCCGTCGTTGATTCCACCGCCCCCGATGACGCCCCTTCCACCTCCAACGCCGGCGTTGACGCGTGGCCGCTGTGCTTCGTCTACGACATCGACTTCGTCCTCCCGCCGCCTCCTCCACCGCCGGGCCGGCGCTCCTACGCCGATGTCACGGCCAACTCCGGGCACCGCGACGCCCTTCCGCCCGGCCACGCCCTCGGCGCTGGCTTAGCTTCTCCCTCGCATGAGGGGGAGGCAGTTCCCCGCCCCTGAACACCGCCCGGCTGTTCGGTGGGGGCGGATCCGCCGTCTCCCGGCCGGCTGCGACGGTCTGATGGACCGGAGCTCGCCGAGGACGGGCGGGATCCCCCACCGGTCGGCTTCCATGGCCGGTGCCCGGACATTGGTTCCGGCTCGCAATGAGAGGAGGAGGGGGGGGGGGGGGGAGGAGGAGGGGGCACACGGCAGCGGCACACGGCGACGACGACTCCTGGCGGCAGCGGCGGCGGTGTCTGCCGGCGGCGGCCGGCGGACAGGCGGCGGCGGCGGCGGCTGGAGGATGGGGTCAGGGCGGTTAGGGTTTCTAAACCCTAATCGTCACCCTTTTAAAGGCCGGTGGAGGGGACTGGCAGGCCGGGCCACGCGCCTTGTTGGGCTGCCTGCCCGACTAGGCCGCCCGCACCTGGCCGGACCCGCGCGCCAAACTGGGCCGCTCGCGCCTGGCTGGACCCACGCGCCAAACTGGGCCGCTTGCCTGGTTGGGCCACGCGCCTGAGCCGGGCCGTGTGCCACTGTTTGTCAATATCATTTGTTTTTCTCTATTATTTCTTTTCTCGGCAATAGTATATTAATTAGCATATGACTTAGCTAATTTATTTTCTTGTGAGAACATCTGTTTATTGTTTTGTTGATATTATTCTGTACCTACTGGATATTGTCGTTGTAAATAAATGTGTGGTTTGTTGTTATTGAATTATAATGCTATATGTGATTTTTTTATTAAAATTACAATATACACCACGTACATATTAAATTTGCGAATAACTTAATTATCATTTGAATTAAGTCAATCCCAGAATCAGAAAATAATACACTTGTACGTTTTCATATTGCAATATCTAATATTCTTCATTAAGTTATACAATCTATTATATTGCATATGATGTTACGATATTACCATGTTAATTTTAATTTACCATATGGTAAATTAATTATTCCATGGTTATCCACGTAGGACTATGGCCACTAAGGAGTTCGACGAACTCGCATTGGATGGCAATAATTACACTACATGGGCTTCTAATATCAAGATAGCACTTGCATCTCATAGTCTTTCGACTACAATTCAGAACCCCAAGCCGGGGTTGTCCTGCCAGATAAGCAAATCTTTTCTGCTTTGGCTATTTTACGGCTTTATATTCATAAGGATCTTAAAGCTGAATACCTTATGATTGAAAACCCTCGTGAATTATGGAACACTCTTAAAGAGCGTTATGAACAACAAAAGGAACTCATTTGGAATCATTTACGTCTCCAAGATTTTAAATCTGTGGCAGACTATAATCACGTTGTTCATAGAATTTGCTCTAAATTGAAGTTTTGCGAGAAAGAGCCAACATGATGCAGATAAAATAGAGAAAACACTCTCTACTATGCTTCCGTTTGATCGAGTATTGCAACACCAATACAGAGCTAAAAATTACCAGGAATATTCCAAGCTTATTCATACATTGTGTCAGGCAGAAAAACATGATGAACTTCTTCTGAAGAATCATCATAAGTGCCCCGTTGGCTCGACGCCGTTACCTGAAGTTCACAATGTAGAGAAGAATACTAGGAACAAATTCAATGGACCCTCTCCAAAGAACAAGTCTGGTAAATATCCATGTAATAAGAAGCAAAAGTCTAATTCACACAAGAGGAAGAGAGACAATGCGAGACTGAAAAATGACAACAAGTGTCATAGATGTGGTGATTTCTCGCATTTTGCTAAGAATTGCCGTAGCATTTGGTTGCTTTATACCAAAAGTCATTAAAAGAGAGCAAGCCAGCAGGAGACACAAGATATGAGGCACACTTCAATCTTGCATCTGAGCCTGTCAAGGAAAAGAATTGTTCAAACAAGGCTCCAATGGAACCAATGAACAACAAAGCTCTTAATATTGAAGAACAGCTTCTATCAACGGACAACATGCTCCTAGAGTTTGATTCCGGAGACATGTTTGGAGATTTGAACTAATCTCGGTCCAACATTGATATCACATTAGTTACATGCTGTAATGAGTCTAAATCGTACATAGTTATTTGAATTGTATTATTTAGTATGCTTGAGAGTTATGTACATATATTTTATTATTGTAATATCATACTCTCATACTTGGTATTAAATATATTGTATGTATACTTCTATATGTTATACTATCATATTAAATTAAATTATTATTTTACATATTAAATTAAATTGAATTATGCCTTGTGGACTCATGTACCACAAACTTTATACTTAGAAAGATAAAATATTTCCAGACTCTTAAGAAAAGAGAAGGAAACATTATGAATATCGCTGATCGAGATGCGTTAATAGTTGGGTCAGGACGAGCCACTATTACTCTCCCTATGGGTACACAAATTATGTTGGATTATGCCTCGTTGTATCCTGATTCGACTGATACCCTTCTAAGTTATATAGACATCCGTAAGAATGGTTTGCATGTGGAAACACATGAGGACAATAAAGAGGAATTTCTCCTCTTTACTGAACTTACGGGATTTGGCAAATAAATATCCAAAAAGATTTCTTCACTTCCAACTGGATTGTACTTTACATACATAAAACTCATAGAACATATTTCTTATAAAATAATTTTCCAGAACGTCGATACATTCTGTAATTGACATGATCGATTTGGGCATCCTGGAATAGGGATGATGAGAAAAATTATTAGCAATTCCATTGGTCACGATATGGAGAACGCAAAGTTTCCCCAAAATAAAGATTTTTGTTGCACTGCTTGTGCAACTGGAAAATTAATTTTAAGACCATCATATCTTAAAATACGAGCTGAACCACTCAAATTCCTTGAAAGGATTCAAGGAGATATTTGTGGTCCAATCCAACCATTATCGGAGACGTTCAGATACTTCATGGTTTTGATAGACGCATCTACTAGATAGTCTCATGTGTCTCTTTTATCGATACGTAACCATGCTTTTGCAAAAATAATGGCCCAACTTATCAAGTTGAAGGTACATTATCCTGAACATCGAATCCAGTCCATCTGAATGGACAATGCTGCTGAATTCTCATCTCATACTTTTAATGACTATTGTATGGCATTGGGAATTCAGGTTCAACATTTTGTTCCATATGTACATACCCAAAATGGTTTGGCTGAATCGTTGATTAAAAGAATCAAGCTCATTAGGCCTTTGTTAATGAATTGCAAATTGCCTATATCTTGTTGGGGTCATGCAGTTCTGCACGCTGCTGACTTAATCCAACTAAGACCAACTGCATATCATGAAACCTCCCCGTTACAATTAGTACGTGGAAATCCTCCAAGTATTTCCCATTTGCATAAGTTTGGGTGCGCTGTGTACGTACCCATCTCACCACCTCAGCGGACATCGATGGGCCCTCACAGGAAACTGGGGATCTATGTGGGATATTCCTCTCCGTCGATCATTAAGTATTTAGAACCTCTTACTGGGGATCTATTTACTGCCCGGTTCGCTGATTGTATTTTTAATGAGGATCATTTTCCGGCATTAGGGGGAGAATTGTACCAAAAAGAATACCAGGAAATTTATTGGAATGCTGAAAGCATTCCATTCTCTGATCCACGTACTTCAGAAACTGAATTACAAGTTCAAAAGATTATTGATTTGCAAAATATTGCAAACAATCCGCCAGACGCTTTCACTGATTATAAAGGTGTCACAAAGTCTCTCCATCCTGCAAGGAATGTGCCCAAAAGAGTGGAGGTACCTAAAAACCACTCATCCCCAACTTGGTAAAAGGAAGGGGAAAAGCACTTCAAAGAAGCAAGATGTGATTGCCGGCAAGCAAAAGAAGACTGGAAATACAACTCAACCTCCGGTTGAAAGACACCTAAAGGGCATATAATGTCCTGTGGATAGATGTGATCCACAATCTAGCTTAGTCATGGCCATAAACAATAATGCTGGAACATCGGAAAACCCTAGATCCATTATTTCGGAAGTCATGATGAATCTTTAAAGGTAGAAGAAATTGCTATAAATTTTGTAGAGACTGGAGAGCCCTATGATCGTAAGTCCATAATAGTCGACTGTTATTTGTCTGAGCAAGTTGCAAATATCCTTCAAATTGATTCAGATCCTAAGTCTACGACAGAGTGTAAGAAACGCTCTGACTGGGATAAGTGGAAGGTAGCAATTGAAACAAAGATTGCCTCGCTTTACAAATGAGAAGTGTTTTCGGCAGTAATGCCAACACCTCCTGGTATCTTTCCTATAAGATACAAATGAGTTTTCGTTCGTAAAAGAAACGAAAATAATGAAGTGGTGAGATATAAAGCAAGGCTAGTGGCACAAGATTTTACGCAAAGACCTGGCATTGATTTCAACGAAACTTACTCTCCGGTAATGAGCGGAATAACATTCTGATATTTAATATCGCTGGCAGTTCAAAATCGTCTATCTATGCAGTTGATGGACGTAGTGACCCCATACTTGTATGGGTCATTGGATTCTAATATATACATGAAAGTTCCTGATGGAATCGATATACCAATTCTAAGGCAAATCACAACATGTATTGTGTCAAGTTGCAGAAGTCATTATATGGCTTAAAGCAGTCGGGTCGAATGTGGTACAATTGGTTAAGTGAATTACTTAAGTTGTACGGATACACAAATAATGATGATTGCTCATGTGTCTTCATTAAAAAATTATCAACAGAATTTTGCATCATATCGGTGTACGTTGATGATCTCAACATCATTGGCAATGAACCCGATATTAATGAAGCACGTCATCATTTAAAGACGGAGTTTGAAATGAACGATTTGGTTCAAACCAAATTTTGCTTAGGTATCTTGAGCACTTCGATACAAATATATTTGTATGCCAAGCTGCCTATATCCAGAAAGTATTGGAGAAATTCAACATGGACAAATCATATCCAGCAAAAACCCCGATGGTAGTCAGATTTATAGATATTAAGAAGGATCCTTTTAGACCACGGGAAGAAGAAGAAGAGATATTGGGACCACATTACCCTTATCTTAGTGCTGTTGGAGAACTAATGTATCTTGCTAACAGCACCCGACCTGATATTGCATTCGCAGTAAATTTGCTAGCAAGACATAGTGCTGCTCCTACCAAACGTCATTGGGTTGGAGTTAAGACTGTAATGAGATATCTCAATGGCACTAGAGATTTTGGATTATTCTATAGCAGAAATCAAGATCCCATTCTATTGGGATACACAAATGCTGGTTATTTATCATATCCCCACAATGACAGATCACAAAGTGGCTTTGTATTCTTGCAAGGTGGAATAGCAATATCTTGGAAGTCATCAAAGCAAATATTGGTATCTACTTCTACCAATCAGTCTAAAATAATTGCTTTATATGAGGCATCACGCGAATGCGTATGGCTTCGCACAGTGATAAACCACATAACTCAGTCATATGATATTGGTGCACTTGAGACACCAACAATTATCTTTGAAGATAATTCGACATGTGTTACTCAAATGGAGTTAGGTTATATTAAGAGCAATATGACTAAACATATTATTCCCAAATTATTTTACCCCCATGAACTCCAAAAGAATGGAGAGATAGAAATCTTGCAAACTAAGTCTTGTGATAATCTAGCAGATTTATTCACAAAGTCTCTACCATACTCCACATTCCATAAATATGTTGAAGGAATCGGTATGAGAAAGCTCCGAGATTTGCAAGAATCAGGGGGAGAATCTCTTTAAATATAACTTACTTCAGATATCAAACTACGCTCTTTTCTTTATATGAGTTTTACTCTTCTAGAGTTTTCTCGTATAAAGTTTTTAATGAGATAATGATTAACACATGGTATCTAATTTTTCCTACAAGATTTTTTCAAAGATAATATACATGACATATTGATCCCTAATCAAATTATTTTTAGATCAAGTCTTTAGGGTCACCTAGAGAGTCTATTAACATTAGAATTATACACATATATCATGGTGTTTCTCCTTGTTTTTCCCACTGGGTTTTAAGGAGTTTTACCTGGTATATCGATACACTTTGGTTTTTTCCTACGAGGTTTTTTCAAGGTTTCAAGAGGATAACTGATGAACAGCAACAGTGTCTGCAGAAGTCAATTGATCAAGGGGGGATGTTAGGATTAATTAGAATTAATTAATTAATGATCAATATACAACTTTACTTAATAGACACCTCTTGCCTCTATACATCTTTCCTTAATAGACACCTCTTGCCTCTATAGACACCTTTTCCTAGATAGGTACGCTTTTGGGCTGTATATATATATATATGTAACAGTTACACAGTACAATGAACATTGCATTGCAGCATCCGCTCAGCAGAGGCTTCATGAAACATATCAGATTGTTCGGAGCATATCAGAACCCACTCGCTCTACCATCAGAGCTCCACTTTTAGGGACATGGAGCTACAGCTAGCGATGGATATTAGAAGGAAACCGATCCGCTCTTGCTCCAGAGTGGGAGTCTATAGCTAGGATTATTCCACATTTTCCAACACGACATGCAAATCATATCTCCAGGGTTTTTGCGTTTTCTGGAGCAGATCATCGACCCGCCTGGCAGGTACGCGGGGCATCGCATATTTCATTCTGGAATTGTTGTGGTGAAACAAGAATAATTGCTGCAGCTGACTGTATAATTCGCAACAGTGCAGATGTTCCAACATTCAGCATCGCTGGCTGATGCATCATGTGCCCTTTTTTCTTATTTTACATGGGAATCAAAAGATTAATCTAATAACTATTCCTCCAGGAAAAATGATCATCCCTCCTTTTGGCGCCCAGGAACCTTAGCTAGCGATCTCATATATGCGTAGTATAATGCATTATTGCTTGGTGTTTGCCATGCAATTGGCACTAGCCTTGCACTAGCCTTGCACTACTAAAAACCGATTTGTAGCAACATTCTCTATTTTTTTCTAGGGGCGGGTCAAAATATAACTCGTTGCTACAAATGAAGTGGGAGTACTGTAGCATCTGATCCGCCCTTAGAAAAGCATTTTTAGGGGTGGGTTATGCCATCACCCGCCCCTACAAATAGGCATCATTTTCAGGGGCGGGTGATGGCATCACCTGTCCCTAAAAATACATTTTTAGGGGCGGATGATGACATGACCTACCCTACAAATGGTTCCATGAAAAAAATTCATAACTTTTTCATATAATCTCGGATGAAGTCAAACTTTATATCAAAATTATAGAGAATGATGAGATCTAAAACTTTATAGTTGATAATTGTTTCATTTAAGGTCATTTAGTGGTCAAAAAGTTATTATGAACCTACATATGACTATAATTATATAGTATCTCATACAACTCAAGTCATACTTTGAGATTTCAACAATCTTAACATTTAAATACACTGAAATATACTTGACATATTTTTATCTATAGTTCACAATAACCATAGTGTAGAAGTTTCACTTTTTTAATTTATCTTGCTATATGTAAAGAATTAAATGAATTTTCGGAATAAAATTGAAAATTATTTTTAAGGGCGGGCGGTGACATCGCCCGCCCCTACAAATTAATTTTAGATTTAATATAAAAGAATAGCATATACCCAATAGAGTCACAAGTGATTGTGTAGTGTATTGCGCGAGGTTCGAACCCCGGATAATGCAAGTGTGTATATTTTGTAAAAAAATTGTACCTAGGATAGTATAAGGGCTTGTGGTGGTGGCTGGTTGGTTGGAATTTTTTTCTTATTTATTTTGCTGTTTTCGATCTTTTTCAACTTTTTTTATTTTCTAGACACTGATTTGTAGGGGCGGGTCATGCCACCGGCCCTTAAAAATACTTTTTTACCCGCCTCTAAAAATCTTTTTTTAGTAGTGTTGGATAATTTGAAAATTTGACTAGTAATAAATTATAATATACAATGTATTTAATTTTGGAACACGTGAAAGGCATATTTTTAGGGAAAAGGCTTTTTTTAAGATTGTAAGTTTATTGGATTTATTATCATATAAGTCCATGAATCAAGGCTGGTTTAGGTTACTTGTGGTGGAACTCTTGTCATAGATTCAACAACAGTTCTCGTATTTTTCTAGATTTATTCATGAATTATTAAGGCATCATTCTTTCAGTAGCATTGGTGACATAAAGATAGATGTTTATGGTAACTTCATCAATCTCAAGGTACGCACATATCATTTTATTTGATATGTTAATAATTATTTTCTTAAATTTACTCAAACTTAGAATAGTTTGACCTAGGATAAACTTAATTAGAATTCCTCATATTTGTGAACGGTTCATCAGCACGCACGCAGTGCATAGTCACGGACACGCGTAGCGGTAGTGGACGGCCGGGAATCAGGATATATGCATGCATGGGCCATGAGGCCTCGTCAGCGATCCATGCATTATCGGTCAAGATCTTTACCTGCCCTTGCAGGCTAGTAGTACCTAACCGACCGATCAGATTCAGAGCATAGTACGCATGCGGAGCTAGCTAGCTAGCTGCTGCTACTTGCAGCCTGAGGTGGTACTACCCCGTATCCGAATCCGAGAGTAGTGTGATCCACAACAACATGTAATAATCCAGTCCAGGCCCCCGCTAGTGAAGTGGTGGCGGCATCGATCCATTCCAGCCATGAACGCATACATAGATGTGTCATTATTTTATTCTTGTAAAGTTTAAAACATTGCAGTACATACTCTTTACTAGGACAGAGACACAAAGAGACGGAGAGGTGGCCTTTAGCCTATAGCACGGTAGCTTTTCTAGCTTACCAGCAGGCTGATGAACTGACTGATTGTGATCGTGCTGATTCTATTGCTGCAGTGAACTAGTATACATGTCCATATCTCTCATGTGGATTCTGTACCGCGCATGCATCATCTACCATGAATGGAACATCATCTGAAAACTGAACTGAATTCCCTGATCTTGTTTTTTTTATATATGATTGATTTATTACTGATGGATGAGCCTGAAGCATCATTATTATACTCCATTGTATGCAAGAACCTGATACCCGATTCCATTAGTGAGGACGAGAGGGGAGCTGACGGTGCAGACATTCAGAAAAGATCGGGGGAAAGAATATATGTGCAGCGCAGACAGCATTTTCGTCGTCATCACGACGGGACGCTGCAAGCTAGGGTAGCAGAGTTGAGGTGTCCGATCCTTCAGAATTCAGATGAGCATGTGTGTCAGTGTGTGGTAACTGGCCACTCGCACCAACTGGACTTTTTCCTGTGGCTGTGGACACACAATGGAGCAGCTGAAACGAAGAAGCAGCAGAACTGAGACAGGTTTCTGACCCTGGGTCGTCGATTATTCACTTCCACGATATTTATTTGTTTATTTTTTTTACCATTATAACAAAAGTCTAAAATCATGCCGAGATAGAACGCGAATTAGAAGAGCAGCAATAGACCTAGACACCTAGCTAGCTAGAGAAAAAGAGAAAAGGAAAAAAAGGAAAGAAATTAAAAAGACCTAGCTGGTATGTAAAGAGAGAAAAGCAGAAAAAGGTGCAAGAGAAGATGAAGTGGAAATATGACAAATACCACACAACCGTACCAGAGTATCCTGCAGCATCTGCTTTCCATTTTGTACCAGCTATCAGTTAAGCGAGAGCGAATCGCAGCTCCATAGGCGGGACGGCAAAAAGGTTTGGAGGGAGCCATGCACGCCATTGCCAAGCATGTAGAGTAGTGATCATGATCAGAGGGCACAGGCAGGCACATAATAATGATATGGTTTAGTACTACGCTGACTCTTCGCTTCAGCATAGCAACATATGTACTTGTTGTATCTTGGACAAAGTTTTGACTTGTGTATCTCCAATTTAGCCGGTGCCTCCTCCTCCTCCTTCTTCTTCGCCGACATTGGATTGTTATTATCGGCCGGTGCTTGGAGAGGCAACAAAAGGGTCCGTCCCACTATAGCTTGCGCTCTAGCTCTATTCTCGCGAAAGAACCCCTTTACGAGGCTGGTCATATTGAATCCTTTCTTCTTCTATAGCTCTGAAAATTTCAGCCTTCCCTTATTTGACACCGGATCTAACTTTTGCTCTTAATGTAGCTTCCTTATATTGAATATCTTTGATAATTCAACATAGATACAAAGATAAAGACTATAGATGATCAAGTGTTAGAAATTGTGTGTCGGTGTCCTAATTGCACGGCAAATCAATTTCTTTCTTTCCGATCCATATCAGATCACCACCTTGAAGCTAAAGGCCTACGTACCAAAGATCGATGTGCATTCCACCACGGAGGATACATATATATGGGCCATCGATCTATCTCGATCTGAGCCGCTCCAGTGCAAAAGCTGTAAAAGATCCCACCGTCCAATGCGAAGTGGCGACCAGTCCGTGTGTCCAAGGCGAATGTACAAGGATAAAAGGATTGGTGTAGGCGAGCAAAGGATGCACATCATGCGTGCCAAAGTTAGGTGCAGATTTAGAGCCACCCACGATGGAGAGTAGCTTGCTTGAAGTAGGGCCAGCCGAGCATCATGTCGATCAGCAGCGCTTGTAGAGATCATGTCGATCGGTGGTGTTCACGTGTAGGGTAGATTTGATTAATTGATTTACCCGGAGCACTATCTAGAGAAGTGTGGCAAAGCCAAGGTAAAATAATGTCTTCAAGCTTTTGATCGACTTATGTCTATTAGTGGATTACTAGAAATGCTCGCGGCGTTGCCGCATATGGCCAGTGTGTGGGTGGCTTCTGGTGCATATGACCCCTTTTTCCGTCTCTTATGGTTAAGCTAGGTAACTATGAGGCGCATTATTAAAATATAACACGTTATTGTAGAGGTAGCACGAAAAGAGGTAGAAGGACGGTGGTACATTTTTGTAGCAAAATATGATCTGAGGTTGCTTGGTACTTTATTTATGAGAGTATTATCAGTATTAGAAATGACGCATTGTTGTAGGGTTGATACGTTTTATAAGTAAGCTGGAAGTTTAATATAATTGCGGAATTCTTATTTCCTTTAAGAAAGTAGGGGTTATATTAAAGTGTGACGCATTATTGTAGAGGTAGCATAAAAAGCATAGAAAAATGGTGTTATTTTTTTTCTATAAAAAGGTTTAGTTGTACCAACAATCTGCGCTTTTGAAGTATGAAACATCAGCTATCGTATTGTGCACCTTTTAATTTGAAGATGTTCTGGTATCCAAATCGATTTATAGTGAACGAATTATGAAAGCGCCTTACATTTATGCGAACTAATTATGAAAATTCTTTGAATTTTAATTTTTGTTGTATAGCAAAGCTTTAGATTTTGAAATTTTGAGCATTTTTTGTATTCAAAACTTTTTTACGTAAAGACGTTTCAATGGCCGAATTGTATGTGCAATGGATGCTACATAAATATTTATGCGAATGAATTGTAAAAGCTCTTTGAATTTGAAATAGTACTACATAATAAATTTTTAGATTTTGAAATTCTTATCAACTTTTATATTCAACACTTTTTAATTTGAAGACGTATTGGGTTCCAAATTGTAGGTACAACAGATGTCATGTAAGCATTTGTGCAAATGAATTGCGAAAGCGATTTGAATTTTAAAATTTGCTCTATAATAAAGTTGTTTTTAGTTGTGGAATTTTTTATCAAATTTTATATTGACCAACTTTTTATTTTCATATATTTTGGTGTTTGAATTGTACGTATAATGTTGTATTGAAGGGAATGGGTTGAGGTTTGATTTAGTTAAAATCTGATGGTTTTGTTAAAAAGAATCATGTGAAAGGATCAGGATGGCCGGTTGATTTTATGAAGACTTAAGATTTTCTTTGTAAATTTCCTGAATCGGAATGGTTCAAGTGCAGGTTGATTTAAGTGAAACTCGAGGAAGTTTTGCAAAGAATACTGAGAGGGGTCATAGACTGCAAGTTGATTTCGGTAAATATAAGGGTTTTTTGCAAAAAAATCCGAGATTCGCACGATCTGAACCGTCCGCACGGCCTATCCGACGGCCAGGAATTGCCCATGACGTGGCCACTTTTCCTGGCCATCTTTTTGTGCAGCTTTCGTATATGGAGATTTTCAGTAAATATAAGGATTTTTTTGCAAAAAATCCGTGATTCGCACGATCTGGACCATCCACCCGGCCGGGAATGGCCCGTGACGTGGCCATTTTTCCTGGCCATCTTTTGGTGCAGCTTTCATATATGGAGATAAGAAGTGATAAATGGACTCTGAATACATTTATTAAGTTTTCATCTAAAGATAAAGGTCAATGCATCACATGTTCAGTTCATACCCGTTACAATGATGATGCACTTTAATCGTTGACGTGTGTTGTACTAGGAGGAAGGCGTACATCTTCGAAGTCATCAACCAGTACCCGATCGAGACCAGACTCTGTGCGAACTGCAAAGTAACATATGCATATTTGAAATACTAGTCCATCAACTCGTGCATGTTTAGAGACTTAAGCGTTAGAAATTCATGAAAAAATTATGGCTCATGCATAGCTAATAATCGAAAGTGTTTACAAAGTTATCTCTTGCTTCTTAAATATAATAACACAATACTCATATAATTACGCACTATGTTTGTCCAGTTGTAATAGGATTCAGTTATTAGCAACTATTCTATACATCTATGCTATACACTGTTTTATCCACATTCCTAACTTTTTCACTTTGCATTCCACCTCCATATGTGTTTGTGTTTGACTGAATCTTTAGTTTGAGCTAAGTGTTTGATTAACATGGACATTGGCATTGCTAGCTTCCTGCACACATGTATACATAGTCTACAAAGTGACACATCATGAACGTACTCTAGAATTTTTCTTTTAGGATGACACATGCATGAATTTAGATGCATATTTAGGTGTTACTTGATATTATTTTTAATAATGATAGAAGAGGGTAATTTAGATGCAAATTTAAGGTTTTACATTAGATTTTTCTATAATAGTATAGGTGGATAAATTATGAAGATTAGAGGTTAATTTAGATTTTTTTATGTAGACAGAGGATGGTAATTTTATTATAGATTTACAGGTTACTTTAGACTATTTTTATAATGATAGAGGTGAGCAATATTTTAGAAATTATAATTATCGATGATGATTAGAGTCTACCAGATTGATGGCTATATGTATACAATTTTCTGATAGTTTCTAGGATTTATTTGTTTTCTCTAGCACATCTCGTGAGATTTATTATTGTGAGGTCACGAAAGGATCTAAGTAATGATTTTAAGATATAGAAATATTTTTAAAATATTTAATCACCTATCTTTGAATGCCATATTTTTGTGGAATTTGTTGGTCAAAGTTTTATCTTGCAGAGCATGTGGATGCTATAAATAAAATGTATTTTGAATCAGATGAAGTAATAAAAAGAAAGCAGAAAGTATAAAAAGATTAAAAGTTAAAGTTTGGATGGAAAGCTCTACCTTATACTTGAAGCACATTCGTAAATGTTGCTCATACTTCTCTTATCATGCAAGCAAATTTTAATGCATCAACAACTAGGCACACAGGACGAAGACCCTATGTGCATTAGGCATCGCATCTCATACTGCAAAACAAAGGATACAGGTAGACAAAGATGTCATAAATAAGGGCTTGCAAAATTTGGCAAACAAATAACTAACATCTAGGTTGTTACTATGATGCTAGCTCTCTTTTTATATGAATTTTTGCACTGTAACTATATATTTGGTCATATTTTAAACAATAAATAATTCTTAAAATAAGTACTTTATACTCTGTTCATTTGAAAATTTGTAATACTATATCAACACAGGCTCCAATACAGAACCTTAATTATTATTTCTATTAATAACAATACCTTATAAAATAACTATATTATAGCAATATCTTTGACAAAAAGTCGATGATGTTTTGTCTATATGGTATACACATATTTTTGCTCAATTAATGGCTTAAGTTAGAGAACTGTGCACCTCATATCCAATGCCATACATTTACAAACAGCGACTGACGACCAACCAATAAGGGATTGCGGTAGGCTATGAGCTGCGACAACAAGTAGGGATGAGGTGTTCGAGGAAGATAAAGAGTGCAAGAGTGATACAGAGATGAGATGGACAAAGAAAGCAGAAGGACACCCCGTGCCATCCTACTTTGTTACTTTACATTTGTCAATGCTTGTGAATGGAGGTAGTACATAACGATACCATAGTACGTTGCATGACAAATCTCTAACAATATGATTGCCATTCACCATCTTCAAAAGTCAACATCGGCTAAGCAGAACAACACCGCCTTGTCTAGCACCTAGCACTTTTGAGACATTGACTGTAACCATACCAATGAAAGTTTATTAATTAGTACCCATAATTTGAATAGTGGAGTCCAACAGCAGAGAGCTGGAGTACTTCTCAGACACGCACATAGCTTTTTCTTAGCTCTTCTCTTTAATAACATTTTATTGATTTAATTTATTGGGCTTTGAGATCAGTTTGAACATGTATGGCACTTTTGTTCTAGGTTGACTAATAAGCTATGTTATACATGAAAGTCTACTGTTAAACTGGAATCAACCAGGAGGTTTCTGAATTGGCAGCAAAGGAGAAAATTTTCACATAGATTTCTTCGAGAGGATTAAAAAAAGAACACCTTTCATAAACTTTAAAAAAAAAACCGAAGCACAAGGAGGCATGCATGGACCATACGGCACAAGCTCAAAATAAAGTCATTTGGACGGCTTTGGAGCATATCGTATTCTGTCAATATCTTTCCTTAGAAAATGTTACAAAAATTAAGGCCAATATATTACAAAGTTAATCGCAGACCAATCGAGGCACACCATTATATTAAGCACAAGACAATCAAATCCTGCATTACAAAGTTTGATCAAAGTTAATCGCAGACCAATCGAAGCACACCATCTGACAGCACACAAGCAAATTTCTGCACTGCAATTCGATGCAAGTGCAATATGCATGGATTTGATTGTCCTGTGCTTCACAAGATAATCTTGTTTTGATTAAAAGGGGGCTTAGATTATATTAAGAAAGGCTGAGTGGTCTTTTCTTTTTCTACACTACTTGATTGATCTTTCTATCCTGATTGATCATGTCTATGTGTTTCGATGGACACGCATTCAGCATTCATGCATATTTGAATCTTTGCGTGCAGTCTTAACTATATTCATGCACAAATTTCACGCCCCATACGTTACTAACTCTTTCTTACACACTGCGGTGATGGCCTGTTCACTGATAGTTCTAGTTCTAGCTTAGGCGGCCCTTGTGGTCTATGCTGAATATAATCAGCCTTTCATGTGTCCAAGGGCCATATTTTTGGCTGCTAGGGGAGCATCATGGATTAGCAGCTGAGATACTTACTACCTTCCTAGAAAAAGAGAAAGAAAGCTTCAAAATAAATTAGAGGATTGGTGACAAAACTTTCGAAAATTTACCATTTTAATTGTTTCAAGTGAAATTTATATATGTACCTAGCTAGATATAACAGGTGATTTCCAAAAATGAAACCTGATTTTGCAATGTGGGAAGTATAATTATTATGAAAATGTTATCTCATTTCATTCCATTTCACAATCATCTTTAGGTTATGCCTGGACCCGAAGTGTTTGGTTTTTTTTGAATTTCTCCGAATATATGCACACCTATTTGAGAGAGAGGGGGGGGGGGGGGGGGATTCAGATAGGACTTGTGGGTTTGTCAAGAAAAAAAATTATTATAGCTCTTGTTTCACTGTAGCCGTCTGTATATCAACAGCCATATAGAGTGGCTCAAATTATAAATAAGGTCGTTGCTTGAATCACATGTTGTGATGTTACAGGGAGTTTTTGGCACGAGAATATTGCGGGCGGGTCTTTCTTTCTTCCCTTTTTAAGTGGAGATACATGTTTTTAGATAAGACGATCACTCAAAGCGACATTAAAAAATATATACATGCATTGCAGCACACAGTAAAACGGGCTTGCCCGCATATTATGTTTTCATCAAGAGATGGCTGTTCTATCGTTCATATCTTTCTATGTGGATGTGCTAATGACCACAACTTATGGATTATCTACTTTGAAGTTAGGCAGCCTAATTAGGCACACTCCAAACAAGATTCCATGAAAAGGCACCAATGCGTGCTCCAACCGAAGTATATATGCAAGTTCCCTACATATATACCGTGACATGTGCAACCTTTGCAAAATGAAAAGAGGAATCAATGGCTTCCCCAGTTTAATTCTGATGTCTCATAAATAATCACATCTTAGTTCTAAAGAAAGCATGCTTTGTTTAATTAATTCACAGAGAAATCATGACTACAACATCATGACATTATGCATATATGCCTGAATTGAACACGCGGTATATAATTAATCCAGGAATGCCAAATCCACAAGGAATTCAGCCTATATATGCATGCTCTTTTGTCTTTAATTTATCCCTTGTCGGGTAGAGCAGAATCGATCTCTCGGTTTCGAATGATCTCGTCGATCTATGAGCCGTGCACACTGGAAAGTAAACATATTTTACGGGTACTATTCCATATCAGTCATCCATAAACCTGTTTGGTTTCTGAGCGGTGTAGCTTCCTTCTTACACTGCATTTGGAATATATGCTGCACGAGTGAAGACATAGATGTGCATGGCATTTGGCATCTGGTGGTAGTTTTCTTTCATCGTTTGAGCACCTTGTTTTCTCAACTTTATTATGTGCACTACCACAGCATTAGTACATGGGTGTACGAAATGAACACATCTAGAGCCAAACAGAAATTTGAAAAGCGAAAGCGTACATGTGTTTCTCCCATATTGAGCAAATAATTTGCAGGAACTTCGCATGATATTGACAGAGATCAATTGAAATCTGAATCCTACAAAACATTCACGTTTCGAATGCGACATATATAACATTCAGTTTTAGTTACAATAGGGCTGACTAGGTACGTTATTAGGCTAGTGCCTCAATGATGATGTGGATTTTCTTTTTATCTTTGACCGAACAAATACACTATCAATATAAATTTCATGGTAGATTTAATAATACTAATTTGGTTTTTGTAGATCTTGATGTATTTTTTATAATATGTTTTGTCAAATTTAATTTGCACGAACTGGTACATTGTCCCCCCCCCCCAGTGAGCTAGACAACCAGAGGAGAAAAGTAGGGGTTGGCGGATAATTGGCTCCTACTTTCTGCCACCATGTTTCCTGATGGAGTACTTGTGCTCTACACCTATACATACCAAATGATAGGATTGTTGAGCACCATGCAATTAGCATGAATGGAGGGCCCACCCACCAGCAGCCAACCCTGCTTCCTCTCTGCTGTGCTACCACCTCTCCACTCACTCACCCCCTCTCTGTACTCTCAGGCCTCCATATATTCATGCACCACATCTCGACCTCTGCTTCTGTACCTGACCAGTTTCATCGTCCTCTGTCCTCCCTCCCCATAGCACCACGCCCTCTTCTTCCAGCTTCCACCGCCCTGCTGGATTTACCTCCGTATAGCTAGCTTCGATATCTCTCGTCGATCACCCCCCCCCCCCCCCCCCCCCCCCCGCTCGTGGAATCCAATCCGATGCGGCGGCCACCACCACCATTGCCAGCCCAAGTGGCGGCCTCGTGAGAGGTTGGCAGCGAGCTACACATCACCGGGGGAAGCCCAGGACGCAGTATATCTCGGAATGTGCTGTCCCCCAGCACCCGCGACGCGATTCCCCCGCCGCCTATAAAGCCACCGCCACGGCTCCCCCTCCCAACCCCCACCAGAGCTAGCTGGATCGGTCTCGCTCGTCACTCCATCGACGACGACGGCGACGGCGAGACCCGACCATGGTGAAGTTCTCCAAGCAGTTCGAGGGGCAGCTCGTCCCCGAGTGGAAGCAGGCCTTCGTGGACTATTGCCTGCTCAAGAAGGACCTCGAGAGGGTCGAGCACGCTATGCTCCTTGGCCGGCATGCCGCCGCCGACCGTTGCGAGGCCGGCACGCAACCGACAGCCGATGGACACGCTGAACGTGCTTCCCTGTCCCAATGGCTCTGCCACCAGCTCCCGGCCGGTCTCTTCGGCTCCAATGCGCCCAAGGATCACGGAGCCATACACGTACGGACTGAACTAACTGACACTTGCACAGTACATGTTCTTGATCCACAGCTAGTACCCCATCCTGACCACAAGTGAATCTTTCGCGTGTTCGTCGTGTCCAGGTGCACCGGAAGCCGATGACGGGGTCGTCGAGCAGAGGCGGCGGGGACGAGTACGAGACGGAGCTGCTGGTGGAGCCGCTCGCCGCCGGCAGCGACGGCGCGGCCGCGGCGCGGGAGTTCTTCGCGCGGCTGGACGCGCAGCTCAACAAGGTGAACCAGTTCTACAGGGGCAAGGAGAAAGAGTTCCTGGAGCGGGGCCAGTCCCTGCGGAGGCAGATGGACATCCTCGCCGGCCTCAAGGCGGCCAGGGAGGACAGCAACCCCTCCGACTCCTCCTCCGGCGGCTGCTCCGGTGAGCACGAACACACCGACCGACTAATTACATTCCCGCCGCCGCAGCCAACCTGGAGACACAGACACCGGGCGCCGTAGCTAGCTGGTGCGCGCGCGCCGTGTTGTCGTGCCGGCCGGTGGCGATCGAGCCTAGGTAGCGTGAGACGGCGTGTCACGTAGGCTCGCGCCCGGCGCGGCGAATGGGGGCGCCGGGTGGTGACGGCTGACTGGTGCGGCGCGAGGTCCACCGCCCGCGGCCACGGATCAGACGTTTCTGAGCTTTGAGGCGTGTGAGCAAGAAGTCACTAAGCCCTGCCGTGCCCAGGAATATCGGGCATCTCCTTTTCTATCGTGTGGATGTCTTTAGTTAGTTGTGTCTGCATTTGGCACGACCGTATACATTGCTCTTATCCTGGCTTTACTTTTAAGTACTACTACCTCTTTTAACTCTTGCCAAGCTGCAATTTTTATTTTTGATGGGCCCGCATTGTCAGTGCATGATGAGCAAAAACATTAGTAGCCAGTAGATAGCATCAGGATGCCTCCACTGATTCTATAAAGAAGATAAGAAGCATATGCTGGTAGAAGTATAGAACATGACTCCTGAAAAAGCAGAATTTCTTCCTTCAATAATACAGAGCATATCTAGTTTACTACTCAGTACGTATGATTTCTCAATAAAAAAATATTTTAAGATGATTTATTTAATATCATATTTTTCTTGTCCTACTCGAAAACAGAGGATGAGTCCATACGGTATGCGATGACGTCAGCAGCAGGCACGGACCAGCTGAACGAGCAAGAGACCACACCGGCCAAGGACCCAAGTTGCACGGATCAAGAAGACCAGCAGGAGGAGCTAGAAGTTTCTGGAACATTCCGGAGGCCGGAGCCGGAGCCGAAGAGCCTGGGGAGGTCGGCGAGCGGTTGCGGGAGGAAGGGCCTGAAGATCAACATCCCCCTGACCAACCCCTCCAGGACGGTCGCGGCGCTGACGGACATCCTGCGGGACGAGCTCGCCGCCCAGTCCGGCTCCAAGACATGCAGCACCCCGGACGGGGGCGCGGGCAAGCAGGGCGTCAGCAAGACGAAGCTCCGGCACGCGGAGAAGATGATCAGGGGCGCCTTCGTCGAGCTCTACAAGGGCCTCGGCTACCTCGCCACCTACCGGTACGCGCCGCGAAAGCATTCGTTTGCTTGAGCGCTCAGAATTCAGAACTGCTTCCTCGGATTGACGCTGACATTGTTCGGCAACGCGCAGGAACCTGAACATGATGGCGTTCGTGAAGATCTTGAAGAAGTTCGAGAAGATCAGCGGGAAGCAGGTCCTCGCCGTGTACCTCAAGGTCGTGGAGAGCTCCTACTTCAACAGCTCTGACGAGGCACGCGCACGGTTTGCTCTGTTCCACCCTCTGTCTCCCTGTTATCTGACTGACAGTGACAGAGCTTGGCCAACTTGCTATTCTGAACAGAACTGACGAGACGAACATTTCGCTGCAGGCGCTGAAGCTGATGGACGAGGTGGAGGACATCTTCGTCCGGCACTTCGCCGGCGACAACCGGCGCAAGGCCATGAAGTACCTCAAGCCGGCGCAGCGCAAGGAGTCGCACGCCGACACCTTCTTCACGGGGCTCGCGACCGGCTGCTTCGCCGCGCTCTTCGTGGGCTACTGCGCCATGGCGCACATGGCGGGGCTGCACCTCTACACCGAGGCAGCTCCACGCGGGCGCCGCGGCGGCGGCGGCTCGGCGCGCTACATGGAGACGGCGTACCCGGTGCTGAGCATGTTCGCGCTGCTGTTCCTGCACCTGCTCCTGTACGGCTGCAACATGGTGGCGTGGCGCCGGTGCCGCGTCAACTACGGCTTCATCTTCGAGTCGTCCCCCGCCGCCGGCGGGGAGCTCCGGCCCCGGGACGTGTTCCTCGCCTGCGCCGCGTCCATGGCCGCCGTCGCCGGCGCCATGTTCGCGCACATCGCGCTCGTGCTCAGGGGCTACCACGCGTCGCCGCACGTCCAGGCCATCCCCGGATTCCTGCTCCTGGTGAGCCCTCTGTCTACTAGTACAATTTGCTGCCGCCCTGATGCTCTTCTCGTCGTGACCGCTGGATCATCCAAGAACATGCTTCATGTATGCTCCTGCAGCAACCGAACCTGATCGGGAATGGGAATAACGGAATGTGTTCTCTCCATCCATGCAGGCGTTCCTGCTCCTGCTGTTCTGCCCTCTCAACGTCGTGTACCGGTCGAGTCGGTTTCGGTTCCTCAGGATCCTGAGGAACATTGTCCTGTCACCACTCTACAAGGTACAGCATCAGCAGCACTTGCAGTTGTTTCTGATCAATTATTCTGATATGTCTTTGCATTATCTTCTTGGAACCAAACTGGACCAATGCCATAGCCTGATGGTCTCTGAACATTTGCAGGTTGTGATGGTAGACTTCTTCATGGCCGATCAGCTATGCAGCCAGGTGCCTATGCTAAGGAGCATGGAGTACTTGGCCTGCTACTACATCAGTGGAAGCTACAGGACCCAGGATTACGGCTACTGCATCAACACCAAGCACATCAGAGACCTGGCCTACGCCGTCTCCTTCCTGCCCTACTACTGGAGAGCCATGCAGGTGACTGCAAGTTCTATCATGCAGCAGAGTCCCTTCCTGCAGTTTCTGAACTCCGAACGTCTGGATAATATAATTGTTTCTGTCAAAATGCTCACTGTTCAGTGCGCGAGGCGGTGGTTCGACGAGGGGGACACGAGCCACCTGGTGAACCTGGGCAAGTACGTCTCGGCGATGCTCGCCGCCGGCGCCAAGGTGGCGTACGAGAAGGACGAGAGCCTGGCGTCACTGACGCTGCTCGTCGCCGTGTCGAGCACCGCCACGGTGTACCAGCTCTATTGGGACTTCGTCAAGGACTGGGGCCTGCTCCAGCCCAACTCCAAGAACCCCTGGCTCAGGAACGACCTCGTCCTCAAGAGGAAATCCATATACTACGTGTCCATGGTACGTACGTTCATCAGCTCATCGCCGTGCAGAGAAATTTGTAAAGCGAGCCCAAATGGGTTTCAGTTCAGACCTTTCAGTTGCAGTGCAGACTGCAGCCTGCGGAACAAACTGGTTGTTCGTAGTCTCAGTCTGTCCGATTGAGACATCAACGATCAAAATACAGCTGCGAACATGCTATTTGTTCTGCGCTAGTTGTGAAGAATCGCGTTCCCAAATAACCAAAGGCTGAAGCGAAATGTTCTCATTCCTGTCTGAACTTTTTGCAGGGACTGAACCTCGTGCTGAGGCTTGCCTGGCTGCAGACCGTAGTCCATCCAAATTTTGGGAGCTTGGATTCTAGGGTCACTTCGTTCTTCCTAGCAGCCCTCGAGGTGATCCGGCGAGGGCACTGGAATTTTTATAGGTAATAAGAAACTTATAATTTGATGGCTGTACACAATTCTCATCCTTGAGCAACACATCAAGATTCTGAACCACTACATGAAAATTTTCAGGTTGGAGAATGAGCATCTGAACAATGCGGGCAAGTTTCGGGCGGTAAAGACGGTTCCACTGCCTTTCGACGAAGAGGACGAGGACTAATGTACTACTACTGACCATGGCTAGACCGATCCGACTTGTTTCTTCAGCATTCTGCTGATTTTTTTTTTCAAAGTGAAGAACTCAAGAGGTGGAGAATTGTTCAGAACCTTAGCTGTTTACGGGCGTAGTTCCTCCAGGGAACGGCATCTCTGTATAACCCGAGATTCTGAGATCATTTGTTCGTTCCTAGATGCATCAAGGTGTAAATAAGAAGAGTCGTCGCGTTTCGCAGTGTTTTTGTCTGACCAAATGTGAGCCTTTATTCCAAGATAAATGAAAAAAATGGATACAAAACATGTCAAAAATTTATCACAAGCCACAACCCAATGGTTCCTATGACAGATCCCGCAGGTAATCTCACCGGTCTATGATGGTACAACACGAACACCAACAGCGGAAATAATTAAATCATCATCTGGTACACTGATATATGTATGTGTGGATCTCTCTCTGGGGGTTTACCACGCTAGCGATAGCAACAGTGCAGCCATGGCGGTCTGCAGGACGACGACGCCCCAGTGCTGGTGCTGCCGGCTGCTCGCGTTCTGCAGGGAGAAGAAGCAATCAGGCAAAAGCATTTGTGATTGTCAATTGGATTTGTTTTAATTTGTATGTATACTATAAGAGGGAAGAGGATCTTGTTTTGTAGCGTCGTGATCCGTGCATTACCACATCGAACGCCGACGGCGCGGGGCCGGACACGTCCTCGAGATCGGCGGGCGACGGCGCGGCGGGAGCCGGCGGGCTCAGCGGCTGCGGCGCCTCCGCGGGGGCCTCCTTCTTGCCGTGCTGCTTCTTCCTCCTCTTGTGCTTGTTCTTGCCCTTGGACGGCGCCTCGGCCGGCGGCAGCGTCGCGGGGGCCTCGGCCACGGGCGGGGGCGTGGCGGGGGGCAGCGTCGCGGGCGCCTCGGCCGGGGGCGTGGCCGTCGGCAGAGGCGCGGCCGCGGGCGGGAGCACCGCGGGCGGCGTGGCTGGCGGCGGCGTCGAGGGAGGCGGCGTCGCTGCGGGGGGAGGCGTCACCACCGGCGGGGGCTTGGCCGGCGCGACCGCGGGAGCGGCCGGCGGCGGCTTTGACGGCGGGACCGGGGTGGCGGCGGGCGCGGGCGTCGCCGGGGTCGGGGTCGGCGGCGGGTTTGCTGGCGAGGCCGGGGTGGTGGTGGGCGCGGGCGTTGCCGGTGTCGTCGGCGCGGCCGGTGTCGTGGGCGCAGCAGGTGTTGTCGGCGCAGCCGGCGTCGTCGGGGCAGCCGGTGTCGTTGGCGCTGCAGGCGTCGTGGGTGCAGCCGGGGTCGTCGGCGCAGCAGGTGTCGTGGGTGCAGCAGGGGTCGTTGGCGCGGCCGGTGTCGTTGGAGCTGCCGGGGTCGTGGGCGCAGCAGGTGTCGTCGGCGACTGCGCCACGGCGGCGGCGAGGTGGAGCGCGAGGAGGGCGCCGACCACGGCGAGGCGGCGCCAATGCCGGAGCAGCGGCGGCGCGGCCATGCTGCTGCCGCTGATGCTGAGCTCGCTCTCGCCGACGGGAATGCGATCGATGGGCCTCGCGGCGATGGAGCGGGTAGCCGGCGATCGAGGGGAGTATTATAGCGTGTCCGTGCGCCGCGCGCGCGCTCTGGGTCGCGGGGTGCGGTTGGGACCTGGGACGTATGGTGCTAGTACTAGCTTGGGAGTGAAGGGAGTCGGGTGGGCGCGCAGCGCGACGCGAAAGGCGACGCGGCAACGGCCTCGGGCCAGCGCGCAGGCAATGGCCAGTGCGCACGCTAACTGCACGCCTAGCTTAATTTCTTCTTGTTGTTTAATAATTTATTTAACCAAACACATTAATTCAAATGACCAAATCAAGCTGCTTTTTCGCATAAAAAAACAGAAAAATGCATTTGCGTGCTAAGAGCTTGTATATATGCTAGTAACTTTCGTGCAAGGTAGTCGGTGCAGCAAGAGAACAAGGACACCAAACGCCTTTTTGTTATTGGTAGCTTTCCGAAATCTTTGCTTCGGAACATGACAATGCAAAGTGGACTGTACATGTGATCGACAAGTCGACATACTACATGGTATAAGCGTGGTTGGTGCATGCTGACGTGTGTTCAAAATCTCGGCTAAAATTCGCAGAGTTCCAGTCTTTTCGGTCATGATCAAAGTTACATTTTGTCCAAAATGTTGGTCTGATTATCAATATATACACTTTTTAAACCAATTTTTGGTTCAAGTTTTGCGAGATTTGGTGTTTTCACTAGGAACCAACGAAATCAAAAAACGACGATCACCCCGTATGTATACCTACGCGGTACGGTGCACATTGGGCTCAAGATCGCAAAATAAAGAAGAAGGAGTAATACGAATCAATAAAGCTAACATTTGGGTTGTCGCAAGATCATGAGCTATTAGATCATAGGTTCGGTGTTGTAAACTTGTTAAGATCAAGATCTGTTTGGTTTGGTAGTACAGCGTACTTTGACCATTAATTAAAGATATTAAATAAAAGCAGTTTACAGAAATAACTCTACAACCCCTACGCTACTTCGCGAGACGAATCTAACGAGACTTTTGACCGCATGACTACAGAATGGTTACTGTAGCCAATTATGGATTAATTAGGCTCATCACATTCGTTGCGCAAAGTTGCACTCATCTGTGAAAAGATTTTGCAAATAAACTTCGTTTAGTACTTTTATGCATACAAGATTCTCTTGTAGCGTTATTGCTAGAGGAACCAAACGGGGCCAAGTGCCACTCGAGGCTCAGGTATGTCTACCTACCATGTTAATGCATGTCTACTATGCCGAACGAATGCCATCTTGCTCATCTCTCTGTCTTTTCGATCTGCGTCATATGCTCGTTAGCTCCTCTTCCTTTCCTTCACTCTAATTACCAACTAGATTTTCTCTCATCACCCTACCCCTCAAGGCCTCAAGCACGAGAGTGTGTGTGGATTACACTGCCTAGTCACCAACCATATCATCTACTCCCTCCGTCTCAAATTATTAGTGTTTTTAGCTTTTATAGATGTATAAATTTTGATATGCATTTAGACATAGCATATATCTAGGTGCATAATAAAATCTATCGTTTTGAAACTAAAACGACTGGTAATTTCGAACAAAAAGAGTGCTAAAGAAGCGATTTTCCAGCCTAGGTCACCGCCGGCAAGCTAGCGATCTCGCCGCCGCAGCGTTAGGTCTCTTCGCGGTTTGGTGAACGTGAGGTGACACGTCGCCGCACGCTGCTCGATCGCTCGCTTGCTCTGCACGGGAGCGTAGCGTTCGCCCAGCACGACGCCGGAGAAAAAAGAGCGCGTCTCCTTTTACGGGCTGCCAGCGTCGCGTGCGGGAATTCCCGTCCTCTCATCTCCGGTGACTAGGATAGGATGGGATTGGACCATCAGGAATCAGGTTACCAGTCGGAATTAACAGCTGAACGGTGCGCCGTGCTCCGATTGCTGGTTAGCTCAGCTCGCTGGTCGTGCTTCCCTGCTCCTGCTGCTGCGGTACTGCCTGCCTGGCACTCCGGAGAGTTCTGGAAACTTCTGGCCTGCATTTGCAAGCTGTGGTGCGTGGCTTTAGCCTTTAGGTGGAGTAGATTGTCAGTTTCCTTTTTGGTTAAGGCGAAACTGCTAGTTTAGATTTGCATTCTTTCTGCGAGGAGTCCAGGTACTGTAGCTTGGTCTCAAGGAGAAAGAGGCTTGCCTCGTCGATTTTACCGAGTGAACACACACCACATGATAGAATCACGTACTCGCGGGTCCTGGGAGAAAATGATGCGTTCTTTCTTTTCTCTCTCTCTCCAAATGACAGGCGCTAACTTTTGTGAGATCGAATTATCAAAAAAGAAAAACTTCCGCGAGATCTTAAATTAGATCTAAAAACAGGATTTCGATCCAAGGCCCATTTTCCAAACAGGCAGTGATTTGGAAGAGTTGGCATCGGTGCCCAGCCCAAAAAGTTATGTATTGGGCCGCGAAACCACAGAGGCGGCAAGGCGGTCCAGCACGATGAAGCCCAGGCCCAAATCGCCATCCACTCTCACGATCTCCGCCCGCGAGAACTAGGAAAAAAACGTATTTTTCATCCTTCAAATTATATAAAAGTGTGACAATCATCCTTCATATTTTATTTAATACACATTAATCTCTTAACTAATTAAATTGGTGCATTTATCATCCTCATCTTAGTTTAACAATGGTATAGTGCTGCCTAATGATAATTTATGACAAAAAAATTATCTAAATAATGACTAGTTCCTGCTTGGCAATGTAATATGCTAAGTTGAAAATATAAAGCTTATAAAAATTTTAGAAAATCTCTAAACTAGGTACTCATCATAAAAATTAACCGATCCAAACGATTATAGCGATTCACTCAAAATTAAACGTGTCTAGTTAGATTATTAAATGATCTAAGCTAATATTATATGACACTAAATTATTGTTAAGCTAAGGTGGGATGATAAATACACCGATTTAATTAGTTAAAGTGTTGACATCAAATAAAATATGAGGGATAAATATCACAGTTTTGCAATACTTGATGAATGAAAAATATACTTTTTTCCGAAAACTAAAAAAAGAAAGAGAATATCTTATCGTGATCTCCGCTTCCAAAAAACCCATCGGCGAGGGCGAGTTCGTTCCGTTCCGTCTGCCAAACTCCCAACGCCCAACGCACCGCGGCGTGGCGGGGTCGGGACTCTAGACAAGCGAGCCGTGCCCGTCTCCCCATTCCGCTCCACACTCCTTCCCATCCCATCCCCGCCGCCGCCGCCGACGACGAGCCGCCGCCGCCGTCGTCGGAGAAGTCGATACCTCCAGCAGAGCAAGGTGGGGGCAACTGCCCTGACCCAGATTCGCCGAAACCTCTGCTTCCTCTTCTCGTTTCCTCAGCTCCCTCTCTCTCGCGCGCGCGCGTCGGCTGGGCTGCTCGCCGCCGCCGGCGAGGCATCTTCGTCTCCGACCTCCTTACTAGGATCGACCCATTGATCGACCATGGCGTCGTCGAGCGCGGCGGCTGCTGCTAGTGCCAGCCAGGGCCTGAAGGATCGGGATGTCTGCATCGTCGGCGTCGCCCGCACGCCCATCGGCGCCCTGCTCGGGTCGCTCTCGTCGCTCCCCGCCATCAAGCTCGGCTCCATCGCCATCCAGGGTACGCACCCGCCCATCTCCACCGGTTCTGGCTGCGCCAACATGAATCCATTAACAAATCGCTACCTGCGCGGTTATTACCGAATCCCAACACGACAGGCGCTCTCAGGAGGGCGAACGTCGATCCGGCGCTCGTGCAGGAGGTGTTCATGGGCAACGTCCTCAGCGCCAACCTCGGCCAGGCCCCGGCAAGGCAGGCCGCCCTCGGCGCCGGCTTGCCCAACACCGTCCCCTGCACTACAGTCAACAAAGTTTGCTCCTCGGGAATGAAGGGTACTACTAGCTAGCTGTATTTTTTTTTGACATTGATTGATTGTTAATTACCCTTGCAACGTGGAGGCTCATCCTGGCAAGTTGCCACCACCTTGTTGCAGCTGTCATGTTCGCGGCGCAAAGTATTCAGCTGGGGATAAACGACATTGTGGTCGCCGGTGGCATGGAGAGCATGTCGAATGCACCCAAATATGTGGCTGAAGCAAGGTTCATTTCTGTTCCCAAGCGATGGTTATAGGCTATAATGATTTTGTTGTGGGCATCCTCTGTTGTAGCTTGTGCTTATAATAAAGGATCAAAAATAAAATGCAGACGAGGATCACGGTTCGGACATGACGTCCTAGTTGACGGGATGCTTAAGGATGGCCTGTGGGATGTCTATAACGACTTTCCGATGGGGATGTGTGCTGAACTGTGTGCAGACCAGCACTCAATCTCAAGGGAGGAGCAGGTTGCTGCTATTTCTAACTTTGTTTATGTATTACAACCTGTTATGTTTTAATTGTTATTACAATCTAATCTGCAGCGACTTGTTCTTTCTTCTAGGATTCTTATGCTATTCTCAGCAATGAACGTGGAATAGCAGCTCGGGACAGCGGTGCATTTTCTTGGGAGATTATTCCTGTGCGTGCATGATTTTGATTGACCAGAAAACTCTTTGATACTTCAGTACGTGGTACTAATCTCAAGCATTTGTTGTTTCGTAGGTTGAAATATCTTCTGGTAGAGGGAAACCACCAGTAGTTGTGGACAAGGATGAGTGCCTTGCAAAGGTAATCCTGAGGTCTAGTGTTTTTGTTTGTTACAGATTCAAAAAGATTATGTAATGTCAGAATGAAACATGAAAACATTCACATTCAGCACTGGCTTTAACAACAATTAACATCATCTTTTCCTCATCATATTTGATGTTATTCCTTCGGTGTCCTATATGCAGTTTGATCCAGTAAAGTTGAAGAAACTTGGGCCCACTTTTAAGACAAATGGTTCTGTAACTGCTGGCAATTCGTCTAGTATCAGGTTTGCTTCCTTATTACTCTGAGTAGCTGTGTATTATCAATATAAATAACATGCAGCTAAACTCAAAGTATTTGCAAACTAATTTATTTTGAGTTTATAACCGAAATATTTCTATTTAGTATCTATGCATCTTTTGGTTTGTTCTGATTCTGTTAACATTTAAAAAACAAGAAAGGCTACAGCTGACAGCAAATAGAACTGAACTGGTTAGTTAAGATCTGATTCAATTCGATTTCCATCTATTCTTTAGTTGCGCGTGTTAGGACCTATCCCTGTAATGGCGATCATTAAGCTATATTAAAACTGCCCGGGGGGAAGCTCTGCACTTCCTCGCAGATATCACTGTCTCATGTCTCCCTTGTTATTTGTCCTCTTCTGCAGGCTCTTTCTCCCTCATGTCTTCTTGTTGCTCCTTATTAATCTAATCATCTCAGTCTGTAACAATATTCCTTGTTGTCATATTTGCTTATTGGCTGTATGCCTGTGCCACTGCTTGTATGTGATCAGACCACCTTCTGCAGGCAGTCAAGTTTGCTGCATTTCTTGACCACTGAACATCACAGAAACCAGTCTGGTTAATCTAGATTACCGATGTTAGATTATTCAAAAATGTCCAGGTTGACTGTACAGAAATACTCCTGGAATACTGTCAAGACACTATTCAATTGAGTAATTAGAAGGAGCTGGTGTCATCGGGTGGGGAATTTTCAGCCTGTTGCCAAACTTGTGTTCCTAACCAGCCCAAATATTTAATGTGTATTCCATTGCTGATTCGAAATAATAATTAGTATGCGGTTAGCGAATGATGCAGGACAAGATGGGATAATCCAATTTCTTTTATGGGATGGTCCAGGGTTTTGGTATGATAGCGATCCAAGTAATCTGCAGCTGCCCTCCGCAAAGAACTCTGCTGATAAATCTAAATGACTTCCTAAAACTCGGTGTTCCCACTGTCACTGTCAAAACTAGAACAAGTAATAGAACTGCAGAAGTAATTTGCGGCTACTTGAATATTGTTGATGGATCTTCTGCTCGCCGATGATGTGTTCCAAGTTGCTTGTATCCATGACAAACCACATTTCAGAACCAGGATGGCTGATGCGAGTGCCTATTGTATGGAAAACAAGCAACAATCCTGAGCTTATACATGGTGGTGGTGCAAATTCCCATAGAAGGGAGGGAATCACTGCTAGCTTTGCTCAGCAAATCTGTTCCATAGCATATCTAGTATGATCTATAAGAAAGGTAGCTCATAATAGTCTAGAATCCCAACGTGTCATGGTTGTTGGAGAGAGGGTTACCTGCCAACACGCTTAGCCGTGATTTTTCCTATTTCAATGTTTGAACTTTAATTCTTTCTTTATGTTTAATCTAAAGTTATCTTGTTTGGATGATGTCTAATTCAGCAAGTGTAATACCATTCTTCTCCTTTAATGTACAGTGACGGTGCTGCTGCAATTGTCCTTGTCAGTGGAGAGAAAGCTAAGAATCTTGGCCTTCAAGTTATTGCAAGGATCAGGGGGTATGCTGATGCTGCTCAGGTAACTTTTGCATGTGTCTGTCAATTCCCCTAAAATAGCATTGTCTGAGAAACCTCACATCTGTAAGACCTTGACCTGTTGGTTTTATTTTACTGTGGAAAACTATCCTTTTTCCTTGCATGAACATCTGTTTTCCATTCAGTGATGCATCACTGGAGTCCTAGTTATATTGTAATCTTTCTTAACGTGACAATAGAGAATTTTTATGATTTTTTTTGAACTCCTTACAAATGCAGGCACCTGAGCTGTTTACGACTGCTCCAGCTCTTTCTATTCCGAAGGCTATATCGCGTGCGGGTCTTCAAACTTCGCAAATAGATTATTATGAAATTAATGAGGCCTTTGCTGTATGTTCTTGACCTTTTCAGTTTCAACAGTACTTATGCCTCCTAGTTCAACTTAACCATGCTTCTGGTCATTCGCAGGTTGTTGCATTGGCTAATCAGAGGCTTCTTGATATCCCTTCTGTGAGTCACAAAACTTTACTTGTCTACACAATTCAGCAGTTAGTATTTGTATTTGTATATGTGAATGATCTCATAAATGTCTATGCGCATTTCAGGAAAAGCTGAACTTAAGTGGTGGCGCTGTTTCTCTGGGCCATCCTATTGGTTGCAGTGGTGCACGGATTATAGTCACTTTACTTGGGGTATGCTTCTGAGCCATGTATAGCCATGATGTATTCTTCTTTAGTGCAAAGCATGTCTTGTCTAAGCACATAAACATCCTCCTTTCACATTTGCAACACTCACGTTTGATAGTTTCATCAGAATTAATTAACATGCGGTGGCAGGCTAAGATATATCTTGCGTTATCATGTCAAACCACCCTTTTCATTATATTTCTAACCTTGCTCCATAGTAGCTCTACAGCTTTCACGTTTTGCTGATATAGGATGGCAAGAATAGTATAAGTTGAGAACTTGATCTATTGAATATTGTGGACTGCCATATTCTTTTTGTGCGGTTCTGTTCAAATTTGTTTTTGTATTCTTATCTCCAGTTAAAGTAATTTTATTTATTTTTAGTTATCATCGTTTATTGTCGCCTAAAGCTGTCATGTCTTATAGTTTGACTTGATGCCATCGCGGGTCTCTTTGTTAAACTTTTAGCTTTCTTTGTCCCACAGATTCTTAGGCAGAAACATGGGAAATTTGGTGTCGCTGGAGTTTGCAATGGTGGCGGAGGTGCCTCAGCCCTAGTTTTAGAGCTCATGTAAGCCCCTATGGTGTTTAATCTTCATGCTTTTTCCCTGGAAAACAAAGTCTTCAGTTTTTTATTATGCTCATGATTCATTTTACTCCTTGCACCACATGGTTTCCACCTGCAACAGTTATGTTGTTCATTAAATAAAAAAAACACTCAATAATTATTTGGGCTACTTTCTTAGCATCTCTGACATGATGCAGGCAACCCTCTTCGCATATCCGTTCTTCATTGTGAAGTTGGTGCAAGCAAATTAGCAGACATGAATTGTATACTATGTGTTTTCACTGTATCTTTTGTTATTTGTAGGGGGGATTAGTCGGTGTTGTATATGCCAGATGTATGGTACAAGAAACACCTGTAAAAATAAAATGACCCTGTGCTGCAAAGCACAGGCCATTATCTTGTACCCTATATGGCAAACATAGGCGTATAGCAAATGAAAATAACAGAGGGACAGAAGAATAATATACAGATACAGTCACCGTGTTATTGAAAGTAGCTATGGGTACTGAACGACTGTCATGTTCAAGATTTTTGTTAACCATTTTATGTGATATGAGTATAAAGTTTCCACCTTGCCTCGTGAAGATAATAAAAAGTTTTTCACCTCTACAAGAGGAAGATTACTCCTTAGAGCAGCATTGTTTTTTTCGGTTCATGGGATAATTTTATCTTAACAGGCGTAACAAACTGCAATGCTGTGACTTCAGTTACTTGTGCCCCAGCTTGGAACATAATGATCAGGTCTGAACACTCCTCTTCATCACTTTTTCTTTTGGAGAATAAAGATAGTTATCCAATGGGGAAAGTGTAACAGAAGATTCTGAAGACAAATTATGAGCCTGTCATTGTTAAGATAAGGTTAACAAGTGCAGGCCGAAATGTACTACTAGCCCCCAACAATGATTGAACCCACACTACAAATCGGCCCAGGCGTGCAACTGAAGCATTGCAGAGAGCCATCGTTCCGGACGGAGCAGTTTTTGAAATTCGCAGAAGCAAATGCTGTCGCTGATACACTGGATCATCATCAAGAAAGCTCCTCCTAGCCCTCAAAAAAAAAAAAGGTCCTCCTAGCCCTCAAAAAAAAAAAGAAAGCTCCTCCTAAGTCTAGGATTGAATGGCCATTCCAGATATTCGTTAGAGCTAAATGCTAGGGCCATTTGCCCCAGATTCTACCACAGAAATTCAGCAGCAAGTACCGGGGCTCGTGGGGGGGGGGGGGGGGGGGGGGGGGGGGGGTGGGGGGGATTCCAAAGTTACCCTGTTTGGGAGGACTTTACTATGTCTTAATCGACAAGCTACGGCTTGCATAATTACAATCCCCCAGGAAAACAGGTTAGTCCCCTACCTGTCACTAGTCCACCGTGCCGTACGCGCACTAAGCGTGCAGCTCATCACAACACAGTTATCCTGTCGACGGTGAGGCTGACACTATCAGCCACTGGAGCAGTGCCGTGTCGGTCATGGCATGCGTCACAGGAACGGTTGCCTTTGCACATGCCACATGAACCCATGATCAGTAGGTGGCATCAGTGGTGTCCAGTACATACCAGATGGGGTCTCCATGGACATGGAGCATCTTTCTCCGAGGTCAAATCTGCCCTTCTGCGTTCCATCTTGCCCATCTGCACCGCGACCCACACCTGTACAGGATGCCGCGGACAGCGATCAGGGCTGGGCCGCTCCCCAATTGCCGGTGCCTCTGATCTCGCCGTCCCTTGGCTTCTCTCCATTTCACCCGCCCAGCAAATTCAAAAAAGAGTTAAATTCAGAAAGAGCAATGGTATTTGGCGATGTTCTAGGAAGTTCAGGCTTCAGATTTGTTGTCCATGGCTTTTGTTTCAGGCTGCTACGAGCCAAACTTGTGTCAGCATCAGGATTAGGTGTGTTTCAAGCTCCATATTCTATTCTCCGTGTTCTCCCATCGGTGACACACAAGCTCACTGGGTTTAAATGAAGACGATGGTGTTGCGCAGGGTTCCATGTCACTGTCAGATCTGGACAGACGAATTCGCCCGGGATTCCAAACAGATTGGATACCTAACCAGGCATAGCCAAGAAGCTGATGCGCACCTTTCCCCCCCAGATAACAGCCAATTCCAAAAGGCGCGCAGCTGAACAAATTTTGCCCAAAAGCTCAAGCTGGATGAATTGTTCCTGGTCCAAAGTCACGATTTCTGAAGCACTGCTGATCACAGGAACACTGTAAAGTCAGCAAAGTCAACAGAGCAATTCACTAGTGGCCAGTGCAGCAGTTTCTCTTCAGCAGTAAACAAAGCCTTTGCACAGGCAGGCAGGCATGCAGGCAGACGTCAGCACAGGATCTATGTTAGTGGTGGATTGGGATGGCAAAAGAATAATCATGATCCACTCAAAGAATCACACTGAGGTAAAAGAATCGACATGAAATGCCTTAGCTAGTTAGATTTACGAATTTACGGCGATGAGGATTACAATGGCCTCGAACCAGAGGTGTCAAGACCTCGACTCTGGCTGTCCCAGCTGGACTGGCTGAAATCGGTCGTGAAATCTTGGCTGCCAAACGCCATCCGCTGGAACAGCCTGATCTCCGCCGTGTTCGCGACGTTGAACATCTCGCTCTTGCCTGGCTGGACACCGTTGGTTAGATCGACGTCAGCTAGGCTATCAAGAACCCGCACCACCTGAGGAGAGGAGAGCGATAAAGAAATTGTCAGGTTCTGGTCTCACGGTTTGTGCATGTACTTTCTTCTTCAATCTTATATTGATACCAAGCTGTGCTATACTCTCTTCAATCTTATACCTGACTCATCCTGGGTCTCCTGGATGCTGAATGCCGAATACAAGCAGCAGCAGCCTCAATCATACGGAACATCTCAACTTCATTGTAGTTCTTATCGAGTCTGGTGTCCACCAGCTCCCCTACATCGCCACTCTCAAGTGCTTGTGTCAGCAATGGCCTAGCCTGCAAATAACTATGATGTCAAGAAATGTTTGATTTTGCAATTTTTCATTAAAAAAAGTAAACCTTCCCTAAGGGGTTACAAAAGCATTATATCAGAATCTGTTCTCAATTGCTGGTCCACAAGGCACTATTTTTTCAAAAGGCTGCCTGACTTGATGCATATGGCTGACTACAGTGTTAAACTCTCAAATTGGATTGAGCAATTGATGAGCAGGTCTACTTGATAATTCAAATATGGAATAACTCAAGATATGCTTAAATTTTCTTTGTTACTAAGGGGTCAGAAAATCGGAAATAATGAACACTGTTATGCTTACCCACTCAACAAGGCTCTCATCACCCAATGGCTTTGATGCATCAACAGGCTTTCGACCAGTAATAAGCTCCAAGAGAACAACACCGAAAGAAAATACATCTGATCTTTCGGTCAACTTGCCACTTGACGCATACTCTGGAGCTAGGTACCTAAACGAGAAACGAGCGTCAGACTATAAGAAAATTTGGATTGTTCTCTTGGGCTTGTCACTATTTCACTTACCCAAAGGTTCCCATCACCCGTGTAGTTACATGCGTACAAGCATCCAGAGCTAACCTTGCAAGACCAAAATCAGCAACCTAGAAAATGGGCACTCATCCATTAGTAACAGCACTAGTATTATAAGATGTTTTTGAAGTTCTGTAGAAAGCATTGTTACCAGAGCTTCAAAGTTACTGTCCAGCAAAATATTAGAGGATTTTATATCTCGGTGGATTATTCGTGGATGACCTACCAAGGAAAAGAATTAAGTAGCAAAAGATAACTCTTGTGCAAATTATCACACAGATATAGGGAAGGAATGAGAAATGTCATTACAATCTTCATGAAGATAGGCTATTCCCCGAGCTGAGCCGGCTGCAATCTTAACCCTAGCTGGCCACTCCAAAACTGGCACGCCGCGTCCTATGATGACAGATCAGTATAACTATACTTTAATTTATTAGGCCAGAAAAGGAACTACAAAACTGCTCCTGTATGATAAGCAAAAGCTTGCAACATACCATGAAGATGGTAGTGCAGTGTGTTGTTAGGCACAAAATCGTAGACAAGCAATCTCTGGTCATCTGAAATGCAATACCCTACTAGAGAGACTAGATGCCGATGATGCACGCGACTGATAATCTCCACCTCCGCATGGAACTCACGTTCTCCCTGCCCACCACCTTCTTTCAGTTTCTTAACTGCGACCTCTTTTCCATCAGCTAAGCGGCCCTTGTACACTGACCCAAACCCACCTACCCCTAGCAGATTCTGAGCTGAGAAACCATTTGTGATCTGATGCAATTCCTCATAAATGAAGAACCGACAGTTGCCCATACTGAACTCTGGCATTGGATCTTTTGATTCAGGACTCCCAGCACTGAAGTTTGTTTTAGCTGAATACCCTGGACAAAAATGAGTTTTACTTGCCCAGTTCATCAATCAGGTATAAGGACTAATCTTAACTTTCTAGGTGTGCCATTGCTGCAAATGCGCTTGGTTAAATTACCTAGCACTTGTGTAGGAGTCGAGGCAGGTGAAGGCATTACAAACCCAGCATTGTAACCATGCACTCTCCTCCGTTTCTTCTTGTACCAAAATGCAGCTCCCACCAAGCTAAGCAAAAGAATGGCAACGAAGACACCAATACCTGCCTTTGCACCAGAACTCATCCCACCACTGCTTCCTGGGGAGCTGCTGCTCTGCGTGGCTGGACTTGATGATTTGTTGGAACCCCAGTCCGCATTGGTTATCGGGCTGACCGGATCAACTGCTGTTGCTGGTGCTGGCACCGATGGTGTCGTCCCTGGAGGCGAGGGGCTGGTGGGAGTAGGGATCAATGGATCTCCAGAGGCCGGCGAGGGACTAGTTGGAGAAGGTTTGACAGGAATTCCAGAAGGTGGTGGAGCCAGGGGTGGAGGATCCGGCTGTGTTCCAGGTTTTCTTGGTGGCCGACGATGCTTTGGTGGAGGCCGCTGCACTACCGTCGGCGGAGTTGGGTCAACCGGTGGGTTGGGCGCTGGCAAATTTGATGGTGGTGGTGATGCAGCCGCAGGGGGGAGTATAGGCGATGCCTTTGGCGGGGCAGCAGGTGTAGGTGGTGGGGGCACTGCAACCGGCGGCGAGGGTGGCGGCACTACGGCTGCGGGGGCTGGTGGCGGAGAGGCAACAACTACCGGCGGTGGCGGCACAGCGTCAGGAGGTGGCGGTGGCAAGGATGGCGGTG
The DNA here is from genome assembly GCA_032594955.1 of Panicum miliaceum. Lineage (NCBI taxonomy): Eukaryota > Viridiplantae > Streptophyta > Magnoliopsida > Poales > Poaceae > Panicum > Panicum miliaceum. The sequence continues at coordinate 7,194,111 of CM064060.1, read as the reverse complement.
GAGGAGTGAGCTGCGGGGGTGGCGTGGAGGCGGGGGGAAGGGGAGGCGGCGCAGCCGGCGAGGAGGGAGGATCGGCCGGGGTAGCATTGGGCTGTGTCACCGGAGCCGGAGAGGCCGGCGTGGGTGTGGTGGTTGCCGGCGATGGGGTTGCTGTGGACGGCGGCAAGGTGGCCCTGATGGTGCCTGGGGAGGGCGACGGCGAGGACGCCATTGGAGCCCAGCAGGCTGGAGCACTACAGTGCCGTCACTGCTGAGATGCTGCCTTCTTACTTCTTAGTGGAAATGGAGGCGAGAATCATGGCACACGCCGCAATTCAAGGGGAATCGAGCCTCCCCCGCGAGAAAATCTCGCGGATTCGCGCAGGAACCAAGCGAAATTCCGCTTCTTTCCTTTATCCTCTGATCCCTTCCTTCTCTCTCCTGGCGCTGCAAGAACGCGGAGGAGGTGAAATCTCACCTCGACCACCAGAAGAAAAAGCTTCTCGTTCAAATCAGCACGCGCGCAGCACTGCATTAACAAACAGAGGCAGCCTCTCTTCAGCACCAAAAGCTGACGCACAAAAAAGAATTCAAATCCACCAGAAACTGAGCCAAGATCCCACCTTTCTCACGGATGCGGCGAAGAGGACGTAGCGAATCAAGACTGGAATTTCGAGAGAAAAAACAGAATCTTGAAGAAGCAGGGACCAAGATTAGCTTCTAGGCGGAGGCGAACGCGGTGGTTGTGTCAGATCCAACAGCAACGCGGTAGCATTGAAGGCGAGGCGGAGGTAACCGCAAGAACAGTGAGGAGAGCAAGCGAGCAAGACGAGAAGGACCTCTCTTCTTTCGCTTCTTTCCTCCTTTTCCTCTCTCTCCCTTCCTCTCTCTCGACCCCCCGAAATCCAACGCATGTGACTCTGTACCTTTGCAGAAATCTCTCCTGGCTGCAAGGTCACCACCCCTGCCCGAGTGGGAATGAATTCCAATTTCCAGTCGTCTCTTCTAGGGGAGAGAGAGAGAGAGAGAGAGAGAGAGAGAGAGATTATGTATCGTGCACTGTCAGTGTGTCACTGCTGCCATGGTTCATGGTTGGGTTGGAAAAAGACTGCCCTCTTTTCAACTTTGGCCCCTGACTGTTTTGGGATTTAACACAACTCCTTCCAATAGTGACCTGTGACATGTTTAGCCAGGGCTTGTTTGTTGCACGTTGCTTAATCGCCCTGAATTCCTAATTGAAGCACCTGTTCCTATTTCAGTTAAAGGCGGAATTCCTGTTCATATAAATTGCATCAAGAGGAAATTGTTGGCAAGGAAGTATTACTAGTTCACACTACTAGTACAAATTTGATGCCGGTATGAACGAACAAGGAGCTCTCTTGTTTGAACAAGGGAGGTGAGTAGTGACACTGACACTCAGGTTCCTGACAGGTCAAAGGAAACGATAACAAAGCAGGTGAATGTTGTACACCATCCTCTGTTCAGACGGCATGGATTCAGGATTACTCTAACTTCAATGAATCTCACATGGTCGGGCCCTCGCTCCTCCTAGTAGAGTTTGCTTATCCAGACCAAAAACAAGGTTAATTTTTTGGAACAGTTACAAAGCAGAAGTTCAGAAAAGGTTTCTTCCCATGCTTCCTTTTCAGTTTAACAACAATTAGGTGACAGAGAAGACAAAACACATTTGGAGTTTAGCTGTGCGCAACAGGTGTGTGCACATGGCTTCGTTTTATGGGCCTGCGGGTTGCAAACCCTTTATTTTCTTTTTTCCTATTTATTTTCAGATGCTCGATTGCGCGTTTGGACTAGCCTGCTCAGAATTTGACCTGGAAACGTTCCTATATGAGTTTATGACGGTGAGACCAAACTTTGCCATGAAACGTCGCTGCATATCACCAAAGCCATCAGCCATGTCCGATGAAGGTCGTGCCTGGTAAATTTTGTTGTCCCTTGTCATGCATTTTTTTAATGGTAGACGCTGAATGCATAATGGTGGTAGCTACAGTGGCAGCAAAACAGTAAACTGCTGTAGCTCTTTAGAAAATGCCACAAGTAGGCTCTGTTCGGCCAGTTTTGTCAATGTGAAGCACTGTAGCACGTGATACGTTCTGCTGTGCCTCTCCCTTAATCTCCATGATGGCAGTGTACCTTAATACACTGGTACATTAAAGGTTTGTTACGAAAAATGACTTGTCTGGTCACCAATTTATAATCACTTAGCACAAAATTGGCTCGCATGATTTGCGTCCCGTTGTACCACATTTGAGTTGGCGAAGCAAGATGCGTAATTGTAAAATACGAGTTGCATGAAAGATAGTAACATATATGATTCTAGGAAACTAAGGTCCTGTTTGGTATTACTCCAACTTCAGGTGGAGCTGCTCCACTCCAGAACTCCAAGTGGAGCCAGCTCTGGGTGGAGTTGGAGCTGTCTGATGAGGGTGTTTGGCTGGAAGGGTGTCTCCCGCTCCAGAAAAGAGGAGTTTGAGTGTAGATTGCCTTTCCTACCCCTGGTTTGACCTGAACTACTTATCACAAATATGAAATGAAAGTACATGCAGTGAAGTTCAAAATTACATGTTCCAAAATTTCAAAATATGTTCATAGTTCCAAAATAAGATCGTTACAATAATCATTGCACTAATTCCATGCTAGAGCGATGGATGTAGCCATACTATCACGAAAGGTGTCCATAGTCACAAAGCTTGATTCCGAAGTTAATCCATCAGAGGCATGTTGAGACACGGCATACTTGTTGTATCTTTCCGGAATAGTAGGCATGTAGTTAGCATCTCTATCAAAATTAGCATTTCCAACTACTATATCCTCTCTCCTCACTTTTTCTTTTTTCTTTTCTTTTTTTTCTCCCTAACCCCAGCGGGCCCCACTGGTCAGTGGGAGGGGCCTGCCTGTTCCCAGGCGAAGCACGCACGCCATGTCCAGATCCTTGGCCATGGCCGGCGCGGTGGCGGCGCCGCCGTTCCCGCCGGCGCTCGGCCGGCTGGCGGCTCGGCAGGGCGGGCCCTCGGCAACGGCCCCGGAGGAGGCTGACGCACCCGGCGGTCCTGCGCAGGGCGGCGCACGGCGCTCCCGCGGCGGCACAGGCGGGTCAGAGCGGTGGCATAGCGGCGTTCTGGCGAGTGCACCGGCGAACGCGCGGATGTAAAGCGAGCATGAGCATTGGGGAGCCATGGGGCTTCGGTTTTTGTACCTAGCTCGAGCGGAGGGAAGCCGAGGTGAGCCGGCGACGTGGAGGCGGAGCTCGGGCGGACGGTGGCAATGGTGGCCGCGAGATTCGCGATTCCCACCGCAGGGAAGCTCGGCTGTGACAATGGCTTGGTCGTGGATGTATCGGGGAAGGTTGGGGTTCCGTGAGCGAGAGGAATCGGCCGGAGATGCTGTGTCCGGCGAATTTGGTCGGCGCGCGGGCTCTGCTTGGTTTTGTTTGTTTTGGCCAAAGGAAGAAGAAAGGGAACGGGAGAGAGGGCGAGTGAGGGCCGGCGCTGCTTCCATGGCGTCCTCCTCGCGCGTCGGTGCAGGATGCTCGCGGGCGGCGGCGCCCCTGCCATCCATGCTCGCGGGCGGCAGCTTATGCGGCGAGGTAGCCGGCGGCCACGGGAATTGCGGCGGCGCCTGAAGCAGGCCTGTGAAGCCCAGGGCGAGGCGGTCCCGATTAACCTTCCCCCTCCTCGCTACTGTCCGGCGGCCAATCGGGAAATCGAAGCCGGCGAGAAGAGGGAATGTTGAGACGCGGCGCCCAGGGGACCTGGCGGCGGCGTAGAGGAGAGTCTCGCGAGGGGAGGGAGGCGCCTCATTCGGGAGGGGAGAAATAAAAGAAAACGAACCGTTTTTGTGTGTAATCGATGGCAGTGGTGGGTAATTACCCACGAACTCCACGAGGAGGTTCAAAAGTGGGGTTTTTGGAGCAGCAAAAGAGGTGCTCCAAAACTCCACCCTCATTTGCACTACAGCTCCATGGAGTTTTGGAGTTGGGGTGTTTGGCTATTTTTTTTGCTGGAGTTGTGGAGTGAAGCTATGCCAAACAGGACCTAAATCTCATTGGTTGAAGTTGACCCGTTCAAACTTAACTGTCTCTAGGTTGAATAGTTCAAATTAGGCTGCAGGTACTCCGTGCCTCCATAAATAGGGTTTCTTAAAGTTGACTCAAAAGTCAAACCACCTGCAGGCTGATGAAATGGAGAGCTACAAATTCACATCTGACACAATTCACCGCTGTAATTTAGACTCTTGGAGGAAACATGCATGGGCATCGAAGAGCTAACGACTTTCAGCTAGTGACCCTCTGCCATTTTGTTGTTGTTGTTTTTTTTTGATAAAGTAAAAAAAATGAAACTGATCTTGTGGCCACAACTAACAAACCACACATTTGTTGAGTATTTTGTTACGATATTGTTTTTTGTAGTCTTTTTGTCAAAAATATAGTATGAACCGTACAACGCGTTGTCGTTTAAGCTTAAGGTTAACCACACCTCCGAGGCAAGCTAAGCAAGCCAGCTCATGCCGCTCAGTGTGTGGCACACCGTCACTGTATTTCCGTTGACCTAGGCTTCACTGAAGTAAGGCTGTTTTCTGTCCACATGTGACTGATTGAACCCCCGTTTCTCGGCATCTTTTTTGCTTTCCATGCAATCTCGCGGATGGACGTGCAGCTAGTGTCCACACTGCTCCAACAAACAGCTCTAAATTGCTGATGCGATATTAGGCAGATGCCGAGCCACCTAATTGCTTGCCTAATTATACGGTGCTAAAAGGAAAGCCTTGAAAAAAGATCGATCAGGAAATAACAATAGTACTCGTTTGTTAAAATGGTCAAGTACTAGAGTTAAATGGGGGTGCTTAATTAGGGAAAAGGAATGGTAGTTTATGTTTCCACGTCATATGGTTTGGTGCTGAGGGAAATGAAGGATCGATGTGATATTTAATCATGACGATTGTCAATTAGATCTATTTAAGCACCAATTTGCATTAAATAGTAAATTTATATGGCCACTTATATCAACATGTTCACATGTCAGGCTCTAGGGACTAAATTTTTCAGAAGAGTAAAGTACACCAGCGGTCTCTAAACTTTTTCTGGTGTGCCATCTAGTTCTATAAACTCTTAAAATGCATTTTCAGATCCCTAATATTATTTCAAGATGTCACATAGGTCCCTAATCTCTCAAAATGCATTTTTAGGTCCATAAACTTATCTCGCGGTGCCATGCAAGTTCCTAAACTCTCAAGATGCTATTTTTAATTTAATATAAATATTTTTTTGCTACTTTAAGTTAATTAAAAATTCTTTTACTACTTTAAATTTAATAAAGTTGATATTTTAATTTTTATTGAGAATGAAAATAAATTATCTTAATAAATTTATACAAAGTGCATGCAAAATGTAAATATTTAGTAGAAAATATTCAGGATTAGCATTAATATCTCCATGTTAAACGAGAAAACTATAATATCCACTATTGATATCAAATGATCTAGATTAATCCATGATGTATGATTAATAAGAAGCTAATTCAAAATTAAAATGGTCTTAGTGGTAAAATTTCTAAATAAATTGGCTGAAAAAATAGTTTAATAAACAGTCCATTTTGAGTACAATTAATAAATGATAATTTTCAGGGATATAAAAATTCACCTTGAGACTTTAGGGATCGAAATGACATATTGAGACTAGTTTGGGGACCTGAAAATACATCTTGAGAGTTTAGTGATTCGAATGACACCTCCGGATAAGTTTAGGGATCTGAAAATGAATTTTAAGAGTTTAGAAACCTAGATAATACCTCGAGAGAAGTTTGAGGACCGTTCATGTATTTTACTCTTCTTAGAATAAGTGCACTTTTATCGAATTTCAGACATACTACTTGCTTTGACAAATGATCTTGTTATCTTTAATTACTAACAATAATTATGATGAAAGTCGCGTTGTTTAAATAAATTCGCATGTATTGGAACCAGAAAAGTAGCATATCTCTGCATTTTTTCCGCACATATCGCTTCTAAAAATGCACACTTTGTTACGGTGACACTCAATCGCACACGTGCTCGTTAAGTTTTGAGAGTTGGAAGTGTCACCGTTTTGGAAGCTAAAGCGTCATTGGCCCGTTGCAAACTCCTTGTCCGATCCGTATAAAATTTAGGTAAGTAAACAAAAACAATGTAGGTGCTGGAAGCTCGAGATCCTGGCAAAGTCGAAGCACGAAGACTAGCAGAGTATAAACAACTCATCGAAAGAAAGAAATCTCGCCATCCTATCCTAGGGTATAAAATTAAGGCGTCATGTATTTAAAATTCAAAAATGTTTGTATTGATGGGATGACCCGGTCAATCCGCATGTCCGTGGGCTGCGCGACATTTTAGGGCACGCGACGCGGCCTGGCGTCGTGCACCGCGGCTGGGCAGCTGTGCGGTCGATCTCCCCGGAATCCAGGGCTCACGTTACCGCGTCGCCGTCGGCGGCGGCGGCCCACGAGATTTCTCGCGCGGGCTCGCGATCAACCCAACAGGCCCACCAGCGTGTCCGCGCGCGCATCAATAATTCATAACTCCTTCGCCACGCGCATGGAGGAAGAATTGACTGCAGATATTCTGTTGAATTGAAGACCGTAGATCCGGATGAACAACAAAAATTTAAATTTGACTTCAGTTCATTATCATTTCTAACAAAATTGAAGCTGTGGTCCTGGATCCGGGGAAGCTTGGGGCGCGGCCAAACGACAAGACGAAGGACGCGGCGTCAGCCGGTGTTGCGCATGCCGGCGGCGATGCCGTTGATGGTGATGAGCAGCGCGTCGCGGAGCCTGCGGTTGTCGTCGTCGCGGCGGAGCCTGCGGAGCACCTCCACCTGCAGCATGTTGATGGGGTTGAGGTACGCGAGCCGGCTCTCGATCAGCCGCCGCAGGCTCCGGTTGTGCGCCGTCAGCTTGCTGTGCCCGCTCACCGCCAGCACGCACCGCTCCGTGCGCGCCAGCTCCCGCCGCAGCTCGCCGCCCACCGCGCGCCGCTCCCGGGCCACCAGCATCTCCTCGTAGTGCGCCGCCATGGGCGCGTCCGCCTTCGCCGTCACCATCTCGATCAGGTCCAGCGTGCTCTGGAAGAAGGGCCACTCCGCGTACATGGCGCGGAGCTCCCCGCCGTGGCCCCGGTCCAGCGCGTCCTGCAGCCCAGCCCCGACGCCCAGCCACGCCGGGAGCACCAGCCGCGTCTGCGTCCACGCGAACACCCAGGGGATGGCGCGCAGGCTCGAGATGCCGCCCGCGGGCTTGCGCTTCGCCGGACGGCTGCCGATGTTGAGGAACCCCAGCTCCGCCTGCGGCGTCGCCTCCTGGAAGTAGGTGATGAACTCCGGGTCCTCGTACACCGTGCGCCGGTAGTGCGCGCAGCTCACGCGGGAGATCTCCTCCATCAGGTGCCGCCACTTGGGTTCGCGCGGCGGGTGCGGCGGCCGCAGCGTCGCCAGCAGCACCGCCGTCGTGTAGATCTCCAGCTGGCGGACGGCGGTCTGCGGCAGGCCGAACTTGGCCTGCACCATCTCGCCTTGCTCCGTCGACCGGAGCGTGCCCTGATGTAGCCATGTTTCCAATTTGTCAGGAACACAAGAACGCACGCGAAAACTTATGCACGGGCCACTCACCATTACTGAGCCGGGCGGCTGCGACTGGATGGCCAGGTATGTCGGCCCGCCGCCGCGGCCGATGCTGCCGCCACGGCCGTGGAAGAGCGTCACCTTGATCCCGAACTCGTTGCACGCGGCGACCACGTCTTCCTGAGCCTTGTACAGCTCCCAGGCGGCCGTGAAACGCCCGGCGTCCTTGCCAGAGTCTGAGTAGCCCACCATGACCTGCAACCATTTCAGAAGTTTCAGACAAAAATCGGAATGTTCTACTTGCTAGCATTCCATTTCTTGTGTACCTCCTGGTGGCCGTTGTGGTTCTTGATGATGTGCTCCCTGTACCAGTCGATGGATAGCAGCTTCCTGATTGCTGAGCCGGCTTCACGCAAATCTTTCACGGTCTCAAACAAGGGAACAACCCTTAACCTGTTTACCAAGGAACAATCACAGAGTAATCAACAAAAGATCACTGTAAATAAGATGATGGCCTTAGCAAGTCAATATTTAATCACTAGACTGTACAAATTCGCTTGGAAATCAATCAATCAAGATCATCATGCTTACGTTCCACCAGGACATGGCCTTCCTAGGTCCCCGCTAACTGTAAGTCTCGCATCCTTCTGCAACAGCTCAACAGCGAGGACATCACTTGCCTGCAAGGGAAAGTGTAAATGAATGCTAAGTTAAACCATGATTGAACACCGATCATTCTAAGCATTGCAAACTGCTGAACACGTATGATTTGTCCTGGTCTACGGCATAAGGGTGTTAATAAGCACGGCATGATCGCAATGTACTGCTATTTTACTCCACTAGATGGGTGCAGGAGATGATCAGCCAGGTATAAAACATTGACTGCACACTTTTCAGACTTTATTTATCTATTACTGCATTGTAGAGATGGTGTCTCTTCATACGTTTGAGGCCATTGAGATCACATATGCTCCAAGTGAGTCGCTCCCTAATTCTGCAGCAACTTTGAAGGTGTCCAGAACTTCTTTCACATCAGCAGCAACCTGTACAAAAGAAAATAGATGCAAATGTAGGTGAATTATTATATACTTTCTCCCTTTTCTTCTTCTTTAACGAGCATGCAGTTTAGAAAGACATAAACTTGTGATACCAAAATCAAAACGATGGATATTTAAATCCATTAAACATTATTGTTATATCCAGTGATGTTAGTTCTGGTGTTGGAATGTCACCAAACACTTAACAGATCACTGCCTCTCTATTATCAGTTTAGCAGAGCAGTAACTGATTAGCCATTTTGGCACTGGGTCACCGTTAAATCAATCTCAGCAGCAACAACTTCAGTCGGGACCTACCCCAATATGAGGGTAGCTTATTTTCAACGGGAGCTGATAGCTTTGATCAGTTTTATAATCTCTCATCTTCAATGATATTCTGGAATGCAACATTTAACCTGGATAACATCTAAACAACATTTCGTCTATAGGATTCGAAAAGGTTATGCAAGGACATACTAACCTCTATGTTTGGAGGAACAAGAGGACGCTTCCCTTTCAGCTCTCTAGTCAAGAAATCCAACTTCTTTTCTTCATCCCACTCACTATAAACACCAAGTTCCAAGTAAGATGTGACGGCATCAAGTGCTTCTGTGTGTCGACCAGATTCCTGCAGCAACGAACAACTTTGCCTAAGCTATTATGAAAATGCCAATAGGAAAATTAGAAGCTTAGCAAGCAAAGCACCAGTTTTCATTATATGTACCTGTCGCACGTCGAGCTTCATTAGCACCATACCAAAGGTTGCGACCCTTCGTATCAAATCTGCTAACCGGCCATCCGCAAGCACGCTAGATCCACACGATTCCTGCTTCACAGAGTAATGGCAGGTTTGAGCACTACTCAATACAAGAGCAATTCTTATATTAAGAGTAAGGATTCTTTAGCTACCGTTGCAGTTTCTCACAACTCAAAGTCTTATTTTATCAATTTAACTGCAGATAAGTTTTCTATTTTTACTGAAAGAAAAACTTCTCTTTCTTATTTCCATCCTCTCCATACATTTAATAAAAGCTATCACGTGTACAGTTTTTGTAAGAAAAATGGAACGCATCTAGTATTAGGGCCATCCACATGATTGTTGGTGGTTATTCAGGGAAGAAAATAGCATGGACAAAAGAGAATTTGAGTGACGTCGTTAAGAATATTTGCGTCAAATTTCCAACACGGATACTTGTGATTGTAATTTTAAGTAGCGTCACATGACTAACCCGGCATTCTGCAACCACAGTTATTCAAGAAGACTAACCAGGGATTGATAGCACAAGAGCAAGGGATCCAAAAGTTGATCTGATGTTTCACAATATTCTTCAGTGTCATAGTCACATGGTAAATCCTCAAGAAGAAGTTCGAGTCTTCTGCGTGTCTTCACCAGCTGACCACAGAAATCATGATCAGAACAGTCAACGAAAAAATCATGTAAAATATACCAATTTGGTCCTATATGTATACCTAGCACCATTGGTTTAATTTGGTTTAGTCTTGAATTGCCCCTTTGTATCAAATTTGACTATAGAGCACTCTTTTTGCCAAATATTTGAATTTATAGTTTTTTATGGTACAGCAAATTTTCAAGACAAACATAAGATCTGTCTGATGAAGTGATAATAAAAAGTTCTTATATTCACACTATATTTCTAATAAATGGAAAAATATGATTCTGACCTTTTCTTTCACATTACCAAGGACAACCCTGTAAGGAGTAATTCCTGGTTTATCTGATATACTTGGCTCAAGTAGTTTCCGGAAGCTACTTGATCGACCAATATGAGATTCTTTGAACAACTTCCTCAGTTGACCGCCACTTGCAGTTCTACCTATTTGTGATTGACGGCCAGTAGGAGATGACAATGGACTGTCTTCAAATTTTTCTGGCACATTAAGAGCTCCCTGGAAAAATGGGCCATGAACTAAACTTTTATTGTATGAAAATAAATTTAGAGCTGCATTAAATATATCTGGACGGCAAGTGCTTGTTGCCTTGCTAGAAGAAAAAAACTTGATAAAACAGTTGCCAGAAATAATATTTTTCTATCTGGTGAGGTTTTCATATCTAATATGTAAATACTAAATTAGGTGAGGCTAGGCAGCAACCTGTGCTAATGTGTATGCCTATTTCACCAGATGTATCAGCATAAAGTTTGATGGATAGCTAACTATTGCTCAATGAACTTCACATAAAGGTAAAGAACATTTTCGGAAGTCACAAAATTGACGTGTTCTTACTGGACGACTTTGGTTCCTTGGAAGATTTATGATCCTGAATAGGGATTCTCCATCACTGCATTCTGCATCAAAGGACAATTGCTCAAGGTTAGAAGTTGATTCGGACATAGAAATGCATTAGCAGATGCCACTGCAAAATTTATGTGGAGTAAACCCAGGTGGTATTAGAGATGATGCATGATAAATCCTAGCCTGTTACACAGGAGGTTTGTTAACTAAAGACTCTGATTGAACCGATACATATGAGAATGGTGATATACTGGAATGTTATAAATAGTTTGTCAAATATTGTCCACTTTATGCACATAAACATAAAGTTATCTGCTCCAAACAGAGAAATCTACCTGTACATGAAGGAAGATCAGCACCAGAAGGAAGTTGTGCAGGTAGCGCCAAGCTATTTGCGTTGTTTTGAGGTACTGTTTGGTTCCAGGTGTTGGCCGTTAGCTCCTCGGACGCTGACTCTGTAGAGTTCACTCGAAAATATCAAAACAAATTATCCAATGAACTTTCTGTGAGACAACACAGCATGTATGGAATGTGCTGCAAAAGCTCAAGCTCATTTCTACCCCACATATATGTGTTACCGTCTTAAACTAGTAACAAACTAACAATGCAATATTTGTCTTGGCTGATGACAAGTAGCCAACTTCTAGCGGAACTGTACCTAATCTAGATTTGATAATCAAGTAGAGAACCCATGAAACTGACCTTTGAGCAAAATTTCATTAGCCAAGTTTGCAACCTTGTCGCTGCATCTCTTGATGGACAGCTCAAAGCTGAGATTCTCCAATTCCCTGATGTATAAGTCAATTGCCATCCACCGGGACAACAACGAAACATCCCTTGTCACCTGTACCATAGAAATGACAAATTGTTTCAGTATTTCTGATTGTATCAAAACTCAGAGAAGTGACGACTCCATCAAACCATTACAACAGTACAAGATTATTGAAAAACTGAAAATGCACCAAGCCTTACTTTTGCTGTAACGTTAGGATTCCCGTCCCGGTCACCACCCATCCAAGAACCAAACTTGATTGGTGTGGAGGTTAGTGGAAGTGTCCTTCCAGTGTGCTATGTGCAAAGTATGAAGAGGAAAGGTTTAGATTTTCTTTTGGTGAACCAAATAGATGTTAAATCCAATAATGGCAATAATTGCATGTACCTTCTTTAGAGCACTGCTAACACGGCGAAGATAGTGTGGTACCGCTTTCCAAAGGGATTGCTCCACGATATGAAGACCTGCAATGTCAGTAAAAATAATTATAAAATATACATAAAAAGCACGAGTGAAAAATTAGAGATCAGAATGCCTAATTTTCGTACCAGCCCTTGCTTCATCAACAGGTGTAGGTTTATGGCGCCTCAACTCATCTGTCTGCCATATTGCTGTGATTTCCCTTACCTATATATCAAAGTTATAGGGTTTAGAATAGATAAGAAAAGAAGAGAATAAAAGAACTACTGTGCAAATTCTGATGTATACCAGATCCTCAATTAGAATTTCTTTGTCCTCATGGCTAAGATCAGGGCGTGCATTGAACTCCAAAAGATGCTACAACACAGCTCCATGAGTAAGTGACAGCCAATGTAGTAAGATTTTCTTTTTTAAAAAGATAAATGAGTATAATTAGTGTTTAATATTCTATGAAACAAAACTCTGCAATCAACTAATGAAGGGAAATGGACAAAGAGTTGTAATAGACTATAGATGTCAAACTCACAGCTACTTTAAGGTGCTTGTATTGCAAAGTTCGCCGATTTATTTGAGTGGGATGAGCTGTCAGAACGATTTCAACCTCCTGCAAAGTGAAAATGATCAAGCGTCAACTAAAAGGCTTAGTGGTGCACGGCATTCTTAAGAACTACAATGTAGAAAAGTACCTGCTTGCAAACAGTGTCATATAGTTGTTCCGGAGGGACACCACTTTGAATCAGCTTGTCGAATATATCATCACATGATTTTGAGAGTTTTTCTACGTTCCGTACTTTACGAACCCTGCATAAAAGAATTGTAATATGTGTGATCAATGCCCAATAATACCCAGTTCATCAAAAACTGTAAAGCATAGTTGATTTGCCAAAGTAGGTAAAAATGTTCATCTGTCAGAAAAGTGCATTAGTACCAAATGGGTAAGATATTATTGCTAGTCTGTAACATTCATGACCATTACGACATCAATCCACGTAACGTATTACCTAGGCAACTTTTTCTTAAGCATCTTGAGAGACTCCTGACCATCATGCTAAATCTGTCAAACATATTTCGCAGCAGAATATTCCCATTGACAATCACAATCAACATAGCATGTGAAAACCTAAGGCTGGTACAGTTGGATGTGTCTGAGGAGGGTCACATGAAAGCAATTAACAATGGTCCAGCATTACAATGTTGTACGCATCATATATTCATATTGTACGGAAATTATTGGATTCTAAGCTGCAGAATAGAACAAAGGCTTCTGATACCTAAGGGCTAAGGCTGCTACAATGCATGTCCGATCCCTATATCATATACACAATCTGAACAAAATAGTATGTCGGAGTCAGAGAGAACAACAAAATCCTGCATACTTAAGAGTTCTACTTAAAATTTAGTCCCAAATTGTTTTGACTCAAAATTTGAGCATCAAACTGGGGGAGATGAGCCTTTCGAGTTGAGTGACTCATACTGTAAATTAAGTCTGAAATTGGGTTCATTCAAAATGTTTGCACCAAAAATATTACTTTATAGTGGCTAGTTTTAAACTAATACGCATGCACATTTTTAAAAATATTATGTTAAAATGCAAACAAAATTTAATCTTGAACGAGAACGTAATTGACACAGGAAACCTGTACCAAGGCGGATCACAAATTCATAACCACATCGTGCACATAAATATACACTAGAACAGCGTCAAAACGCTAACGAGCCTACCTGTGGTGGGTCTCCGCGATGCCCATGAGGTTGAGGTAGTGGGAGAAGGCCCGGGCGACGCAGAGCGCGTCCTCGAGGGGCATGGCGGCCAGGTCGGCCTCCAGCTGGCGCTCGACGACGGCCGCCGTGTCCTCCATCCCCGCCGCGCGCATGGAGACGGCGCTCTGGTCGATTGGACGATCGATCGCGCGCCGACCGAACGATTGTCAGATCATCAGTTAACATACATCGAGTGCAGTGCAGTGCGAGTACGGGGGATGATGAGATCGATCGATAAATGTGACGGCGAACGGCCAAACGCGGTGCATGATCTACGGCGATGCGACGGCGGATCGGAGGTACCTGCGCGAGGATGCGGTTGCGCTCGAGGATGTGGATGAAGCGGGGGCCGAGCTCGCGGAGGAGGACGTCATGGAGGAGGGTGGCGAGGAGGCGGCAGTCATCCTCGAACGCCTGGAACGATATCCCCTCCGCGATGTCGTCCGTCGTGTCCAGCATCCTCCTGCCCCCTTCTTCTTCCTCCTCGAGATCGATCGAAAGGTAAATGGATTAATCGAGAAGAGAGAGGAGGGACGTGTGATGGAATTGAACTCTCTGTGTGTGTGGTGTGACGCGAGAGCGAGAGAGGGGATCTCAAAGAGGGGAGGCGATGCACAGGTGGTGGAGGAAAAACCGGAGGGCGCGGACAACCGAAATAGAAGGTGATGATAGTGCATGACGCAGTGAGGCATCCATTGATACTGGACAAACTATTTCATGACCTACTAGCAAAATGTACGTGCCGCACACGCAGATATTTGAAATTTATTAATCATCAAATTTATTAATCAATATTGGACCACTCATTCACTTTCATGACAAGTTCGAGAGAGAGAGAGAAAAAGAAGAAAAAATCACTTTCCTAATAGTGAATAATCGAATCATGTAGTAACTTTCTCATTTCCATCATATCGCAATTTGCAAAATATTATAAAAGGTTTCCTACCACGTGCTCGCATCACAATAATCAGAGAAAAGAGAGCAATAGCTGGAGTTATAAAAGAAATAAAATTCATATTGATGCCCAAACAAAACTTCTACACTAATGTTGTAGGCAAGATTCTCATCAACTCTATATAATTTGGAAAGGATGGAGTATATAAAATAAGGAAGTAAATGAAAAGCCCAACTTTTCAGGAACATCATCCAACCCAACATGATCAGGGTTGTCAAGAGCAGCAGAAAAAAAATAAATCAGAAGAATGCTCATGTTTGAATAAAATCACATGAGCAAAGAAAATAAGCAATCCAAAGTACACATGCTCTCAAGGCATGTTCGTTTTTATTTACATGACGTATTAGGTTTGTTCTAAGTCAACGTTAACTAATTTTGACCAAGTCTATAGAAAAATATAGCAACAACTATACTACCCAACATATTCACTATTAAGATATACTTCATGGCGAATTCAATAAAACAAATTTGGTATTATAAATATTATTATTTATTTCTATAAATTTGGTCAAAGTTGTTTAAAATTGACTTACGGCAAACCTAATATAACATGTAAATAAAAACGGAGGGAATATATGCGCAGTGTGAGTTTGTGCATACTTCTAGATTAAAACATTCTATTTGGTTTCACCCTAGACACATCATAAGAAGAAATTTTTGAAAATATTTTTGCAAGCATATATCCTTGATTATCCAATTATATTATTTGCCACAGTACATAAATATATTAGACCATCCCATTATTAGCTTTCAGCTTCTTAAGTTTCTACCTTGATGCATGCTGGGCACATGTATCGTCCACGACTGGCATGCATGCTTGTTTTACTTTTACAGAAACCATGCATATACCACACCAATATATAAGCACATGATTTCACACACACACTTGCTGATCGATCGACAGTATACAGCTGCATGTATATAAAGTACTTGGGAGATCGCGATTAGGAGTTGATGACCCTGCATATCTTCCTGATCTCGCCCTCGTCGCCTTACTTGAGGTTAACACTACTACATAACTCAAATATATCCACCTTATTTAATCCTGATTTTGGTTGGGTCCGGAACTAAAAGTTTGTCCCGGTTGGAAGCATTAACTGGGACAAAAGATAAACTTTTAATCTCGATTTGACTTTTAATCCCGTCACGGGGCACGCCGTAGTAGGGACCGCGCACCATGAACACGGTGTCGTGGGCGGCCAGTGCCACGACGTCGGCGCAGCAGACGACGCCAGGGCACTGCGCCTCCAGGGCCTCCTTGATGCTGTCGATCACTTCGAAGCCGCGTAGGCTCTTGTTCGCGTGCGCGTCCTTCTTCGCCACGGTGGCGGCAGTTCTGCGACAAAAAAAAGAACGGGAAGGGTAAGAAAAAAAGATACAAAGATATCATTGAGAAAAGAGTAGGTACCGTGGGTATGGTCGGTGGGTACAACTACACACGGTGAGAAAAAAATAAGTTTCGGGCAGAAACATCCTCGGACTTGAAATTTCTATGGGTCCACCCTTTCTCCAACCTCCCTCTATCCTGACATATGGGTCCAACATGAGGGGTACGGTGGACCTAATCCAGGTGAGAAATATTTTCAGTTGTTTTCGATCTTTATAGTATAGATAGATAGATTCATCGTTTTTCATTTTGGGGTTTTCCAGGTTGGCCAAGCTAGACAGTGACATGTGGGTCTGCCACTTTTTCGTGTCTATGCTAATCTGGTTGATTTACCCCATGGAAAGATGTTAAAATCAGAGAATATTTGTACATTAATCGAGTAATTTAAACCCTCCCAACTCCTACTTTTTGACCTCTAGATAAAAATATGATGGTGGCGGTGCATACCTTCAACTCTCTTTCTTCTCCCCATTTTTTCCCATCATCTCAATAAGACCTTTCATCTAGACAATACCGCAAAAGCTACTATTCTAACAAGCTAATCCAACTCATAATTGCCTTACCTTGACTAAAATAACTTCTATCCTAAGATCCACCATCCATAGTCATGTTAACCTATCGTTTTCCACACCACAATCGTACCAACATACATTTCACCACCACCTATGACTAGGCAGCGCCGCCCCCACCCACCTTACCTAGCCGCCTCCATGCCTACATACAAACCACCATTGGCATAGGACTAGCTTGTAACCACGACCTTCTCCTCTAAGCTCATCGGTGAGCCTTTTTGAAATATGATTGGGCGCAGATGTGGTAGCTACATAAATCAGAAATTCATACGATGAGTGCTCCAAATAATTGGATTAGTGGTTAGCTTTATTTATCAATATCACCATAAACCAAATTTAAGGGACATGAAAGCATTTTTTGTGTCTTTGATAGTTGAAGAGGCGTGGTGGTGCGGTACGTTGTCTTCTATATGAATCATAATACTACTCAACGCATATACATGTGTGACGGATATAATAGGCTCCCAACTCAGCGACAGTCCAGTGTCTGTCCCAGGACGGTCGCAGTGTCTGTCCCTCAAGATCTCTCTCTTTCTCAGCAGCTAGCTCCTCCAATTCCATGACTTGATCCGTGAGCAATGACACTGGATGAAGCCAGGTGACACCGTGGGTTCGCATACAGTTTGTGGCAGTAGACACAGCTCAGATGACTACTCAAATCGCACGCAACATTCTAAATACTTAAAAGTAATGCAGCAAGTTCGCATACAGTCTGTGGCGGTAATCACAGCTCAGATGACTACTCAAACCGCACGCAATGCAGCAAGGTTCCAAAGCACAGTGTGTTTCCAACCCCACAGTGTCACGACTGAATTAACTGGTAGCTTAAGTTCACACCACCCAAGTCACACTACGCCTCAACCACCAACCCAAACTAAGAGAGATCTACTAGGTTTAACAGTCTCGTCACAGGGACGCTTCCACTTTCACTCCAGTTCACATCAGTGGAGCCTAAAGAGGGTACGAAGCATACCAAAAAGGGAGTTGCTGGGTTCATCCGAGCCACCACCTTCTTCATCAGCAGAATCTTCAGCTTCATCTTCGGAATCCTCAACGCCAAGCTTTTCCTCCACCACAGCAACTCTCTTCTTCAATTTGTTGTATTTCTTGTTAGTAGTAGCGTGCCTTTCTTCTGACACTTGGTTTGTTGTACTTGGCTTGGAGCCGCAACTCAAACTGCTTGTTACGAAGAACTAACAGCATGCACCCAAAGATTCCTAGTATGCAGTACAACGCTGTCTTGCTCCCATCACTAGCATTCTCATATACAACAATTATGCGAGTTTTCTTATAAAAACCACAAGACCATTCTCTGTAGGAAAGATCCCATTCATTCATCATAAATCTAATTATTATAAGGTCAGCTAAAGAAAATTATATCATCATGACTCACTTCTACAATATTACCATCAATGTCTAATAATATCAATGTTTAAAATCTACGGCTATAGTAGACGTAGATAGCGGCTGGGGAATGGGAGCAGCTAGGATAGTTCAAGTTTAACGCTATGATTTAGCTGCCGCTAATATATAGCTGTGCTTGGCCAGAGATAGCCGCTAAATTAGCCTTCGTTTAGCGGCAGCTAGAAATTTTGGCAAGCCAAATTGGAGCTCGGTCGCGCGTGGCGGGGTAGCACTGCTCCATGTGACCGTATGATCGTGTGATCGTGGAGCAGCAGCAGAAAAATTGGTTGCCTGAGCATCTCTCTTCCGCCACTGTCTTTGACAGTTTGTGTTTTAGGGGGGTTAAGAAGGTTCGCTACAAAGCCCCATGAACAGTCATGTGTGCTTGTTGTCGAAGAGCTTGTGGAGGCCCTCAGAAAACCTCGTAGCAAGGTGAATAAATTGACTGTCATCCAAGTTTCTCGTCGTGTTTATTTGTAGATCTGCATTAATTATTTCTATTTTATTAGGGGACGACTGCGAAGGCTCTCAGAATGGCAGAGAAGTAGGTCCACCAAATGAAATCTCAAAACCAGGTAATGACAATTGGCATCCCTAGTAATGCTCCTGCTTGTGTCGCAGATTATTTTCAAATTTGTTTTGTATTGGCCGATTGTACAGTAGAAGGTGGTTCTACAACTTTTGCTATTGCTTCTTGCAGATTGTTCTTGCTCTGGATCAAAAACTTGCACAGCTCAAAGAAGAAATAGTTAAGACTAGTCCTTTTATCCAAAATAAATATTTTTTTTGATAAATTTCAGATATATTAATATTAGTGTGAATGATCATGTTGCTCCTAGTTATTCATAATAATTGTGATTGAAACTCGCGATATTTGTTTGATTTTTTAGATGCTGAATTAACTATTTGATTGGCTCAATATGTTTTTTTATACTAATTTTTGTTGGTATGGGTGTTGCTTTATTCGGATACCCTCACTACTTCGAAACTAAAGTTGCATTCTTTGTGGGGAAAGTTTGAAAACTGAAAAATAGTTATTTTAGGATGTAACGTTAACTTGTTGAATGTAAATATTATCATCTGGAAGGATGAAATTAACAATATTCAACTCTTCCAAAAGATTTTGCCCTACAATAATACTAAAGGCTATGAGGTTCCATGTGATAAACCCATATAAGCATGCTTTAATAAGATCCAGTAAATAGCACTTGCTGAACTGAGTCTAGCTCGACAAGCTAGTTTGGAAAAATATCTTATAAAAATATCTACAAGATGATTAGAAGGCAAAAGGAAAAATAATAAATAAAAATACAATCATGATGAACATATTAATATAGAATGGAAAAGAGAAAAAAGAAATAGAAGTATAAAAATAATAAAAACAAGATAAAGGGAAAGGAAAAGGAAAAGGAAAAGGATAAAAAGAAAGGAAAATATAAAATTGGTCAAATGGTCTATAACTGTGCATATCTGCTAAATTCATTACGGTCGGCATAGTCTTCCTTCCTACCCCGCGAGCTTACGAAATAGTAACCAGAACGGTTATTGGATCGAATTGAAGCCACCCCAGCCTGCATGCAGTCTTCAGATGATATGCTGTGATTTTGCCGCGCGCGTGACATATAACCACATCCGTGAAAGTGGACTTTAGCCAACCAAGTATTTGTAGTTATTTCACTTGAACTCTAAAAAAAAGCCTTTCGCTTCAAAAAAAAGAAAAGAACCCATACGGTTTCCGAGGTGCACCCAATGGGCCACGCTGAATTTAGTCAGGTCGCATTTGTGCCCATACGCTGGCCACATAGATTTGGGCCCTCGTAAAAGAACATGAATTTGGTTCAAGAAAGAATGCCGCTAGATTCAGCCCATGAGCAGCATACGAGAGTCACACGGGAATCCGCTAAATTTTTCGTTAGATGCCTTCCATCGTGTAAGATTCGTGCGGGTTGGATCGTACTGTGGCGATTTGAGCTAAACGCACCAGCCACGTTCTGCATGTACCATGCATGCAGCTCCGCTGGACGTCAGGACATCACACATGAGTGGGCACCGTGGGAGACTCACCCGCGCATGAAGCATCTGAGCACGGACACGTGGTAGATTAAGATTGGAGAGCATATGCAGTTGGGTATTTTGATTGAACCAAAACTTCAAATGAATTTTCTCTTGTTCTTACATCCGTTTCGAGTACTAATATGCATGCATTCTATTATTTTTACCCTTTTATAAAAAAAACTTTGATATCAGAACACTTGTTAAGAAAAATGTTGAAATGTTGACCTAGTTTTCATTTGATGTTTAACCAAGTGATTCACAATGTTGATAGGTTTAAAACTCAATCAACTTTTTCAATGTATCATTGCAACATTTACAAATTAGAATTTCAACATTTCGTGTTTACAGTTTCCACATTTGAATATAAAATATTGGGCGCGTGTTTAGAAAATTTTGAACTATAATTCATAAAAATGTTGAAGAAACCATTTTAAATTGTTGAGAGCGCATATTTATAAATTGAATGAACTATGAAAAGGAAAAGAAGCTAGGATGGCCTTTTCTGAGCATGCGTGGCTGGCCGAAGTGGGCCTTCTTTTCCTTCCGCTTGTTGTGCCTGACGTTGCTCCCTTGCCTACTGCCAGAAGGTATAATTCGTGGGCCGTGGGCCCATTCAATGGGCTGTTATTGGATCAAAGATGGAGCGGCTATCTACCTACCAGAAGGTGTATATAGGAAGCCCCGTCCATGGTCCTCTTTTTCTTGCTTGCGAGAGGAAGCGGACGATGAACAACGGAGCTTGTGAATGTTCGAACTGTGCTTGACTGGCTGCACTTGCAAGTTCCCATCTCCCGGAACGACAACAGCAGCACAGCAGTACGTGTCCTTCAGCTCGGCCGCTCGGGCAAATCTCACCGCCGCAGCAGGCAGGCAGGCAGTGGTGTCGCTGTGTCCCTGTAGCACGCGAGCACCATGGCTCCATCCGCCCATCTATCGACTATCCATGAGTCGGAACTCGGAAGTTGAGTTCAAGATGGGCAGAGGAGAAGTACTAGAGTGTGTTTGACATAGCTTCAGCTTCATTTAGAATAGCTTTTGAAGTTGTTTCGCTGGTAAAGCAGTTTTTCTGGTGAAGCTGAAGCTGTTTTAAGAATCATTTGACAAAAACAGCTTATCCATGTTTTTTTGAATGGATTGGAGATGTTAAATAATCTATATGTCCCTAGCTATTTGACTTGTTTGTTCATCTCAATTGTATCTTTGCACTCAATTTATAATTTTAGTTCACATAAAATGAAATAAAATAGAATAAATACTAATAATCATTGCCTTGTTATATTAGTGGAGTAAAATTTTACAAAATAGTGAGCCGATGCTGCAGTCAACACGCTCGACAACCAATCCGGCCCGAGAGCCGCAGCCGCTGCGCTGCTCCACCATTCCGGCAAAACCCCGCCGGGCCATGCAGCTGCGGACGCCGGGTCGCCGGGCCAAGCAGGGACGCCCGCAGGCGAGCCGGCCGCCGCGCCGCCGGGCCACGCAGGGGCGGGCGCGGCCGAGCCGGCCGTCGGTCCGCTCGGCAGGCGGGCGTTGTCCTGCCCCGATCCGGAGCCTCCGCCGCGCCCAATCCCCACATCGAGGTCACCAATGGTGGATCCGCCGGTCTCCCCTATCGGACTGGGCTCCGTGCGCGTGGATGCCGCCGGCCGCCGGAGAGGATTCATCGCCTCCCTCTCCGTGTGGAGGCCGCCGCTGGGACGAAACGGAAGGCTTTTGTGCCTCGCGTGTGCACGCAGGGAAAGGATAAGGGAGTGGCATTTTGGCCGTAAATATTGCGAAGTTGGAGGGCAAATGGAATACCACTCGCGTGGGCCCCGCGGGAGAAGCTGCCGAAGCCTCGTTTTCCTGGCTTCTCCTCCGGCTCGTTTTACAGACAGTTTCGTGGGATACTTCACTTTTGAGAAGCTAGTGCAATTTTACCTCTTTGGTATAGCTTCACATGAAGCTGCTTTTGAAGCACCTCAAGAAGCTATGCCAAAGAGGCTCTAGATGTCACCGAAAGTGAAAGTCCAGTCGTCAGGCGCAGCAGGTCTCACACGAGCACGGAGGCATGGAGGCGCCGCAAGATCCGGAGAGCAGCTCCGGCGGCAGCGGCGGGAAGCATCATTTCATTTCGGTCGGCTCAGGCGCGGCGCAGAGCAGGGCGACAAAGCTTGAGGCGCCCTCCCTCTGGTTTCCTTTCACGATCGATGGGGAGCAGCAGAGCCTAGTACTGTACAGGAGCAGCAGGCGAACAAGCAACGCGCTGGCCGCTGGGAGATGAGATGAAGCCAGGCGACAGCGAGGAGACGTTTGCCGCGACACGGGAACACCGCGGCAAGCACGGAAGCACCTGCGCCTCGCCACGCCATCTCCATCTCTCGCTAGACCACCGAACACTGATGACTGATGTGCTTGGGGAGCAAGCACAGTATCGACGACAGCAGTGAGGTACCGTGCGCAATTTCCTCCGTTATACACTCGATCGATACGGCTGAGTACTGTACAGCCGTATCGCACTGCTTCTAGCTATCCGGTACAGTACACTGTACAGTACAGAAAGACGCCTGCTGCCTGCTCAACTCGTGCCGAGAAAGAAAGTCCGCCTCCGGCGCACAACATGCCCTGCACCCAGCACGTCTGCACGAGGTACTCTACTCCCGTAGTTCCATTTCTCCAGTCGGCCGGACTTTACTCCTTTTCTTTTCTTAGAGCAAGCCCAATAGTGGACGTATCGCCCGACAGCTCAGCACAGCAGTTTGACATGGAAGAGAGACAGGGGAAGAGAGAGAAGGCAGCTTGGCGCTGCATGCAGCGCTCGGCTGTTCACGCAAACCAATGTACTTTGTTTTTTTTTGAAAATAGCAAATCAATGTACTTTGGTTGATTTATTACGGGCATGTGCACTATAGGTTTAGATTGGGACAGCTGGCAGCAGGGAAGTGGTAAATAGAGGATGTTTAGTAAAAAAGTAGGGCTAGTTGAGGACTTAAATAAAACTTACAGTGGAGGAGACCAGCAAATAGTTGTTGTATAGCTTAACTGTTATGATGGTGATATGACTTGTCTTATAGCCAAACATTTAGCTCTATTATTAAACTTACTCTTACCGTTACTTTTACCGCTGCCTGTAGGCTGTGGCCGTGACTCTGCGAGGGTGTATTCATTGCTACTCGGTAGCTACTTCTGCCCTACTGCAAAGTGTTAGCTGTGCTGTGCAGCGTCCCAGCAGCACACGGCTGCGATGCTACTGTACCCTGGTAGCACGCTGCTATACCTGCGGCTGGGATACTACTCGCACTCTCTCCGTCCTAAAAATAAATATACTTCTAGAATTTAGGTGTGGAAATCAATGTAAACGTGAAATTATATATATATACCTCTATAAAAGTATAATTATTGTATTTTGAAAGTAGAGAAAGTAGAAAAGAATAAATAAGATTAATTTGTCTTATTCATAGGTGTGCATTTATTCAGGAATAAATTTTAAAATCTAGAATTATATTTATTTTAGGATAAAGGAGTACAATTCTACGCGTCCGTGCGCGAGTACGCCTACGGCTCTGCTACTGCGAGGATGACTAGAGCCTAGTAGTAGTCGCCTAGAGGAGGCTAGCGCCAGACCCCTACTGCTGCCAAGCTGTCGGCAGTAGCCACAGCCCTCAGCTCTGGCCCCGCTCCGGCCCGGGCCCCAGCTTTCCGAGGACCTTTCTGTCTCTGACTCCCTGGCAGCTGATCCGGCTCCTCTGAGCGCGCGGGGCCCCGCGCAATCACCGTCACGGTTCAGAACCAGATCAGGCAAGCCGGCCAGGCAGGCGCACCTGCGCGGCGCTCGCCGCGGCAGTGTCGCCGCTTCCTGCAATCCTGCTTGCCCGTCCCTGTGCTCCGGTGTTTCGATGTCGCGGGACAAGAGCACAGCACGGAGCACCGCCGCGTTGCTGTTTCCCTTCTGCCAAACGGCCGATGCCATCGCCTGCTCTCCCTTCTCCGTGCGACAGCCGCCGCCGGGACGGCAGGCCCTCCCCCGGTTGTGCGTTCGCCGGCCGCCGCCTCCGTTTTGGCTTTCATCGTGATGATTCATTCTGTCTGGTATTCGCTACAAAGCGCCGATGATAGCATTTTCATTGTGTAACGGCTCCTGGCTGCCCTTTCTTTCTTGTGTTAGAATTCACTATTCAGATACAGAATTTTTCTGCTTGATGATATGAAATGGATGACGAATCACAAGTAGCACACCAGACCGGAACGTAACCCTCCATCATCCAGATCGAGTACCTGCTAAGGGCAGTCCCAATGAACAGTTTCCATGGACAGTTTCCAATAAGAAGACAGCACAATTAATGATCCTTAGAAACTATCTCGCCCAACCCATGATTTCTATAGCAGTTTCTATATAATGGTCAACTTAAATACATCAAAAAAAAACATGGATCAGTTGTGCATGCAACACAATGGCCTGCAAGCTATCAGTCCATCTCAGTCACGTATAGTAGTACATCTCACACAAATACGTTGATAGCAATTCATATATCAATAATACCAGTTCATAAATAGTAGGTACCGATAAATATATTTTCAGAACCATATAAGTAATATCAGTCCGGATATAAAGATAAAAGGTAGCACATATAGTTGATAACAAAAGAACTAAAGTTCATGATATGAAGTAAAATAATAAGGTGGCATCATCCATCATCACTCATGCATGTAGTTGATGTCCATATTATGTCTTGTATGCTGCACATGTGCTCCATAAGCCATCAGGTCTCCTAGTACACCAAACCATCATCTGCAAAGAACAAAAAGTAATAATTGGAAAACCACATGTGTCTTTGAAAAAACTGATCAAACGTAAACATGAAGAACAATATTTGCACACTAAACCCATGAATCATTACTTTATCACAAAGAGATATGTACCTAATTATTTTGCCTATTTGAGTTCCCAAACTTTTGCCAAATATGATCATTTAAATTAGATTGAAGTTGTTTGTATGCTTGGCGATCACATAAGGTGAAATTCCTGTTAAGTACGTCTTCCATCTCTGGATTTTCTCCATGAGAGATTGTAGCTTCTTGAACAGTATGTGTGCTGGCTTCCCCATTCAAATCAAGTGGAACCTGCTCTATATCCCTCTCATCTTCAATTATCATGTTGTGGAGGATTATACAAGCAAGCATGATATTCTCAAGATCCCCTTGATCATATAGACGCGTTGGTCGACACAGAATACAAAAATGAGACTGCAAAATGCCAAAGGCGCAATCAACATCCTTCTTTGCCCCTTCTTGATGTTGCGCAAAAAGTTTATGTTTATCCGATTGTGGCTGACGTATAGACTTCACGAAAACATGCCACTCTGGATATATGCCGTCTGCTAGGTAATAACCGATATTGTATTCTCTTCCATTGATAGAATACTGCACCTTAGGAGCTTATCCTCTCAGCTGCTCGACAAACAAATGTGATTGGTTAAGCACGTTGATATCGTTGTTGGATCCAGCAACACCAAAAAAGGCATGCCATATCCAACGATCGTGCGAAGCAACTGCCTCTAGAATGATCGTAGGTACACCATGATCATCGCGGGTATACATCCCTTTCCATGCATAAGGGAATTTTTCCCAGTGCCAATTCATACAATCCATACTCCCTAGCATGCTAGGGAACCCACGACGCTCACCGATAGCCATTAAACGCTCAACATCTTCCACCGTTGGTCGCCTCAAATACTCCGCCCGAAATACTTGAATCACTCCATTCACAAATAACTTCAAACACTCCACTGTAGTACTTTCACCAATCTTAATATACTCATCAAGATGGTCCGCAGGGCTTCCATTTGCTAACTGCCTTATAGCAGCAGTGCACTTCTGAACTGGAGACAAACCAGGGCGATTAAGAGCATCCAATCTTAAGGTGAAAAATGGAGACTACTCACCGAGGGCATCGACAATGCGCAGAAACAAGGGCCTCCTCATCCTAAACCTTCTACGAAAGATTGCAGAATTGTAGGCAGAATTCTCTACGAAATAATCATTCATAAGCCGTTGATTGGCTTCTTCACGAGGCCTTACCAGATATTTCCTTGGACCACGGTTTCTTCTCCTCCCTTCTACTATTTCAATGCCATGCCTTAATTCTACAGCCATCTCAACTTGCAGGTCTTCTAATACTTCTTGCTCGGCTAAAAATTCATCAGCTGTGTATAAATCTTCTGGGTCTATGCTACCATCCTCGTCATGAGGTTCAGCATCACTCGGTGGTTGCTGAGACATTAGGAGTAGGCAAAGAGGAGATTGATAGAGGTGTTGGCCATGCATATAGAGGTGTTGGCCAAGCATATATAGTGCTGCTAGCCGTGCATATAGTGGGTGGACTTTTCAGATTCACATCCCATTATGCAGTTTCAGTTTCAGCAAATAAATAATGGGCTATGTTCATATTCAAATAGCAATTCACACTGACTTTTCAGTTTCACATCGCACTATGCAGTTTCAGTTTCAACAAATAAATAATGGACTATGTTCACACTCAAATAGCAATTCACACTAACTTTTTAGTTTCACATCCCACTATGCAGTTTTAGTTTCAGTTTTAGCAAATAAATACTACACACAACAAAGATATGGAAAGCAACATGGAACTTACAGCAAAGACATGGAAAGCAATACCTTAATTATCTGAAGCAAATAAAGCCAACCTCATACTCTCCGGTGCTTTCTCCCTCTCAGCCAAATCATGAGCATTCAGATTGGTTGTCGGTGCTAACAATAGCTCTCTATAAGTGTCCAATATTTTACACCTAAGTTGTTTTACTGCTGCCTTCTCATTCAACCTAGCAGCTTCAACATTACTGTTTGCCAAATTTTGTTGCGTCTTTGAAATCTTCTCACGGTCCTTCCTAGCCAATGTGCTAATTTCAATGAACTTGTCTAGCTTCTCACTAATAGCTGAATATGCTTCAGGCGTCTTCTTCTTCACAAATAGCTCACCCTTAGCCCTCTTATGCCTAATAGGACTAATATTAGGATTATCTTCCAAATTCACCACTGCAGTTGGGCTATTAGTTGTACCTTTGTTCTTCTCTTTTTCATATTCCAATTTTTTGACATATGCAGACCACTTCCTTTCACCTCGCACAACCTTCCATATATGCTTCAACATGAAATCCTTATCACTATGTTCAGAAGCATACATCTTTTCAGCAATTTCCATCAATTGGTCATCACTCACACCACTTTTGTACACTTTGTTGGTTTTTACCCAGCAACCATGGAACTCACTTACTAGTTTCTTAACACGGTCCCAACGAATATTCAGTTGGTTCGGGTTTCTCCTGCGGTAAACCTCTGTGGTTTTGTTGTATTCTTCAGTAACATCCGCCCAATATTGATCTGACTTCCTATCGGTTCCATCAATCGGGCTCTTTGAGTTATGCACCCAAGCAGAAGCCTACATTTGGAAAAGAACAACTCCAAGTTTACAACCAAGCAGAGTTTTCCTACTGTACAAACTCAAAGTTTACAAACTAAGAAAGGTTGCTTACCAATCTAATATCTTCATCTTTCGTCCAGTTCAATCTCTTCTAAGTCCTACCATCTTCGATGGTTTCATCTGCATCAACATGGATTGTTTCTTTTTCTTGTGCATTGCTTTCACCAGGGGGTGTTCTTTTAAAACTTGGAGCAGATGGAGAAACTCTACTTCTGCTTGTTGTATTGCCAACTAAATGGAAATTTTCTAGTGTGTTGTTTCACTGAAGAAAATTTGTAAAACCACCTGGTGGGTATACCCTGAAAAAAATAATCCGAATATAGACTAGTTAACTAAACTAGTAGATGATTGATGCCCTAAGGTTAACACACGTACAGACTGTTTTTGTAGACTATTATTTTCAAATCAGAACCAAGTGACAAACTAAAAGACTATTATATAGAACTTGGAGAAAATAACAATTAACAGATCTTTCACTTGAAGAAATTTATTGTTAAACATACCATGCACTAGGAGATGATTCATGTCTGATGGACACTGGAGATGAACTTGTCCACCATACAGGAAACCATTGGCTTGAAGACTTGGGTGAGTAGAGGATGCAGCCGCCGCAGATGAAGTAGCAGGGCCGGCGGCCACACAGGCAGCCCCTGCAGATGAAGCAGCAGGGCCGGCGGGGGCACCGACGGCCGCAGCAGCAAGGCCCGGGGGACCATCGGTGACCGTGGCCGCAAGGATGGGGCCTCGCCTGGAACTTCACTGGAAATTTCTCTTCCGGTTATTCATTTTCGCAAAGATTTTGATGGATTTAGGTTGGGGAGGGTTAGGGTTTGCTCACCTCAACTGATTGCTATTTAGAGAGAAATCTGGCGTGGGGGATTCACGGAGGCGGGCAAGGAACCGCAGGCGAGCGCGAGAACTTGCGGATTGGCGCGGCGGCGGGTGGCGCGGGCGCGGGGGAGGCAGGGCCGTGGGGCGCGCGAGCGGGGCGGGAGATGGGAGCCAGGCGCGTGCGCGCGGGACAAAGCAGATTGGCGCTACGGCGGGTGGATTGCGCGCGCGGGGGAGAGCCAAGGGTGGGCGTGGGGCGTGCGAGCGGGAGAATGGGAGCCAGGGCAGATTTGGCGCAGCGGCGGGTGTCGGAACAGTGGATCCGAGGAGTGGACGGTGGAAACTGGAGTGGGCGGTGGAAACGAGTGGAGTCTCCCCATCGCGAAGAAGCCGGTTTCTTGCGGTCTCGATTCTACCGAGGACTCAGTTCCATGGAGAAGAAACGGTTTCTCTTTTTTCTACTCTCTCTCCATTAATTCTCTTGCCACATCAGCAAAATGGTGAGTTGTCAATGTATTTAAGAGAGATAGAAACTACAATTAATATCCCATTGGGACTGCCCTAAGCTTGCCAGTACAACCCATCCAAGCCAAAGGATGGCGGCCAATTATCCACTTCCTGTTGCAACATCAGAGGAAAACACAGCCTAATTACACGGAACGAACAGCCAACCCTGTCACCACTACACACTGTCAGAACTCACCCTACTGTAATCTGGCTCTGACCACTAGACACGTCCATCCATCCATACTCCCCCCAACCCAATCCCATGATGAGCAGAAGCACCAACCAAAAAGGGACAAAAGATCAGAGAACAGACAGAAACTGGTTTGCGCTAAACTACCTACAAGTTTCTCCATGTTCTTCTCCCGCTCCATCTGTCTGAACTCTGAACTGTCTGAACCTGTAGCTGCTATAGCCTATAGGAGCACCAACCCAAGAAACGCCGCCACGGACCAGATCCCGCCGCCCCGGGCAGAAGAGAACCCGACCGACGCCGCCGCCGCCACGAGGCTCGAGGTCGCCTCGGGCTTCCTCCCCCCGCCCTCCTCCGCCCCGTCCCGCGGGGCGCCGGGCTCCTGCAGGTCCTTGCACACCACCACCCCCGACGGCGCGTGCGCCGCGTCCACGGCCGCGACGTTGTAGCACAGCCCCGGGTTGTCCCACGACGCGAACCGCCGCCCCATCCGCTGGTAGAACCCCGGCGCGAACTCCAGCGCGCCCGTCAGGTTGTTGCCGTTCAGGTACAGGGCCCCGAGGTTGGGCAGCTGCGCGAGCCTCGCCGGCACGGGGCCCGTCAGCCGGTTGTGGTCCAGCGCCAGGAACCGCAGCCCGGCCAGCGCCGCCATGGACTCCGGTATCGCGCCGGTCAGGCCGGCGTTGGACAGGTCCAGCGTGGCCAGGTCGCCCAGCCTCTCCCACCCGGACGGCGGCAGGCTCCCGCCCAGCGGGTTGTTCGAGAGCAGCAGGTCCTGCAGCGACGCCATGCCCTGCACGAACTGGGGCAGCCCGCCGGTGAGGCTGTTGTTCCTGAGGTCCAGCAGCGTGAGGTTCCGGAGCCCCCCGAGCTCCGGCGGGATGCTGCCTTGCAGCAGGTTGTTGCTCAGGTCCATCTTGAGGAGCCCCCTCAGGCCACCTAGCGAGGAAGGCAGAGACCCCGTTAGATGGTTCTTGCTCAGGTCCACGATTAGCAGCTCGTCGTGGCGGGCGTTACCGAGCGTCGCCGGGATCGGCCCCGACAGCCCGTTCCCGGACAGCACCAGCCGCCTCAGCTTCAGCAGCGCGCCGAGCTCGGCCGGCACGGGTCCGGTCAGGTTGTTCTCGACGAGCACCAGCGACTGCAGGCTGGCCAGGCGGCCGAGGGAGGCCGGGATGGCGCCGGCGACGCCCGGGTTGGTGCGGAACTCGAGCGTCTCGAGGCTGCCCGACAGCTTCTCCCAGCTGGCGGCGGGGATGGCCGCGGGGTTGCTCGCCGGGAAGCAGCTGTAGAAGGACAGCGTCCGGAGCCGCCTCAGGTCGAACAGCTGGGGGCTGAACCTGGCGTCAGGGGCGCACTGCAGCGAGTTGTCAAGAACTGGGCCAATGCTGATCGCCGTTGGGTACCACAAGCCATTGAACAGATCACATGACACCCCCTGCACAGATTCCGGCATCCAAGAACCAAGTTAATCCACAGAATTTGAACTTTACAGCCAGGCACATTGCTAGTACAATCTGAGTTTTACAGCCAATTTGTGTTCTTCAGTTGCAGACAAGGAAAGCAACACATGTTGAACAGTAACGGGAGTAGTAACTACTAGCAGTAACAACTTTCAATAAACATGGTTGATCCAAGCTGGTGACATTTCTTTTAAAGGTACACCAACAAGTTTGGCTTCTTCTTAACTTGTCCAGTAACAATAAAATTGTAATTCCAGTGTAATGTAAAGGTAAATAATTGCAAGAGCGAATTTCCATGGAGAGTATGTGTAAAGAATAGGCATGTATTCCTCAGAAAGAAAAATGCATGTCTGCAGAGCAAAAGGAACAAGACACTAAAATAGCGAGTACTGTATGAGGAATCGCGAGGAAACATGCCATTTCAACTCATCAGAGATTCTTTTCATGTGTGCGGAAAGCTCCTGCCCAAGAGACGAGATCCTTCTATATCGAGTAAGGCTGAAGGGTGAAGGCTCAAGGAGATGTCTCATCCAACAGTAAGGTGAATGCGCACAAGGAACAGTGCCGCACTCTTGAACCGAACAGTTCAAGAACAGGGAAGTCGAAGAGCAGAAGCAGGTCAAAACAGAGGCTACCGGAAACCCGAAATTTCGGAACCTAGACGAGGAAGGTTCATGAAATAAAGTTCAAAGGAAAAAATTCAAGAACGAACAATTTGGACGTCGCCTGGTCCTTTCAGCGAGGATTTGGATTGGAGCTAGTAACAGGGCAGGCAGCACCGAGAAAAGATCGGCGACCAGCATGGGCAAAGCAGAGAAGAGAACAAAGCGAGGAGCTTTTGGAGAAGCCGATGAGCACCCCGGTGCCAAGGAATTGAACAACAGATTCATGGGAGAGGGAAGTACTAGTCTGCCGTCTGCGTAACTGCTGCCGCCACAGCGCGCAGCACAGGCAACGAATCAGCAGCCAGCAGCAGGCAGGGAGGCGCGCACCTGGATGGGCGACCAGCCGCAGGGGTCGGGGTAGAGGTCGGAGCCGTTCCACCCCTTGCCGACGAAGCCCTCGATGGCCGCGTACAGCGCCGCCCGCTCCTTCTCCTCCATCGGCGCCGTCGCCGCCGCTGCCGCGGCCGCGGCCGGGGCGTCCGAGCCGCCGCCGTCCTCCCCTTGGGCCCCGCAGCCGCGGAGCACCATGAGCAGCGCGAGGCCGAGGGCCAGCACCCGGCGGCCGCGCGCGGCCCCCATCGATCGCCGGACGAACAGGAACTGAACGGCAACGAGCTACTACTCTCCGCTCGGCCCAGGATCGAGGGCTCACTGCTCCGGCGAGCTCGCTCACTCGCTCGCTCGCTATATAGCCATCGCGGCTCCCTCTGGGGGCGGGGGGGGGGGGGGGGGGGGGGGGGGCTGGGTCTCGCGAGGCGTGCCCCGTCTAGGTGGCGAATAAATGCGGCTCTCGCGGCGCGGGGAGGCGGTGGCTGCGCGCGAGGGGTCGCAGCAGCGCCCGGGACATTCCCCTATGCCGAGTTGCTGCTCTGGGGATCCCGAGGCGACGGAGGAGAAGGCGGAGGCAGGCGGGCGGCCGCCGCATACGGCAGGCAGGCAGGTGCTGTGGCGTGCGTGGGAGAGGCTCGCGCGCCTGGAGGGCTTGGGTTTTGTAGTGGGGGGCAGCAGGGCACTGTAGAGGAAAGGAGCCCGTGGCCGGAGGGCGGAGGGGGGGGGGGGGGGGGGGCGGTGGCGAGTTTAAACACGCGGCAGCGAGCGCCGCCGTAATAAACGATGGGACGCACCGGCGGGTGAAACGACGGCGAGGCCGAGGGCGCAGTGGAAAATTCCCGGTGGGCTACACTACCCGGCTTCCTCTGCTTGCACAAGCTTTCCCTGAAATGACTTTGCGACGGTAGACACAAGGGAGGAACGTCTCGTCGCGTGCCTCTTCTACTGCCGCCGCGACGCCGCGCGTCCCCCACTCTCGCTACGCCTGCTACTCCTTGCAGTACCAGCGGCTGACACGTGGGCCCTGCCGTTTAATAACCGTGGGATTAGGGCCGCGGCAACCAGGCCTAGGCTCATTTACGCGCCTGCCCTTCAGCTGGTACTCCGCTTTTAGGCCGGGGCTTTAGCTAGCCTAGCCGCGCTGTTGCCATCCACCATCACGTCGTCCGCCCAACCCACGCACACACCCAGCAGTAGCAGGCGGTAGAGCAGGGGAAGCTCGTAGATAGAGGTGGGGTAAATACGCGAGCAGCCTCGTCTGGATCTGCATCCCTCCCATCCCAGGCCCAGTCCTGGCGGCCAGGCGCCAGCGTGACGGAGACCGATGGCGACGCTGGCTAGTCCCTGCTCCTAGTCCCATCCCTACTCGGGCCCGGCGGCTAGCCCTGCGCCTACGCCTCGTGGCAGCAGCGGCTCGCTGGCTATGGCGTGGGAAAGGAAAGGAAAGGGGAGGAGCAGACCAGTACGCAAAATCCATCACCAGAGAGCAGGCGAGAGCCCCGGCGCCGGCGGGGCATGGGCATCCATGGGTGGAGCTGGAGCGCGCGAGCTGGAGGCACAGGCAGCTGTCTGTCCCTGGAGCACGGCCGCCTGCCTGCTTGGTTCGGGCGCGGCCGGCATGGCCTTGCTGTTCCACCGGCCGCCGGGCAGTTGGTTACCCGCGCCAGCGTGCTGTTCGTGCCGCTCCCTCCCTGGGCTGCTGCTGCTGGGCCACGCCACTGGCATCGCCGTGGGGCCGCCGTCCTTGCCGAGCCGTACGTACGACTTGCAAGCTGCCGCGGCCGGCCGCCCATCGCCGCCCGCTGAAAAGGTCGCGCTGGCGCAGTGCGACACCTCGGCCGGCACTGCTCCGGCGCGCTCCCAGCTTCCACCCACCCGGCGATGCTTTACTGTGGCCGTCAGTCGGAGAGCAGGAGCCCGGTAGTACGTCCAGATTAACGAATCCACTCCCACTCTTCCCTGAACCATGCCCCGGCCGGACAGCATGCATGCAGCCTCTGAGCTGAGCTGAACCTGAGCCGCACGGCGCACAGTGCCATGGGTTTCCATTCATTTCCCAGGAGTCGTTACCGGATCCGGCCCCGTGATTAGGGTCGCTGCACTGCAAGGCATGCCTCGAGCCCCCCCGTATATGTAGGATACACAGATGTGATACCGCCGCTGCTGCAGACTGCAGTGGCAGGGAGGAAGTTCTCGCCATCGCCATTGCCGCTGTGCACGGTCGCAGGTGCGAGGCAACGGGGAGCCGGTCTGCCGGAGTGGTTCGTCTCTCAACAGTGCCCGCCTGACGTCACAGCAGAGGTTCTCGTTCCAAAAGAACAAATGGAAAGAAAGTTAAAAAAAAAAGGTGAATTGTCGCTAAAGCAGCTGCGAATCTGCCAGCGTCGCGGGTGGTATATGATTTGACTCTCTTGATACTAGTTTTCTTTTCTCTCTTTTGTTGTCCGAAGGAAAATGATTGGCTCCTTTTTTCTTCGAAATGAAAATGATTGGCTCCTGATGGGTGGGGCAGCAGCAGCAACGCAGCATGTGTGATCTGTTCTGGTGCCCGGTGGTGGTGAGCTGGTGTGTGGGCCACTTGTGTGTGTGTTTTGCTCTCGCGGATTTGCTGCGGCGCCCGCTTCGCGGGGACAGAAAGATGAAACAAAAGAGAGGGAGGCCGGTGGGGAACCAACCGCTGCTGCACAGCAGCGGGAGGCGGCCCCCAGCTACAGCTCCTTTTCGCACATATGCCATTGCCACTAAAAGGTTCAGATTCAGAGAAAACGAAAGGGTAAAGATCTCATGCTCTGCCTCTCGCCAGCTGCTTTCGTTTTCTCTTCTTTTAGTCTTGCGATGCAAACCGGATGTTAGTGGTGGTAAATCACGTGCTGGGTTGTTTATTTGTGAGCTTCTTAACGTGGCGTGACACGCGCACAGTCGCTCGTGCTGGCTGAACATGCCTCGGGTACGATCAGATAGAGCATCTGTGACCGATCGCCGAGCAGAGCGTTGTGACTCGTGAGCGCGTGCAGGTGGCGAGGCGCTCGCGTGGCGCCGCGGCCAACGGTATCGGCGTGGATGTGGGGGCGGGGTGGGGGAGGGAAGGATAGTGGAGAGCTGGCCGGGTGGAGGACGGAGCGACACGGGGACGGGGCCGTGAGGAGGCGGCGGCGGCCGGCGAAGGGAAGGAGCGGTAGATGGCGAGAGGTAATGCGACGTACGCCTGCAACGCGCTAGCTAGCTGCCGCGGCCTCAGATCGGATCGGGTGGGGTGGGGTGAGATGGCCGGGCGCTTTTGTTCCGGTAGTGGAGGCCTGGCCTGGGGGCAGCTGGGCTACCTAGCTAAGCTAGCTGCAGGCGACGGGACCATCCATCCATAGCCGTAGGCGCCGGCGGCGAGGAGGGGTAGGGTGCATGAGCGGCACATGTGATTGGGGGCGCGGGGGCCCATGCCACCGCCGCCCGGGCCGGCGATCATGGGTGGGGGACCTCGGCCTCCCCCTGCCTGATGGGCGGCGATTTTGCATGGCAGGCCCATCATCATTCACTGAGCACTTGAGCGGGCGATCGCCGTCGCGTGCCATCCCATGACCCCCTGCGAAAGCTTCGGCGGACGATGCACCGCTGCTGGTGGTTGCAGCAGCAGTTGCTGTTGCAGCCGGAGGAGTGCGCGCGCGCGAGCCGAGTGCTGTGCGTGGAGGGGCGCTCAGAACGTTCTATTCCTGCACACAGCACGCACCTCCTGCAAGCTTTTTTTTTTTTACTGTGCGCCTGCTCCTCCTCCGTTTCTTACTGTTCCGGTGTGTCCAGTGCGTGGGGTCCTGAACCATCCAGGAATTTCTTCTTTGCCTACTCGGTTCAAGCTCGAACGCTAGAGTTCTGCCAAAAGGTTAACGGTAAAAAGTCGGTTCAAATCCCATTCAACCTTTAACCTGAATGGGATCTTAACCGACTGTTTACCGTTAACCTTTAATCCGATTCAAACAGCTTTGTGAAACTCTGCATATTCCAAAACAAACAGGGGCGCTGAACTTTGGATGCCCGGGAGGGTCGAGCTGGTCCAAGCAAAGTCGGGCTCGTTAATTAATCTCGCGCGATCTGACGACCGAGTTTATCGCAGCACGTACGGCGGTCGTAAGCTGCGGTCGTACCGCGCGCTTAACCGTAGCGGCCGGCTGCTGACCGGGTCGGTAGGATCAGTACGGCAGCACGCGCCGGTTTTAAGGTCGGCGCGGACCGGCGTTAATTCGCGGGGAACCGGAAGGGTTGGGCCGGACGGGAGCGAGCAGAGGCTGAGCAGGTGGGAGCTCTCGAGGACGTACGGCGACCTGCGGAGCAGTTCGCAATGGCATCCGGCGGACGACCACGACGCGCCCATTCCGTCCGGCGGGATGCGCTCAGGGGATGGTACGCTCGTACGCCGCCATGGATGCACGCGAATGCGATGCGGCTGTCAGGATTCCCACATGACCCGCCGGGCTCGTGGCAGCTATATGGCTTGTGTTACAATATGTGTTTCCATCTCCTCAAGACAAATGAATGGACCAAAATTTAATGGACCTAATATTGTCTACCAATTCTATATATGCCACATGCTATCACCTGTCAGGAGGTTCTAGCTGGCCACACGCAAAGCCATTTAAGTAAGCATGTGCATTCAATTGCATTCAAACCAGACGCATTCTTTATTTATTTTTTTATTCTATTTTCTTTTTTTTCTTTCTTCCTATTCTTTCATTACTTTTTATTTCAAATGCACTGACTAGTATTTCTTCCCTCTAGTATATAATATAATTTATCCTTATTTTTACTTTATATTTTCTACCTTGTTTATTCTTATTTTCTTTCATTATTTCTTATTCTCTTTTTTCTATGGAATAAACCTTCTTCTATGTGTATTGCATGTGCATGCATGCAACACGTGACACGTAACTCATACCTAGTCTTGATGGTAATTTTTTCCTTTTCTTATTCTTTAGTTTTTATTCATTTTCCTTCATCTTTTTCTTTATTCCTTTACTTCTTTTATTTTTCTCCTTTTCTCCTAATAATGTATATAATATGATAATTTATTTCTATCTCCTTTTATATTTCTTTCTTTATTTCCTTTTCTTTAATTGGTTTCTACTTCTTCTCCATTCTTGTATCACTTATCTTAGATCTACAGTTAGATCTTAATAGATATATCTTTGATGGATTATTAATCTTAGCTCGTAATGAGAAAATAAAATCAATTAAATTTACATGTGCATGCGTGAATGTAACTTATGCTTGGGTCACGGGAGTAACGTTTTCCATCCCTTTTTATTTTCTTCATTCCTTTTACTCCTTTACTTTTTTACTCTTTTTCTTTTATTATTATTTATTCTAAGCCTACACATACAAAATATTTTTTCTTTCTCCTTTTATTTATACTTATGTTCCTTTTATATCCATATCTTAATTTTTTCTTTATCTTTCTAAAACTATTTTCTACTTTTTTCATAAATTACATCCTTTGTATTCCTTTTTTGATCTTATGTTATTAAATATATATAGTTGATTGGATTATCTGCTATACAAATTATTTATTCATAATGAAGAATGATAAATTATAATGTAAAATTTTTTGTTTATATTTAAGAGCGCATATTCAATGTGTATTCATTTATTTGTATTGTATATTTATAAATTGGTGTATGAAATAATTTATTATCATTATATACTAACTTGCTTAGCACGTGTATATATGCTTTATAAAATTAATATTTATGATGCAGATGCATTTATCTTCCTGTAAAATTATTTGGTTTGCGTGTAACTAATTTGTTCGCAAGACCAAATTATTTGTTCGCTTTGTAGATTTCATTGTTCCCTGATTTTGAATCATTTGTTCACAATATTCATTTTTCTTATTCATCCTATATAATCAAATGTTCGCGATGTGTAATATTTTGTTCGTTATATATTATTATTTGTTCGTTATGTTTAAATTTTTGTTCGTTGAAAATAATCATTTGTTCGTTTTGTTAAAATATTTGTTCCCAACAGTTGAAATTTATTATTAAATATTAAAAATATTGTTCAAAATATCGTGCAAATATAGGCAAGTGTGGTCTTATTTTGAAGATTTTATCGCAAAAAACACAGTGGTGCGATTAAAGTTTAATTTGGATATTCGGTTTACTACTTATTGCGTTTGTAAGATCTGAATTTGCATGCATGTAGTTAAGGTCATATCTCTATCCTTTTGCATGCACGGAATCTTTCACCACACAACGTGTGATTTGCATACATACATGCGTTGTACTTTTTGTATGCACAGAATTACATGCATAGGCTGTTAAAATATTTGTTTGCAGTAGCTAAAATTCATTATTAAATATTAAAAAAATATTTTTTCAAAATATTGTGCAAATATAGGCAAGTGTGGTCTTGTTTTGAATATTTTGTGCAAGAAACATATTGTTGCAATCGAAGTTTAATTTGGATGTTCGGTTTAATACTTATTATTTTTTTAAGATCCGAATTTGCATGCATATTATTAAGGTCACATCGATGTCCTTTTTGCATGCACGGAATCTTTCTCCACACAGCCCTTTTTGCATGCACGGAATCTTTCTCCACACAGCGCATGATTTGCATACATGCATGCGCTGTCCTTTTTGCATGCACAGAAATATTCTCCACCTTAGAATTATCTCTCTAAATCATCATTTAGAAGTCATTTGCATAAAAATGGTTTTCTATATATTTCCGTTTTCCAACATCTTTTCTATATCTTATGTGCACTGTGGAAAGCTATTCTCTTTTCTATATTTGGTTAGAGAGAAATTCGGAATAGAGAGTGATTATGTTTAAATAATTAAATAGAAAAACTATTGGAAGGTATGTTTTTAATTAGAACTTTAAAATTAGCAATTAAGAAAAATTTAAAGAATCTCTTGGAATTGCTCTTAGCGTGTTGATTTGAAAAACAGTTCACCTCCACAACGGGCCTAATTACAGACCCATGACGCCAGCGCACGCAGGCGATTGGCTTCAGGTTACGATTTGCAAAATCATCGTCCGAAGCAATGTATATCCACGCCCTGCCGGGCCGGCCGGAGGACTGCGCTAGCGTAACTGTATGCATGTACCGGTAAGTTTGGATCAAGTGCTTTTCCAAAGTAGATTCGTATGGTATAGGGTGAGAATGAGGCCACGACGTACGGCTATGCTTTATGCTCACTCAGAACACAAGAATTCTTCTAGTTGGAGTCTTGGAGGAGAGAAGCAACTCGGATCATTCCGGTTTCCATCAGCGTGCGGTGATTTGAAAGTTCATAAATTCTAGGCTACAGCGAGTCGTCAATTTATGAATGTAATGTTCGGGCCATCCAGTAAGGCCCATGAAGGAGCCTTCAAAATGACGTTCCGGCCCAGCCTACTCCCTCCGTTCCGCAATATTTGCACGCCTGGTTGATGGTGCGCAGATCTATGAAGGAAAATTACGTTACTAGCCCTATGAAAAGGTCCGACACTCAGCAGTAATAATTAAAGGCACATTGTGTGGATACTCTTACACCAAATGTGTGGCCAGGAATTTAAGAGCGCAAAAACGTGTGGACGAGAGCACTCAGGCAGTTTTGCATTTTTTATGTCTGATTCTACTGGCAGTACCAGTCTAGCACACTGGTATGCTTGAGATGCTATCTCAACATTTTACTTTGGGACTTTTTTTTTAAATTGCAAAGATGCAATTAAATTGGGACGGAGGGATATGTGGTTTACACGGCGCGTCAGCACCCCACTATAAGGAGATTTTTATTAAAAATATATTTGTTTCGGATTCCTAATAGCACGTGGGACGTGAGAGGTTGTTGAAGCATAGATATAAGAACGGAAACACAAGAGACACATAAATTGTAAGGAGAAATCCAATTCTCGTTCAGCTCATGAACATATACATACGGTCTCCTTTTATAGATGGAAATGATAGAAGCCCAATAGTCCACCATCACGAGTGGATCACCTTCAAGGCATTCAATAGCTCCTTAGTGGAATTCTTAACAATTTTAGCCCACATTCGTCAACGCTGAAGTTAATTTTTGAGCAATCTACTCTTTCCAAACGCTCCTTGGAGACTCTTTTTCTTTCCCACCGGCGTTGTCTAGATCTTTGGAATTTTAATCTAAAGTTTTGGATCCCTAAGCTTAATAACTGTGACACCACATTATATACAAATATCAATAATTAGCGCATGCTTTGCCTATTTGGAGCTCTGTCATCTTCAGCAGGTAGCAGGGATGTCCTGTTATCCTGTGCCTATGGAAGCATTGATATTGGCGAACTGGATCCAATATTGTACCAGCTAAGTCAGTCCTTCACCCATCTATATGATATGATTTGCAGGTAGCTGGTTATGTTCTGCAGCGCCTTTAATTTTTTTTTGAAGGACAGTGCCTTTAATTTTCAATGATCTATGATACTGATCATTTGTTCCGGGCTATAATAAGCTATGGTCACCTTTATCTTGTATAGGCCCATCGTGAAGCCCTAGCGTATTTGCTTATACCAAGGCTTCCTGGATCCTGAGCGCGAGAGCGGAGGGGCTTCCTCCTTCCTGGGGCGCTACGGTCTCCGTTCCTCCCGAGCAGGCGAGCACCGTGCGGCGGCCGCCGGCACGCCCTTCCTCGTCGCCGCCCGGCGTCGCAATCGCCGAGAGAAACCGAGGCGTCGGTATTTAGATTGGAGTAGAGGAGTTCTTGGTTTGTGGGCTGGGCCTGTTCCAACCTCGGCTCGGGGTCTGTCTGGAACAGTAGGCCCAAACTCTTGCTTAGGTAAGGCTAAAAGGCCCAGTAGGCCCAAGTGAACAAATTCTAACAGAGTGGCAAATAACATGCCATCTTTCGGTGGTGTTTAGTACCTGGATTATCTTAGCAGTATTTTTAACTGGTCATCTTTTTTGTGAAAACAATTTTCCCCAAAAGTTAACATCTCTCGGCCACCTTAAACCAATCTTTGTATATTTTTAGCGCAAGTTCAGTATAATCTTTGGTTTTAATATTCATTCGTTGCCAAAGGAAACTACTAGTTGGTTCTGCTGGCTTGAATTTCTGAAAGTTTGCCCCAACCTGGTAGGACATTTGATGGTGCAGAGATGAGTGCTAATTGTGATGTGCGTTAAGCGTTGCAATAAACGGAACCTTTTATTTCCACTTCATCTGTTACCTCCTCGCCATCGTCAATGCTACAAGCCTACAATGAACTCCCATCCGTGATCAATACTACGCGCTATATATAAGATTCATGACGCAGGGACATTAGAATTTGCACAAACACAAGGCCCGGCTCATCCACGGCAATGGCAACGACAATGAGCATCGCAGCAGGAGCAAACCCCAAAGCCCTCCTCGGCGCCCTGCTCTTCGCCGCCGCCGTCGCCGCCTCCTCCCTCCCTGGATCATCAGCCGCCGGCGCGTCGACCCTGGTGTCCCGGACCTGCGGCGTGACGTCGAGCCCGAGCCTCTGCCTCGAGCTGCTCCGGTCCAGCAACCGGAGCGACGACGCCATGACGGTCCGGGAGCTCGCCGTCGTCGCGGTGACGGCCGCCAGGAGGTCGGCGCTCCGCGCCAGGATACGCGCGATGGACCTGAGCCACCACGGGGCGGGAGGAGGGGCGGTGGCGGCCCGCCTGGCGGCGCGGTGCGTAGCGCTGTACGCGGACTGCCTCCGCGACGGGGCGAGGGCGCTGGGCAGGGTGTCCACCATGCCGGCGTACGACGCCCGCGCGGCCGACGCCGTGAGCGCCCTGCGCAGGTTCCCGCGGAAGTGCGCGGGCCTCTTCCACGCGCGGAGGGTCGCGTCGCCGCTGGAGAGGGTGAGCAGGGAGACGGAGGAGAAGCTGGGCGTCGCGTCGGAGATCGTTCGCCTGTCGCGGTAGGGTTGCGTCGAGCTAATTAATGGCGATAGAGCTGATAAAGCTCGTGATTGACATGCTACAATAAGCCACGGTGACGCTGCAATGGATTGTTCGCGTCCAGTCCGGTCAATCTCCGTTCAATTCTTGTGATGGGAAAAACAGGGGAAGCGAAGCGAAGGAACTCCCGCGCTAAAGAAGACAAAGATTGTTGCTTGCTCATGCTACTCGGTTTTACTTAGCACGCCGCAGTTGGAGACGACGACCTTAGTGTACGGACGGTTGAATCCTCTCTCTGCAACCACTGCTCTCTTGTCACCAATCAGCTTGGCCACTCTGCAACACACGAACAGCAAGATGTGGTTAAGCTAGCGAGCCAGCGAACGCTAGCTAGAGTAGGATCGGTTCCGACAGGAATGCGGCGCAGAGCTGATGGACGGATCACCTGAAGTAGGGCGAGGCGGCGTTGTCCCTGACGGTGGGCACGGCGGCGATCTTGGCCACGACGTCCATGCCGTCCAGCACCCTGCCCACCAGCACCGCGGACGCGTCCAGCTCGAGCGCCGCGCCGGTGGTGATCACGAACTCGGTGCCGTTAGGCGCCACGCCCACCTGCTCCTCCTCCACCTCCAGCTTCCCGCCCCTGGCCACCAGCTTCGGCTTCGGGGGCGGCAGGCTCGGGTCCCGCACCACGATCGACACCGCGCCCGCCGCGCCGTGCACGGCGCCGCCCGGACACCACGCGCGCAGGGCGTCCGCCTCGGCCGCCAGCCGGTCCGTCACCGCGGGGACCGCCGGGTACGACACCACGCCGCCGTGCTGCACGTAGCCCGGCACGATCTTGACGAACTCCTTGCGCCGGTACCCGACCCCCGTGACGAGGGACAGGAACCGGGACGCGCCCGCCGGGGCCGCGTCGCCGAACAGGCCCACCGTGATGCGCCCCGCGGGCTCCCCGCCGATGGACACGTCCAGGAAAGCCGTCGCGGTGACGGGCAGCTCCGCGAGGCACGGCGCCGCCGCGGTGGCGGCACCGGCGACGCCAGCGGCTTCGGGTTCGGGTTCCTGCGCCTTGGACGACGCCGGCGAGACGCTCAGGAGCGCCGGCGCGGCCGCGATGGCGATCGCCGCGGAGGCGGCGCGGCGGCCGAGCTTAGGCGGCGGCTGCGGCGGTGAAGGGTGGTGGCGCGGGGTCGGTGCTGGCGTCGGGTTGGCGGTGTTGAGGATTCGCTGCGACATTGTTGCTTTGCTGAGGCTGGCACGGCATGCCGCGCATTTGCAGAGTGTGGTGACGAGGCAGTGCGGGGATAAGGTGGCCAATCAGGTTCCTTTGCTGGGGGAGCCTGGGATTCTCTGCTACCTCCCGGTTTGTGGCAGATGTCTGCCAGTGCCAACTTAACCAGTTCACAATGAGACAACCTGAACATACCAAGGTGTGGTCCAGTTTCCATCAAAATTTTTACGCATCAATCACACTAATGTTTGGACATATATATGGTGTATTAAATGTAGTCAAAAAATAAATCGCATCACACAAATGAACTGTAAATTGCGAGACGAATCTAATGAACCTAATTAGATCATGATTAGACAATAAATTACTACAGTATTGCTACAGTAAATATATACTAATGACGGACTAATTAGGCTCATTAGATTCGTCTCGCGATTTACGGACGGAATCTGCAGTTAGTTTTTTAATTAGTCTATATTTAATACCTCAAATGTGAAAAGATTCTATTTCAAAAATTTTACACGGGGATCTAAATGAGCCCCAAACCTGAAAC
Source organism: Panicum miliaceum (assembly GCA_032594955.1). Lineage (NCBI taxonomy): Eukaryota > Viridiplantae > Streptophyta > Magnoliopsida > Poales > Poaceae > Panicum > Panicum miliaceum. The sequence goes on along the minus strand of CM064060.1, from coordinate 7,150,798 downwards.
CTGACAATGGAGAGATTCTACCTTTTTAGGCGCGTCAGTCGTCACACAGCACTGGTTGCTGATACATATGCGGGATGCATATTTCCTTTTCTACAACAATTCAGTAAATAGTATTTTATTTGGAAATTTCCCCCAAAAAAAAGAGAGGAGCACCAAAGTTCCAATCAAACCATCATGTTTTCTGTTACCGTAGTGTATATAATAGATGCATTGCTTTTCGCAAGAAAACATATCATCAAGTTTGAGCATCAAAGCTCCAATCAAACCAAATTAAAGTATAAGCATGGGGTTTCCATGTACACAAAAAGACGGTATGCAGCACACCTTTCGATGTAACCATGTGAAAATGCTGATTTATTAGATACGATACACCATGTGTTGAGATCACTTCTGATACACCATGTGTTGAGTAAATGATATATAAGTGCAAATACATACAAGAATAAGTATTATAAGTGGAGAGAAACAAGAGAGGGGAATGTTGATAGTTCAATCTTATGGTGTAAAAGTTACGTGGTGAGGTATAGAGCACTAAACTTTAGACTAGTCCTATATGGAGCATCACTATTCCGGTTTCTAATTATCACATTTTCCCCACATAGGCTTTTGTGTTTAACCTTTGGTGGTACCTACTATCGCTTCATTTTAATTTCTCTTTTTTTAGCTATGCTGTGCTATCCACACAACTCGTATCTTAAGCATTTCCATCAACATTCTACAACATTGCATAAAAGGAAGGCTTCCATTATCTTGGCGCCGCCGCTACTTTTGAGACGACGTCCTTCAATCATCTACCCAAACCAAAATCTCCATTCCAAAGAAAAAAGAATATACGTTTTGAAGGTTAAGCTGAGGGTTGAAATTCAAGTTGAAAGTTAAAAACATTTAGTGGAGACCGAATCTTTTTGTGTTGAAAACTTTGTATGTCAAAATTGGAAGATAAATTCAAAGTCCCATGCCCACCTTGAAGTGATTATTGGACCTAGGAGGTTCGATCATTGATGTCACGGCTCTGTACCTCGTAGAAAGGGAATAAAGAGCTTGTTTCTTAAAAAAAGAAAAAGAAAGGAAACATAGAGTAGATTCAGATTCAGAGCATCTCCAAAAGACTAGGTAATTCTACCTAAATTTAAAGTTTTACAAGCCCTGTGAAAAAAATAGAAGACTTCCTATAGAGTAGGAAAACAAACGGACTCTCATTTTACAAGGTAACTCGAGTTCTCACAGATAGATCCTGAATCTAGCAGAAAGTACCCTGGTCCCTGTTCATGGCGGGGGAGGCCGGCCGAAATCCGGCGAGCTCGCTCGCCGGCGGCGAGGGCAAGGTGGGGGAGGAGCGCGGCGATGGCGACGGCGGGCGTGGCGACGAGACGGGCGTCGCTACGGGGCACCCAGCCGGCTTGACGTGGAGGAGCTGGCAGCGGCCATGGCGAGCGGCGACACCGCTCGGGCGCAAGGGAGGGAGGCCGGCCAGCGGTGGGCTTGACCGGCAGCGAAGCGGGGCAGCGGCCAGCGCGTCCGGCGGCGCGGCGCAGGCCCGCACAGGGGTGCCATGCGACGAGCGGGTGACGACGACGGGCTGGCCGGTGGTGGCGGCGGCGCGGCCGCATTCCCGGCGACCTAGGCAAGGATACACGAGGATGATGATGAGGTGAACCCATTTTTATGGTTAACTCATGTAGAGGAGGTCGGGAGGTAGATGCTCACCGTGGAGGTCAGGGTGGCAGCCATGGTGGTCTAGGTTCGTTGGCGGGGAGCTCCTTCGGCGCTTGCCTGGATGGCGGGTGAGGCGCGGCTCCTGGACAGCGGGAGGGCGTGCGAGATGGGTCGACGGTGCGAGGATAACAGGGAATCGGCGGAGACGGCAGTAGCGAAGCACGGCGCGAGCGCGGGAAAGAGGCGACAACGCGCACGGGAGGGGCGAGCGGCGCGGAAAAGAGGCGGAGAGTGCGCGGGAGGGGAGAGATGCCAAGCGCCGCCGGCTCGGCAAAGATGCCGAGCGAGGCTCTAGTTATCCCGAGCTGGATGGCGAGGCAAAGGATATGCAGAGTCTGTTGCATTCTATTTTCTATTAATTTTTTCAAAATTTTACAGAGTTAGATCTTTAGTCTCTTGGAGATACTCTGCTTCCTCGACATTCAAAACGTGACTTCGACGGCCGGGAAAATCCAACCTGCACATTCATTTCTGCTTCCGGGCTTGTTTGCAGTTTGCAAAGTGGATCGGATCGGCATCTTTGGGCATTAGGAATTGCCGACCTGGGCCCCTAATCCGGTCGGACGCAAGCAAACCGCCCCCTTCACCCTCTCCACATCACCTCGCCCATATCCATCCGAGAGCCCGTTTAATAGATAGCAGCGAGGAGAGCAAGCGCACCAACGGGATCTGCCCCTGCCGCCTGCGTTAGGGTTTCCTCCTCCCCGCACCGCCTCGCATCCCTAGCCCTAGCCTCCCCCGCCCGCTGCGCCCCGGGATCCCGCGGCGGCCATGGCGGCGGAAGCGCCACCGTCGGCGTCCTCCTCCTCCGCCACGTCGGCGCCGCGGCCGCCGGCCGCGTCCCCGGAGTCGTACATCGGGAGCCTCATCAGCCTGACCTCCAAGAGTGAGATCAGGTACGAGGGCGTCCTCTACAACATCAACACCGAGGAGTCCAGCATCGGCCTGCGCAACGGTAATTGGTCTCCCCTCCTCGGACGCCCTCACTCCGCGGCCCCCTTGCTGTCGCTTTCCTCAGATGCGCCTGGTTTAGACCTAGATTTGGTAGTCCCTGGTGCGCCCGGCGTGGCGAATCCAAGCCCCCCCCCCCCCCCCCAACTAGTTCTGTGCAGATGATTGAGGGGAATTCGAAGCTTCCGAATGCTATGTTTGCCCACCACACTAATCCCCGAGACTTGTTTTGGTAGCAGTTATTATTCCATTTGTTATGTCTGTCTCATGTCCGAACCATTTGAGCTTCAATTTTCAAAATGCTGTTCGGCCACCTATGCTTGCCCTCACTAATCCCCGAAACATGGTTTGTTAGCAGTTATTATTTCAATCTGTTATGTCCTCTCATGTCCGAACCACTCGAGCCTCAATTTTCAAACTGAGATGCGCGCCATAGGCCTTAGCTATTGCTTTACTTCAGGTGCTGCTTTTGTGATCTACACCTGTCTATTCCTTGTTTTGTAGTGCGGTCATTTGGGACCGAAGGGCGGAAGGAAGATGGAATGCAGATTCCCGCTAGCGACAAAGTTTACGAGTACATCCTCTTTCGGGGAAGTGATATCAAGGTATATTGGAAACACCAACGGGGCTCCTGATGTTACTTTCAGTTGCGAGAATTGTGTGTTTTATTATTGTTGCTACCATTTCTGGTGCATGATTTTGTTTAACGCATACTTTTGATGGTTCCTTGACATTGTTGGTGCCTTGTCTCTGCAAGATGAAGATTGGGTATATTGTGTTCGTATCACACGTGTTGGCTCATCAGTGTGACGGTCCAAGGGGCACAAAAGCACGAACAGAATTATTTCCTCGCCACATTTAGCCAAATCCGCACGTGTTGGTCATGCTTCACATTTACGCTACTGTATTTGCTTCCTTTCCAAAGTGTTTATATCATTAGCATATAAGATTGCTGTTAAGTCGCTAAGCACATGTTGTTAGAACAGGGTGTTTACCTACAGTAAGATTACCCACAGGGTACTACACAGCCTAGTGTATGTTTTAGTCTTTAATATGCATACCCTAGCCTGTACCATGTGCCCAAACCATGACCTAGAAAATCGATCTTTTTCTTATTATTACTGTGTCCTCTTTATTGTGTCTCTTGTAAGGTTTCATCTAACCTACCTGAACTTGCTTGGGAAGACTCTGTAATTGTTCTTTATGGTTCATAGTATCCAATTTAGTAGAATCAGCAGACTAGTTATATCAGCTATGCAGTAGTCAGTTGTGTATATTTTAATTTGATATGTGTGCAATCCATAAATGCATATGTACCATGTTCTCAATGTACTTATTTGAATTTTTTATTCTGAAGTTTCCTTATCTAAACTGTATGCCATCCATTGATCATTTTGCCTTATATGTTTTGGTCCATGAATGCATTTATGTTAAGCTTCCAATGCAAGCATGTATAAATTGTATTACTTTATTGTTTACACTGCCTGCTACCCATTTGATATATTTAGCATCGTAATTTATCTGGGTTCAAATAATTTTCTTCTGTAGGATCTGCAAGTTAAGTCATCTCCACCGCCGCCGCCATCACAAGCAGCTTCCCTGCACAACGATCCTGCCATAATCCAGGTACCACTGTGCCAGTATGAAATGGGAACTTGTTCTTTAACCCTTTAGGGCTGCTTAGCTAATGCAGTTATGTTCAGCAGTCACATTATTCCCAACCAGCATCAACTTCTTCAAGTTTGCCTTCAGCTGGTGGTACAGTTGCACCAGACCTCAGCTCCCAGGCAGCTCAATATGGGCTTCAGAGGCCAAGTTTTCAGAGTAATCTTCCGCTGTATCAACCAGGGAACACTCCATGGGGATCTTCAGTGGCGCCTCAGGCAGGAAATGCTTCCACACTTTCAGTTCCCTCAATGTATTGGCAAGGATACTATGGGCATTCAAGTGGACTGCCACCTCATTTGCAGCAACCTCCTTTTCTTCAGCCCACACCAGGATTGTCAGTTCCTCAGAATCTCCAATATCCAGGACTTAATCCTTCTTTGCCATCTGGGCTGCAAAAGCTGTCGGAACTCCAACCCTCACTGATGCCACCTGTTACTAGTCAAGGTCCTTCGTCAGCTATCCTGCCTGCTACAACAGCTCCTGCTTCTGCTACCTTATTAGCTCCAGAAAGTTCAAAGCCTCTTCTGCCGAACATGGGATCGTTGTTTGCTCCTCCTGTGACATCTCTTGGTGCCACTTTTCCTTTTCCAAGCCAGCCAACTTCCACGGCTGAAACTAGTGCAACAGTGTCACATAACTTAAATTCTTTTGGTAGCAGCAAGGCTGCTGCTCTTCCAGGCTCAACACTGGCATACCAAACTGTATCTCAGTCTGTTTCTTCGACTGTTGCCCCATCTAGCTCGTCCCAAGTGGAGATGCCTGTGCCTTTGTTAGCACCATCAGGTCAGCTATTGCAGAACACGGCATCCATGCTTTCATCCTCGCACTCCATGCAGACACCTTTACAGATGGGCAGCAAAGAATCAAAGCCATTTAAGCCTAAGGCAAAAGTTGCAGAACCACTGCTACCTGACCCTTTGCTACCTGATCCACCATCACGTGCCCTGCCTGAAAATAAGGAGCCTATATTACCATTGCCGAAACAAACACCTCAAAAGGTATGTGTATTTCTATTCCTGACTTTGTGCTTATTGAGGCAAACAGGTCTCTTTTTTAAAAACAATATGGAAATCTATTTGAGTGTGTAATCATGTGCTGATGTTGTAGTACATGTTTTATTTCTCTGAGTTCTCCATGACCTGATAAACCTACAATCACAATATTGCTCATTTTAAATATCTGAACTGAGAAAATTAGTATTTTGGCTCTTTTCCTTTTTTCCTAACTTCTATTCTAATGAAAGCAAACTACAATAATTTTAACCAATAATCATACTGTCAACTGCTATAATCCACTAGATAAGATGACGTTGCAATTTTCAAAATATTAGGCAAGGTTGCATGGATTATGATTATTGGTAACTCGGCATACACCTCACTACTCATCGTGCTTTTTAATGCATGGTGATGAATTCCCTTGTTGACTTGCACATCTTGTCTTACATTAATTTGCTTTTAAAATACCGTGATGAAACTGATGCTGCATGTTCTCTCAAGGATTTTCTTGTTTATCTCATGTATGTTTATATATTTATATTATCAGTAAGTCTTTGATACCATTGAGTTGTGCCTCACTTTTTTTTTTCAGTACAATGGATCTGGTTCACACAACCACCACAACTTCAGGGGCCGTGGAAGGGGTAGAGGGAGTGCGGTATGTTGATATAATCCAATTCCTGTTTTTATCCGTAGTCAAAAGGAAGCTATTGTTAATCCTGAATATTGTTTGACACGTTTGTAATACTCGCCTTGCAGTGCTTGTGGCTTCCTTTCACTATTTTCTACCTGTCTGAATCAAGTCATTCTATGTATTATTCAGCTTATTCATGTTTATTTTGTTTTTTTGCCATCTACGAAGCATGAAATTTGCTATTGGCATGTACAACTTAGGTGTGTTGGACATGTACATCGTTCAATTTTCTTTCAACAGAACTTCCTTAATTAGTTTCCTAACTTCACTTTATTGGTTGCTAGTGAGTGGCCTGCACATGTTGCAATGTACAATCCAAGTGCACTTTAAAAAGGTTTTTTCGGGTAAGCTATGCGGAGATTGCTTCATTGGGAGTTGGGAACCCCTGAGTCATTATACCTATGCCCCTATAGCAAGTTTTTTAGGAGCAGTAGGAGGGGGGTTTTGATGGCATAATTTGTGCACCCCTTTGTTCTTGGCTGTAGTTTGATAAGTCCTTGGCTGAAGTTGACGATTCACTAAAGGTGGGTGTGTTCTCATGAATAATGATAACTCCAAGAACAGACAATACATACCTTTTTAGTGTACTTCCATATATTTATTTTGCAAGGGCCTCTTGGAAAATGATTCTCTGATTGAAAAATGCTTCCTTGTTAAATGTCAGATTTGTTCATGTTTGTATGGTCTTTCTTTGCAGTTTTCACAGTCTGTGACAGCATTTACTGAAGAATTTGATTTCACGGCCATGAATGAGAAGTTCAACAAAGACGAAGTCTGGGGTCATCTTGGTAAGAAATCCCAGTCAAGGGATAAGGATGGTGAGATGGGAGGTGATGTGTTTGATGAAGACCTGGAGGTTGAGGAAACAGAAAACCCAGATTTGGCTGTCAAGGTTTGATGCTCTTTTAGAATTGTGTCAGATATATTGAGGTTTCTTCTTTGCTGCAGGGAGCCTGACCTGTTTTGAACTTTATGCAGCCTGTTTATGTCAAGGATGACTTTTTTGATTCCCTCTCTAGTGGAACATTTGGACGTGGAGGAGGGCCAAATGGTAGGGGCAGGTTTTCAGAAAGGCGGAGAGTTGACACAGAGGTACAGTAGCCACTTATACTCGAGCTTCCACTGTTACTGCTTTACTCATTGTTATTGTTGTGCAGACATTTGGCGAGTTTCCAAGGCATCGGCAGCCCTACCGTGGTGGTGCCCGTGGTTACCGTGGTGGTGGCCGTTCCCGTGGTGGGTACTATGGTGGCAGAGGCTACGGGAACATGGGGCAGGGTGGCTATGGAAACATGGGCACAGGTGGCCCTGGAAATTCGTATCCTCACCGTGGTGGGTCGTATGGGAGAGATTGATTGTAGCAGCAGATGTGCATCCAACCATACTTGCGGGTGTTGTAGTCTATTACCATATGCATGATGCATCTCTTACTGTTCAACAAATAAATGGAACTTACCACCATGTCACTTGGGCGTGCCTTGTGTAGGCAAGGTCTGTAGCTTCTGGTCATTGATGTGGTTTATACCCGTGTTCTGTAGGAAGAGTTACCAGTAGATGAGCAGCTGATGCTTGATAGGGTATAAGCTTGTGGCCCTTGGTGTGCGTACCGGTCACTTGAGATGTAGTTGTATAGGCCGATCTCAATCCAGGTATGCAAAGCTGGGCCTAGCTCCGTAACTTTTTTCTTTCAGATTAGCCGTGTTGTCTGTTTTGTATTGGTGGTAGTGTAACTTTGAATTTTCCTGCTGTCAGAAGTCTTTAATTGTATCATGAACTGAATTCCCCTGCTGTTGCAGTTAATCAATCTTTTTATTGCAGTCGTTTCTTTTGGGAGGGTTTATGCCTAGCTGAATGTAACAAGGTTGTGCAAGAAATTTGTGGCCATAGGCCAGTTGTGGTTTCCGATTTGTTGTATGGTGAGCATCAGTTTGGTTGATTGCAGTGGTGTGATGAGTTGGTTCGTCAGTGGTTTGCGGTGTGCCCAACCCAGGTCGCCACGAATGGATTATGGGTGCTATTTGCCTGCCTGCCTGCCCTATTGGATAAGGCAGCAACCGGTGTCCTTGTTCGGCGGGAAATGGGTGGGTTAGAGTTTGCAGCTGGATCTGGATGGATGGCACAGATTCTGGCATTCTGCAAGCGGATGAGAGTGAGGGAGCTACCCTCCATGACTCGGCCGCTGGCTTGGGCCATCCCGTCGAAGCATATTGCACGCTGGGGGGAGTGGATGCCTTTGCCTAATGTCGGCGCTTCCGGCCAACTTTTGCCGTCACCGAAAGGGAGATGGTCCGCGTGCACCAAACACTGGACACGAGAAAGCAAGCAAACGCAGACGAAAGTCCAAACAAAGTAACGGTGACCACCGCTGTGATAACAGAGCCAGTTGGACCGTGAGAAGCTGAGCCAGGCAGTGAGCTCGCGACAGTGGAATCTTCCAGCAGGATCCAGAGAGAAGCGAGTGGGATACACGGCGGCCCGGCCGGTTTGGTTGGTTGGTCGACGCAGCTGACACCAGTGTCGTAAACAGTCGCGGTGAGCACGCGCACGTGCGGAGCAGGACAGCAGCAGCAACAAAACACACGAGCGCTCCAAGGCAAAAAACCCCCTCTTGGTTCTGGCCTTGCTGCTCTCCCCGCCATGTAGCGCAAGCGCGACCACGCGCATGCTGTGTCGGATTCTCTGGTCAGCCTAAATTTTGACTAGTTTAATAGTATTTTTTGAGAGGAAAAAAAGGAAAAAAATTGAAAAAGTTGAAAGAAGTTGAAAGAAACCAAATAAAACAAAACTAGTAAGGTACTTGAGACTACGATTCTTGGCAGCTGAATCAATTTTGCTTACAAAAAATGAACAATTTTAGACTAAGCGTGTTAAACTTTGCATATCGCGACGCAGTGAAAAATAAAATAAAGAAAGTAGGAGTGTACTTCCTCCATCTTAAAATAAATATAATTTAAAGATTTAAAATTTATTCTAAAATAAATATAATTCTCGCTGTCGAATCTGAGAAAATTTTGGCTGCAAGATTTAGTACTGACCTACCGTAACAGTATTTTTCAAAAAAAAAACTGTACCAGGGTTCCATTTGCAGGCCACGGCATCGCTGACAGCAACAGTACACCAGAAATACCTGTCGTGTGGGCCCGCGACGGTGCCAGCTGTTGAATGCATGATGCAGCACGACACGTTTAATGGCTGCACAGTGGTCTTCGGTTGCTTAGCAAGGTCTTGGCAGCCCAACCTAAAACAGTGCCAAAATTATCAGACTTATCTGACGAAAGCTAGCTATTGAGAAGCAGAAATGCAAGCGTAACTGTGCACATTTATATTCATATGTTGGAGCGTGACATGAGCCACTCAGCCACCACCATCTACGCACATTTCTTTTGAGCGATTCCACCTAATGGGCCAACTGCTACACTAGCCAAGTCCACTTAAAGTTCATTTATAAATTTATAATTATCTACTACCATTGAGAAGAAATGGAATCCGGCCCTGTCTCGTCACGCTCATCTGACGCCACCACACCCAGGCAAATGTGTCCTGACCTGGCCAGCTTCCTTCCCTGAAGATATTGCACGAAAAAGAGCTTCCGTTTGCTACTTTTTTTTTTCCTTTTTCGAGAGAGAGCACCAAGGTTTGCTGTTGATAACATGAGGTAACGAGATTCCTAAACCGATGCCGTAATCCGCTGCTGATCTCCACCGCGTGACCACCAGAACACGAACACCCCCGGTTTGAGGTCGCGCGCGCCGGCGGTTGTTCAGGCAGCGGCGAGCCAAAAAAAGAGGGACCATACGCCACGCATGGCTACACCGGACACAACAGCGCCGCACACGCAGAAGCGAATAATCCAACAGGGTTTAGCTTGCGGACAAGGAGCAAATTATAAACATCCAAACAGTAACCGCCAAGCGTTAATTTTTTAAACGTACGATGGGATGATGCTCTGCTTTCCATGACACGTTGGCATGACATGCTTACACGCAGGCCGCCATTCGATTTCAATTTCAGTTTCTGTTCAAGCATGGTAGTAGTTAAGGTTAGGGGCCGTATGAGACCATCAGTATGTTAACCAGACGCTAACCTTCCCTGCCAGCGCCACATCCTCTGCTTTCTCCATCACCGCGCTCTTGTCTTCCTCCTCCTCTGGTCCCCTTGCCAAGCCCACCTCATCAACGTTTCTTAACTCTACCTAGCAAGCTACAGGCCTACCGCCTACAGCCTACAGGCCACAGCTCCTCTGCTCTGTTCTGCTCTAATACTCCATCAGGTACTCGCCTACAGCCATACTCGCCATTAGTGCGTAGTGGTTTGTGTACACGCTTAGCTCATCCCTGTCCTGACAGTTGCGGAGCGAGGAGGCCAGGAAAGGCTCGAGCTTTTTGGTTCCACGGTAGGCAGCACACGCCATGGAGCCAGAATGGGTGTTCAGCTTCAGCCAGCTGGATTAGTTGTTGCCATCATCAGCAGCTAGGGAGCTCTTGGCGGCTTCGATCAGGAGTCTCGGAGAGGGGAGGGCGGCGTTGCGTGCGCATGGAGAGCCAGCGCGTGGTGGTGGTCGTGGAGGACGCGGCCGCCGCCCGCGCCGCGCTGCAGTGGGCCGTCGGCAACTTCATCCGCGCCGGCGACTCCATCACGCTGCTCCACGTCTGCCCGCCCGCGCGGTCGCGCCGGAAGCGCCGCAGGCTCCGCCTCGGCGGCTTCCAGCTCGCGCTCGCCTTCAAGGACCTCTGCAACGGTATCGCCGAGGTACGTGGCCGCCGGCGGCCCGGTCGGGCCGGGTTGGGTTGGTTAGCCGGTCGGTCGGGGTCCCCACCGAACGCAATCAATCCACCGGCGTGACGCTGCTGTTGCGCTGTTAATCACGGTCGCTGTCTGCCTGTCTCGGCGGCGATGGCTGACGGTCGAGTCGATGCTGCGGTTGCAGGCCAAGGTGGAGATCGTGGTGATGGAGGGGGAGCTCGGGGAGACGGTGGTGGCCACGGTCAACCAGCTCGGCGCCACCACGCTCGTCGTCGGCCTCCACGACAAGAGCTTCCTCTACAGGTGAGCAAGCGATCGCCGAATTCGATCGAACCAGCGGTTCGTTCTGCGAATTTGATTTCATTTCACACCTGTGTTCTGAATTTCTGAACTCTGAACATGCAACCGCAACCGCAACTGCTTTACTTCTACTGAACATTTCGCTTCTTCCGGCGCAAGCAGGGCGCCGAGCCCGTACACGAGGGTGAAGAGCCTGGGGTGCAGGGTCCTCGCCGTCCGGCAGCACGCCACGGCGCGGGACGGCTTCTTGAACGCCGACCTCACGCAGATCGAGACCATAAGCTTGCAGTAAGTATCTCTCTGAAACTCTGAACATCGCAAATGGGCCTTTCCAAGTAGTTTGTTTGTTTGTTTAGCATCAGTTTGTTCAGAATAGACAACCACGGGCGGGCAATCGCGGTGAGTTGGTTGAGCTGCTCGGCATCCTTGGATTCCTGGGCTCTGCTCGAGATTAGGCAGCTTGGACATCGTGCGAGGTTTGAATTTATCAATAAACTATTCTTAGGCTCTTCCAAAACCCAAATGGAGTTGGCCCGCTCCGACGATTCGAACGCGTTGCAAACTTGCAACTCAAGCAACATTCTTCAGAAAACCTGCATCCCGTACTACCTTTATTTCCCCGTGAACAGTTCATTCAGGCATTCAGGCCGGCTGCCTCCCTACGATCCCAACCTTTTCTGCGTCGTTACGCTAGTATAATAATACTGCAAATGCCACAACTTTTTCTGCTGGAAAACCATCATCCATCCATCCCATTTAAACAGAAAGAAAGTACGCTGATACTAAAGATGCATATAGTACTAGAGCAGTTAGTTCAGTTCAGCATCATCTGGCTCTCTGATTGTCTTTGACTTAGTCTTGGAGCAATCTTGTTCTCTGAATGTCTCTGACTCGGTCCATGGCCCTTGCAACGATCTTGCAGCATACCGCCGCCGAAGATCCCGTTCCCGATGTTCACGCTCCCGCTTGGCGTGATGTGGAGGAGAACGAAGCGGAGGAAGTGATGCTGCGAGGAGGACGGAGCTCTTCTTCTCTTGGGGGAACAGCACGGCGGGCAGGCTGATGCATGCTGAGCCGAGCTGAGAGCAGGTATAATGGCCGGCTGGGAGCAGGTGACGTCCGACGTGGGAGGAGGAGAGAGAAGGCAGCGGCCGGCTCGCAAAACACCGGCTTCAGCGGGTGGAGACGCGCTGCGCGGGGGGTGATTGGCTGAGCAGCGTTGCAGCAGCGGGGCCCACCACTGTGCCGATGTGCTCCCAGCCGGCTGCCGGTTGGGACTATTAGCCATGCTCTGAGCCTGACGGGTAGATACACAAACACACATGCATGGACACTTGTGACACCAGCAGTCAGCAGACTGACATAACTGTAACGTCCGATTTTTTATGCGCGTCCAACGTCCTAATTCTAACCTTACCGTTTACTTTTCTCTGAACTTTTCGTTTCGCCTCCTGGCTACCAGTGGCTACTTCAAGCAGACCTCCCAAACTTCTTTTTCTGAGAGGAACTGAGGAAGTAAAGCTAAGCGCTACCAGTAACTTCGAATATTTGACCACTAATTAATAGTATTAGATGTGGGTAATTGGCAAAACTCATTCCATAATCCCCGGGTAAAATTGCAGGACGAATCTTTTAAGCCTATGATCATGATTGGACAATATCGTGCTACAATAAACAAGCTCTAATGACGAATTAATTAGACTTAATAGATTTGTCTCACGATTTCCCGTCCATTCGTATAATTAGTTTTATAATTAGTCTATATTTAATACTCGTAATTAGTGTTGAAAAAGTTGCTAAAAATTTTTTGCTAAAAATTTTTGGCAAATCCTAAGTAAATTCACGTGACACCAGCCCAGCCCAGCCCAAGAAACCCACGAGGGGAGCCGGCTGCTGCTGGCTCGCGTCGCGTCGCGGCCGCCCATCGAGCCGCTCCGTCCCGTCCGATTGAAATCCGAGCGAGTCGGATGCGACCCAATTACAACTCGCCAAACCCTAGCTCGCTCGGTCGGCGTCGTCGCCGGCTCGCCCCCACCTCCTCCCCCTCCTCCTCGGCTCCGACCTCCCGTCTCTCTCCCATCGAGAGCGGCGGCTCGGCTCCCGCGACCGCACTCCTCGCCGGCGCCGCTGCCCCCCGCCCGAGTCCAAATCTCCGGATCGGCTCGCTCCTCGCCTCTCCCAAATCAATCTCGTCAGGTACCCTCGCCCCCGTCCTTGTCACTCTCCTCGTCCCCTTCGTCGTCGGGAGTCGCTAAGCCCTGGGACGGCAAATAGCCAGAAACTTTTTGCGATTTTGCCAGTTGGATGATTGCAAGTTTGCAACAGCGAGATGAATCTTTTGATTCTTCTCGGTCGTATCTTGCTGATCCCGTAAAACTGATGTCGACAAAATCTCTTTTTGTGTTAACCGAAAGTTAGCAATTTCACAGTTCGATTCTCCGTGATCAATTCAGATTCTGAAGGATCCACGCTACGCGAGTTGTTGGACATGTTTAAAATTTTGTTCGAAATTTGAACGTTGACATCGAATCTGATCCGGCCGTGGCTTGACTCCGCTTCCAACGGCAGGCCGGCATGGGGAACTCGACGCTAACCGACATGACGCTCCTGCCCGGCGTCGAGACGATCGTGGCGGGGCTGGCCGCCGGCTCCACCTCCCCGGGCCAGGATGGCAAGGCCAAGAAGAAGCCCATGAAGTCCCTCTACCTCAAGTTCTTCGACACGGCGCCCGACGGCAAGTCCCGCATCTGCAGGCTCTGCAGGAAGAGCTACTGCATGACCACTGCCACGGGTAAGCGTTGGTGTTACCAGAATGCCTTGAAGGCTTCACCTAGATGCTTTGACCTGCCCTGTTATATGACTGATTCAGTGCTGTTTACAGTGTTTTCACTCTTAGTTGCGTGAGGGTAAGGGAGGTGATATGAGATGTGGAAAACTGTATTGCAAGGCATTGATGGGGTTTCGGTATTTGCAGGGTTCACTTTTGAGCACTTGGAGTTGGCCTTAAGATCTCTCAGGAGCATTTCTCTGTTGCTTATTTCTAGGCAAACATATAGGCCAAAGAAAACATTATATGTTTGAGCATCAAACACGATTTTTAAAGTTACTGGTTGCCGTAAATGGGTAATCTGTAGATATGCACACTTCTCCTTTTCCAGTATAACAGGACTCATTTTTTTTGTAGATGATATGAGCAAACCTGAAGTCCATTTTATTGGACAAAATCAGTTCTACTTGTTGGACATACACTAATATGCACTCATGGCTGTATACAGGGAATTTGGGAAAGCATCTGAATAACCGCCACCCTGGTTATCACCAACTTCCTGAAGGCCCCAGCTTCACTACCCAGAGTACCGTACAGACTACCATGGTTACTAGAAGCAAGAAACCTCATGTTCCAGTGCGAGCTCGGGCCCATGCACAGCCTCAAGTTCAAAGTCAATCTCAAATTCAAGATCAACCTCAAGCTAAAGTTCATTCTCAACCAAAGACGAAACTAACTGTTGATATTGACCATGTCAACTGGTTACTTCTTAGATGGCTTATTGGCTCCTCCCTTCCACCTTCCACCCTCGAAGATAATATGCTTATTGACAGTTGCAAGTACCTGTGCTCGTCTGTCAGGCTTTGGCCAAAAGAAAAGGTTCAAGAAATTACCCTAGAGGTGTTCAGAAGTATGAAGGAGGATGTTAAGGCATCTCTGCAACGTATCAGTTCCCGGCTCTCTGTTACTCTGGACTTTTGGACTTCGTATGAGAAAATCGTATACATGTCCGTCAAGTGCCATTGGATTGATGAAAACTGGGTCTCACAGAAAGTTCTACTTGATGTGTGTCGTATCCCAGACCCATGCAATGGCTCCAAGATTTTTCAAGTTCTAATGGATGTCATAGTGTCATATAACATTGATTCAAGAGTCCTTGCTTGCACACACAATAACAGCCAAAATTCAATAAACGCTTGTCATGAGCTCGAACGGGAGCTCAAGTCCCGTAAGCTGCACTTTTGTTTCATTCCTTGTGCTGCCAGAACACTGAAGGTTATTATTGAAGCAGGCCTGGAAAATTTCAAACCAATTTTGTCCAAGATCCGTGAGTTTATTCTTCAGACCAATTCAAATCAGGAAATGATGGAGGATTTTAAGCACTGGACTGAAGTTTATCAAGAAGGCTCATGGAAACTCCCCTTTGACCATTCAGCAAATTGGAGCAGCGATTATAATATGCTTGATGTGGTAAAGAAGGTACTGCATAGTCCATTTCTGTACATTTTATCAAGTTTGTGCTCTGCAGTTTAAACTCTTAAGTTCTGTATATCTGTTTTCCTTTAGGCACCTAATGCAATGGATAACACCATCAAGAAGGTTGAAGAGATCTTCGGACCGAGGGATTGGGTTCTGAGTACCACAGAGAAGTCAGTGATCGATTCGTTGCACTCGTACCTTGAGCCTTTTTTCAAAACTACTACCAACCTTTGTAATTGCAAACTACCAACTGTTGGGCTGGTCTTCTTCTTCATGGACCACGTCTTTGAGTTGATCAAATTGTGCCAGGACAGCAGCCACAAAGAATGGCTCAAGAACATTGCCAGTGACATGTCCGAGACAGCTAGTAAGTTCATATCTGAAGCTTACAGCATCTACACCTTCACAGCTGCAATTCTTGACCCAAGGATTAAGGGAGAGCTCATCCCTGAAACCCTGAATTCTGCGAGCAACTTAGAAAATGCAAGGAACCATTTTGTCAGGGACTACAGCAACGCCTACCAAACTGTTGGAAATGGTCATGGTGCTCAGGACACCACGGAGGAAGCTGGCGCATTCTCCTTTGCTGAAGAGATTATACGTAAACGACGTCGGGTGAGCATGACCACTGCTGCTGACGAGCTCTCTCAGTATCTCGCGGAGGCCCCTGCACCAATTTCGACTGACGCCCTTGAATGGTGGAGGGGGCATTCCTCCCGCTACCCACGGCTCTCCTTGATGGCCCGAGACTTTTTGGCGATTCAGGGGACCTCAATGGATCCAGAAGAATTGTTCACAAGTAAAGGGGACAACATCCACAAGCAGCAGTATTGCCTTCCCCTTAGTAGTATGCAGGCTATAATGTGCATAAAATCATGGATGCAAAGTGGGTATCACTTCAATTTTCAGTCAACCATCATAGATTTCGAGAGTTTGGTCAAGTCTGCTACTGCTTCTGGTGATACTGATGATTCTAGCCTTCTTCATAACTGAATGGTCGGTGATTAAGAATGTTAGTATGTTTTTTGGTTTCTTTTTTTTTTTGGTTTAGATGGTCTTGTAAATAGGTCTTGTGAATGTCGACTTCTATGGTGGACCTCTTGCAAAATCCCCGAGTTAGAACTTAGAACCATGCGAGCAGCTTGTGCCTGCATAATTATGAAAATTCAGAATCTTGTGTTCGTTGCAATTGTGGACAACCCTGTACCTGCAAAATTGTGTTTGTTTCTCGTGAAGATGCCATGCTTTGATACCAAATGGTAATTCTGCTTTCCTAATGTTATCAGGGGATTAATTTGTCTAATCTTTATGCTTTTGTTTGCTGGTATACTCCTGCAGTTCGAGGAACCCTTTGCTGCTGCAGTACGATGTGATGCTTTTAGGAGTTCAATTCAGTTCTTAATATTGTCGTGTTAGCACTCTCTGGTTGCTGGGAGTAGCTGTAGCAGTTTAGACAAACAATGCACCAAAGAGTGATGATGCATCTGTTCCGTAAATTTCTTTTGACTTTTGAGTTATTTTGCAGATCATTTGCTACCTCAATGCTCCAATATTTTGTACTGGAAAAGGTGGGCCTCTGAGTCAAAGGACTATAGATATGGCATGTTCACAAGTATGTGCATTAAATTCATGTGATTTTCTGGATTGTTTTCAATTGTAATTTGCAAACAAAGGAGAAAGCAATTGGAACTTTGGGAGGCAAGTAGTAGACTAGTAGTGCTCCTCACGTCCCTGTTTAGTTTAATCAATTTTCAATGACATGGAATGCCATTAATTCGTAGCCCTTGTTGGTTTTAGTTTAAGAGTTGTGTTCAAGAATCACATGGGATTGGAAGTGAGAATTGAGAGCACAATACAATACAATACTGGATGGTGTGGAAGAATCCTTGGATTTTATTCTGCTGGAATGATGTCTCAGAGAACAGAGCGCCATGCTCACGTAAGTGCACATGGCAACACCCCATGTTTACTGATTCCTTTTGGATTCACCATTATCACATTAGCCGTACAAACCTCAAAGGCACAAGATCCCAAGAACTGATTTTTTCTCTCTCGATAGATGAATGTACCAATTACAGACTCATTATTCGCGCGAATCACACCAATTTCCAGAACTGATCTTTCAAGAGTCACAGCCATGATGTTTCAAGTTTCATGTCTATCTCGATCCTGAATTGTTTGACTTCTAAAATGTGTCTCATTGTACTCTCATTGTCAACAATTAAAGTAATGAATCTCCCACATGATCTACTTCTGATGGGACCTTGGTTCTGTAGGATTGTATCTGGAAACTTGTAGATCTTAGGACCACATTATATTTTTTTTCCCTTCATTTTTATTTTTTACAAGAATAATACTGCCTATGTGCTTTAAACACCGACCATTTGCTTGGCACAGCTAAGATCTATCACATTTCCTGGCCATTATATCATTATTAGGGGTTATTGTAGCATCTCAACAGCATTGCTTATCATTCTCCCTTTAATGAGGATGCGAATGACAGTCAGTTCCACATGTCAAGCATCTGATGATGGTATTATCATGCGGTGTGATGGTCAGCTATTTTCTTTTCTTTTCTTTTTTCTGAAAACACATCCCTGGAGTATCCCATTTAACATCCCGTTCTCAGATGGTGAGAGCCTCTTCACTTTTCTCTCTCATGTTCCCCTGCTGAGACCTGCTTCTACATGATGGAGAATAGACAAAATAGGGAAGTGCAGATTGAGCAAATTACACTGCATTTTTACGTCCTTTTTCTTTACAAATTCTCACACTTTATAAGGTGCCAATTGACCACATGAACTTCCTATCCATTTCTTGTGGAACGACATTGTGTCATCACTCATGGCCATCACCAATGATTCATTTTCTGAACAGGAACTTGTGCTCATTCTACTGACGATATGTTCAATCAGTCCTGGAGAGAAAGGAAGCTGTTCTCTATCATTGAGCACCAGCGGCATCTCCGTCCTCTGGTGACTCGCCAATCGCCGTCCCAGTTGCATTATGGAATTGTTTGACCTGGAGAAAAACACCAGTTCTTGGACGATGATGATGACCCAAGATCACGTGCCACGCTATCAATGTTTTGTGGCAGAAAATAGCTAGTCGCGGAGTACAGGGTCTCGTAATCTATCACGCCCGGCCCCCAATTAAGGCATCTGACAGGCAGTCGTGGAGCCATGCTGTATTTTTACAAGCTCTCCATCAGTTCGTGCAGATCAGGTAGAGGTCGAGTAATCTGGATCTCTCTCTCCGTGGGGAAAGAATCCTTACTTGCAAGGTCATCCATGCTTCTCTGACCGACCAAATGACAAAACAATGCTGCATTTCTTTTTTTCCCCCATCTACCTCAGAAGCTTCCCGTCTCGTCCATTGGGATTTGGGCTTTGATATTATGCTCCTGTCAAGAAGTTACTAACTTAAATTACTTGCACACGATCATGGCATTTAGATTAATTAGTTTTTTTTCGTATCTCCAGTGATAAATGCTTCCGTTCTTCTAATGTCCAATTGTCCATGCTTCCTTCTTAACCTAAAAGCATGATTCAGCCGGAATAGCAAGGATGGCGATTCATGTAAGAAAGTTTTGAGATGACTGTTCGATGAACAAAGGGCATATTTGATATATGGTGGCCACAATTAGCCACATGACAAGTTAGTCATCTACGGTTTCTTAGGCCAGTATTTGGGTTCCTACCCCTTGTAACTTGCCACACTTTTTTCAGCTACGCGGCCCACAAATCAGAGACACATCTATTTGTCAAACTTTTCCTATATGGCGTGTATGTGGCGAACAAATTGTTGGCTACACTTCAGCAAAATTTGGCAACCGAGTGCAACATATATCAACACCATCCAAGGAGGCCCAAAGTTATTCACTACAAATCTATTTAAAATTTATCTCTTGTATGGCTCATCGAGACATGGACAAATTTATCTCTTCACTACATCTTTCTCATCATCTATCAAACACCATCGTCCTCTATGCTTCATCACTTGGATTGTGGTGATCAGATTGAACTTTCAGGTGCTAACAATTTGAGCAGCAAAGAGCTGATAATTGAGTACTACATATCCTTGCTAGTTAAGTGCTGGAATTCAAAAAAAAAGAAGAAACTGTGATACTATCAAATGAATTCCTTGCATTGGCAAGCGTTAATGAGACAGGAAGCAATGATCTTGTAAAAAGGGTGTAAAGAAACAAGATCCATGTATGACTGAACTCCAACGCTAGACTCCAGATATCTCAACCATTGCATTTTTTCAGAGCTTTGTTTGTGCTCTACTACTTTGCCTTGCTCTTCGCCAGCGCGCGCGTGCTACATGCGTAGATCTCCTATAACATCTTCACCATCTTAGCCTTCTAGAGGAAACTAAAACGAGCGCACACATGGCCTCATTTGTGAGGGAACTGCTGGGACGACAGGATGGCGTCCAAGGCGTCCTTCACTTGAGAGAGCTCTGGTGCCTTCCCTCCTTGTGCAGGCCAGAACTCATCGGCAGCCAACACCTGCAGCATACATCATATACATGTCTGAATCAGGATGACTACTGAAACTGCACTTTTATCAAACACAAGAGATCAACAAAAAAAAAACTAAGATCGGACTAGAATAAGTAGTTGAGTCGACGCAGACTATGGTGTCATCAGCTACCTTCACTTGCAGCTGGAGGAACTTGACATAGGTGATTGCCTTCTCAAGCATGGTGACCAAATCCACCTGTACACGAGTCATTTCCATTCATATGATTACCAGCTACTAGAAAATACATGAAAACTACTAGATCGAGTGAATGATCGTGGATGGATGTACCTTGGTGCCATTGGGCACGAGATCTTGCAGGACCTTGAGCTTCTCGGCGATCCTCTCTCTTCGAACCTACACATGCATATGCATGCATGGACATGTGGCTTGAGTTAATCCAATCCGATCGCGATAAAAATTAAACCACAATTATGTGTTGTCTCCCAAGAACAATGAAGATATATTCTCAAGAAGAAAAGGACAGAGAAAATGGTGTTTCACCTTTGCAGCTACGCTTTGAGGGTCCTTGGTAGGAGCGGGAGCAGCCTTGGCCTTGCTCTTCCTGCCGCCGCCGCACTGCTTCTTCGCTGCGGCAGCTTGCACCTCACCATCCTGATCCACACACAATACCATCATGTTATAAGTAGCTTGAATCGGGCAACCACTTTTGATGCGATCCTTACAACTAACCATGAATGAAGAAATTCTTCTTGATTGTTGGAGATGAATTAATAATTACTGTGGATAGTAAATTACCGGGCGTGTGCGTTTGTTCGTGGCCTTGGCCGGCGGCGGCTGGACGGAGCCCAGCTCCTGGATGCGCAGACCCCCGGCATCATCATCAGCCGAGCTGCCTGGGCTCACGAGCCACCTGCAGGCGGATCCGTGCTGCGGCGGCGGGTGCTCGACCATGCCCGCGGCGGCGGCGTCCATCCACAGTGCGCACCCGTCGTCGCCGTAGCCCAGGTGGTGGTGGTGCCCGCCGCTGCCGGCCTGCTCGAAGCTGAGCACCGACGAGCTGGAGCTGGAGCTGGCGCCCGAGCCGCCGTAGGCGCCGGCCCAGCTGCCGTAGTAGTCCCCGCCGGCCGAGGCGCCGTGCTTGACGAAGCTGTCGTCGTCGAAGGCGAGCTGCAGCGAGAGCGCCGCCGCGGCGGAGCCCCCGCCCTCGTCGCCGTCCACGACGACGCCGCCGTGGTAGCCGAAGAGCTCGAGGGACATGGAGGAAGGCTCCTCGTCGTACATCACCGGCCGGAGCTGCGGCTGCTGCAGCGCACTACTGCGCTTGCTTGCCTGAGCCATCTCGTCAATCACTCGACGGACTGACTGATTAACTAGCTAGCTTCGTCTCACTGTGAACGCGAGACTGGTGTGTGATCGTGCTTAGGAGATGGACAGGGAGTAAACGGGTAGGGTTTCTGTTCTTGGTAGCTCGCTGCTGGGCTGCCTGCCTGCCTAGCTATATATGCATGAAACGTGTAAGCCGGCCGGCAGCTACTTTTATAGAGAGGGTTTCTGAAGAAGGTAGCAGCTGCTGCTGAGCTCTGGAGCTCAAGGCAGCACAGCAGCAGCAAGTTGCATTGGTGTAAAATACTCTTAACTAGAGAGGTGTCTTGTCTTGATCAAGCTGGCACATGCAAGTAAACACTGGTGTGTTAGCTAGCCCCGAGCTAGGAGGGCAGCCAGCCGGCCAGCCATGGATGGCATGACGCATGCCGCCGGTTAGGGTTACAGACCCACACAAAACTATCTGTTTAGCTCTGCTGATTAAGGCAAGTAGCAGTAATTAGGGACGCGCAAGCAAGCTTGAGGGCCGCCGCGGCATGCGGGAGCCCCCATGTTCCGGTGGAGGAGGGAGCGACTAGTTTACACTTGATCCTTCGCAGTTGATCCACACATACCGATCGATCCGGTTCACGTGGGCATTCAAGGTAGGTGTATTTTTTTTTATAAAAAAAATGTAGAGCTGCAGCTGGACAATCTCGGCTTCCAGCGCCCATGTGCAGCAGGGCACGAAAATATAGGGGATCCCTACTTTCAACACGGATGTTTCTCTCCCCTTATTCCTCCGCACTGAGGCTATGTATTAACATTTCTCTAAAACCCTTCCAGTTTTGAAGGTTCCAAAGACCTCAAAAAATGGTTGCAGAAACAGAAAGATAGGCATCCGGCGTCCAATTACCATGAGCCACCATGCTCATGCATGATCGTCTTCTTCTGAATCTTTATTTACAATAATAAGATACAGTCACCAACTTTATACTAAATTTACTAGTACAATCACCGACTTGCAAGCATCCAGCTAAACTGGAGCTCTGGCGGTACACTGGATGGCTACACATCGCCCTAGTTAGTTAACCGTACGTACCTTAAACAATACAAGCTGTACTGCTACGTACAGGGAAGAAAACCTGCATGCGTATCTTACCAAGGCAGACCTTCATGCATGGGCATCTTGTCAAGGCAGAATGGCGGATCGGCATTCGTATCCGCTCCAGCTTCGACGTGCCCCCACGTTTCAAGTTTCAATGGGTAAGCCATGTAGTACGGGGTGCAAATGAACCGAGTTTGATTGCACTTCAAAGCTTCGCATGGCCTCGCCAGCAGCGCCCCCACGCTGCACCGAAAAACTATGCTCGGCACACTTGCTGGGGAGGAGAGGACGCTTAAACTATGTGCCCCATGGCCTCCAGAGTCAGCCAGCTTCCACCCTCAGCAGCCGTGATAAACCTGGACCTGCAATCCCTTCAGAGAGGAGAACAGTGAGCAGACAAACGACGTGCGAACCAGTCGTGCCGCACGTAGGCGCCCCACCCCCACCACACCAACCCACTCGTCTCCGTGCATCTCGCCATACAAAAATCTGAAAGCTCTGATACAAAGTCTCATAAGTAGAATGCGCCAGCAGTATTATAGGGCATCAAGGCAGTCTCCAAAGACCGGAGCTGACGCACTCGGCTGCTTCGAGTAAACAACAGCTAATGCATGCCTGGACTATATATATTCTGTGCCGATCAGATGCTTTGGGGATAATTGCCCAACAAATCGGATAGGTTTGGATATCATTAATTCTTAGCGCGGTTTTGTGCCGTGGTTGAGTTGGGTGCTCCGATATAATTGCTGTACAACTATGTGTTGTTGTGATACGAACGGTTTGTGCTGACACCCAGCACGCGCAACCACCCACCGGTTTCAGCTTCTCAAAAATCAGGTGGCTGGCACTGCAATAGCACTCGAGTGATGTTGAAATGAGCAGCAGGTGTCGACTGGACAGCGCAGAACTAAATATGAGAGACCACCATGTTACTGCCTATCAGTTCTCTTCTACAATCTAGTAGTTACTGACTAATGCAGTCCAATTTGAACTATAAGCATGATGATGTGTGGTAGCACTTAGCAGGACAACAGAACTACTATTATTAGTTTACTAGTTCAAGTGAAATGCTAACCATATTAGAGGCAGCGAATTACCTCATAGAACCATCAAAACAAACCTCTGAATCTGTACTGTTACCTTCTCATTACAACTATCACCTCTGCTTCAAGTTCCAGCCTGCGATATAAAACAAAAACTTAGGCCTATCAAAAAGATAAAGTAATCAGGTACTTAATCATTAAGACAGCATTAACTCGACCTTGTCATATAACCCAGGTCATGATCTAGGGCACTCTATTGATTTTGTTTACTCAACTGTCACCAACAGCAGGGTACAGCTCATTGTATCCTAAAATAAACAGATACTGAAGTGCTACGGGATACCATAATGAAGTCGGCATGGTAATAGATGGATAAGTACTAGGTTATCAGTCAGCACTACATCCTGGGTCACCTCAAATGATCGCTTGTCGTCTAGCAAGCCAGTCTTACAATAGTCGACATTCAGATAATAATATGGTGTAACCAAAGCAATAAAATGCAGTTATCAAGCTGCTCTGTAAAGCTCCTAATGTTTTTACTGACAGAAATACTTATTTTGCATTACATCACCATGTTTTCTGCTCAATGATGCATTGATATCTGCACAGTGTCCCAGACTCCAAGCCTATGGATTTCTCAAAAGGCACCCCGTTATACCTTGAGTTATTGGTACCTGAAGAAAATTCGCGAAGTATGAGTCTACACATCAAGTTACCTTGCCCAGCAACTCTTGTTTAACACATTCAGTTAACTGGAATGAAAACGGTATGTTGTATTATCTGCCATACCATAGTTCACAGAACATGGCATCTATGAATTAGAAAATTATACGAGTGCAAGCCAGTTTCCTATAGGCCAAGGCTATTCCCACTAAGTTACCACATGGCCTGGTTGGCCCAGCTTCAGCTTTAGACTTACTAGTAAATATGTAATAAGCTTAAGTAGTTGATTTACGTCCAAATAGCTAACTAGACTAGAAGCCCACTACAAAAGCAACAGGTGGGCCTCAGCTCAAGTATGCAGGGGTTCATGATCCATTTGCTTATACAGCTTCAGGTTTATTAATAAGACAGCATATTGTATCTACAGGCATGCACCCAGCATAACACCTTATATACATGTCATGTGGGGCTTACAGTATAATCTTCATTCAAATACTTCATTCAAATATAATCTTCACTGCAATCCTTCCACAAATCGCCCTGCCTGCGACGCACATTTTGTCAAGAGTTCCTATGAACCATCATATTCAAAGAAAGTTCATCATGCAACCGATTGCTGAAAATTTAAATGACCCATTGGTTTCAACAAAGTTAACTGAGTTCAGATCTAGCATCCGATGAAATTGTGGGGGATCAGCCTGGGCACAATTAACCGATAACCGAAAATCGAACCGAAATACCTAAAACCGAAAATTTTGATCACTGTTTTGGTTCCCAGTTTGAACTAACCAAAATAATATCGGTTAATTCGGTTCTGGGCCTCGGATACCCAAAATACCCAAAATATAGGCGTAATACAGAAAAACCAGCCCAATCCAATAACCCCTCTCCCAGTAACTCTAAGTATATAATAACCTTATCCTTACCCCTCCGCATCCCTCCCTATCGGCTCTACCCCTCCCTCTCCTCTCCTGGCCGCCACACCCCTCACCCCACACTCGCACCTCGCACGCCCGCCCGCCGCACACGGACGCGGAGGCGCCCCACCCCGGCCGACGGCCGCCCTCCAGGCTCCAGGCCGCCACGCGACACCGGCTAGGTGCGGTGCGGAGCGCCGGGGCCGCGCGGCGTAGGAGGCAGGGGAGCGCCGGTCCCACGCGGCGCAGGACGTCGGCCGTCGACGGGCAGAGGGAACGGGCGTGGGGGGGGGGGGGGGGGGGGCGGGGGGGAGGGGGGGGGCGGGGGGGAGGGGGCGCTCGCGGGGGCCGGCGGTGGAGGGCGTGCACGGTGGCCACCGGCGGAGGGCGCGCGCGGGGGCCGCCGATGGAGGGCGCGCAACGAACGGCGACCGACGGGCGACGGTCTGCAAGATTTGAGGCCTAATACTCTTTAGATTTGTAGTTGTTAATGGATTTTTGGTGCAGCTTGTTTGAATTTGTTGTAGAGATGATTGGACGATGAATTTGTGGATGTTTTTGGAGTTCGTATTATAGCTCGGTTAGTTTCGGTTATAACCGAAACCGAACCGAAGGAACCGAACCCGAAATGGCTCGGTTCCCTGTTTTCGTAGGAACCGATCTATTCCAATTCTTTGGTAACCGAATTTATTACAAGAACCGAAGAACCGATCGGTTCAGTTCGGTTAAACCAAACGCCCAGGCTGAGTGGGGGAAAATCGTATATGTGTTATCAGAGTTTACAGCCTTAACCTCTTTAAGTCTTTAATATTTCACATATCTATGTTTGCATATACATGGCTAGAAACCATCGCCTATACCATTACCGAGCATATCTATTTTGGGTTGGCCAACCAGAAGAGTTCTAAGCAGGGCTTTGCATGCTCAAACTATAAATCAATTCCTATTCCATTACTGTGCATCACTATTTTTAGTTGGCCAACCTATGCAGTAGGAGTCTAGTGTTCTAAGCTGGCTATGGTCTAATTCAGGCGGTGATGTGTCATGTTATGGGTGTGGTTTATTGGGGAGGAGGAGGTGGCAGGTGATTTCAACTATTTGGTAAGTTAAATTTCCTTCACAACTGCAGATAAACAAATCAGACCCAGTTACATACCCACATGAGGTTCACAATGTAAGTTAGCACGAAGAAACTAAAATTAGCTAGCAAGATGCTATTTGCTATCTCAATTCTCAACTGAAGTTTCCAGATGAACAGGTAGATATAAGGAGCCATGATAAACAACAATGAAAGATGAGGGATATTCATTGCAGCTGAGCAGAAGGGCAACAAACTTTCACCACAAATACATTTCTGAAGATTCAAGTACTGACCATCAGCTCCACTAAACTAAACCGCATATTAGTGTCTGGAAACATGTTGGAGATTATAACTGAATAACCAATACACGACACGATGTGGCTATAATAGGTGATCCGCACTAACAGCCTAGCACTATAAGAGTAACCGGAAACAAAAAAAAAAAAAGCATAGTGGCAGGAGACCGCATATCAATCTTAAGAAAGCAGGTGACTGCTAGTATGTGGCTGGTAAGAAAATCAGCAGATATCACTTTAAGTTGTGCACATACTGCATACTCCAAACATCTTTTCCTGAAATGCAATTATGAATCACCATCTAGTGAGTTCATCTGTCTGTTGAGCTCTTCATCAGCCTTCTTCAGAAAAACATCCCAGCCACTCCCCTCCCCCCAATCCAGCATATCATACGGCACTGCTGTCATCAATCCTGGCCTCACTGCACCCTGCTGCATGACCACTCTAAACTCCAGCTCATGCTCTCTTCCTTCCTCTTCAAGCTCCTCCCAAGTAAACAGCAGCGGCAAGGTATAACCACCCCACGGGTTGAAATCTATCAGCTTGACTCGCCCATGAGTTGTTACATACACATCAAATGTATAATTGTTTGAACCAAACTGTGGCTCAATCACTTCCTCAAAGAAAACCTCAATCTTCGGTTGCACCTCAGAAATCCATCCAGGCAGTGATGGGTAGTAAGCTGATGCATCTCGCTGGGACACGGCAACCAGCTTCCGCTCCCGTACGAAGCATCTGAACTCTGACTCAGGGCGGAGTCCTGGGTACCACTTGCGGAGGGCGAGATGGTATTGGAACCCATCGTCCACCCAAGCATCCCCATTACTTTCTTCTTCCTGCGCATCTTCTGCATCACAATCCACAGCATTTGTCTTGCGTCCCTCCTCACCTATCTCCCTTGAATCACTCGGCGCTTCACCGGTGCCGCTGCTGCCATCAGTCACATTGGCTGCATTTGATCGAGCACCTTCCTCTGCACCAGCACTAACCTTCCGGGCACTCCGTCGAGCACCCTCCGGGCGCACAAAATCCTCGCACGATTGGCGCGCGGAGGCGAGGTCGTGGGCCACACAGTCGGAGGCGCGGAGCAGCATGGCAACCTCGGCGAAGCACGTGCACCGGGTCGTGCCATCCGCGGACATGAAGGTGGCGTCCTTGGGCGCGCTCCAGTTGAGCTTGGGGAGCGCAGCGCCGCCGAGCTCCGCGATGGCGGCGTCGACGGCCGCCTCCAGCTCCGGGAACTCCGGCCGGTGCGGGTGGTCGGCGTCGGGGTCGTGGACGTCGTCAGTGCTGGAGCCGAAGAAGAGCTCGGAGCTGAGGAGGGAGTCCGGGTCCGGGTGGTGCGCGTGGACGGGCGCGAAGGGCTGGCGGCCGGAAGTTATCGCGGGGAGGAGGAACGGAGGCGGATCCCCATCGGCGTCGGGGTCGGGGTAGGCCGCTTGGCCGGCGAGGTAGCGGAGGAAGGCGGC
The DNA here is from genome assembly GCA_032594955.1 of Panicum miliaceum. Lineage (NCBI taxonomy): Eukaryota > Viridiplantae > Streptophyta > Magnoliopsida > Poales > Poaceae > Panicum > Panicum miliaceum. The sequence continues at coordinate 7,123,116 of CM064060.1, read as the reverse complement.
GGGGAGCGGGATGGTGTCGGTGGGGATGGAGTGGCGGCGGAAGGCCGGGTACCACTCGTGGATCTGGCAGCGGAGCAGCTCCTCGAGAAGCATCTCCTCCGCCGCTTCTCTGGGATTCGCGCGGCTTCCCCGGGGCCGTGGGTGTGCCTTTCCGATTCTCCGCTCTCGTCGGCGGCGGCTTCGACTTCCCCTGGGTTAAACCCTCGCCGCCGTCCGCCGTGGTCGACTCTTTTTTCTCTCTAGTTGGGCCGGGCTAGCGATACGGCGTGTGCGTGCGACCAGCGGCCCAGTAAGGCCCAATAGTCTGCTTTTCAAAAAAATGGCCCAATAGTCGGGCGCGTCATCAGCTAGAAGCAACAAGTGGTCATTTTTTGCTTCTAGCTGATGACGCGTACGGGTTCTCTATGCATCGGGCGACCACCACCAAGCGCCAGCCAGCCGGTGAGAAATTGAGAATCACCCACCACCATCACACAACAAGCCGGTGAGAAGATTCATGCAGTGTGGACACAGGGCGCACACAACCCAGCTAGGTCCAGATCATCACGGCACACGTGTCGCCGCCGGCCCAGCTCCCCAAGCCGGTACGTGGCGGGCGCGGCCGGCCCCGGCGCTGCGTCGTGCCAATAATCCAAGTCCCATGACACGAAGACGAAGCCCACCGTTTTGTGCCGTCCTGCGCGGCCTGCTGCGTGCTGTATGTACATGCTGATCCTGCACCCGTAGCCGTGTGCACGCGTCACGCGACGGATCATCGGAGCAAGTAGTAGTAGTTAACGCTGCGACGGCAGCAGGTCCTCCTCCCGTCGTCGAAGCGCGCGCTCACTGCTCACACCCACTGAGGCAGCGAGGAGGAGGGGGCCGGGCGGGCGGAGATAGAGAGAGATGGCCCGGTTCGTGGATCCGCTGGTGGTGGGGCGGGTGATCGGCGAGGTGGTGGACCTGTTCGTGCCCTCCGTCAACATGACCGTCGCGTACGGGCCCAAGGACATCAGCAACGGCTGCCTCCTCAAGCCCTCCGCCACCGCCGCGCCGCCGCTCGTCCGCATCTCCGGCCGCCGGAACGACCTTTACACGCTGGTAGGTTAAGTACTTAAGTTACCCATGCATGCGCATGCCAGCATATATGCATATATATATATATATATATATATATATATATAACTTCACCGCTGCTAGCATGATGATGCACATTTATGTTACACTACAAGATCATGACGGACCCGGATGCGCCGAGCCCCAGCGACCCCACCATGAGGGAGTATCTCCACTGGTACGTCCGGCAGGCTGATCGCTCGGTATCCTTTTCAATTAGTATTCCACGTACTACTTTGCTTTTGTTCTTGCCACCCGTGTATGCATGTATCCTCAGCTCCTTGAGAGTAATTTGCGGCATGTGCAGGATAGTGGCTAACATACCAGGGGGAACAGATGCATCAAAAGGTGAGTTTGTAGTTATTCTTCAGTTATATCTTATTATATGTCTCTAGTTTGAATAGTATGTATACATGCATATATACTTGTTTAAAATTGTGGATTTGTGCTTCTTTCCTATGAACATATATGAACGGCGGGTAGCGTCACTTTCCTAGAGCTTATATTCTTTCAATGCTATGCTTAACCCGTGCGAACGCGCAGGTTGACCACTAGTTACATTGGTTAATTAGTTATAGGAGTATTACCTAGCATGGATTATTTCATATGACTCGGCCGCTTTCTTTTACTACACTCTACATAGTTTTGGTTAAATATATTGTCCCAAATTCAGCCAATATGCTTGCTTGCAGTTGCATGCATTGCTAATGGTTCTAAAAAAATTATCCACTTCATTCCGAATTATGTTCTCCTTTTGCTCTGAAAGACTATTTATAAATTTCATTTATGATTATCACCCACAAGTCCATATGAGTTAAGTTATTTTTTTCCTAACGAAAATGATTTAAGTTATGTTAGGTGTACTTAAACTCAATGTACATATGACAAGGATACTATAAAAGAATGTTAAATTTGGATTTATTTTCTGTAGTTATTTCACGAGTGACCAACAAATTTATTAGCCTTTGTCATTTTTTCTCGAGCAGCCAACAGATTTAATTTGTAAGTATATTTCGCAATAATATTAACAAATTGCCAATAGCATCCTAACAAATGTATTATGCATGTTTTGTATTGTTCATGTTATTGTAGATAAATATTAAATAATAATATTGTTGGCCGTCTCAAAAGAGAAACTGCTGGGAAAAGTTTGCTAAGTATTATTATTATTTGTAGTGACATGACCATAACAAGTCTGGGAAATGGGAATGAAGAAACATTTTGAACCATGCATGCATCATTTGCCACACCAGATTATAGTACTTTCCTATACCTATCACACCTATGCAATGCTAGTTCGATCAAAAAAGCCGGCCTATATCATGTATGTGTGTGATCCCCGCGTGATACTTTCCATATCTAGAAACGGGAAAACTAAAAACCAACAGATAGGCGCCTTGTTACTCAGATCCCATCGAGATTTGGGAAGGAATTTCGTGGAGTAGTGCATTTTCCTTTCTTGCACGCACTGGGGTCATGTCAGGGTATGTGCCCCGCGCCGCCAACCTGCACGGCACAAACTCTCACGCAAGCCGCCATTCGCGCCGCGCGCGAGTTGGCAGCGCACTGTGAGGCTGCCGCCGCGCCACACGTGGCGCCGCGCGCGCCCCAGCGCCCGCCAAGCGTTGGCCGGCGAGGCAGGGCACGTGTGACGACGGCGGCGTGAGCGCTCTCCATGATGCTCGCAGTCGCAGCCATGCCGGCAGGCGATTTAATCAGTTGCCGACGACCGTGACGTGCGCTGCAGGTGAGGAGGTGGTGGAGTACATGGGCCCGCGGCCGCCGGTGGGGATCCACCGCTACGTGCTGGTGCTGTTCGAGCAGAAGACGCGCGTGCGCGCGGAGGCGCCGGCGGAGCGCGCCAACTTCAACACGCGCGCCTTCGCGGCGGCGCACGAGCTCGGCCTCCCCACCGCCGTCGTCTACTTCAACGGCCAGAAGGAGCCCGCCAACCGCCGCCGCTAGCTAGCTATATGGAGCTCCCAGCTGCGTGAGTGCGCGCACCGGCCGTCGCGCCGGCGGTTATATTATAATTACCGCCGGTGAATAAGAGCTTTTTTATTACTGTCCCACCGTTAAGTACCTTATTAATTACCGTATACTCTCGTATATTCTCTGCTGTGTGTTCGTATACGTATGGCTATCTGTGTACTTGTGCGCTTGCATGTATATGTAGCATGCGTCCTGCAAGTTGAATGGATTGTGGCTTTTGGACTTGATCGATTATTTGGTCACTGGCTCGCCGCTGGGTATTTCAGTATTTCTACCATGTATATACAGCAGATGGCGCTTCGATTACAAGTGTCTACCATGCGTATTTCAGTCGCTAGTTTTACATTTACGCCATACACGGGAATGCCAGTCAAGTGCCGGTTCAAAAAATTATTTGTAATGTTAGTTACACGTAAATAAACAACGGTTACACCGAACTCTTATTGTATTTGACTCATATTTCTTCCTTACTCATTTCCACATGTGAACTTTTTATATAATAGAAAAATGGAAAGATATTTGGGTGCATGGAGGAAAAATACACTGTATGTATACTCCATCTATTCTAAATTATAGATCGTTCTGGTAAATCTAAATACATAGTTTTTGCTATGCGCCTAGATATACACTACGTCTAAATGCATGATAAAAACTATGTATCTAGATTTGCTGAAATCATCTACAATTTGAAACATAACGAGTAGATAGCGGCAGAAGTATATATTGATTGGGCATTTATTGTTTTCGTTTTTTTCTTTTATAAGGGAATGGCAAAAAAAAATTAGAAGTTGGGCCAATCAGTCTTAAAGCCCAGGTTCGGTGGGCCGAGCCCAACAGGCCAACTCGATGCAAATTGATCGACTTTTTGTAGTTTTCTGCAGAAAAACGAGCAAGGTCTTATTTTTTCAAAAAAAACGAGCAAGGTCTTTTTTTTCGTTTTTTGGAGAAGAGAATATTCGGCCAATCAGTCTTAAAGCCCAGGCTCGGTGGGTCGAGCCCAACAGGCCAACTCGATGCAAATTGATCGACTTTTTGTCGTTTTCTGCAGAAAAACGAGCAAGGTCTTATTTCAAAAAAAACGAGCAAGGTCCTCTGAAGATGACAATTAACCGCGTTGTGTTAGGATATTTACCATCAAGCCCAATTTCCAGAGGTGCTAACTTGTACTCACTTCGTTCCAAATTATTAGTCGTTTTGACTTTTCTAAATACATCGATTTTGCTATGCACCTAGACATGATATATATATATATATATATATATATATACATAGTAAAAATTATGCATATAGAAAAGTTAAAACGGACCAATAATTTGGGATGAAGAGACTAGCCATAATTTTAGGCAACATGGGCGCATCACATCTTGGTAAATTACACAAACAGAATCACCATCACCATCTGCTGAGGAGACATCTCGAGATTTACCGGCCAAATCTCTCCGGTCATCCGGTTTCCGGTCGTTCGTAGGAGGGTGCGTGCATATACTTGTCCGAATACTAGACTGATCTCTCATCTTTGGCATCAATTTGATTCGATCTGCATCTGCTTCAAAAGGCGAGACGCTTCATCAGCTCGATACCGTACGGATGGCCACTTCGACTCGACGAGGCTATCCGAAATACGTGAGGTGTACGCACGGACGAGTTGACGCGGCAACACCTCAACACACCTGGCAGATCAAACTCTCCACTGCACGTGCACGTGCACGTACGTACGCGCGCGCCGTTGTTAAGCTAAGCCTCGTCGGCGGCGTCCTTGTCGACGGGCGCCGGCGGCGGGGGCTGCAGCGGGCAGCCGTCGGAACCGAAGCCGATGTGGCCGGAGGACTCGAGCGGGCGGCACTTGCCGCCCATGATGATGGTCTTCTTCCACAGCGCCTCTTCCTCCTCCGCGGCCGCGCCGCCGCCGCCGTCGTCGCCGCTGCTGCTCCACCCGCCCGACGCCGGCGGCGAGCGCCGGGTCCACGAGACCATCTTGGCCACCGCGGCCGCCTTGACGCCGATGCCGCTGAGGCTGGCGAGCAGCTGCGGCTTGCTCCTGCCGCTGCCGGCGCCGCTGTCCTGCTGCTCCTGCGGGGCCGGCGCCAGGGGCGACCGCCGCTGCTTCCGCGGCCTGGCGTGCTTGCCGCTGGTGCAGAGGGACACGACGACCGCGGCAACGACGGCGGCGGCGAGGAGGAGGACGGAGGCCGCCGGCGCTCCGGCGTGGACGAAGGCGGCTGCGCGATCGGCCTTGGGATGGAACAGAGGCCTCGCCATGGCGGCCGGTCGCTCGAGCGCGCGCGCACACTAGCTCCGTTCTTTGCACAGCTGAACTGTGCGGTTTGGCCTGTGCGAGCGTGCAGTATTTGTTGGCGGCTTAGCTTACAAGCATCCGAGATGAGGGTGACTGGGTGGGAGCATGGCAACGACACTGCGCTATCAGGCCATCAGTGCAGTGGCCTGTGGTGCGCTGCCTCGCCGTGAGAGACACTTCACGTCGACCGGCCGCGGCGGCGACGACGACGGCAGGTCAGGTCGTCGCCGGAGACCCGGTCCAGCCAATAGCAGGCGCGGCCGGGTCAACAGGTCGGTCTGCGCCGCACGGGCACGGCGCCACGGCGCACCCCAATCCCACCGCCTGGTGCGGCCCAGTCACATCAAGGCAAGAGGGCTAGTAGCCACGTCGCTTGTACTGACCCGACGAGATGCGTTCGGCATGGCAGATTGGCAGTATGTTCTCTCTGTAGATGGTAAAGACTGTAGCTGCTACTGGAGGTAGGAGGGTCGTTTAAACACATAATAATTGATAGATTGGTCTGTTTGGAGAAATAGTCAAGGGTTATTTTGAAAGTTAAAATTTATTCTAATAAAATAGCCCCCTAAGGTGTTTGGATCCAAGAGCTATTTAGCTCCTAACGTATTTTTTTAATTATTTGGTTAGTACTCTAGAAAAAGAGAGAAAGAGAGAATCAGTGAGCCCCACCCGAAATAGCTTCAAATAGCACGCCTTGGAAGGGATATTTTTTTATGGTGGGCTATTTGCAAATAGTTTAGAAATAGCCTTCATGTTTAGCTCCTCTATGGCTATTTGGGCTATTTAGGTGGGGTCTAAAAAATAGCCTAGGGATCCAAAGCTTGATGAAGCATACATGCTTGTCTTCTTTTTTTTTTGGGGGGAGGGGTTGGGGGGGTGGGGGGGGGGGGGGGGGTTTCATCACGTAAGCACCAAACTGCTTCTACGCCAAGAAGCAAAAGTGCGTTATGTGGTAGCCTCTATTGCGTATGGATATGTGGGTGGGACAAGACAGAGCATAGTGGTGCGAGTTGCATATAAAACTTAAGAATGATCAAGAAAGAAAAGATAAAAAGAAAAGAAAGGTGCTTATACCAGTCCAAAATTAACAGATTGGGCTAGGCTGCGGATTCGCAGGAGTCTGACGCGGTCCTCTTCGTATTCCATTTGGGCCAAACAGATTTGTATTTTTTTTGAGTGGGGGCCAAACAGATTTGTAGCTATGCGGACTAATGGCTCTCTATCAGGTGGGCTCTTGGAGACAAATTTTAAACGGGCTCTACAGTATCGTCACCGCGGCCACTCCAGGCTAATTTACTGACAGAGACGTTAGTTTTCGTGGACTAGGACGCAATACCCGTGTCGGGAATTCGGGATCTATGGGGGGCGGCATTCCTTCCTTTCTCGCTTTTCTTTTTTTTAAAAAAAGGAGAGAACTTATACGCTAAAAGCACGTTTACGATCAAGGTGTAAAGCCGCCGACACGCAGACCGGAACACCTTGTAAAACCAGAAAAAAAACTCTCTCTTTCAAATCTGCCCTAATTTATGAGCTACTTTATTTGCGCTTCGATTGCACTTTGAGACTTTGAAGCGCTGAAACATTCTCAACATCTTTTTCTGCTTCTTCTACGATGATGCAACTGGCCGATCGATTTGGAGTATTATCATTGAGTGTTTGTACCATTGCCAAGCAATCTAATTCTAGCCAAATACAACCTTTGTAAACTGAGTGAGTTTTACGGATGCCCACCAGACCTGCTAGACATTCAGCTTCTTCAGCTGAGCAGCAGAGAGGATCGCTGGACCAACCTAAAAAGATAACTTTACCAAGGTAAATTTCTAGCAACAAAGCCTAGACCAGAATGTCGTGTGTTAGGGTTAAAACCAGCATCAACATTAAGTTTTATCCATCTTTTCTCACTTTTCTTAAAGCCTTCATGCCTCAACTATATAATGCTCTGACTTGTGGGTAAAAACTTGCGCCTTTTTCCTCTTTATTTTCAGAGCAATTTTCGCAGCAAAAAAACTAGGACGCAAATCCTCGCACCATGGCCCATCTTTTCTTTGACGTGACGTCACAACCGACACCCACCGCACTAGCAACAGGCATCTACAAAAAACGAAAAGGGGAGCTCTCCAGAGACGCATATCCTCGACCTCGAGTGGGGAAAGTCTGGTTCAGAAATCTGCACGGGATTCCATTCCACCAGCAAAAGGAAGACTATAATTAAGCTGCACTGCACCAAAGATACGGATGGTGATTCAATGAAGAAACCGCTGCGGCAGACAGCAACGGGTGAAAGACGCTCGAGGCTTCAAACTCTTCCGACTGATCACGACGTGATCCGTGATTTGTGGTTTGTATTCCTAGGGCTTATGCCCCGATCATGTAACTGTGCATTTCATTTCTGACCTAGCGGACTGCTAGCCGGCATCATTGGAAAATTATTCGGGTGGGAACTCTCGTCCTCTCGGGACCTTTTAAAGGTAAAAACTGAAGAATTGGCCGTTAGAGTCTCTCTTTTATTCATGTTCTTGCTTGGCATGGTTAGACCTACATGTTTCATGTTCATGCAGTGGCAAAATCACCAATTCATAAAGCTACCAGCATATGCATTGTACTACCATTTTCTGGAAGAAAAGCAGCATGCATGGCCGAAAAAGAAAACGAAAAGAAAAAAATCGCTTGCCTGCAGGCAAAGATAAGGGACACCCACGCATCATACATGCCCTTGTCTATCCTGGATTGGAAGGATATGGTAGGGTAGGGTAGGGATCACCCAATATGCTTGCAGCCTGCTTGCTGCTACTTTCCAGTGGAAGAGGGGAAGACCGGAAGAGGTTGTCTCTTGGATCACCCACTTGGCTTTCCCAACCCAGCCCTGATGCATTATTCGATCAAGTACCCTCTTGGATTTGGAGTGCTTGTCTCTCCCAGCCAGCCTCAAGTGCCCACAGGCCAGTCCGCATTGTGACTGAAGCATGCACACCACACCATCCATCAGTTCAGTGCTGCTGCCGGTGGCCAGTCCCCATCCCTAGGCCTGCTTTCCCTCGTGCCCTCTTTGCAGATGCTCCAAAGCCCCTGCAATTTGCCTTGCACATCGGTGTGCCTGACATCACAACCAACCAATCTCTCCCCGCCGTTAACTGCAGGCTCCTGCTCAGCTGCAGTAACCCGATTTCCTGATCCGTCACTTTTCAGAGCCTTTGCTTCAGTATCCTGGATGCATGATTGGAATTTGGAAAAAAAAAAAAAGGGGGTCTCCACTTTGAGGCGACTGGAGCTGCAGATGAGGAGTCAAGCAAAAGGCAGCGCCTCTCTGATTGCCATGTCACCGGCTGGCGTCCTCTTTCCATGATTCAACTTCAGAGCTGTTGAACAATGCTGACCAGTCACTCCCGTGCTTGCGAAGTGATCTAGGAGAAGAGGTCCCATGAAACGCACCAGCTTTATACTTCTATTAATTGAAGGTGGGAGGATGATAGCTCCTCTTGTTTGCAGATCATTAAGTGAGGCTACACTACACTTCCCTCTCTGAAAAAAAGACAAGCCAGGTTGACGTTTGGTAGACTGTCCCGTTGAGATCTGATCACGCCTCAAAAGAAATTGTGGTTTGATCAGTTTGGGTTTAACACCTCGATCGGCCATTTGCACGCTGATGCCAGATCAAATTTTCCTCGCCGGCAATGTGAATTATAGCCCAGTTTAGTACTGCAGTCCATGGATGTCAATTGTGATCGTCGCTGTCAGTTACCATCGTCCAAGGTCTGACCTCTCACCTGTAGGAAGATTGGCACCGTTGCAGCGAGACGCGGCACCGACACTCGGTTACATCAGAACCTGCAAAAGTAATCAGAGATGAAACTGGGCAATCACCATCAGCGGATCAGGTTTACTGTCGTAATTACGCGATACTTTGACAGAGAAATCATGAACAGCAGCTCTGTACTGTAGCAGCCAGGCGTCGGAGGTTTGGGTGCCGCGTCAGCGCCACTCAAGGCCCTCCGATCGGCATCGGACGGCCAACAGCACCTCCAGGCCGGCATCCCAATCTCCCAACTAGCCAATTGGCACGCCGGATTAAAGACGACTTCTTCGTCTACACTACACACTCGAACAACTCACTGACCAAAGAGCTCAGGCGAGCGAATCGACGATGCCGCCGTCCCTGCGGCCAGCAGTCCTGCTGGTCGCGGCCGTGTGGCTTGGGTCGGCCGCCTGCGCCGCGGACGACGGTGGCATCACGGCGCTCTTGCCGCCGGGGACCGCGTCGCCGTTCCCCTTCTGCCCGGTGCGGCCGGCCGGGGCCTCCACGGGGCCGTTCCCCTGGATGACGCCGCCGCCGCCCCCATCGGCGGCGATGTTTCCCCAGGATCCAGGGTTCCTCCCGTCGGGGGTGCGCCCTGTCGGCAGCGGCGCGGTGGCATGGCTGCCGCTGCTCGCCGCGCTCTCTGCTTTCTTGGTGCTTTTGCGGTGACCGCTGCCCTGGGTGCACACCAGTAGTTGTTCAGTTCAGATTCATGCCACGCTGCCTGAATTTCTGAACGATTCTAGGCCCTCGTTTCATGTATACATGAATACATGTAGCTCTGGACAATCTAGCAGAGACCAGAGAGGCCTTTTTCTCTTGTTTTTCCTTTTTCTTGCGCCCCTGCAGTAGTTCTGTAGCTTCATTCGTGTAATTCTGTTTCAGCAGATACAGCTGGAATCAAATAAAATTCCTTCTTGTTGTAGGCTCTGAACTTTTAGTAGGATCCCTGCGTACTGTCACTTGCCATCTTGTATGAAGCTGTTGTTTCCCAGTGGGGGAAGCTGGAAGCAATAAAGAATCAATGGAGCACCCTCCTAGCCTACAGATTATCCTCACGTAGACAGATAAAATTCCTACTTCCAGTTGCGAGCTTCATGAAATGAAATTAGGATGAACAACACTTGAATGAAAAATGCAAGCACTTCATCATTTATCTAAAAAACATAGATGAAAAATATCTGCGATTTTGTTGCCAGCAGCTCTTCTCTCCCCTTTCAGATAAACAGTTTTTTTGATGTAAAGTAAACTCCGGCAGGCAGGATGCAGGCCTGAACTTTGTCTCGAGTTGCGTACAGGATTTGTGAGGAGGGAGTAATAAGAGAGAGAGTGTGCTATTCTATTGTAAGCTACTATGAGTGAATAACTAGTGTTCATCTTTCGATATCTCTGAGACAGGCACTCAAAATAAAAATCATGAGGAAAGCTACAATGCTTATTCATTAGAGTAATCTATTCTTTTTTTTGAAGAAAATAGAGTAATCTATTCATTACTATCTGTCTACTCCAACGAAAGTGGGTTAGTACAGTGACTGGTGTGATGTCGTATGGCTAGGCAGTAGGCAGTGACCTGTCCATTTCCGGTGTGTGTCTCACCTCCCCAGTCAGTACAAAACAGTAATGGCCACTAACCCAGCATCGGTTGATGACTAATAGCCAGTCCTTTCCCTGAGAAGATACAAGCTAGAAAATAAAACCGGTTCCTCAGACGTAACTCCCCCCTGACGTGGAGTAGTGACCTCAGAGCAGACTCGTCCCCCGGAAATTTGACCACATTAGCCAAAAATCAAGAGATCATTTGAAATGGAGCATCTCTCTGATGAAACACGTGCATTGCATGTCCTGGGGAAAAAAAAGTTTGATGGATCGGTGAATTGCTGGATCAGCTGCCAATTGTCAGTCTGGGCGGCTGCCACGCGCGGACACCGGAATTACTAAGGCGCAACGGCTCTCACAATTCCATCGCCATCACAAGGTCAAATAAAACGATAAAGCGCAAAAGACTAAAAGAGTAGGCTCCAACGTTCTGAAAAGGAAAGAAAAAAAGAATTTGAACCGCCAAACATCTCTAGCTTAATTTTTGATCTACACACAACAGCCACAAAGGGAGCGGGGCATCTAGCAATCCAAAACGCTTCCGCTCACGAACTGGTGACCCGCGGGGGGTCCATCTGAATGAAACGGGTTCAAATCAAACAAATCGGCAGAGGGAGAAAATATTCCAAACACTTTCAGAGGTCGACTCGAGAGAGAGCCGGAGAAAGATGGCACACAGAGCAGCACAGCGGCACTGGAGACGTTTAAATCACGTCACCTCTCCGCGCGTAATAATTGCAGGCTTGCAGACGCATAGATACACTTAGGAAGGATTAGATTATGCCGTAGTAGTAGCTTGCTGTCACAGGGACAAGTATGCTGCTTTGGTAGTAGAAAAACAGCATCAGCGCATGACACCGAGAAAAGAGAGGAGAGGCGAGGACGACGACGACGACGACCTCCACTCCGAAAGCTAAAGCGGAGGCCGACCACTATAACCACCACCCGACCCGAATCATACTCATCGAGAAGAAAAGAGGGCGCCGAACCGAGCTAGTAGAAGGGAAGAGGCGCCGCGGCATATCCTCCACTACTCCTCCGTCCACTGAGCAAGGCCGACACACCCCCACCCCACCCCCCACCCCCCCCACCCCCCTCTGCAACACACACAGACCCAGCGCGCGCAGGGAAAAGCTTGTTCGACTCGCGCCTTCTGCGTGTGTGGAGGGAGAGCCGGAGAGGGAGCGATCGCGATCGGGCGGCATGGCACGGACGTGTGAGGTGGTGCTGGTGCTGCTGCTCGTCGCCGGCGCGGCGGCGGCCGACGGCGACGAGAAGTGCGGGAACCCGTGCGGCAACCCCTGCGGCGTGCCGTGCATCTACGCCAGCCCGCCGCCGCCGGACCTGCCGCCACCGGTGTACTACCCGCCGCCGCCGCCGCCCGTGTACCCGCCCCCGCCGGCGCCGGAGTACTACCCGCCGCCGACGCCGGAGAAGCCCGGCTGCCCGCCACCGCCGGAGGGGGGAGGCGGGTACGAGCCGACGCCCGACACGCCCGGCGGCGGCGGGTACAACCCGGCGCCGTCCACCCCCGGCGGCGGGTACAACCCGACGCCGTCCGGGTGGTACGCGCCGCCCAACATGCCGTCCTACAACACCCCGCCGGGGACGCTCTACCCGCAGGACCCAGGGTTCCGGCCCAACGGCGCGCCCGGCCGCGCCGCCGCGTGGCGCGCGGCGGCGGCCGTCGTGGCCGCGGCGGCGGTGGGCGGAGCCCTGGCCTTGTGATCGCCGGCCGACCGATGGGGCCGTGGTGACCAACCGCATGACGTTCTTAATTCCGCTTCACCGTGTTAATTAATAATAAGATTAGAGAAGGGTATAAATTCGGTAAGAATTTTTTTCCTCGGTAATTCTTGTTGTTCATGATGTTGTTGCTGTTGGTAATCGTTCTTTGTCATGTACCTACGTCGAATCCATCATCTGTTCATGATCATAGAAAACATGTTCATCAGGCTATGTAATACATACATATATACGAATCTCTGATCAAACTCGAATAGCATGTTCCATGTCTCGGTGACCTTTGGTACCATATTCTCGTGGTGGTGCAATCTGACCTCTAAAATTGTCTCTTTTTGTTTCTTAATTCTTTATCTTTGCGATTGTCTTTTCTTATTTCTAGATGCAACCTCATGCAGCATTTTTTCCGCTCGAAAAGATAGCCTTTCACAACCTTTCCCTCGAATGAAAAGGTGACTTGTGCAAATCCTATTCTTTTCTGCTAGCAATATTTTCTCCAGTGATGAAAAAACTTTGCGAGCTCTACGTATTTTGCGCAAAAGAAAAAAAGACTAAGGTATTTCTCAATTTGATACGACATTTTCTAGAACTTCTGCAAAGATAAGCGCTAGGAATAAGCTTATCCGAAACCAGTCGGCAGGATAGAAAAGAGGGAAAATGCTGGCCGTTGGATTGTATAAGCGCCCAGCATTCTTTTCTTTTCATTTTTCTGACCAATGGCCATAGTTTAAGAAGGCACCCTTGACTACAAGTAATTGGTCAGTTTGTGCCTATTATCCGCAAAAATTATCTTTTATTTAGAAAACTTTAACATATAATTTTATTTTTTTTCCCACGAAGCACGTTGTTCATTATGAAAGAGAGGACATCATAGAACTTCGTTCACATCCTTCTCACGATGGTGCGGGTCCCGCTGGTAATTAATGTTGCGCAGCAAACTCGCCAATAGAAGAAGCCATAGCGCGTCCCAGCCAGCTTGAGCGGCCGCGTCGTGAGACGCCCGTCTCCTTCTCTCTCTTCCTTTCTCTCTCCTCTACATATATTCCAACCTTTTTACCGTCCATCATAATACTTGCTCTAAGTTGCACTACCAATCACCGATAGTTCAACGTATCGACATTGTAGTTTCTCACTGAATTGCATTTGAGACGGATTATGTTTTCTTCAGAAAATTATATTTCCTTCAGAAAACTTTAACACAGAACCTTAATTTTCTCGCGAAGCACGTTGTTCGCAAAAAGAGTATGAATAGAAATTCGTTCACATCCTTTTTGCAGTAACTTTTCCCCTTCTAGGTTCTACTACTACCAGCCACTGTATAGTTCAACACATCCACGTTGTCTAGTGGCTAGTCTGATTTCTGACTAGATGCATTTCAGACGGATTAGTAGCCCAGTGTAGCTACAAAAATCATGTACTTTCCTGTGGCCTGTACACGCCGTGGTCTGCCGGTGTACTGGCACACACCTGTTCGTGGCCGAAGCGAAGCGGGTCGAGATGCCCATGTGAGCATCATGCGCGCGCCTCATTCATTCATGTCATGTCCCTGAACAAGTGGCCGGCCGGCGTCGGTCTGACCGCGGCCAAATCAGCCTACCCGAGCTCGGCAAATGACCGGGCGACGGGCATGTGCTGCGGACGAACGTGTTGGTGCCTCACGGGATGATGGAGAGAGAGGCCGTACGTGTGCGCGCGCGCGCGCGTGTGTGAGTGTGTGACGACGACGGTGTCGCACTTGACCGACCCAACGGTGGTTGCGCCGTTGCTGTCAGTGGCAGTGCGTTCCTGAACAGAACAGGGCGTGCGCAGCGCTTTGATTTAATTCGATGTCTGTTTGTTCGCATTATGTTTTACTGGTACCTAATCCAGAGTATAAAGCAGCAGCTAGTGACGTGCAGTGTATCGTTGTGCATTTGTGTCGAGTCAAGTCTCCTTGTAACTTCTTTTTCCATCTCCTTTGGACACTTGGGGGCCGTGAAAGACCTGCACGCGTTTCCGTCTGATCCGGACATATCCGGGCTGCCTGCCACGTGTTACGCGACGTAACTGAACTTAACTAGTAGCTAGTTGGTACTAGTATGATGTAGGAAGCAAAGCTGAGAAGGATAAACTTGGAAGAATAGTGGTAGAACTGGAGAGGTGGTTAATTTGGAAGTGAATCAGATGCAATTGTTAGTGAAGTGTTTCTATTCTGCAGGACAATTTCTAGAACTTTTTCTCCCCCCCTAGTTTTAGTTCAGTAAAAGAAACTCTTTGTGATTTAGTACCTTTTGGAAAACAAGTAGTAGAGTGGCAAATTCCTTTCGCGCATGTCAACCTTTTGGAAATTGTGCTACTCGGTTGCTGCTGACAACTCGACCTCCTTCCGGACGGACTCGCATCCTTGGAGAGAGGACATCTGGACAAGGGCGTGGCCCCCTTTTGCGGCCTTTATACTACCAGAGGCCCAAAGGCAGAGCCCGCGCCCTTCCGTTTGCGTCCCTGTGCCAACAAACTGCTGAAACATGCAGGACAAAGCCGAACAATAATGCTGGTTGTGAGAAAACTGAGCTGCCCTACAATTTGTTGCGTGCTTCCGTCCGGTCCTTGGCATTTCATCATGGTGGCAGGCAGTCGTAGTACGTGCAGCTAACGAACTGGCTGCGTGCTGCGGCTGATTCGCCGCACGCAGTCCTCCCTGACGTGCAAGTGAGCGGCAAAAGAGCCGGTTACTGATGACGACGATGAGCAGAGCAGTGCTTGAGAATTCCGGTGCGGAAGCGGCCGTGGTTTGTTGGAGCTGTAAGCTACTCGGCAACAGCAACAGGGCTGCTAGTAGTGGTAGTCTTTGCGCGCACGCCTGGCCTGCCGAAGCCGAGTCGAGCTACTCCTCGGAACGCAAAGGCCAGGGGCCCAATTGAACATGCACGCACGGCCGTGCATGCACCTAATCAGAGTACAGTATTTGTCAGAGTGAAGACTATTTGGCCCCCTGGCTGCTCCTCAAGCGTAGCAGTATGCATGCTTAATCTTTCTAGGCCACAGCGCCCTCTGAAGATCACGATGCATTCGCTGCGCCGCTGCTCCGCGCCTCCACCTCCTCCCACGATCGCCGAGACCATGCCGTCACCGTCAGGGTGCCCTACAGTACGTGCCAAGCCTGCGCAGGTCGGTTTGGCGCAACCGGGAGCAGGCCGGCGTGGGCAGGGAGACTGATCGGATCGGATCGGTTGGATTCAGCGAGAGGGGAGGAAGGAGCTTCTCATTCTCCTGAGTTCTGACAGCCCTGCCGGCCGCCAATCAATCGTGCATCCGGCCTTCCAGCACGTAAGCATTTTGACGACGTGGCATGAGAATTAAGTAGGAGAGAGAAAGAAACGGTTTACGAATTTTTCGAGGACGGAAGAAACGACTGGATCAGCGTTGGGGGCGATTTCTCGTTTCCATCGTGGGGCCCGCATCCTGGAGCCGCGCGCCGGAGCCGGAGCGCTCCCTTCCGCCCACACCCTGCCGCTGCTCGCCGCCGCCTGCAGTCGCTACGCCCACGCTGCGCCCCAGGACGGCGAGCACTGCCGCTCCACGCCGTAGCAACAGGCCAACAGCTGCCACATGGTCCGCCGCCAAGGATTACACGCGTATTGAGAAATCGTTCCCCACCAGCCACGAGCCCACGACTTGGAGGAGGAGGACGCCGTGGCCATGGCCTCCGTGAGATCCGATGACGACGCCGATGCACGCGACTACACCAACATGCTTGTGCCCCTCTACATCTGCAGGCACCACTTCAACAGTGAGGTGTAATTCCTGCTCAGCGAGATGAACTGGTAGGCGGAGAGAGGTGAGCGGAGAGAGAGGTAGAAGACAACGGGAGAGAGAAGACAAGAAAGCCGATTGGTCGGTTTTACCAAGGACCCCCTCAAACAATTTGTGCGTTGTGTGCTCTCGTTTCTAGAGCAAGTTTCTTGCTGACGTGGAGGCTATAGAAACCAGCAGATAGTTTGAGGGTTGGGGCTGCCCTTAGCAGGCTAGCAGCGGATTTGAGCCTTCTTCTACCTGATCGGGCGGCGGCTGCAGAAGCAGGCATCTGGACGACAGACAGGTGTGCAGATGCCCCGGCCGGCGGCGCCGCTCATGACTGCCTGCACGCCTGCGGCTGCTGCTGTTAGGTACAGCCTCCCTCCCTCATCAGGCTGCTCGCACCGGCTCCTGCAAGCCAAACGCTACGCGATACTCCAGTGCGCGTTTAGCGTTTTTTCGCCGCAGCGGGCTACTGGGAAGGGAACGGTAAAAAAGAGAGGACAAGCGCTTCCGCTATTCCTAGCGCGGTGCCGGACGTCCGCCATCGGCAACGTGGCGCGGGGCCCGCCTCGGCCGTTGCTGCCCCGCGCTCGCCGCCGCCGCTGGGAAGCCGAGGGAGGGGGCGGGAGGAGTGAGGAGGGCCATGGGAGGGGTGGCCTCCGCGCCGCCATGGCGAGATCCGGAGCTGCGCCGGCTCGCCTGCTCGCCGGGGAAGGGAGGATCCGGCCGCGCGGGCCTCCGCCGGAGAGGGAGAGGTGGAGAGCCGGCCCCCGCGCCCCGCGACCGCCGCCCTCCGAGCCGCGCGCCGTCGTGCAGCCATGGAGGGAGGAGGAGGGAGGAGGGGGCGGCTCCACCTGGATCCGGCGCGGGCCTCGACGCCGCCGCGCGCCATCGTGCAGCAGCGCTCGGATCCGCTCCGCCCCGCCGCCGCCGCCATGGAAGGGGGTGGGAGGAGGGAGGAGGAGGGGGCGGCCTCCCACCGGATCTCGAGCAGCAGCGCTCGGATCCGCTCCGCCCCGCCGCGGCCGCCATGGCCGCCGCCACCCGCGCTGGCGGCGCTGCAGGGAGGGGGAGCGCCGGCCATGGAGCAAGGGACGAGGGAGGGAGGAGGGAGGTGTGGCCGGTGGGGGAGGGAGGTGAGGCGCGAGAGAGGAGGAGGGGGAAAAAGAAGGAAAAAAACTGACGCGTGGGCCCCACTGAAGGTATAGAGGATAGATTTAGAGTATGACGAGTGCGAGAAAATAGGGATAGAGGAGAGAATCACGATGATCAGAACAGATATTTGTTTTAAAGAATAAAAATAGAGTATGACGAGTATGGATAGCTTCAGTGCGTGCACCGAACCACCTAATAGTCCTATTTATTTTTTTAAAAAAAACATCTAGTAGTCCACCGCACGAAACAAACAGCAAATCGGTTGATCCCAATCGTTGGCCGCCGGGGACGTGTTCTCATCGATCACGTTCTTTCCTCAGCCACCGCCGACCGGGCAACACGAGCAAGGAGAGCCTGTTCCGTAAGGGATCGGCATGCCGCTCCGGATGCTGGCGCGCACGGCGGCACAGATCCGAGGAACGCGCCAGCATCTATCAGCGCTGTAGTTTGGTTTGAGAACGACATCGTCCCCCCGTAGTTTTGGTTCGAGACGATTCACTTGCATTGCCGTCGATCAAACCCCACGAGCTCCAGTTCCCTCGATTACTTCCCGATAAAACGTGCTAAAAGGCAACTCCGCTGTGTCACCCATGACACTTCCTCAGTTTCAATACATACTCACTCCGTTCTGAAATGTAAGACATTTTACTTTATTCTAAATTAAGCAGTCTAAGTTTGATCAAATTTATAGAGAAAAATATTAACATTTAACATATAAAATAAGTAAATTATAAAAATATATTTCATAATGGATCTAATTATTGTCATTTGACATTTTTATAAATTTGGTCAAACTTAGAATTATTTGACCTCAGTACAAACCAAAATGTCTTACATTTTAGGACGGATGGAGTACCATCATTGTCCATTTTGCAAGCAGTTGTTGCTGTTTTCAAAATAGTCGTTCTTTTCTCCAAGCTTATTTATTATTTAAGACAACTTTGACACGTATTTTTCAACGCACCCCATACTTAATGAATGCTCGCTCCAGAGTGACCTTGAACTTTTAAAGTCGTAAACCCAACATTTTAGCCAAGGAGGAATTACCAGACACGGTATAGCACGTTCATATTGCTCTCCTTAATGTTTAGACCTACGGCTAAAATCTACCTATATCAAGTTGGCGCCCTTGGCGGCCAGCCAAGGTGGCCATGTCGGCCAAAAATTTCCAGCCGTCCGATCGCCCGATTTGACGACCGGAATAACTTGTTCCTAATATTTTGTAAAAAAATAATTAAAATTTTGTAAACCCAACCCGCAATCCATATTTGTGTCTTGTGATATTTTACAAAAGAACACCCTAAATTTTATAAATATCAACCCGCAGTCCACAAGTGTACCTTGCATCTTTTTCATAAGAGTCCTCGAACTTTTTTATAATCTACCCGTGGCCCGGTAATAAAAGCCATGCATATTTCTCAAAACAAACCCTAACCTCTACATAAACTAATTTAAACCCCTTCGCCTCCGAAGGATGGTTCCTACCAACCCTATAGCTGAAATACTAATTACGTTCAAACCCCTACACCTTCACAACATTGAATCCCTTACATTTTAGCTCGGTTCTCAACGATCATCGAGGCCACCCGATTGTAGCGAACAACTATATTTACAATTATTTTTATTTCTATAAAAATAAGATAGATAGACACATGTAGTATGGCAATATAGACACTACGTGTGTAGAGGCACCGCCAACGAGACCAACTAATAGGGCCACATTAAACAAATATTAATTAATATATTACACTAAAACTGCTAGATCTAATTTTATTTGATTTTTCAGCTCAAGTAATTGCTAGATCTGTAGCACCTGTTTCAATTTAAATGATTGTTTGCTATCTAAAAATGGTAAACTGTACAGTGAATAACTCAAAAATGCTAAAATGATGAAACCACTTTTGGTACCATTTACACACATCCTATTTGTTTCTTTCTTTTTTGGTTGCATAACCAAGAGCCTAAGGTTCTATAGGAATCTACAATAGCAGTTCCTTTGGTGTAAGTAAACTGTTTGGTCAGGGATAGAATATTTTGGGTGTCAGTTTCATGCTAACTAATGCTGGTGTTTTTTCTTTTAGAAGAAAAGAGTGTTGCCTGAATCTCTCTTTCGCTGTCTTCCGCTCCGCGGTTTTTGACTTTTTATAAATACCTGCTAGCTAGCTTACTATTGTACTTGACTGTGTATAAATCTTAATGCATGTGAACATGTATTTTAATACATGTACAGTAATGTTTATGACATACTTCAATCACCGTCGTTCTCTCCAATCACTAGTGAGAAGTGCGAATTGGGGGGGGGGGGGGGGGGGGGGGAGGGGGGTACATCAACACACAGGGCTAGAGCGACCCAACGACTTTTGTTTTTTTTTTCTTTTGGGCCGAGAAGTGTGGGCTGGACGGGCCATTAAATCAACATTGATCCACCAGCACACTCAAGCCGCAGGACTGGTCAACGAAACGGTCCCACACGCAGCGGCACAAGGCGCGCGCGCAGGCGGTCGCCATCCCCCACCCCCGATCCCAAATATTACCAGCAGGATAGAAACCGAAAGTAAACAACAGAAAAATGGATATCTGACATATCTGAATCTGTTTTCATATATATTTGATCTCGTTCTATTTTAGAGGATGGAAATTGGAAGGAAACAGAAAAACTGATATTCAATATATTCGAATCCGTTTATATGGATATCCGATCCGATTCCATTTTAAGCACAGCCCAGCTAATCACAATCAGACCGTTCCACTCCGCTCCCCACGCCTGCCACTCCGCGCCGCGCCGCGCCACCACACCACCTCCCCGAGCCGAGCTGCGGCCGCGACCCTGCTGCCTCCCCTTATTTACGCGCGCGCGCACACCGCTTCATCAATCATCGCTGCGCAGACCACGATCCCCACTCTCTCCCGGCAGCTTCGGCCTCGGCCTCGCGCCTCGCCTCGCCATGGCGACGGCCGCGCGCAGCAGCAGCAGCGGCAGGCTCCTCGTCTCCTCCGCGCTGCTGCTGCTCCTCCTCCCGGCGCCTCGGCCCGCGGCCGCGGACGGCGCCACGTACCCGGCCGATTGCCCCTACCCGTGCCTCCCGCCGCCCGCGGCGCCCGCCGTGACCGCCAACTGCCCGCCGCCGCCGTCCCCCTCGTCGTCCTCGTACGCGTACCCGCCGCCGGCCCCGTCGTCGTCATCCTGGGGCTACCCGCCGCCGCCGGGGGGCTACATTCCCTACTTCCAGCCTCCCGCGGGAGGCGGCGGCGGGGGCGGGGGTGGTGGAGGCGGGGGGTCCGTGTACCCGGCGCCGCCGCCGCCCAACCCCATCCTGCCCTGGTACCCATGGTACTACAGGACGCCGCCGCCGGCGTCGGCCGCGTCGTCGGTGACGGGGCGCTCCACCCTTGCCGCGGCGGCGGCGGCGGCGGCGGCGCTTGCTGCTGCCGGCCTGGTGATCATGGTTTAGCAGCAGTTGATCTCCATTTTGCTCTTCTTCAAAATTCCTCCCCAGGTTCCTCCTCCTTTGTTAATTTATCATTCCGCAGGATTCAGAAATGTATAAGATGCAACATTATATTACTGTGTACTAGTATCAGCTAAAAATTGCTATAATAATATATAGCTATTTAATTTCTTTCTTCTTGACCTTCAATCGACTTTGGGTAGTGGAGCAACTCTTGCTCGTTCTTGACGAGAAGGAGGGCATCATATCTATGCATGCATGGCCATCTAGGTAGCTAGTGACTGCAAGAATCTGCTGCCTTTTCTCGGTGCCTCTCCTTTCAGTTTTTATATGCGCGCACTAGTTCTTCCTGCCTACCTTTTTTCTGTACGCGCAACTCGTTGCTAATGCGCTTTTGTTTCCGTAAAAAGTGCTCGATACTCCATCGAAATGCTCTTTAGACGTACTCCTACACGCTGCTAAGAAATTACTTAGCTGGCGGCACCGTATCTGCAGTAAGCTTCAAGCCTTCAACGGTGCGTCAATTTCGTAGACGCTCGTACACGCGCATGAATAATAATTCGGAGGCCAACGTGTACCACGCTGAGAATAAAATCCGCAATCACTAGGTTTACGGAGGAACATGGGTACGATCTTTTTAACTGGACAGCTACAGGCTTCAGTTAGACTAGAGAGGCCGGGAGCTGAAAACTAGAATAAAGTTGAGGATCTCACGTGGGTGAGCGAAGAAGAGAGGCCTCTGAAACCGTCGTCGCCATTTCCATGTACCCGAGAAAGGCCTTCCGAGTAGAGCAGCGTTGGTGACGGATGGGCAGGGAAAAAGCGAGGCGTCGGTGCGGCGGCGAAAGGCGGAGGAGCTAGCGTTTCCCTGTTCGGCGAGTCGTGGTGACAGCTCGCGCGCATATTACGGAAACCGTAGCGAGGTGGTAGCTCGATCGAGCGAGAGTAGGATGGAGCGCATGGCGACGAGGCTGGCTCGTGGCTTGCCGGTCCGCAAGACTCATCGTCGACTGGGTCGTCGCAGCTGTAGTACCCGGGGCATCGGTCATCGACGGTCGGATCGATCCAGTTGGTGGCGTCCTGCCGCGGTTGGGGTCAGGAAAACCGATCGCGGCCTGTCGGCCGGCGGCTTCGCTTGTAGCGAGGGACTTGCGACTCACGCCGTTGTGCCTCCAATCACTGACGGGCTCGCGCTCTAGATGGCGTGCGCTCACGGCCGCTCTGTTAGTACTACGCGACGCCGACGGGGTTCTAGATGGATACGTGGCGTGGTTGGTTAGTGCCCTCAAAAAAAAAAAAGATGGATATATACATACGTGCGCGTGGTTAGTTGCTCCGTGACAGTCTCGTTTCGCTTGCAAACTAACGCAGTGCCGTTGCCGCGAAGCTTCCCGCCGACGGAGGAGCGGAGCACAGCAGAGGAGAGCAACGGCTCCGGACACGCCGGTGGTGCGAGGGAAAAGGGAGCAACGAACAAAGCCCCGCGGCGCCGGCGGGAGGAATAAAGCCTATTTACAGAGAAAGGAAGGCTCTCGCTCGGCTCATGTTAGGTGGCGCCAAAAGCCTCCCGCGGCATCTGCCAACACAGCAAATTCGAACTCCCACTCAAAAAAAAAAACAAAAACAAATTCGACCAGGGCTTATATTATCTAAAAAGATTGATCGGTGGTGCCATGGCATGATTGGATCCCCCGGGCATCACACGCAGAAATTAAAGGCCTCTTTTACTCGTGCTATGTGGGTCGACCGCATGCTCACAAAAACTCCCTTGTTCCAAGTGCATCTCGTGATGACGATCATCATGTCAGCTAGCTAGCTTACACGGACGCAGCTGCTCTTCCAGATAGCCATGACGAACCTGCCAGCCGAGTGCCCACCCCGAACGCCGTGTCGCCGTCCCGGCATGGACGAACACGAGCCGGATCCCGCTGGCCTCTGCACGTGGTACAGTACCTGCATGCCCGTGCACCTTTGCCTACGATGCAAGGCATCATTTTTCTTGCTCAAGCCAGGTTAACGAGGCCAGCGTCGTGCCCCGGCACTCACCACGCGCACGATCCAACTCATGCTTCAACGAAATGTATCGGTACCTGGAGATCGAGGAGCAGAAGAACTTGCAACTGCAGCAAGCCAACAAGTAGCAACAAAGTGTATTATATACAAGAAAAAGAGTAAAGCAAAAAACTTCAGATGCAGAACAATACTCCATGATCAAAGTAACGGGGCTTTCTCACCAACCAAATCGCCCAAGCTGATTGAAACCAGACCAAAATGCAGACACTAGTATATAAATTATTTGTATGACACGAACAAGATGCATGGGCACACATATGAACAGAACAGTAACAAAAGCCAACAACAAAGGCAAAGCGCACCATATCTCATCCCAGAAAGAGGACCCTTTTTCACATGCTCGGGATTGATGTGGAAACTGCAGGGGTGTGGTCTGGTGTGACATCCCTTTCGATTTTCAAGGAGATGGCTTTTTTTTTATTACCTTTTTCTAAGGTCTGCAAACCACAGTTGCCAGGAATGCAACGCAGGGTTGGTGCCACACTGCCACGGGCCGCAGAACAGGAATTTTTTTTTGAATAATTAAAACAATAGTGCAGAACAGGAAATTTCCCAAGTGGCATAGCAGAGCAGAGTAGCAGAGCAGCCAAAGATGAAGACTTCCTCAAAGGCATTGTCTTCTCTGTCATGTGAATCAGCAGAAGGTTGTCCCACTTAGACTCCAGAATGAGAATTCGGAGTGCACAGCTGTGTGCATTCCAAAAAAAAATAATGAGAAAAAACATGTGATAATTTGAAACATTTACCACAAACAATTTGTTAGAAGCACCGGAGCAACATTTTAAGCTAACATGGAAGTTGTGAAAAACTAGCTGATGGATGGATGACAAAAGGCATCTCAACCTGTCGAGTGCTTCCTGGAATGCAATTCGCAGTAGATACAAAGAAATAGATTAGACACCACACTAGATTGTAAATTCAACAAAGCGGAAACAATTTCCCAAGCCCATAAACTCATATCTGGCACATTCAAGGTAATAAGTTACACGGTTACCTCCGATGATGGGGAAGCCAGCAGACGAGCATTCAAAACCACAAGACTAGATGAAGATAATCAAGAAGATATTAAACGAACAGAAGACCATGTTATTCAGGTTGATGCAAAATTGTCAAGCAGTTCTCTGAAACAACACACGGCCAAATTTCTGAGGACTGTAATCTGTAACAAAGGTGGCGTTGAGGACCAAAGATATCATATGCGACTAAGAATTGAGGACATATTGTAAGAAAAAAGTCATGTACAAGCAGATACCTATTGGGGTTGGGTAAGCATCCAGAATGTGTTCCATTTGTGCCCAACAAACCAAACTTTTGCAAGCCTGTGCTTCCTAAGCCTGTTTGTCACATCCCAATCATTTCTTAGTTCTTACCAATCCTGGGCAAAGGTGTTTAGGCCTGACGATGAACAGATCTTCAAGATGTAACAAGGAACAAAACAATGAGCATTTAAGACACAAACCACAAAATCAGATAAAGATATTTAAGAAGATATTAAGTCTAAGGATTATTAAATTTGATCTCATTCAAACAAGCTTAATCACACAAGTTGCATTCATTTAAGGGAGCATTGTAGCCAACACTAATAAGCAGCAAAACTTGTGCCACAGGACTTCAGAAAGAGCCATGGTGAGCCAACATGTTTGACATGACTGCAGCTAATCATGCAATTCACAGCTCAATTCAGAATTTTTTGGTTCGGCCTCAGATCAGTTCATAACTAAGGCCTCTCTCATTATTCACTACTTGTCCAAGGGGCTGGCTGCAACCAAACATGTTTTGATCTGGATGATTGGATCATAGATGTCAGGATTCCACAACAATTAAGCTAGGATATCAGACCATACAAAGTTACCAACTGTAGGGTCACTACAATGAAATCTGAAAACATCGGTTTCCATTTTCCAACCAAAACATTTACTGTTATACTTCAATATTCGATACCGCAACACATAATAACTCATCACTGCAATGCAGCAAAACAGTCAAAATTTCCACACATCAGTTTCAGAACTACAAGGAAATAGATTCGAGAGCACAAATCTGATTCGCTCACTTATCCTGCTGCAACCTGCACAGCAAGTCCAGAATTGGTCCAGATGACTCCGCTTCCACAGCTAGCTCCCTCACCATCACCTCGGCAGCCATCAACTCCTCTCGCACTTCAGTGCTCAACACAAGATGTGAGAAATGATTATCCAGCAGCACTCCCAGTGCCCTGGCCACTGCTTTAAACGACGGAACCCTGTCACACTGCTCCAATCCGTGCATCCCCACAGCCTTAGGGCATGCCTGTGCCTCTGGGAACCTCCGGTACTTGCCAATCCACTTGTTGAGGTACCTCATGAGCCTGACCACCTCCCCGCCATCAAGCTCGGCCACAGCTGCTCCAAGCACCACGGAATCCACATTCCCTGACGCGAACAGGTAGTGCAGGCACACCTCCGGGGAGGAGAACCCGTCGTGCCCCATCATGAGAAGCAGCGTCGCCTGCCTTGCCGCAGCGTCGACCTTCTTCGTCTTCCCGGGGCCCTTCTCCCGGCATTTGTGGACCGCGAGCACCGCGGCGTCCTTCCACTGGCCCTTGACGCGCATCATGTCGTCGTAGGCCTTGTTGGTGCCCGGCGAGAGGAAGAAGCGGAGCGCGGCGAGGATCTCGGAGGAGCGGAGGTCGGCGGCCTGGCGGAGCACGGAGCAGACGAGGTCGGCGCGGTCGTTGTCGGAGAGAGTGGAGATGAGGTCCGCCGGCGGGTGCGGGAGGCGGCGGGACTCCGCGAGCGCGAAGACGACGTCGAACTCGCCGAGGCTCGCCGCCTTGGAGGCGACGGGGGAAGCGACGGCGGCGGGGAAGTAGGGGGCGAGGGCGCGGATGGCGTCGGGGAGGGCGGGCGGCGGCGGCGGGAGGGAGAGGGATTGGGACAGGGCGGCGAAGAAGGAGGCGAGCAGGGTGCGGAGGCGCGGGAGGGAGGAGCAGGAGGCGAGGGAGGCCGCGAGGAAGGAGGCGGCTTTGGGGAGGGCCGGGTCGGCGGGGGCGAGCGTCCAGGCGGAGGGCGGGATCGGGGTCGGGAGCGCGGAGGAGGTCGGCGGCGGGGCGGCGCCCGGGGTTAGCACGACTGGGTGGGCGACCGGGCCAGCGCCGGCGGCGGAGCTGGTGATGGCGGCGAGGAGGGTCATGGTGCCGGCGCCGACGAGAGGGGGGATGGGGAGGGGTTAGGGTTTTGGGGGGAGAAGGGGAGGAATAGGGGCGAGGTGATTTGGAGAGGAAAGGGCTGTGTGCGCCTGGTATGGGCTTCACAATTTTGCGGTTGCCGGGTTGGGCTGTTTCGCGCTTCTCACTTTCCTGTAGTTGGGCCGGGCTCTACTGCAATATCCAATATAGTTCCGTTGCGAGAAAAATAAGAAGGGAAAAAAAGGAGAAATGAAATGAAAAAAAAGCGTGGCAAGTTCAGGCTGACGCGATATCCAACTAACTGAATTGAAATTTGAAAGCTGAATAGTGTAGTAAATACATCGGAGAACTTTGTTTGAGCTGCTAGGAAAATACATGTATATATTTCCACAGTTTTGAAGTTTTTGTCGCCGCTGTAACGAGGGGCGAGGCGAGCCATCGCGACCACGACGGTCGCGGCTAGAACTGCTGCGACGCGACTGCTCCAATGGCGTGCGGCGTGAGCACCGGCACCCTCCTGCTGCTGTTTTTCGACGCCGCCGCTCTCGCCCCGCTGCCGCAGAGGAAAGCGAGGATGGCGTCGGAGTTCCTGACGGCCCGGTTGCAGAGCGCGCCGAGCAGCATGCCGGCGAGGGGCGCGACGAGGTAGATCCACACGGAGGTGTACCGGCCGAAGACGATGGCCGGGCCCAGGGTCCTGATCGGGTTCATCGACCCCCCGGAGACCGGCCCGATGACGAGGCCCAGGGTGCCGACGGCGGCGCCGATGGCCAGCCCACCTACCGTCTGGTTCTGCATTGTTCATCAGCAAAAAATTTGGATTATCCACTCTCGATCGGTTGGTTCGTCGTCTGTTCTCGGTAGCGTACACGTTGTTCATGATGAACACGAGAAGAAACAGTAGTAGTGGGTCGATCGGTACGCACGGAGCCTCTGGAAGCGGTGGCGATGACGACCATGAGCACGGCTGAGGCGAGGAGCTCCATCAGGAACGGCAGCCTGGTGTGGCCGGCCATCGGGGCCGTCCCGTAGAAGTGCTCCTCCCGCGGCCGCATGACGCCGTTCGCCGCCAGGCAGGCCAGCACGGAGCCGGCGAGCTGGACCGCCACGTAGAACGGCAGCTGCACGGCACGACATGGCCGATGATGCAAGCGAGCTCACGCATCGGAAGAGAGGAACTCCCAGGCGACCATGGATGGACGGGTGGATGTTACCTTGGCCCAGGGGAGGTAGCCGAAGGCGGCGAAGGTGGCGGTGACGGCGGGGTTGAAGTGCGCGGGGCCGAGCCACCAGAGCACGAACCCGACGGTGAGCGCCACGACGAGGCACACCATGGGGAACGACAGCGTGCCGTGCATCTCCTGCATCAGCGCCGCCACGGCCGACCAGAACACCAGCAGGAACGACGCCGTCCCCTCCACCATCAACTGTGCGTGCTCATCAAAAACCAAAGAAAATGAGAGAGCTTTTGCTAGTTAATCTCAGTTCTAGTCTCAGTTCTAGATTACCTTGACACGGCCGCTCCTGCTAGTTAATCTCAGTTCTAGTCTCTTCGAGTAATTTACAGAGTCACCTACCTACTTTAATCTATCTACGTAAAATGTACCTCCCGTATGAAATGCCCGATGGCTAGGCCTCTGCTGACATGATCGGCAGCCAGTTCCTGGTCGCCACGAGGCTGCTCTAGATCCTCGCCGTTCAACTTCGAACGCCGGTCGTCGTCGCCATCGCCGACGGCGACGTCCTTCCCGACGTGATCCGCTGCCATTTCGCCACCGTTCTTTACTCGTTCGTGCCTGCCGTACAAGCAATCTTCCCAGTTGATATGTAGAGATAGGAATGGTTGGAGCAACCGCGGTAACTAACTGCTGCTGGTCAAAGCACACTCTTGGCTTCCATCAGAAAAAGCACGCTCTTGGCGTGTCAGAACGGAGAGATAGGAAAGCCGGCAAGTTGCTGCTGCAGACAAGCTACTAGAACATGCTGTTGCTATAGGTACAGATAAAAAATGATAGGATTTGTTGCTAGAGCAAAGTGCTTTTGTTTGGTTTCTTTAGTTGACAGGTCCGGCACTCTTCCCTGTGAAGCCGTCAGGGTGTCTGATTGCTGTCGGACGCCGGGATCTTACTATTACTTCGATGAAAGTTTTTTTTTCCAAGCCTGCACGTGAAGCCATCCAGAATCCTAAATTGATACTTAAAGAGATAGAGAAATTCTCATAAAATCAGAAACATCAAGCCATCAATCCAACAAATCTAATCATAGTAGCCATTGTATTTATTATCTTTTTCATTAAATTAACCATATCTGTTATTATAAAAATAAGCTAAAGTAACCCCCTAAATATGTATCTAAATTACCCACCTCTGCTATTGTAAAATATAATCTAAAATAACCCCTAAATATGTATCTAAATTATTCACCTTTGCCACTATAAAAAATAGTCTAAACTAACCTCTAATCTTCATGTAAATTACACACGTATGACATTATAAGAATAATGTAAATAACCACCTAAATTTAAATATAAGTTCAATTATATCATTATTAAAAGTTAAAGTAACCCATAAATCTGAATCTAAATTATATAATTATAATAAAATATTAAAGTGCCGCAATATAAAATTCTAAATTACTATTTCTATCATTATCACTATATTATTTATGTTATTATTTATATAAATACTACTCATGATGTGTGTCACCATGTATTCGTGTATGAGGAAAGAGATAAGAATATAAATTTTCATGTTGTTAACATAGTTCAAACAAATGGTTCAATTAAATACATATTAAACACATATGAAGGTGTGATGCAAAGTAAAAATATTGTTACTAAATAAACCTATTGCAACCAGATAACGATAAATATGTATCTTTTCCAATATTATGTTAGAATATTTAATAGATGAAGGAGAGTATAAGATAGATAATTATAATTATTAGCTATAAATTTTAATTTTATATTAATTCTAACTAACTCGTGCGGGAGTACGGGTTTGATAGTCTAGTATCCTCCAACGGAAAAGAAAATGCTAAACTTTTTCAGAGGCGAGATGCGGAACGAGGCGTGCAGAAGCTCCCGCACGCGAAAGCTCCCACGCCAACGTCCTCCGGAGTCCGGACGTCTCATCAGCCGGTGGATAACCTTAACAAAGCTACGCGCCTAGTACACCACATGATCAAGCTATGATGAAAAAGAGAAGGCATCGATCGATCTCCCTTTGGGACGGACGGAAAGAAAAAAAAAAGAAGAAAGCTGCGATGGTTGGTTGGCCGTGCATCTTTCGCGCGAGTTGTCAAGTTAGCCATGATCACTTGCTTCACCGCCTCAAAGATGAAACAATGGTCGTGATCACGGCCTAAAAACTAAAAAGGACCGGCCAATGAGACAAAAAGCTTTCCACACGCAGCGAAAACGAAATGCGACTATTGGCACGCCTTTGGGAATTGAAACTGCATCATTTGGAACTATGAAAGTGTTAAAAGACAAAATTGAAAGGGATTTTGTCCAGCTGATAAAGTTTCAGAATAGTATTCAGTAAGCTGAAAGACTGAAACAAGGCTATTTTAGTGCAGCCTGGTCAATTCAAGAAATCATTCGTACATTGAGAGCGAGGTCTAACGGCCCAGAAGCTTCAGAATTGTTTACTGAAGAAGCAAAGCACAACCGCAACCGAGTCTGAGAAATACGGGGAACCACCGAGAGGGCCATGCCCGGTCAGAAATGGGGGAGATCAGGGTCAGAAACAGATCAGGCTTAAAAACAAGGCGATCGATACGCTTGTCAGGCAAAAAGGAAGACATATCATCAGTAAACAGAAAAGTGTGGCATAAGCCCAACAGAGAGATTACACTGGCTTTTTAAGACATGAGGAATGGGATCCTTTACTTTATATACAATCCATTCCCCAGACGAGATGTCTTTCTTTTTTGCATCTTTTCTTTTGATACATGCATAAAACCTTGGGAAGGGGAAATAGTGACGAGAAGAAAACCTGTCCTCTTTTCTTTAGGGCAAGACACACAAGATTGGCGAACGAAACAGAAAAAGAGTTCTACGTCAAGGGTTCAAGTATATAATGGCTTAGACCGGTCACTCGGTCCCATCAAGGCCTGGACCGGCATCACCAGCAATCTCATTATTTTGCGCTATCTTCTATTTCCATTGCACAAAAAGGTTGGCGGTCACCTCTCAAGCGAAGGAAGCCCGGCGCTGCAAATGCCTCAGGCTCTGCTCCATGCTGACCTTCACCATCTCAGCAAGCATCTTCTTCGCCTTGCCGCCACGGTCTTCACCGTCTATTTGGGAGGCAATGTTGGTCACTATGTTCTCGAGCGTGTCTGGCTGCAGCCTTGATCTTGAATACGGGGAATTCCGCAGCAAGTCAAGAAGAACATGGGCTTTCATTCGAGACTTGGGCGTGCCGTGTACTGTGAGCTCAAGAAGACCAGGAATCGCCCCCTCATTTAGAATGAGGTCTCTGTATTTGCTGCGGTCGCTCTCGCACATTGTTAGGAGCGCTCCAACAGCATGCTCTCTGCCCTGAAGGGAGCCTTCCTCAAGTACCTCCACAATGGTGAGCACTCCGCCTTCCTCAGATGTCAAGGCCACTCGACACTGATCAAATGCAAGCAATGACTCCAGAAGAGCACAGCACTTATCTGCAGTTTTGGAGGACCTCTTGCCACCCTTTAGTAGCTCTATCAAAGGGGGAATCGGTTGGACAGCAAGGATGGCTTGAAGGTTGTCTGCGATTGTGGAGAGGTTGTACAGAGCCATCACAGCGTCATTCTTGGCTTGTGGATTCCCTTCTTTAAGGACTTTCACAAGTAGAGGAATTGCTCCTGAAGCACTTATGATAGGCTTATTGGTGGATGAGGCTGAAAGTGTAAGCAGAGCAGCAGTTGCATACTCCTGCAAATTCAGATCACTTGATTGCAAATAACCAAGCAGGGGCTCAAGTGCTCCAGCATCCACTATCTTGGTTTTATTCCTGCATACATGAAACAAACATGAGTTTAGGAACCACTTGCATCATAAATAGTCCACACTAAAGTAAATATTCATGAATTGATTACTACACCACTCATCACATTTCATATAAGTTAGGGCAGCTACTGGATATTACATATGGATTTAAGGCTTACCAACCACAAGGATAGTTCAATAAATGGCATCCAAGTACGAACATAGACCAAGATGCATACAATGCCAATATAATTTACTGAATTAGATCCTACTTCTTATGTCTAATTCCATGCTCTGAAACATGCAGCATAACTGCAAGATATGGGCACCTAGACTGTATGATGACCCTTGGCCCATACACGTCAAGAGGGGAGGAACTTGAGGCCCTAAATATCCTACCCATACCTTATCCTATCTGTCCTATGCCAGAAAGCAGAATAACATCTAACAGGGAACCATACTTCCATACACGATCTATTTAGACAAGGACTTGACACTCCCAACTATTGGAACAACAGTTGATTCCACTAGCACCAGTCAACAGAAGCCATCAGATTCTCATCAAAGGATTACCTTGTTACAACAGTGGTGCTCAATTTATCATTCCCTATCCTCGTTTTGCTTCTAGTAGAGCACAAGGGAAGGGGGCATATAACAAGGAAAAAAATCTGTTACATACCACCATACCAGTCCGACTTCACCTTTAGCCACTGGCCACAAGTTGGCACGAGGCCTAAAGAGGAACATGAGGTCAACATGTATGGATATGTACCGAGACAATTAGGTCATGGCATGGGCACAAAACTTCTAAAGGAAGTACTGGATAATTGTATCCTGACCACACCAACAGCAGTTGAAAAGGGGGGCAAATATTAGGCAGCCGAAGAAACTTCACAAACTATAAACGATTTTTCCAGCTTCCTGTGATAGATTTTTCTCAGAAGCAGCCAACCAGGGCAGGGTGGTTGGCAGCCTCCGGTCAGCTTCAAAATCAGACCAACTGCTTGTTGTGACATCTAAACCGGCCGTTTTCTTAGCCTTTTCTAGTTGCCATCTTCCAAGAAATTTATACCACAGACTAGGAATCCCAGATTTGTTGAAGGGTCATCGGAATAAAATCTTTGTGCTACCAGCAGATACTAGGCGATTGCTGAGCGTCTAAAAAAGCAACATGGTACCTTAGCTGCAAGATGATGATGACGACATTGGTTAGAAATCCGGTGCGAGGTTATCCTATAGGGTTTCTTAGAATATGCTTGCGGATAAATCCGCAATCACGAAGTCTACTAGTTGCTAATAAAATTGAACGACCCATCTCCAGTTTGTATAGCATGGTAAAATCAATTAGATAACGTAGTACTACTACTGGTTCGGAACTACAACAGACATAGTATATAGTTGAACTCTATCAAAGGCCGCAACTATGCAAGCTTTCAGGTAAACTGGAGCAAAGCACAAGGACGGATTTAATTGATTTTTATTTTAAAAAATTAATTGATGTTCCGCCCCTAAATGTTTTCTTTTTTTTGACCGACAGGGGGGTAAGAAAAAAAAAAGGTCAGCTTATAAGCCGCCGCGACTAGAAAAATTGGAAGAGGAACATCGCAAAATCAGTTCAATAAGCGCCAATAGAATTAAATAGGCCTATGCTGGAACGAGACGACAGAGACTGCAACTTTTAGTGCGATTCGGCGCGCCTATGCCAGAAAATGAAGCGATCGATGAGGGTTTCTTCCTTTCCGAAATCGGCGTGAAACGGGACGTGCTTTCGAAAAATCCAATAAAGCGACTCACCCCGAAAGCAGCAAGGTTCACCGAGAATTTATCGAAGGAAGTCCGCCGTCACAAACTAGATTTCCTTCGTTTGATTTGATTTGGAAACGAGAGAAAAAAACAGAATCACGCAGATGGGCAGGATGAGGAAGGGTGAATCGGAGGAGGTCCGGGTCCCCGGGCCCTGCACGCACCTCTCGTCCCTGACGGCGAGGTTGAGCAGCGCGAGGAGCGCGGCCTCCCCGGCCCCGGGCGCGTCGGCGCAGAGCATGGCGACGAGCGGGTCGACCGCGGCGGCCAGCTTGCGGCGGTGCCTGGCGGAGGCCCTGGTGAGGCGGCGCACCTCGCGCGCCGCGTCCACCTCCCCGGCGCGCACCCGGTCGACGAGCGCCCGCAGCGCGGCCGCCTCGGACGGCCGCTCCGCCGCCGCGACGGGGGACGCCTCCCCGGACGAGCACGCCTCCGGCGACTCCATCTCCGTATCTCTCGCAGGGGGTGAGGGGTAGGTTCCTGTCCCTTGCCGCGCCTCCCTCTCGGTGTGTGTTGGGGAGGTGTGGGAGCGAGCGAGAGAGAGACGGGGAGGGAGGTGGGGCAAGAGCGCTGCTTCTTATTGGGGTCAGGACTCAGGAGGGGAGGTAGACGGGTAGTAACTGACGGCGACGGCCGTTATGTTGCTGCTCCGCCCCGTTCCGTTACGCCCCCGTTGCCGTTGGGGCTCGTTACTGCTGCGGCCACATGGTGCGCCTGCCCAGCTCACACCACAGCGCGATCGGATCGAACGGTCTAGTGATGATTTTGAACGGAGCTTTGGATTTGAGCAATTATAACCTTATAAAATCCACGACAAAAATGAATATGAATTCGATAATAAACGAACGAAAACCTGAGGCAGGGCATCATCCACCCCGTGGTATCTTTATCGAAAAACGGACTCGTGGTACCGGTGCCGAGTTGGAAGAAGCGTGTGAGGTCAGCAGCTTCCATCCGGATCAGGACGCACCAGTCCGACTGGAATCTCCCGCATCCGCACACGTACGTCGGCTAATCGCCGGCCGCCAGACCAATTAACCGGGGGAACCGAGAGCGGCGGGCCACGCGGGGGCGGCGAGACACGTCGTGGGCCGGGACCGGGAGTCCTGCGGCCCACGGCCGGATCGCTGTGCCTGCCGGCGACGCTGGTACGTGATGATCAGGTAGCAATGGAGATTTGAAACTAACCGGGACGCGCGCCATCATGACCTTGCGGGTTGCGGCTTGGACGGAGCGCCGATCGATCCGTCGCGCTCGCACTGTTCGCGGTTGGGAGCTGGCGCCACGGGAAGATCCGCATCGCTCATCGCTCTCAAACAGCGATGGGAGCGGCATGGTGATAGGCAACGACCTCTTGGTTATGAGTGGATCGATGGGTTTCCTTTTTTTTTTTGAACGGGAGTGGATCGATGGTACTGGTACGGTTGTCTGAACAAAAAATGGATCATATCATTATTTTTAGAAAAAAAAATCAGTCGACGAAATGCGTCGGTTAGTTGGGGAGCTCGCTTTCGCCCGTTCAGCTCAGGTGCCTGGGTCTGGTACGATCCGATGGACGGGTCACCAACCTGTACCTGTTCGTATGCGCTGCCACGCACGCCCTCGTGATATATTCTATCCTTTTTCCGTTAGTGAGTGCTTCGATTTTGCATGCTGCTGTTTTTGGCTCGTTCGCCAGCTGCTGACCTCACCGGGGCTGATCCTAGGACCCCCTAAAGATTCAGCAGGATTTCAGGGGAAGTGCAGCCGGAATGTGATCTATGGGCGCCGGTTTTATAATTGTAAGGTTAGCTTAATTTGCTGGTGTAACTACTTGCACGCACGCACGCTAGCTCATGGATGGCCTTTCCCTTTTCTTTTTGTGCATACTACTATTTAACAAAGTTTATTGTACTGTTCAGAGTCAGAAGAAAAGGAAGAAGATCTTCAGAAGATGCACCCATTCCGGTTTGTACGGTTGTTGGAATGAGATGCACAACCACTAACTATATGTCTGCTAGCTCCTAATCAACTCCAGACTCCCCCAAAACTAAAAGTAGCTCCAACTAATTAATCTAATCCATCATAAATTGTATGCATCACTATACGTAGTATAACGACGACTAAATTATTAATAGTAGCAGTAGTGTAATACTAGGAAACCACCTTGGTATGGTGATGGTGACGAGACTTGAGGGTCGTCGGAATCTGGATGCAAAAATTACAGAGTGATGCCACTACCCTTTCAATGCTAGCACGCATGGTTGTGTCGGTCGACGGGTTGATCCGTACGGTATGATGATACGTGCCACGTGCCACGACGCGGCACCCATCATGCACGGCGCCACTCGATATTTCAGCGGGAAAGCGACGTGCTGGTAGGTAGCACGCACGTGCGTGCCAAAACAAAAAAAAAACACCGTCCAATTCTCCATCTCGCACGTCCGCCAATGCAATCGGTGTACACGAGCAATGTGATAGTGATGCACACCTAGCTATGCACGTACAGTGCACAAACTTAATTACATTGCACGATCACATACACCAGCCGGTATTAGGTGCGTGTCAACTTAACTCGATTGTAAACTCGATCATCGTCATGTGCTGATGTGCATGACGAGGCGCAACTTGCCTGCATGCATGCATGTTATTACCTGTTTGTAGTGGACTTTTTTTTTAAAAAAAAAATATAGATAGACTTTCATTTTCTCCTCTGCGTTTTCCAATAGTATGCGGTTAGTTATTGGCTCATTAGGTATCGTGCAGATGCCATTTGCCGAGCAAGTTGCGATTAAACAAGACGAGCGCATGGTATTCTTGCTGATCCGCCAAGATTAGCAGATGGCAACGCATGTGCCGCCACTGCAACAGGAATTGCCCAAATGATGCTCTACTCTACTAATGGGCCGTGAGCCTCTTGTTACGTAAGCATGGTGGCAACAAAAGGGCTAGCTAGGGCTCAAAGATTCATTTTAATTTTCGAATTAAACAACTCCAGCTACTATGACACTCCTAGTTAGCCGCAGTGAGCTGTCTAGCTCTTCGTGTACGTATGAGTACGAGTAGTACCCCCACTTGCAACTAAGATCGTCATTATGTACGTACGCAACACGACTAATGAATCAGCCTAAAGATACTTTAAGGTTTTAAAAACCTGAAGATTACCTTAGTGTAATCGCGATGGAATCGAGTGCTAATTTCTTATCACCACGGCTCTCGGGAGATATACCCAGCAGCGCTCAGCTCGGGCATCGAAATTAGCACTTGTTGTGGCTGTGGATTGGTTGCCCGTAGCTGTGTGACTGTGTCTAATAAGGATTTGGAACCACATGTATTCATTGGTGCTAAAAAAATGGGGTCAAGATGGTCTTACTAATCACTCCTAACGCGATTTTGCCAAGCATCTTACTAGTACTACTGTGGAAACCAGTAACCTGCTGCTTCGTGCTCTTGTCTGCAGGTTAAAAGAAAGAAAAAAAGCTTGGTTATTAATCTGTGAGCAACTTGGCTCTTTTTGCAAGCTAGTACGCGCTGTAACCAGTCACTCGCTGATCAGTAGGCAACTTGGTCTGAGTTTTTCTTTAAAAAAATGTACTGCTCGATCGGTCGGCCTAGTTGGAGCTAACATGCGTAGGTATTCCACCCGCAAATCACCGTGTCACGACGCAAGACGTCACATCCCCCTGATGATTAACAGTCGCGTCCGCTGACCCTCGTCCTAAATTAACCTTCTTAGGGCTCAGTACTAATTTGACCGCATTGAAAACCATTAACCGCATGCCGGAACCGTACGGCAACCATTCACCGCAAGATTAATCCGCCGCGGTAAATAGATGAAGAAACGGCGGCAAACGGCGCGGGACGGAGGAGGCAGTCGGCGGAACGGGACGGGAGGGGAGGGGGTGGTGGTTTGGGTCGATCGCGTCGCGTGGGCGTGAAGCCAAAGAGAGGAAAAGCCGACATGCCTTCCCTTGGCTTTAGAGCTATCCATCCGGCCGTCAGAGGCGTCACATGATGCCCCTCTCATCAGACTCCAAAACGCCGGATTAAAATAACCTTCATCATCTATGGCTGCCTATCCGATGCGAGGTAGGCTTGATTGGTTAATGAAGGCTTTCCTTCTTTTTGCCTGCCTGGCCTCTCTTAGCTTCCTCCATCTCTTTCTCTCCTGGCATGGATCATGCATGGGCGCCTAACATGTAGTACTGCATTTGTACAGCAAGTTAGCTTCATACTCCATCTCACATTATTACCAACGCAAGCTTTTAGTCGACATGCAAGCATGGTGTACCGTCTTGTACTAGAAGAGAGAGTGCATGCAGATGGTGAGATGGATATGTGTCCCCCCCCTTTTTTTTGTATGAATATGAAGGCGACTATGCATGTGCCGGTTTTTAAGAACATGATAAAAGAGACCCGTCAATTCTTATGCTATTTGCACTTAAAATTGTGTTTCTATATCACTACCTTAGGTCATTCGTCAGCGGCATTTTGTTCGTTTACACGGCGTTTAGTCCGTTTACACGCAGAGTAAATGCTCACATGGGCTAGCCACGTCCGTTTAGTCATTCATATTTAGATAATTCAATGATCGTTTAATCTGTTTAAATACTCGAATAGCCATTTAGCCTGAATAAAGAGCTAAAATTGATGACCAACTACTTAGCGTTTAGCATTTAGGATAACATTCTTGAGTACAAGTTAATCGTTGCAAATCACGGTACACCTGCAGTTCGTTGATTCAGTTTGCTAGTTGAATTTCGATGCAAAGGGCCAAACGCAGCCGTCACTGGGCACATATTCTTACAATGAACGGACGAAGCAAGTCAGAGTTGTACCTAATTAACCTAACCTTACGTCAACACCCAAGTAAGCTATGAAGAAAATCGGCCGACCACCGGTTAGATTAATCCTTCGGCTGGAACATTTGGCCATCCAGTAATAATTCTAAATGCCATTCTCTCACCAGACATCCGTATAGTAGTAGTAACTTGTTGCTTATCTTCCGCATCGATATGATCTGGAAAACTAGAAAAGCATGAGAAGACGATCACCGCTACTACGAATCACATTGTGCTTCACACGTCGATCAGTAAACAAACAGAGACGGAAGGTGGAGAAAAAAGACATGAAAAAAAAAGAAGGCGCATAGAGAAGGGAGAAGTAAAGAGGAGGAAGAACGGCGATCTTGCAAGGAATAAAGGCGGGCGGGGCCGGAGGGGCGCGTTCGTTCGTTTTTACGTCCGGAGGCCGTAACCCAGTCATGGCGCTTTGCTTGTGCGAGACACCTGCGCGGGCCCACGGCGAGGCGACACGTGGCCGGGGTGCGTGCGATCCACGTCTCGCGTGGGCCGTTGGGGGTGGCTGCGGGCCCAGCGCCCACGCACGCGGGCGCTCCAGGAGCCATGCGCCGGGAGGGGCCGAGGGGGTCGGTAGTCCGTTGAGGGTGGTGGACATCTGGTGGGGCACCACCCGACGTGGACGGATGCCACTCGGCGCCGGCTCGGCCCCGCTCCTACTCGGATTCGATCCTTCCAGGCGCCAGATGAGCAGTGCAGTGTGGCCTGCCTGGCTGGCAACTGAATTGGGTCATGTACTATCCATCTCAGCCGTCATTCCCGTGGCGTAGTAATTTTTTATATCTTTTTAGTGCATAAAACTGCCGTGTTAAGTGAGATGCATTTGAACTTCTACCATATTTTTGTTCCGAATATTCAAATTTCGCACCAATGACGGCATAGTACGTCAACTTTTTTTTTTTGAAAAGACCCGGCAAGAGTTTTGCCGTTCATATTATATTAATAGGTAATGACTATAACAACCGGCCGTATTTTTCTCGGTTGAACGGCTGATTCGATTCACCATCCATCGCCCATCCAACGAGCCTAGGCACGCGCGCCGTCCATATGTACCAGACAGGCTGGTCTCACTTCTAGAAAGCCGAGGGGAAATTCATCAGGGCGTCCGTTCATTTCGTCTGCTCATCCTCTCTCTCTAGGGTTTCTCTCTCCTCTGTCCGCTCTCGCATCCATCGATGAATTTGGTCGCATCACCCATCACCGGTGCACGCATCTGGATCCCCTGGCGGGGAATCTGCGGGGGTTGAAGCGAAGATCAG
Source organism: Panicum miliaceum (assembly GCA_032594955.1). Classification (NCBI taxonomy): domain Eukaryota; kingdom Viridiplantae; phylum Streptophyta; class Magnoliopsida; order Poales; family Poaceae; genus Panicum; species Panicum miliaceum. The sequence goes on along the minus strand of CM064060.1, from coordinate 7,084,109 downwards.
GTCTAGGTGGGTGTTTCCTCCCAGCGTGCTCGCATCATATCGGTCCGCGGTGTTTTGACTTTGGTTTTTTCGTGTTTGTTTTGGGTGGAGGTCATCGATGCGAGCAAGTGAAATCCGGAGGGGGAGGGTGTGCTGGAAGTGCATATCAGATTGGGGAGCTCATTCCCTAAATCTCTCTACAACTCGTCTCTGATTTGGATCCTTTTTTGTTGCTGGACGACAACATCTCGTGGGCTTGGAATCCTGTGGTGCGGGTTCAGAATCAGGTGAGTCATTCCCCCCACCTCTCCCTCTCCACGTGAAATCTCTCTCCCCTCCTCGTCTCTGATTTGGTGTGCTTTTTGGCAAGGAGACATCAACAACTTGTGTGATTTTTTCTGTGCTCTCTGGAATCCGGTGGGGGAAGCACAGGTTTAGCAATCAGGTGACCGATCCCCCATTTTTGCGTCATGATTTTTTTTTGGATTTTTTCCTATGCTCATGTGGGGTTTTTCCTTAGATTTCTGGGTCCGAAGGTTTGTTTACAGTGGATGGAAGAAAAAGGGCACAGGTAAGTCATCCCCCATCCCCCCCCCCCCCCCCCCGGCGCGCGGTATGGGCTCTGTGATTTATTTTGTAGTTAGATCTGTGTTTTGGCTACATTTTGGTAGTGGTTTGTTGGGGATGAGGAGGGAGGTAGGGGATATCAGACTTTTTTATGGTAGTGCTGATGAATTAAATCATAGATTGCACTGATGAATAGTTGTTACTGTCTGAATAAATCATAGATTGCACTGATGAATAGTTGTTGCTGTCTGAACAAATCATAGATTGCACTGATGAACTTTTTGTTGTCTGAATTTATTTGCACTCATAAACTGTGTTTTTTGTTGTCTGAACATTTTAGTATATGGCAGTTTTACTTCACTAGGCAATAAAAATGAACACGAGCTATAGGAAAACAAATATGGTTCTGGATTATCCAAAAACAATATACTTCATTAGGCATTAACATGGTTCTGATTGGGCAATAAACATGTAAAACTGAAGTGATTTTCTCCTAAACAGTAGCCAGAAATTGTAGCTGCAGTTGTTCTGTATTTTCTCTTTGAATTTTAGGGGTAAGTACAACCCACAGGTGCAGCTTGGTCTGTCTGCTTGTCTTCTACTGCAGCAGCTTTTGGTCGATTAGCAGCTCACGCAGGCTAATTTAATCATTTGTTGCTTTGTCTAACCTCTTGTGAATTGGCTAATTAGTAAGGTGGTTAAGCGGTGTATTACCGGCAGCTTGGTTTGCTTATCTGGATTAGCTCTATTGTGCAGGCAGGTCATTCAGTAGCTGCAGCTACAGATCGATCAACAACTGCAAGTGGACATAAGCAGAATGCTCGGTTTTCACTTGGGTGCATTAATCTTGATATCTCTTTTCATGCTAAAGGTCCAGTGATTAGACAATCATCGCCTGCTTGGTTCATATTTTTAGTAATCCTTTAAACTGCCTGTAAGCTCTCGTAACCTTTTCAGTCTTATATGTTTACCTCTTAGTTTCATTTTGAAAATTAGTTAGTGCTAATTTTTAGCCAGCTGATTGTTTGTATCTTTGCTTCAGTGATACTTGAGAAATTCCTAACCGTTCCTAGGGTTTACTCGTCACTAGTTGGCTTGTGACACTAGTTGAGATATCACCAGTATGACATGCCTGCAAGTGCATCTGATTAGTTACCAAACTTCATTAGGAACTTAGAAAGTAAGAACAAGCAAATAAGTGTACTATGATTATTGACACCGTTTCTTGAGCAAAAAGCCGGTGAAAACTGGACCGACGCTGGAATCAGGAGCAGAATGGAACATAATGGGCTTTTTGGGTCAGAAGGGGCGTCGTGGCCGATAGGGCATGAAAAGAGCTTGCAAAGCTACGTCAACAAGTTATCTTTTAGATTCTTGTTTAGGAAAGTATGTTTTTCTTTGTCGTCAAGTTTGTACGTCGTAATCGACTAGGATTCGTAGCTCAGGCTATAAATAGCTACCCTCGGGCATGTATGAAACAATCCAATGATCAATACACAAATCCTTTTTTCTCTTTTCGACGGCTTCGCCTTAGTTGCAGTAGATTTTTCTTTTATGAGTTCTTTCCTCCACGACGAATGAGGCAGATAGGCTCCAGATTGATGGCGCATCGCTTCTTCCTCTATCCTGTATTAGTTCAAGTTATCGAGCAGATTGGATCTAGGTCTGGCCTGTTCACCAAGTTATCGATATCAGCTTGTTCTTGTTAGACTAATCTACTTAGTCTAGCTTGTTCCTTACTGTTATCATAAGTTATCGGTATTTGCTAGATTTAACAGGATTAAATTTGTTTATTTTTTATTTAGTTCTTACCATAATTTATCCAGCCTAAATCTGAATACCATCGGCCGACACGCAGCTCGCCTGTTGGTCATCGCCAGGCCGATCGGGTTCGAATCTAGGTGTTGTCTACCAAGGCTTCGCTAACCCGTTTAGCGCTGCCTACCTGCACAATCGGCCGGAGCTTTGGCCGATTGATCTACTACCGCATCGGACGACTGGTCGATGCACGTGGCGGAACGATTCGGAACACCGGCCGATACATTCCGGTAATTTAATATTTTACCTGTCCCTTGTCAATTGTAGGTCAAATTGACTGGCACGCCGTGCACCACCACGCAGCCGATTTGGACGCCGCGCAGGAGCAAAGCAAGAGGCTCCCAGGTCCTTGCGTGTGCCGGCGCTGAAGGCCGACCTACGGCTTTTTGCGTCAACACGCTTTTGGCACGCCCGGTGGGACACGACAACGACACCATGATGACCAAGAATAACAAGATGGACGGTAACAAAATCTTGTTGCCTACTATGGTGGATCTCAATGAAGATCAGAAGCGGCTAATCGAAGAAGCCATGAAGCAGTCTCAAGACTCCTGCCTCAGGTCATTCATTCTGACCAAGGAGGGGCAGGTAATACAGAAGCAGCTGCTACTAGGGCCGGGGGACATCTCCATCACCCAATTCGGCCAAGTTCAAGGAGATGTTCGATCTGTCCATAAGCCACGCACTGATTAATCAGTCAGGGGTTCTGATCGAAACCATCAAGGACGCTGTCAAGAACGTCCTAGCAGAGGGCACTCAAGGAGGCAATGCGGGACCATCATACTCCAACGAGGGATCATCGACCGTAACTGGTGTCACAATATCAGCAACGATGGCCGATGGTGCTCTGTCCAGTACAACAAGTATGCTGATGGCCGGCGCTGGGACAAGCTAATCGCCTTACATGTTGAGGCGCCCAGGACCTTCGGCAGCACACGCTTCATCGCCACCGACGACGGCATTCGCTGCCAATCCTGTGATGAACACATCAACACCAAACAGAGGCGTGTTCAACACTCCGACTGGATTTGTACCTTCTATGTTGGGCATGCCAATGGAATTATGGCAGTACATCTATCCACAGATGTTCGGACAAAGTAGCAACATGGTGAACTTCCCTACTACTACATTGCCGTTGGTGCCGTCTGCTCCGATAATCCAGCATCCACCGCAGACTTCGTCGGCACCAACTCAGACTGGGGGGCATCGCACAGATGCATCGGCTTTCCAGCAGATGGACGATACTGTTGGACAGCCGACGAGTCCCCAAATTCACAGGGCCCTTCAAGATGCAATCTTTCAGATGCCAAACCTCACAGTGCATCTGCCTGAAGTTGATTGAGCCAGCAAGATCGCCGATGTGATGAAGAATCAGTTCGGCTTGAAGACAAAGGAGCCTGCATTCATGTACAGGAAGCCTTACCCAGAAGCCTACAATCAGATTCCATGCCTCAGCGGTATAAGTTGCCAGACTTCACCAAATTCTCTGGACAGGGCGACATGTCGACCATTGAGCATGTTAGCAGGTTCCTGGTACAATGCGGGGAAGCTACAACAACAGACACCTTGAAGATCCGTTTGTTCCCGCTATCTCTCTCTAGGTCAGCCTTTGCCTGGTTTGCATCACTGCCAGCCAACTCCATAATCACTTGGGCTGATCTCGAGAAGCAGTTCCACAAGTACTTCTTCACAGGGGTACAAGAAATGAAGATCCCCGACTTAACTACGGTGCGACAGAGGAATGATGAGCCCGTCCCGGACTACATTCAGAGATTCAGGGACATCAGAAGCCGTTGTTTCAACCTGTCTCTCAGCGATGGCCAGTTAGCTGAATTGGTGTTTCAGGGACTCCAGCCGCATATCAGGGAGAAGTTCTCATCCTAGGAGTTTGAAAGCCTGAGCCACCTAGCATCCAGACTTGCTAATATTGATGTTCGAGCCCATGACGCCAAGAATAACGTGTCCCAGAAGAAAATCAACTATGTTGGGGATTCTTCTGAATCAGAAAGCGAGGCTGAAATCAGTATTGCTGAGTGGGTCAAGTCCAAGAAGTCAATCTCATGCCCGTTCGCCAAGAAGGAAGTTGAAAGCTATGGGTTCGACATCACAAAGGCCGATAGGATCTCTGATCTGCTACTACAAGAGGGTCAGCTCAAGTTGCCCTCTAACCATGTGATCCCATCGGCCAACGAAATAAAAGGGCGCAGGTATTGTAAGTGGCATCGCTCCGTCACTCATAATACTAACAACTGCAAGACGTTCAGGAAGGAGGTCCAGACAGCCATTGAGCAAGGAAGAATCAAGTTTGACAGGCCGATGAAAATTGACGAGCACCCCATTCCAGCCAGCGCAGTTGATGTAGGAGCCCAGGAAGTCGATAGAAATGCAAAGGTATCACCTTCTGATCACCCTGATCATGATGCTGGAAATCCGAAGACTCGTGTATCGGCCAACGGCAGGGGAACCAAGGCCGATAGGAACAAGGTGGGAGTTTCAAGAGACCACGCAAAGTTTTCACATCTCAGATGCTCCTGAACAAATATCACGCCAGCAACAAAGAGAAAGATGTCGTCAAGAAGAGAAAGACAGGCGTGATGAGGAACATTGGTGGTGCCCGTTCTTTGCATTCTGCTGGAACGAGGGGTTGCGTTTGCCATCGGCCAATGATTGTCCTGAGAGCAAGCAACAATTGAAGAACAAATTGCAGCCCGTGTACTTGATGAAGCACCTCTGGATCGGTCGCTCGAGCGTCATGACAATTGCAAGTATGATCCAGAGGAATACCCGGATTGGTGCATTCAAGGGTTGACCCATTCTCAGAAGAGGAGGGTTCAGAGGCTCCGTAACCGGGAACAAGAAGAAGCACGTGCCTACAAGAAGAAGACAGTCAAATCACAAGTGTGGTGCGTGAAGACCGATGAAACTACCCCATCAGCATCGGTCAATATGGTTTTTGTACTGCCCATGGAATTCAAAGCACCAGTTCACGGCGATGATGAGGTAGCGGTGGTAGAACTCGCGCTGGATCTAGTTCAAGCATCATGCAAAAAGACAGATGAGAAGGAGTGAAGGCATCTGAGGCCTTTGTACGTAAATGGGCATGTTGACGATAGGCCAATGACTAAGATGTTGGTCAATGGAGGGGCCGCTGTCAATGTCATGCCATACATCGTACTTCGGAAGCTTGGATATGGCGAGGAAGACATGATGGGAACTGATATGGTTCTTAAGAGCTACGATGGAAATACATCGTCTGCTCGGGGGGCAATCACCGTTGAATTGACGACTCGGAGCAAGACTTTACCAACTACGTTCTTTGTCATGGGTGTCAAGGGATCATACAATCTGCTCCTGGGAAGAGACTGGATTCATGCCAACTGTTGCATTCCATCCATAATGCATCAATGCCTTATTCAATGGCTAGAGAACGACTCGGTCGAAATAGTACACATGGATTCGTCTTTAAGCGTTGCATCGGCCGATCCACTAGTTTGGGGTTTTGACAATGTGCAATGCATATCAGGCAAAGTATGGGAGGGAGATTTCTTGAAGATGGAAGATTTTGGTCTTAATCCAGTTCAAGAAGATGGCTCGGAAATCTCTGCACCGTGAAACGATATGAACAAGCATCCCATCGGCTGAAGAAGAAGGGACGTAAAGAATTTCTGGCCGATGAACTAGTCTTGTAAAAGCCGATCATTTTGATCAGGCTCTTATAGCCGATAAGATATGTATCGACCTTAGTGCAAAAAATATACAACTAAATATTATTTTGGTTGTTGAGGGAAATATGTAAGACCGAAGGGTCTTTATCAGTTAGCCGATAAAAAAAATTAACGAGACTATTTTGAGTTGTGATTTTTTGGGCATCACAAAGACTAAATGGTCGAGCCTGAGTTGCATCATGATTTCTACGACCAAGAAAGGCTGTCATCACCAAGGAAGCTAATGCTGGATTTCAATTATGCATTATTCCACGGCCGATGACCGTGAAGTGCTTGGGATCCTTACTTTTCAGAACTATTCAATCGGCTGAAGATTATAGTCAAGTGAGAAATACCAGTCAATCAAGTTATGAGTCAAACATGAATGACAAGATTCTGAGCAAGAGGAAGATCAGTTCGCCTGTTCGCCTGTTTGAAATAATATTTACAAGGAGCCGATTTACAGATCAGGTTGTTACAATGATTGCTACATTTATTCATCGGCAAAGACATTGCCGATCACAGCACCTAGGCTAACTTCCTCACTAATGGTGGAGGCAACTACGCCTAGGTCGTCGACGAGGTCTTCAAATTCTTCCCGTGCCTTGCCTTCCGGGAAGATTGGATGCAGGGTTCGAAGATCGTTCCCAGACAGAGTCTGCACCATGGCAAGGGCGACGGCGGTGCCACGGTGAACTCTGTGACCGGCAACCTCCTGCACCTGGTTGGGGATGTCCTGCAGACGAGCAGCGACGGTGTCCCCTTGGGCATTCACCGCTTCTGTTGCGGTGGCCGCTGTACCAAGGAGGGCCTGAACCTGCGACTCCAGAACTGGAGAGAAGAATCGCCAAAAATGAAGAAGAAATCAAATGATTCTCAGAGGAAGAGTTCTGGAAGAAATCTTGACTTGCTACCCTGGAGTCGGCGGCGACAAGCTGGGCGCGTGCAGTCTGCGCCATGTCCTCCACAGTTGCCAATTGGGCCTCCAATCGGCTAGTCTTCTGGGTCTCCTCTGAATAATTGTGGCGCGTTTCATCCTTCCCTCGGAGAAGATCCTTGATCAGATCACGGGTCCCCTCATCAAGATCGTCGAAGGGATTCAATGATGAAGGAGGAGGAGAACGTGGTGGAGCGCTGGAAGCTTCTTCATCCCTGAAGAAGAAGAAAGAAACGAAATAGCAAGTTAGATCTAGCCAAAGATACGGGATGAGTTAAGAAAAGCAGATTCGTACCCTCGACGGCGGAGAGCTGGAGGAAGATCAGAGGGGCCCTCACTCGTGTGCTTGTGTCTGGCCATTGCTTATGAAGAAGGAGGCTAGCGTTATCTAGCTGGAGCAGGGAGAGTGGAGTCAATGGAGTCTTGAGAATGGCTAGGCTGATTGGGTGCTATTTATGGTCCAACAGACCCAGATAGCCGGCTCAAGGAAGATGGAACGCATCGGGTCAAGGGGGTCAATGGAAAATATTTTGGCAGACGAAAAGACGGAAGTCGAATCGTCTCGAGGCAAAGCTGTGGTGAGAACAAGTTGAAGCCAAGGGCAAAAAAGGATTTTTTTACACTCGCCGCAAGCATGAGAAACGAGGGATCGGCCGTGTGAATTAAAGGATACGCAGAGGAGAGACTGAAAGATCTTCAGAGCAAAATATTATTTTAATCCGAAGATGGGGGGCATGTAGTGATATCGTTTTTTTACACGTGTCAACCTGTTGGGCAAAAAGCCAGTGGAAACTGGGTCGACGCTGGAATTAAGAGCAGAATGGAGCATGATGGGCTTTTTCGGCCAGAAGGGGCGGGCGTTGTGGCCGATAGGGCATGAAAAGAGCTGGCAAAGCTACGTTAGCAAGTTATCTTTTAGATTCTTGTTTAGGAAAGTACGTAATAGACTAGGGTTCGTAGTTCAGGCTATAAATATCTGCCCTCGGACATATATCAAACCATCCGATGATCAATACACAAACCCTTTTTTCCTTTTTTCTCTTTTCAGTGGCTTCGCCTTAGTTGTAGTAGATTTTTATTTTACAAGTTCTTTCCTGTACGTGGGGCTGCATCGACTTCGATCTCCGACTTGCTGTTAAGTTCCGCGTCGAACGAGGCAGATAGGTTCAAGGTTGATGACGCATCGCTTCTTTCTCTATCCTGTATTAGTTCAAGTTATCGAGCAGATAGGATCTAGTTCTGGTCTGTTCACCAAGTTATCGATATCAGCTTGTTCTTCTTAGATTAATCTGCTTAGTCTAGCTTGTTTCTTGCTGTTATCACAAGTTATCGGTATTTGCTAGATTTGACAGGATTAAATTCGTTTGATCTTGTTTTTTATTTTATTTTTTCACAATTTATCCAGCCTAAATCTAAATACCATCGGCCGACACGCAGCTCGCCTGTTGCTCATCGCCAGGCTGATCGGATTCGAATCTAGGTGTTGTCTACCGAGGCTTCGCTAACCCGTTTAGCGCTGCCTACCTGCACAATCGGCCGGAGCTTTAGCCGATTGATCTACTACCGCATCGGACGACTAGCCGATGCATGTGGCGGAACGATTCGGAACACCAGCCGATACGTTCCGATAATTTAACGTTTTACCTATCCCTTATCAATTGTAGATCAAATTGACTGGCATGTCCTGCACCACCACGCAGCCGATTTGGACGTCGTGCAGGAGAAAAGCAAGAGGCTCTCGGGTCCTCGCATGTGCCGGCGCCCGGCGCTGATGGCCGACCTACGGCTTTTTGCGTCAATAATGATCAACCAATATTATCGTAAGGTCAAGGCAAAACAGTGCAAATTGTTGGGCAATTTTTACAGCATTCTTTCTTCTCTAATTTCTCTTTATTTTTTTTCTGTTTTATCATTGCAGGTTCCCAAGTTATCATGTAGAGGAGATCAAGTACAATGCATGAAGAAGAGAGGATGTGCATATGAACCATCTTAAGTAAATAAGTATGGATGTAGTGAGAGCAAGTATATTTCTTGGCAATAATGTTGTTCTAAATTAGGCAAATTATGCAATTATATTAGGCAATAACATGTTTTTGTATTAGCAAAAATATGATAATGAATCAGGTCATGTAGAACTAGCAATGTTTGTTACCAGAGGTATTCAGCCTTACTGATATTTTTAGTCCTAATACTAATTGCACTTGCTATTCATTTTAGTCATACAAAGCCGTGTTTAGGACATGAAACCTGATGTGCCTTTTTTTCTGCATGCAAGTTTCCTCATTGAATCGGCACTATATTCTTCAGCTTGGTGTTTGGTGGCCTGAAAGTTTATCAGATTGTCATTGCCTCATTGGCAGCAGTTTAGTTGCTGCTTAACCTTGATTTTGATTCATGAGCAGCTTGTTGGTAGTTGTAGTAGCTCTAATCTTTTTGTTTGGTCAGTACAATAGTGGAGGCAATCAGGCAATCATATGTGTGCTGGCAGTTTTGAAATTTTGTTAATGGTTAGAATTTAGATGGGTGAAAATTGCGTTTGTATATATTCTAATTTGCTTATTGGTTTTCAAAGATCTGCTTATCGGAGAGTAAAAATGAGGTATGTATATTTACTTTGTGATTTTTATTGTGCGTTGTGCAGATTCTGACAGAAAGTGCAGAATTTTGCCAAAAAAGAAATCTTAACCTGCTGCGTTTGTCTTCTATCCAAAAATAGAACGGTTTTTATTGCGCGTTGTGCAGATTCTGACAGAAAGTTCAGAATTTTGCCAGAAAAAGGAATCTTATCCTGCTGCGTTTGTCTTCTTTCAAAAAATAGAACGGCCGTATGACAAGCCTAAATTACGGCCGGCCGGGTCCATATTAATATAGGAGAGTGAGAACAGAAACAATAAGGTCTAAGCAAAAAAGAAGGAAAAAGTTGAGCTCTAGTCTAATCTCCTGGCCATAAATCACACATTTAGCTCCTGCCAAGTACTACGTATGAGCTTCCTCCTTGATTTTTGCAAGCAACGTTTGGATTGAGGACTCTTCGTGTCGGAAAATTCTTCTATCTCTCTCGTTCCAAATCTCCCAAGAAACGAGCAACAAAAGCGATCGCATCGTCTTAGGTGGCATTCCCGTCAAAACACCTGCGACCTTCCACTCTCGCATGTATCCCAGGAAGCCGTGTTAATTGTCGCCGCAGGTATACTGGCGCTAAGTTTGGCCCAAAAGCGTATGGTGTAACGACACTGTGCAAATAAATGTAGGGCCGATTCATCCGTATGCCTACAAAGCGGACACTTCTTCTGGTTTGGCCACCCCCTCCACTGACGCCGATCTGTAGTCCACAACTGGTTCTGATATGTTAGCCAAGCGAAGATTTTATATTTTGATGGCGCCCACACTTTCCATATCAACTGATCCAGACCCGTGTCCATTGCTCCCACAAATTGCGCCATATACGCTGATTTGGTGGAGTACTCTCCATTTGCACTTAGCGTCCACTCAATTGATCCAGCACCCCTGGACGTTACTCAACAGATTGCAACCGTGTCCAGAGGTTGACAAACTCCACAAAGTTTTGCATGGAGGTGAGCATTGGAATCCTGATGTTCCGCACCCATGAGTTATCTTGAATCGCAGCTCTAACTGACGAGCGCTTTCTTTTACTGCAGGCATACAAGTTAGGCTCCATATCGTTTGGTGCTTGGCTTGCCAACCATGCTGACTGGCAGAACTGGGCCTTACTCCCATCCCCAATAGTGATTGTGGTGGAAGCATTGAATAACTTCCGATCAATCTCATCGCATGGGATTTCCGTCCTACCTATGGCTTGGTGTTGCTCTTCTAGTAGTGCCACAGCCAGCGTATCCGTAGAGCCCGTGCAAACTTCCTAAGGTCAAGAATCCCTAGGGCCCCTAGCTTAGTCAGCCTGCCGCATCTTCGCCAATTAACCTTGCATTTGCCTCCTGAAATCTTGTCAAACCCAGCCCAAAGAAATCTTCTGCACCTTGAGTCAATTTCCTCGAACACCTCATCAAAAGGCCTTAGCGCAGTTAGAAAATAGATTGGCTGATAAGAGAGCACCGCCTTGACTAGCATGTTACGTCCCGCAATATTTAGTAGGCGTCCCTGCCAGGAGTTCAATCTCCCAGCCACCTTGTCGACGAGCGGTTGGAAGTCCACCCGTCGAAGTCTGTGAATGGTCAGCGATAGTCCTAGGTACTTGAAGGGGAAAGCTACCCGTTTTGCCGGAAAAGGTGCCAATACCTCATGGAGGTCAACTCAAGTAAACATCGCCGTACGTATGCCAAACTAATCGTCATTTATGATTATTTTTTTCAATCTTAATAGAGAATGCCCCTCTCTCTCCTACCCGTCATGTCGACTTGGAAGACTCCCGATGTCTGTAAGTAGAGTCAATAAAAAGCCTACTAGACCGGTCTAACTAGATGAATGTGTATTTATCTACATACATTCTTATAGGCAGGCGTGTAACCTCATCAATAGTGGTAATAGCAAATGGGCATGCGCCCTAACCATGGAGACACATGCCACCCACACCCTCCGATAACGTCAACTCGTTGCAAGGCATGTTCATCTCCGGCCTCGGCCACCTCGTCACCGACGTCACCCTCCGCGGCGGGGAGCGGCAGCGCCGTACCGGCTACGTGAGCCTCGTGGCCAGTCGCGGTGGCGCCGGGCAGCCGGTTGTGCATCCTAGCCGGCCGTAATGGGGAGCACGGTGTCGGGCCGTCTGGCCGTGCATCCCGGCCGGCCGCGGCGGGAAGCGGCGGCGCAGGCAGTGGGCGTGGATGCCGCACGTGCCGTGTCGGCCACGAGTGGGGAGGTGCGGTTGATGGGAATGCCACCCTGACGGTTGAGGACGGAGGATTGTGATGGCAAAGTGACTTAATTCTTCAGAAGTACGATGGGCAAGGTAATTTGACATTCAATGATGAAAGAACATTTAGTCCCGCTTAGTAGGTTTGGTTGATTAATGATATACACTTGTGGAACTAATGCTTCCATGAGCATGGAGAGCAAGTACTACATGTGTGTTGACGTTTCTTAGCGTCATGAATAAATCCGCACGCGCACAGATACCGTTGTAGGTTTCATTCAAGAGTACTCCAAGGGTATCGTATCCACTGAGGAACGTGTGTACATTCTCTAAGGTTCAGGTTCGTTCAAGAACACCGCACTAGTTAGAGGCAATGAGTAGAGATGATTTCTAAGGCTAAGAATCAAAAGTAAGATAGAACTATCCTAATTGCTCGCGTCGGGCTATTGGCTTCGCACAAGATAAAACCTAGTGAGCTCCAGTACGGTACTGGGATATATACCTGAACGAGGAGGGTTATGTTGGATAGACAGGGCTGTCACCATCTGCTACCTACCCCATCTAACCATGGGATATACCACAACTAGTAGGTAAAGACTGATTTAGACACCACGTCTACACCGTCCTTTACTAACTCTATAGAATCATACTTATTCTATAGGCATCCACTACACTAGTGAACTATAGATCCAACAAACAACTAGGGGAATCTAGATCTAACTTAACTAAGAAACTAAAACACAGAAGAAGTCATAGACACTTACTATGATTAATAAACATCCATCGGGGTACAAGCTGGAGAAGAACAACAAGGTCGACAACCCCGACACCTTCTCGACTCCCCCTCACTCTCTCCCTAACTCCTAAGCACTACCTAGGCAGCACTACACCTCTAAAGAGAAGCCCCAAACTCCAAAAGTGAGAGTGGAGAGGATGGTGAGTTGTGTCTCCTTTAGAAGCCCCTCCTCTCATATTTATATGGGTGAATGAGGGGGTGCACGGCTGGGAATGCAGTGAGGTCATTAGGAACTGCCATTGGGAGCCAATGAGGAGGTGCCACATCGAAGGGGAAAGGCGGTGGCTTTCTCCCTGGTTCGGCTGAACCACCTGGTTCGACCGAATTGAGTTCTTCCCCAACCGGCCTCTCCTTTGGACACGTGTCTGGTAAGTGGGTCCTATGGTCCCTGGTAGGTGAGTTGGCGCAGTCTTATGTTGGTTGCATGCCCTGGTGGGCTCTTTGATCCGTGTGACGTCGAACGGTGTGCTCTGATTGGTCAGAAGGGTGTTGCATTGGATTGAGAGTGTGTTGTCTTGCTCTTGAGGTGTGTTTCCTTCTTTGCTTGAGTTGCATATACATATTCACCAACACATGAGGACTTTGGTAATTAAACACCTACTCTTTGTTGATCGGCACGCTCCGATCATTCGGCATTTTGTGGCATTGATTCTGGAGCTTGTTTGACCTGCATTTCTTGCCCAATTTCCTACATTGCAAAATCTCCAAGGGAAATTTGGAAATGATATTATTCGGGCTAAATATATGCTGGTAAAGTGTGCTAGTAATCCCAATTTTTGGGTCAATTTGACACTCAAAATTTGTTCGTAGCGAGCGTCAACAAGGTGATGGATGAATTAATTAAATAAGATAACTACCAAAAAAGGAATGAGTGTCGCAAAGTGAAGAACCATGAGAATTTAATTTTTTATTTTTAAATTTGAGTATAGAAATGTTGTACTATTAAGAGGTCAGAATGCACTCACTTTGCATAGAATGAGGTTCTCAAGATCAACTAACAAACCTATGAGAGACACCTTCGCACTCACTTAAAGCTTGGGATATTCTTAGAAATGCTTTCTGCAGAAAAATTTGAAGTTTCTGGAGATTTTTCCGGAGTCTCCGAACATGGGGTTTTCTGCAGAGTGTCCAAAGACCAGACATGTGCGGAGTCTCCGCACATCTCTAGAGTCCCCGAAGGTAGTATCTGGAGTCTCCAAAGAATTCTTCTAAGTCTCCAAAACTTAACCAACCAACGACTATTTTTTCTGGGTGTTGACGGTCGATTTCGATGATTTTTACCACCAATATTTCTCCGATTTTAATGATTTTTAAGCTAAACTCATGCTAGAACTAACTACACTCACAAGTTCCACAAGTTTTTCTATCTATTTGATTTCAGGAACTGAGTGTACGAAATTAGGCCAAAGTGGGTGAAATCCCAGGCTGACCGGCCTGGCAACCCCTCCACTTGCCACGTCCTCGATCCAGGAGCAGAGAAACACAAGTCCCTTGATCATGGATCGTGCATTTGATGTCGGTTTGATCCAAGGACCCGAAAGGCTTCACACACGGATTGAAGGGCCCACTTTCATGCAAGAAACAGTTGCTTAACTAAAACGCGGCAACCGCCGACCTCATGAGGCAATCCACACCGCACAGGAGAAGGTCGGTGCCAGATGGCACCACCCCGAGGCCGGCCGACTTGGGGGAGGCCGGCCGGTCCCACTTGTCACTTTTTGGAGCCCATCTTTGCGTGGAAGTTAAGTTAACCACCAAGGCTGCGTACAGTTGAGGCTTTTGTCCAAGTACCGACCTCTAGCTAGTATAAATAGAGCCCCTCACCTCACTTGTAAGACACACCAGTCTTGAGAGAAGTGAGATTCTTAGTCACTCAACCTTAGTGTAGAATAGAGAGAGAGTGAGGTGAGAGCTTGTGTGAGAGCCAAGCTAGGAGAGGAACCGGATTTTCTCTTGATCCTACTCCAACTCTGTATACACCACAGGGGAATATTATCAAAGTAAGTTCCTCGCTTATCTTCAATATCTCGCTAGTCTTTCTCTTTACTTTCAGTACCTAGTTAGTTTACTTTCTTTGATCTGCGGGATCCCTTGTTTGCGTGGTTCAACAAACCTGGCCATTTGGGGGTTCTTCTGTCCTTAACGTGAGGCAGAAGTCAGTAACTTGATAGTTGAAGCGTGGTGCTTAAGCTTGATAGTTATCTTGGATCGTGTTCCACGCCACAGAACTGTGTGGTAGGCGGCGGTGGTGACAACCCTGTCCGTCCCTTGTAGTCCACCATGTTCGGGTGTTTTCATAGCAGTAGTTGTTGGTGCCGTTGGACTCCTCTCTCATCCCTTTCTAAAGTCCTTTCTTACCAGCCGCCAAAGCAGATCGGGTTAGTGAATACCTACTTATCTAGGTAACTATCAGTGTTTTACCAGCAAGCCTACCTAGGGATACCCTAAGGTCTACGTGGTTAGGGTGTCGCCGAGATCAGAAACTTGCTGGTGAAAGGAACACAAGAGTTTAGACAGGTTCGGGCCGCAATATGCATAATACCCTACGTCCTGTATGGTTTGTATTGCCTTGGGGTTATGCGTTATGTTTTGAAGGGGTCCCTGCCCGCCCTTATATATCCTGGAGGGACAGGGTTACATGAAAATCCTAGTCTGGTACGAGCTTAGGAGTCCTCACCAAGTACTCTCGGGTAGTTTTCTTCTGTACTGACTAGTTGTACTTACATACGAGTCCTTTACAGTATGGACAAGGTATGGGACATTCCCCACCCCTTACTCTAGAATGTTCTACGCCACGCATGCAGTCCCGTTGCCCCGGGTCTAACAGTAACGAGTTGGCTAACTGAAGTTAAGCCATCTACCCTCTTACCTCTTCTCTCTAGGTGGGTCCGGTTGAATAGTTCTAGGTCTAGTTGCGTTTGCCGTTCCTAGGATTCGATATGCCAGGTAAACTCCCTAGTGAATGCTACATCGGTATTTGTGCGCTTGCGGATTAGTTCGTATAGGCTAAAGAGTGCCAACACGGGGCTGGGTATAAATACCCCTTCACCCCCCTCCATGTTAACTCTCTCCGACCAAACTCACCTGCCCCATTCCTGAGCATTCAGGAGCCTTCCTCGCTCCCTCCTTTGACTTCCAAGCAAGATTTGGTGAGGGGATTGAGGGAAAATTGAATGGAGAGCAAATAAGAGTGCTAGTGAGCTGATTTCCCATCATCTGAGCACCTCATTCTTCGTCGAACCGGTGGATTTCATGTTTTTTATTCTTGGATCTTCAAGCTTCCAGCTGGCTAGGCGTCGCCTCGTTGAGCAACCAAGCTTGTGGTGTGCCCCAGGACGTTTGTAATGACCTCGACATTCTAGCAAGTGACCTTAGTAGCCTTGAGATTGCTAAGGGGAGGCTTCATAGCTCAAGGAGTAAGTGTTCTTCTTGGGTGCCTTAAGGGGAGGCTTCGTATATAGCTCAAGAAGTAAGTGTTCTTCTTGGGTGCCTCAACGGAGACGTAGGTTCCTTGTTGGGAACTGAACTTTGGGAAACAAACCCCTGCGTCTTTGTGCATTTACTTTGTGATTTGTTTGAAGTTCTTGTGTCTAGCTAGAATTTTAGGGTTTGCTCTTTATCTACTTGTTGGAAAGGCTTTAACTACAGGTAGTTCGTGATGAGGGGTGGAAATAAGTCATTAAGCGTTGGAAATTACTTCGATCTACTTTTGGTTGAGGTTTGATTTGTCGAGCTTGAATTCAGCAAGATTCTCTGGAGTCTCCGGACATTTCTTCGGAATCTCCAGAACCTGCGGAGATTTCGGACAAATATCTTAGAACTCCAAAAATTACTAACAAATATGTTTTAAGTGTTGTAATATTTCAGTTCCAACTATTCACCCCGCCCCCCTCTAGTCAACATCTAGATCCTTTCAAATAGCTTGTGAAAGTTAGCCCACTCCAGCTTCTAGAATTTAAGAATCCAAAAATCCGCTAAAATCCTATGAAGAATCCGGCCCGTTTGGAAGTCGGCCTGATTCTAGCTTTTGAATTCTTAGAATCTAGCGTCATCCAAACGGGCCCTAAGTGAGATGCATTTTAACTTTTACCATATTCTTGTTCCAAATATTTAAATTTCGCACCAATGACCGTACAGGTTAACTATAGGTAAACATCGCCACATGCCAAACGAATCATCTTTCATGATTAATTTTTGAGTAAATTGCACTCTAGATTCCTAAACTTATCCTGCAGTTTCACCTAGGTCCTTAAACTCTCAAATCATCCATATGAGTCCCTAAATCGTGTTAAGTATTCCATACCAGGTCCCAAATATGCCATGCAAGCAATCAAAATCGCATGCCACAGTGACACCACAGTGGCAAATATTTGCAAAAAAATCCTTCATTATCTTATCTTCTCATATTTAGTCATTTCTCTCTCTCCCTCGCTACTCTCTCTCTCTCTCCCTCATCTCTCCGCTTCCTCCCGGCGCCACAATCTGCCCAGCTACAGCGGTGCCCTCAACCAGCTCCTCCTCTGGCCACCCAACTGCTGCTCCACCACAAGCGACGGTGGCGAGCGCGAGGACGCGCGGTCCTGCTGCTTCGAGGCGCCGCCGTTGTGCAGGTCCTGCGGCAGCGGCGTGGCGCGTGTGCCGCTGCTCCCGTGCAGGCACCCGTGCCTGTGCCGCGCGTGCGAGGCCGGCGTGGACCCAACACTTAAGATGCATGGGATCCGCCGTGCAGCCTGTCGCCGCGCCTCCTTCTGCCCCTGCCGCAGCCCGCACAGGCCGCCACCGCACCTCCTTCTGCCCCTGCTGCAGCCCACACAGGCTGCCTCCGCGCTTCCTTCTGCCCCTGCTGCAGCCCGCGCAGGCCGCCGCCGCGCATCCTTTTGGACCGCGTCCCGTGCAGGCCGCCACCGTGGCGCCTCGCCCACGGACGCATCCCGCGCTGGCCGCCGCCTGTTCTCCCCCGCAGGCGCCGCCGCCGCCTGTTCTAATTGATTAGATGGCACACTAGTGAGATAATTGTTGTTGCATCAGAGAAGGAGTTGGATTAGTATTGTTAGTATTTGGGGGGGGGGGGGGGGGGGGGGTGTTGCTTCTTCGCACGCACCCCGGACCAGCTACGCATCCTCCCGCCGCAGCAGTCCAAACCCCCAGGTCAGAGCAATCCCAACTCATTTCCACACTCATCTCACCTGATTCTACCATAGCTGTTATGTTTTTTATGAATTAGGGGTGTCCCAATAAACACCTTTAGTATTGGAACGTCGTAATATCACTTCTACAGTTCCTTAATAATCTCATTCTAATATAATTAACAAATTGGGTTCTACAGTTCCTTAATAATCTCATTCTAATATAATTAACAAATTGGGAGAGGATAAATTTTCTTCTTTATTTGTGGAAGAGTTTGGTTAAATATTAAGACAACCCAATAATATTGAGAAAGGGAGACCGCTGAAGATGCTCATACATGCTTCTGGATCATCATGATTAAACTTTAGTTCCTATCACGACGGATGTTTAAATATTAATTATGAATACTAAATATATACTATTATAAAACTAATTGCAAAGACAAAAGTTAATTCACGAGTGAATCCATTAAATCTAATTAGTCCATGATTTGATCATGTTGTGCTATAATAAATATGCGCTAATAATGGATTAATTAGGCTGAATAGATTTATCTCGTGAATTAGTCTTCATTTATGAAATTAATTTTCTAATTAGTCTATATCTCCTAATTGATGTTCAAACAGCTGATGTGATGGGAATAAAGTTTAGTATCCCGGATCAAAATAGACTCTTACAAGTAAATATAATGGCAGCGTGTACAAGTACTGTCGGACATCGATACTGGTCTTTGCATTTGAGACACTGACATATGGAGGAGCAACTAAAGGAGCCTCTGCCCTCTCTATCCTCCTCTTCCTCAGACTAACTTTTGACCCTAATGCCACGTTTTTTTTGGCAACACCACGATTTGGTTGCAACAAGGGGTGTTATCGCCACCATTTGCACTTTTGGTTGCCATAGATGGGGTTTTTGCTACGCAAATTGTTTCGTGGCCCTAAGTATGAAGATCGTTGCGAAAAGTAAGTGTTATCGCAACCAAATGTGCTCCGGTTGCAATAAGTGATCCCTGCTGCCACGATCTGATTTTCGTTGCCAAGAATTTTATTGGAGTTGCAATACTGAGATGATATTGCAACTCTTTAGATGATGGTTGCGATAGCACGTCTATGTTACAACGAATATGATTTGTTATAACTAATAGTTATTTGCGTTGCAAAAGAGATACACATATAGCAACGAAAAAATATATCACTTGCAACACTTTAGCAGGTGGTTGCGATAGCAGGTCCCTTTTACAACGGATACGTTTTTTTTATATAATAGTCATTTGTATTGCAAAAGGCTGTACATATAGCAACGACAAAATAAATCATTGCAATTGCTAAGGCCAAAAAGCTTATAATAAAAAAGTAAGAAAGTAATAAAAAAATAAAAAGACACATAACTAGGTTTTGAGAAAATCTAAAGAAAATGTACTTACGACTATACCATAATTGTGTTTCTATGATTTGTAGCCATAAAATCTTATACAAATTAACTAGATATATGCCCATGCGTTGCACTGGGATCATAAATTTTATCCACATTTACGGCGACAGATTTGATCGTATTAGAAAATAAAAATGCTAATAAATAATTTTATATTGAAAAACTAAATTATTTACAAATTCACGTAGGTCCTTCATGCAACATTGTTGTCGTATTGGCCCGCCTACCCTCGTTACAATCACCTCACCCATGCGGTCGGCTCGCGCATGTCCAGGCCGCACATCGCTCGCATCAGTCGTCTCTCTCGCTTGTTCGCTCAGCACTCTCGCTCAATCCACAGCCGCCGCCTATCCTGGCCTCACGCCGGCCACACACCACCGGCTCTCATTCACTCACATCCTCCGCAGCGTGCTTCCGATCCGTGTCGAGAAAGCTAGCATGCGCACCGCAACTGGCACATCTCCTCCTCTACCGGCAGGCGGATTCCATGGCGGCGCCAAATTTAAGATATACTTTTAAAAAAATATCCAAAAAAATATAAATAAAAAATATGAATTAAAAAAAGAAAATTGTCCGAATAAAAATATAAATTAGAACGGACACTACAGCACAATGGTTATTAAGTAAAAAACATTAAAATATACATTCACCTCGCAATGGTTATTAAGCACAATCCTTCATGCAGCATTATTGTGGTATTGGCCCGCCTACCCTCGGTACAATCACCTCACCCATGTGGCCGGCTCGCGCATGTCAAGGCCGCATATTGCTCGCATCAGTCGTCTCTCTCGCTTGTTCGCTCAGCACTCTCGCTTAATCCACAGCCGCCGCCTATCCTGGCCTCACGCCGGTCTCTCTCGCTCGTTCGCTCAGCACTCTCGCTCAATCCACAGCCGCCGCCTATCCTGGCTTCACGCCGGCCACACACCGCCGGCTCTCATTCACTCACGTCCTCCGCGTGTTGAGAAAGCTAGCAGGCGCACCGCAGCTGGCATATTCTCGTCCTCTACCGGCAGACGGGTTCCATGGCGGCGCCAAATTTTAGATATACTTTTGAAAAAATATCCAAAGAAAAAATACAAATAAAAAATATGAATCAGAAAAAGAAAATTATCCGAATAAAAATATAAATTAGAACGGACACTACAACACAATGGTTATTAAGTAAATAAACACAGCCGCCGCCTATCCTGGCTTCACGCCGGCCACACACCGCCGGCTCTCATTCACTCACGTACTCCGCGTGTCGAGAAAGCTAACAGGCGCACCCAGCTGGCACATTCTCGTCCTCTACCGGCAGACGGATTCCATGGCGGCGCCAAATTTTAGATATACTTTTGAAAAAATATCCAAATAAAATACAAATAAAAAATATGAATGAGAAAGAGAAAATTATCCGAATAAAAATATAAATTAGAACGGACAATACAGCACAATGGTTATTAAGTAAAAAAACAAAAAATACATTAATGCTTTGACAAGTTTTCGAACCTGAAACCTTAAGGTATTCGGGTTAGCTACTTACCAGCCGACCATACATATGTTAGTATTTTGGGGGATTCATAAAGCTATACAAACTAACGTAGACACGTTGAGGCATAGAAATAGATCTAATTAATCTATACCAACGTGACCAAGTCCCCAGCGGTGTTGTGGCTGCCCTCGTCATCGCGACCTCTTCGAGCAACGGCGCGGCCTCCCTGCACAGCCGTCGCCACCGTCCCCTGCAAGCGTCGCGTCATCGCGGCCCTCTCCTTCAGCAAGAGTCGCGGGGTTGCCACTCTTCCCTGCAGCCAGCATCGTCACCGCTCTTCCCTGCAGACAGCGGCGTCGTGGCCCTTCAATTCGCTGCACCCAGTTGTGGTGCCCTAGCGAGCCATGCCCTCCATCATCGACGAGAAGAGACAATCGCGGCCGGCCATCCATCGACCATCGTCATTGACAGGTCCGTCCCTGTGATTTTAAGCCCCCCCATATTCCAGATCTCAACAGCCCATTAGGCTTATTGAAATTGACCCATGCAATTTCCTGTTTGCAGGTTGGGTTACGAGAGCTCGGTTTGTCTTCCGTGGCCGCAGCGCAACGACGCCGTCTTCTCGCCTCGCAGCTCGCACGATCGCGCGACTAGGGCAGTAGGGCGCCTGGCGACAGGGGCGCAAGCCACAGGGCGCCGGCACGACGCCACGCCATCTGGACCAGCCGACTCCACGCGCATCAAGTCCTCGCACGCCTGCTGCCGGCTTGCTGATCCTTCAAGTTCTTGCGCTTCAAGTCTAGACGAGTGGAGGTGCACGTGCTCAGCTCACTGCTCAAGCTAAACACCTAAACTTCAAGAGCCGCCGTAAGTCAGTAAGTGCTACTTACTGCTATAAGTCAAGGTATTTCTTTTTATTTAATTGATGAATGATGAATCGATCGATAATTGATTGATGTTTTGTATATGCGTGCATCAGTTGATCTAGGCGTTTATTCTTTCAAGATTCAAACCATATCTTCTGCAAATTGGTCTAGAAAATATAATTTGGGTTCTCAAAAGAGTGTAGAAAAATGCAAAGAACAGAAGACTTAACTCAATCTCATAAAGGAGCCATGATAGCACTTGAGAGTGACATGCTGGAAAGATTGATCATTAGTATATCATTGAAAATTTTATTTCAAGAAACATGAAAAGAATGATGTTATTCAAGTAAGGTTACGCAACCAAAAATTAAATAGTTATGACTCTTGATGTTTTCCGTTGCTATTTAATATATTATAGTGTATTCATTAATTTTATATTCTAGTTTGCTAGTTAGGTAGGGTTCGCTTTAGACTTTTGTACAGGCCCCGGTTTCTACTGTGACGGCCCTAGTCATTGACAAGAAAGAGAGAATCACGATGCATATATTAATTATTGCAATATCTTTTATTATTTCTTTTCCCTTAGTTTATAATACCCTAATTCGTTTTGACATGTTGCAGGAAAATCTTGTGTCATTTGGAAGATAGAATTAATGGCACATGATGATGATCGGAGTTGGATGCTGTTATCTCAGTCAATAGATGAGTGGCAAGTAGGACTCGAGAAATTTATTGATACTATTTTTGAAGGCACCTATGCATCAGAGATTGCACCGTGTCCATGTTCAAGGTGCCGTGGAGTCGTGTACAAAACAAAATCTGTGGTTCAAATGCACTTGATGTCTAAAGGGTTTGGTGAGAATTTTGTCAAAGAGAAAGGTAATGCTGAACCTTGGAACAATGATAGGGATCTGAATGTAGGCTCAGCAAATGATGCAACAGCTGCCAACAATCTGGTGTCCGCATTAAGTAGGGGTGCGTCTAGTGGTAATAACAATGAAGAGCCAAATGAGAGTGCAAAGAAATTCTTTGATTTGTTGAAAGATGCGCAGCAAATCCAGGTTGTTCCCAGCTTACCAAGGTATCTTTCATGGTCAAACTCTTTCAGCTTAAGTGCATAGGTGGATGAAGTAACCATTGCGCAGGGCAAGCACTTAGCCTATTCTCGGACGTGCTCCCCCCAGGACATTGCATCCCAGACACTATTGAGAAAGCACGGAAGATTATTCGCGACCTTGGCCTCACATATATTAAGATCCATGCTTGTGTGAATGACTGCGTGTTATTTCGTGGACGGTTTGCTGATATGGATACGTGTCCAACATGTGGTAAGAGTAGGTGGAAGAAGGACCAAAAATCTAATGAGATTGGCGAGTCTAGTGAAAGTGGTGGAGCAAAGAAGCGCATTCCTTGCAAAGTTCTAAGGTATTTTCCACTTATCCCTCGACTGCAAAGATTATATATGTCAGAGGAAACTTCATCATTGATGCAGTGGCACAAGGAAGAATTGGTCCGTGATGGGAAAATGCGGCACCCAGCAGACTCATTGGCATGGCAGCACGTGGATGAAAGGTATAAGAAATTTGCTTCCAATCCACGTAATGTTAGTCTGGGACTTGCATCTGATGGCTTCAATCCATTTGGGATGTTGAATGTTAATTACACTTGTTGGCCTGTGATATTGATTCCTTATAACCTGCCTCATTGGTTGTGTTTGAAACAACCTTATTGGATAATATCGATGCTGATACCTGGGCCTAAATCTCCTGGAGTGAACATTGATGTATATTTGCAACCCCTGATTGATGAGCTAAATGAGCTGTGAGTTAAAGGAGTTGAAACATGGGATCAGAAGGAGAAGAAGAATTTTACTCTACATGCAATTTTGCTATGGACAATTAGTGATTTCCCGGCATATGCGATGTTATCTGGCTGGAGCACAAAAGGCAAGTTTGCTTACTGTCACAAGGATACTGATTAATTGTGGTTAAAATATGGTTCAAAGCATTGCTACATGGGACATCGCCGATTTTTGCCCTCGAAGCACAAGTGGCGAAGGATCAAGCTGAGCTTCAATAACAATGCTGAAACTAGGGAAGCTCCAATACCGCTCAGTGGTGAGCAGGTAAAGCAGCAGTATGAAAGTTTCCAGCAAGTGACTTTTGGAAAAGAAACAAGGAAAAGGAAGCAACGTGATGAAGAAAATAGGTGGCACAACTGGAGGAAGAAGAGCATTTTCTTTGAGCTTCCTTACTGGGAATCATTGCTTGTACGGCATAATTTGGATGTCATGCATATTGAGAAGAACATATGTGAGAGCTTACTGGGGACTTTGCTGGAGTTACAAGGTAAAAGCAAAGATAGTGAAAAGGCTCGCCTTGATATGCAACATATGGGTATAAGGAAAGAACAACATCCAGTGCTCGAAAAGGGTAAATACACCTTGCCACCAGCGCTATACTCTCTAGGTAAGGATGACAAGGAAATTCTGTGCAAATGTTTACATGGCGTCAAGTTTCCTGATGGTTATGCCGCAAATATTAGGAGATGCGTGGACGTCAATGGTTGCAAGCTTTCTGGACTTAAAACTCATGACCTCCATGTAATATTGCAAAAACTTTTGCCCTTAGTGGTGCGCAATATATTGCGTGAAGATGTGGTGATCCCAGTGATCGAGCTAAGTAGGTTCTTTAACTCACTATGTGCAAAGGAGTTGGAGTTTTCAGAAATTGAAAAACTGAGCACTTCAATAAGGGAGACCCTTTGTCGGCTCGAAATGATTTTTCCACCATCTTTTTTTGATATTATGATGCACTTACCAGTTGAGAGGTACCTTCGTACTCTTAAAGGCTATGTGAGGAACAAAGCTCACCTTGAAGGTTCTATTGCAGAGGGGTATAAATCCGAGGAGTGCCTCACATTTTGCTCTCGCTTCTTCGATAATATCAGTACCAAGCTTAATCGTCCAGAGCGCCAAGCGCCATGAAAGCGCCGCTGCTAGTGAACCACCATCTGAGCTAAGTATATTTGGGAACATTGACTATGGTAGGAAAGGAAGTACTATCGAGAATGTTTGTGATATTGACATGCAGAGGATGAGGCACTACATATTAACCAACTGTGATGAGGTCACTCCATGGATAAAGTAAGCTATATTTTAAAATTGATTTTTTAAATATGGGGCTCATGAATTTTGAAAATAGATTTGTTACTAATGAACCTTTTTTCGTTTGATGTGAAAAGTGTGCATATGGATGAGCTGAAGAAAACCAACCCTAGGCATGTTGATAAAAGACACAAGGAGGAGTTTGCATCATGGTTTGAGCATAAAGTGAGTCATTTATTTTTCCATATTTTCTTTGTTTAGTTTGCACATGCCTCTTTTCAGTTTATTAGTCCTTGATATATTTTAAAACTGATGCTAACTACAGATCAGCATGATGCGTGCACAAGGGGAAATAGATGATATGATTTATTATCTATCTCGTGGTTCAGACCATCGGGCTCGTGTGTTCAACAGGTGTTCTATAAATGGTTTCCTTTTCCGAGTCTCTTCCATAGAGAACTTCTTAACTACTCAAAATAGCGGTGTATTTGTGAAGGACGATGCAAGTACAGGAGACATGGGCTGGTATGGCGTGCTTAGGAAAATCATCTGCCTTGATTTTCCTGGTCAGAAGGAAGTAATGATATTCCAATGTGACTGGTTTGATGTCCCCGCAGCAAGTAGGAGCAAATCTAGATGGTACAATAAGGATAAATATGGGGTCATCGATATTGATATCACTCGGTTCAGGTATTCAAATGAACCTTACATCCTGAGCACACAAGGGGAGCAAGTGTTATACGTGCAACATGCAAAGAACCAAAATTGGTGTAGTGTCCTTAGAATGCAGCCTAGAAACTTATTTGCCATGCCTGAAGGAGAAGCTATTGACAAGGAGGGCGAGATCGATCTGGACTCAGTTGTTGTTGGACTGGAAGATATGAATCTTGAACAGGAAATTACAGATGTGACAACTTGGAGTAGGTCTGGCCTTAATGGGGTTAGTGTTGATGCTTGTGTTATTGAGCAAGCTGTTGCAACAGCAATGCCTGAACATGATGACCTGTTTGATGAAGACGAGGACCCAGATGACACTTACATTGCTGATGGAGTAGTACCTCCATACAGTACTCGAGGAGAAGATTCTGACGATGATTTTTTTGTTTAAAATTTGCTCATGGAAGAAATGAGGAAAATCTGAACTTGTGCGCATTTATTTGATATTTTTACAGACTTGTTTTCATGAAACAGTGAACCTGTAATAATTGAAGAGGCCTCTGAGTCCTCTCAATATTCGAGTGTTTCTTTGATTCCATATGC
This sequence comes from Panicum miliaceum, assembly GCA_032594955.1. Taxonomy (NCBI): domain Eukaryota; kingdom Viridiplantae; phylum Streptophyta; class Magnoliopsida; order Poales; family Poaceae; genus Panicum; species Panicum miliaceum. The sequence continues at coordinate 7,058,216 of CM064060.1, read as the reverse complement.
ATGCTGTAATAATAGACTTCCAAGAAGAACCAATGCTGCAGTTTCTGGATTGCATCAAAGAACTCCGTGATCTTCTTCGTTTTCTTTTCCTGTACCGTGTATCCCTCCTGACTTTTTTTCATTTTTTTTTTCTTTCCTAATAAAGTATATCCCATCTTTCTTATAAATTTTTGTTATATAGGAGAAAAATACATACAAAAATGAAAAAAAACTGCTACATCAGGATATGAACCTGGGTTACCAAGCTGGAAGCCAAGCGCCTTGGCCAGCTGACCTAGTCCGCAGCTCTTGCAAGTATCTTAGAACAGTTTTTCTTGTAGTATTCCTTATGCCAAAATACAAATGGTTTGGCGCTGATCACGTCCCGGGTGGGAGTCACCTCTGATCACGTCGAGCTCGTGGTCCTTCCCTCCCCAACTCCCACCCGGCAGCCCTTCGCCCACGCGGCCGCGCGCCCCCGATGACGCCGGCGCGCCGCATGCCCGCACGGCCGATGCCCGGCGTCCGCTCCCGCCGGCGCTGCAGGACCACCTGGGCGCGCGGGCCTCCGCCCCCCCTGCCAGTGCCGCCCAGCCACCAGGGTGCCCGGCCCCCGCCCCTTGCCGGCGCTCTTCCTTTCTTTGCCTGCAGCTCTCCCCGGCCAGCCAGCTAGCGCTACGCTCCCCACGACCACGACTGTTTTCTCGTTTTCATGCTGACTCACGAGCTAGATGAGCCAGCTCAAGCTAGCAAACTAGCCAAGCCAAACCTGATATCTAGTTCGTGGAGATAACGAGCCGAGCCGAGCCAGCTCGTTATCTTAACGAGCCAACTCGAGCTGAGCCGAGTCGGCTCGATATCCAGCCTTATCCATACCACCCTACCTAAACCCCATTGCTTTATATTTGAGAGCGCCTAGCCCAAGCATAGTGATTTCCTGCCCTTGGCCTCCTCGGCATGGGTAGGCGCCACCACTCTGATTCGAGACGCCGCCGGCATCCTTGTGGCTCGGATCAAGGCTCTTGGGCACATGGCCTAGTGAAAGTCTGGTCACATATAAGGGCGGTGAATTCTTGCTCCGTCGACTCTGCCACGAGCGTATGGCCATGTTCATCTGCGAACAGGCTGCGTGTTGGAAACAACGCGGCAAATGCAGAGCTCTGTGTGAAGGCGACGCCAACACACGACACTTCCATGCTAGAGCTTCTGTTAGGCTGCACCACAACCGCATCCAGCTGCTAGAAGTGGAAGGCATGGCGATGCTCGACCACGACGACAAGGTGGCCGCCGCTTCTACTTGGCGGCCTGGACTAAAGATTATTAAGGGTGACGTGATGATTGTCTTTAACCGTGCAAACTAGTCAAGTTTCATATATTCTACATTTTTTTGTTCTAACTCATATGAGAAGGATCATGAGTCCAGATCGCATATAGAACATGTAGGGCATAAAATGCAAGATAGGGTTGTTATAAGATTAGATTGTTTTGATATTGGGTAGGTATATGTAGATAGATATAGATTAGATTGGATGACAACTTCTTAAGGTTTCAATCACGATTTGTTTAGCAGAGAAGAATAAAAAGTTAAAGATCCATAATACTATATATTTATTATTTTGTATTTATAAGAAAAAACGAGAGACAAAAAAAGAGAAAAACAAAGAAGTCACGAAACCATATGTATAAATTATCTACAATTTGGAATATTTTTTATTTTTATAAGAAAGATCGGAAGATAAAAATAAAAGAAAAGTTAATCATTAAATTTCAGTTCAAAATGTAGTAAACAATACACCGTACGCCATGTTTGCAGCAAAAAAAATTGGACTCCAAATATTGGAACATTTGCACGCCCCGCCAATTTTTCCCTCCAGGGAACGCATGCATCCACCATCCTAAAAACTTGCGGACGCACTACCCCGTAATTAACGCTACTTCCTAACCAATACAGGACACTACAACCCACATACACAAGGCTGTTCGGGTTGCCCCACCAGCCGTCCCTCTCCTGCGCGCGATGGGGACTTCCCCTACCGCCGCCGCCGCCGCCACGGACGAAGGCGACTCCAGTGATCAAGGCCGCGCCGCCGTTGGTACTCGTCCAGATGCAGTACAAGCCGACATCGCCGTCGATCAGGGGTTCTTCGGACGATCATGCCCTCTTTCGTGGATGCCTGGATGGCTGGGAACAAGCCAGCGCACCAGCAGCTAGTATGATTTTTAGCCTGGATAGCTAGTATGATTTTTGAATTATTGTCACACTCAGTTTAAGGACAAAACCGAATGCATAACTATATGTATGTCAGGATCAAGTTTCATACATATAGTGACATCATCAGTGAATAATAGTAACAGTATCACGTAAAGAAACATAAATAAGGACTTACAAGACTATCAGAGATATACGCTCAACATGGAAATGAAGGCTCCAAACTTCACAGGCAAACGACTGGAGTTTGCGTACGTCTAGAACTCTTCATCATCTTCAGTAGCCTTCACACCTTCTTCTTCTGAGTAGCGGTTAGCAAGGGTGAGTACACTTATGGTTGGTACTCAGCAAGGCCACAAAAAATAACCAGAGTAACGATTTAAATCCATCTTTAAGTTTATTAACCATGTGACCGTAAGCACGGCTGATATACCAATTTTAGACACTCTGCAGAGGTTGTACACTTTCACCACAAGTCGCGTAAAAGTTCAAAAGAACTTTGGACCCAACCATGCTGTGCTAGCTAGGCACAATACCACACTTCCGAGGTGTGATTGTATAGGGACGCTACGAGGTCTTTACAAAGATTCCCTAATAAGAAGTAGTCCTCTAGAGTTTCGGTAGCAGCGTGAACCATAACCCTCCCTAATGGTCAGCACCTTAGCAAAGGCTGCTACCCCAAGAGGACCGGGCTATACCCCAATCACCGACCCCCTCCTTGCCCTTTCGGTAAGAATACTTCAAAGTGGAGTCTCTAATTATTTAGCCAAGATCAGAGCCATATAGTCCTCGTGGTTGTACTGTTTTTCTGGGTGGTTCTCCATGTTCCAACTAATACATGGTATTCTTGTAAATAAGCATAGATAGAAGGATGGTTAGGGTCACTTGCCTTTTTCCAATGAAACGCTACTCTTACTGCTCTTCAGCTCTTGCTTACTTGGAAACCTTGATCTTCAAGCTTCAACAGCGATCATTCTACTCGAAGCAAACATCGAGCACAAACATACAAAACAACAAACAAGTACAGCTAAGAACAATACACCAATCACAAAACAAAAGCTTTTAAAAGAGCGTGCTAAAGGATAAGGCTCGTTGCTACGGTTACAAGAGCACAAGAAATACGAAAAACGGAGCTAGGGTTAAAAAGACACAACTATCGGAAAATTGGTATTATAAAAGAAACAAAAGAACTATGAGTTTTATTTATTTTAGTTGGAAACAAATGTAAAAGATATTCAAAATAAAATATCCTTCATTATAATTAACTTATATTATATTTTTATTTATAAAAGCGGAGTAGAATTTAGTCATATTTTATTTATGATTGTCTATGTACAAATTACACTAATTAACAATTAATTAGAAAGAAACTTGTGAGAGCATCTAAACGCATAACTTTATATTTGGTGTTCAACTAAACAAATTATATTTAGAACACATTTGAGTTGGTATTAATTAAATTAACATTAGTTATGAAAAACCGGAGGTAAAAACCTAGGTGGATTTTAATTAGAAAAACTAGGTGAGAGAACTTTAATAAAATTAAATCTATATTAAAAACAGGAACTAAGGCACAACGACACGACTAAATGATAGCTTAGGATTTTTAGAAGACTAACGCAAAAAGAACGAGTTGAAACAGATCTAAAACGACGAAGATAGGGCTAAAACAAGGTTCTAGGGATTTGTCTGCGAAGAAACTGAACTTCCAGGGGCTAAATCTGAAGAAATCAGGGGCTAAAACACAATTAAACCCTAAACAGAGGCCCCTGGGTGCAAAACTGGAGGTTCTGGTTGGCGGTTACTAATTCTAGAAAAGTCAGGGGCCTAAACAGAAAAGAAAGGACTTAAATCTAATTACTTTTCAACAGATCTGGACCGCGGGTTGATTTCTAGAAAACCTAGGGGGTTTTCTGCAAATGGAACTGGCGGCGGCTAGGGTTGGGCTCGGTTGGGGGGATCTGATTCGTTAGATCATGATCCGACGGCGGTGGCTGGGCGGCTCGGCTCGGGTGTGGCTTGGCGGCTAAGGCTCGGCTCAGATCCGATCTAGGCCCTTGGATCTGGATCGGACGGCAGGGTGATGGTTGGGGCGGCTCGGGTCGGCTTGGCAGGTGGAGCTGGGCGCCGCCGGCGAGCGGAGACAGCGCCGCCGGCGAGCGGAGACAGCGGCGCCTCACCGGAGTTGGCCGAAATGGCGCTCCGGGGCTCGGTTTGGGACGGGTTCTAGCTAGGGATGGAGAGGGCGGCACGGCGAAGGCAGTGGGGGCCGCGGGACGGCCGTGCGGCGGCCGGAGACTGGCGGTCACAGCGGCAGGCGGAGCTAGAGCTCCGGCGAGCAATTGGGGTCGCGACAGTGCGAGAAAAAGAGGGGAAAAGAGGGCGGCGCGGTGCTTACTTCCCCGCGAAGGTCCTGCGAGGGTTCAAGACGTCGGGGAAACGGCGGAATGGCGAGTCGACGGAGAGATGCGGTTCGGGCGGCGATGTTCGCTCTGGCGAGCGATTTCTGGCGGGGTGCGACGATGCGGAGGGGAAGGAGTGGACGACGACAGCGCTGGGTCCGAGGTGCGGGCTTCGGCGACGGTCGCAGTCGATGGAGAGGTGGCGGGGCAGGAGGTCGACGACGCGGCGGCGACGGAGAGCTTGGCTCGGGTGAAATGGAGGGGCAGAGCAGCAGGGCTCTGGCGTGCGGTGCAGCAGGAGTGGAAGAGGAGGAGCAGGGGTTCAGGCGTTGGTTTTATAGGGGTGAGAGGAGGCGGAGCGGCCGGGGAAGCGAGGCGGCGGCTCACGCGGCGGCCGGAGATGGCGGCCGTGATTGCCGCGGGCGTAATGGGGGCTGGTCGTCCGGGGGGCGCGTGCCGCGGCCATTATGGCAGGCAGGTGTCGCGGAAAAGAAGGAGAGGAGGCGCGGGCGACGGGCGACGGTGACGGGCGCGGGTGGGATTCGCGTCGCGGCAGGAAAAGGAAGGGGAGGTGCGGGAGGAGGAAGAAAGGAAGGTGGAAGCGGGAGGAAGAGGGTGGCGCCGACAAGTGGGTCCACGGTGGCAGTGAGAGAGGGAGAGGGGGAGGGAGAGAGGGGCGGGTTGGGCTGGCTGGGTTTTGGGCCGCGGGGAGAGAAATGGAAAAGGAGAAGAGAGAGAGGTTTGGGCTGGGCTGGAAAGAAAACGAGGAGGGGTTTCTGGGCTGGGCTGAAAGAGGGGAACGAGAGAAGGAAAGATGGGATGAGCCAAAAGAGATAGGGAAGAGAGAAAAAAGTTTTAGGGTAGTTTTTGGGTATTTTTATTTTGCAAACTCAAACACGCAAACACACAAAAACTAATGCAACGACATGAATGCAACATACATAGAACCATTTTATTTAATTCAGAAAGACAATCATTTATTTTTTCTATACTAAATTCTCTGTAAAGAAAATAAATGTTGAATTTTTTTATAATTATGAGAAAATCATTGCTTTATTTTTTTCTAATCACATTCTGAAATCCAACAATTTCAGGGTGTGACAATCATGCCCTCTTCCGTGGGTGCCTGGATAGCTAGTATGATTTTTTGCCTTCTATTATTTAGCCCCCCTCCTATATTATTTAGCCCCCTGGCCCCTTCGATTGCGTTGTGTTATGCAAACTTCTAGTTTTCTTTCTCCTGCCTGTGATTAGTGTAGGAGTGCACAGAAAGGTGCTGAACTGCTGATTCGCAAGTTAGGGACTCACATTTGCCACAACTCTTAATCTGTAGTGCCTACAGGAGCCATACCTGCTAGATTTATTAAGCGTCATGGCAGTGGCATTTGAGACCTGTTGACAGTTGCCAAATCTTGATTTCATTTTTAGTGCCACGAACATATTCAAATTTTAAAGTGGCAGCACATATAGTTTTTAAATATTATAGTTTGCTTTGAGATTAAATAGTAGTATAGAGTATAGGTAGGCTAAAGAGGGGCTAGTTTTACAATGGATTGAGTTATAACACTTGAATCTGAACCTGTCCAAATAAAGTATTGCATGTTTTTATGACTTGACAATTAGATATATAATGTTTTTAATGGATATATTACTAATGGAGAATTATCTTGTTTTTATGAATTGAGAATTAGTTTTACAATGAGCTGGGCCATAATATTTTTATGTCTTGATAATTCTCCAAACATTTGTATCTTTTAAATATTGTCGTATGCTATAATCATTTACGCTTACCTCGCAGAGCTAATTTAACCGGAGAGATGTGGACAGTACATTTTCAGTGCAAGGAGCCTACTGCAGAGCACCCACACATCCAGTTAAAATTGGATAAGGGGGATATTAATTTTTTGATCTTGGTAAGTATCAAAGAACAGCTAGGATATGCTGGGCGGGACTACTTATACTGCAAGAAGCGATGTGGCACCGATGTAGCACTGCTGCAGTCTATTGATTACACCCGAGATGTAGAACGCATGGTACATAAGGATGAAAACGGATGGGAAAAATCCCGTCCCATCCCGCCCGTATTTCTATATTATCCTGCCCGTTTCCGTATTTACGAAAAAATACGAAAATGGGACGGGAAGCGGGAAGGGGTGTATCCCGTCCGTATTTGCGGGATCCCGTTTTTATCCGGGATGATCCCGTATTAGTCCCGTATTTATTAAATATAGAAAAAAATTAATAGATACACCATATATCCTCTCTTATTTCTCTACATCAACTGGTGCAATTCATGGTTTAATCATAAGAAAAATGATACCTTAATTATATTTTTAAACAATAGCTTGCATAAAAGAGTGTGTAGAGTTATATTCATGTGAGGTGAACGGTGATTAAATAGTAATGTGTTCCGGTAAATTTTCCGCTTTCCGTACATTTCCGTAACCCGTATATTCCGTTTCCGCTCCCGCTCCCGTTTCCCGTAATAAAATATGGGAACGGAAATGGTTGAGGGGATTTCCCGCCCATTCCCGTCCGTTTTCATCCTAATGGTACATGAATATGCGGAAGAAAAGGTAATCAGATTCGTACTCTCAAAGGAGCAAGAGGCAGCACAGCAAGTGAGCATAACACCCCTCAAGCTACCAAGGCAGCAGCCAGAAGATGATGAGGATCCATTTATGGATGATCCGTTTGATGCATACAAAGATTGGCTTGCGAACCTGCAAGCAGACAAAGCCACACGTATGACATCTATTGTTTACAATTCTAGCTACTTTATGTAAACTACAATTAATCTGGTATGTTTGTGGTGATTAACAGGACTGAGAGATGACTTTAGGGATGAAACAATCACCATGTACACGGAATGGTTAAGGCTGAAAGGGCACATACCCGAAATTAGTAATTATTTTTCCCCTTTTCAACCAACTTATTTTACTACTAACATTTTTTAACCGCAGCTTTTAACTTTGTGTGCAGTGGCGCATATGTAAAATGTGACACCGATGAAGATGATGAAAGTAATGGTAGCAATGCGACACCACCCACAAATTGGTCGGCCATGCAAGGAAGAAAAGGGAACGGGGAAATGATTTGTGATCATTCATATATTTTTAATATTGGGTTTACCTAATTAATTTAGAATTAGCACAGCTCAAGTTGTTCTTGTCTTTTTTTTGCAAGGAGATGGCTCCAATGAACGCAAGAAAAGAGGTCGTGGCATTATCAAAGGATTAGCAGCAACCATCAAGCGAGTTAAGGACCGCACTCAAAAACTACCAATCAAATTTTCATCAAGGCGTGGAGGTCCGGTTGGACCAAACACCCGTACATTTGTTGATGAAGTTGTACTGTTTACAAGGAAAAGGGTCCCACTAATTGGAGTAAACAGTTGGAAGGATATAAAGGAAAATGTCAAAAATATTATTGTTGAAGAGATACCGGTACGCTGCAAACTATGTTATTCCTAACTATGTCAAAAATTAATTGCGATGAACCATTTGTTGTTTTGTAACTGTAAACAAACTAAGTGGAACTTTGTCAACATTGCCACTGAGGATGAAGCAAAATAAAAAATATGGAACATTGCCAAGGAGCGGTACAAAGGATGGCGATCGGTTTTGAGTGCCACAGACAAGGCTTATAACAATTATGGTCAGAGAATTCGAAATAAGCCCAAAAAACTACACCTTTTTGAGTGGCACTACTTGTTAATGTATTTTGCATCTGACCAATTCAAGGTTAGTTCTAAAAAAAATACTTTGTCGAACAAACTTTATCTACCAAAATTGCATTATTACACTCCACTTGTTGTCATTTTGCAGAAGGTTAGCAGCCAGAACTCCAACAACCGTCAGCAGCAAAAATCCAAGCATCTGATGGGTTCAAAAAACTTCTCACAATGTAGCTATGAGCAGGTAGTCATTAGGTACAGTAATCTGAACCTTTCCTTGTATGTTGCAATACTTATGTGTTGAATTATTTTTTGGCGTCATAGAGAGACGAACAAACTGGTGAGGAGCCAAGCGATCTTTTTCTTTGGAAGACCACTCACACAAAATAGGGCAGATGGTCAAATCCTTTGTCGGCTAAAGTATATGTGAGTAAATCTTTTGTCAATCCTTTTCTTATAGCTATTGGTTATATCAAGAAACTCTAACTGATTATGTAATTTTATTTAGGAAAATGCAGCTTACAAAATGTGTCAGATTGAGTCAGAACCTAGTGGACAAATGCTTGCAACTGCTGAGGAAAACATGATTTTCCAGTCATCCTACAAAGAAACCACACAAACCAAATCATCCAAACTACATGGTCAAGGATACTTGGCGAAGTATCGGACGCGCAGGTAACTTATGAAAGAGAACCTTGAAGTACATGCACGTGCTGAAGCAGCAGCCAAAGAAATGAGACTTGCTTTTGATGTTGAGGTTGAGAAGCTGAAAGAACAGCATGCGCACGAAGCTGCTGACAGGGAAAGGGAGAAAGAAGAAAACCGAAAAAAGATGCAAGAGGATCTAGAAAATGCTAAGATAGCACTCAAAAAAGAACTGAAGCAAGAATTTCTTAATATGCTAGCGCAGCAGAAAGAAGCAACTACAAATTACGTAAAATTTCAGTATAATATGGTCTTGATCTTTCATTCATTATACAATCTAGTCTTGATCGTTCATTTATTCTGTACCATGCTTCTTTATGCTAGCTTCCTGTGTAGATGTTTTTCTTATGCTAGCTGCCTATATAGCGTGCAGTTTGTATGGAAAAGAATGGCTAATCTTTATGTTCTGTAACTAGCATTATAGCTTCATGGATAAACACCTTATGTTAAACATTGACTACAGAATAATTTTTCATAATTTAAATAGCAGAGTTCGAATTGTATCTTAACAAAATATATCAAAACATAGTATAAACTGGTGTACAAGTGCTCTAAATCTGTCCAAACATGTTTCTAAATGCAAGTGTATGTATTTCATTTTGTAAAGTATAAATGATTGTCTTTCCATTTTGTTTAAGTTCTGAACCAAACAAGATCCCATCAAGCTGTGATTAAATTTCAGTGTTGATCAAATCTGATTTAGTTGGTTTGTTAAATTTTTCATGTTGATACAAATTTAATAGCGTGCACAACTGAACCTCGGTGTTTCTTAACTCTAGTTGGTTACCGCCTTGGCGTGAAGAAGTATTTTTCTATTTATAAATGATAGTATAAATTATTTGGTTGCTTTTATTCATAAAGTAATGATTATGATGCCTAAACCTTAATCTTAATATTTTTATGTGTAGACTACCTAGGAAAACAACGACATAATACAAATTGCACCTTCCATACAATGGGACGATGAGGCTGGTGAACTTGGAAATCAAAATGCAGATGCATTACAACAGGTAATAATATTATTGCACTATGTTCCAAGTAATCCAGAGCTATGTAACTTAAACTGTAGCTAACATAGATTGAACAATTTAATGTTGCTAGACTCAGCTAGAAAGCGTTGTCATGGTGCAAAAATATGTTGCAGCAGCTACTCGCTATAGTAAAAATTCTACTGTCACCAGAAATTTTTTCAATGAAAAAACTACTGATGGGGCACAGGTGGCATATATCAGTCAACAACAGCTGATGAATAAAACAAGAAATCAGAAAAAGAAGAAGGTAACAACTACAATATGTTATTTGCCAACCTTAAACAAAGTTATTCTATACATGTAGTAAACCTAATATTTTCTAATATTCTAATCTTATTCTTTTGGTCAGGACACAGACAAACTTTGAGTGGCAGCCTTCGAATCATGAGAGGACACAGCTGAGGCGATGACATGTTGCACTGCTAGGAAACCCTCGGCTATTGCATAGATGCTAGGAAGTATTGCACTGCTGCAAGTTTTAAATGGTTGTGAATGAGTGAATTGTACACTTATTTATTGTTTTAGTAACTACTTGAATGGTTTGTCAACTTATTGAATGATTGATTATTATTATTATATGTGAGTGCAATCGCTTTATTGTGGTTTATTAATTTGGCAACAACGCTTCATTAAATGATAGATCAAATGCTATTAGCATTGGAATACAAATTATGCCAACAAATTGATATGTGCGGCAATAGGATCTGTGGCAATGAACTAAATTGCATGGCAATATGATCTGTAGCAACAAATCAAATTGCGTGGCAAATGATAATATTGCCACGGGCGGACTAGTGTGGCAATAACATTTGCTCTATCGCAACGAATAAAATTACGTGGCAAATGGTACTATTGCAATGACACGAAAATCATGGCAATAATGTAGCAACTCTCGCAATGATTATGGCAAATGGTGCTATTGCCATAGCATGGTAGCCGTGGCAAAATGTATAATCTCTCGCAACGAATCAGATTGCGTCGCAAATGATGTTATTGCCACGGCATCACAGTCGTGGCAATACCACTTTTGGCAACAAAATTCTGGCGTGGCAATAGCTTGTATTGCTATGCCACTGATCATTGCATATACCACCTCTCTCAACGGAGGCGTGCGTGGCAACTGATTATATTGCCACGACCATGAATGTTGCAATACCGTTCTATTGCCACGCTTAGCAACGAACCACTACGGTTGCAATAAATCACAATAGTTGCAACACCAAACTAGCCACAGTTGCAATACCCCTATTGCAACGCGATTTTTTGCAACCATTACCAACGAACGTGATTAGGTTGCATATACCACCTTTCGCAACCATCCCTATTGCAACGTTTTGTCATCGTTGCATAAGGGTTACGAGTTAGTAGTGTCACCGTTGCGTCCCTCTCTGTCCTCTCTTCTTCCCCACTGCTGCGTCCCTTTCTGCCCTCTCCTCTACCTTACTGCCGCCCGCGGCCAGCGCCGCATGTGGCTAGCCGGCCCGAGCTGCCTCAACCCGGCCTCCGCATGTGGTGGACAGAACCAATATCTAATTTTCAGTAGCAATAGTGACCATGCCTCCTCCACCCGGCCTACCTAGGTGAATGTGTATTTGTCTACACATACATTTTTATAGGCAGACGTGTCGCCTTATCTGTAGCAGTAGTAGCGAATGGGCGTGCGCCAACCATGGAGACACGTGCCCCCCCTCCCGCCGATCCACACACACGCGCCTAACCAAAGCTTTATATTGGACCATCTTCATTCTCACATTTTTATTATCTCACTTCAAAAACTGATTAGATGGCACGCTAGTGAGATAGTTGTTGTTGCATCTGAGAAGGAGTCGAATTAGTATTGTTAGTATTTGGGGGGATTATTCGTGGATTTGTGGGTTGTGATGTCGAGAAGGCCGCTACCTACCTTGTGGTGACTTGCGGGTTGCATGCGGCGTGGATAGTGGAGGGCATCCGATGGGCCGTGTTGGTAAAAAGGCAGGGAAGAAGAGTGATTAGATGGGGCAGCGTCGAGGAGGAGGTAATGGTAGGTGATGGAGTGGCACGACGGCGTGATCACCATGGGTAGTATTGGATCGGATGTCAACGATCGGGGATGGCTTTGACGTGGTTTTATCTGCCTGTGCTGTGTTGGAAGGAAGAAACAAGGCAGGAAGAAGAAAGAGAAGAGGAGGAACGAGGATCGTAGACGAGGGTTTTCGGTCACGGCAAAGCGAATGCCACACTCAAGTGATCTCGGTCTATAGATATGCGCTTTGAGCTTGAGTTTCGCAAAATAATATATAAATAAATAATGTTTGCTTGAAATTTCCCATAGCAGCCCGCAAGATAATTATATTTCCAAACTCAGAAACAAAGTCTACGCAAACTTTTTGGATCGAATAGTTGAGCCACAAGCATTTCGCATCGCGGCTAATAGCACTGGAATATATACAAGTTCAGTGAATGCGAACGTTATCCAGATACTTTTCTTGCTTTGCGGTAATCTATACCTAAATATTACTTTAATTTGTTTAGATGTAACTTTTGCCACCCTTGGGTAAACAACTGCAATTAGTGGGATTCGCCCTTTTATCCTCCGCAAGCCTGCCTTCGTCTTCCCCTGCCACTCATCCTCCTACAGCAAACTTAGCCAAAGCATGTTAATTTAGCACTGGATGTATGCTACTAATAAGCTTTTTTTCAAAAAAAAAAAGGTCTTTGAGCTCGATCGGTTGCCATTTGCTTATGACACAAGGATGCTGTTTACACTTTACAGTATCAGCGCTTTTCTTAAAGCAAGATAAGACTGCTTGTGGCGAGCTTGTTTTCGGCTTGTCTGCTTTTATATTTTTTCGGCTTATTCTCTCTCATACAGAATACTATTGAACCAACCAAAATCAGCCGAAATCTGCCTATCAAATATATAGTATAATAATCGGAAAACACAAGGCAAGCTTGTTTTCTAACCTAGCTACACCTCGAGGCCGCAGCCTGCTGATATATATGTAGGCATACTGACCATTCTTTATTATTCCTCTCTGGTAGGCGGGTAAGAATCCATATAGGCCAGGCCACAAGCTAAAAGAATAGTATGACGACGTGTGAAACTTTTTCTGGCCGTATTCATACGAGCTTTAAGTAATGTGGACGATAATAAATAAAGGTAATAATAAACGAAATGAAATAAAGGGCGTGAAGTCGATTGAGCGCACGCACGAGCGGCTGAAACTGGCGCTGGAGCGCGCGGTAGGAGAGGGGTTCTTGTCTGACAGAGGCAGCGACCGACCTCCATGCATGAGTAAACCGTGACAGATGAAGATAAAAAAAGAATTAAAAAGAAACAAGTTCTGTGAGCTAGCCTGCAGTGACTGTCTGGATGACCACGTACACACACTTGCATGTACAGTGTGGAGCTGGGGCATCATGTCTGTCTCGATCGTCTGCAGGGAGGGGACGCACGCACGTAACGATTATTTGGCCAGCCGCGACTGCCCGGCCGTCGGTGATGGGTACGCCGGCGCTGCCTGGCGGCGATCCAAGCTGTGACCAAACAACGAAACGTGAGCGGAAGAAGGGAAGGATTCGATCGCGGCAGCAGCACGGGCCGAGCACGGGGATGTCGTGCGCGGTTCGGCGGTCTCATTCGGCCGCGCGTCGCGAGGTCGTACGACGGCGACAAGGTGACGCGCGCGCGACCTGCGAAACGAGCAGGGGCGGTTGGGGACTCTGTGCGGTTCCAAGGCCCACCGAATGCGTGCACCGCAGCTCGGTCGCGGTACACACACAAAAGCGGGCAAGATGCATGTCTGGGGGCGTCGCGCGTCGGTTTCCTCGTAGGTCTATATCGGTCAATTGAGATAATCAATATATATATATCGGTCAATTAATTAGTATGTACTGGGCTCGATGAGCTAAGTGACGCATCGCAATTGCTGGAACCACCAAGTACGACATGACCATTTCAAAAAAAAGTACGACATGACCAAAATGGTTAGACCCGATTTTTCTTTCTTTTCCCACGGACAAGGAATATACTCGCATTTGCCGGTTTAAATATGGTAATGCTAAGGGTGCGGTTAGCCATCATTTATGATGATTTGTTGCAAATCATCACCTGAAGAGCTCTTCTTGTCGGACTATTTCCCAGTAGACCGAGATCCATTAGCAACAAAAGAGGATAGATCACGTGCATACATGCAGGAGAGGACAACAACCATAACGTCACCCACATGCACGCAAATTTTAACACAAAAAAGTTATAACTATTAAATTGAGCATCTAAATTAAATTCCGATTGCACCATTATCTTTCTTATGACGAGATCTTCAAAATAAGACCACATTTGCCTATGTTTGCACGATATTTTAAAAAAATATTTTTAATACTCAATAATGAATTTGGGTTCCTAGGAATAAATATTTTAATAACACGAATAAATGATTATTTTTTAGAAAAAAAAGTTAAACATAACGAACAAATAATAATGTATGACGAATAAAATATTACACATCGCGAACATTTGAGAAATAAATATCATGAATAAATAAATCAACATTACGGAATAATTTAATCTACCAACGAACAAATAATTTAGCGTTGCGAATAAATTAGTCACACACATATAGATAATTTTACATAAACATAAATACACATACACCTTAAAAAATATTTTTATAAGCATATATACACGCGCTAAAAAAGGAAAGGTAAAAGAAAATAAAAAACAAAAAATAGCTACACGTAACAGAAAATAAATAAAAATATAATAAATAAAAAAGTATGGTAAAATACAATATATGATTTTAATTGGAGAAAGGAATCACAGCTGCTACAGCACGTGGACCTCTATGAACCAAAATATTAAAATGGGTCGTAGCGAACTAAGCACTATTGGATCAAATAAACGAACCAGCAGCTTCTTCGGTTGAGGGGCCAAAACAACTGTTGAGCCGAATACGGTCCAATAACAGAGAAGATGATGATTTTAAAGTTTGTCACACAGGTGACACGTAGCCATCGCGGTGAGCCGGTAATGCTAATGCATCCATCGTACATACGCTCACGCTCGTTGCACTGACCCACCAATTCTGTGCGGGCAGGAGGAAGGCCGGCCTGTTGCCCGCGATTTCTGGACCCATGAGGCCGACTGGCCGAGTTGAGCCCACTGACGCGACGCCCTTAAAAAAGTGGTCTTCCATGTCAATCCCTCCGCAGATCCAAGCAAGCACTTGCCGCCTAACCGTGGGCAAAACGGGGATAGTATCTATTTGTCGGGCGAGTGCCACGCGGCATCCTGTCGCAGAAGGCCAGAAGCTGACGCGCGCCTCCCTTCTATTTCCGTGGAGGCCCATTAACTTAAGTTTTCGGCTCATATTAACACGGGTCGGGCTTCTTCCTTTTTTCCTCCTCCGGTGCTTTGTCTCTTCTTTCTACCTAACAGTTTTGAATAAAATAAAATAGTTTGAACAATCTGAAAAGATTAAAGAATTTCTTGAAAGATTTTCAATCAATCAATCAGCAATTACGCATTAACAGACATTCATTTATGCATTCCCGGCCCACCTGCCACAGGCCGGACCTGATGCAAACGGGTAGGGGTGCAAATGGATCACCCTTAGATGCACCTTCAACCCTCTTTAGTTCAAATATCTGTACTACTTCTTTAAAATGGGATTTTATTTTGGAGAAATAGTACAATTACTTGAACTAAAGAGTGTTGGAGGTGCACTTAAGGACGATCCATTTGCACCTCTACGAACGGGTGTCGTGCGAGGAGCCACAAATCATTAGCTTCTGCGATGTGTTCTGGCAAAACAGCGGTCAATCCTTGCCCCTGCTGGGCAAAACAGCGGTCAATGCTGACCCTGCAGAAGACTAACCCGCGGCAAATCCGGTCAATGCCATCACCTGTTAAAAGCTAACCGCCGAATGGACCTCGGTCAACCTTGGCCTGCTCCGGAGTCGGCAATGTTTGGACTGCTGCTGCCCGTATGCATGCATATTCTACGATCTAGCTCCAATCGATCAGGTTAATGCACTACCTGTGCCAGATTCTGCCATTGAGTATTGACTCGAAGCTGCAGTAAGACGCATAGACAAATTAGAACTTAGTTGTGAGTTGACCGAGTCAACAGCCTTTGGTGTGGCGTGTACCACAGGCTCACAGCCGTTGTTGACCGGTCAGTGCTTGCTCGCACCTTGGTTGGTACGGTTGCGAAGGCCATTCAGTTCAGACTGATCCGAGTTTGTTTCCTCTGCCGTCCCGTAGCGGAGAGCATCGACATCAATCTAATCGTACCGCAACACTGCCCCATAGCCATGGTCAAGAAAAAGAAGCTGAATTGCGAGGAACCTGCATTTGAATGACAGGATTCGGATCTTATCTCTGCTAGTGTTATAAAAGGCCATCAGGACGGTGAAGATAGACCAAGGCAAAGCTGAACAGGAACTCAGGAAGGAGCCTGCCATCACGCTAGCTGCTTCTTGCTGCATCGGAGTCGATACGAGTACTACCAGTAGTACCACATGAAGAAGCAGCTCTCTTCTCTCTTCTTCCCTGGCGGCGATGATGGCGATGACCATCCTGGTCGTCGTCGCCGCCGTCTCTTCCTCCGTCGTCCACTGCTCGGAGGCCCGAGCCCAAGCAGGTACGCACGCGTCCAGTTGATTAATCGATCGAGCAGCTTGGAACCTGCTTCCTGCTCTTCTGTTGATCGCTCCAGCCGGCAGTGAGATTAAGTTGCTCATGACGACGGCGCAACATGTGCGTGCGGATACAGATGGTTCTGTACTACCTCACCCGGACGGAGGCCAGCAGGGCCCGGCGCCGCAGGGCAGCCCACAGCATCGGCCGCAGCCGCCGTGCTGCGTCCGGCCAGGCGCATAACATCGCAAACACCAAGCAAGACACGGAGCCGGCGCCGGCCAACGATTAGGCGGAGTACGAGTCTACCGAAACTTTTTAGGCCGTGTGCATTGTCTTGAGATCGGGAGATTGTACTGCTAACTTTATAATTGCTTTGATTTCAGTAAAATTATTTCTCCTGTTAAGAAACGATTCTTGTTCAGAATCATCTTAATTTATCACATCCCTTGATCAATTAATTGTACAGCTTTGAATTGGTGCGGAGTGCAATGAGCACTTGCCAACAAAAAACAAAAGAAAAGAAAAAGGAAGCAAGGAATACATAAACATGGCCCAGCCCATGCAACAACTAGCAGCAAGCCCATTAAAAAGTGTGTCCAGCCCATGCCCGTGAGAAGCCCGTTGAGGCCACGACACGATAGGCACTGTATTGGTCTCGCCCGAATTAGCGGAAATATTAGGAGCCGCGCGCGGGGCTGGCTGCGGACGGGTCGCAGAAACGCCTCCGCGCTTGGCCCGCTCGGTTCAGTGGATTTCACCGGCCCACTGCCGGTTATAGGCCCAGTTTTACTATTATTTTTTCCTTTTTCCTTTTTTTCTTCCATCCTAAAAGTTCCAATGGAACATTTTTTTTCTATTTGTTACTAGTAAGCATTTTTTTCTATTTGTTACTAGTAAGTATGCCCATGCTAATTATGTAATGCAAATCAAACAACCAAAAGATGATTTATAATTGCAAACAACCAAAAACTCTTAACATGGTAAGAAAATGTTAGATATTATATATTATATAATAAAAACTTCTACAACTCTGCGGTCTTCGAAACCACAAAGATGCTATCCCTAATCTGAAATTCAACTCACTTTTATATACACTTTACACAAATAGTAAGATTCCTCGGTAATTGATATCCCTTCCTAAAAAAAAGTCTCCATTGTTGTCAAATTTAACACGAGGCAAACCGGGAAAGGCCATCTAAAATATCGGAATCGTCATTTAAAGAGCATGTCCATTATTTAAACATCATCACATTAATGGATCTTAAATTAAAGAAAAATACACTATATTCTTCATTAACTCCATTATTTAATATTGCAGGTCCATTACTTAACGAATCAGAGGAAGAACATGTACATAGGTTTAGAAACTCTATTTGACTATTAACAGATTTAAAATAGACTTCAGCTCATGTATTGAAACAATACAGTAGGCATCATGCAAAATGTTCGTGTGATTATTTTGCTACTTGCAGCTATCAAGCAATATCTCCTTTTGCAACCCCAAGGATTAATAATGAAACCCCAAAGATTAATAATGATAAGTTATAATTCATAAATGAGGGGAAAACATCAATATCTGAGCTCAAACAAATCAGGCTAGAACAAAGTGTAAGAATGAAATGGGATAAGAACAGCTCTAAGAGTGCATACATTTTCTCACTGACATCCAATATGAAAGCACTCATGCCCTGCTTCTGGAGCTCCCTCTTCTTGGAGACAATGGTGCATATCCCTGCAACCTCCCTGCAAATCATCACCTCCAAATCTGAACAAGGTCCTCCAGCATGGAATTGAAAAGGAGCCGGCTCGATTTCAGTCAACACTGCGATAATGTTGTTCCAAAATAATACTGACTACAAGTTCCAACATCCAAGGTCCTATAGCCATATATTTATCTTTAATAAGAAAGCAATGTAACCAATGCTTAACCCATAACAACAAGGAAGAGCACCAGAGCATACCAGTGGAGAGATTCCAAGCAAGTGAGCACGCCGAGGGCCGCCGCCGCTGGATCGCCGTGTTCCTCCAATCGACCCCACCTCTCCAACGTGAGGTTGGGCACTGGTGCATCCCTTACCATCGACCTGCTGCTGCCGGCGGCGGACGTCAAGCTCCGCATGGAGGCCGCTGACCTACAGCCAACCAGCTCCTTGCGGCGACCATCCGCCCGGCGCACCGCCTCTCGGCCGGCGGCTCCTCCCGGAGCGCCGCCTCGCCACCTGCCGGTGGCTCCGCGCCGTCCGCTCTGCCCTGCATGCCGCCTCGCGCACGCGACCCAGCTTCCTGCTGGGTGTATATTTTGGTGTGTATGTAGGGAAACATGTGACTGTGGGGACCCAAAAGTTGGGTGACCATAAGAAAATTTAATCGATCCTTTAGTGGAGGGATATAAATAGAAATGAATTAAACATGAATTCTCTATACTTCTAAGACTGAACTCGATTCAGGGTTCCATGCATGTATGTATGTTCTCCATGCAGTATAGCACTTGCTTTGAAGCCAAAGTTTCAGTCATACCTTTGCATCGAATTGATGCAATCAAGCTGGTGAACGACTAATCTCATTGTCGATGTCCTGAAGTTCATGTAAGCACAATGGTGCGAATATGCCAACATATAGTAAAAATGCACAATGTTCGGACCTCTCAGGCAAATGTAGTAGCGATAAACTGATGGCAAAGGAGAACAAAAATTGCATGCATCTATAATTGTGAAAGAAACAAAAGTTCATACAAGCTAATGAAGCAAAAGAACCAACAATCCAAATGTCTGTACAATCCAAAAGAATATAAGCTTTCAGTTATTTTATTTTATTTGCAAGCTCACAGATAAATTATGTCACTTAATAATGAAGCTCAGTATATACGAGGTACTGAATTATGTTCAGCTTAACACTATCAGACAATGAACAGAATGGGACGAAATCTTTCGTAGGAACTATAGTAATTGAATGAATGCACTATAGTAAACATAAAAAACAATCTTGCTTTTACTCAGAGCATTTCACAGCAAAAGGAAAGGCAAAAATCAATATGGTAAAAGAGGATACATAATGGAAATCTGGCTCACCAATTGTGCTTGCTCACTGGTTGCTCTGATATGCCATACTTTTGTCCTTTCTTCCTTCCATAATTCTGCACAAAGAGGTGAGATAAACTGAAACAAAAAGAAAAGAATAAATGATGCCATTGATCCACAGTAGTTGCATTTCCAGATTTATTGTTTGCTTTCATCAAATTTGCATCTCAGTGAGCATGTGCTAATGATCAAATGGATCAATCATTCATGGCATGCACTATAGAACTGACATATTGGTTAAAACAACTTTTCTGCAAGCGATTTCTCAGTAATCACTAATTTCTCAATACTACCTGCTGTGTTGAGTTGCATTACCAAAAACATCTAGCCGGGCTCCAGGTTCACCTGCTCCTCCGACTGCTGTGGATCCGACATACCGAAAAACCACCTGAAAAATCCAGAACAAAAAGGATGAGATAAACTCGCATCGAAACAGCAGGAATCGCTGAGGCGGGCTACGGATCTACCGGCGGGGATCGTGGTTACCTTTGAAATCGCCTCACCCAGAGACGGCGGGCCCTGCGCTGATTCGCCCGGCGGTGGGGCAGCCCTGATCGGTTTGGCACTTCGCCAGGTGGCGGCGTCCCACCCACCGCGCATCCCGCCGCAGCCTCGCCTCACCCAGAGGGGGGGCGTGCCCCGCCGCAGCCTCACCTGGGCGTAATTTGCAAAGGAGCAAGTGGTCTCGAGGGAGAGGCCATTGTCAGCATGCTCCCGTCAGACGGGAGAGAAGGCGGCGGCAAAGCTGCGGCGTTGGAGGCAGCTGACGCGGACGGGAAAAAAGGAAGCAGTAGGCGTTTGAGCCCGGTCACCTGCATTGCGCCGCATCGGCGCTGCTTTCCCCGCCTCCGCCGCGTTGGGCCGCGCCGCTTCCCCTGCCCCCGCCGCGCCGGGACGCGTTGCCCCGCTCGCCGGACCGCTGACCTGCGACGCCGCCGTCGCGTCGCCCGATCCGCCTGCGGCGCCGGCAGGATTGGCGCTGCTTTCCCCTTCTCCGCTGCACCAGGCCGCGCCGCTACCCCCGCCTTCGCCGTGCCGGGTCGCGTTGCCCCGCTCGCCGGACCACCGACCCGCGCCGCCGCCGTCGCGTCGCCCGACCCATCTCCGGCGCCCGCTGGAGAGAGAGAGGCGGAGGTGACCGGGTGAGGGGGGGGGGAGAGCGAGGAAGAAGGGGGCGGTGGGGAAAGGAGAGAGACAGAGGCGGCGTCGGGAGTCGGGAGGGCTGGAGGCGGACTCCGGGCTTTAGGTTCAGAAAACTGGATTGGATAAAAAATTCGGATCCGTCGATGATTGCGTTGAAGCTGGATGAACGGGAGCTTTGGACCGTTGATTGCGTTGAAGCCTCATGGGATTGATCGCAGACGTCGGTTTTAATGTTGCTGGATTCCTGAATACAATTTCATGGGGACTGTATGTGCTGCCCATCTCAGCGGGGGGCAATCTTGTTGGTGGCTTTAGAAAAAATTTAATCGGTGCTTTAGGGAGGGACAATGGAGCATTTTTGTTCCAGTAAAATATTTTTTCATTTTCAATGGTAAGATTTGGATCCAACTCAACAAATTTTAATTTTTGCTCCGACGAAATTTTTATTTTGCATTAGTGGTTCGTGCGGTCTAGTTTGCTTATTTTCTTTTTTTCTCCTAAAAGTTCCAACAAAATATTTTTTTAATTTTTGTTCCAACGGAATAATTTTGTTCTAGTGCAATATTTTTTCATTTCAAAGGTAAGATTGGATCCAAATGAACAAATTTTATTTTTTATTTCGGTGGAATTTCTTTTTTAGCGGAATATTTTGTTCCAGCGGAACATTTTTATTTCAATCAGGAGAAGATGTGGGCCGACGGCCCAAGAAGATTTCCGCCCAGCAGCCTCCTGCGGGCTTTCTGCGACACGTCTGCTCGAGGTCACCTGCGGGTCACGAATTAGCGCTGTTTAGATCCATATTTTTAATGCATTATATCATCTTCAAGAGTCTTTCTAAATTTCACTCTCTAAATTATTATTTGAAGAGCCTTTTTGCATAAAAAATGTTTGCTATATGTTTTCATTCTCCAACAGCTTCTCTATATCTTGTGTGCACTCTAGAAATCTATTTTCGTTATCTATCTTGGGCTAGCGAGAAATGCGGGATGGGGGATGGTTATATTTGAATAACCACTTAAAGATGATGTTAGAAGGTATTTTTTTCATCAAAGAGGAAAGATATAGAGAGTTTCTTGAAATTGCTCTTAGCGGGCTACTGCAATTAGATAGATTGGACCAACTAATTAAATAATTGATATTCAATTAGATAGAAAGATTTTAGCTGCATTAGCTGCTCCCGTTGAGTTCATCCGAACTAGAATTAACTACCTACCAATTAACTGCTGTAAAATAAATCCTTAATATCCTCAACATCCAATGGTTATTCGGACGGGAGTCTGTTCAAAATATCCCGTGAGTGCTAGTGACAGAGTACCTGCACGGATGCGGACATACGGTCCCATGCATGTGCATTTTGGAGCATGATGAGACACTACATGGGTTGACCAGACTGGCCTGTGCTTCGTTCGGTAGCGGAGACCGTCGGTATCATTTATCAATCTACTGTGTACGTACGCCTGCATTATTGGTCGTCCATGCCTCCACGGACCACGGGCATGAATTGATGGAATGTTGAGCTGCTAGGAAACTGGATGGGATTCTAGTCTAGTCTTATACGGAGTACGTACTCCTTATAAAAAGACCATTCTGATGGAGATGACGAAGGCAGAGAGGCTATCACTATCTATGTAGCATCCTGCTACTAGGTTGCATCGCGGTTAACATACTGCTGCCATGGAGAAGTTCTCTTGTTGCCTCTCTTCCCTGCAGCTGCAGGCCATGTGCGCGCCGATGATGGCGATCCTCCTGCCCATCAGCGTCTCTTGCTCCGTCGTCGTCCACTGCTCCAAGGTTGAAGAAGACTCCAACGCCCCCATCCATGGTACGAGACTAACCAATTAATTAGTCGAATGCATGATTAAGAAATAAGAACCTCGAATTAATTAATTGACACGCGCATTCCAGGTGCACCCGTAGCTCATCTGTACGGAGGTCGCCGGGGCTTGGCGCCGCCGCCGCCGCAGGGCGGCGCCCCCGTGCACGGGTACTTCGTCGAACCACCAGCACCGCCGCCACAGCGGCGCCGCGTTTCGCACCAGACCGGGAAGATTGGCCGGATCGGAGTTTGAAGTGACGCCGAGGATTAATTAGTTCCGCATCCGGTTTCGCCAAGAGATGGAGGCGCAGCAGGTCGATTTCCCAAGAAATTGTTATTGTACAACATCACCTCGAGTACCATAGTGTTTGGTTAATTATACCTCTGTGAATTGGACCAGTACAAGTCTACAATGACCACTCACTCTCCATTTTAATTTCGTGCCTAAACTTGTCCACGAGAAGAAGAAGAAACGAACTAAAAAGGAAACCCAAAATACACGGCCCACGCTACAGCTAGCTACGCATAAGGCCATCCATTCCCCGTGGCCCGCTCCGTTGAGTCGCACGGCTGACGGCTGACGACGACGTGCTCGGCCGGACTTCTGGAGTAGCTGCGCCCGTACAGAGGCGAGCTCATGCCGAAGCCGGCACGGAGTTGGCCGGACTAGCCAGTCTGGCCGCTGTCTGAGAGCGAGAGGGAGGGTAGCTAGTACGGTCAAAACTTACGGCCGCTGGCTACATGCAGACACAGCTCGCACGCAAGGCTCCTCCTCCGGCACCGTGCCCACGTACAGCCGAGAGGCAGCCACAGCTTTTGACCGGACCGGCCCTTGCTCGCGACTTGCTTCGTTGGGTAGCGAAGACCATCGGGATCAATCCTTGTGTACGCAGTACACTGCTCCACTGGAGTGAATTTCTACGAAACTCCATCAGATCCTAGTGATATAACCAGTTACTCGTCATCAGTCTTTGCTCGAAAAAAAAGGTTACTCTTCAGTCCTATATAAACGGCGCTGATGAAGACGAAGGCAGGGACTGGCAAAGAAGCTACCATCGAGCTACGTACTACTTGATGCCATGGAGAGCAAGCTCCTCCCTCCCCTGCCGGCGATGTACGTGCTGATGATGACGACCGTCCTGGCCATCACCGTCTCTTTCTCTCGCTCCGTCGTCGTCCACTGCACGGAGGTCAAGGCAGCCTATATAACGGAGCACTGCACCAACTTATTAAGGTCTAGGCGCTGGCAGTGAAATTAAGTTGTCGCTGTTGTTGTTTATGGCACGACGAATGCATGCAGGTGAGGCCGTGGCGCATCCGGACGGAGGCCGTCGGGGCTGGGGCACCCCGCCGCCGCGTGGCGGGACCCTGCGGAGGCCGTACATGGGCCGGCACCGCGTGTGCGGCCCCCGCCGCCGAGCCCAGCGCCGCCTCTTGCACTACCGCCGTACGGGAAGATCGGCCGGAGCGGGTAGTAGTAATGCTGAATTGCTGATTATTAACGATGATGACGCGTGCGTCCTAATCGGTTATAGATCATGATGCTGTACCTAAATTATCATATCATATGACACCACCGGAATCAGTAACTTTGCCGAGTGCCCCAGGCACTCGGCGAAGGTCCAAATACACTCGGCAAAAGGTTTGCCGAGGGTTACACTCGGCGAACCCTACTCGGCAAACTTTCCCTCGGCAAACAGAGGGTTTGCCGAGTGTCGATCATCGGGCACTCGGCAAATCCTTTGCCGAGTGCCAGAATACACTCGGCAAAATATAACACTCGGCACAAAGGCGATAACGGTTTGTGACGGTAACGGCTGCTTTGCCGAGTGTCAGACGGCCGACACTCGGCAAAAAGAAAATCTTTGTCGAGTGTATTTATATATGGCACTCGGTGAAGTTACACGGTTTGCCGAGTGCCTTCCCCGTGGCACTCGGCAAAGAGGCCAATCCCGCAAAAATTTTATGACGCCTTTGCCGAGTGTTTTGGCAATGCACTCGGCAAAAACGTCGAACTAATAGCATTGTATCGACGTCCGGTTTTGTGCCATGTCATTTGTTTCTCGGATTCTTCACACATGTAAAGCCGTTGGATCCTCGGTATGAAGGGAAGGTACCGAAGAATCTTCACAGGAATTGCAAGCTGCTTCTTCTGACCGTCACCAGAGTCTACCTCCAGGAACCTAGACGATTCGCACTTTATACAGTACTTTGCTTCCGCATATTCCTTTCTAAATAAGATGCATCCCTTCGGACAAGCATGTATCTGCTCGTACGGCATCTTAAGTGCACGAAGAAGTTTTTGTGCGTCATACATAGACTTTGGCAAGATGTGACCCTCCGGGAGCAAGCTCCCAAAAACTGTCAATATAATATCGAAGGCGTTTCGACTCAAGCTAAACTGGGACTTCACAGCCATTAGACGTGCAATGGCATCCAGTTGAGAGACCTTGGTATGCCCGTGAAGGGGTTGCTGTGTCGCACACAACATGTCGTAATACGCCTTTGCGGTAGCCTCGGGCTCCTCCTCCCTACGACCTTCATGATAATCATCTAACATGTCTCCCACCCCGGCGTCATCATCATATTGCTCGATACGTTGTCTGATGACCTCGTCCCTCCCACGATCGACTTCACCATGGTAGATCCATATGGTATAGTCTGACGTAAATCCGTGCCTAACAAGATGTTTACCCATTTCTAACTTGGTTTGCCGACGCATGTTTCCACATTTGCTACACGGACACCAAGTATCTCTTCATCCTTTGATCCTTGCAAATGCCCGTTCCAAGAAAGCATCGGTCTTGTTTATCCATTCATCGGTCAACGAATTCTGACTAGATCGGCCCATGTACATCCACTGACGATCCTCCATCCTCTAGCATATCAGCGAGTAATATAAAAACTCACGTTGCATCTACACGTTCCTATACTGTCTATTAGGTGAAGATAGGTCCTAATCCCACACGAGGATGTGTAGGTGGGATTAGTTTCCATGGTCTACTCCGACCTGAGATAGAATTTCGGCAGCACCTCCCCGCTGTTCTCCAAATACACGTCCTGGAATGGAGATTGTGTATCCGGAGAACAATTGGGAGGTGCTGCCGAAACTCTAACTCGGATCGGAGTAGACTATGGAAACTAAACCCACCTACACATCCTCGTGTTGTCCAAAGTGACATGGACAATTCGAAACACATACGGTTATAAATATCCAAACATCTACATATTTCCAACCGTATCTCTTTCGAACGGGAGACGCCTAACTAGGTTACGTGATATACGAACATCATACGAAAATAGAGGTGTAGGATGACTCACCTTGCTACCGTACAAAGTGACGACTCGAGGATGGTAACGTAGCCTCTCCTGCAGAAAAAGAACATACAACTGTCAACTAAAATTTTCGGCAGCACCTCCCCTGCACGTGGAGGTTTCCATAACCTGCATCAAATGAAACGACACGATGGCCGACAACCACATGTACAGAAGAAGGAACAGCACGATGGCCGACTTCCACAAACATTCTTATACCTTAGATTCCCAAGCAAAACATCATTTTCTAATTTCTACAACTAAAGCCCTACAATTTCTAATTTCTAATTTCTAATTTTAACCTACTTCCTAATTCTGATTTTGTAACTTGAAAAAGAAATATTCATTACCGGGAGGGTGAGGGACGCCGGCCTAGAAAGGCGATGGGACGTCCGGCGGCGGCGGGAGCGTCAGGGGCGGGGCACCCGGGTCCTAGGACGCCGGTGGCAGGGGGCGCCGGGGCCAGGCCGGTGGGGCGGGCCGCCGGACAAGGGGCGCCGGGGCCGTCGCGGCCGGGGCGGGGGCCGGCCGGTGGGGCGGGCCGCGGGGCAGGGGGCTCCGGGGCCGGGGCCGGGGCGGGGGGCGGCCGGTGGGGCGGGCCGCGGGGCAGGGAGCGCTGGGGCGCCGGGGTCGGGGGCGGGGTCGCCGGGCCGGGGCGTCGGGTCGCCGGGGCTCCGGGGCGGTGCGCCAAGGCGGCGCGGCGGCGGGGCGCCGGGGTCGGGGACGGGGTCGTCGAGCCGGGGCGTCGAGGCGCCGCTGCTCCGGGGCAGGGCGGCGGGGCGGGGCGGCGGGGCGGGGCGTCGGGGAGGCGAGGCGGTGGGGCGGGGTGCCGGGGCGGGGCGGCGGGGCGGCGGGGCGATCTATTTGGGATAGAGGCCGGGCCGCGCGCGGCAGTTCAGCTGAAAACGTAAGTCCGGTTCTTTGCCGAGTGCCCGCGATCTGGCACTCGGCAAAGTAAATATTCAATTTTTTAAAGTCCGGTTCTTTGCCGAGTACCCGTGATCTGGCACTCGGCAAATCTTCCTTCTTTGCCGAGTGCCAGATCCAAGGCACTCGGCAATGCCACATTTTTCTTTTTTTAAATGAGGAGGAGAATACTGCCAGTGGGCCCGTGTACCTTCTTTGCCGAGTGTCTGTGGAACTTTTGCCGAGTGTTTCTTTTACACTCGGCAAAATACACTAATATTTCGTTTTACAGAACTTTTTCTAATATACTTGGGCAAAATCGTGTCAACATCACTCAACAATGGTTAAATTATTTTTCTACTGATAATGTTCTATTATTTCATGCAGTTATAGCGCAAATTGCATTTATATCTACTAAAAATCTATAATTGCATTTAATCAATAAAAAATAGTAAACGCATCCGAAAAATTTCCAAATTTTGACAGGAACCAATCTGTGTCGTATGTTGCCTATACAAAAAGATTTGAAGCCAAACCTTAACTCAAGTGTCACTTGGACTCCAAATTTTATTGTGTCCTCTCTAACTTCTATGAATCCTTCCAGGAGATGAGTCGGCTTCTAAGCATCATATGTCAGAAATTGGCCGAAACCTTCTCAATTTTTTACCACAGCCTCCATACATAATATCATGACATCTTGACAAATCTTGTGATTTTCAGATTTCGTTTGCTTTTTTTAGAATTTAACAACCATTCAACCACACGTTCGTGGTCGTGTTTTTTAAAAACAATGTTCAAATTTTCTTTTTATTTCCTGGTTGAGACCTCAATCCGGACTCCATAATATGGATATAATTTTTCCACTGATTATAATCCATCATTACATGTACCTGCAGTTAAAATCTGACATGAATAAAAAAATTCCTATTAATGCAATCATTTCATTAAAAATAGCAAACAGACCACAAAATATACCAACTTTTATTATGGATTACAAAATCTCGTACGTGGGGAGTAGAAAAAGTGTGGAGGCCAGGGGACGAAATTTTTTTTTTGTTCGCCGAGTGTCCAGGGTGAGGCACTCGGCGAAGTAATATGTTTGCCGAGTGTCTTGGAGCGGCACTCGGCGAACGGCCTCTTTGCCGAGTGTCGGCGTACAACACTCGGCAAAGGACTAACGGCCGGCCCAGTCCGGTGACGGACGGTGCACGTGCGATGCTTATTTACCGAGTGTCGGACCTTTGCCGAGTGTCTATGAGCGGTTTGCCGAGTGTCGTATTTATGGCACTCGGCAAACGACCTTATTGCCGAGTGTAATATATTTGCCGAGTGCCCCGTTGAATACACTCGGCAAATAGGCTGTTTGCCGAGTGCCCGAAAGAATGCACTCGGCAAAATTTTTACACTCGGCGAATTTACTGTTTCCGGTAGTGTGAGTATCTATAAATTCCTCACCAAAAAAATATCGTAATAAAAACTCCTGGTCTATCTGCCATTCTATACTTCTAATTTGCTCCATGGATGACCATGATTTTTTTTTACTGCATTGGCGTTGGCGTGTAACATTAATCTCTGCTTTGCTTGCTTGATTGAGGGACAGCTTAATTGCCGACGAAATAATTTCTAGTTTCAGCATCACTTAATTATCATGTTCGATTTGCGTGAACAAACCGAGGTTTTCATATCGAGTACAATTATTAAGTAAAAAAGTGAAATTAAATAAATAAGGAAATTAGCACTTGATAAAAGAGTACATGTTGAATTTCATTAATAAATAATTAAATTCAAAATTCAAACATAAGGAAATTAACTATTGATTAAATAACAAAAATTGATAATTTGATTTATATGGAGTTTGGGAAGCCAATTACGGATGTAAATAACCCATGTAGAATAAATTATCTAAGCTATGTTAAGAAATAAGGCTTGAATGCTACAATAATTAAAAAGATAGACAATATTAATTTTTATGAAAAGCTAATGGTTTAAATTAATTCAAAGAGTTTGTTGAATACAATTACTATGTACTTTAATTTGAAATTAAAACAATATAAAACATGTAGTATTATATATGAATTTGGAGGGAAATAAAAAATAAAAGGTCCATGTAAATAATAAATAACTAAATTATAAGAAGAAAGAATGAAAATGGTACCCGAATTTTGAAACAAATTACATAAATAAAGGGCATAGGTTCCTAAATTTATCATGCTAGCCATTTATTTTCATGCTACTATGACTATGGGTACGTGCTTTCATAAACAGCTAACCATTGATAATAAGTGACCATGATAGTTGTTTGGATGTGTTCGTTAGGGTTTCTTCAAAACAACTTACACTAGGAGAAGAGAAAAAATAGTTTCACCAACATCTCCTCCCTCCCCAAGCACTAAAGTATTCTTAGAATTATAACATTACCACTAAGAAGATATTTTGCCAAATGTTCGGCTCCACAAAAAAATTGCTTTACCGTTGAAGCCAAAATTAAATTATTTTAGAAGGATCCAAAGTCCTACCAAATAGACAGTTTGTGTTGCGGTCTATATTTGGTCTGTGATATTCCTAACTAAAAGACTATAAGATAGTGTGCGATTTAGGAAACGTGACGATAACCACAATGAAAAAGCATTCGAGTGATCATGGAGAAGCACAACTTTATAACAATAACTTATAGAGAACAACTATGATCAAAAGAATGGATAGTAAAAAAAATTGAAGTGTCAAACTTCGGAGGAGTGATAATGACCCTATTGAAAACAGTGGTGGGTTGGCCACGAAGAAGTATAGCCACATAGGAGCATAGAGAGAACAAATGCATAATTAGTATGTCTGAGTTACTACATCTTCAAAAGTGTAAAACTAGCATAGAAAGATTAGTAGCACAACAATTATAGGACTAAAGGTGCAGTTGCTGTAGTGTGCCGGAATGATCATGGGAGATTTGTAGCAGGTAGCGCCATGGTATGTCCTACAGTAAATGACATTGAAACTCTAGAAGCAATTGCCTATGCAGAAGCTCTTGCCCTTGCTGAAGATTGTGGTATACGACAAGATAGTGGTGGCTTCAGATTGCCTGAACGCTGTCAAGAACATCAAAGAGAATCCTAGATGCTCTTACATGATCATTCTAAGAGATATTCAAGAAAGAGCAAAAGCTTTTGTTTTTGTGCAGTTTATGCACGAAGGTAGGGATTGTAATGTAGAGGCTTATAATCTAGCTAAATTAGCTTGTACTTTTGGGGATGGCCGGCATGTTTGGTTTACCCCACCCCCTACTTTGCTGGATGTAAATGTGGTTACAAATGATGTATAAATCCCTATCTTCCTCTCAAAAAAAAGTTAAAAAAAGTACAATCGAATTTCCTTGCACAGGAGGAACACGAAGAATGCAGCCCTGGAAGTTCCGGAGAAGGAGAAGGTGACAGCTGACAAAACTGGGCCGTCCTAGGCCCTAGCTTATTGAACTCACTGCGCAGCCCTAGCCGTATGGAACTTCGGTCCACCGACGCTTTCTCCTTTCGCTTTCATGCTTCTTTGCTGGAGAGTGGCAAGAACGGGGTAAGCTATGCTGACCTGATGTCTTGTCGTTTCTGTTCGTCGTGTTGCCGCGCGTGCGCAATAGGGTGTCGGTCACATTTATTTGAGCAGAGGAAGCAAAAATTTTTCTGGGCCGGCCCAACATGCGTGCAAGCAGTACATACTCAGGCTGTCCGCACTGGGGGCCGCCAGTTGGCGAATGTTCGCTGTAATTTGCTACCAGCGAACGAAAGTTGGAAACACATAGCGGCGTGCACGCACGTATTAGCTAGTAGCGTATGTGTTTCCGCTTCCCTGACCCCATGTCTAGCTTCTTTGCATTTCGTATGTGTTTTCGCTTCCCTATTCCCCAGTCTAGCTTCTTTGAATTTCTGTTGGTGTGTACGAAGCTAGCAAAGGTACTTTGAAACTAACCTAAAAGTGATCATAGTATATATTTTTTTTCTCCTTTCAGGACAGCGGGTGAGGTGGGTAGTGCACGGACGGGGAGATTGCTTTGACACTTATATAAAGGTAAAACTGACATAAGAAACTTTCCGGTCATATATTAAAAAATTTATGCATTCTCAACTTTGGGAAAAATCTTTGGAAGCTAGAAAATTACCTTCTCATTTGAAAATGCTAGCTTCCACAATACAAATTAGCAAAGTATCTACTTGTTCCACTATAAACAACATACAAAAATAACACAGAATATACTTTATTATCAATATTTAGGAAGAAAAGTTCCAAATCATTGTTAAAAATCCTATATAGATCTAAGATTTTCGTAACTTTTAAGTTAAATATACAAAACTCATAATTAAATTAGAAAAACTTTTGCCTCACATATTTAAAACTTTCGACATCCAAACTTTCAATTCACATATTAAAAACTTTATAATCAAATATCAGAAACTTATGAATTGCGTATACTAAACTTTCAACATCCGTGACTTTCAATTTACATATTTAGACCTTCATAATTAGATTTGAAAAACATTCAAATCACGTACACATATTCTTTTGACATCCCTCTCTTACAAATCATGCATTGCAAACTTCATATTTGACTTCGTGGACTTTCAAACCATGTCTACAAAACTTTCTAGATTCCCAACTTTCAATTCATATATCTGAAAAATATATATATCAAAATTCTGAGAGCTTCCAAACCAATTTGTACCAATTTATTGCAAAGTTTAATTTGCAAGACTTTATATGAAAACGTATTACAAACTTCGCATACAAAACTCCATAAATTTCTAGCTTCCAAGTTACACCACAAAAGTTCAAAACATTTGCACTTGACACTCAAAAAAATTTGAATACACATTCAAAACATCATACACTCCTAACTTCTAAGTCACATGTTAAAATCTTTTATTCCCAAATTCAAAAACTTTCAAATCCTATATTCAAAACTTTCAAGTCATATATTAAACTCTTTGTACATATTAATGCTCAAGTTATTTGGCAAAAATAATTTGAGAATATCGAACCCTTGAGAAATATAAAACAAGTGCAAAACTATTGCTCAAGATAAAAATATATTCGTTGGCAAATTGATAAAAGAAGCTGGTTGTAATGCTATAAGAAGCTGGTTGTAACACTAGAAGTAGCGAGACAACATGAATCATAACTCCCATTCTCAAACAAAATGTCTAACATCCCCAACTATCAAGTAATAGATCCAAAACTTTCTATGAGCTTTTAAGAAACTTTGCGTGTTCCTGACTTTTAAGCATTCGATTGAAAACTTTATACCCCAAAGTTAAAAACATTGAAATAATATATCTAAAACTTTGTACATGGTACTTGCAAATTAAATTTTTAAAACTTGATATAAAAATGTTTAAAAATTTAAAATCATTAATCCAAAACTTTGTATATTGGACATTGAAGCAAGTGTTCTACAACTTTCCACTCGAATATTAAAAACTTCGTATGAACCTATGTTTTATATCTAAGATATTCTAATTCATAGTCCAAATTCAAAAGGCCGAGGAATCATATAACAAAAACTTTATGCATCCTACTATCAAGTGATTTTTAGAATTTCATAAAAAAATATTAAAAATTATCTGCATATAGGGAAAGAATAATGAAATAGCACTCCTAGGATGCTAAATAAATATGTTCTACATATAACCTTTTAAGAAGCTGGTCAAATTCTTTCTACTTGAAATTTATAAACTTTTAAATTTTGTATACAAACACTCTAAACATATAAGTTTTAACCAATAGATAAAAACTTCCTACTTGAATTTTTAGAACTTTTAAATCATGTACAGAGAAACCATGTCCAGCTAAGCTTTAGTATATAGATAGAAAGCTTGCTAATTTAACAATAGAAACTTTGGACACTGGAAACTTTCATATAGAAAGTCATATAGAGCAACTTTGATACTGGAAACTTTGAAACTCATATAGAAAGATTTTGTAGCCAAACTTTAATATGTATCAAAATATTTCTATCAAAAATTTGAGAACTTTTATCCAAACTTTCACATTGCATATCAAACTCTTTCTATTGGAATGTTGCAAACTTCTGAATTATGAGTATAGAACTTTGGTCCTAGCATTCAAATTATAAATATATTTTTTCTTTCGGAAGTGATATTAACATTGGTTCCCAAACTTAGTAATGGGAAAGGATCTTGCGTAAGGGGGAGAGAAAATTGGAATGGGGAACGATACGCAAGCAGATGCTTCATGGGTAGGTTGGACGCTCAGGAGATGAAACAAATGCAAAATGAACACGGAGAGAGAGAAAAGTGACTGGGTCCACCAGAAGCCAGCTCGCACGTCCAGAACGGTAGATTTCTGTGTTCACGTGCATCGTCTCTCCAAGCAACACGCGTCCGTTCGTCGCGACACTGTAGCAAAGATCCAACCCCCGAATTTTGTAAGTACTCTAAATTCATCTTTAAAATAAATATTCTGCTATCATCATCAAAATTATCTCCTCTATATCCAATTCTCCCGAGATTATCTCCTCTATATCCAATTCTTCCACGTCCATTCATCTCTACTCTATACCAAATATCGGCATATTTTTTTACTCCTTTTTACCCCCGCCGCCCTCTACATTCTCTCTCTCTCCCCACCGAGCGCCGGCCTCTCTCCCCTCGCCGCCGCCCCTCTCTCCCTCCCCCAGCCTCTCTCCCCCAGCTGCCGCCCCTCTCTCCCTCCCCTTCCGCCGCAGCCTCCCCGGCGCGGCTCCCTCCGCCCGCCGCCATGGGAGCTCGCTGGGGGAGCGAGGGAGAAGCACAGAGGCGCTAGATCCGCGGCGGCGGCGGCCTGCGCCCGGAGCGGCACCTCCGGGCCCCGCCAGAGCACCCCGGCGAACGCCTCTCCGGGCCGGAGCGGCACCTCCGGGCCCCGCTCGGTGCGTTCCTGGAGGAGCTCTCCTCCTCCCTCGCGAGCTAGACGGCGGATCTGGGCTTGGCGCGCGAGGCCAGCGGCGGAGCGGTCGCGGGCATCCAGGGGCGCGGCGGCGAGCGGCCGGCAGGCAGGACCACGGGCGTGGAGCCGGCCCTCCTCTGTGGCGCGCCTGCAGGCCGGGCTCGACGGCATGGCCGCGCGCGCCGCCGCCGGCACGGCCGCCGTGGCGCCCCCCGTCCCCCCTCCTCCTCCCCTCGCTGGCGCGGCGAACGGCCCGCGGGCCGGCGTGCGCAGCGCCCAGATCCGCCCCGAGCAGCGGCGGGCTCCCTCCCCGTCCTCCGTCCTCCTCCCGGGCACTGGGTGTTCGCCACCGGCCTCGAGCTCCGCACCAATGGCTTCCGGCGGTTGGAGCGCGCGGGATGCAAGGCTGGGCCCACCCGTAGCGGACGAACTGTGCCTGCGCTTGGGAATAGCGGAACGCGGCTCGTCCGCGACCATAGTGTACCGCTTTAGCGCACCCGGTGCGGGTGTTTTTCCACTAAAGCGGTACAGCAGGACGGCGCCTTAGTACTTGTACATCAATTGCGACTTGCGAGGCGAGTTGACCGGACAGCCCTCTAGAGTAGAGTACCAGTGGCACGTCGCAGACTCGCAGGTCGGCGCCCCACCCAAGCTAGTGATGTTGGCTGTTGGGAAGGAACAATCACTACCTTTAGCTTGGCTGATCGAACACCGCCAAGCATCGGTAGGAAAGCAATCTTTCGATTTTTTTCACGTGCTTCTTAGTATTCTTTTAAAAAACTACGTCCTTCTTATAGTAATAAACAAAGAAGAGGTTTCACGTCTGAACCTAACAAGTAGCAGCACTAGTGGAGATGCTCTAGTGGCAATGACATATTCAGATTCTTTTCGTGCTGGAGATGTGCTGAAAATCTGAAGTGTGAACTGTGAAGACGCCTGCAGACTCATCGGTACTGTAGCCCAGGTGCTGGAGCCCTCACGATGACATTCCATCATGACGAGAACTTGGGAACAATGGGGAGCAACCTGCTAGCTCTGACCTCTGATGAGCGACTGAGCCCGGGTCAGGCCAGTGTTCCTGCGTGCGTTTGTACCGCTCGTCCGCTCCAACTAGCTCAATCTTTCCGGCTCAGGCCAGCGTGGTCCGCTCCAAGTCACTGCAAGTAGGGCCTCCCCCTAGAATGCTCTGGCTACCGATCCAAACACCGAGCTCACGCACTCTTCCATAGTTCCATCCTCTCTATCTCTCTCTGGGCCATCACCACTCCCAGCCTCCCAGCAGGCCTGCACCTGCACGCTACACCAGGTAGCTCGTAGCCTGCAATAGCGCAGTACGTATCCTTCCGTGTTTCTATTCTATCTCGTAAATGAATCAGTTTCTGATTAGCGGTCTGGATGTGGTTCTCGCATCTCCTGCTATTTTTTGTATAAAGTAACTGTCGTCATAGGATCAGTGACTAGTTTTATGTTGTCGGTGACGGATCCAGGATGAAGAGGAGCGCCGGGAAGAACCCCGGAAAGGCGGCCGCGTCGAGGTGTTCACCCCCGTTAAGCTTTCTTACAAGGCTAATAGAGAGCAAAACAAAGTAGCACATGAGCTAGCACAACATGCTAGGCGTGTCTGTAGCACAGTTGTTTGGTTAGCAACGGTTTCTGATTGTATCTCGTTATGTACTTGAAGACCGTAATACTAACCGTATATGGTCAATGAAGTTATCAATTTCCTCCAAAAGAAAAAACTTCAGTTGGATGGATTCCGCAATTTATGCTCCGGCTTGGCGGTTTAGCCGCCAAAAAAAGTAGAGCACCACTAAAATTGCCAAAGCGCCAAGAAAATATACACCCGCCAAGGATATAATTTTACTTGGCGGTTGAAGGCCGCCAAGAAAAGGCATTAACTTGGTGGTTGATGGCCGCCAAGGAAGGGTATTTACTTGGCACCAGTGTCATAATTTTCTTGGCTGCCAACCCACCAAAAGAACACATACCACCAACGAAAAAAATAAATTTCAACAATCTAGCCACATCTAGAATTGATAATATAGCTGCTATGGATTTACAAAGCACAATTTGGCAAGCACACACACACTGGGCTCGAAAATTCACACGATCTCAAGATTATTACATATCCATTTACCCTACAAGTCTCGATTAAACATCATCATCACAATACATAGCTCTATCAGTTAACAATATTACCCATAGACTGACTTAACCTCAGGTCACTGCTAACAATATTACCCATAGACTGACTTAACCTCAGGTCACTACAAATCACAGCCATCGTCTTCCTCACCATCTGAAAATAATGGGCAAATAATTAGTATAACAGCTGACTAAGCATGGCACATTGTATTACAATATTTTACCAAATGTACACTGGAAAGAAGAAAAATGCATATCCCTGTTGAGTGATAAGCATCTGCTGCTCTTGCTAGTTTTCAGAGATTAAAAGATGGAACTTGCTGCTGCAATGGAGAAGTTCTCTTCTTGCCTCTCTTCCCTGAAGCTGCAGGCCATGTACGCGCTGATGATGGCGATCCTCCTGGCCATCAGCGTCTCTTGCTCCGTCGTCGTCCACTGCTCCAAGGTTGAAGAAGACTTCAACGCCCCCATCCATGGTACGAGACTAACCAAATAGTCAAATGCACGATTAAGAACCTTGAATTAATTAATACTTAACACGCGCATTGCAGGTGCACCCGTAGCTCATCTGGACGGAGGTCGCCGGGGCTTTGGTGCCGCCGCCCCGTGCGCGCGCACTTCATCATGATTAAGAAATATTTACTTGTTGTACAGCATCAACTCGAGTACCGTATTGTTTGGTTTGTACTACTGTGAATTGCCGAATTGGACTAGTACAAGTCTACCACAATGACCACTCACTCCATTTTCTTGCCTAAACTTGTCCGCGAGAAGAAAAGAAAAACAGAAAAGAACAATAAATAGCCCACTTTCTTAAAAAAAACAATAAATAGCCCACGCTGCATCTATGCATAAAAGGCCATTGTCACCGCGTGCAGCCCATGGAAGGCCCATTGAGAAGATACTCCAGCCCACGGATCACAACAGTCCCAAGAGTATCTCCAACAGTTTCTCATTTTTTCTCCTCAAATCAGGTTATTTGTTAACTCCCTAAATAGCTATGAGGAAGAAAAAAAATCATCTTCAAGAGTACCCAATTTTAACTTACTAAATATGACAAATTGTGGATTTCTTGTCTCCCCTAAATTTTCTCTTGTTCTAGGATTCTCGGGATTTTGGTGAAATTGGAGTTAAAGACTTGATCTTTTCAGGTGTTCTCGCTTGGATCTATTTACTCATGAT
Source organism: Panicum miliaceum (assembly GCA_032594955.1). Lineage (NCBI taxonomy): Eukaryota > Viridiplantae > Streptophyta > Magnoliopsida > Poales > Poaceae > Panicum > Panicum miliaceum. The sequence continues at coordinate 7,021,081 of CM064060.1, read as the reverse complement.
CTTGTGAGGCTGCTGTTCAAATCTCGTTCGGATCCATCAAGTATTGAGAGAGTAATTTGAATTTGAAGCTCCGGTTTTGGCTTTCTTCTTCCCCTTTTCTTCTTCTCTGTTCGTGAGCATCCAGGAGCTGCGAGGCCTGCGCGCAGCGCCGGGGGCCGGAGGCGGAGCTCGCCTGGCTTGCGCGCGGCGCCCACGGCCGATGGAGGAGCTCGCCGGGACGGCGCGACGCCCGGGGCCGAGGCCGGGGAGCCTGCAGGGCCTGCGCGCGGCGTCCACGACCGAGGGAAGAGCTCGCCGAGCCGGCGCGGCGCTCGGGGCCGGGGAGCTCGCCGAGCCTGTGCACGGCGCCCATGGCTGGGGGTGGAGCTCGCTGGTCCTGCGCGCGGAGCCCGCGGTCGAGGGAGAAGCTTGTCGGACCGGCGCGGCGCCCGCGGCCGGGGAGCTCGCTGACGCCGGGCCTGCGTGCGTCACCCGCTGCCGGGGGCCGGAGCTCGTCGGTCCTGTGCGCGGCGCCCGCCACAGCCACCGCCATGTCCAGGACCGCCTCCGGAGGGAGCGCGTTTCCGGGCCCTCCGCCACCAACACCGTCGAACCACCACGCGGGGTCGTCATCCGCGGCCGCTGGGGGCACAGACGCCGCGCTCTCTGCTTTCCTTCACCGCCTGCTCCTCTCCTCCCCGGCCACGCAGCTCCGGTCGCCGCTCGCCGCTCGGTCGCGGGCGTCGCCCTCGCTCCCGCCTCTCGTCTCGCTCGACCCCGACCAGCGCGAACGGAAAAAAAGAACCGCGGGGAGGGATGGGGACCGACGGAGGCGTGCGCATTATTAGGCACACGGCATCCAATTTATCGAGTGCTGAGAGACGGGGAAGTACAATAGGAAATTATTATAGAGTATTTTTTTTATTTTTTTAAAAAGATAAGGATGAGGAAAAGAAATGGGGAAAATACTCTAAAAGGTAGGAAAAAGGCAACTCTACAATATGTGTGTGTGTTTGGTTGGAGGGAGGGGGGCGCTCGGCGCGGGAGCGCCACCAGCCGAATCGTCACCACCGCCGAGCTACCGCCGCTGGCACCGCCCCCAACCTTCCTTCTACAACCGTGTAAGAAAAGTGGTTCTATTAGATCATATTGTGATTTTGGTGATTAAGTGACAACATAATCAATGGGACTAACAAGTTTGTGAGCTCAAGATTGTAGGATTTCTAGGTCCCATGGATGAAGTCCAAAACATCTCCAAGTTTGTGAGCTCAAGATTGTAGAATTTTTGGAGGTCCAAATGATCGCAACGACGAAATGGACAAATGGCAGCAAGTTCAGAGGACCAGATGAACCGACGCCCTACATATAGCAAGCGTCGGTATATTGTCTGTGTATTGGAGGACAACGACAGTTGCACCGGTTGAACCGACGGTGAAAAGGAAAGCGTCGGTGCATTGTATGTGTATCACTCAGTACTCTGCTGCAGCAGGGTTTGAAGCCATACGTTCAGGACTAGATGATCCGGCACCGGATCGGATGAAGCGTCGGTGCATCAGCAGTGCATTAAAAATCAAAGTCTTAAGGGCTGGTTGAACCGACGGACCTAGCAGAGACATCGGTGCATTGATACTACTATCACTTAGTAACATTGTTGGAGTTGCAGCAGAGGGTCCCTCAGAACTGGTTAGACCGACGCTGTGTCGGTACAACCGACGGTGCAAATGACATTAGCAGCAGGATGTCAGAAGTCCAACGGCTAGCTCGAAGTTGTGAGCGGGGCCGGTTCAACCGACGCTACTCGTCGGATGAATCGACGCTATGCGCAGAAATGGCTAAATGGCTATTTCGAGTTGGTGGCCTATATATATATATGCTTTTACCGACTATTTTGGGGGTGCTGGAGCTCGGAAGAAACCCTAGAAATATTGTAGAACACCTTCAAACCACCCAAAAGCATATTGATCACATTCTTAGGGTTAGCACAAGGTTTGTGAGAGACCAACTCTGTGCCACTGCCCAGCTGAGAATTCATGATTATTTGGTACAAGAGGATGGGGCTGTAGGAAGAGGATGAGGGTACAGGTAATTCTAGAGAGAGCATGGAATTTTTTACTGCAAGTAGTACAGGTGGTGGGACCTGCTAGCCCACGTGAAGCCCACTGATGATCTACTGTACTTGCAGTCGAAGCCTTCGCTCTCACCACACATGCATCCCTCCTGGATCCACACTTTCTTTTCTTATTTTTTATGTCCAAAATACAACTAAATACTGTAGCAGAATACATACACGGTACATGAGATCTCCAATCTTAAATAAATTGCAACCGCGCAGATAACCGGCGCTCCCGCACCTGGGGGCTAAAAATATGCTCTCGGTGCGGTGCCAGTGGCGTAGCTAGCTAGGTGGACAGGTGGGCCATGCACCACTCTAAGATTAGCAGCTCAAGGTATAAGTATAGTAATATAATTATTCATCAAACAATCCAACACCTATGCAAATTTCAGATTTAATTATTGATTTAAAATGTTTAAAGTGATAAATCACTTTATTAATACAATATTATTGGTTGTTTAAGCAATTTTAGACTTGTATTACCTACTCTAGAGCACCCTAACCTAAAATCCTAGCTACGCCACTGTGCGGTGCTCGTGTCTCCGCGCGTCTGGTCGTGCACGAACGTATGGAGGACAGGAGAGGATGGGACCTGCCAAACGACTAACGAGTCAAACTTGGCAATGGACATGCTCGAGAATGCTCGTGGACTATCGTGCGCGCGTGCAGGGTGAGTGCCGCAGCTTTTGGACCCGGATTGGCCTTTGGTCACAAGTCACGACGTGCTTCGTCCGACAGCGAAATCCACCGTCAAGTGATCGACAAGATCAGTTGCATTACTCCATGTATGTGGTGTCTCCATTGGAGTTGAATCGCTAGGAAACTTCATAGGATTCTTCTTATCCTGGCACCCTATATATGTGCTACTTGTTGATCCTGGTATTAAGCTCTGCACGCTTAATCCCACCCCACCATGAAGAAGTTTTCTTCTTATCGCCCATCCCCGCCGGGGATGTCCGTGCTGCTGCTGATGACGATCGTGTTGGCCATCGCCATCTCTTCCTCCGAAGGCTCTTGCTACTAAGTGCTAGAGAGATTGTCTTTTGAGATGCCTCTAGCTAGATTATGCAAGCCCCGCTCCAACGACATTGCCGATTCAGCTCTCTTAAATAATTTCTTCTTCTCCACAGATCTAAAATTTAATGCTAACCTTCAGCACCTATTAGTACTCATAAATTTGCTAAAATTTTTAAATTTTGGTTAAAATTTAGCCCACTCTATTAGCACTTCTGTTTGGATAGACTAATGCTAAAGTTTAGCACTTTTGGACACTGACACTTAGATACCTAATATGAACTTGATGCGGATCATATCCTATCCCCCTTTTATCTAGCTAACACGGATCATTGGATCGAAGAAACTCAAAAATCCTTTGCTGCTTAAATTTCTACTTAGACTGCTAATGAAATTGATTAAGATGATGACAACGGTACGTATGCGTGCAGATGCAATTACAGCCCATCCTGACGGAGCCCGTGAGGGCACACCGCCACCGGCGCCGCGTGGCGATGACCTCCTCCCCTCGCACCGGTGCCTGCACGGAGCGGGCGAAGGCCGCCGGCGTGCGCCATCACCACCGGCACCGCATGGCGACCCCTACAAGCACTCCCGTCCTGGAAAGCCCGGAGCTCCACCGCCGCCGCCGTCTCCGAGTTCTGCACCGTAACACGGAGGACCAGTGAGAGCATGTAAAGACGTCAATGGTTAGTGATGGTGATGCGTGACATCTTAATCTTACAACGTTGCAGGCCGATGACGCCGTAGTTCTGTATGCGGTTTGATTTTTCCTGAGAGGCTGAGACACGGCTTCATCTTCATGATCCTTGTGGAGTAGCACAGTTCTGCCATCCGCTCGGTCATTCGCTCGCTCCAGGTTTGTGTTGTTCGAAAGTTTGCACCATGATACTCCATCCGTTTCTAAATATTTGAATTTTGGTGACGATGTCCGAACATTTGTCTTATTTAAAAATTCAAAGAAAATATAAAAATATAAAATCATATGTAAAGTACCTTTAATGATAAAATAAGTCACAATAACAAACATGGTTCTTATATAGTTAAGTTGCATTTACTGGCAAAAAAAATTGCATTTGATCTTAAACCATCAACTTCGATTTGGCACATTTGTCTAAGCCGCAATGAGGTGGTATTTGACAAAGCTGAGTAAAATTTATGGTACTGTCCCTCCGTCCCAAAATATAAATTATTCTAGAATTTTTAGGGCGGATTCACAAGAAGATAAAATGATCATGTTTGCCCCTATTTATTACCCATATTTTATAGTAGTTATTTTTTACATGTACATGCACTTGCTAAATAGGATAAAATAATAATTGTTTGGGGCAGAAAATGGCTGCCCACGCCTACACACTGGAAACTAGGACGGATGGCGCGCTACGCTGCGCCTGTGTAGCTAGGTTACGTTTGTGATCATTTGTTGCTGTTCTCCACTTCTCCTGGTTCTTTTTATTTCTTGACTTAAAATCACTTGGTTTTGCTAATCACATACCTTAAAGAATATCGTGAAAACCTAAATTATAAAACAGCCACAAACACTGCACATAAAAGCTAGGTAGCTGGAAAGAGCACTCGGAGAAAAAGGCTTTCTGAAAATATTATTAAAATATTATTATTAGACAACCACTCAACGCAAGGCAGTTCGGTACATTGCCGGAAGCAAAATGTAAACATGAATCAACTCTGCAAGTTTTCCAGGATAAGCTAGTAATTAAACCCACCAAAAGGTTGTTATCAATGTAAACTCAATTTTTTGTCAAATCCATTTTCGTCAGCAATACAGCTAGCGCAAACAATTTTTACACATATATGTAGTTATGTACCCTTTGGACAACAAAATGCTAAGCAACCTAATCAGAATACAAAATAAAATAAAAAGGATTTAGAGAACGTCTCATCTTTATTTGTCCTTCGAAAATATTGTAGGAACAAGCCAAGCTGAAATTTACAATCTGCACAGAGAATGAAAAATATAAGTTACTGCAGCACCATGATGCCATATATTAACATCATCTCAAGATGACGGTAAGCAAAACTCCACCAAATATAAACATATTATTCCCTCAAAAAAAGTATAAACATATTATATTTCCTTCATAGAACAGCATCCAATTGATTAGTCATTTGCTATCCATTGGTTGTATTTTAGAGATACAAACCTAGATGACTAAGCAGCCCTGCAATTGACCTACATATTAAAATTTGAGGAAGGCATAATACTTTAGTTTTGGACAGACAAATAGCATTCTTGTTTGAAAGGAAGTTCAGTGGACATAAAAGATTAGAGATCTTCTATTGGCAGCCAAAAAAGGAAATGAAGAAATAAATAGGCGATAAATCGAGTGCACTTCTTCAGGCAGTTTCAGTGACAAAGATTCACATATGAAAAGTCATATGAAACTTGCACAAAATCTATTGCAAGACAACCAAGAAACTTTTTTTTTCCTGAAAATACGAACCAAGAAACTTCAGGATGGCAGGGTCTTCAATAAATCAAGAAGTAATGTGCCTAGCAGTCCATTTGAAATGATAAAACATAGCAACTATTGCTTATTGCTTAGTCATGAAGATAATGAAATCAAAGAATAGGATATACAGAGGTGAAAAGACACATAGGCTAGGCACTACTGGAGAAGTTCAGAGAGAACTAATCTCTGATATATGCAACAAAGAAACTTCGATATATTTTTCTCCCATCTCCCTTTAATTATATCTTCTGCAGGCCAACATCATCAATCAAAGGAAAACAACTAAACAGACCTAAAATTATTAGAAATATCCACAAACCCAAAAATAGGAAGTGGAACACGTACTGTCCAGAAATTTCAGAGTTGTCGCATTGCTATCCAATCTAGTCATCTGACATCGAAATCATGGCACTGACCGTGTCATCGGCACTTAGGCAGAACCTTGCCACCGGCAGCGGAATCATGGAGAGGAGTCGAGGAGCATGGACACCGCATAAGGATGTACACTGCCATCTTGCCCCTACACGGGCGGCCGCCCATCACCGGAGCCCGCGCACACCTCGACGTCGGTGTGGTAGATGCTTCTTCTGTCATCCCCGTCGCGGCGTCCCCTTCTCCTTTCAATTTCTGCTCTAGCTTCCACCCCACCAGAGCTCCCGGAGGGGCAGCAGAAGGGATCGATCGAGGTGGAGGCGTCGTCGAGAGCAACGGGCAGGCTAGGCGAAGTGAGCGAGGGAGGATGAAGAGGATAGAGGAGCGGATTGGAATGTGTGCAAACTCGTCGATTTCTCGGCGAGACACGGGCGGTGCAAAATCAACGTGCATCGCTGCAAGCTGCGTAGAGGCTACGCAAGTGTGGCGGCGTGGCCCGATAACGTTAACGTGGCAGAGACACGCAGGAACGCCCGCTTCGCGAACAGTGTCGCGATTGATGCTTTTTTTTTTCTTTTTGCCGACTCCGTAAATTGACACGCGCCGTAATTTTATTCGACAACAGTGAGTCGATCCCTCCGCTGGTCCGGGAATTCTTCAGGCATAAGATGTTATACATATGATCAGGCCAGGCCATTTTTTCCAAGGCCAGCTGGCTCGGGCCGTTTCGGGCCGCCCACACTAAGAAAAATGGAAAATACGTTTCGGGCTAGGCCCAGTTTGTTTCAGGCCCGATTTCTTTGCCCAAGCCCATCAGTAAGTCGATCAGCCTGGCCCTCTAACGCCGGTCGTGGACAGAATTCGGGCAGTGGGCGGGGTGGGCCGGGCCTAAAGTACTATCAGCTTGTACAGCTGCTGGTTGCAGGAGACTGCAGGCGAAGCACAAGCAAAGAGGCCGTATGAAAATCTGCGTTGTGTGTATTTTTTTTTCAAATTTGAAGATGTAACAAATTTGAACGTTTTATATATCCTTTGTTCTCCTCATTGATTGTGGAACACGCAGCTCAACCGTTCGGAGGCCGAGGGGCCTGGACGCCCATGTATAAAGCCAAGTGGAGCTCCAAGATCCATGCAGCGACTAGGGCCAAATGGCCGTTGCAAATGCAAGCAGGGGCAAGAGCACGAGCCAACCTGCTTTTTCGTTGCAGAAGAAGTTGTTGGGCACAGATAGAAACGAGAAATCGAGTTGCCAGTTGCCGCAACCCGCAACCACTAATCACGGAGTCCAACGGATGGAGGAAACTTTAATTGAAAACCCACACAAAAGAGCTGGTTGATGATCAATTGATTAGAAATTTTGTTTCCTTCTTAAGGAAACATTGTTTTTTTTCTGCCCATACCCCCCCCCCCCCAACAAAAAAAAAATGACTAACACTACACACGAGAATGAGTGTGGTTTTTCCATAGGTGCCGGCCCGAGCATGTGAATTCCCCACCGTTGATGTAACTTCAAAAGTCGTGCTCCCAGATTCCTACGCCAAAGTTGGTCCCAGTACCGTGGCCGTCCATGTTCTGCCTGCCCAGGAATGTCTAGCCAGACAAGTATTGCGGAGGCGCCACTGCGCCAGGCACCGGGCGAGGCAACCTGGTTGGAGGGACCCACTCCTCTCCTTGGATTCTCCTGCCCTCTTCGGCCACCAGGCATTCTTCTCCATGAGCTCGATAATGGAGTCTCCTTCCTCGGAAGTTGGTCAGGCACCACAATGGCGGCCAGAAGAGAGGATCCGAGCAATGGGGAAGAGGCGGACCGGTACATCTCAATCGAGGGTACATGTACTAGCCTTGATCATGTTTTCTAATCCCCATTCCGTTTACTTTTTGTTGACCACCCCTCGAAAAAAATATATCCTTATTCTTCTAGAACCAGCAAGGTCATTGGTTTCGATTGAGCAAGTGGCCGCTCTTAACTGCTACCGATTCATGCTCCAATGACACTTCAACCATCAGATGGAGAATCAATTGGTCTGTGTTCTATTCCTATTCCATTTTCAAATCTTGGACTTGAACCATCTCCGTTCCATTGACTGTGTTGTTTTGACGCTTGTTTTTTTGCCTGCATTTTTGGTTTGTTCACGAGCCAAACAGGTGCGTGAATGACATTCCAGGATTAGCCAAAATCCAAAGATAGTTTTGCTGTACTTAAACTACTGGTGTTGCAAGCAACAATACTACCATAAACACCTCTTCCTCGAAAGGGCAAGGGCGTGAAACAGATGCGCCAGTCGACGGATAAAGCATCCGGGTCCATCCAAATGTTCTTCTCCACCTCTTCATCATCGCCTTTTCTCCTCGTGTAAGGATTTTTTCTTGGCGAAGACCTCGACGCGGGCGCCAATGGCACCTTGGTCCTCTTAGCGCTCGTCTTGTTCATCTCTGATCTGATCTACTAAAACTAGCAAGTTGACCCATGCTATTAGATTTGTTATTTTAGAATTTTCTATCCATGATTTTATAAATTTACAATTGATCAAACATAATTTCTATATTTCCTTCACAAATTAACGATCACGGTTTCATACATCTTTTTAAGATTATGCTTCCATGTCCTCTTCGTTGAATGATTGTTATCGGTCTCTCTCAGTTTGGAAAAGCACTGGAAATAAAAACAAAATATAGAAAATGAAGGCTATGTCTTAATTCAACATGTACTCCTATAAATCGCTCTTTCCATTGCTAGTGCCCTATATGGGATTTTATTTCTCCAAACAAAATAAGAGAAAGAAAGATGCGAGAAAATGAAGAGTGGAAAGCGCAAAATGAGAGAGAAGTGGGAGAGCTCAGAGTGAGTCTTTTCTCATGACCCCTAGGGTCATTTATATGAAAAGGAGGGAGTGGATAGCAAACACCTCCAAAGTCCTATTAGGTACAATATTTACAAATGGATCCTTGGACCATTACATGGATCATCATTTGCTAAATTTTTTTTTATTATGTATTAGATTTTATATATGTCATTTTCTTAGTACTTTTTATAATACTTGTTTGGCTAGCCTTTTTTTATTACTAAAAACATAGATATTTACTTACATCAATTTGGCACATGCACTTGTTTGGTTATTGTAATGTTGAAGCCACAGGAAAACCAAAATGGTAATTTTAATTCTATTGTTTGCTCGTGAGCTTATGGATCTTTAATTTTTTACTTAATTCATTTACTATTTCTATATTTTTATAAAATAATTTAACTATGAAATTATTTGGAAAAAAGAGTAGAGGATATGCTCACGAGACACACCATATTTTCTTATTTTTTAAAATTTTGAATTTAGATATTTACTAATCGTATCAGATATTTATTAGCTATATTTGATATGTACTATTTGAGTTAACGTAGACCGTTAGATCATTATAAAATTTAATGGTGTATATTCTTCTCTTTTTTAAATTAATATGATAATTTTTAGACCGTCTCAGCGAACGTGACGGCTAAGATAATAGATAGAGGTAGAGCTTCGTAGGAAGAGGTGGGGAGCTCGGAGAACACGAGAAAGGTCTTGTTATGGTTTGGAACGGGTCAGTGGATTGCATATTTGTAGACTGGTCGGTCGGAGAGGAGTACTCGAGAAGGTTGCTTTGCTACACCCGTAGGAAAAGAGCTTTCTTATGGCGTGGTAGAAGTCATGCAGTCACAAGCAAGCTCAGAGACCTTGCGGGTGCCCGTGCTTCCAAGCTTCCACGTCGTTCCAGCTCTGGAGTAGCGTAAGCTGGCGTTTGGCTGTGTCAGACCGAAGCACTAGACGATCCACGCAAGATCCTGTGCGGCAACACGACAAAAAGGATAGCAGCCAAGCCGGGGCATGATGAGGCGCCGCGCTCTCGCATCGTGCTATCTTTTCAACGGACGATGATGCGCGGGCGGGGCATAGGTGCGTACGATTGGCCGTGGACGCCGGACTCCCTCGGCCGGCCAGTCGGGAACGGGAAGTGGTACGAACAGCAGGCTAGCGCTAGCAACCGACCTGACCGCTGGAAGCTTGGAAAGCGCATGGCACCATGCAGGCACAGGAAAGCGAGGGGATCGGAGAGGCAAGCAGGCAGCCGCGCCCGCGCGCCTGTGCTCCAGCCTCCAGCGCCCGGCGGCTGCATGAACTGAGAGAGCTTGTTGATGGCAAAGGAGACGTCAGGACGAGTCAAAGAGAGATATTGTAAGGACCCAAGAGCTTGACGGTATAATTTTTGATCAGACGGTGGCGAGGGCGGGCAGCTGCCTGTGGCCCTGGCTCTCGCTCGCACGCTCCATCCATATCCCTGGCATGCTTTCTTCTCCATGCTTCTCCGTTTCTTTTCCGGGTTAATTCCCTCGACGCCGTCAAAAACTTATTTCATTCCTTCAATGTTATTAAAATTGACCATCCCTTCATTGCTATTGAAATTTTAATGTTTATCCCTTGAATGCCATTCCGTGACTGCGATGTTACAAGACTGTTAAATGAAGGTGGAAAAGATCATACTGCCCCCTGTAGGAAAGAAATGAAATATTTATATTGCTATCCTTTTTATGCCACTATAGTGAATAAAAATTCTACCCAACAAAACTGCCCCTATAGGAAAGAGATGAGCAAGCACCCGCTCTGCATCACCCCACCGCGGTGATCTCCGCGAACTCGCAGATTGGGCGCTCCCCCGGCGCACCCCCACCGCGGCCACCAGCACGCGCAGCGCTGGGGCCGGCCATCGACCCCGCGAACGCACCTGCTGCAGTCGGCACCTCGCGCAGCCGCCCCGCTGGCTCTCGTGCTCGCACCCCGTCGGGCAAGCGCTGCGCGGAGCCTCGTTGGGCGTGCGTCGCGACCGCGGGTGTCTCGCACCCTGGCCGTCGACCGACCACGGCAGCATGCAGCCCCGCGTGGGCGCCCAGCGGCCCGTTGGGCGAGCACCGCGTTCTTGGGGCCCCTCGCACGGGCGTCCCGCATCCCGTCGCGCGAGCACCGTGAAGCGGTTCGTCAGGGAGCGCCACGCCGTCGCGACCCCTCACGCGGGTGTCCGGTGTCCCCCGGCAGGCCCGCACCCTATTCAGCGAGCGTCGAGAGTCGCGGACTCGCGGTCCCGCGCGTGTGCGGCCAGCGGCCCGTCGGGCAAGCGCTTGCGCAAGCACCTCACACCCCATCAGACGAGCGCGTCGGAGGCTCGGAGCCCCTCTCGCATGCGCCGCGGCGCCGCGCGCACCTGACGCTAGCGCCCAGCGGAGGCGGCACATGGGCTCCGAGCATGTGCTAGCAATCCATTTTTATGTCAGGGATTGGATGGACGTGTTGCAGGCAGCGGTTGATTTTGATTCCTACGACGTGAATAGGAAGGATGGAGAAGTTAGAGGAGGGAGAACGAAGAGATGCGAACCAGGTTTGACGCCAAAATGATAAAAGTAACGGCAATGACACACACGGGATGTAAAATTAAAATTAATAGAATTGAAGGGATTCTATAATTTTTGATGTTATTGAAGGGTTGGATATAATTTCTGATGGTATCGAAGGAATTTTCTCTTCTTTTCCTGCCATACCCGCTGGTCTGCCAAACCGAGTAGGGACAGGGCTAGGGTTAGGAGCCGGAACGGAGGGATCGAGTAGGCTTCGTCATAGCACCCGCAATGATAAAATAAGGTTGGCTCTCTATAGATAGTTTATATAGATCATCCATCCAACAATCTTAACACGGTTCACAAAGTTTCATGGAATATATTTTATTGAGCATGTGGCCCACATACCTTTCCTCCCTCCTCGCGCATCTGCACAGCGCCGGCCCGCTCAGCACGTGGCGACACTTTCTTCTCTCTCCTAATTACTCTTTCCTACGCGGACACTTGTAGGCACCCGTTGCTGGTGCCCTCAGTCTCCATCGCAGCCTTGCTGATCCCAACCGGGCGAGGCTGCTGCAGCGCTTGCCTGCTCCGCAATTATTATTAGCACATGCATGCTCCTGCTCTGCTACCTACTGCTGCTGTGTAAGGATGGAAACAGATTGAATACGGTAGAATCGGATTAGGATAGCACTTTTTTTTACCGCCTGGTAACTCGAATACTGATATGGATTCGGATATTCTCAAATACAAATACAAAACGGATACCTTGAATTCGGATTTAAATTCGGATATTTACTCGATATACAAGACAATGTTTATCTATTTTCTTTATTGATAGTTTTAGAACACAAAATTATTATACATGTACAAACTAAAGTATAACAATATAACAAAGATAGCTAGTGAAAAATAGTTTATTTATTAATATTTTTTAATAAATAATACATACTTTTTTATTAATATATAAATAAAAATATAAAAATAATTTTAAAAATAAATATATAAATAAGAATATTGAAGAGTAAACTTAATCTTCCTATATCTTTATTATAAAAATTAATAAAATTGGTTATGGGAAATAAATATAATTTTTAAATAGTTTCAATGGAAACGGATACGGATAGTGTCGGATATTGTTGAATACGAATGTAGAATCGGATAGAGAAAATCAATAAAAATCGGATTCGGATGTATCCATTTTACTACCACATTAATTTAAAATACGGATACGGATATCTACGAATGTCGGATAATTTGGATATCCACATTCACATTCTCATCCTTACTGTTGTGGGTGTGTGTGGCTTGGACCCCTTGGAGCTTGGGCAACGTGATGGTGGAACTGGAAGCCAACGGCGCAACTAGCTGCGGGATGCGGCCAAAAAGCCACCAACCTCTCGCTGCGACTGCGCTCTGCAATTCGGAGTAAAACCGCTCTGCTTAACCTACCCTAACTACCCATCTCTTCCTCCCTCCTACAATGTGCAATTCGGAGTGAGCAAGTATAGTTCCTTCCCCGCGTCACTCCCTCCTGAGTGACTTGGAGGCGCCACGCCGCCCCCCGCTCTAATTCCGCCCGCCCGACTCAGACGGCACCAAAGCCGGCCCCCGCGTCGCGCTCTCTCCCTCCCCTTTCCTCCTCCTCTCTCCCTCTCCATTCCCACACCACAACCCTTTGCAGTCGGTCGCTGGGATCCATGCCGGTTGCCGGCCGTCGGGGGTTGATCCACCTTCCCTGGGCCCGGATCTACACATCCTAGGTGCGGAGGTCCCTTCCTCGACGGCGACCGCCGCGGCCGCCCCTTCCTCCCCCTGGTGGGCCAGGGGTTGCGGCCTGGGGGCTGTTGCCTCCCTGGCGACCGGATCTGCGCCTCCTTGGCGCCCGGATTTGCGCCTCCCCAGCCAACTCAGGTTGGTCTCTTGTGGGCCCCATTCCCACTCCAGCGTTTCCCCCTGCGGCTCTCACCGGATCTTCGGCCGTCGGGCCCGGATCTGCGCTTCTTCGGCGTTCTATGACCTTCGGGCCCGGGGCTTCCAACTCCGACCACGGCCCGTGGTAGCGGGCTTGGGGGTGGGGAGGTTGTTCCCTCCCTTGGCCGCGTCGTCTTGTACCCAAAAACTCCAGGCGAAAGCCCTACCCAGTGCTGTGTTGGACCAACAATGACGGTGCTTGCAGGCGTCGCTCCCCTCCCTGGAGGCGTTGTTGTGCGATTTTGGGAGATGTCTCCTCGCCGCCGCGTTGCCGTGGATGTGTTCCACTTGTGCTTTCCTTGCTTTGGTCGCCGCCTCTCTTTAATGGTGTGATTGCCGCCACCATTTGTGGTTCCATCCAGTCAGCGCTGCTTGTGGAGGTTCGTTGTCGTGGGGGATGGGGCTCGGGGTTGGGGCTGAGGCGAAAGCGTTTGCCTGTGTGTAGACCGATGATGGCGAGTCGGTGACACCCTCGGGCGCCGTTTTCCTCCTTGGATGCATCATTCGTTTGCCCCTTCCCCCTCCATGGCCCCCAAGGCTGGTCGCCGTATCGGTGGTTCATCCTCTGTACCTGTCTTGCTTCATTTTACACATTGTTTTCTTGGTTGCCTAGGTCGTGGCAGATGCTTCGCCGCCCTGTTGCGTTGTCTGCTAATAATTGCATATGATGGTTTGTTGACCCTGGTGGATGCTTTGCCGCCATGCTTCTTCTCCGGCGGATGCTTTGCCACCGTTGTGTTCTTCGAGCTTGGCGGATGCTTTACCGCCGTTCTCGGATGGATGCGTTGTCGCCGGGGTTGTGCTATTCGATGGATGCTTCGCCACTGTTTCAGGCTTCGTGCTTGCTCTCCCTTGGCATCTTTGACGATATTACATCCTCTTTGTGCAGGTTCAGCTTTCTGGGTGGCATTTGTTTGGGTTGTAGGATTGGATTGCCCTCCCCCTTCGGACTTCTTGTGTTGTCCGTCTGTTGTGTTCGTGTAGGATTGCATTTTTTTGTTGCCGGTCTCTCAGTTCATCGCTTGCAAACGGAAACGGGCTGCATACTCCACCGCACTTCCGGATGACCGGATCCTAACCGTCGAGGTAATTGCCTACCGGGCGGGCGGTCGGGCGGACAGCGAAGTCGATTTCTTCTGACCTGGCTCCAATCAGAGACGGACGATCAGGCCGGGCAAGCACGACCAGCTGAGTCTGGTTGTATTCCAAGACGACGTGTCGACGTACACGGTACTACACGACAGCAGGGCTGGCCAACTTTTTTTGTTTGAGATGATGGGTCGTCGTCGATCACACCCACACCAATGCAACAAGATGAGTCAAAGCTTTGATACCGAGGCACAGCCGCACAGGTTGACTGCTCCTGTGTCGCGGACTCGCAGTCTGCTTCGTGGGCATCCAAGTCGAATCCCATCCGGGACTATTCCAGATAGGGCCAGAAGTCTTCTAGTAGGTCAAGGTCAACGGCTAGCCAGGAAAATACTTTCAGCTCGAGCCTACTGCCTAATTACGGTCTTTAAAAGGCGATCAGGATTAGGATGGAGACGGCCAATGCAGGCTGAATCATCATGGCCAAGATGTGCTCTCCTTTTCCCACCTGCTGCATGTTTGCGGCGACGATCGCCCTGGCAGTCGTCGTCTCCAGCTCCGTCGTCGTCGATTGCTCGGAGATCAAAGGTATGTGTGCTTATGGCGCACAAAGCTAGTGTTATTAGTGTATCAAGCTATTGTTGATCGCTGATGGTTGATGATGGAATGGAACACGCATGCGGGGTGCAGATGACGCGGCTGCGATTCCGGACGGAGGGCGCGGGGGCTGGGCACCGCCGGCGCCGCGGCCGGGCACCGTGCACCACATGTGCCCCGACCCGGACCCCGAGTGCGGACACCCCACCCCGGTGGCGGCGCTCCACCTCCCCCGCCAGTCGCGCCGCACCGGAAGATCGGCCGGAGCGGGTAGGGACGCCGCGGTCTGATGATTGATAACCCTCTTATCACCACCTTGTGATAAGCATGTACTCGTACAATATGATCGATGCAGCTGCTGTAGTGCTGCATGCGCTACCGCTTTCGGCTTGTTGCTGCCTGAGACACAGCTTCGTACCCCACAAGAAATCAGTTCGTGTATAGCACACTATCAAGATTGGGAACTTGAGAACCATGTCAGTGAAGTATTATGGTGATGACACTTCTCTTTCATTATATGACACTTCCCCTCCTCTCTCCTTATAAATAACTCTGCTATGTCAACAAATTTGCTGATATGATATAATATTTAATGCTCATGACATTTCTATAACAGTTTCCATTGAGACTGGCCTAAATATATTGGATATAATGGATCTAGCAACTAGCAACGCGTTGATATCCAGCAGCTTGTCCAGGAGGTGACGACTTCGTCAAGGGCGGCTAAACCACGTCAAGGCTCGCATTGGAGATAAAATTGCACAAACAAAGGAATTCAATGTAAGCAGCAATTTATTCTACACTTCCCAACTACAGTACCAAATTGTAATTTTTGTGTAAAACCTGAGTAATAGCATTTCGTATTCGTTTACATGGTTATTAATACAACAAACCTGATTGTTCAGAACTCTGAAGGCTCGATAGACGCATCATCTGCAAATAATTGTACGATGCATCCTTGCTCATTCACCGCTTTGTTAACTGCTGGCTACTCGCTGGCTTGCTGCTGCTAGGGCTTCCACAAAACTTTCTGTATACATCTTTTATATTTTGAAAGGAGACTGGGAGTATGAGAATTCTTTCATAGGTAGAACGTCATAACATATAGACAATCTATAATCAACTTGCGTCATCCGTGGAATGGATTGGGTCTGAGCAAGATGATCCAAAACATGTTCAAGAATGAGGAAGAACAACGTCAAATCAAGACATTTTGGTTTTTTATTCACTTTTGAATCTTGCCTATTCATCTTATATTACACAATTTATCTCGTGAAGAATAGAATTTTAGCATCTAAAACCATCCCACCAAGAATGCAGTCGTACCTTTTTAACATGCTTGGTCGGCGCAATTAATTTGTACCCATTTCTCTCTCTCATCTCACTACTATAAAAATAATTTATATTTTTCTACGGGTGGGTCAAAAGGTAACCCACTCCTACAAATAGAGCGGTGGTACTGTAGTATCCGACCCGACCCTAGAAAAATATTTTAGGGGCGGATTACGCCATCATCCGCCCCTACAAATATGCATCATTTTTAGGGGTGGGTGATGACATCACCTGTCTCTACAAATGTATTTTTAAGGGCGGGTGACGGCATCACCCGTCCCTAAAATTGCATTTTTAGGGGCGGGTAACGGCATGACCCGCCCCTAAAAATGGTTCCACACCAAAAAATTCATAACTTTTTCATATGATATCGGATCAAGTCAAGTTTTATATTAAAATTGTAGATAATGACGAGATCTAAAACTTTGTAGTTAATAACTTTTTAATTTAAGATCATTTAGAGGTCCAAAAATTATTGTAAAACTATATATGGCTATGACTATACAGTATCTCATACAACTCAAGTTATACTTTGAGATTTTAATAATTTTTACCTTTATATACAATAAAATATACTTAGTATATTTTTTTGTATCTATAGTTCATAATAACCATAGTATAGAAGTTTCACTTTTTTTGATTTGTTTTGCTATATGTAAAAATTTAAACGAATTAAACAAAGTTTTAGGGCCACCGTACAGTCCGAACGTCCCGGCAGGGTTCGGGGCCGGGGCATTTTAGTTTTTTCTTAACCATATAAACTTTGAGACTAATATTGAAAATATTTTTTAAGGGCGGGTGATGTTCCAACCCGCCCCTATAAATGAATTTATAGAGGTGGGTGAGGCCCCCACCCGCCCCTATAAATAGTTTTTTAAATTATTCCGAAAAGTTATTTAATATAAAAAATTATACAACACATCAAAATAAGGTAAAATTTGTACCATAAGCATATTATGGCCTATAGAACTAGAAAAAAATACGGAAATTATATTTCAATACATGTAATAATTAAGAGTGTTAAAAACACAAAGTTATCCATATGTAGTATGAGATAGTAGCGTGGGTTAGCTATACATTGTGGTTTCAACATCTTTAACCTTTATATACACTGAAATATAATTTTGAAAATTTTCTTATGTTATACATGTCACAATATGCTTATGGTTCAAATTTCACTTTTTTTATTTGTTTTGCTATATGTAAAAATGTAAATGAATTTTCGGAATAAAATTGAAAAGTATTTCTAGGGGCGGGCAATGGCGTCACCCGCCTTTACAAATGATTTCTAGGGGTGGGTGATGGCGTTACCCGCCCCTACAAATCAATTTTAGAGTTAATATAAAATAATAGCATACCCCCTTGAGTCACTAGTGACTGTGTGGTGTGGTGGTAAGGAAAGTACGCGCAAGGCTAGAGGTATGCGATTCGAATCCCGAGAAATGAAAATGTGTATACTTCGTCTTAAAAATTGTAACTCGGTAGTACAGGGGCTTGTGATGGTGGCTCGTTAGCTAGGATATTTTTTTTCTTTTTTCTTTTGCTGTTTTCGATTTTTTCCAATTTTTTCATTTTCTGGGAATCGATTTGTGGGACCTGCCCCTAGAAATCATTTTTGTGGGCGGACGGTTTACCCGCCCTTAAAAATCGTATTTTTAGCTGCGAGAAATAGGGGTGGGTGCGGCACCCGCCCCTACAAATGTTGTTTTACCCGACCCTACAAATCGATTCTGTAGTAGTATCTTTTTTTGAAATGATTGTACTCTTTTCTATAACTGAGGACCAATGGTGGTCACCCTTGGATGATGAGTGATTGATAATATTGTGTAGATTTGATGTATCTCTTAGCTCGTGATACAGACGCAAGATGTGACGTGACGATCGACACATGCGGTGAAGTTCAAGTGAAAAGTTCATACCGATGGACTAAGGGCGGTGAAGGATGAACGCGAGTAGGTTTGGACTGAGGGACCGAGGAGTCTGAGCGGACCCATGGATGGAAGAGGAAGAGTACATGAACGAGATGAAGTTGACGTCGGTCTAGTCAAGAAGGAAGACAATAACAAGTTCGAATAGGCTGCCTGGTAACTCGGTAGTACAGGGGCTTGTGGTGGTGGCTCGTTAGCTGGGATATTTTTTTCTTTTTTCTTTTGTTGTTTTTGAATTTTTTCCATTTTTTTCATTTTCTGGGAATCGATTTGTGGGACCTGCCCCTAGAAATCATTTTTGGGGGCGGACACTTTACCCGCCCCTAAAAATCGTATTTTTAGCTGCGAGAAATAGGGGCGGGTGCGGCACCCGCCCCTACAAATGTTGTTTTACCCGACCCTACAAATCGATTCTGTAGTAGTGTCTTTTTTTGAAATGATTGTACTCTTTTCTATAACTGAGGACCAATGGTGGTCACCCTTGAATGATGAGTGATTGATAATATTGTGTAGATTTGATGTATCTCTTAGCTCGTGATACAGACGCAAGATGTGACGTGACGATCGACACATGCGGTGAAGTTCAAGGGAAAAGTTCATACCGATGGACTAAGGGCGGTGAAGGATGAACGCGAGTAGGTTTGGACTGAGGGACCGAGGAGTCTGAGCGGACCTATGGATGAAAGAGGAAGAGTACATGAACGAGATGAAGTTGACGTCGGTCTAGTCAAGAAGGAAGACAATAACAAGTTCGAATAGGCTGCCTGTGGTTGGAGTGCGCAAGATTTGAAGACATCGTGGCACTTAGCAGAGGCCGGACACGTGTCGATCGGGTCGCGTGGCGGGCAAATGGAGATGGAGGGATGGGTTATTTGGACCTCAAAACCACCATGCAGGCAGGTTTCCCAGTTTGGACCTCAAAACCGGGGGCGCGTCCGGTGTGGCCGGATGGCGGAGATGGAGGGCACGTAGCACCATCACAAAGCTTGCGTCAAGACTAAGCAAAGTTGTGAAGGTGGCGTGTCCATCCAATACTTCTAAAGATATACCATTTTGCCTCTACATGAACATTTATCGTTGTTATTAGTGTATTGGTATTCGTCTTTAGCCAGGGACAATATATATGTGGCTTGGCTGATTTGGGACACCTCTTGGAAGCCTAATTTGATTTGCTCTGGTCTAGAAGAGGGCTTCATGAGAGGGGATGAAGGAGGGAGGGTGATTACTCTTAATCTTGAGTTCCAACCAAAAGTAGGAAGTTGAGTGAGCTTCCTATCTAGATTACTTGTTCAAGATGATTTTTTAAATGTCCAATTCCTCTTTTTGTTGAAAATCTCGTGTCTAGTTCATCTCTCCCGAGCATTTATTTTTTTCTTCATTTTTCGGATGATTTTTTGTTCGTGATATTTACTTGATCTCTTCGTGATCTCTTTCCCCATGCTGCAGACAAAGACATGTAGCATGGGGAAGCGCGCAGCCAGTAGCGCGCAGTCCCAGACGCACGGGGTGCAGCCAGAGCAGCGGTGCCAGTGAAGCACGCAGCGCGGCAAGTAGTGGCCGGCACTGGTTCCCTACAAGGGAGTAGGCAGGGGCGAGCAGCGGTGACGGGAGCCAGCGCACGCTGCACTAGCAGGGGCAATGTGGCAGGGGGCTCCTATATGCCTTCCGAAAGGTGGATAAGGCATCCGTCTTTAAAGCCCACCAAAGCCCACGATCATCTTCTTCCTCCCGCCCTCCACTTCCCCGCGCGCCGCCGCCCTCCGCCGTTCGCCCCCGTCACCGCGGCTGTCTTGACCGTGCCAAGTCGCCCTCCCTCCTTCCTCCTCCTCCCCTCCGTTGTTCGCCCCCCGCCACCACCGCCACCCTACCCGTCTCTGGCAGCTCCCACCGTCGGAGACGACGTCGTTGTCTCGACTGCGCCGATCCTCCCGAGCCAAGTCGCCGCCGACGCTCACCCCCGCACCTGCACAGCCCAACTGACGGTCCCGCGCCGCCCAGCGCCGTCTCGCCCGCCCGGACCTTCTTCTAAGCCGGCGGGCACTAGAGAACCCCTCTCCCCACCCCCAACCCCGAACCCTAATCCGAAATCCTAACCCCACGACCTTGACTACCACCCCGGCCGCTGGCGACCTTGCTGGCAGCTGCTCCCCCCAACTCCTCCCCCTCCCCTACCTCGCTGGCGCACGTGTGACCGGCGGCTGCCGGAGGAAGAATGCTGGAGGTAGAAGAAACGACGGCGACCACCTGATGAACGAGATCGTGCGGCCCCTTAGGCCACACGGATATGAAACACCGGAAGGTGGGTGGAAGATGCATACGATTGGCGGACGTGGCAGACCCACGGCTCAAGCGGGGTGCGTGGAGCAGGCCGGCAGCTGCCCCAGGCTTGCAGGCCAGCAGTAGCAAGCTGCCAGCAGGGCGGTGCAAGGCAGGCGGCCCACGCATGGCATCAGGCCACATTGCCAGCAGGGCGAGCGGGCCGGCGCTCAGCAGCCAGCACACGCAGCCTGTGCGTTGCTTGCAGTCCGAGTGCCTAGCAGCTGCACGTGGCCCAACAGCAGGTTTTATTTAGCAATTTATTTTCTTCGCATGTTTAGTTACTTACTGATCTGCTGTTTAAATTAGATTGTTAGTGAATGCTCTGTCAATTGTCGGTTGCTTGCTTGCATGCTTAGTTAGATAGTTTTAATTACTTTTTGTTCTTACTAATTTTAATTAACCTTTGCATGCTTAATTAAAAGTGTTTTAGGTAGTGTTTAGTTCTAATCCTTTTTGAGAGTTTTTTTGATATTTCGGTGAATCGTTGCTTTGCCTTTTTTGGATCTTTGCTTCAGTTTGTGTCGAGCTTTTCCTTAGCGTTCCTAGGGCGAGCTCGTCATATTAGCTTATGTCACCTAACAGTTAGAAGAGAGATGTGTCGTGTTGTATTCGAGATATAGGTCATGGTTCTCATCGAGGAATTTCTTTTTAATTTGAAGAGCTCCCATTCACCCTCTCTAATCGCATGTTTCAGTCCTACACTAACTTTATGCATGCACATTTAATTTGCGCCCATCTAATTGTTCTCTTTCCTTTATACTTTCTGCATCCACAGTCAACTAGAGTCGGTTACCAAATAAACCCATCTGCACGCATCACCCGAGAATTCTTTTGTGAAATTAGGAATAAATAAAATCATTTTTCTTTGCCACTAATCTGTCCTAAAATTTTTATGGCTACATGTATGATATCAGTAAACTAATTATAATCTGTAGGTTCAATTAAATTGGTTGTCTGATGACAATTAAGAGCACTATTTCTTTCTTTCTTTTGGTTACTCATGTTTGAGAAAATTCTCTATTCAACATCACTAAAATGAACGCTTCCTTCCTTGGACTTTCTTTTTTCAAAGTTCCCTATTTGACCCACAAACTTACTTTCATCCATAAAATAACACTTCCGTCTGTTTCAAGTAGAAACAGTGTTAACAGCCACCTGAAAAGACTATTTTACCCCTCCTGCTCAGTAACAGATTCTCTCCCTCGCTGCTCACCTCCTCCTGCCGCTTCCCTTCAAAGGTCAAAGCGCGCGCCTCCCAGATTAGCTGCGGCTTCCTGGAGAAGAGGAGCCCAAGCGTCAAGAATCAGATCGAGAGACAGGAGGGAGAATCGGCTGGAATCGGCTGGTTCAAAGAGACTGCTGCTGCTGGTACTGGACAAGGGAGAGGCTTCGGAGGTTGGGGTGGAGTGGAGGAACGGAGGCGCTCGCCTGCTCGCTCGGGGCATTCAATTGGAGGCAACAGTGGGCGGGTAGGCGGCAGCTACAGCACAGGCCGCGGCAGCCTGGCCGCTGGGGCCGTACCCCCGCGCCCTGCAGCACGCCCGGCGGGAGGCGGCGCCTGCGGCCGCTGCGGCAAGGGAGCTCCCGCGCCTGCAGTGCCCCCGCTGGGGCCCGCGGCCGCGCGCCTGGCGCCATCCCGGGGAGCCTCCCGCGCCCGCGCGCCCACCGCGTCCCGCGCCGCGCACGCGGTAGCGCCCCCGCCGGGCCCCGCGCTTCCACTGGTCGCGCGCGGTGTTATAATCTGACTAGCCACCTATAAAACTTATGTATATTTTGTTACAAATTTGATATTTATGAACATTTGCAAATGTTCATAATAATCAAGCATTCAGATCCATGATTGAATGGTCATGTATATGTTCATATAGCATCAAAGTACGATTACCATGAGGAAACCGGAGAAGGCCCTACTATTTTTTTTGAAAGCACCCAGGAGCACTAGGAAATAAACTCGCGTTGACCGCGCGCTCAACGCAGATGGCCTGCCGGGAAATCGGAGGAGGCATCTGCCGGAGCTTACACACGCACATACACCACACACTTATACACGCGCGCACGTACACACCCCCGGTACCCCTCTGGAAATAAATCCACACCAGCATTCGCTCCCGACAGGAGTCGAACGTGGGTGGGCAGCGCTCCACACCAAGGTGCTACCACCGAGCCATCGTTCGCTAAGGCCCTACTGTTGCAGCGCACCATTGTTCTCTGTGTCAATTTTTCGTGTGAATGTGAACCCTGAGTGTGAACATATGTGACAAATAAAAATATAACATATGTCAAACAAGCAACAAAATAGCGTACAAAGGTAGCATTCATGTGGGATCACCATGATTATTTGTACATGCATGAATTAAATACCAGCCGAGCCCTGTACAAGTTGTCTTTTTTTTATGTCAATGTGTTACATCACGTGAGCTCGCAGACAACAGCCGTGCAGGACATGTCCTAATTTGCAGCCCACTTTCCTCTCCCTCCCCTCTTAACTCATCATTAACTCATCATAGATGTGATTTGACAACTCCTATATAACTTGTGTAGTTACATCTTCCTCTGATAGCATAACAAATACTCCTGCCATAAAAAAAAAATGCAATTCTCGCTTCTCGAAGAGTCAAATAATTTTAAATTTAACCAAATTTATATAAAATAGTATTAATATTTATGTTACAAATTAAGTATCACTATATTAATCATGTCTTATATTTTTATACTAAACCTGTTTGGAGATATAAATGTTAGTAATTTGTTATATAGATTTAGTCAAACGTGAAATTGTTTGACTCTCCGGAAAGCGAGAGTTGCATTCTTTTTTGAATGGAGGGAGTAGAAGAAATTGTGGACTTTACCTAACATCATATCTGTTTAATTAGATGAGCAGCTGGCGTGTAACCAGAGGGTGCTTATTATATAATGACCTTGCATTGGTCCCTGAATAAAACGTCTAGTACTCGTAAGTTCCATAAATAATGCCGAGCGGATTAGCGTAAGGACAGAAACACTGAATTAGATATTAATAATCTCCAATCAGCACAGTGATGCATGTCTGACCAGAAGTTTGCAGTGTGTAGGCCGTCGATACACAGGCTGGCAATTAACGTAGAATACTAGTACATACAAACAATTGCCATTAGTATATACTGGTTGAACGACCACACAAATTGGCCAGGCATATGACCACCGCATGCATAATGGCCATGACCATGACCCCATAAACTTCTGGTCATGAACGATGACAGGACGAGTGCCAATGCGAACATTTCTTTTTTTTTTTCTAAGAAAAAAAATGCTCCATTTTGTCCTAGCAAGCATCACGATTCACGATCAATGTCGCCGGTTGCGAATTCCACCGCAAGGGACGAACCTCTCGCCTACTTAAACTATTATTAGTGTCAGTAGATCGAGGAACTAAACAACTTTATTGACTATTGAGGCGGTGTTTCATAAAAGAGTAGCGGGAGAGGACGAAAACAAAGCTCTGGATGTCCTCCTGCTCCCACACGCCACAGTAGATCGAATGGCCTCCGCACGGAGAAGAAATGCTGCCCGAGGCGGAGAGGGCAGCAGCAGAGGACCTCGGGGCCGGAGTTATGATTGTGACAAGCTGGCGCCGTTGCTGGATGCTTTTGCCGAGCGAGAGCTTGCATAGAAGGTGATGCCACAAGTGAGGATCATCAACAGGTACGCGGTCATTCGGGCGTATCTTCTGAAGGCGATAAAACTGGTCGGGTCATTGGCACTTCTGTGGTCGACGGTGGTCCTCCTCGGTGGCTTCGTCACCGCGCTGAAGAAGAAGGACTTCTCGTGCCTAACTCTTATCGGCTTCATGCAGGCTGCCGGGTTAGTACTCATTATCTCTTTCCCTACCACTCAATCTCTCCGCCTGACGCTTAAAGACACAGAAGAAGAAACTACGAGTTCGATAACTCCGTAGATTAGACATAGGAACACCGCATACGCCTTTGGGTCTTAAGTCGAGGATTTGCTATGATTTAGAACCATTGCTTACCGCCTTCACTGAATACGAGTATTAGTTCACCACGCCGGCACATACTACTATTTCAGATCGTTAGAGTGACCAGTGCTGCTTCGCTTCTCTCTTATAGCGCCGCCGTCGCTCCTCCGCTTCTCAGCTCCACGGCGCCTTGCTCATATCCTCATCTTTTCCTTTTAATTATGCTGCTAGCTGTTGCCAATTCCTCATCAGCCCTCCCTCTCACTGGTGTGTTCTTAAAATATATTTTACGATGAATATAAACATACTTATTTGATGTCATATTGGCGCGGAGCTAGAGGGATTTATTGGATCAGCTGATCCCGATAACTCTGGTAAACTCAAGAAAAAATCATTGTGACCTCGGTGATCATATATTTTCTAGCTCCCCCATTTATACTTTTCTCTATAAATATGGTCAAATTTACTAATAGCTTATTCTTTTAAAACCAAGGGCAGGAAACGTGGTATGTTTTTTAGCGAACGTGCCCGAGCACGTATTTCATTAAGAGGAAAGAGAATTACAGCGACACCACTGCAAGAGAGCCCTCGTAGGGTAGAGTTACGGGTAGAGTTACAGAACCACCAAGCAATTGGTAACGGCCAAAGCCAGTTAAAGTAAGAAGGAAGAAAGAGATGGGACACCACCTGACCTAACAAACCTAGGAACGACCAAAATCCATCCCTGCAGAAAAGATACAGTGTCCGTAACTGTCTACGACGATTTACTAGATTTACTAAACGATCAAACTACAACTAAGATGGCAAAGCATCCACCCAGACGGCAAAGCATCCGTCCAAAATCGAACCGCGCGGCAAACGACGGCCAAGCATCCACCAGATAAGTGACGATGACGGCAAAGCTTCCGCCAGGACGGCAACGACGGCAAAGCATCCGCCAGTAAAGTACAAATCAACGGCAAAGCATCCGCTATAGACGATGACAAGCGTAGATAGCATGGCGTAGATGCAACAAAAACACACTGGCAGGGATGGACGACGACCTCAGTCCAACCACCGACCGCAGTGACCAACCAACACCGAAGCTCCTGGACGGCGGGCGGTGCCGACCAGTGCGCCAGCGGCAAGGCTAGCCTGCACACAGTGCACAGGCCAGCTGCCCCCGGCGACGGCAGCGAAAAGGCCAGCGGCGCCGCGCACCAGGGGGAGCACCCGCAGCAGCGCCGGCCACCGGAGCCGAGGTGCTGGCGACGGCTGGCGACCATGGACACCCACACCGCTACACTGGCAGGCCTCCGACGGCTCCAAGAAGCACAACGCTGAGCTCCGACGGCAGGCATCGCTGGAGCCCCCGTGGACGGGGCAAGCCACCAGTCGGAACGCCCGGAGCTGAGGGCGGCGGCGCCCCCCAACCAATTGCGAAAGTGGGGTGCCCCGACCAGATCCGGCCCGGGGATGTCCGGATCCGGCGAAGGTAAGCCCGGATCTGCCCCCCCCCCCCCCCCCCCCCCCGACAGCGGCCGACAACCGGTGACGACAAAAAAACGATGGTGACGACCTCGGTTTGCAGGTTGGGGGAAAGAGAAACGAGAGAGGGAAGGAGGCGAGGGCGAGCAGGGCCGGAGGCGCGGGGACGGGGCGAAATCGGCCCCCCCCCCCCCTAAGTCGCCCGAGAAGGCGGGGGTGGGGGGGTGTGGCGAGGGTTCACACGCACACATTCTGTGGCGAGCGTGGCGGCGTCTAAGGGCAAGTACATTGCTACACGTCAGCGGTCTTATAGTTTGTCTTATGCAGATCCACGTAGGATTTTTGATGGTGTGGAGGAGAGAGGGGGAGGAGAGAGAACGAGGCGGTTGTTTCGCGAAGCAACCGCCTTATGGGCTAAAATTAAGGACTATAAGACCACTTACTCACCATTGTATGAGTTGTTGTTGTCTAACTACTCGCAATATTTCTTTTTTAATTCCACAAATAAAGGGATATGGTATTACTACGAGACAACGAAGACGATAATCTATTGTAGAGGTTGTCTATTTAGTTATCTTAAGATGACGTGTCAATGCATGAGATCGTCTATTAGGCAGCTCTAATGTACTTGCTCTAAGCTGTGGTGCTCGAAATCAGCGCCCGCGGCTGTGGCGTATTTTATAATGGTGAAATGCTGTGGCGGCCACGTCCAATCTCTGAACCAAACAGCTGCCATCTACCGGTGGCGAGCCGAACTTGAGACAAGCAGCTGTGGCAGGGAACCAAACAGCCAATGCGCTGGTAGCAGGAAACGTTGTATGTGACCCACATGTAGCAGTAAATTAATTAACTTAGGATGTTATCGTTTTCTTCTTGGAAGTAACGCGTTTGGGTGGACTTCCCTGGTTCTTGCGACACGACGGTGGACTTCATGGCGGTGTCTCACTGTTGCATCGAAGTTGCATCCTTGGCTTGCCCCTGGATTCTCTCATGAGATGGGGTGTGTTGTGGACTCCGAGCTGTTGCGTCAGGTCGTCCGACGTCCGGTGAACTTGAAAATGTACATACGGTGCGGTTATATATCGTTTTATGTGATAAGATTTTTAAAATAAGACCACACTTAACTATATTTAAATGGTATTTCTTAATGAATATTTTTTCAAATGATCGAATATTTTTACCATTGGATATAGTTACTAAACAACATGAATAGAGGATTGTTCTAGAGAAAATTTCTTATTTAGCATCATAAGATGACTCATTTCCTTCCTTGACCCTAAAAAGTTTTTGCTACCTTATATGACCTCAAGTTTAATTTTTATTCCTCCTATGACCCTACCGTTCATTGCATCTCACATTTCTATTAACTCCTCCTGAGCCCATACTAGAATCTACCAAAACGTATGAAATTTCCCTTTGCACACTCGACCGCATCAACCAGCCCTCCGTCTCCGGTTCTATTCTCCTCCTATCTCCCGTTGCCATTCCCTCTCTCAGTGGTCCCTCCTATCGGGCGGGCAGCGCCATGGCCGGTGGCACGGAAGCCGCAGGAGCTAGGGATGTCAGCGCGGAGGCCGCCGGCGCCAGCTCCCTTGCCATCGGGCTTCCTAGCCGGCAGCCCGAAGGACACCACGGCCGAACATGCGATTGAGAAAACTAGCTTCATGTTGATGAGTCTTTTTCACAATCCACTTCCCGTGCACCAAACTCACGTCAGTATCATGGAGGAACAAAAAAAAACTTGGGGTCATATAAGGAAGAAAAAAATTGTTAGGATCAAGGAAGGAATCGGGTCATATTCTAATGTCAAATACAAAATTTTCTCATTGTTCAATATTAACAAAAGATTAAATAACACGTACAAATAAATTAGTGTACAAAGTGCACACGAGTAAATGATTTTACATGGAGAACAAACGTGTCAACACTACGAAAAAATTACTTTTACAGTCAAAAAATTTGTTATGCAAAGTAACATCACGAATAAATTAATTTATAAATATGAACAATATAACACGACATATGGAACAAATAATAAGACATGACGAACAAATTAGTCGACAAATATGAACAATATAGCATGACTCTCCGAACAAAGAATTCTACATAAAGAACAAATAAGCTGACATCATGAAAAAAATATTCTTACACGTGAAAAAAATATATATGATGAACAGGTTAGAATAAAAGTGAAGTAACAGTTTCAAAGAGGAAAAAGGAAAGAAAAAGGTAAAAAGAAAATAAAATAAAATTTAGTATTACAAAAATTATAAAAGAAACATGAAGAAGAAAGGAAACAAGAGAAAAAGAAAATAAAAGGGAAAAAGAAAATGAAAAGCTAGAATTAATGAAAAATAAAAAGAAAGAAAAATAAGACAAAGAGAAAGAAAGAAAAGAAAAAGAAAAGTTAATGCTGAAAATGAAAGAAAAATGGAAGAAAAGAAATGAAATGAAAAGAAAAAAGATAAAAAATATAGCATATGACTATTCTGGGCCACCCTTACTATGTAGGCCACCCATCTTCTCTAATTGGGTCCACTATCCACATATGGATGATAGATGTAGATTATGAACCGGGTCTGATAAGGCCAAGGATTCTGAGCTCTGTTAGACATTCTTGGTAGCAATCTTTGTGGCAAAATCAGCAACGATGATCTTGTCAGTGGGCACGTCTTAGCTTCTTCGGTTTGGTCTGTGTCCTTTGAAGTTGTGTGGTGCTCTGTGTTGTTTGCCTGAGCTAGTTGTTGGCTTACTGCTTTGACGAGTCGTTGTAGACTAGATATTATTATTTATTGGGTCAGGTCGGTCAAAAAAAATCTGGTATTTTTTCCTTCAGTCCTACCCGACCACCGGCTGGATTTTTTCTCCGAGCCCAACCAGACACGTCGTCGGGTTTGGTCGGGTTCGGATCAGGTCAGTCAAACCCAACTTTTTGTGCTTCAATTTCAAGTCGGGTTGGGTTTCGGATCAAAAAATTTGGCGTGTGCCCGGCTCGATTGTGTGTCGGATCAAAACCTTTGGCCCGATTCCAGCCCACACATTGATCGGGTCGGGTTGGGTCAAGTTTTTTTTATGCGGGTTGGGTCGGCAGCTCATAATCAGGTATACTTTACACCACTGAGTGGTCATCGTGAAAGGGGTAGATCGAAGGAGTTGTTTAGTCGTTGCTATTTTGGGTCTTGCTGGAGCAGGTGTGCTTACATATGAGCTATCAGTGATGTTGGGTTGTTAGTTGATCGGTGAGTTTTCTAGTTGTATAGTTTTAGAGCCCGCTGTGTCGGTACTTCTACCGCCAACCTACCTAGTATACCTAAGGTAGGTGATTATTTGGTGAGGGATCGTCGGATCTGAAATTTGAAGGTAAACGTGAGGATAAAGACACAGATTTAGACAAGTTCGGACATAAGACGTAAGACACAAATTTAGACAGGTTCGGACCGACAGAGATTCAAAAACTAGGACGACACTTTTAAATTTATCTCCTATAGATGGGCACATTTGGTTTCCTGCAGATGTCCTGGCCAGGATCCATGCAGGGATGCAGCAGCATGGCGTTTAGTTGCCAGGCTGAAAGTACGAGCCTGTCTCTTGGCATGCAAAAGCAGCCAGCGTGCTTGGCTCTGGAGAAACAAGAACGATATCCGTTTCTCCGGCTAGCGGGATGCAACATATTAGCAAGGACTAAAAAATAATTAGCATATTTAAAGGTATATTAGTATATTTTATGATTGATTAAGACTTAATTAAAATAGGTATTTATAGTCAATTCAAACAGAAAACAAATATAATCTCAGTACTTGTCTTTTTATCTCAATTTGAAACAACATGTGCTAGTGTAGCCAAGCAAACAATTGTTGCATACAAATCCATCCAATCAACCAAACATCAAGTTAATGCATGTCTCAGATTTTAGACATGTAACAATTCAGCCTGCCTGCTAGGTGCGAGTCAGGCTCCACCCAACAATGAAACAAACGTGTCCTAATATTGTACAGGGGCGGATCCAAAGTTTGAGGGGTCTCATTTTCCCCTTCCTCCTCCTCCTCCTCCTCTTCGTCTTCTTCTTCTTTCTCTTCTTCCTCCTCCTTCTCCTCTTCTTCCTCCTCCTCCTCCTCCTCCTCCTCATCCTCTTCATTTATTTGTTGTTCGAGTTCGTGACGGGTGACATAACGAGGATGGATAAGGAGGTTGGTAGGGTGAAAGAAGCAGATGGGGGGGGGGGGGGGGACGGATCGTTTGCGGCATCGGAGATGGACTAGCATGCGATTGCAGGTGGAACCTATTTGTCGGGACAAACAAAACTAAAATTAAGTAATGTTTGGTTCAGGATTTTGCAACGTAATCAAACCACACTACAAAGCAATTTTGATACTTTCTGTTTGGTATGTGCTCTCTATAATTGGATACCATGTAAATGGATCCCACCACTGCACAAATCTCGTTACGCCCAAGTACGAGGGGGATCAGTGTGGCAGAACCACCTGAATTAATCCGGCTCAAGTGTATTAACCATCACCATTAAAGCATCCTCAGTTAACCTTACACTTCAAACGGAGTAATCCACTGGTCTGTCGGGTATAACCTCCCGATACAACCACGGTGAACGGATCGAGCGCCGTACATACAAATGCTCATGCGACGATGAGCCCAGAGAATACCACATTCCAGCAAATATTACGACATTAACATAAGTAATATTACAGGCCAAGTTCTGAGCTTAGAAACCAAATACTCCAATTAACATAAATAAGTTCTTCAGAGTTAAGTTGCAGCGGAAATAAACAACGGAAACTACTCGACGATACAGGATGTCTCGATGAAGCCCGTACGAGACATCACTCGGCCTTATCTCCGTTGGACGGGGGCACATCCCATTCCACCGACCAACCAGGGGGAAGAGTGCAGGGCCAAGTCAAGCTAGCAACCATGTCTTCGAAGGGCTCACCTGAAAACGAGTCACAAGCAAGACTGAGTATACTAATACTCAGCAAGACTTAACCGTGTAGTGGAAACTACTCCACCGACTCTAGACATGCCAGGCTTTTTGGCTCAGGGGTTTGTTTTGCCGAAAAGCATCTACAAGTGGGTCCTTACTTTCAACTTTTAGCTCAAGATTCTAGTTTCGTTAGCCAGTCTAGGTAAGCAGCTATCTAAAGCATACATGGTGAAGCATTAAATTTTCCATCCAACCAGTTCATTCATCATCATTGTTCCTCTTCTTACTCTGTGGGTAAAAATGGTTAAGCAGTCTCAATAGCCGTGAGAAACGGACGATTCGAATCGAATTTCTTAACCTTGCAAGGGAAACCCAAACACACGTCACGTGGTTACTCCCTAGAGTCACACGTGCAACTTTTCCCCTTTCTTTCCGGGTCGTGGATCGGGGCTACCCTCCGAGAGTACAAGAGCCCCACGCCACGGTTCGGCGCCGGGTCGTGACCACTCTCTGCACTCGCCATATGCACATGGGACCGAAGTTCAAAGGGTAGGATGCCGTCCCCTTGCCGGGCCAATCAGGTACTTAAGCTTACCGATTCCCATAATCTCGGCATGTGTTTAGTACGTTCAAAGACTTAACCATCACTACCACACCCTGCGGCCTTAGCATTTTTCACTAGACAGACGAGCCTCAATCGTAACCATCGTTACATAACCCGTCCGTGTCCTTATGATTGCAGCGTGTAGTAGCCATTCAACTCCTATTTTCTCGCGAGTGACAGGAAATCACTCGACTTTTACCGGAGTCCTATTAGCACAGCATTCTATCGAACCTTACATCTAGTTTTCAAGCAAGGGTTCCTGACATCATGCAACTAAGTTTTCATCCAACTCCTATAAACTTAATGCACAAGCAAAGAGTAATGAGTTGCATAATTTCGGAAAGAATGGGTTATGCTCCGGGGCTTGCCTTCGCAGTTCGCTTGGGGATCTTCCGAACTTGGGCTCGGGTCTTCAAAAGCTTCAGTTAGATTTGCTTGAGCTTCACGCTGCTCACTCTCGGACGCGGGCACCAGCTCGTAAGTTCCGTCGGCGAGAGTCGTCGATTCTACATGAGTGCACAAGTTTAAGTCGTGGAAATGGCACTTGATTACGATTTGAGAGTAATTACTACAAGGGATAGTTTCTGGTCATGAAATTTTGGATTTAGGCACATCAAAGAAAGGTGTGCTTACTGTAAAATTTTCAGCCAATTTTATGTAACAGATTAATTCTGAAAAATATATTTCATTGTTGCTGTTAGATACTTGTTCTTTTTGTACAGAACAATTGGTGCAACAATTATGTCTAAGATTTTTACAGAGCTATCACTTGAGCATGCAGAAGCTACTGTAATTTTTGTAGGATTTATCATGCAGTATCCAGAGCATAGAAAATATGACATTCTACACCTAGGCTATTCAAAGATTCATTTTTACAGGACCCTACACAGGGTTTTTGTCCATGAAACTTTTTACACAGCAACCTCTACCATAGTGTATCTCTCAGTAAAAATTTGAGAATTTTCCAAGCTAAGATACTATTTTCTTGATTTAATGTATGTATTAGCACATAAATCAAATAAATAGGTTACTGTGAGATAAAAAGTCTCCTAATTTTTCTCTGGCTTCTAGGTACCAATACATTAGCATAGGAAAAATTTCAATGGGTGACTCACCACCTAACTGCAGGGATAAAACATTTTACTTACACATGAATTAAAACTAAGTTTAACAAACAGTAGAGCTAGAGATGGAATTTGGGTCTGATCTTTTTACACAGTCCTAAAAATCAAGCAACTAATTCACTGCCCAAAATTTGGGGTCAGAATTGTTCTAGAACAGTGGGTACAAAATAAGTCCATTAAATCTTCTATTTAATGTAGAGCAAAATATTTTGAGATTCTGAGAAAACTTTTGTAACAAAAGTGGTAGAGTTTGTTCTGTGGATTCCAGAACAGTTGAGTTTGCATTTTTCTGAATTTTCTACGATTTTATATGAATTTTACAAGTTCACTGAATTTGAATCTAGGTTTGAAACTTTCTTTTACAACTAGGTCCTTGAATCTTACGCTCAGACCCTTCTAAAGATTTAAATCCTTGCAATTGGGTCCTTGGCGGCTCGGGTACGGCGGCCGGCCGAAATTCCGGCGAGGGGGCTCGCCGGCGGCGAGGGGCGAGGGTCGGGGAAGGTTCAGGGGTGCGAGGGCTACCTTGTGGGGGTGTTGTTCAGGTGGGGGACGGCCGGGAAGGGCTCGCCGGCGTTGGAGCAGAGGCGGCGGCGGCGCGGCTCGCGTCGACGGCGGTGCTCCGGCGGGCTTGGGGCGGCGTGGTCCGATCGGTGAGCTTCAGTGGCGCGTGGGGAAGCTACTCAGAGGCTCGGCTTGGACGGAGGGGGTCGGGGTCGTGCTGTCCACGGCGAGCAGGGGCGGCGGCTGCGACGGCAGCGCGGGCGGCGGCGCTCCGGTGGCTCTGGGTGGCGTTGGGCGGGTCGGCGAGCTGCGGTGAGGTGATGTAGTGGTGGCTGGGAGCTCAGTTTGGGCAGTGGGCGGCTGTGGAGGGCTGTCCACGGGCGGGCGGTGCTCGGCGGCGGCGATGGCGCGGCGAGGCGTTCTGGTGGCCGGGGGCTCGCGCGGGCGGTCGGGGCGGGGCTTTTAAAGGGGCGGGAGGGGGTGTGGAGGTGCCTGGGCGACGCGCGGGGCGGGGCACGGCAGCGGCGTGCACTGGCCGCGGCGGGCGGCGGCAGAACGCCGGCGCGGCGTGCGGCGAGCGGGCGCGGGCGACTGGGCGGCCGAGATTTTGGCGTGGGCGCGAGGAGATAGCGCGGCGTGCGGATTGGGGAGCAGCTGCTGCAGCGGCTCGGGCGGAGGGCAGGCACGGCAGCTGGCAGGGCGCGGGGGCCGGGGCGGCACGGCGGAGCGCGGCTACTGGGCGGCCGGGCGGCGGGCTGGGCGTTGCAGCACGCGCGGGCGCTGGCTGGCCGCGCGGCGTGGGGGCGCGGCAAAGCCTGCCGTGGCGGGGTGGTGCGGCGGCCACTGGCCTGGCGCTTCGCGCCGGTCAGGCGACGCCGGCCACCTGGCGCGCGGCGGGCGGGCGAGCGCGCGCGGTGCGGCAGAGGAGCGAGGGACCGAAGTGCAAAAATTCAAAAAACTTCAGGGGGCTGGGTGCAAACAGGGCGTTTTCTCCTCTTTCTGATTTGAATTTCAAAAACTTTTGAACACGAAAGTTGTTCAAAATAAAAAGTTCTACAACTTTGGTTTCAGGCAAAATCTCATTTGGCTTATGGTTTGAAAGTTAATTTAAAAGTTTCAAATGTGTCCAAATGTGCCCAAATTAAATTTGATTTCCAACTGAACCCGTTTTAATTCTTTTCACCCTCTCATTAGTTGGTTTAAAACATAGAGTTAGGCTAATGTCATTGATTTTGGAATTGTAATTACCAGGGTTGTCACAGCCTTCCCCCCTTAACAAGAATCTCGCCCCGAGATTCGGTAATTCTTAGTGTGGGCGCGGGTGCACATACCAGTGGTTGAGGTAAGAAACCCAGGGAAATGTTGGTTCAGGTAGCTCTCCGTTTCCCAGGTGGCTTCTTCTTCCGTGTGGCGATTCCATTGTATTTTATACATTCTAATCACTTTCCTCCTGGTCTCTCTTTCTTTTTGATCCAAAATCTTAACTGGGTGTTCGACATACGAGAGGTCGGGTTCCAACGATATTTCTTGTTGTTCCACAATCTCGGTAGGGACTCGAATACACTTCTTGAGTTGAGATACGTGGAAGACATCATGGGTGGCCGTGAGTTGAGGGGGCAGTCGTAATTTGTAGGCTACGGGTCCGCAGCTCTCAATTATTTCGTAGGGACCAATATAACGGGGAGCTAGTTTGCCTTTGATTCCAAATCTTCGCACTCCCTTGGTTGGTGAAACTCGAAGATAGACATGATCGCCAACTTCGAACTTTAGGGGCTTTCTCCTTTTGTCAGAATAGCTCTTTTGTCCGGCTTGTGCGGCTTTAAGATTTGCTTGTATTACTTTTACCTTCTCCTCTGCCTCGATTACCAGGTCGGGTCCAATTATTTTACGTTCTCCGGTTTGTGACCAGCTCAGAGGAGTTCGACACCTTCGTCCGTACAGGGCCTCAAATGGTGCCATTTTCAAACTCGTTTGATAGCTGTTGTTGTACGAGAACTCTGCCAGAGGTAGGCATTTGTCCCAATTCTTGTCATAATGAATGACACAAGCTCTCAGCATGTCCTCAAGAATTTGGTTTACTCTTTCCGTTTGTCCATCGGTCTGAGGATGGTATGCTGAGCTGCGAATCAGCTTAGTGCCAAGAGACGTTTGCAGTTGTTCCCAAAAGCGTGCTACAAACTGGGGACCACGATCGGAAATAATTGTCTTAGGTATTCCATGCAGGCAAACAATACGATCGAGGTAAATCTCGGCATATTTCTTGGTAGAATAGGTGGTGTGTACCGGAAGAAAATGTGCCGTCTTCGTGAGTCTATCAACGATAACCCATATGGAATCATGTTTCTGGGAAGTGTTTGGTAGTCCCACGATGAAGTCCATACTTATGTCTTCCCATTTCCATGATGGTATAGGTAACGGTTGAAGTGCACCGGCTACCTTTAAGTGGCTAGCTTTTACTCTCTGGCACGTGTCACATTCCGAGACATACGTAGCAATTTCCCTTTTCATTCTAGTCCACCAGAAGTTCTGCCTTAGGTCCTGATATATTTTGCTACTGCCGGGGTGGATAGAGAATTTGGAGAGGTGTGCCTCATCAAGAATTTGCTTGCGGAGTTCACGATTCTTCGGAACGACTATACGACCTTCGAACCATAGAACTCCCTTACGGTCCTGGCGGAAACATTTGTACTTCTCCTCACCTAGAGAGAGTTTTTGTTTGATGATCTTAATTCCTTTATCATATAGTTGTGCCATGACGATTTGGTCGTGAAGAGTGGGCTCAACTGAGATGTGATTTAGAGTGCCTTGGGAAACCATTTCCAAGTTAAGCTTCCTCATGTCTGCACATAATGTCTCATGGTAGGACTCCATGGATAAGCAATGGCAATGGGACTTGCGGCTTAGTGCATCAGCGACTACGTTAGCCTTGCCGGGGTGATAGTGCACTTCAAGGTCATAATCTTTGATTAATTCTAGCCATCTTCGTTGTCTCATATTCAGATCGGCTTGTGTGAAGATGTATTTGAGACTCTTATGATCCGTGTAGATATTGCACTGTGTACCCATGAGATAGTGCCTCCATATCTTCAGAGCGTGAATGACGGCTGCGAGCTCAAGGTCATGCGTGGGATAATTCTGTTCGTGGGGCCGAAGGGCTCGTGAGGCATATGCAATCACTCGATTCTCTTGCATAAGCACACATCCTAGACCAGTACCTGATGCGTCACAATACACATCGAATGACTTGGTATTATCGGGTTGAGCTAACACAGGTGCAGTAGTCAGATGCTCTCTGAGAGTGTGGAAGGCTTCTTCACACTTCTCATTCCATACAAACTTTACTTCCTTCTTCAATAGTTCCGTCATGGGCTTAGCAATTCGAGAGAAATCCGGGATGAAGCGACGGTAGTAACCGGCTAAGCCGAGAAAACTGCGAATCTGATGAACAGAGGTAGGGGGTTTCCAATCCATCACCTCTTGTACCTTACTGGGGTCAACAGCTATGCCTTCGCTGGAGATCGTGTGACCTAAGAACTTTACAGTATCCAACCAGAATTCACACTTAGAAAACTTAGCATAGAGCTGATGGTCTCTGAGTCGCTGAAGAACAATGCGAAGGTGCTTGATATGCTCTTCCTCATCCTTGGAATAGATAAGAATGTCGTCGATGAACACTACGACGAATTTGTCAAGTTCGGGCATGAATACCGAATTCATGAGATACATGAAGTAGGCAGGGGCATTGGTGAGTCCAAAGGACATGACCAAAAACTCATATAGTCCATATCGTGTGGAGAAGGCAGTCTTAGGAATATCACACGGGCGAATCTTGATCTGATGATATCCCGAACGAAGATCAATCTTTGAGAAGACTCTGGCTCCAGCTAATTGATCGAAGAGTACATCGATACGAGGAAGTGGGTATTTATTTTTAACAGTTACCGCATTGAGAGGTCGGTAGTCAACACATAACCTCAAACTGTCATCCTTCTTCTTTACGAATAGGGCTGGACATCCCCAAGGTGACGTGCTAGGGCGAATAAAACCTTTGTCCAGTAGTTCTTGGAGTTGAATTTTCAGCTCTGCCAATTCTTTTGGGGGCATCCTATATGGTCTCTTGGATATAGGTGCAGTACCTGGTTGTAGTTCAATAACGAACTCAATGTCCCTATCCGGTGGCATTCCGGGTAAGTCATCCGGGAAAACGTCGGCATACTCGTTTACCACAGGAATATCATCTAGCTTAAGTCCTTCCATCTGATAAGCACAGGAATTCGTACAATCTAGGAACGGTAGGTAAAGGGTAGTGGCTCCGTGACTAGGTGAATTTATCTCAACGGCTCGGGAAGAAAGGTCCAGTGTGACTCTATGCATAGCCATCCAGTTCATTCCCAAAATAATGTCCATGCCGTCAAGAGGTAAAAGGACAAGGTCCATGTCGATGGTTTTACTTCCCAATTTGACTGGTACTTGTCTGATCATTTGGTTTGAAGCAATTTTACCACCCGGTGTTGATATCATATATGACCCTTTGGTGTGACAAACAACCAAGCCTACTTTTGCACCGAATTTTGCACTTATGAAACTATGCGATGCACCAGAATCAAATAATATAACTGCGGGCTTGTTATGGATAGAGAATGTACCCGACATCACTGGGGCTCCTTCAGGAAGCTCTGCAAGCGTGGTGAAGTTAATCCGTCCTTGCTTGACTTGCAGGGTCTGTCTCTTGCCCCTGTTCTTGGTGTTCGGGTTGGCTCCTTGACCTTGGTTGGGCTGTCCAGGCTGAGGGCATTCTCGTGCGAAGTGGCTGGAACTCCCGCATTTGAAACAGCGATTCGCGGGGCTAGGTCGAAGAGACTGTTGAAGAACGGGCCTCGGACCATTCTGTGAAGGCATCGGGGGTCGTACCATGCCTGCCTGCTGTGGGGGTCTGGCAATCCATCTTCCTGGCTGCGGGGCCCTTGGTGGAGCTGTGGGTGCGGTATTTTGCACGATGCGATACCTTGGTGGTTGGACACTTGATGGTCCTGCGGGTGCCTTTCTCTTCTTCTCTGCCCGGTGTGCCATGATACAGTCTTCCTGGGTAATGGCCATATTGACCAACTCGTTGTAGGTGTCAGCCCTGGCTAGGTTCAGACGTTCCTTGAGCTTGGTATTCAGACCTCGGCGGAAGCGATCACGCTTCTTGGCATCCGTATCAGCGTGATAGCCCGCATACTGGCATAGGTTGTTGAACGCCTGGGCATACTGCAACACGGTGCGGGTGCCCTGGGTGAGTGCCAGGAACTCGTTCAACTTCCTCTCCATGAGACCCTCGGGGATATGATGCGCCCGGAACGCGGTCTTGAACTCATCCCAGTCGACCACATGATCAGCCGGGAGCATCGCAAAATAGTGGTCCCACCACAGTCGAGCGGTACCGCGAAGCTGTTGCGCGGCAAAACGAGCTTTGTTGGCTTCTGAGCATGGGGCCACAAGTAGTGTGAACTTGGATTCTATGGTGCGAATCCATGCATCTGCGTCCAGGGGTTCCTCGGTCTTATGGAACAAGGGAGGCTGGGTCCCTAGGAAATCCGTGTATCCTGCGGCTTGTGGTTGGGGAGCATTGTGCCCACCCCTCTGCTGGTGTTGTCCTTGCACAATCTGACGCAGCAGCTCGGTTTGATCGGCCATCACTTCCACCAAACTGGGCGGGGGTGGTGGCGATTGTCGCGAGCGGCTGCCACCGGCACCAAAACCCTCGGGGTTGCCACGTGTTGATCCAACCATCTGAAACGTGAAAGGTTACCATTAGCAATGCGATCCATATTACTTCCTTAATTCATAACTAATTGGTGTAGTCATAGACTTCCGAAGTCACAGCTAGACGTATGGACAGAATCTCTGTTTGCTACGAGAAAAATCCTAGCCTGCTGTGGGTCCATCCAAAACATTTCAAACTTTTGCAGTAGTCAGAGAATTTAGGAATGCACCACTTTGGTATTTAACTTCGGTGCTAGAACTATGGCTAAGGTGGTCGAAAAGCTCGTCCTTTGCCTTGCTGTCTTAGCTGTTTTTCAGCAGATTGATCGGTACTGTTTCGCCTATATCTTAAACTAGCGAGGTCCAATGATGCTGAATTTTTGTGAGAACCTAGATCACAAAATTTAGCACAAGTCTGGTATTCAACACTCAGCCAAGAAATGCAAGGAGACATGGGTAAAAATTCCGACAAGTCTCAGCGATCGTGGATTTCATCGTTTACCAAATTACAACGAAATCACCCGAGTTTATCGCCGTTCCTTACATGCTGAGGGTATCCACATGGTTCAGGTGTACCCAACACAAAAGAGTTACTCAACTCCTAGTTAGCCTATTACATCACTTGCCAAAAGTTAGGCTACCCTATCGAGGAGTATGTGCAAAAGTCCTCCTAGGTCGTCCTCTAGAAATCATCCAAGTCGTTGACGGACGACTCGCTGTGAGCAGGAGAGTGAGCTCCCATCTGAGGTGCCTGTGGTATCTCACCCTCGAAATCCATACCTGAGATACCATCAATCTCCTGTGGCTCCTCCTCATCCTCCTCCATGTCATCCTCCTCCATGTCATCCTCATGGGGATGGTCATTCTGATCATGGTGCCACTGAATGTGCTCATTAGCATCCTCCAACTCAAGGCTCAGATCATGGAGCTGCTCCTCCAGGTGTGCTATCGTGGCATCTCTCTCACCCATGAGAGTGTCCTGCTCCTGAATTTGGCCCTCAAGTTGGCCAATCTGAGCATCTCTGTCCTCAAGATCCTGACTGAGCTCCTTAATCTGCTCATCCCTGGTATCTGCCATCATGTGGTAGGCCTGAGCAAGATCAGTGAGCTGCTCTAGCGCCTGACTCTGGAGAGTCTGAAGCCGGTAGAGTGCACTCATGCACCGCACGGAGGTATGGATAGTCTCCTGGGCATGAAAGTCTACCAAATACTGTGCGTGTTGCACCCTGTTGAGCCAAAAGGGGTTGTTGTCCTGGGCAGCAGGAACAAGCCAATGGGAGCGAGTGTGACAACCTCGGGACGCTGCGCACAAAAAGTGGTGAGCGCCCTCATGGCTGCAAGCTCCCAAGTATCGGCCAAACGGCGACCAACAGCCTCAAGCTCCAAGGCGGGCCATTCCGGGTGTAGCGGGTGCGGAAAGATAGTCACGTTGACACGGCACTGGGTAACTCCATTTTCTGCAAACTCCAGTCCGGCGTAACGTGGGGGAACTAGATAGCCCGCGGTACGCAGAACATCCCACAAAATAGAGGGAAAGCCCTCCCAGTGGAGACACTGCGAGTGTACGCGTCCATCCTCATCCACCATCATATCCACAGGCTCGGCCATCTGAACAAAAGATCAAATGGAGTGAGATAGTGAAAAGCTGTGATCAGCACAAGGACAGATTCTATATAGTGTGCAAAAATAACCATAACTCCCACAGTTCTAATCCGAAAATTCTCAAATTTCACCAGATCATTCCTAAGGTATTTGTGAACAACTTTGCTAGTCAACTCCAGAGCTGAATAGGTCTCTAAGATGGTCTTTCTTTTCAGGTTTTACCTTACTGTCTACCTAGAATTTTCCGTGAACAGAGGGCCAGAGTTTCGGGCACCAGGGAAAATCTACCCAGCCAAAATTTACCAAATTTTAACAGCAGCTTCCTGGGTAAATTTGGAACAAGTTTTGTGTTGTGCTCTTTTGCCGAAAAATGCGGGAAGGGGGCCTAAAAATTTAAGAGGCAGAAGGGCTTATTCTGGACAGAATTCTGACATGCCAATGTTTCTGTTATTTCTCACTATCCATAAGTTCAGAATTTTTCATTTTTGAACAAAAGATAGAACACGAAATTTGGAACAATTCATTCAACATGAACTTCTCCAGAAAAGGTCATTTTCTTGGGTCAATAAATCGCTCTTTTTGGTCATGGCAGATTTGTGACAGATTCGCTAGATGGTCCTTATGCAAACCTCGCTTAGATACGCAAGAACCTTTCCACTCTCACACAACGCATTTTCAATTTCCGATATATATGTTTATGATGTATGCACGTCCTATTCGTCCTCACAAAATAAATCAATTGCCAAATAGCTTTTGGTCTTACGAAGATAGTTTCGGTGGCTTACACAATACGACTCTCGCTATAATAGCTAGTCGAGTCTTTCTAATCGTTCCTTAACTTATCGTGATCGCGGTTAGTGTACCTGCAGAAGATTGACAAAGCATATATATATTTCATGAACCTTTCATGCCAGCACTCATGAAAGCGTCCGTATTCATTACCGTTTACCTATAGAAACGATATCTGTACAATTCCCGCCGTACAGACGACGTTAACATACGCTATCGAGATAGCGTATTCACGGGGGTACCGTCATAAGACGGGGGTATGAACAGCGATCGCCATACCCTGCGCCAAACCTTCTACTCCCAATATGTTCAACTAACAGTTGGCATATTGGCAGCACCTCAAGTAAGCCACTGCTTGAGGGCAGCATTCGGTTCGCATCACCGACAGGAAGGCCAAGCTCTCTCAGTTGGCTGAGGATCCTTACCTTCTTACCTTAGCGATGAGTGCGTCGTTACAGAATTTAAGGTCGGTTGTGCATAAAAGTAAGTTTTGACAGAAGGTAATGTGCTGGAAGTCAGTTGATACTATATATAGAAGTTAGATAGCCACCTAGTAACTTTCCCATAATCCCTTAGGGCTTTACGAACTAGGCACCATCCTTAACGTACCAACGCATTTCGTAACACAACCTTCTAGTCAAGTTTTATGAAAACAAGTTTTTAAGGCTTGTCGCATTCTCTGGCGTATGCATTTCGGCTCTGGCGTCCGCTGTTGCCAGCTGTGGCACCAGCTACGGCTCTGATACCAGCTGTGGCAGAACCACCTGAATTAATCCGGCTCAAGTGTATTAACCATCACCATTAAGGCATCCTCGGTTAACCTTACACTTCAAACGGAGTAATCCACTGGTCTGTCGGGTATAACCTCCCGATACAACCACGGTGAACGGATCGAGCGCCGTACATACAAATGCTCATGCGACGATGAGCCCAGAGAATACCACATTCCAGCAAATATTACGACATTAACATAAGTAATATTACAGGCCAAGTTCTGAGCTTAGAAACCAAATACTCCAATTAACATAAATAAGTTCTTCAGAGTTAAGTTGCAGCGGAAATAAACAACGGAAACTACTCGACGATACAGGATGTCTCGATGAAGCCCGTACGAGACATCACTCGGCCTTATCTCCGTTGGACGGGGGCGCATCCCATTCCACCGACCAACCAGGGGGAAGAGTGCAGGGCCAAGTCAAGCTAGCAACCATGTCTTCGAAGGGCTCACCTGAAAACGAGTCACAAGCAAGACTGAGTATACTAATACTCAGCAAGACTTAACCGTGTAGTGGAAACTACTCCACCGACTCTAGACATGCCAGGCTTTTTGGCTCAGGGGTTTGTTTTGCCGAAAAGCATCTACAAGTGGGTCCTTACTTTCAACTTTTAGCTCAAGATTCTAGTTTCGTTAGCCAGTCTAGGTAAGCAGCTATCTAAAGCATACATGGTGAAGCATTAAATTTTCCATCCAACCAGTTCATTCATCATCATTGTTCCTCTTCTTACTCTGTGGGTAAAAATGGTTAAGCAGTCTCAATAGCCGTGAGAAACGGACGATTCGAATCGAATTTCTTAACCTTGCAAGGGAAACCCAAACACACGTCACGTGGTTACTCCCTAGAGTCACACGTGCAACTTTTCCCCTTTCTTTCCGGGTCGTGGATCGGGGCTACCCTCCGAGAGTACAAGAGCCCCACGCCATGGTTCGGCGCCGGGTCGTGACCACTCTCTGCACTCGCCATATGCACATGGGACCGAAGTTCAAAGGGTAGGATGCCGTCCCCTTGCCGGGCCAATCAGGTACTTAAGCTTACCGATTCCCATAATCTCGGCATGTGTTTAGTACGTTCAAAGACTTAACCATCACTACCACACCCTGCGGCCTTAGCATTTTTCACTAGACAGACGGGCCTCAATCGTAACCATCGTTACATAACC
Source organism: Panicum miliaceum (assembly GCA_032594955.1). Classification (NCBI taxonomy): domain Eukaryota; kingdom Viridiplantae; phylum Streptophyta; class Magnoliopsida; order Poales; family Poaceae; genus Panicum; species Panicum miliaceum. The sequence continues at coordinate 6,977,873 of CM064060.1, read as the reverse complement.
CGTCCGTGTCCTTATGATTGCAGCGTGTAGTAGCCATTCAACTCCTATTTTCTCGCGAGTGACAGGAAATCACTCGACTTTTACCGGAGTCCTATTAGCACAGCATTCTATCGAACCTTACATCTAGTTTTCAAGCAAGGGTTCCTGACATCATGCAACTAAGTTTTCATCCAACTCCTATAAACTTAATGCACAAGCAAAGAGTAATGAGTTGCATAATTTCGGAAAGAATGGGTTATGCTCCGGGGCTTGCCTTCGCAGTTCGCTTGGGGATCTTCCGAACTTGGGCTCGGGTCTTCAAAAGCTTCAGTTAGATTTGCTTGAGCTTCACGCTGCTCACTCTCGGACGCGGGCACCAGCTCGTAAGTTCCGTCGGCGAGAGTCGTCGATTCTACATGAGTGCACAAGTTTAAGTCGTGGAAATGGCACTTGATTACGATTTGAGAGTAATTACTACAAGGGATAGTTTCTGGTCATGAAATTTTGGATTTAGGCACATCAAGGAAAGCTGTGCTTACTGTAAAATTTTCAGCCAATTTTATGTAACAGATTAATTCTGAAAAATATATTTCATTGTTGCTGTTAGATAATTGTTCTTTTTGTACAGAACAATTGGTGCAACAATTGTGTCTAAGATTTTTACAGAGCTCTCACTTGAGCATGCAGAAGCTACTGTAATTTTTGTAGGATTTATCATGCAGTATCCAGAGCATAGAAAATATGACATTCTACACCTAGGATATTCAAAGATTCATTTTTACAGGACCCTACACAGGGTTTTTGTCCATGAAACTTTTTACACAGCAACCTCTACCATAGTGTATCTCCCAGTAAAAATTTGAGAATTTTCCAAGCTAAGATACTATTTTCTTGATTTAATTTATGTATTAGCACATAAATCAAATAAATAGGTTACTGTGAAATAAAAAGTCTCCTAATTTTTCTCTGGCTTCTAGGTACCAATACATTAGCATAGGAAAAATTTCAATGGGTGACTCACCACCTAACTGCAGGGATAAAACATTTTACTTACACATGAATTAAAACTAAGTTTAACAAACAGTAGAGCTAGAGATGGAATTTGGGCCTGATCTTTTTACACAGTCCTAAACATCAAGCAACTAATTCACTGCCCAAAATTTGGGGTCAGCATTATTCTAGAACAGTGGGTACAAAATAAGTCCATTAAATCTTCTATTTAATGTAGAGCAAAATATTTTGAGATTCTGAGAAAACTTTTGTAACAAAAGTGGTAGAGTTTGTTCTGAGGATTCCAGAACAGTTGAGTTTGCATTTTTCTGAATTTTCTAAGATTTTATATGAATTTTACAAGTTCACTGAATTTGAATCTTGGTTTGAAACTTTCTTTTACAACTAGGTCCTTGAATCTTACGCTCAGACCCTTCTAAAGATTTAAATCCTTGCAATTGGGTCCTTGGCGGCTCGGGTACGGCGGCCAGCCGAAATTCCGGCGAGGGGGCTCGCCGGCGGCGAGGGGCGAGGGTCGGGGAAGGTTCAGGGGTGCGAGGGCTACCTTGTGGGGGTGTTGTTCAGGTGGGGGACGGCCGGGAAGGGCTCGCCGGCGTTGGAGCAGAGGCGGCGGCGGCGCGGCTCGCGTCGACGGCGGTGCTCCGGTGGGCTTGGGGCGGCGTGGTCCGGTCGGTGAGCTTCAGTGGCGCGTGGGGAAGCTACTCAGAGGCTCGGCTTGGACGGAGGGGGTCGGGGTCGTGCTGTCCACGGCGAGCAGGGGCGGCGGCGGCGACGGCAGCGCGGGCGGTGGCGCTCTGGTGGCTCTGGGTGGCGTTGGGCGGGTCGGCGAGCTGCGGTGAGGTGATGTAGTGGTGGCTGGGAGCTCAGTTTGGGCAGTGGGCGGCTGTGGAGGGCTGTCCACGGGCGGGCGGTGCTCGGCGGCGGCGATGGCGCGGCGAGGCGTTCTGGTGGCCGGGGGCTCGCGCGGGCGGGCGGGGCGGGGCTTTTAAAGGGGCAGGAGGGGGTGTGGAGGTGCCTGGGCGACGCGCGGGGCGGGGCACGGCAGCGGCGTGCACTGGCCGCGGCGGGCGGCGGCAGAACGCCGGCGCGGGCGACTGGGCGGCCGAGATTTTAGCTTGGGCGCGAGGAGATAGCGCGGCGTGCGGATTGGGGAGCAGCTGCTGCAGCGGCACGGGCGGAGGGCAGGCGCGGCAGCTGGCAGGGCGCGGGGGCCGGGGCGGCACGGCGGAGCGCGGCTACTGGGCGGCCGGGCGGCGGGCTGGGCGCGGCAGCACGCGCGGGCGCTGGCTGGCCGCGCGGCGTGGGGGCGCGGCAAAGCCGGCCGTGGCGGGGTGGTGCGGCGGCCACTGGCCTGGCGCTTCGCGCCGGTCAGGCGACGCCGGCCACCTGGCGCGCGGCGGGCGGGCGAGCGCGCGCGGTGCGGCAGAGGAGCGAGGGACCGAAGTGCAAAAATTCGAAAAACTTCAGGGGGCTGGGTGCAAACAGGGCGTTTTCTCCTCTTTCTGATTTGAATTTCAAAAACTTTTGAACACGAAAGTTGTTCAAAATAAAAAGTTCTACAACTTTAGTTTCAGGCAAAATCTCATTTGGCTTATGGTTTGAAAGTTAATTTAAAAGTTTCAAATGTGTCCAAATGTGCCCAAATTAAATTTGAATTCCAACTGAACCCGTTTTAATTCTTTTCACCCTCTCATTAGTTGGTTTAAAACATAGAGTTAGACTAATGTCATTGATTTTAGAATTGTAATTACCAGGGTTGTCACAATCAAAACTTGGTGCTTCTAGCCGTGCCACTAATGATCGATCGGTGCCAAAATCTTTCCTCTTCGTCCACGCATCCGCAACATGGATCTCGTGGCTGCCTCACCGGCATCGGCGCCTTCTGCAGATGAGGATCTAAGTGCCGCCTCCATGCTCGACACCCTCATCGCGGAGGTGCTGGCACTCATGTGCTCAGTCTCCACCTGCATGGTCCTCGTCGTGCTCCTCACCTTCCTCGTCTCCCCGCCGTCCTTCGGGTTCACGCTCACCGTACACTACTCCACCCATGCCTATCACCGCCGGTTGTAAAATGCTATCACCGCTGGTTTTGCGTATTGTTTGATTTAATTCGCAGTGATAGCAATCCCTAATACTGTCGGTTCATCACATGGCAGTGTTGCCCTTTTAAAAAAACAAAAAAAGATCATGTCGTGGTTGTTGCTGCCCCCCGAGCCGCCGCCCCGCTCGCTGCCACGAGGAACTCGGTCCCACGCGCGGCGATCTTACTCACAGCCACCACGCTCGTGCCGCCTCGTCGCGTTGGCCGCCGCTACGGATCCTTGCGTCGGCCGCCGCTCCCCGCGCTGCTCCACGCCGCTCCCTACGCCGGCTGCCGCGGCTCCTCGCGCCAGCCTCCACGATGTCTACCCCGCGCCGGCCGCGACTCCCTGCGTCGGCCGCCGTTGCGGCTCCCTACGCCGACCGGCCGTGGGGGAAGAGAAGGGAGGGTGGCGGGGGAGAGAAGGGAGGGGTGGCGCGGCGAGGGAGAGAAGGGAAGGGAGGGGCCGACGGTGGAATAGGGAGGGGAGGGGGCGGCGGTGGGGGAGGAGGGAAGCCAGCGGTGGGAGAGAGAGGAGGGGATCGAGAGAGAAGGGGAGAGAATCCGAGGGAAAGAGAGGATCCAGCAAAGTAAATGAGAAAGAGTGTGTGAGAGAGAAAAATAATGGGCTAATTGCTTCACCGTCGGGTCGTAATACGACCCGATGATGATGTCTAATATCACCGTCGGTTCCTTTTGGAGAACCGGCGGTGATAGACTATCACCGCCGGGTCGATTTAAACCGGCGGTGATAGAACATTTGGGATGAACTATTCTGCAGTAGTGGTAGTGGTAGCTATTACTGTTGTTCCATGCTGTGGTTTCTGGTTAGTAGTTCTCCATCCCTATGCGTGTTCTGTCTATGGTGATACCTTTATCCATTAGCGTTACAGCGTGGGAACCAAACAAAACACATTTTTGGTTGCTTTGTAAATGATAACCCTGTTATCCAATTACATTTGCGTTTGTGTTACCATTTCTGAACCAAAGAACACCTTAGATGCAGAAACCAGTAGAGATAGAGACTGCAGCTATGCATAATTGTCTTTTTTCACCTTGTTCAGCTCTAACTTTAATTATATAACAGGGTTTTCAATGCGACCGGCGACTCTCAGTTTCGGGAGGTCATGAAGTGGATAAACTCTATCTTTAGTACAGCAACATGGGATAGCATTTCGAAAAACAGGGATAGCGGTTCCTCTTGGCTTATGTATCTCAAGCATATGATCGTTTTTTATATACTTAGCCCCGTGGGAATTCTCATTTTTTATGGGCCAGTAGGTTCATTCGTACTCTCGCAGGACCGTCTCAGACATCAGGACTATGGCAGTGACGATGGTGATGTCAGTAAAGCAAACCTGAAGCCGGCACTGAACTTATTTTATTCCTTGTCGCTGGCTCAAGGTGGAATATTCTTCTCGTTGATTATCCTTGAATTAATCTTTGAGCAGTACATGAATGTATTTATCAGGCTTCATGAATCCAACAAACAAGTCATCAATGAATACAAAGATGAAACTGCACTCAGATGTGTGAAGGATCCAATGTCCACTAAGAGCTGGAACTTGATCACGTATGGGGCAGGCTTGCTGGATTCGGAATCGCCGGACGACTATGTCTTGGGTGCAAGGGCCCTAAACATGCTGATTGAGCAAGAGATAACAATAAGATGGCTCATTCGATCTCCGAGGCACAGAATTCAGAAGCTTATCGATGCTCTCGGTTGGAAAAGCCCTTTTGACAGAGAGACCAGAGGGCTTTCCGCCAGGATTGTTGCACATCTCGCCGCGGACCTCAATCTTTCTCAGTTTCAAGGAGCCTTAGAATGCATATCTTCCGTACTGGACATGTCTTATCATAACACAGTAGATCAAGAAGTTCTCCACTTACTTTCAGGGAGTAATCGGACCAGGACGTTGAAACCATTGCTGTTCGAACTGATACTCAAATGCCACTCGTTTCAAAAAAACTACGCAAAGGCCACGCCGGGAAGAATGGTAATATGCAAGACAACAAGCAGCAAGTGAAAAAGGGAAAGCCCAGCTCTTCGATAGGAACTAATGAAGACCTGATCTTGCAAGGCCTGAGAATCCTCGAGAAGTTGGCTCAGAACGAACATAACTGCACTCAGATATACGACACTAAGGGCCTGCTTTTGAAGATTACTGCACCTTTCAACTCCGACAAATTCATTGAAGATATTCGGACCAGTGTTCCATGGATCAAGGTTGTCGAAGCATCACTGAGGGTGGTGGCCAGGCTTATGGAAGCTCCAGGAGATACTGGAAAGAATATGCGGCGCCAAATTGCAGGTAATAACAACAGCAAAGCTATTGAAAACTTGGCGGCAGTTCTGAGTCTGCAAGGTGACAGCAGTACACTGGAGTTACGGACGCACGCCACAGAGGTTCTTGCAAAATTGTTTTCTGATGTGTGTACAAATATTTCAAGAGACAGAATAGGTACTTTCACTGACGCAGTGCGAGATACCTTAGTCGCTGACAAATGGATGGAAGATTATTTGAAGGACAAAAGGACAAAGGTTATCGACGAAGCCACAAGCCGATATGAGAAAGATGAAGAGGTCCCCTCGTACTTGGAAGAACTCTGTCCCTGTCTGTTGGAAAAGAAAAATAAGAAGCGAATAAAAACACTCGTGGCTCAGAAGATGAAAGAAGCGCAGGAAGCAGCTATACGACACAAAGAAATGGCTGGGGAAGCACTTGCCAAAGAGTGTCCTTCGGGAAAAAAGGAAGTCACAGAATGCGGAGGTGTCATCCATTCTCTAATCGAAATGATTGACGGGAAGATCGAGACGACCATTGAGTGCAGCATGGGTGCAACAGAGGCTTTGAAAACAAAGATCAAAACCAAGACCATCAGATGCAGGATTAGTGCGGTAGAGGTCCTGAAGAACTTGTGTGCTCATTCTATGGTCAACGAAACTTTCAAGAAAACCATGTTAGGGAAGGTATGCCTACCCAACACGAGCAACATATTAATTTGATACTTTTTATGTTCTATTTTCTATATTTCCTTCATGAAGAAATATACTAGAAACTCATAGTAAGCAACCTGATGATATCCACATCACGATAGTGAACAGATTCTTGTACTACTGCAGATACTGGAAGAGTTGCTAAGCACCAACAGAGAAATAGAATCACAAGCAGGAAGCAGAAGCTTGAGGAACTGTTTTAGAGCCACAAGCAACGACGAAGAGAACCCACAAACAATGGTTAATCTGCAAGTGCCATCTCGACAGAACCCGCAGCAACCAGAGGCGAGGATGCTGCAAGCAGCTCTGCTCTCACTCTACGCCACCATTCGTGCAAAATGGACCAATGACGATGACTTTGCAAACGTGGTCATGAACATGGTTGCCGGTAAAGATTTTGTGGGGAATCTCAAGGTGGTAATGAAGAGAACAGCTATGCCACGCCAGCCTGCCTGGCAATACTAAAGATTACTTGCAAAATGGTTATACTATTGATGCAACACCATGACTACCTCAAAGAGATCAAGGAGAAGAAGATCATCGATGCAATGTCTGAGGCTACTGAGACCATGGCTGGGCTTGAGAGCTGCATGCTATTCTCTGGCGTGGATCATGACTGCTATGGGGTACCGGTAAAACCCCTCTATTCTGTTCTCGTGGAACAAGCACAAAAGCGTTTGAAACCGAAGAATCAGAGTTGATGAATAACACCTGAGGACCATGATAGCATGGGTTATATGATACATAATGCTTGCTGATGTGTTACCGCCTTATGAGTCGTCTGTATGGGTGTTGCTTAGATATGCGAATGTCCTCTTGCAATCATGATACATATGTTTTATAATCTAAATTTTCTTACTTTACCAGGTTTACCTTTTTATTGTACAAGTAATTCTCATGCATACTGTTTATATATCGCTTGCTACAGTATTTTAGGTTTTCCAATTCTCATCATGTTTGGATGTTTCTTGCCCTGTTTATTTTGTTAGGTTTCATGCACCAACCAAATGAACCCAAAAGCTTAAGCAATTGGGAAGAGGTGGGCAATCCACTAATACTTCACAACACTCCCACTCACATGCTGTTCTGAACAAGGCACAAATGTGGAAATAAAGAAGGGAGCGGAGGAATTAAAAGATGCCTCTACCAAGACTAGAACTCGAGACCTCTGTCTTTGATACCATGTTAGGTTTCATGCACCAACCAAATGAATCCAAAAGCTTAAGCAATTGGGAATAGGGGGCAATCCACTAACACTTCGCAACATATTTAACTTATAGATTGTGGAAAGTTTCTTGCGAATTGTAACAATCAACTAAAGAAGAGGCTACTATAAGAAACATAGTCCCATTAAGATATAATTATGATTTTATTGATTATGTGACAACATAGTCAATGGAACTAACACAGATCACATCTGTAGGATTACTAGGTTCCATAGATAGAGTCCAATTCATATACAAGGCAGTCCAAATTGCAGTCAAGATGCCCAACTTATAGTAAAAAATCAGAGATGGATTGGACAAGTGACAGCCGAGGTGGATTGGACAAGTGATAGCAGCAATCAACCGACTGGATAAACTGACGTCATGAAAAAAATATGGGTCGGTGCAATGCTAAAATGTAATGGCGATCAAGTGCAGAAAAACCCAGTTGCATCGGATGAACTGACACTATAGAGATAAGTGTCGGTGCAATGCCTAATTTCTCTGGTGATGCGCACACAGAAGCTCCAGAAGATTTTAATCTAAATCAGCATCAGTACTGGATCAACTGACGCTACTTGTAAAGGCATCAGTGCATTGGTCAGTTGATTACTCAGAGAGCATTTCGAGCACCGGAAGAGTTCAAGGAACAAAGTCTTCAGCACCGGTGAAACCGACACCTGTAGGTGCAATGCGCTGGAGCAATGACGCCAGCAAAAGGGGACGTTAGGATTCAACAGCTAGCATGCAGGATCAGTGTGACCGGTTAAACCGACGCCGATGACTGGATCTAGACCTGATCATGGGCCGCCCGACCAGACCAACCCGACCCGACCCGACAAATGTATGGGCCGAGCTCGGGCTGAAATTTTTGACCCGCCATAAAAGTCGGGCCGGGTACGAGCCGAATTTTTTGACCTAAAACCCGAAAAAACCTGACCCAACCCGACCCGACCCGAAAATTACACATAAAAAATCGGGTTTTACCCGACCCGACCCGAACCGACCACGTGCCGGGTCGGGCTCGAGCTGAAAAATCCAGCCCGATGGTCGGGTTGGGCCGAACCTGACCCGACCCGAGGGATGATCAGGTCTAACTGGATCAACCGACGCTTTAAATTTTTCAGGAAAATTGTTGGCAACGGCTATAGCTGGCTCTCTAGCCTATATAAACACTTCCCCAGGGTCATTTGAGGCTGCTGGAGCTCAGAGAAAGCACATGCACATTGAAGAACATCTCCAAGCCATCATAGTGCAAGTTGATCATATTCATAGGCTTTAGCACATGCTTTGAGAGTGTTAGTGCTAGGTTAAGCCTAGAGAGAGTGAGAAAGCAAAGTGTTACTGCCTTCTGTATAGTTCTTGAGTGAACCACCGCTGTAATCTTGGTCTGCAGGCCCCTTGGAGTCTTGGTGGCTCGCCAACAAGTCATCAACCCTCCGGTTTGGTGTGGAGCGGTGATGACGGCTTTGTGCGGGGACGAGAAGACCCGTCCTTTGTGGGAAGCTCTGTAATGAAGATGACGTCAAAGCAACCACGGCAAGAGCTGAAGAGCATTGCCTTTGTGGCAAGGTACTCACTTACTTGGCATGAGTCTTAGTGGGGAGTCCAAGCTCTTGACCGGAAGAGACTTGGTTACCGGGAGCGTACCTTGGTGGAGCTCCAACGTGGACTAGGGGTGGCTTTAGGCTTTAGCCCACCGATATTATGGGAAAAAATAACGTGCTGAGTTTGCATTTTCCTAATCCACTCCTTTATATTTCCGCACTTCTTTCTTGCAACTTGTGTGTCTTTACAGAATCAGTTAGGATTGGCTATAGGTTGCAAAATTCTTGTTTGTTTGGGTGGGTTGGAATACTAGATGAACCGTAGTTGCACATCTAGATAGGATGTTCTAGTTTATATTTTTGTGTAACCTAGTTGAAACTATAGGTTAAGATTTTAAGTTAGCATAATTCACCTCCTCTCCCTCATAGACTACGAGCACCGATTCCTGTCTACTATTGATCGTAAAAATCTGGCACGTCGTTACTATCCTGGGTGGGAAGCTACCTTCGTAGATTTTGCTTAATCACAAAACTATTATGGTTTGATCTATTCACGAAATCTTCTAATATATTCTTCTTGTTTCGTTAATAGAGGCCATTTTCCTTACATAGCCCGTGGACTCTTTTGCTCCCTGGGTCTTTGAATTTCTTGTGTTGTGGCCTGGATGGCGGGTTCTGACTTTCTAAGCTTGTATAATCGTTGCAGACTTGCAGTGCAGCAGTGGCCAGGGGTGCCCGGGCTTACATTTCTGTTAGCTTTGCGATACAAGGTATGCGGAGAGCTCCCAAAGCCCTGAAAGCTTTTGCGAGCACATCCCTTTTTTTTGGGTGTGTTGTGGTGGTACCTTTTTTTTTTTGAAAAGAAGTGGTGGTACCTTTAAAACTGGTGGTAATCATTACATGGTTTCGAGTTTTTCCTGTTGTGGGAATAAATTGGAAAGCAAAATTTAATTTCCGAATTAAATTTAATAGAATAACAGGAATTGAAAACACACTCCAATATCAAACCATGATGATTGCACTTTATGGGTGCATCCGCTAATTCATACAAACCCAATACACCCAATTTATTTACTGCCTTCTCACATTTGGGAGAAGAGGAAAGAAATTCATGATTAATGCATCAAACAATGTCAAGATGCCACACCGGGTCTGGTGATCCCTGGACCTGGAAGATTGGTGGTGGCTCTGACCGGAGACTGGAGCTGGTGGCGGCTCTTCGCGCCCTCGCCCGCCCATGGACTCTGCTGCTATAAATTTAGTAGAATGTAACTATTCAAGGTGCTATACAAGTAACAGCATTCCCCCAAAAGAAGCAATATGCAGTTTTTGCATAAGAACCAGAAATACTCTCAAATCTGAAAACCATGGTGTTTAAACTGAATCGTGGTACCACTTTTAAGAGATACTTTACAATTTTTTTTCTAAATCCTAATACGTCTTGTAAAAATAAATAGAGCAAGTGCAGTTTTGGTTCTAAACAATTTTTCCTTGCAAGTCGCCGATGGTACAATCGATAAAACACGTTCATTTCTTTGAACCGCAGTCAAAGATCGCGGACAGGAGATCAGCAGAAAAAAGTTAGGTTAACCACAAAAACCTGGAAGCAGATCATCAAACATTGCTGAACAATCAAATTTCAAACAAGCTAAACTGATCGAAGGCCAAAAGAAAGCTTTTTTTTTTTTGACAGCAGGCCAAAAGAAAGCTTCGCTGCAGTTCGTCCAAATCCGAGGATATGTCCAACTCAGTGCCCCACATGGCCACGTCAGGAAATTCATACGACACAAACTGCAAGAGGGGAAAAAAAATCACAGCACTCGATTAAATCGAGACAATTCACCATGCTAATAATAGCAAACAACAGTTCGAACTTGGCACCCTTTCTCAATTTTCAGAACAAGATATTGCATCTCATATGTTAACACAACTCACCCATTGTCGACAAGTGTCATAGAAAAAAAAAACTAGATTCTTCTGGGTCTTGACTCTTGAGAATACACCACCACAGTAAAATAAACCAGCTGACAGCATGAATCATTATGGGTTCATGGTCCATCGTTAATCTTCAGAATAAACCGTACATTAACACGTCTGCCTCCTCTATATCGTGGTCGACCTGTCCTGTCAGGTTTAACCAAGTTGACTTTGCATCTTCTAGTTAATCGTAGCCAGAGATTCGACAATGCAAGTGTGCTCAGTGAAACAGGGAAATATTACAGCAGAGCAACACACAATTCGTGCATCGTGATTCGGTAGGATACTGTCATGAATGTATCACACGTGCAGTGCCTATGTAAACCAAGATGCTCACAAGATCCCAGAAGCTAAGCCGGCTAGTCAGACTTCCAAAACTAAGCCACGATCCTGTGCTTAGTTAAACAGCGGCTCAGATCAAGATGAGTGCTTCTTTATCAATATAATGTGCAGCTCTCTATCTTGCCTGTTCATTTCAAAAATAAAAGGGTCAAGATGAGTGGCTCGAACAGCAGAGGTGAAACTGCTAGCCCGCTTGGTGTAGGTACCTGATAGTAGCACATGAGCTTGCTCTGTTGAAAGGCTCAAGGAAAGAAGACTCACTCTACAAAGCACAGAGAGGAGATGAAGCAGCAGAGGAGCTGGAGCCCGTTCCTCAGCCATAAGCTGCTTGCGGTGCTGATCTCCATGGTCGTCCTTGCCGTGATGCTCATCGGCTTCCGCACAGGAGGTAACAACACCCGTCGCCTTTTCCTTACCTCGTTTAATTTCTTTGGTCATGCATTGCTTCAGAGTCACTACTGTCCTCGGCTCCTGCCATTACTCATACCGAAGCATATACACATTACAGTGACGCTCTATTCATTATCTCCATTCCTGAAATTAGAAAAAGCAGACAGTGATGAAAGTAGCAATCTTTTTTTTTTTAAAAAAAAGAAACATGTAACACATTTTTTTCCTCGGGAAATGCTGAACACTAGCTTACGTTCTACTAAACTTACAGTACCAAAGTCCATGGGCGGGCGAGTAGATGTCCTGTCGCCTCCGGCACCAACCTCAAGCGGGAGCCCTCATTCAGCTTCCATATTTCCAGATAAAGGCTAGGCCCCGGTGTGGCATCTCAATGTCATTGTATCCCAAACTTGGAACGGAGTTTTCATATTCTCCCATGGCGTATTCTGTGGCAGCAGAGTCGCATGGTTTGTATTGGGTACCAGATGTACACCAGGCTTACTGGCCGACTTAGCTCTAGTAATTGGAGTACCTATAGTAATTGGAGTACATCCACTTGCTCTAACTAAAACAAGTGGTACCACGATTCAGTTTAAACACCATGGTTTTCAGATTAGAGATTATTTCTGGTTCTTATGCAAAAGTTGCATATTGTTTCTTTCTGGGGAATGTTGCTACTTGTACAGCACCTTACGTAGTCACATTATACTAAAATTACAGCAGCAGAGTCCATGGGCGGTCGAGGGCATGGCGAGCCGCCACCAGCTCCAGTCTCTGGTCAGAGCCATCACCAATCTTCCAGGTCCAGGGATCATGGCTTGCAATCCTTATCACCAGACAAAAGCTAGTCTAACCATAACCGGTATGGCATCTTTTTGACATTTTTTTGTTATATAATTGTTCGAGAAAACGAGTTCTTTTCTCCCAAATGTGAGAAGGCAGTAAATGAATGGGTTGTATTGGGTTTATATGAATTAGCGGGTGCACATAAGGCTTCCCATAAAGTGCAATCATCATGATTTGAGATTGGAGTGTGTTTTCAATTCCTATTGTTCTTTTGCAAAATCACTGTAGTGTTTGTTCCTCTCAAAGATAGATCACGCATTCAATACTCCATTTGCACTTATGAAATTGCAAGTGGTACCAGAGTTTCTTTGAGAATGTTCCTATGCAACTTTTTTTCAAAACAAAAAGAAAAGGAAAGCCATTGATTCAACCAAACAACAAAGATACGCTGGACATTGATTTTATAAACTGACACTAATATGGATTATGGAGTCCAATATCCACCTGAAACATGATAGACACACCACCTATCACCAATTTTTCATTGGAAAAAAGAAGGCATATGGCATCCCCAGCAAACAAGCACACCACGATAGGCCTTCGTTTAAAGAGAACTAATGACATTTCAGTGATATATGATGCGTGCAGAACTGCAGATGCAATGGCCTCCAGGTGGCAACCTGCTCTTCTCAAGACACAGGCATATGAGCTAAATCTATAAAACAAATTGATGAGGAAAATCTTAAAGCGTGCGTAAACCATTAAGTCTGGTGTGATCTCCTAATCCTTGGACCTAAAAACTAGCATTAGCAGTAGCTTATAACCTCCCATTTAAGTAGATCTGTGCCACATTCATCCATGTGTGGCTTTAGTTTGGGAAATCAATTTGGTTTATGGAAATGCTTTCTCTTATCTTGCTCTTGCCCTTGTTAACGATAGTGTTCTACTTGTGCGCAATCCATGGTGCTTAGAGAACTGGAGGTAAGTAATTCCTTTTCTTACTGTATGTCTATGGAATATTTCTACTAATCACGAATCATTTGGTTGCATGACAACAGTGAAACTTGAGTTTACTTTTGCCCCTTTTTCGTGCGTTGAAATTTAGGAGAAAGTAGAAGAATTCTAGAAGCAAGGCAAGGATATGATATGAGTCCCCAACACCATCATTGTGACACGTCGTTTTCCCACCAAGAACACTATACCCACGGTTCAAGAATGAAGCCCTATATTTACAAGTAGTAATATCATAATTCTGCAAGACTGCAGTTACAAGTGATGCAGTGTTGTACGGTACTAGCAAAATTGGTTAGGTTAGCTATCTGTTCTTTCTCTGTTTACAATGGTGTAATTAGGGAGGCAATTAAGCTTACTAGCAGAAGTAATTAGTCGTGCTAGTAGGAAGTGCCTAGGAAGCTGCTGCTTACGAAATCACAGTGCAGTCAGTAGTTATACATGCGTGGTATGCCTGCGATTTGCGAAGAATGCACCTTTGTGGATGCGGGGGGTGGCCGATGGCGACGAGATGCCCCGTCCGGCCCTCGCCTCGCTGGAAGCGGCTGCGGGAGGGGAAGGGCCGCCACCGCGAGAGGTGTGGCGCTCGGAAGCCGTTTGAGGCAGCCTGGATCGCTGCTAGTGCTACGGTGCTGCCGCCGCCGCCAGCCGGGATCGGGGGAGGTCAGGCGGGCTGCCGGACGAAGGGAAAGGAAAGGAAGAGGGTCTGTAGGTGATATATTTCCAGCCTACTAGCCCAACAACAGAAGGCAGGCCGGCCCAACAACCGAATAAAAACCGTGAATCTCATTCATACTCTGAGACTGCACTCGTTAGGCCAACAAAGCGCAGATCAGCGCCGCGTTACTTTCAGGGAAACGTCCGTCATTTTACAACCCAACCGGCCGTTTCCTGGTCTCGCGGAACCGCAACGCAACGGCACAGCGGGGAACAATCTCACGTCAGCGGGCAGCCGCCGCTCGCCGGAGAACAAGGATGTGGACGACACTTCGTAGTTCGTCGTCGTCCAGGACTTGGTCAGCAATGGCCGGCTTTGATAATAGGAAATAATGGGCTTATACTTAGGAGCGACATGGGTCAGCTGTTATTTTCAAAAAAAAAAAGATATGAAACACAGCGACGGCAGATGTCGAGTGGAATGGACACCGGTGGTTTGAATATTCTGGTCATCTCCGGGCAGCTAACTGCACCCCAAAATGGCAGCTGCCTTTTTTCGCCAAAGAGAAAAGAACAGTGACAACCACAACCGTTGACTGGCTCGTAACACATCATCACGTCAAAGTAAACGGTCGATCCATCAGCAGATCAGCTTTGAATATGGCATTTATTTTTCTTCCTTGGAATATGATTCTAGCTTTCGCTTTCCTTCAGACCCGGCATTTTTCGAGTTCAGATATAGTACGGGTATCAATGAACGAGGAAAAAAATGAATTTGTCTATAAGGAACTTGGATTATCTGTAAATTTTTAGGAAGAAAGTGTTAAAGAAGGGGAAAAAATGGTATGCATCTTAATTAACAGAAATAAGTGATGAGTATGAGAACATCTATTTGGAGACATCCTATAAAAGCCGATAAAAGAGTGTACTAAGTTTGAACAGAGGCAAGCAGTATTCCAGTACAATAATCACTACAGATTTCAGATTCTAGCCACTTGCATAGCACATTGGCAATTCACCTCGTGGAATCAGTAACCTCGTCCTCTGATATTGCACTCAACTCCGAGGTGGAGAATTGGAAGCTGTCAGCTGCAGAATCCTGCTCAAACCCACAGAAGAATGGCTCGGGTGGTATCTGCAGGGCATCAACGCCAGCTTCAAGCATCTCTATGACCTCACTCATTGTCGGTCGATCATGAGGTTTCATCTGGATGCACCATAACCCGACAATGCACAGCTTCCTCTCCACCTCATGGATGTCAAAGGCTTCACAAATCTCGCCCAACTCTTTCCGGGATATATGACTATACACCCAGGCTGGGTAGTATGTCTGGCTTCTCCGTGCTGCATGTTGGTCCAAGTTTCTCCGGCCCCCAGCCATCTCCAGCAAGAGCATGCCGAAGCTGTAAACATCTGACTTGCTCGAAACAACACCAAAATTGCGAGATATCATCTCAGGAGCTATGTACCCAATCGTTCCCCGAGCAGCGCTCACCGGCACAAAGCTGTTGTCCCTTGGGTACAGTTTGGCCAGCCCAAAGTCAGCAATTTTAGGAGTGAAATTACTGTCCAAAAGGATGTTGTGTGGCTTGATGTCGAAGTGCAGTATCTGCATATCACATCCTCCATGCAGGTAACTGATTCCTCTGGCGATGCCTAGAGCTATTTCGTTGAGTTTATCCCAGGAAAAACTTCGCTCAGAGGAGAAGATGTACTTATCAAGAGATCCACGGGGCATGTACTCGTAGATGAGCGCCCTCCTCGTTTCCTCCGAGCAGAACCCCACGAGCCGCACTACATTGACATGGTGGATACTTCCGATGGTGGAAACCTCACTGATAAATTCGTCTCCGTTGCAGAACGAATTGCCCAACATTTTGACAGCAACAAAAACATCACCAGGAAGCGCACCTTTGTACACAGACCCGTAGCCTCCTTGGCCCAGCTTCTCTCTGAAGTGCCCTGTGATTGCAGTGATATCTGTATAGGCATATCTCGTTGGGCTAAGAGTTTGTTGCATTTGAAGAAACTTCTCTACTGCATCAATGGATATCCTTGTTTTCCAGAATTTGTAGGCGAGGAAGGTCCATACAGCTAATGGTGAAAACACAAACCTTGATAGCATAGCAAGTACTGCATAAATAAGATTACAGA
This sequence comes from Panicum miliaceum, assembly GCA_032594955.1. NCBI lineage: Eukaryota > Viridiplantae > Streptophyta > Magnoliopsida > Poales > Poaceae > Panicum > Panicum miliaceum. The sequence continues at coordinate 6,961,736 of CM064060.1, read as the reverse complement.
CTTAAGTTAGATAAATGAAAGGATACAGACTTAATGATCAGAATAGGCAAATTCTCTCATACCAATCATGAACTTCACAATGTCCATAGTAGAAATTATGGTGAGCACGGCCCAAAATAATTTAGTCCGGTAGGAGATATCATTTACACATTTCAAGAACTTCCAGTCGATCCCAAAAATGGCCGCGAAGGTCTGATCCACAATGCTAGAACTAGATATTCGATCGTGGAAATAACTGCAGGTTTTGTCAGAGTACATAGCACAGGATTAGTGTGCAGTGAGCAGCTAAGGACCTTTAATAAACGAAACCAAATTCTGAAAGGAAACAGAGAGATAAGTCACCAGATCACAAAGTTCATGCTCACCTCATCGAAACGTTCATGCATACGTTAATGATCTGACGATATGTCATGTCTTCATCTTGGTAAGGAAATCGAACAGAAAATCCATTCCTCATAAATTTTACAACATCTTCAAAGGTTGCATTATATGGTGCCCTCAGTTGCCGATTGCCCAAAGGAATCATGGACAAGTATCTGCATGAAGGCTTGATGTATTGAACCCAAGGAAGGAATGTAGTGGTGAAGACATAAACAAAAGAATTATTTGTACTCTGGCAATCGACAAGCCTGTAAATAGGGGTGGACGAGGAAATTACATCACTTCTTAGCATCTCTGAACAACTCACAAAAGCAGCCCAAGTAACTGTATCAATATCCAGCAGGATGCTGCCATCGGTCCTTGAACTGTTTATATAGGGACGATGATTGCTCGCAGGAATGGGACAACTGCTATTATCCAAGTTGGCATCAACGACCCAGAATTTATTGTCAGTATAGGAGATGTTGGTCACAAAGTATTTTCCACTGTTGATGTAAATTATAGCCTTGTTATCAATACAGACCAGCTCATATTCTGGAAAACTGCAACCAGGTGGATCACCTCGCTTGCGGAAAGGATATCGAATGTCTTGGAGAAGCCCACAGGAAGAAGGGCAAAAGGTTTGCCCTTGAACATCTAGCAGTTCAGTGTTCATTAGAAGGGCTGAAAGTGTGGAAGCCATGGCTAATGCTTGCAGGGAAACACATAGAAGAAACACACGAGAGCTAGCCATGGAAGCTTAGCAAAGGCAAGATCAGGGAAGAAAGTGGAAACCAGAGCAACGGAGAAGATTATCTGTGGCTTGAGTGCTTCACCTATTATACGGTCGCTGTAGCGTGATGGTTAAAAGAGAAACTTTTGGGTGTATATTGAAGGGAGGAAGAAGAAAAGTCAAGCCTGACGTACTATACTGATCATGAACTGCAGCACGAAATGATTCTGTTGATACAGTTTTCAAGAAGAAGGATATATTTTAGTCGATATAATGGTTAGGAGAAGGGAAAACAATTGTGAATTCTCCTCCCTAGCTGACTAGTCCGTTCCAGTTTTATGGTGCTAATAATACTGACAAGGAAAGGATTTGACTTGTATGTCATCGCTGAAAGAACTATCCAAGAAATTCCACCTTACGAAGCTGCAGAGTAAGTTCTTGCACCACTATATTGGGCGGGCCCATCACGACAGATCACTGAAACCAACAAAATACTCAATTTCATAGAGACAACATCACCTCTTTCCCTTCTGTCTTCCTTCTACAGTTCTACCACACGAAATGTGTAATGCATTAGCTGCAGCTCTGGTGCTCTCGGTTCTCAACTATGGAATCACGATGGCCACAGCAAGCAGTGATGAAAGCTTCTTCCAGAACTGCCCAGCATCCAACTGCAGAGAAGGTGGACCCGAGATCCGGTTTCCATTCCGCCTTGAAACCAGCCCTCCATCATGTGGTGCACCAGGAATGAAGTTACGTTGCTCTAAGGAAGCAGACACCATCCTTGTTCACCCAAATCTTGGTTTATGCAAGGTGATTGCCATCGAGTATAGGTACCGTTTTATTGATGTTATCCCACTTGGAGCCTCCAAGTGCCCTCTTCAAAAGATCATCTCTACCAATCTATCAACTGATGTATATAGACCTTATGGAGATTATGCGACCCTTGTGAGCTGTTCAACAGAGTTCAGACCACGTAATCAGGACCGTGTTGCTGGCCCCATCTCTTGCCTAAGCAACACAAGCCAGTTTCCGTACTTGGTGTCTTCTTTTCAACCCATGGATGTCATTCCATTGGATTGCATGGTGGTTTCCAATGATCTTCGGATACCTTACGTTCTTAACAATGAGAGAATAGTGCTCTTTAATAATGAAACTGCAGAAGTAACCATTGCATTTGGTAAGATGAGTTTCCGCTGGTCAGTTCCAAACATTACAAATGTTTGCCAAGACTGTGAAATTGGAGGGAGGCCTTGTGGATTTCGCTCAGAAACTAGGCAAGCATTTTGCAAGAAGCACAGTAAGTTTCTAATTAGCTCCTTCAACTTACAAATTATCAACAACAGATCATATGCTATGGTTTACTTCTTATTGATTTTCGCATGGAAACACAATGGCCTAAGTTACACAATATCATCTTCCATTTCATTCTTAGTTCTTTCAGCTAGTTGGCTGTTGCGTTTTTTTACTGCAAAGTATTCTTTGTTACATAGCACTTTTGCTGATTCCAGTAAAATGGTTCTGCTATTTCACTGAAAAGAAGTCATAATCACTGACAGAAAAGATTAAGTCCCTAAGGTTAGTTCAAAATGCCACCACAGTGCAAAATCCAAACTTGGCTCCTTTGCAAGATATTCCTAATCCCTCTGTTCCAAATTATAATTCGTTTTGGCATTTTTAGATGCATAGATTTTACTATGTATCTAGACATAGTGTATATCTAAGTGCATAACAAAAATTATGCACCTAGAAATGTCAAAACGAATTATAATTTGAAACGGAGGGAGTACATGCCAATTCAAAAGCTATGCTCTCAAATTACACATCACCACATTTATAAGCCTGCCAGCTAATCCCCTGAAAAATTAAATTATTATACTTTCCTTATGCATATCAAATGAGTGTTGGAGACATGTTGCTGTCAGATACATGGTTAGCATTTCATTAATCTCTGGGGGCGAGTTCTCTGACTCTTTTGAAGAACAAGCTCAACGTTTCATATCTCCTCCAGTGCCCAGTTATTTGGCTGTGAACTTAAAAGATTCCGCCTAAAAAGAAAGCCATGACATAATCTAATTCTTTTCTTTCCTGCCTGCAGGATCACATGTCAAAGTCATTGCAGGTATGCAATTTAAACCCCTCTTAACCCATGGAGTTCCTTCGCTGCTTACAACTTCAATTGCCACACTTTCATTTACAAAAGAGATAGTATCTGATGGATAGTGGATTTTTATCTGACTACCTGATTTCCTTCATTGTGTTTGTTCAGCAACATCATCAGTAGCCATGATTTTATTTGCTTCAGTGATTGTGGCTGCTGCATTATATCTCGCCCTGAAATCAAGGTATAATGAAGAAATACATTTGAAAGTTGAAATGTTCCTAAACACTTACAGCACATCAAAACCAACAAGATACACATTCTCTGAAGTGAAGAAGATAACAAGACGGTTCAATAATAAACTTGGCCAAGGTGGTTTTGGAAGCGTCTACAAAGGTGAGCTATCCAATGGAGTACCTGTGGCAGTCAAAGTGTTGGAAAACTCAAAGGGAGAAGGACAAGAATTTATCAATGAAATTGCAACCATTGGAACAATCCACCATGCCAATGTCGTCCGGCTTCTAGGTTTCTGCTCTGAAGGATCAAGGCGTGCTCTAATATATGAATTTATGCCTAATGCATCGCTCGAGAAATATATATTCTCACAAGCATCTGATACTTTTTGCCAAGAAAAATTAATACCAAACAGAATGCTTGAAATAGCCACAGGGATTGCCAAAGGGATTGAGTATCTGCATCAAGGATGCAAGCAGCGCATACTCCATTTCGACATTAAGCCTTCCAACATTTTACTGGACTACAGCTTTAAGCCAAAGATTTCAGATTTCGGACTAGCAAAGTTGTGTGCAAAGGATCAAAGCATTGTCACACTGACAGCAGCAAGAGGCACAATGGGCTACATTGCACCAGAACTATATTCTCGAAACTTTGGCACGGTATCATATAAGTCAGACGTTTACAGCTTTGGCATGGTGGTATTGGAAATGATGAGTGGACAAAGTAGCTCAGACCCACAGACAGAGAACAAAAATGATGTTTACATTCCAGAGTGGGTATATGAGAAAATAATCACCGGGCAAGAACTGGAATTGAGCAGAGAAATAACACAAGGAGAGAAAGATATAATGAGGAAGCTAGCTATCGTAGCACTTTGGTGCATTCAGTGGAACCCAGTGAATCGGCCATCTATGACAAAAGTGGTGAACATGCTGACGGATAGCTTGCAGAGCCTAAAGCTGCCTCCTAAACCATTTGTTTCATCATTTGGCTAGCAGACATGAAGTAAAGCTTGAGACCAGACAGTCTTTCAGATATTCGTACCTATCAGTTATCGACATGTACCAAATATGCCTTATATGTCTATCACATTTTGATTTTTTTACCATTGTGTTCTGTACGTTCTGAATTCTGCACAATCAGATTATTTTCTTAACCATGTTAATGAATATGCAATTCCTTGGGTAAGCTTTTGCTTCTAGAACATACAAATCTGGTAATCCAGGGTACTATGCTTTGCTTTCTGTAGAACTAGGCCAAGTGCCTTTGGTCTAAAAATTTATTCAGTGGTTGTAAAATTTAGAATAAGTTGCTGCCTACATAAAAAACTTTTTTTTTCTCGAACCACGCAGGAGAACTGCGCGTCATTTCATTAAGGTAGAAAAAAGGTACAACGGTCCAGACAGACCACCCTAGGCGCCAAGAAATGGCACCCCTCACACACCCAAAACTATGACTTCGCCATGATTGAATTATAGTGGCGACCTACAAACACACAGGCTGTTAAGCCATGATGGGCAGCGACCTGGGCATCAACTCCATGAGCTTTGATGCCCCTGCCATACACCACAGCCTCCCTTCCAAACAGACTGACCTGAGCACTTCCTGAACGCTCGGCCTCCTACCCTCAAAAATACAGGCATTACGGTGTTTCCACAGCTCCCAAGCCACCAAAATTACCATGGAATTGAGGCCCTTGCGGGACTCCTTTGGAGCTGCTCTGATCATTCGTTTCCACCATCCTGAAAAACGGGCAGCCACAGATTGTGGCGCCAGATGTATCAAACCTAGCTGCTGCAATATTATAGTCCAGACCTCCCGAGCAAAGACACATCCAGTCAACAGATGGCTAATCGTTTCCTCTTCCTGATCACAAAAAGGACATGCCTCCGGATGGGGCAAGTTCCTCTTGGCCAGGCGATCAGCTGTCCACACGCAGCCATGATATACCAACCATATGAAGAACTTGCAACGGGGGGTGCCCATGTTTTCCAGATTTGACGCCATGGCTGAAACTTGATAGTACCCACAAAGAAGGCCTGATAAGCAGATTTGCTGCTATAAATGCCATTCTGTGTTAATTTCCACTCATAGTGATCTGGTACATCATGGCGTAGGGCAATGTTTTCCACTAAATCCCAAATGTGCAGGTAATCATACAGCACCTCCACAGTAAGGGCACCCCTGATATCCTGTACCCATCTCCTGTTCTGCAGCCCCTGAGCCACAGTTCTTCTTTTGACGGTTCGCTTGGGAATTGCTTTAAACAAATTCGGGGCAGTTTCAGCCAAGGTTTTACCATCCAACCACCGATCTTGCCAAAACAGTATGTCTTCCCCAGTACCAACTATAGCAACTACTGCTACATCAAAGAGGGCCTTGGCTTTTGAGGGAACAGAAATAGGGAGGCCAGCCCAAGGTCTATCTGGATTTGTCTTTTGTGCCCATAACCATCGTATTCTTAATGCCATGCCAAGAAGTTCTAGGTTGTGAATTCCCAGTCCTCCATACTCCAGTGGTCTTTGTACCCTCTCCCAAGCTACCAGACAATTGCCCCCATTAACCTGATCATGGCCCTTCCAAAGGAACCCTCGTCTTTTCTTATCAATAGCCTTGAAAAACCATTTTGGCAAATCCAAGGCTATTAGTAAATAAATTGGCGCTGCTGTCAACACTGCTTTCACCATAACCAGTCGTCCTGCCTTATTCATCAGGGGTGCCTTCCAACCTGGGAGGTAATCTGCAACTTTATCAATTAAAGGCAGCAGCACCTCCTTAGTTGGCTTGCCAATGATGAGCGGGAGACCAAGATATGTACAGGGAAAGGCCTTGATGGTGCAAGAGAGAATATTGGATGTGGTTGTCAATTCCTCATCAGTGCAATGAATTGGAGAAACTGAGCTTTTGGTCATGTTGGTTTGAAGACCAGAGGCGTGCCCGAAAATATCCAGGAGATGCTTGATGACGACCAGATCCACATGGCAGGGCCTCAAGAATATAACAGCATCATCCTACATAAAAAACTGCTGCTGTTCCTGCGATTTATCTCCATTGTAAACATTGACAAAGATTACCCATCCTTAGAGAAGAACTCCTGGCTCCTGAAGAAGTTGTTCGTTGTCGCCCTCATGTCAGTTCACATTTCCTAGCTCCCCAATCGGGCAATTTCGGTGGTGATTCTTTACCTCTATTTCTCTTTCACATCATTCCTAATCCTTGTTAGCCTAATTACATGATACAAGATGCTATCATCTACGTAAATGCAATGCAAGTGGAAAGAAGGAAAGAGCTGCAGTAGCCATACCTTGCTGTTCTTGCGCCCAGGCTCCAAATATTGAGCACAAATCTTGACAGATTCGTTCCATGCCTGCATCTCCCTGTACTGAACCCAGTGCGCCCCCGTCCTCCCTGCAGCTGTTCGTGGTCTAGCGCAGCATCCCCAGCTTGTGCTGCATCATCTGTATCCTCGCCGCGAAGTCCCTCCAGCGTGCAGGCGCCGGCGTCCTCCTGCCGCAACTTGGGCGCCACACCCTCCGGTTCCGGCCGCGGCTAGATTCCCTCCAGGCACTTGGACGCGCCCTTGCCGCGCTCCCGGCGCAGCTGCTGCAGCCGGCTTCATTCCTTTACAGCCCGTCCAGCCTCCCTGCCAAACCCGCCGGCCCTGCCACCGCCACCTCTGCGGCGCGTCCGCAGAGGCTGCGCGCCGCGTTCAGGGCGACTAGACGGGACAGAGGAGGCAGGGACTGGACGAAAATGTGGAGGACGGCGGCGGCGGCGGCGGCGGCCGTCGGTGACCGGGAAGATAAGCCATTCGAGTTAAGGGGGGCTTTTGCAAATATTGGATCCGGAATGTTTCAAAAAGACCCCTAAACCGGATCGCGACTAATAATCGCGATCCAAATCGGGGGGTATTATGCAAATATTCATTACATAACTTACAAAAGGACCCTAAATCGGATCGCGATCCATAATCGCGATCCAAATCAGGGGGTGTTTCATAAATAATTTATTTGTTATGTTACAAAATGACCCCTATATTCGGGGGTCTTGAGAATAGTTTGGGGCTGCGCCGGAACAGCCGCCGCCGGCCTCTGCGAGTCCCCGTCGACATCCGCTCGCCTCCAGCTGACCAGCTCCCCGCGCGCGCTGCTCACGGTCCGAGATTTCCTCGGAGAAGCTGCCGGCGGCGCGGCGGCGCCGAGTTATCCTTGTTCACCCAAATACTCCTATATTTTAACATGAACTCAGCAGAAGTGCGGAACTCCTGCCTTCTGAAGAAGTTGTTCGCTGTCACCCTTTGTTTCTGAAGAAACAGGGACCGACTAATCTGCAGGGAGGACCGGAGGAGAGACTCACCTTTACGGAGCTCGAAGGCGGCATCGATGAGGTCAGGTACCCACAAGGTCCCTTTACAATGCGGTTAGGATCGACGGCGCACCATGGGCGCCGCGACGGTAGAAGCTGCAGTGGTGAGTCGGCACGGCAAAGTCATTGGGCAGATCGGCGCCGCCGCTGCCGAGCACCGGCGGCGGAACGCGCGTGCGGTGGTCGGTGGAAGGTTATGCAGAGCTATTTCCCCATTCAGATTAGTCTGAGCTGCAGCAATACTCTACATTTGACGTGGGTTTCGGATAGGTGGACCGGGCTTTTCCTCTTCCAAATAATCAGCCCGGCCTCTCAACGGAGGCAGTAGAAGACAGGTTTGGCCCATATCAGCCCATATTGTTGCAAAAAATTTTGGCACACGAGTTGGTGTGATGAGTGAGACTTCTTGGCACATAGCTGGCGGCACGGCTCTCCTGTCAAGCCGCCTAAGCCTGGAGCCTTGGACCTTGTTTCACGCGGTTGCATGTGAATACTTCCCGTCATACATGCCTTAAGTCTTGGGCCAAAGCTTGGACAAAGGTGCTGCCTCTAGAGTTGCAGGTGATCTGAAAGGAAAAGGGCAGCAGTTTAGGGTTGAACAGAGTTGCATATTCTGCAGATGAGTTATATGTTATAGCACTAAGAGTTATCATGCGCTAGCACTCATACCATTAAGATTTTACTTCGCATTCGCATATAGTGCTTGACATGTGAGAAATCTTTAAAAGACGAAAGCTGACCCTGAAATTGGGCCAAAATCGAGCGCTTGCGCAGCCACGTCACTTGAATTTTCTCAACCGTCCGTTCCAATGCTAACGATCAGATTCAGCCTTGCAGCTTGTTCATACGGCTACTCTAGAGCCATCTGGAGCTCCCTCAACGCGTGAAGGTCACGGCGACGCCGGGCTCCTGGGACTTCCCTTGCAGACTTGCAGTCACCGCTATGCTTCGGCCGTCCCGTGGCTGCGTCAGCGTAGCAGCTCGCCGCGGGCTCGCCGCCGTCGCGAGGAGGCTCTCCGTGGGTGGGCAAGGGAAGCACCAGGCTTGCAAGCGCGTGCGCCCCAAGCGCTTGAGGTGCCGCTTCGTCTTTCGCCCGTCCCTCGTGCCTCCAACGCTCTCCCGACCGTTCGCGACCACTCTCAGCTTTTCCATTGGTTCTCCTACAACGATCGAGAGAACCATTAATGGCCACAACCTTCTCCATCGGGCGCGCCCTCCCATTCCGAACGGCGGCAGTGCGGCACGAACAGGCCGTCTCCTACGGTCGTACCACGGCGGCATTCCCCGGAGACCCCGGGCGATGACATGTATGTGGCAGCCCGGCGCCCGCCACCGGCCTCCAGCGCATCCGTTGCCCACGCCCAAGGAGAGCTTCCCCGTGACCGCGACGAGCTACGGCGGCCAGCCCGCGGCGAGCTGCTACGCCGTCACGGCCGGTCCTTGCCTGTGTGCCCATGGCCGCCCAAAGCCGGGGCCTCCTCCGCGGCTGCCGCTGACGACAAGACGGGAGGCGGCAGTGGCTCGACGGCTGCACGGCAATGAGGCACGCGCAGGCAAAGGTGCGTACCGATGAGATAAAATCTTTCAAGCATATAACCATTTCGTTACTTGCATTGTTTGGTCATTGATACGACCATATTGGTCAATGGTTGAGAAGCCAAGAATTTTGAGTGCAAGGCCTTGATAAATTTGTACAGCTAGCAGTTGCATCAAGTACTGAAAGCTGATGACGAGTTCAAGAGGATTGTACAGGACATCTCAATTCAAGGGTGATACAACTCACTAGCATGAAGAAACTAGTAAAATTGGCTGGAAAACAGAAGATGGAAAAATACTAAGTTTGCGGGTAATCTTTGAGCCATGATGTGATGGCAATTCTACCTTTCAAAAGAAAAAAAAAGATAGCAATTCATCAGATTGGGGGCCCCAGAGATTGTCATAGGACGCATGAAATTATTCAAGCTCTGTGGAAAGAAAAGTAGGTCCCGGGTAGAACAAAAGATTATATATATCAATTAGCAAAATAAAAGAAAATGAATATATGTACTGTGGCATTGATCAATGCAGTACATAATTGTGAAAATGGCCTACAACGGAGGAAGCGAAAATTTTTATATCCTTTGCATGCCTTTCCTTAACATATTGAACTGATAGGAATCTTGGAGGACGAGAACGATCACTACAGGAAGAACTGAAGAATAAGCTGCACACTATAGATAGTGTGGGTCTCATCCCTGTCTACCGTAAGGAGCTGGGTGACAAACAGCTTGCGAGCTGATCTGGATCTTATTACAATCTACAGAACCCAACCAAACCATTATTTTAGTTTAGCTTTGCGCACTTATAGTGCACCAATAAGTGACCCCCACATGACATTAATTTTATGCAATTTAAAAAAGTTGGAGATAGATGTTTGTTAAGATGGATATACCAAAGGCCATGTCTGCTAGTAGGTATATCCAGTGACAACTCTAGAGATAGCGCGGCAACGCCACGCTAGGGTTTTCTAGTGGTATTACTAAAAAATTGGCAGGCATGCCAGTGTCTATGATTGCTGAAGCAACAGGTAAACAAGTTGAACAAGCAAGTCCCAGTCATACCAAACTTTTTCCAGTGGTCTTCTAGTTCTCCAGTGTGTACGTATTTGGCTGTACGCCGCTGACCAATTCAACACGCAGACCTTGGAGTATCTGTTACCCACGCCTCCTTTGATTTTTCTTTTCGTCCCCTCTGCCACAGGGGCCACGGCCATGCTATAACCCCAAAATGCAACCCAACAAGTAGGCCAATGCAAGGAATCCACAACACAAGATGACAGCGCTGAGTTCTTCCTGGACTCTCCACCTCCTGCCTCTCTTCCTGCTCTTACCAGTCGGCAACGCCATCACATTCAGCATCAGCAACAGATGCTCCAACACCATATGGCCTGCCGCTGTGCCGGGCGGTGGCGTTAAACTCGACCCTGGAGAGTCCTGGACCCTCAACGTGCCGGCCGGTACTGGCCCCGGGCGTGTGTGGCCGCGCACCGGCTGCTCATTTGACAGCACCGGTAAGGGGTCATGCCAGACAGGAGACTGCGGCGGCGTGCTGGCCTGCACAAGCTTCGGTCAGCCACCCGCCACGCTTGCCGAGTTCACCATCGGAGGAGGAACGGATTTCTTTGACATCTCCCTCGTCGACGGCTTCAACGTGCCCATGGACTTCATGCCCATGCCGGCAAACGGACAGGGAGGGCAAGCATGCAGCAGGGGGCCTCGCTGTGCAGCAAACATCACATCGCAGTGCCCAGAGAAGCTGACGGTGCCTGGGGGCTGCAACAGCGCGTGTAGAGTGTTCAAGCAAGACAAGTACTGCTGCACCGGGAATGTCAGCAGCACCTGCGAGCCCACCACCTACTCAGTGTTCTTTGTGCGGGGGTGCCCCGACGCCTACAGTTACGCCACGGATGATAGCTCGACCACTTTCAGTTGCCCGTCGGGCACCAACTATCAGGTCGTCTTCTGTCCCCCTGTTGACATTTCAGCTTCGCCTCCAGCTACAAATCCTCCTGCACCTGATGTTACTGGAACAGCACGCATGAACCGCTCGTCATTTACAAAAAGCAGAGTTTTTGGTGTGGTTCTAGGTTCCATAGTCGGTTTGATAGTACTTTTCGGATCTGCCACTTTCTTTGTATATAGAAAAAGAAAGCAGCGACACAAGGAGATGCATGAAGGGGATGAAGAGTTTGGAGAGCTACCAGGAATGCCAACGAGGTTCACATTTCAGCAGCTACAAGAAGCAACTGACCAATTCAGACACAAGCTTGGGGAAGGAGGATTTGGGTCTGTTTTTGAGGGGCAATACGGTGAAGAAAGAATTGCGGTTAAACGTTTGGATCGAGCTGGTCAGGGTAAGAGAGAATTTTTAGCAGAGGTTCAGACAATCGGCAACATCCATCACATTCATCTAGTGAGGCTGATTGGTTTCTGTGCAGAGAAATCACATAGGCTTTTGGTGTATGAATATATGCCCAAAGGGTCCTTGGATAGGTGGATCTATTACTCACATGACAATGATGCTCCCTTTCTGGACTGGCAAACTAGACGCAAGGTTATTTCTCACATTGCTAAGGGTCTATGTTATCTACATGAGGAGTGCATGAAGAGGATTGCTCACTTGGACGTCAAACCACAAAACATCCTCTTAGATGAAAACTTCAATGCTAAAATTTCTGATTTCGGATTAAGTAAGCTCATTGATCGGGATAAGAGCCAAGTGATTACAAGAATGAGAGGCACACCTGGATATTTAGCTCCTGAGTGGTTGACATCCCAAATCACAGAAAAAGCCGATGTGTATAGCTTTGGCGTTGTGGTCATGGAAATCATCAGTGGTAGAAAGAATCTTGACACTTCACGGTCTGAAGAAAGCATCCATCTTATTACCTTACTGGAAGAAAAGGTGAAGAGTGATGAGTTAGAAGATTTGATTGACAAGTACAGTAGTGACATGCAAGTACACAAGCAAGAAGTATTGGAGATGATGAGGCTTGCAATGTGGTGTTTACAAATTGATTCTAAAAGAAGGCCTCAAATGTCTGAGGTGATCAAAGTCTTGGAAGGTCACATGAACGCAGAAAGCAAAATTGATCATAACTTTGTCGCAACAAGTCAAACAATGTTTGGTATTGCTGAAAATACAGGTTCCTCAGATCCACCTCAAGCCTCACATTTATCAGCACCCAGGTGAAATGGGGTAACTGTGAGAAGTTAGTAGCCTAGGTTAGACACAGATATGTGTATCTACGGAAAGCCATTATCAGTTTTATTTTTTTCCCCAAGTTACTATAATTCTTTTGTTTGGTTTCCCATTGTAGCACAAATCTGTTCTAGCAGTTTTCTTTTTTTGACAATTATAATCAAAATGCTAATATGAACAGGCTTAAAGCAAATTGGGAGTTGAGTTTTTATATCTCCAAAATCCTGAAGTGGAAAGAGAGAGAAAAAGCGGTACTAGTACATAAGTGGGTGATATTGCAGATTCTCCAATGTGTTTCCAGCCATGGATTTTCTACTGAAATTAAGTTTCTTGTCCTAACCGTGTACTACTTTTCTGTGTACCGCGAAAGTGTCACGGCCTTGCTGTTGTGGGGATTTATCTCCACTACAAACCTTGATTATCAGTAGTATCAAGTGACTCCTATGCAGCTGCACAACGAATTAACTACCACCTCATTGCACAAGCCATCTAGAGTGAGCAACCGGAAGGCAGGAGACACTCACCCAAATTAATGCAGAGAAGGGATACGGCAATGGATGAGGTGCCCTGCAGGGCGGCCTCCTTCCCCTATGGTGGTGGTCGGTGAGGACCGACTTTGTACCGGGGGCGCCTGAGAGGACGAGAAGCAGAGATCCTCCAGCGGAACAGCACAACGGCCACACATGCAAGGAGAGCAGATTGTCCAGATCGCCGCCATCGCCGCCTCAGTCGGAGCACCGGCACCGCCAGGACGCGTGTGCGATGGGACTTGAGAGGAGAAGGGGATAGAGATGGACAGGGTCTCCCCGCGACAGTTTGGGCTAAGGCTTTCTATAGTTGAGGTGGGCTGGGCTTCCTTGCAATAATAACAGTTGGGCCTTGAGGCACAGCCGCACAGGTACACAGGAAGCCAGTCCACCAAAGCTTAGCCCATAGAGAGTAGGCCTCTTACGAGGACCGTGTTACTTATGGTCAAACAGCATATCAAGAGGATCCAGAGATTAAAAAAAAAAGAGGATCCAGTATGTTTCTCGCGGTCAAAAAGTTCGATGCTTACAACTTCAACAAACAGATGTGTTTAGGGCTACGTGGGGATGCAATGCATTGTGGTGATCAATCTGTGCAGATCAAAATGGCGTAGCAAGCATGGGGCATGCATGACAGAGACTGCTGCAGCACAATCACTGAATGATAAAAAAAAAATCCATCTCCGTGCAATTCGCAAACATGAAGTTATCCAGCAGCCATACTGCTACTATTGATCTCCATCAAAATGACAAATTCTGCCTGGCAGAGGCCACTGGTTCTGGTTCTAGTGGATTGAGCCTGGAGATCGAGCACGAATGCCCAAATGTTTTCGGCCTTTCCTCCATTACCTACATCTTACAACTTCACTTTACAAAGCTGGATGTGCATATCGATTAATCGATATGTCACCAAAGCTTTCCATACTTGTAATAATCAAAGTGTCTACGTCTGAAGCTCGTTCCGCGCAGGTGCATCTGAATATATGCCGCACGCGATGGGGCAAAGCCTTTTTGTTTTCCACCCCCATCTCATGACATGTACTGTCGTGCTGCCTCCAGAACTGCAGGTCTTATGAACACCAAAGGCATAGAGCTTAGGAGTAAATACAGTTATACTGATGTTACTGGAACAGCACGCACGAACCAGTCAATGGCAGCTCGAGGAGGTAAGGGAGTAGCTCCAAAGCACCTTTACTATTTCAGCAGGAAATTTGCACATAAACTGGCAATACGTGATTGTGATGCTGCTGACTTGGTAGCGGTCTTTCTTTTTCGTTTTGTTCTGTTTTCATTTCTAGTTTTTCATGCGCCTTTGATGGCAACAAGAGGGAGAGACAAGTTTACCATTCAATGAAGGTCTAAATTGGCACACTACTTGGATACTGAATAAAACTTAATAAAGTACTTCCTCTGTATCAAAATATTTATCGCTGTTAATTTTTTATTTTTACAACTTTGACCATTCGTCTTATTCAAAAATTTATTATAGACATACAAAAAGTTAAGTTATGCTTAAAATACCTATAATGGTAAAGCATATCACATTGTAGATGGTATTTACATAATTTTTTGAATAAAATAAATGGTCAAAGATGTAAGAAAAAGTCAACGGCAACAAATATTTTGATACGGATGAAATATGCATTTGTACTGTTATTCCCCCCCCCCCCCCCCCCCTCCTCCAAAAAAAGGTACCGGATACCAATAGTTAGAGTGTTATTTTGATTTACAATCCGTCAAATGGAATCCTCAGTAGCATGATACGAATTTTCCCAACGGTAAAGATCAATAACCAACAATAGGCACCAGCAAGGACACAAAAGAAAAAAAAACCATTAATAATAGTAAATACAAAAAATATGTGACTTTCCTCGATAGAATTTTCAACCGTACACTGCAACCGCACGACAGAAGATTCCCACTTAAAATTTAAATACTCCTCACCAGTCACTTAGCTATCACCACAAGCCTTATCATAATTCAAAACTTGGAACCATATTACTGCCGAATGGAACGTGGCAGGAGGGCATTGATAACAATAGTAATATAAAACAACACATCACTTTCATTAGCACAACTTTCAAGCATTTCCGTAGTTATTACGGCCAACGAAGGATGGATTCTAACCATACAGACACACGCTGCAACAGCTGGAACACGGCAGAAGTTAGTCAAGAAGGCATCACCAGTTACTCATCACCAGTTACTCATCTATCACCGGAAGCTCTAAATACTCATCACCAGTTACTCATCTATCACCGGAAGCTACACCTCTACAAAAGTTAGTCAAGAAGGCATCTGCCACGTAACTGATAACGTAGTTTGGTGTAGTGTGACGACATAAAAAAAAAAGGTCACTCCCTTCCTGAAACCACGTTACTATCAAAGCAATAGAACACGGCAGAAGTTCCATTGGCAGGAGGAATTGCAGCACGCAGCTATCATGACTGTATTTAAATCCACAATATCAACTGTATTCCCTAGCTACATACTTTCAGCTTCCATACCCCCGTGTGATCCTATATATTTTTCCAATCTCAGAATTCAATTCACACAAATCAATGCAAGAAAAACACATCACAAGGTGACTTCGATGAGTTCCTTGTGTACTCTCCACTTCCTGCCTCTCTTCCTACTCTTCCTCCTACCGGTCGCCACCGATGGCGCCACAATCAGCATCACCAACCGATGCTCCTACACCTTGTGGCCGGCCGCTGTGCCGGTGGGAGGCGGCGTGCAACTCCAACCAGGTGAGTGGTGGACCATCAACGTGCCGCACACAACACCCACCAGTGGGCGTGTATGGGCGCGAACGGCCTGCTCATTCGATGGTGCTGGTAACGGCAAGTGCGAGACAGGGGACTGTGGCGGTGTGCTTGCTTGCACAGTCTACGGTAAGATGCCCAATACAATGGTGGCCGAGTTCACAATCGCAGGGTACAACAATATCGATTTCTTCGACATCTCCCTCCTTGATGGCTTCAATGTGCCCATGGACTTTCTGCCGGTGCCGACCAACGGACAGGACGGGAAAGGGTGCAGCAAGGGGCCGCGCTGCGCAACCAACATCACATCGCAGTGCCCAAGCGCACTGAAGGCGCCAGGGGGTTGCAACAACGCGTGCTCGGTGTTCAAGCAGGACGTCTACTGCTGCACCGGGAGCAGCAGCAGCAATTGTGGACCGACCAACTATTCGGAACTATTCAAGCGGAATTGCCCGGATGCCTACAGCTACCCAATGGATGATAGCACCATCACGTTCACTTGTCCAACAGGAACCAATTATCTGGCTGCCTTCTGCCCCCCGATCAACATTTCAGCTTTGGCTTTGCCACCAGATGCAAATCCGCCTTCACCTAATGCTACTGAGCAACCAGCTGCAAATACGATAGCACACAGTAATTCCTCATCATATGCAAGAATAATTGCTGTGATTCTAGGTTCTGTAGGCAGTTTGATTGTGCTCGTTGTGTCTGTCACTTCATTCTTGTATGAACTAAGGACACAACGACGCCAGAAAATGGAGGAAGGGGATGAAGAATTTGGGGAACTACTAGGAGCACCGATCAGGTTCACATTTCAGCAGCTACAAGAGGCCAGTCAATTCAGAGATAAGCTTGGGGAAGGGGGGTTTGGGTCTGTTTTTGAGGGACAATATGGGGAGGAAAGAATTGCAGTAAAACGTTTGGACGGAGCTGGTCAGGGGAAGAAAGAATTTTTAGCAGAGATTCAGACAATTGGCAGCATTCATCATATCAATCTAGTCAGGCTGATTGGCTTCTGTGCAGAGAAATCACACAGGCTTCTGGTATATGAGCATATGCCCAAAGGGTCCTTGGACAAGTGGATCTATTACCAACATGATAATAGCACCGTTCCTCTAGATTGGGAAACACGATGCAAGATAATCACACACATAGCTAAGGGTCTCTCTTATCTTCATGAGGAGTGCATGAAGAGGATTGCACATTTAGACGTTAAACCACAAAATATTCTCTTAGATGAAACTTCAATGCCAAACTTTCCGATTTTGGACTATGCAAGCTCATTGATCGGGATAAGAGCCAAGTGATCACAAGAATGAGAGGCACACCTGGATATTTAGCTCCTGAGTGGCTGACATCACAAATCACAGAAAAGACAGATGTCTATAGCTTCGGCATCGTGGTCATGGAAATCATCAGTGGTAGAAAGAACCTTGATACTTCAAGGTCTGAAGCGAGCATCCATCTCATTACCCTATTGGAAGAAAAGGTGAAGAATGGTCAGTTGGCAGATTTGATCGACAGGCACAGTAGTGACATGGAAGTACACAAGCAAGAAGTGATTCAGATGATGCAGTTGGCAATGTGGTGTTTGCAAACTGATTACAAATTAAGGCCTCAAATGTTTGAGGTGGTCAAAGTCCTGGAAGGTAACATGGATGCAGAAACCAACATTGATCTTAACTTTGTCGCAACAACTCCAGCAATGTTTGGTTTTGCAGAAAATATAGGTTCCTCGGGTCAACCTCTAGCCTCAGATTTATCAGGCCCTAGGTGAACTTAGGTAATTGCAGGTAGTTAGTACTGTTATGAATGAGCAACTCAAGGTGTATTGTCATGTCCAATGGGGCTGATAACAACATGTACAATATGCAGGGAGCACCCTATACTATTGACTAAGTACATAAGATGCATATACATCTAACACACCCCCCCTCCTCAAACTCATTGGTGGGTCTGCAACACTGAGTTTGGAGAGGAAGTAATCATGCTGCGCCCTTGTTTGAGCCTTCGTGAAGAAATCTGCCAATTGAAACTCCGAAGGGACATAGCGAAGGGCGACAACCGCATGTAGGAAGCATCAACCCCGATGTGTTTGGTGAGTTCATGCTTGACCGGATCACGAGCAATACTGATCACACCAGTGCTGTCAGAAGATAGAGGAGTTGGTGTGGAAACTGTCACACCAAAATCATCAAGAAGCCATCGGAGCCAGGTGATCTCAGCTGTCACATCCACCATACCCCTCAACTAAGCCTCTGCACTCGAACGGGAAACTGATGTCTGCTTCTTGGTTTTCCAAGCAATCAAGGAGGATCCTAGGAAGACACAATAAGCAGAGAGAGAACGACGATCCGAGTGGTCACTAGCCCAGGTCGCATCAGAGTACGCCTGAAGGTGGAGAGGGCTAGAGCGAGGAAAGAATAACCATCGAGAAATGGTGCCACGAAGATACCGAAGAACACGGAGAAGGTGGGTATAGTGGAGCTGAGTGGGAGCAGAGACAAACTGACTCAGTATATGGACAACATGAGAGATGTCAGGATGAGTGACCCCAAGATGGACAAGGCTACCAACAAGATGACGATAGCGAGTCGGATTAGCGAGAGGTTCGTCATCCGTGGGGCGCAGGTGGACACCAAGCTCCATGGGTGTATCAATAGTGCGCTGATCTGTGAGAGCGGCACGGGAGAGAAGATCCTGAACATACTTCTCCTGGGAGAGATAGATGCCATCAGGCGTGGAAGAGACCTCAAGACCAAGAAAGTAATGAAGAGGACTAAGATCAGACATCAAAAACTTATCACTGAGGCGCTTCTTCACAAAGTCAATGAATTGAGTCATCACCTGTGATGATCATGTCATCAACATAGAGGAGAAGAAGCGTGCGGCCACAAGGAGAAGTGTGGATAAAGAGAGCAGGGTCATGGTCACTTGGCTTGAAGCCAGCATCAGTGACAACAAAGGAGAAGTGCTCAAACCATGCCCGAGGAGCCTGCTTGAGGCCGTAAAGAGATTGACGCAGCCGACAAACCATGCCATCTGGGACAGAATAACCCGGTGGTGGCTGCATATAGACCTCCTCTTGCAGTTCTCCATTAAGAAAAGCATTCTTAACATCAAGCTGGGAGATGGACCAGTGCCGCACAGAAGCAACAACAAGGAGAGTCCGGACAGTGGTCATGTGAGCAACAGGAACAAAAGTCTCATCATAGTCACGACCATGCTCTTGTTAGAAACCACGCGCCACAAGGCGAGCCTTGTAGCGCTTAAGAGAGCCATCAGATCGAGTCTTAATCTTATAGACCCACTTGCAAGTAATAGGAGTGGCGTGAGGCGGCAAGGGGACAAGATCCCAAGTACCAGTGCGCTCTAAGGCAGCAATCTCCTCAGACATAGCATGCTGCCAGTCAGGATGGATAGCAGCCTCACGGTAAGTGGTCGGCTCAACAAGAGAAGCAACAGTGAAGCCATAGCGATCTGGAGGGCGTAGAGCACCATGATCACGAAGAGTATACCGAGACAACGGCTATGGAGTAGGTCCAAGGAGCGAGGGAGAAGACTCGGACTGTGGCTCAGGAGGTGGAGGTCTAGGGTGACGAGTGTAGACGTGAGTGATCTCACGAGAAGAAACCTCAGCGAGATGAGGCCCAAGGAGTGACAGAGAAGAATCGAAAGTGGGCTCACAAGAAGGCGCATCCAGTGGAGGTGTGGGAACAATAGAAGGAGCGGAAGGTGGTGGGAAAGTGGGTGGTGGGAAGGAGTGTGAAGGAGGTAGCAGAAGAGTCAAGAATGAGAGGGACTCAGCGGCAGTGGAAGTAGAGCTAGAAGTGGAGTGGGGATAGTAAGAACGGGATTCATCAAAAGTGACATCCCGAGATATCCTCATCCGACGAAGAACAGGGTCGTAGCAACGATAACCCTTGTGCTCTGTGCTGTAGCCAAGAAAAACGCACTCAACTGACTGAGCAGTCAGTTTAGTGCGCTCACAAGGAGGAAGGAGGACAAAATAGACACACCCAAAACACTGGAGGTGACTGTAATGGGGAGCATGACCAAAAAGGCACTCATATGGAGTGCACCCGTGAAGAACAGAGGAGGGCTGCTTGTTAATGAGAAAGTTGTAGAGACAGCCTCAGCCCAGAAGTGAGATGGAAGCTCAGAAGAAAGGAGTAAAGCACGAGAAGTCTCGAGAATGTGGCGATGCTTACGCTCGGCAACACCATTTTGAGCATGAGCACCAAGGCAGGAGAACTGAGCAAGAGTACCCTGATCAGCAAGAAAACGCCGATGTGCATCAGAGATGTACTCGCCAGCAGAGTCAGCGCGAAAAGCACGAATGGGAGAATCAAACTGTGTGCGAATCATAGTGGCAAACTGCTAGTAAATGGACATAAACTGACCACGAGATGACACAAGATAGATCCAGGTAAATCTCGAATAATCATCAATAAATATGACATAGTAGGAATGACCCCCTTTTGAGACAAAAGGGGCACGCCCCCATACATCAGAGTGAATGAGATCAAAAGAACGCTGCGAGACAGAGTCACTAGAAGGATAGGGGAGTTGTAGCTGTTTGCCAAGCTTACAAGCCGTACAATGAAGAGCAGCATCACCAGAAATAGGACCTAAGACACCACTACTAGCAAGGATGGAGAGCCTTGAACCGGAGAGATGTCCAAGACGACGATGCCACTGAGCAAAAGTAGTGGTAGTGGAAGCAGCAGATGCAGAAGCAGGAGAGCTGGATGAGCGACTCGCTAGAGTGGTTGAAGGGAGTCGTAGCCAGTCAAGCTCCCATAGGCACTGAGAGTCATGACGCCTAGGCCCAGTCCCCACCAGAAGCCCCGTATGTGTTAGAATCGAAACTCTTACTCTCATCGAGAGGATGACACTAGGAGTTGGGGCAATTTTCTGGTTTACTTCTCACACAATGTCATGCCAACCCGAGGGGTTGGGGTTACATATTTATAGCTGGCCAAGACAGCCAAGCATATGCCAAGATGCTAGTCTAAAAGCTAGTGATGCTTAGTCTAAGATGCTGTCCTAGATGCTGTCCTAAAAGTTAGTCTAAGATGCTGTCCTAAAAGCTAGTCTAAAATGCTAAATGCTGTCCTGATAGATGCTGTCCTGGTTGGGGCAGCAAGACCACCATGCCGAGGACCACAAAGACCAACAATACAAAGACTTATCCCATCATTCTCCCCCTAAGTCTGGTGCGTCGTCTTGTGGGAAAGTTGGACCATCCCGGTCCGGGAACAAAGCTCAAGAAACTTGATCCTCCCAAGGGGATTGGTGAGCAGGTCCGCAAGCTGGTCCTTGGTGTTGATGTAGCTCGCCTTGATGCTCCCTTCCTCCAAGCAGCCTCGGATGAAGTGGTACCTCACCCGGATGTGCTTGCTCCGTTCATGGAAAACGGGGTTCTTTGCCAGGGCCAGAGCGGACTTGCTGTCCACCCTGAGTTCCACCGCTTCAGTGTCTCTTCCGAGAAGATCACCGAGCAGTCGAGCGAGCCAGAGCGCCTGAGTCGAAGCGGTGGAGGCCGCTATGTACTCAGCCTCGCAGCTGGACAGGGCCACCACCTGCTGCTTGACCGATTGCCAGCTAACGAGGCACTTGCCAAGGAAGAAGAGGATCCCGCTTGTGCTTTTGCTGGTGTCGATGTCGCCGGCGTGGTCGTTGTCGCTGTACCCGATGAAGTGTGCCTCCCCAGGACACCTCGGGTAGTAGAGACCATGGTCGAGAGTCCCCGCAACGTAGCGGATGATCCTCTTCACAGCCTGCTGGTGCTCCGTCGTCGGTCGCTGCATGAACCGACTAACGTAGCCGACGGAGAATGCCAAGTCCGGCCGTGTGTGGGCGAGGTAGCGAAGGCTCCCCACAAGACGCCGGTACTGCATAGCGTCCACCTCCTCCGCCGTGCTGTCGCGGCTCAGCTTCAGCCTCTCCTCCATCGGAGTGAGAGCTGGGTTGCAGTCGGTGAGCCCAGCCAGCTCAACGACGCGCTTGGCGTAGGCGGTCTGTCGAAGCGTGATCCCAGAGTCATCCTGGTGCACCTCGATCCCTAGGTAGAAGGAGAGAGGTCCCAGGTCACTCATCTGGAAGGTGGCCTTCATCTCTTCCTTGAATGCCGCCACCTCCGCATCCTTGGTGCCGTTGATCACCAAGTCATCGACGTAGACACCCACCAGCAGGGCATTTCCTCCATTGCCCCGCCGGTAGATGGCCGCCTCGTGCGGGCTTTGCTCGAAGCCCATCCCCTTGAGCGTGGAATCCAACTTGGCATTCCATGCCCTCGGTGTCTGCCGCAAGCCGTAGAGAGCCTTGCGCAGGCGTAGCACCTTGCCTTCCTTGCCGGGGATCGCGAAACCCGGCGGCTGGTGTACGTAGACCTCCTCCTTCAAATCGCCATTAAGGAACGCCGACTTGACGTCCATGTGATGAACGCGCCAGCCCTCCTGGGCGGCTAGCGCAAGGAGGAGTCGCACGGATTCCATCCGTGCCACGGGGGCAAAGGCATCGTCGAAGTCGATCCCCTCCTGCTGCACAAAATCTCGTGCCACCAAGCGGGCCTTGTGCTTCACGATGGCGCCGGCTTCGTCCCTCTTCAGCTTGAACACCCACTTAAGGGTGATCGCGCGGTGACCGCGAGGAAGGTCAGCAAGCTCCCAAGTGCGGTTCTTCTCAACCGCGTCCATCTCCAACTGCATCGCGGCACGCCATGCCGCGTGTCTCTCGGCTTCTGCGAAGGATCGAGGCTCGCCGTCATCGCACGCAAGGTGCAACTGCGCCTCCAGGTCATGAGGCACCAGTCCTGGCACCGGCTGGTCGCCGAGAAGGTCTTCCATTGTGCGGTACCGCAACGGCTCGCCGTCGTGGTACGCGTCGATGCGCTCCTCGTCGTGGGAGAGAGGTGTGGCAAACTCCACTGGGCTATGCTCGGCACGGGCTGGTGTTGGAGTAGGCGTGCCCGGAGGGGTAGCTGGTGGTGCTGGAGGCCGTGGGGTCGCCGGCTGTGGTGGAATCGGCGAAGAGCTCATCGCAGTCGAAGTAGTGGCTCGAGAGCGTGCCGCTGCTGAAGTAGCGGGCGCCAGAGTCGGTGGAGACTCGGGGACTGGGGTAGGCACGCTCGGTGAGGAGGAGCTGCCTACTCCCCCAGCTCCCTCAAAGTGGACGTACTCGACAGTGAAGTCTTCGTACGTTGGTGTCGAGCCGCCGTCCACTGTCTTGTCCCATGCCCATCCTCGCCCTTCGTCGAACACTACGTCGCGCGCCGTGCGCACACGCTGTGTCTCCGGGTCGAGAATGCGGTAGGCCTTCGAGCCCTCCGCGTAGCCGATGAACACCCCTGGAGTGCTCCTGTCGTCGAGCTTGCCGATGTGGCCAAGCTCCTTGGCGAACGCGAGGCAGCCGAAGACCCGCAAGTGGGAGACCGCTGGCTTGCGCCCATGCCAAGCCTCGTACGGTGTTCTGCCATCGAGGGCCTTGGTGGGCGAGCGGTTGAGGATGTAGACAGCTGTCACCACCGCCTCTCCCCAGAAGACAGTCGGCATCCCCCTCTGTTTGAGGAGGGCCCGAACCATCCCCACAACCGTCTGGTTGCGCTGCTCGACGACGCCGTTCTGCTGCGGGCTGTACGACGCGGAGTAGTGGCGCTGAATGCCCTCATCAGCGCAGTACGACGCGAATCCAGCCGCCGTGAATTCACCGCCGTTGTCGGTGCGCAGCACGCGTAGCTTGCGGCTGCACTCCGCCTCCGCAGCAGCCTGCACGCACCTGATGGCGTCCGCAGCCTCTCCCTTGCTGCCGAGGACCATCACCCACATGTAGCGGGAGAGGTCGTCAACGAGCAGCAGGAAGTAACATCGTCCTCCCGGTGTGGCCAGTGTCACCGGGCCACACAAGTCCCCGTGCACGAGCTCGAGCCGCTCCTTGGCTCGAAAGCTCGTCTGCTGGGGAAAGGGGAGCCGCCTCTGCTTCGTCATCACACAAACGTTGCAGAACTGCTCCACGTGGTCGAGGCATGGCAGGCCTCGCACCATCTCCGTGGCACTGAGCCGCTTCAGGGCCTCGAAGTGAAGGTGCCCGAAGCGCTCGTGCCACTGCCACGCTTCGTCGTCCCGGCGAGCGGTGAGGCAGAGAGGTTGTGCCACTTGCAGCTTAAGGATGTAGAGTCGATTCGCGCCTCTGATTACCTTGGCAAGAAGGCGACGATGGCGATCCCAAATCCTCATGACTCCGTCCTCGATCGTTATGCGTGAACCGTTCTCATCCAGCTGTCCCAAGCTGATGATAGAGTTCCTCAACGCGGGGATGTAGTAGACTCCGGTGAGCAGCCTGTGCTCACCAGACCCGGTGGTGAAGATGATGGAGCCGACACCCTTGATCTCTACGCCGGAGGCGTCCCCAAACTTGACGGAGCCTCAGATGCTGGAGTCAAGCTCGGAGAAGAACTCCTGCCGACCAGTCATGTGATGGGTGGCACCGGTGTCGAGGCACCACCCATCAATCTTGTCGTTGTTGGAGGCGTCGCCGAGAAAGGCGTGTGCCCTTGACTCGTCAAGGTGGAGGAGAGCTGCTGCGGCCGATGCCGCTGGAGGTAGCTCGATGCTTGCGTGTGCCAGAAGGAGAGCCGACTCCTCCTCCTCCACCTGTGCGACGTGGGCCTGGCCACGTCGTGGCTGTCGACAGTTCCTGGCCCAATGACCAACCCCGCTGCAGTTACGGCAGGTGTCGTCTCGTGCCGGCTTGCGTGCGCCGGCGGCGTCACCCTGGGCGCCTCCACGAGCGCCACCCTCGGTGCGTCCTCGCGCCCCGGCCTGGGCGCCTCTGCGCGCCTTGCGCGGCTTGCCGCGCTTGCGGCCGCCTGTCGAGGAAGAGGACTCCCCCTTCCTCCCGCCACCTTGGGATGCCTCCCACTGCTCTCGAGTGAAATGGAGTTTCCCGCCAATGGTGATAGGCCCCGAGAGAGGCTGTGGCTCATCGCTGTCGATGACCTTGAGGCGACCTATCGCCTCCTCGATCGTCATCGTAGAGAGGTCCAGCAGAGACTCGATCGAGCGAGCGATCTGCCTGTACTTCTCGGGGATGCAGCGAAAGAGCTTCTCGATAGCTCTCTCCTCATCGTAGGTGTCGTCGCCATACTGCACCATCTTCTGCAGCAGAGTGTTGAGACGGAGAGCAAAGTCATCAATGTCCTCACTTGGCTTGAAGGCCAGGTTCTCCCACTCCTTGCGAAGTGCCTGCAGTGTGGACTTGCGGGCGCGGTCGCTACCGATGCGTGCCGCAGCGATGGCGTCCCAGGCGTCCTTGGCGGTCCGCTTCTTGGAAAGCGTGAATTGCATCTCGGTCGGGACTGCAGCGATGAGAGCATCCAGCGCCCGTCGATCTTCATCGAAGTCGACATCGCCGTACCAGACTGCCTCCCACATGTGCCGCACCTGGAGCCTCACCCTCATGACCGCGGCCCACTCGACGTAGTTGGTCTTGGTGAGGGTAGGCCACCCACCACCGGGACCAAGGTCCCTGACCACCGCCTGGACGCCATGGTAGCCATGGCGCCGGTCTGAGGAGGGAGAGTCGCGCCGCCTGTGAGGGTCGCGCTCTTCGTCGACCCGGCCGCCGTCGCCGGGAGCACCGCCGTCGTGCGCGCCCCCGCCTGGGGCTCCGCCGGCGCGTCTGCGCCTGTCTGGGCTGCCACCGCTGCGCCCGCCCCCGCCTGGAGCGCCGCCGGCGCGTCCGCGCCCATCTGGGCCATCGGCACCACCCCCGTGGGGGTGCGCAGCTGCCCACAGCCTCGCCCGCTCGCAAGTTGTTTCCCTTGCCAGCCCGAGGTCCACGTCGGTGCCGTCGTCGACGGAGGCAGAGCTACCGGAGCTGCTGCCGCGCAGAACCTCGAGCTCCGCTGCCGCCGCCGCCGCCGCCGCATCTGCCGCCACCGCTGCCTCCACCTCCGCCCTTGCTGCTGCTAGCTCCGCCGCTGCCAGCCTTGCCGCCCTTGCTGTCGTCGCTGTAGTTGCTGCCGCCGCTCGCTCGCGCTCCTCTGCCGCGGCGACCTCAGCCTCCTGCCGGTGCCGCGCGCTCGAGGCGACCGAGCGCTGAGACTGCCCTTCGGACATGGCGTGCTAATGGGGGGTTGCTGCATGGGGAGGAGGTTGCCTCAGACGTGCTGCTGCTGCTTGTTTGTGCAGGGGAGGAGAGGTGAGCAGAAACAGCAGGTGTTGTTGCTGCTGGCTGAGAGCGAAAGGAGACGTGGGAGGGAGAGGAACATGAGATGTTCAGGCTGCAGGAAAGAACGGCTCTGATACCAGTTGTTAGAATCGAAACTCTTACTCTCATCGAGAGGATGACACTAGGAGTTGGGGCAATTTTCTGGTTTACTTCTCACACAATGCCATGCCAACCCGAGGGGTTGGGGTTACATATTTATAGCTGGCCAAGACAGCCAAGCATATGCCAAGATGCTAGTCTAAGATGCTAGTCTAAAAGCTAGTGATGCTTAGTCTAAGATGCTGTCCTAGATGCTGTCCTAAAAGTTAGTCTAAGATGTTGTCCTAGATGCTATCCTAAAAGCTAGTCTAAGATGCTAAATGTTGTCCTGATAGATGCTGTCCTGGTTGGGGCAGCAAGACCACCATGCCGAGGACCACAAAGACCAACAGTACAAAGACTTATCCCATCAGTATGGAGATCCTGAACACAACAAGAATCAGACTCAAGAATGATACGACATCCATGATCAGTGATCTGACCAGTAGACATCAACTGCATGGTGAGCTGAGGAACATGGGAAATAGTAGGAATATGAAAAGAAGATGTAGAAAGAACACCCCGTGCAGCAACTGGAAGAGAGGTGCCATCAGCTGTCTGAACAATCGGTGGTGGATCAACACGAGACAAAGAGGACAGCTGACTGGAATCTGGAGTCATATGAAAGGATGCACTGGAATCAAGAAACCACTTGGATGATATACCTAAGGGAGGTGGTGGTGGAGAAGGAACACAGGCCTGAGCAGTGGTGCCAGAGGGAGTAACAGCATTGAGACGACAGAATAGTGTGAGAACCTCCTGCTCCAAAGCAGAAACTGAGGGAGCAGCACTGGAGCTACTGGACTGACCAAGACGAGCTTTCTTGTCGCACTGCTTCTTGCGACAAACATCCTCAGTATGATGATCTTTGCCACAGTAGTGGCACCGAACAATAGAGTCGGAACGCTCCATCGAGGACGGCGGCTGAGAAGGAGCAGTGGGCAGGGGTGGTACTCGGGCAGCCAAAACAGAGGAGGACCGTGGAGCTCCACTCATACCCCCCGCCCGTAGATGAGTCTCCTCAGCACGTAGCTCCGGCATCGCCTCGTCGAGAGACAGACAAGGCCGACGGGTCAGGAGCTGGGACCTGACAACCTCAAACTCAGGACGAAGACGGAGAGTCTCCCGCTGTCCCCGGTGACGATCGCAGCACTTGCAAGCACCCGCAGCACAGAACTCGGCACCCAAGGTGTCAAGACGATGCCATACAGCGGACATCTGACGATGGAACTCCTCCACGGTAGAGTCATGCTGCCGAAGTGATTGGGCTTCCTCAACCACCGCGAGGTACAAGGCTTCGTTGCGAATCTCGTAGCTCCGGCGGAGGTGAGCCCTGGAGAGACCACGGAGGGACAATGAGATGTCGACCTCCATGCTCGCAAGGAGGATTGCCTTGGCACAGGCCTCCTCACGCAGCCAGACCGCCTGAGCATCAAGACTTGACTGGCAGGTCTCCATCTCGGCCTCAAACGCCTCCAGGAGAGGCTTCTCGACCGCATCAGTCGCATCAGGCGCGTAGGTGGGCGGAGTAGGAAGGCGGGGTGTAGGCGGACAAGGCCGCTCACCCATGAGATAGCACCATGGCGGCTGCCCGCCCATGTGCACCTCCATGTGGAATGCAAACTCGCTCCAATTAGTGCCATTGAACAGAACAGGACACCGAGGAATGGGTATAGCACCAGGTCAACCAAGGGAGGCCATGACAGCAGCACACTTTGTCTCTCTCTCTCTCTGTTTTTTTACAGCTTGAGCACTGAAGCAGGGGAAGCACTTGAAGCAGAGTCGCACAGCAGCGCGGGGCAGCGGAGGAGCGTAGGGGGGTGCGACGGTCCGGCGGCAGCAGGGGACCCGCGCAAGGGGCGTGGGAGGCCGCGGGCCGGCGCGAACCGGCGGCGGCGCGGGAGGCCGCGGACCGGCGGGGGCGCGGGAGACCGCAGACCGGTGGAGGCGGCGCGGCTCTGCGGGAGACTGGCGGCACGCACCAGGCGCCGTGCGGGCCCGCGTCGGGCACAACACGGCTGTGCTGGGCTGGGGAGCGGCGGATCCGGCGACGCGAGGCCGTAGTAGACGCAGGCCGGCGGTGTAGCACCACGGAAGGCAGTGCCGGCGGCGCACGCGAGCCGCAGTGGCGGGGGCTAGCGTGTGCAGAGGAAGGGAGTGGAGGGAGGGAGAAGAGGAGATGGAGCTGCCTTCGCCGACCGGCGGTGGTGGCTCACCGGTGTCTCGCCGGAGGCTCGCCGGCGACGGGAGGTCGAAGGACCCTAACCCTAGGCTGTGGTACCATGTTATGAATGAGCAACTCAAGGTGTATTGCCATGCCCAATGGGGCTGATAACAACATGTACAATATGCAGAGAGCACCCTATACTATTGACTAAGTACATAAGATGCATATACATCAAGTACCACTATATGCAGGAGATATGCAGCGCCAGGAAAAGTCTTTATTTGTTGTCTTTTGTTTTTGAAGTTACTGCAATTGGAAGGCCCTACATTTTACATTAATTTTACTTACAGAATATCACGGCACTGCAAAGGTACTTTGGTTTACACCAGATCAAAAACCATTTATTGTTGTTTTGTTTGGTTTCCCATCATAACACAAATCTCTTTCCAGTTCTCAAAGTTTCTTGAAATCAATTGCACACTTCAAATGGTAATATGCACATGCTTAAAGAAAATCAGAAGTCGAGGGGTTCCCAATCTCCTGTCTACTGAAGTAACAATCTATTTAGTCTAACCGTGTAATGTCTTCAACAAGATATGACACGGGATATTAATCCTTTTCAGTTGGGGGTTTCATCACGGCTGGGCCAAGATCTTTGGCTTGTGATTTGTGGCTCTTTTCTTTTTTTGAAGAACTATTTGTGACTCTTTTGTAAAACTCTACTTTCTATCTTAATGAAGGGCAGAGCTCCTGCCAATTGGGTTCAAAAAAAACTTAAAAGATTTACAGCTCAGTAGCGTATAAGAAGCCACTGCTTACTTTGGATTGCAGTCGTTGAGATTTAACCCCATTTTGCGAACCTTGACAGGGGTTACTTACCCCTCCGTAACGAATTAATCCTGCACGACTCCACAAGCAGTCTGTTATGACTAGCACCTCGTTGCTCAAGTCATGCAGAGTGAGTAATCGGCAGGCAGGAGGGAAACCTTTATCAATGCAGAGAAGGAAGGCGTCCAAGGCGGCGTTGGATGAGGCACCCTACAGGGGCCTCTGTGGCGGTGGCCGGTGATGGCCGACGGCGTGCCGCGGGCGCTCGAGAGGCCGGGACGCAGCGATCCTCCAGCAGCGCGGGACGGCGGAGATGTTGAGAAGGCCGTCCAGATCGCCGCCATCGCCGCCGCGGCCGGGGCACGAGAACACGCACTTGCACTAACCTTCGGCGACGGGCCTCCGTTTTGCTTCGTCAGAAGTCGGCCAATAATAATGTGGACTGAATTTGGAACATATTCAACATCGTCCGTATAGACGGGGCCAATTCGACGCTGCAGCGTGACCTGCTAACGGCCATGTATCCGCGAGCATGGCGATTCCAACGAGGAAGAAGGCAGCTACTTTGCGTTCCCAAGTTGGACTCGACAACCCAGAAGTTAGAACCAGTATAGTTGATGCTAACCACGCTGTAGGTTCCTCTGCCGATGCGAATTGTAGCCTTGTCATCAGTGCAAACTAGCTCGTAGGATTGAACGCCACACTCAGGTGGATCGCCTCGCCGGCGGAAAGGAGAAGATACGTCCCTAAGATGACCACAAGAGAATGGAGGACAGTCATGTACATGATGTCGTCCCTCTGCGTCTGCAACAAGAACAGCAAGCAATGCAAAGAATACAGCTAAGGCTTGCGGAGCAGCAGGAGGATGAAACGCGCCAGAAATCGCCATTGCAGGGCAGCAGGAGGATGGAATGCAATAGATGGGGGTCTTTCAAAAAAAATGCAATAGACGGATAAATGATAAGCGAGTAGATGCAATCACAAGACTAGTTGCTTTTGGCATAAAACCGAAGTACGACTTGGCTGTACATGACAGTGATGGTGTTAGTACACAGGAGTCAAGTCTTTGATAGTACAGAAGAGAAAAGGACAAGCCAACCGTCGAATTCAGTTTTAGTCGTAGCAGCGTTGGAAACTAAATGCATGTGTGTGAAGTGTGAACCATCTTCTGATAAAGATATAAGACAAGTTGCTGCCTTTTGTCTTCACCACAACTAGTTCTGGTGCAAGCAATACAGAGAATATAGCTAAATCCTTTTTTTAATAAGGATATATAGCTAAGTCTTGAAGGGCAGCTGGAAGACGAAATGAAGCAGACATGGCCATTGCAGGCAGCAGGAGGAAGAAATAATGCAGCAGAGTGAACTCTCTCCGTTTAAAAATTACTTGTCACTTTTGACGGTGTTTTATTGCCGACCTACCAAGGGATAACCCGAGTTAGTAGATTTGTAGGAAGGAGAATCGTTGGACCTGGAGCTTGATGGTAAACGGATTTATACAGGTTGGGGCCGCTGAATAGCGTAATATCTACATACATATTGCGCCCTGCGTTTGGATGTTATTTTACCTTGTTTAGGCTTGAGGTGGTTCTGTTGCCAATCTTTGTACTCCTACCCTTTATATATTCCAGAGGACGGGATTATTATTCGGTTAAAAGGTAGGAGTCCTAATTATAGGATATGAGTCCTAATAGGATTACAGAGAAATTCTAGTAGAAATTCGTTTTCTTCCTCCCTTGCGGGTACTAAAGATCTTATGTATGACAACTTTAGCTTTATTCTAAATCAAAATTTATCTAACATTAACACAGTTTATAAAAAAATTACCAACATTTTCAACATCAAATTAGTTTATTGAACTCACCATCAATTATTTATTGATAGTGTATTTATTTGATATTATAATAATCTATATATTTTACTATAAATTTGATCAATATTAGAGAGATAATTTGGAACGGAGGAAGTAGATGTAATCACTAGAGTAGACTAGTCGCCTTTTGGCCATACATGACAGTGATGGTGTTTGGCTTGGTACAATGAGTTAAGTGTTTGATGGTACCGGAGTGAAAAAAGACAAACCTACCGTCGAATTCTAGTCTTAGCCACAGGACCGTTGAAAACTAATTGCGTGAGTGAACTCGCTATCTTCTAACACGTTACTCCTTTTATCCTGACCATAACATTCACATCGAACTCCGTGAACGGAGGTACTTTCCTCTATCCTTCCTCAGATAGGTTTGGATCCGATCCGCGTCCTGGTGCAGCACGACTTGGAGTCGCGCTAAAAATGGGCTTGTTTTCGATCTGCCTGGACAGATTCGGGAGCAGCAACTTGTCGAGATCGTCGATGAAGGAGTCGAGTTGCTGTAGAGGCCTCCGGCTTCCTGGAGTCGGTTAGGTGGCTGTTGAAGCCACCCAAACCGTTGGCGACGCAGATCCAGGAGCCGAAGATGAAGGTTGTGCCCTCGTCGAGCATGTTGCTGGTGAAGCGGAGAGATGCCATCGAGTTCTCCAGTGGATGCTCGATGAACTCCCCTACCTGGCACGCCAGATGTCGGTGTTTTACCGCCAAGCCCACCAAGGGATACCCCCGAGGTGGTAGGTTGTAGGTAGGGTGTCGTCGAGATCAGGAACTTGAAGGTGCAAGGAACACAAGGTTTAGACAGGTTCGGGCCACCGAGAGCGTAATACCCTACATCCTGTGTGGTTTGTATTGCCGTAGAGGTTATGAAATTGTTTGTTATCTCCTGGGTGACTCCCTGGAGGATCGCTGGGTTCCCCCTGGAGGGGGTCCTGTCCGCCCTTATATAGTCTAGGAGGATAGGTTTACATGGGAGTCCTAGTCGGATACATGCCCTAGAGTCCTACCCAGAGTACTTTTCTGGTAGTTCCCTACTTTATCCGACTAGTTTGAGTACTGTAGGAGCAGTCCTACTAGGCTACGAGTAGTTACACAGATGTGGGGCGTTCCGGGCGTCCCGATCGGTTGGGGTTCCGATCTGTCCTGAAGAGCGCGTCGGCGAATCGGCCGATTTGCTATGAAGATGACCGGCTATAGATTCAACCGATAATCACGTAATAATTGCAAAGAAAACTGGCTGGAGTGATCTAAACAATTATTACAGATGCAACGCTTGAGAATAGATCTAATCGGCTATATGATGATGAACGAGGAAGCGCAATGATAAAGCCGATAATTCCAATCTCAAGCTGGATAACTGGTGATAATACTAGAACAACAGGTAAAACTTGCAATTCTAGTAAATATCGATAACTGGTGAATAAATCCAAACGAAACCACAGCGATGCGCCCGAGGTTAAAGCTCAGATGTTACTTGGTAAGCGGAACCTACCAATTGGCCGGAGATCAAGTTGATGCAGCCCTGCCAATCCGTACGAACTCGTGAAAGAAGAAAAAGTATTGGCGAAGTCGCCGACTTGAAAGTAAAGTACTAGTAAAAAAGTAGAAGTATTTTGTTGATTGATGTGTTTTTTTTGCAAAGTCCTGGCGACTCCTATTTATACCCTAAAACCAGGACTCCTGGTCGATTACGACTTGTTACAACCTTATTTCAAACAGGAATACTACTATATCTATAACATCTTTAAAAAGGAAACGGACTCCCGCAGAATCTTCCGTCGCCGTCTCCTAATCCAATCAGGACTTTTCCCATTGCTCCTTGACCGAATCAGCATCGCTCTGTTGACCAACATCAGGCTACTTTTGACCGGGATCCTCTGTTGTGGCTCCAATCTGTTGGCGCAAGCTGTATCACCAATCGGTCGATTTCCAACTGTTACTTCAATCGGTCGATTCTTTACTGTAGCCTTTAGATCTGCCGCATCGGCCAACCTCTCCTCCTGACGCCGATTCAACACGTGTCAAAATTTGGCGTCAATACATGCCCCCAGTTTCGGAGTAAAACATAATTTTTACTATCAAAACCCTTTTCTTTAATCTTTTTCTCCGAAACGAGCGCAGTAAAAATCTCCTCCCATTTCGCGGTCTTCTGCATAATGATTGCAATTTCCTCGGACCGAGCGCGTGAGACGACTGCTCCCCTGGACTTCGTGTAGACGGTGCGGCAAAAATCCCGCCTTTACCCTTTCTCTCTCGGATTATCCTTAAGTACTGGCATTCTCCGCCTACTTTTCTCCACGAGCCTAGTATTTTTCTCCAGCGAGCCACTGTTCATCTTCCTCCCGAGCCCTCTCGATCTCCAACCACTCCCTCCGGCAATCTCGCTTGCGACCTGCCCCAACTTCCCAATGGCGTCACCATCAGCAACCTCTCCAACCACGGAGGCTCTGTCGGCTACCCCCTCAGCGGCGGCGGCCCAATCGGCGGCTCAACTGGCAGCCCCATCGGCGACGATGAGCTTCATTTCGGAGGTAATCACTTGAAATTTTTCCCTTTTGCTTTTCTACTGCTCCAGCATTTTCTGGATCCATTCTCAGTTTTTTTTCTTTTTCCTCCTTTTTTAGGCATTTAGGCACCAGATTACCATTCCCCTTTCAGAATCCTCCGATCATATCTGCTTAAGCCCCATGGGGAATCCCGATCCAACTGACCTGATCAACCTAGAAACTCACAGAGTCCTGTTCAAGCAATCGCCCATGGATTTAGGTCAGTGGGCAGGCGCCTTTAGATCTTGGCTGAATGAAACCCCTGACTGGAAAGAATGGTACCATAGAGTAGCCAGGTCTAGGAAAGTTCAGTGGGATGAACTGAAAATCGGCCAATGCATAGACCTCTCTCTGTCCCAGATGGAGAAAAACGAGCCCTTGGTCATAGCAGCTTCTTATTTCTGATCCGACACACTCAATGCGTTCCTTTTTGGACATGGACCCATGACTCCAACTTTGGCTGTTGTCCTGTTGTTGACCGGCCTTGACATTTCCTCTTCCGATACCCCTTTTGACTATCTGATTAAGCCATCACATCGGCTAGAAACCAAAGGAATTGGCGGATGGAAGGGGTACATCAACAGAAATATGAAGACTGGGACAGTTTCAGAGAGAGAGAGAGCATACTGCGTTCCTGATGATGTGGCTAGAGAAACATTTTTTCTGTGGCAGAGCAGTTGGCCCTTCTTCTAACACCCAAGCCCTGGCAGAAGCTCTATCACTAGGATCAGCCGTTCCCCTTGGAAGGCATTTGTTGGGATCGGCCTACCACATGATGCACGAAATCGGCACTAGGCTGTCAAAAGGGGAGCCGATTGGTAACCCTGGCGGTCCCTGGTGGTTCATCACTCTCTGGCTCAACCTATATATGAGCAAGGTCTCTCGGCAATGAATAGAGACCAAAATTTTCCCCAACATTGAGTCAGAGGAAAACCCAACCGTCCGACGACGCTGTAGATCTTTTGGAGAAGCGGCATCGGCCTTCCCTGGCTGCCAATTTACTGCTGCCCGAACGGCTGAATACTTCAGATGCTTCTACAACGGCCTCAGTGAAGAGACTGTCAATTGGTATCCCTATCGGACAGTAGAGCCGATTTTCGAACTTCCCATCTGCTACGACTCGTCCACTCATACTTTTGATAGGGAACTTATGGATACCCTGATTAAGCCAGGGATTTTGCCGGCCAACTTCTTCTCTGGAAAGGACTCTCCCACATATAAGTTTTATAATCCATCGGCTGCAGCAAGGCAACTGGGCTTTGGTCAACTGCCGATTCGGGTCTACTTTGCCGGTCAAGCAAAATTCAGTGATGAACTGACCAAGAGTCTTGACTACAATTGGCTGTGCAACTTAGTGCCAGATTCTAGCACCATTGACCTGAACAATTGGACAGTGACCTCTTTTGCCGTTCAGCCATTCAAACTATGGTGGGCAGAATGGAAGCAATACCTCTTCTGCAAATCTCCATCAACATATTGCAACATTCTGGACCCAGAAAACATCGACCCAAGTGCAGCGGTATGTCCTTTCTTCCAGCCGATTTCAATGCTGTCTCTTTCCATACTACCATCTTACCATTAACTTATATTTATCTTCTTAGTCTGAAAGCCAAGTCCCTCCGATGCGGAGCCGAAGCGGCAGGCCGATAGAGAGCGATCATCCATATACGCCATATCCGCTCATCGGCTTTCACGCTCCAACCATCAAGGACATCGCTACTGGCCGATTAAAACGAACACCGAAAAGGCCAACCTTGAAGACAACAAGCCGTCGAGTCCGTGCCCGCATCGGACCGACTGACCAATCGGCGGTAGTATCGGCTGAAACTCCGATTCCTCTATCCTTGCCGACTACCGAGATGGCCGATCCTCAAGTCACAGCAGAAGTCGGAGCAGCTGCGGCATCACTGATAGTGGAAGCTGTTCAGGTAATCTTGATTATTTCATATATCCTTAAGTGCTCCACTAACACTAACTTTTTCTTTCTGTCAGGCTGCACAAGCCGCTCCAGTGCAGTCCCCACAGCAATCGGCCACATCCCAAGCGGAAGTCGGAACTCCAGCAACTCTTCTCGTCGAGGTAGATAATCTCTTAACTCAATTTCTCGACATTCAAAGGACTTAACTGATCCTGATGCAGGCCGATTTGGGTACGTCGATTATAGCCCCACAACAAACATCGGCCGGAAGACCAACAGAGGCATGGCAAATATCTCATATCATCTTATTTCAATTACCTATAGTATACTCATAGGGTCTGTTTTTCATACCTTTTCAGGAAGCTGGTCCAAGCAGAGCATTAATAGTTATCGAGTCCTCTTCCTCTGACGAGCCGATTGTACCGGTCCCTGAGACGAGGGAGGCGCTCCCATCGGCGCAAGCAAGAGAGATCTGCTTCAAGAAGGTAATAAACTTATCACCGGAATCGGCCGATTCCCTTTTACTGCTTACTAATCCTTTTCTTTATTCTCCCGCAGGAACAAGACACCTCGAATAACAGTGTTTTCTCCTTCGCCGTCTCTTTGCCTGATGATGAGGAAATCGCTTCACGCCAAATTTCGTTGAGCTCTATTTTTGATGATGTCCGCGCTAAGCTCGAGAGCATGCGGATTCTCCTCCAAGATGATATCGGCCGACTAGTAAAAGATGCTTCGCCGATTCGGCGGCTTTTCAGTGACATCAAGGGTCGAATCCCGGAAGAAACGACAGAAAGCTTGGAACCTGTTGCATATATAGAATATATGCAAACCCCAGTTTCCAGGGCCCTGGGCCATATGGCCGATCGTGCTCAGCTAGCAAAGACCCGGGAAGAAGCCGACTCGTACAAGCACCGAGCCCAAGAGGTACATCAACGGATCAACTTCCTCAAGAGCTCTCGCCCGGATATCGTCAGCACGATAGATCGCCTCAAACGGAGGAGAGCAGAGCTAGCCAAAGAGATGGAGCAACTAACGAAAGACATAGCTGCCGAAGAAAAGAGACTTCAAGAGCTCCCATCCGTCATCGCTGGGCTGAAGCAAGAAAGGCAGAACTTGGCCTGTGAAGCGATAAGTATTTGTTGCCATATATCAGAAGTTCCCGGATCGGCCGACGACGACCAAAGAGTACTAAATTCAGCCGATCAGATTAGGCAACGAGCTATCGCGGCCATAGATGCTTTCCTCGGGTTGTAAAGAATGCTGTAAATATTTAATGCTCCTTTGATGTTACTGTGCCGATTTGATCCTGTACCACTTCCTTTGGTAGATTTGCATTTATGAATGCTTTTACTCCGATAGGGCGTGTCCCACTATCTTCTTACTTCCTTCTCTTTATAAGTAGATCCCACATCGTCTCCAGAGGCATATGCATTACCCATCTTCTCCCCCTCCAATAATTTGGATCTTTTATCTTCCCAAGTTGGACATCAAGATGTCTTCCTCGTCTTCTTCCTCTGTCAATCAGGTACGAACTCTCTTCTGCTTCTCCCCTAGACATCTCAATCGCTCTGATGCTGGGTAGCTTTTCCTCTCTGTTTAGTCAAAACGTCTCAGCCCTAGTCTGGAACGAGCGATCAAAGTTATGCATTCAGAGGAACCACTGTCACAGGCAGACATAGATCTGATAAGAGCTCATTCTAAAGAACTTAAAGATCATGTTCCTGCTGTTGTCCAGAAGTATTGGGACCTTATAGACGCTCACTGCCTGGTCCGCAAGCGACTGCCATCTGAAAAGAGTCCTCCACTCCCTCATCAAGTCGAGACTGAAGCTGCCATGGAGAATCTGGAGGAGAAGAAGACCCGCCTCCTGGTAGAACTATGCCATCAAGTTGAGACTGGAGCCACCATGGAGAATCCGAAGGAGAATAGGACCCGCCTTTTGATAGAACTGGGCCGGATCGAGAGAGAAATCCAGAGCAAGCGGAATCAATAGATATATCGGTATTTTTATTCTAAGGGCGACTTGTACCATGTCAGCCATGTACTCTGTTGTTTTCATCTAATAATGAACTGGTCAAAATGAATCACAATGTTTCTTTCTTCAGGCGATGTCATTTCTGCATCGGCTATGTAGACGAAAGCCGATAGAAGTCGGCCATGTTGTCTTGATATATCTTACTGCAAGTTATGCATCTACCCAAATGCTTGGATAGTACCTCTTCAGATATCGTCCATTCAAAGCTCTTGGGAATTCTTCCCCTTCAATAGTTTCCAGAATATATGCATTTCCAGGGGCACATCGGCCGATTCTGTACGGCCCTTCCCAAGTGGGTGACCATTTACCAAATTTGGGATCCTTAGACCCTATCGGCAGCACCAACTTCCATACCAAATCTCCCTGGGAGAATTGTTTAACTTTGACCTTTTTGTCATACCATCTGGCCACCCTTTTCTTGTTTTCTTCTATGCTAATTAGGGCCCTCAACCGCTGACCTGCCGAGTCATCGAGCTCATCTTTCATGAGGAAGGAATAGTCATCGGCCGTCAACTGACCTTGAAGCGATATACGTTTTGACCCCATCCTCAATTCCCAAGGCAGGACTGCCTCATGACCATAAACCAGCTGATAAGGAGATATCTTAGTGGCTCCGTGACAAGCCATCCTATAAGCCCATAGAGATTCAGCCAAAGACGTGTGCCACTTTTTGGGTTGTTCCTCTATCTTCCTCTTGATCAACTATTATCCCCTTATTGGACGATTCTGCCTGGCCATTGGCTTGAGCGTAGTATGGAGAAGAATTTAATAATTTAATCCCCATATCGGCGGCGAATTCTCCGAATTCTCCAGAGGTGAACATTGTTCCCTGATCAGTTGTGATAGTATGAGGGATACCGAATCGATAGACAATATGGTTCTTAACGAACTCAATCATATCGGCCGATGTTACATTTCTTCAATGAACTGCCTCCACCCACTTAGTAAAATAATCGGTGGCCACTAATATGAACTTATGCCCTTTACTCGATGGAGGGTGAATCTGTCCGATGAGATCTATTCCCCAACCTCTGAACGGCCACGGCTTGATTACTGGATTCATAGCCGATGCTGGCGCGCGTTGTACATTGCCAAACTTCTGACAGTCTTGACATCCTTTATAATATTTGAAACAATCCTCAAGAATCGTCGGCCAGTAATACCCATTGTTTCTGATCATCCATTTCATTTTGTGAGCCGGTTGATGGGCTCCACATACGCCTTCACGGATTTCTCCCATCGGGACCTTTGCTTCTTCTGTTCCCAGGCACTTGAGAAGAACTCTATCAATCGTCCGGTAAAATAAATCATCTTCAAGCAACACATATTTTGTGGCTTGAAAACGTATATGCCGATCCACTTTCCGGGAGGGGTCTTTCAAGTAATCGGCGATTTTCCTTCGCCAATCATCGGCCGCGAGCTCTAAAATCATCGCCCCCTGAATCGGCCGATATTCGGATGCATGTTGGGCCAGCCTGTTGGCCTCTTCTTTATAATTTCTGGGAATATGCTCAATTATCGCAGACTTGAATTCCTTTAACAACTGGATACAATCTTCATAATAAATCCTCAAGATATCATCCTTGCATTCAGATTTCCCCGTCAACTGATCTACGATGAGCATGGAATCTCCAAAAATCTTGACTGTGTCAGCTTTGACTTCCCTTAATAATTGGATACCTTTTAGGACGGCTCGATATTCCGCCTGGTTATTGGTTGCGGATGCTTCTATCGGCAGAGAGAAATCATAACTTGCCCCCCGAGGCGATACAAGAACAATGCTGATTCCTGATCCGGCCCCACACGAAGAACCATCGAAATACAAAATCCATGGAACCGGTTCAATGGCAGCAATCTCTGGTCCGCAATGCTGAGCTACGAAATCGGCCATGACTTGACCCTTGACAGCTTTGGCCGATTCGTACCTTAAGTCAAATTCCGACAGAGCCAGGATCCATTTTCCAATCCGTCCTTTCAAAATCGGCAATGATAGCATATATTTCACCACATCATCTTTGCATACAACTATGCATTCTGCCGATAACAAATAGTGCCTGAGCTTGGTACACGAGAAGTATAGACACAAGCACAGCCGCTCCACCAGGGAATATCTTGTTTTGGCATCCAGGAGTCTTCTGCTGACATAGTATACCACCCGTTCTTTTCCTTCGAACTCCTATACCAATGCCGATCCAATAGCCTATTCATCAGCCGATAAATATAATTTGAACGGCTTACCAGGCTGTGGCGGGACTAACACCGGAGGCGAAACCAGATATTGCTTGATATCTTCTAACGCTCTGCGTTGTTCTTCTCCCCATACAAATTCCTGGTCGGGCTTCAATTTCAACAAAGGTGTAAAAGCTCGAATACGCCCTGACAGGTTGGATATAAATCTCCTGATAAAATTGACCTTGCCGATGAGGGACTGCAGCTCAGTTTTATTTTGTGGGGCCACAACTTTGTTGATGGCGTCTATGGTCTTCCGGTTGACCTCTATCCCGCGCTCATGGACCATGAAACCTAAGAATTGCCCGGCCGATACGCCAAATGCACACTTGTTCGGGTTCATTTTCAACCCATGCTTCCTTGTGCACTCCAGTACTTCTTGTAAATCGGCCAGATATTCTTGATGACCTCTCGACTTGACCACGACATCATCTATGTAAATTTCCACCGATGTACCAATAAGCTTGTGAAAGATATAGTTCATGGCCCGCTGATATGTAGCAACGGCGTTCTTTAACCCAAAGGTCATTACAACCCATTCGAATAAACCAAGGTGACCTGGACACCTGAAAGCCATTTTCGAGATATCTTCTTCGGCCATTAGTATCTGATTGTACCCGGCATTACCATCCATGAAACTGATGATTTTGTGTCCTGGGGCAGCATCTATCAAGATATCGGCCGTCGGCATTGGATATCTGTCCATTGGTGTGGCCTGATTTAGGTTCCTGAAGTCGATGCACACGCGGAGTTTTCCATTTTTCTTATACACGGGCACAATATTAGAAATCCATTCGGCGTAGCGGCACTGCCGGATAAATCCTGCTTCAATTAACTTTGTGATCTCGGCCTTTATATCAGGTAGAATCTTGGGGTTGCACCGCCGTGCAGGTTGCTGATATGGCTGATATCCTGATTTTATAGGTAACCGGTGTTCAACAATGGACCGGTCTAGACCTGGCATCTCATGGTATTCCCAAGCAAAGCAATCCTTGAATTCTTTTAATAAGCTTATCAATTTACACTTATACCTAGGATCCAAGTTAGCACTAATATACGTCGGCCTTGATTTGCTACTATCTCCCAAATCCACCATCTCCAATGAATCGGCCGACGTAAACCCATGCCCAAGCTTCCCGTCTTCTCGGACGAGCTGATCCATCTATTCTGAATCTTCAGAGCCGACTGCTTGGATCGGTTGTAGACCAAAATCGAACACCTTCAGGAAATCAGTGTTCCAAGTTCTGCCAGATATACATCTGACGTGCTCACGGCTCCACTGTTGCGTGTCGGCCGCTGCGACGCTGTAGACGGAATCGGCGGTGACTATCTCTGTACTGTCGCTGACCCATTGCACGAGGCATTGGTGCATTGTAGATGGAACACAGCAGTTTGCATGTATCCAGTCGCGACCGAGCAGCATGTTGTAGGACCCCTTACCATTAATAACGAAAAAGGTAGTAGGAAGGGTCTTACTGCCGATGGTGAGGTCGACGCAGAGCGCTCCACGGGCGGGAGACATGTTGCCTTCAAAGTCCTTGAGCATCATGTCCGTCTTGGTCAGATCTTCATCGCTCTTGCCTAGCTTGCGGAACATGTCATACGGCATGATGTTGACTGCGGCGCCTCCATCAACTAGTAGTCTAGTGACGGGTCGTCCGTTAACGTAGCCTTTGAGAAACAATGCCTTAAGATGTTGCCATTTTTCTTCTTCTGGTTTCTCAAAAGTGGCCGTCATCGGCTCTAACACCAGTTGCGCCATTTGCTCTTCCACTCTTGTCGCTTTGTCTCGATCGTCAGGCGCCATGAATTCCATCGGCAATATGAACACCATGTTGATGTCAGCTGCCGATTCTTGATTGTCTGCTTCCTGGCTGTTGTTTTTCTTGGGGCGCCAAACCCAAGATTTGACGTTTCTCTTCTCCGGCATCTGCCTCTGCTCTTCTTCTTGTTGCTCCCACTGGCGCAGGCGCTGGATCCTCCGTTTCTGGGATCTGGATAGGCCATCAGGGCACCATCTGAGGTTTACTGGTTTGGCCGATGATCTGGCGTGCTCCCAATCTGGTTCCCTTCCTAGGGGGTTTTCATCTGACACCCTGTCATCAGCCATCTCTTCCAGCCGATCGTGCACGCTGATTCTGCCCCCCAGTCTATCCTGTTGGTTGATCCTGCCTTTCGACCGGTGACACCGGTCAACTCTGCCCCCCAGCCGATCATGCACTGAAAGGTGCTGTCCTTCTTGTACGCGCCGATTTGTGCTGATCGGCTCTGATTCTCTGTCTCTGGAGCGCGATCTCTTAAATGGGCGATCGTTGCAGTTTAATCCGTTGCACTCAGGACAGTTATCGGCTGACGGCAATCGGAGGTCGTTTTCCCAGCAATGGATGAAGAAGGGACATTGCAGTGATCCTCGTGCCGGCGTATCATCTCGTCGTGGTATCTTGATTGTTCCTGCTGCTGCCGATATTTGCTGAGCAAGAAGTGGGAAGTGACGGGTCTGCGCGATCGTTCTGATCCGTCGCCCTTATGTTCAGCCCGCCTTTTCCCTTTGACCTCATCCGCCGTGACCTGCTTCCTGGGATCTACGGCGTCATTCCTTCTTGTCGATTCCGACGTCAACACCTTTGTTCGAAGTGGATTTTTTCCTGTGTCAACCATGTTGGCTAGGAAAGGATGTTGGTCAATCTTCATCGGCTTCACCGGCTTTGCCGGGGTTTCAAACTTGAGCCTCTCCTGCTCGATGGCCGATTGTATCTGCTGACGAAAGATCTTGCACTCATTCGTGTCATGAGACGTGGCGTTGTGCCACTTGCAGTACTTCATCTTCTTGAGCTGATCGGCCGAAGGGATGGTATGGTACTGAGATAGCTTGATCTGCCCTTCGTGGAGTAATAAATCAAAAATCTTATCGGCTTTTAATGTGTCAAAGCCGAATGTCTCTGGTTCTTTCTTTCCGAAAGGGCATGATATTGGCTTTTTGCCTTTCACCCACTCTGCTAGGCTGATTTCTTCTTCTCCATCAGATTCAGACCCTTCTAAATATGCCACCTTCTTCTGGAAATTCCTCCGTTGCTCAATCGGACGGACTTCCTGACCTGCCAATCGATGAACGATCTGGCTTAAGCTTTCAAATTCTTGCGAAGCATACCTTTCCTTGATTTGGGGCAGGAGGCCTTGGAAAGCGATATCGGCCAACTGTGCATCGGTCAGAGCCAGATTGTAGCATTTGTTCCTGACTTCTCTAAACCTCTATATATATCCAGTCACTAGTTCATCGCTCCTCTGCCTGAGGTTGGTCAAATCTAAGAGCTTCATCTCATGTACTCCCGCGTAGAAGTACTTATGGAACTGCTTCTCCAGATCGGCCCAAGTAACAATAGAATTTGGTGGCAAAGTGGTGAACCACTGGAAGGCCGATCCAGACAGAGACGATGAAAATAGACGCACCCTCAGAGCATCTTGCGTGGCGGCTTCCCTGCACTGGATGATGAATCTGTTAATGTGCTCCACGGTGGATGTGTCGTCCAGCCCCGAAAACTTGGTGAAATCGGGCACCTTGTACCGGTGTGGAAACGGCAGCAAGTCATAGGAAGATGGATATGGCGTCTTGTATGTGTAAGTCTCTACTTTCGGCTTCAAGCCGAATTGATCTTGAATCACCTCCGCTATTCTTGTCGTCCAATCCACCTGCTGCTGATGAACAGCTGTTCGAGGTGCCGGCATATGTTGGAGGACTGGCGGTGGTATGGCCGGGTGATGGATCGAAGCATGCGGCGAATTTTGTTGCGTCATGGCCGTCTGAGCAGTTGACAGTTGATGGTGAAGCGAATCCGGCGCCCCGTCGTACATTGTCAACGGCACCGTGCTTCGGAGTGCCTCTACAGCGCCTGCCCCCCTGCCGATTTCTGACGGGGCTGGTTGATACTGAGGGACCGTCGGCCAGACGGCCGATTGGAACGGCGCCTGGATTGGATAGCTCCCATGTCCGGTTGACAACTCAGGAAAAGCCGTCGTTGCCGATGCCCCCCAGGGTACTGAGTTTGTGGGCAACGATTGCACAGAGGCAATCTGGATAGGTTGAAGTGGTGCTTGCGATGGGAAGCACGGTGCACCGCTGTACCTTGGACATACTGGAGGCAACGAAGAGTTGTAGCCTTCGCGTTGCGTCAACGTCGGCTGAG
The DNA here is from genome assembly GCA_032594955.1 of Panicum miliaceum. Taxonomy (NCBI): domain Eukaryota; kingdom Viridiplantae; phylum Streptophyta; class Magnoliopsida; order Poales; family Poaceae; genus Panicum; species Panicum miliaceum. The sequence goes on along the minus strand of CM064060.1, from coordinate 6,917,830 downwards.
GAGCCGATTGGAACATGCCTGGTAAGCTTCTGGCTGGAAGTGCACTCGGTGGGGCATATGTTGGCCCCTGATATCCTTGAACCGTTCCGCTGGCCAGAGAACTGATGACAACGTTATACACCGTATTGGTCATCACTGAGGATTGGTCGATGAACGCCTGGTAGACGGACTGTTGGATCATATCGGACATCTTGCCCGAATTCTCGGCGATGGTGATATGGCGGGGAACTGGAAGAGGAGCTTTCTTGACTGCCTCCCCGCTTCTGGAACGACTGAACGACTGCAGATACATCCTTTTGTAATCTTCCAGATGTTTAGCCAATTCTTCCCTCTGGTCGTCTTTGAGATCCGCTTTTGTGACCTCGATGATGTTGCTTTCGGAAACTTCAACGTTCTTTGACATGTCGGATCTTGAACTTTGTCCCACCGGGCGTGCCAAAAGTGTGTTGGCGCTAAAATCGGCCGATGGTCTTCAGCGTCGGACACACGACCCGGGAGAATATGCTTAGCTCCTGTTCGGGTTATTGCCCTGGTGCGGTTAGCGCGGCGTGCCAGTCAATCTGACCTGTTGATTGACAAGGAAATAAAAGTATTAAATTCCGGGCGTCCCGATCGACTGGGGTTCCGATCTGTCCCGAAGAGCGCGTCGGCGAATCGGCCGATTTGCTATGAAGATGACCGGCTATGGATTCAGCCGATAATCACGTAATAATTGCAAAGAAAACTGGCTGGAGTGATCTAAACAATTATTACAGATGCAACGCTTGAGAATAGATCTAATCGGCTATATGATGATGAACGAGGAAGCGCGATGATAAAGCCGGTAATTCCAATCTCAAGCTGGATAACTAGTGATAATAATACTAGAACAATAGGTAAAACTTGCAATTCTAGTAAATATCGATAACTGGTGAATAAATCTAAAGGAAACCACAACGATGCGCCCGAGGTTAAAGCTCAGATGTTACTCGGTAAGCGGAACCTACCAATTGCCGGAGATCAAGTTGATGCAGCCCTGCCAATCCGTACGAACTCGTGAAAAAAGAAAAAGTATTGGCGAAGTCGCCGACTTGAAAGTAAAGTACTAGTAAAAAGTAGAAGTGTTTTGTTGATTGATGTGTTTTTTTTTGCAAAGTCCTGGCGACTCCTATTTATACCCTAAAACCAGGACTCCTGGTCGATTACGACTAGTTACAACCTTATTTCAAACAGGAATACTACTATATCTATAACATCTTTAAAAAGGAAACGGACTCCCGCAGAATCTTCCGCCGCCGTCTCCTAATCCAATCAGGACTTTTCCCATTGCTTCTTGACCGAATCAGCATCGCTCTGTTGACCAACATTAGGCTACTTTTGACCAGGATCCTCTGTTGTGGCTCCAATCTGTTGGCGCAAGCTGTATCACCAATCGGTCGATTTCCAACTGTTACTTCAATCGGCCGATTCTTTACTGTAGCCTTTAGATCTGCCGCATCGGCCAACCTCTCCTCCTGACGCCGATTCAACACGTGTCAAAATCTGGCGTCAATAGAACCGTCTCAACCCGATCTTGATCCATGAGCAATTTGTTGATGGAGCCAACTAGTCGGAGCTGATTCCGACTAGTTGTTGACCGAGCGGAGCTATTCACCGAGTAGTTTGCGGCTCGGCCCCGACTGGTTTCAAGGCGAGATGGGTTGTCGAAGTTGTTGTTAGCACTACCGAGTTGTCGAGGCAGTCGTGACTGCAGCGCGAGTCGAGTAGTCGAGATTGTCGTGGCAGCGCGTCGATGTTGAGTGGAGTAGTCAAAAATTTCCGGCTCCCTAGGGTCGATTCGCCGAGGGGTGGATTGTGCCACAAGATGGGAGTCAGATTCGGGTACCTCAGAGGGCTCTAGACCCTTCCGGTACCGGAAGCAACCTTGCAGCGTGGAATTCATAGTTGAACCCGGATGACTACACGAAAATGACTTGGAGTAGTCATCGGGTTGTGAGTGGATAACGAGAACTAGGGCCTCCCGACAAGCGGTGGCTCCCCCGTCCTCGAGTCCTCCTCGGTCTGGAATTGTAGTTGACGGGTACTGTTTAATTGAATCTGAATCGTAGTCGAGAACGGGGGGGCCCTGATGCGCGGTGGCTCCCTCGTCTTGGATCTTGAAGAGGCGATCCAAGTCCTCCTCCGAGTCGGGGAGGGACTTGGATCGCAAGGCTTCCTCAGATAGGTTTGGATCCGATCCGCATCCTGGTGCAGCATGACTTGGAGTCGCGCTGAAAATGGGCTTGTTTTCGATCTGCCTGGACAGATTCGGGAGCAGCAACTTGTCGAGATCGTCGATGAAGGAGTCGAGTTGCTGTAGAGGCCTCCGGCTTCCTGGAGTCGATTAGGTGGCTGTTGAAGCCACCCAAACCGTTGGCGACGCAGATCCAGGAGCCGAAGATGAAGGTTGTGCCCTCGTCGAGCATGTTGCTGGTGAAGCGGAGAGATGCCATCGAGTTCTCCAGTGGATGCTCGATGAACTCCCCTACCTGGCACGCCAGATGTCGGTGTTTTACCGCCAAGCCCACCAAGGGATACCCCCGAGGTGGTAGGTTGTAGGTAGGGTGTCGTCGAGATCAAGAACTTGAAGGTGCAAGGAACACAAGGTTTAGACAGGTTCGGGCCACCGAGAGCGTAATACCCTACGTCCTGTGTGGTTTGTATTGCCATAGAGGTTATGAAATTGTTTGTTATCTCCTGGGTGACTCCCTGGAGGATCGCTGGGTTCCCCCTGGAGGAGGTCCTGTCCGCCCTTATATAGTCTGGGAGGATAGGTTTACATGGGAGTCCTAGTCGGATACATGCCCTAGAGTCCTACCCCGAGTACTTTTCTGGTAGTTCCCTACTTTATCCGACTAGTTTGACTACTGTAGGAGCAGTCCTACTAGGCTACGAGTAGTTACACAGATGTGGGGCGTGGGCCATGTTCCAACCCGTATCCTAGGAAAAGTATGCCACGTGTACAATCCCGTGCACCCGGGTCTGACAATGTCGTCGATGTTGATGCGCGGGCGACGGGTCATCCGCAAAGGGTTTTGGGCCTCGTCCTGGATGGACAGGTCTTCCACCTGGTGCAGCACTGAGCTGGAGAGGGTTAGATCGGATCTGGAACCCTGGAGGCTTTCTGCCTCGGAGATAGATGAGATTGGCGATGAGCTCCTCGGAGCGGACATCTCTGGGAAGGCTCCAAAGATGATGAAGTGGCCGGCGGTGGCCTAGATCTGGAGCGTCACTTGCACGGAGAAGAAGACGCCAGAGTTGGATGCCATCAAGTTCGCCAAGAAGACCCTGGAGATCCCCCTACCTGGCGCGCCAACTGTCGGATTTGCACTCCGGCAAGTCTTCCAAGGGTAGCCCCAAGCAGTAGATTTGTAGGCGGGGTGGATCGGAGAGAGCCCATGAACTTGATGGTAGATTTAGATAGGTTCGGGCCGGGCGGAGCGTAACACCCTACGTCCTGTGTTCGGGGGTTTGTATTAAGGTTTGTAATATGAGCTGAGATGGGTTGAGTTGAATTGCCTATGGGTCCCCCCACGGCTCCCTTATATATCCGAGCAGCCGTGGGTTACAAGTTAGGGTAAATCTACTCGGGTTTATTACAAGAAATCCGATCAGTTGAGATACACGAGATCATGCATATCCAGTTTGACCTAGATCCTGACCCCGGGGGATCCTGCCCTTCATTCAGCAGAGTTCCTGTACGCCGAGTCGTTTATGCAGAGTCGTTCAGCCGGGTAGCCGTCTCCACTCGGCAGGGAGGTACCTGGGTCTACCATTAATATGTTCCAAGGTTCATCACATATTTTGGAAGATATCATGATAACTCCTAAACTTTAGTGGTAAGAAAGCTGTTGGTTGGTTGTCTTTATCAAAAATTTAATCAATCATATTATAGTTATGCTAGCCAAATTACAAAGATAAACTTTAATAGTATCATACTTAGAAAGTAGCGATCACGATATTTTTGTTAAAAAAATCTTTATCTAGAACCATCGTTAAAAGAAAAACATCTTTATATTTTTATATTATCTTAAAAGAAGTGTATATATGTATTTGATTTCAATAATATTCTAAAAATATTCTTTACAAGGTTAAAAGTTTTAGAGGTGAAAACCGGTAGGTAATACTTAAAAAATAAAAAATTAAATATTTTTATCAGATTTGACAGCGTCGCACGCTCCACCCTTGCTGCCATCCATGGCGCCATCTCCGCCATGCACCGTCCATGCTTGTTACAGTACCCCGTGCACAACATCCCGCCATGGCTTCCCATACTTGTTCCGACGCCCCGTGCATATCCCGCCGTGGCTTCCTGTGCTCCTTGCGAGCACTCATCCCCACCACATTCATCAACGTGGCCTATTAATGTCGTCAGTCTCCATCGCATGCTGCTAGTGCTTGCCACGGTGGTCCTACAGTTACCGACTTTTGGATAGGAGAATAAATAAAAAACTAGCATCTCATAAATATTAATATTTATCTTTACTTTGAAAAATATTGAATCTATTATACTCATATGTAGCTATAGAAAATGCTGACTGCGCTACTTTCTACAAAATATTGATATATATTTTGAAAAATGTTGATTATGTTATTTTCGAATGTTAGTCTGATTTTTTGAAGTTGTCAAATTTGTTACACTAGAACGTTAATTTATTTTAGATTATGGAGTCTTTCTCCTCTCTCTCCCACGAAATCGGCCGAACTTGCTTCGCCCGTACGATGACGTCTCGTTTTTTTCTCCCCACAACTAGAGGTAGGTATAGTTAAACGTTAACGTAAACCGAACCAGGATAGCCGAGACGAAACCGATATTTTTGATTCTTTTGGTTCCGATTTGAATAACTGAATTAACCTTGAATTTTTTCCAATTTTTTGGGCTATTAGACCTAATAGCACCTACTTTCTCCGGTTCACGCATCCCGAAATCCCCAGCCCATCCATTCATGGACCGTGAGCTGACGCGCGCTGGTGCAGGCGGGTCCCCTCCCAACTCACGGCAGGCTGTCCTCTCCGCTCACGGCGACGCCGCCCCTCGGCTCGCGGCGGCGGCCGGACGCGGTCGAGCTGAGCGCGGTCGGGAACGGGAGCGCCGACGCGGGAGAGGATTGCGGCGCTCTCCCGCCTGTTGGCCTGAGACTGAAGCGGGGAAGAAACGGAGATTATTTTGGCTGCGTGCGGGTCTAAGGAATGGAGTCGTTGGATTTGATTTGGAGGGCTGAGATCCACGCTATGACAACTTGTGACATACCTACACTGTGTCACCGAATCTGAGTCCTCCATCCATACCCTAGCCGCCAGTCTTCTCGTCTCTCATCGGCGGCGGCGGTGTCCCCTCCCCGCAAGATCCGGTGTGCCGGCGTGCCAGCGTCTCCACCCGTCTGACGGGCGATGCGCTGGGCGGGCCTCCGTCGGCTCGAGTTCCTCTCAGCCGGGCGGCCCTACCAGCTCACGGCCCCACCATCTGGCAGGAAGCCGGCGGCGGAGCAGCAGTGCCTTCTCCGTTGACGGGCAACACGCACACACGGCAACAAGGCCCGCTCCTTCGGCACCGCGACCCATCTCCTCCCTTCGCTCCCCAGCGCCTGCCGCCCTCCACGCTCCCCTGCCCAGCTGCAGCTCTTTTCTTTCTCTCGGCCTCGGTCTTCCTTTCCTAGCGGCGACGACAGGGCGAGTTGCGCTGCCCGTTGTTCGTCGAGCGACGGGCGCTTCGCCGGCGACGAACATCCGACTGGGGTATGCCTGCCTATTCCCCTCCCTTCCCATCCTGCTGCGCGAAATCAAACACCCAAACCCCTAACATATGGTATTTGTATTCGGATCTGACCATGATTTTACCTACTAAAGTCGATCTTTTTGCAACAGTTATTGGGTGTACATGTGTACACCCCATGTCCTATACTGGTTCCGCCCCTGTGCGTTGCGCAGTGGTTTGGTTGGCGGGTTCTATTCAGTTCTTAAGTGCGTGAGTTCGACATTGGTTGACACCACATGACTTACTGGCACCGATTAAGTTGTCAGCCTAGTTTATTTTCCGACATGTTTTGGGAGTTCAACTGAATCCCCATTCCCGACCAAATGCACCCCTGCAACAAGGCATCTATGGAGAGAGTTCGCTGGAACTTCCATTAGTATTTCCTTTAATTAGCTTGACAGCAACACTCGACACTCATAACTAATTAGCTTGTCCGCAACAGTCTGGCTGTGGTTGGTAACAGGTGGATGGATGCCAGAAGGTACAGTTTTAGAATACCTTAGCATACAATTAAACTGTACAGTTCTGGACTCTTTTTCACGTTTGGATTGTACAGCTCTGGTTCTGGAGTTGGCTGGTACCTAGATGTTTTAAGTTGTCGTCATAATGGAAGCAAGCCATATTGAGCTGACATGGCTGCATCCTTGCTTAGAAATGTCATTCTTTTAGGTGGTGTCGCAGTGCATGGTGATGAGATTTGGACCATGTGATTTTTCTGAATCAGTAGTCTGAGTGTTGTTTTAAGAAACATAATGGACCTATAGGATTTGACTAATCGGACCTCTATTGTCAAGATGACTATTGACTAACCAGGCATACTCCACTCCAATGTTTAGATATGATAATCATCTTCTGCATCTGATAGTTAAAGTGATTAACCAGACATACTTCATTCCAATTTTTAGAAATGATAATCACATGCTTACACCTTATAGATAGTTCTTCTGAAATTGATTTACTTTTGCAGTGCTGTGAGCAAACACTTAAAATCCTGAGCAATTATCACAACATTTCTTCACTCCCATGAAATGTCACTGCTTAGTAGATTCTTCTACAAGAGACCTCCTGATGGACTACTGGAGTTTATTGACAGGATCTATGGTATGCATAGAGAGTTTTCCTATGTTGATCGCTTCTTACATCAGAGTTTATTATTTATGACTGCTTCAACTGATCATATATTTTGGCATTGTACAGTTTTTGATTCATGCTTCAGCACTGAAGTTTTGCCTCAGGGAATGTATCCAGTCTATTTAAATGAGATTCTTACGGAGTTGCATGAGGAACATGTAGAATCCTCATTTTTGGCGATTAATTTTAGAGATGGAGATAAGAGAAGCCAGTTTGCTGATATACTGCATGAATATAACATTCCAGTCATTGATTACCCACGTCATTTTGAAGGCTGCCCTGTGCTTCCTTTATCTCTTATTCAACATTTCCTTCGTGTCTGTGAGCACTGGTTATCTAGTGGGAACAATAAGAACATTATATTACTCCATTGCGAAAGAGGGACCTGGCCATTGTTGGCTTTTTTGTTATCTTGTCTTCTCATATACAAGAAATTGCATGGCGCTGAGCATAAAACTCTGGACATTATTTACCGTGAGGCACCTAAAGGGTTCCTGCAACTCTTTTCCGCACTCAATCCAATGCCATCTCAGCTCCGTTACATGCAGTATGTAGCCAGAAGAAATATATCTCCAGAGTGGCCTCCAATGGAAAGAGCACTCTCTTTGGATTGCCTGATTCTTCGAGCCATTCCAAGTTTTGATTCTGATAATGGATGCAGGCCATTAGTCCGCATTTTTGGGCGAAATCTTCTTGGCAAGAATGGTAGCATGGCTAACATGATTTTTTCCATGCCAAAGAATAAATCTCTGCGGCACTATCGGCAGGTAGGTGGTACATGGAATTCAACATGAACAATTCAGTTGCTTTCTGTGACTCTATTTTGGGTTGACATCATTGAGAAATCTTATCATGCAGGAGGATTGTGATGTGGTAAAAATTGATATACAATGTCTAGTCCAGGGAGATATTGTTCTGGAGTGTGTACATCTCGATCTTGATCCAGAGAAAGAAGTTATGATGTTCCGGATAGTGTTCAATACTGCTTTTATACGTTCAAATGTATTGATGCTGAATAGCGATGATGTGGATATACTGTGGGGTTCAAAAGAGCGGTACCCAAGGAATTTTAGAGCAGAGGTAAAAATTGTTGCACATACTTTGAAATTGCGCTGGACTAAAATGGATCACTAACACGAATTGAGAATGTAGGTGCTGTTTTGTGAAATTGGGGGCATGTCTTCCACAAGAGCTCCAACAGCAACGCTGAACGGTGATATGAAGGGTGGTTTACCAATTGAAGCCTTTTCAGCTGTTCAAGAACTCTTCAATGGAGTTGACTGGATTGAAAGCAGTGATGATGCTGCCTATTGGTTGCTCAAAGAATTCTCAGCAAACTCGCTGCAAGAGAAATTTCAAAAGCTTATACTCAATGACATGAAAGAACTCTCAAAAATGCAAGCTAAAGTTGGTCTACAGATGCCACTGATGTCTCCACCTGATTCTGATGAAGAAAAATATTCTGTGGCTTCTGATTCTGTTTGTTCAGCTGATCATGAGAAGGTTCAGCATGGTGGAAACTTATCTGACTCAGAGAACATTGATCGCGATCTTACTACTGAAGATTCTGAATCCAGTGGTATAACTTCTTACACGAACCAATTTCTGCTTGGAAACTTCGTGACAATGTTACACAGTCTATATGAGGTTCCCTTTAAGAGAAAGTTTGCTATATATTGCTGTGTATGGCGCCCCATAGATTTCAGGGTCCCATCACCGTCATTCTTTCTGTTGTTTGTCTTTTATTAACCTTTTTTGTTTAATTAAAAGTCTGATTCTAAACTATCACAACTTTTGCAGCTACTCTCTCAATGAACAGCTCATCCCCGCCTCTCCAGTCTCAACCACCTCCGTCTCCTCATGGGGTACCTTCTAGCCTTATGGATTCATCTGTGCGGGCAACTGGGCCAAGTGGACCCCTAACAAAACCACTGCAGGAGCTACCAAGTAACAGGCTACCATCTTCACCACCCGCTCCTCCTCCTCCACCACCACCACCACAAAGTGGTAGGAAACCTGCTTCAGCGCCGCCGCCGCCGCCGCCGCCACCACCACCACCACCAACTGGAAGTAAACATGGTTTCTCATCGCCACCGCCTCCACCGCCGCCGCCGCCACCTCAAATTAGCAGTGTAGGTCCTCCACAGCCTCCTCCAACGCCACCACCACCACCGAGTGGAAGCAAACATATTCTGTCACCACCGCCGCCGCCTCCACCACCACCTCCTCGAGTTAGCAGTGTGGCTCCTTCACAGCCTCCGCCACCGCCACCGCCGCCACCGCCACTGCCAAATTCTGGGGCAGCAAAACAGCAAAATGTTTGTGCAGCTCGACCACCACCTCCACCACCACCGCCACCACCGGCTCATGGAATAGCTAATAAAGGCCCTCCGCCCCCTCCTCCCCCTCCCTCTTCTAGAAAAGCATCTACAACTTCTGCTTCTACTTCAAAAGGACCACCTCCTCCACCTCCACCTCCACCTTCTACTTCATCAAGAACTGCTGGCCCTGCTGTTCCATCCCCACCCCCACCCCCGCCACTGCCTGGTGCTAATAAAAAAACTCCTCCAGCCCCACCGCCACCTCCTCTGATGACAGGAAAGAAAGCCCCTGCACCCCCGCCCCCACCACCTCAAGCACCAAAACCTCCTGGAACTGTACCTCCTCCTCCACCCCCAAGCACAAAGATATCAAATGCCGCAGCGCCACCGCCTCCATTATTGGGAAGGGGACGTGGCAACACAACTGGATCAACTAAAGGCCGTGGCATTGGATTGGCACAGCAAAGTAACCCTCCCAAAAAGGCTTCACTAAAGCCTCTGCATTGGGTGAAAGTTACTAGAGCAATGCAAGGAAGTCTCTGGGCTGATGCCCAGAAACAAGGGAATCAGGCTAGGTAGATGCTATTGACATATTATAGCATGGTTTTCTATTCATAATATGGCATCACAACATTTTGCAGCTGTTGATTTACTACTGACGAGTTCAGATTTCTCATACGACTAGTTAATTAAGTATGAAATCTGTTACCTATTATTATTACTAGCTAGTTCTAGTATGTGCTATTTTTCATCATAAAATCTATCTTTTATTCTGGGCTGGAGTTCCTTTTACTTATTTAAGATACGGACGGTCTCTTCAATAAAGCTGTGTTCTCTTTTGCAATGTTTGTCAGCGCTCCTGATATCGACTTATCCGAGCTGGAGAGCTTGTTCTCCACTGCAAGTGTAACCAACATAAGTGAAAAGGGGGCGACAAGACGTGGTTCAGCTATTAGCAAGCCAGAAATTGTTCACCTGGTATGAAAAATTCCTGTTCGTCTGTCTTATTGTTTTCTCAAAACTCCTAAAAGTTTTCACTTATAATAGAGTGTTTTAAAGTTCTCATGCTGCTACCAAAATCAATTGGTTCCTCTCACACTTATTTCATAACCTTTTCTTTCCTTATTTGCTATATCGGAACTTTGGAACTCAGACCGTTTTATTATTCTTGATAAAACTGCTGCATGCTATATGATGGCCACATTTTCATCAGTGAATCTATTTATACTTTCTTTAATGTTTGCGCGTAGCTGATTGAAACTAGCCCACATGTGGTTTTTTAGTTTCATTGGTGTTGTATATGTCGTACAAACATGCCATGTGCCCTCTTTATGTGGTTATCCCTTTTTCCTTGGCAGCTCATTGCTTTCTGTTTCCTCTAGTCACGAAAAAAAAAAATTGGACACCACACCCCTAACCCCCACCCCACCGTTCCCTAATGCAGGTTTAACATTAGTTCCCGTTAAGTGCATTTATGAAATCTGATATAACCGTGATATTAAAAAATACTTTTCTAGTCAAATTTACGCATATGATTGTCACATGCGGACATGCCCCATCTGATCATTTGTAAAGATATCAGCAGCTGAAGTTTCAATTGTTTGAATACATGTGATTCAAAATGTCTCTTTCGTTATTGAAGGGAATGTGCTGGTTATTTAGCCTTTTTTGGATGTTTCTAGAACATAAAGTTTGGACATGGCACGACCCCCCAAACACACAAGGACCATTGGTTTATGCTACCATTTATGTTCAAAAACCAAATAAAACTGTCATATTAATTTTGAAGGGGAACATATACAACTGTGACTATTCATTACATTAATATATGAAGATATTGTATGTCAAACTTAGTATTAATTGATTTGTGGTCTCCAAAGTGTCACTTTTTTTGTCTTGCATGGAGTATATGCGACGATTCCAATTATCTGCAATTTTCCTTCCATGTTGGTATGTTCAATAAATATTCCACTGTTCAATAGATAATGGACTAATTGGTTGTTATTTCAGGTTGACATGCGGCGAGCAAACAATTGCGAGATAATGCTTACTAAAATTAAAATGCCTCTGCCTGATATGATTGTGAGTTTACTTTCTGGTTCAACCTATCTCTACCCATAATAAAAGAAGTGGGCACTCCAGTTCCCTTTTGTGACACATTGACAACTCTTAGTGACTGCTGTTATTCAGTTTACTTGCCACGTTAACCATATACTTTTTTATAATCTATTGATTTTGTGGTATACATAGTCATAGTGACATTGACACTAACTCCCTACATTATATCATGGTTTCATAGAGCAGACTATTTTCTTGATGCATGGTAAATGTGTGGGTACCCAAATATGAATGTTATAAGGAAGATGTGCACTTTTGGCCTCTGGACTATCGCTGAACTCTAATTTTGGCCCTTGAATGTTAAAGCCGGACCTCCGTGATAGTTCAAGGGACAAAATGCATTAGGACATACTATTTATAGTACTTATTTGTTGATTTTAGATTCACAGTGTTATCAGCTTGTTTTGCTAATAATGTTGATTAATCAGCAATTTGAACGTTTGTTGTTTCTCTCTTTGGTAATACAAGCATATGTGATCATCATGTGTTAAAGCTACTGGTGAATTGTATTAGATTTTTAGATGCATGTTTTTGTTTCTTACGTAATTTATCACACCATGACATTGCTCATCCTTTTATGTTGGCACTTCCAATAAATCCTTGAACAGTCTGGTACTTATTTTTGTACGCCACATATTTGTGATTGTGTCTGGCAGAGTGCAATATTGGCTTTGGATACTTCTGTTCTTGATAATGACCAAGTGGAAAATCTCATTAAATTTTGCCCTACAAAGGAAGAGATTGAGATGTTAAAGGTATTCTTCTCACTTGTTTTCTCTTTTGCACCTTATGATTTGACTTGCCTTCCTAATCATTATTTGCCATTTAATGGTGTTTTATCTTAAATGGGCTCTTTTTCTTTCTTGTCTCATTCAGGGTTATAGTGGCAACAAAGAAATGCTTGGGAAATGCGAACAGGTAAGCTCAGCATTTTGGTTTCACACAGTGCCTCCTTTTGTGTACTGACGGAAGCTTTAAACTACACTGTAGTTCTTCCTGGAGCTAATGAAAGTTCCACGTGTGGAAGCCAAGCTAAGAGTTTTTGCTTTTAGAATTACCTTTTCAACACAGGTTTGGTGACCCCTTTCCCCAAGCCAACTTACCTGGAATATGTCGTCTTCTCCATAACTTTGCATTATGTGATTCGGATAACTGACTTTTTGGCAGGTAGATGATCTAAGAACTAACCTAACCACCATAAACGATGCAACAAAGGAGGTATGTGATACCCCATTACAAAAAGTGAGACATTATAAATGTGTGCTGGCTCAATGGCTCAACTTATGCAGGTCAAAGAGTCTTTGAAGTTAAGGCAGATAATGCAGACAATTCTCACGTTAGGAAATGCGTTGAATCAAGGGACAGCACGAGGTACCTTAGGAATGGGGCTTCTATGCTTCACCCTTTGAGACTTGAGAGTTCCATTAACCCAATAGTGAATTTGAACCATTTACCCCTTGGAGGGCTTCAAGATTTGTGTAACTTGCATTGAAGGGGTGAATCATGGAAGCAAAGTTCCAGTCAAATAATTGCAGAGAAGTCATATCCAATCGTTTTCTCTGACAACTTCGCCTAACGCCCTGATCTGTTGATTGATTAAACAGGATCTGCTGTTGGCTTCAGATTAGACAGCCTTCTTAAACTGTCGGATACTCGAGCTAGAAATAATAAGATGACGCTGATGCATTATTTATGCAAGGTATTCACTTGTCACTGAGATTTGGTATATCAAATGCTATTTATCTTTATTACATATGACACGATCAGCTTTTGTTCTTGTTCGAGATGTCCAAAACAGTAGCATGCCCCTACCCTCGCTTCTCTAATGTGGCATAACACACAAGACTATACTCCAGTAGGCAGTGACCCCTCTAATTCTGAACTACACTTATTTCTCATTAATATTTATCAGCTTCATTTCTTTATCCGTGAAATTTTTAGGTCCCCAAAAAATACCATTATTACTGATACCTTATATATATATATTTTCCTTTTCCCCCTTTTTTGTTGCTGGCTCATGTCGCGAACTTGCGGAGTTGCGGTGGGACTAGAAGGCTTTGTGTTGTTGTTCATTGACCTAGGCTAGTCCCAGTGCATTGTATAATGCACATTAAATAAGTGCCCCTTTTTTAGATGGCATGGCACAGACTTAATGAAGAGAGTGAGGAAAGATATAGCCTAGACACGAAACCCAACTCGTATGACATGAAAACTTCTGAGAGTGTGACAAGACACAAATGATTGGTACTAGCCTTCTACGTTGCACCGACTCCGACACGCGTATTGGACACAATATGTGTCTGACACGGCAATTCGCCGTTGACAAAACGCCGACACTGCGACACGGAAAATAGTTTCATACCACACACATGATAACGTGTTGGCGTGTGCACCTCTCTCCACCGTTCGGTGGGCAGAAGCAACAATCCAATGGTGCGGCCTCATCTCTTTCCAATTCAGCACATCTCCACATGTGCTGTCGCAGCCCGCAGCCCTCATGTCGCATGAGCCTCTTCTTCTTATTCCTCGCATCGCGGCTCAAAAGCAGGGCGGGCAGCGTCGAGCAGCCCAATGGTGCCATGCTCCGGTGGCTCTCGCCTGATGGGCTGCAACAAGAGCGGTCCTTCTCCGGTTCTCCTCCCCCACCGCCCCCCCCCCCCCCCCCCCCCACCCCCTTCCTCCCCATCATCCCTCCCTCTCTTGGATTGAGGCGGCGACGGCGCCATGGATGTGAGGATAGCGGTGGTGGCATGATGTGACAAGGAGCAGTGTGGACCGGGTGCAGGAGTGGTGGCTGTATGTTTAGGGTGGAGCTGTCGTCTTGGGTGGCAGCGAGGCACGTTATTTGTACATGGCTTTGTTGAATAGGCCGTGCCAGCGAAATGTCGGGGAAGGGTCGATGGAGAATATTAATTATATTTATTTTAATTGTTAATTTGGGTGATACTCTGCCAGCACGTTTCAGCGGTGTGTCAGTGTCGGACACGGTGTTGGACACCGACACGCCAGTTTGCTGCCGTGTCCGTGATAGCTAGCCTTACAGTGTTTATATTATATAATAGCTTTTGTTGTAGTCATTGACACATGCTATAGTTGGTTAGTATCTGTTTTTTACATGGTAGCCCAGTGTGCTCTAAATTTTCTTTAGAATAGCAATTAGCTGTATCTAGAATTGAACACTTACACAATTCAGACAGCAACACTAAGATGCTCTAAATACTCCAAAGGCCAGTTGCCACCAGATGTCCATATTGGTTTGTCAACTGCCTTAAATGGTAAATGGATTCGCTTTGTAACAGTAAGATCTTAGCAGTGCAACCAGATTCAGCACCTATATGTTGACCTTGAGCCATTTACTTTTGAGAACATCTCCCATGCAAGTTACAGTCCTGGGGAGGTGGTATTCAAGGATTGCCTGTGCGCTTTAAAGGTTTCAGAAAGCCGATGGTAAATGGCTGAAAACCTGACCAAGGTTTGGCTAAGCTTGCTGGGAAGGTTTATGTCTGAGTTATCCTTAGTTATTGTGCACTAGAATGATTGCACTGCTTACAGACAAGTTAATCTGGCCCTGACTAACTGTACCTGATTAACTGCATGTCATTGTTTTTGGTCAGAAATGTGGGTGGTTCCCAGTAAACTGGTCTGTCCAGGTACTGGTCTAGTCCTAGTTATCTAAACACAGTGCTATACACGTGGGCAACCGGGCAGTTTTAAAGCATGCCTGATCTTCTACTTTTGTTTTACATCATAACAATCGCTCATAAAAGTGGCATGCCAATATTCCACTTCATCTAATGGCAGTTAATGCATAGTAGCAATTTTTAACCCAGTGTCCTGTTAAGGCTACTTTTCTCTTTGAATGCCAAATTCGTTCAGCTGCCTTATGCCTGTTAAGTCTGTCACCTTTTTTTTCTTAATTTTCAGCATTCACTTAATCTAGCTAACCTCTTCCCATCTGTTACATGCTAGCTTCTTGCTGAGAAAATGCCTGAACTTCTTGATTTTGACAAAGACCTAATTCATTTGGAAGCAGCTTCTAAGGTATTTCAGTTAGCTTATCTTTGCA
The DNA here is from genome assembly GCA_032594955.1 of Panicum miliaceum. Classification (NCBI taxonomy): domain Eukaryota; kingdom Viridiplantae; phylum Streptophyta; class Magnoliopsida; order Poales; family Poaceae; genus Panicum; species Panicum miliaceum. The sequence goes on along the minus strand of CM064060.1, from coordinate 6,902,421 downwards.
CGTCTGGATGGATAATGAGCTTTCTATTCATCAAGTATGTTACAGAGCTGAATTTGTTAATTCCCACAGATCCAACTGAAGTTGCTTGCGGAAGAAATGCAAGCGATAAACAAAGGTCTTGAGAAGGTGGAACAGGAGTTAGCTGCTTCAGAAAATGATGGTGCAATTTCAATTGGCTTTCGAAAGGTACGAAAGAGTTAATATCTCTTATTTTTGCACTTGCTGGATGGCTGAAATTAAATCAGTTTACATCTGTCCATATTAAGATGCTTTCATGTCAACTCGTTTAAGGCAAAAACGACAGATTACTTGTCCCCAGATCGTGCGCTCATTAGATTTCGTGTATTCTGCTTCCTCTTCTTACCGTGCCACTTCAAAGGCTCTAAATCTGGTGGACCTCTCCACCACTGGTGAACTATGAACATTTTTTTATGTATTTTTCTGATCTGTAGTTCTATATATAGAGCAGTAAAGGTACATGTAAATGTACGTACCATCGACATGATTGAAACAAGTGCCTAAGGTCGGCATGCATTATGCGCTTCTCAAGTGTATCATATTGGAATTTACATGTCCAGTAGGTGAACGATAATGATGATCTTTTACAACTGAACTGAGATTGATTGGTTCTACAGGCATTGAAAAGCTTTCTTGACGCAGCAGAAGCTGAGGTTAGGTCCCTCATTTCCTTGTATGCTGAAGTGGTGAGTCCCTGCTCTTATCCCATTGTCCTGTTTTTATTATAGATTCTGATAGTTATATACTTGCAGGGAAGAAATGCTGATTCCCTAGCTCAGTATTTTGGTGAGGATCCTGCACGCTGCCCTTTCGAGCAAGGTATATTTTAGCCTTTGTATTATTTCAACATTTTACCAGTTGTTGACTCATTGATCATTATTCATGCTATCCTGTCTGAAGTCTGAACAGGTAGTGATGGAAGTCAATGCCAAAGTGCCAATGAAATTTTCTTTGAAAAAGCAGATTGAAGCTAAAATTCACCTTTGAGTAATCTTGATTACATCATGTCAACATAATTAATAATCAATAACTCATTGGTGTCCTAGGGTTCGGGCATCCCCTTAGCGAAACGCAAAGTTAAATAAACCTGCAGAAATTCAATCGCAAATTCATCTTTGATTTGATTCAAAAAGCACAAGTGTTACTGTCAGCACATGATGAACAGTGCCAGATTGACTGCTTGTCTATTTTGATTCTTGACATTTACAACAAACTTGAAACCGACTTATTGCTGCTCTACTTAACTTTATGTGTAGTAAAAACATGATCTCCTGACAAATTTTTGAAATACTGCAAAATGATAAATTCACTAATTATGTGCACCAATACTGCAAAAGTGATAAATTCACTAAATTCACCAAATTTTTGAAATGCCCACACCCCTGGATATGAAATCTGCACCAATTATTACCCCCTCTGTTCCAAAATGTATGTCGTTTGGTTTTGTGCTAAGTCAAACTTCTCTATCTTTGACCAAGTTTATAGAAAAATCTATTAACATATACAATACCATGCACTAACAAGACATTTCATTATGGATTTTAGGATTTAACTAAACTGAATTGATGTTGTAGATGTTGGTGCATTTTTCTATAACTTGGTCAAAGTTAGAGAAGTTTGACTTAGGACAAAACTAAAACGACCTAAATTTTGAAACGACGGAGTAATATTCTGTTAGCCCCTTTTGAGTCTCTGCAGTGATTTTGGTTCTGTCCAAACTGTAACTTTACCGAAGTTGCTAATATCGGCAATTGGTTAGCTACTTGAAATGACCTGACTGCCTGAGCCCTTGAAGTTCCAGGTGGAACTGAACTTTGATTGACACTAACCTATTTTCTTGCGCTGCCGTTCGTAGTTCTTATGCTTACCTGATCAGTTCTATTCATTTTATTTTCAGTGACATCTATTTTGGTTATTTTTGTGAATATGTTCAAAAAATCACGTGATGAAAATGCTCGAAATGCTGAGGCTGAGAAAAAGAAACTGGAAAAGGAAAAGGAAAAGGCAACTGTGTCTGCTAAATAAGGCTAGGAATGAGACTACTGGTATGCCAAAGTTCCATCTTTGTGAAGCTGGACTGTTACGAGGACCTGCTTCCTAATTTGCAGCACTGCAGGACCTGCTTCAAAATATTCAGTATTTGAGAGGTGTGAGGTCAGGAATCTCGCTATCTGGTTGCCATACATTAAATGGTAGGCTCTTAACTACATTCCTTACATATCTATACTTACGTTTTATCAATCACTGTTTGCATGAATTCCTGGTTTGAATTTTATGCCCAAAAACACTGTATATATTGGGAGTTGCCTTATCCTTTATACCGAATTGGGACATTTCATACTCACGTCCGTTTTCCTTTTTGTGCAGGTTGCCTTTGCGAATGACAAGATTTTGGAGCTCTCTGTGCTCACCTCCTGTGGGATCTATGGACATCAGATGACTGAACAAACGTACGGACACCACGGCTGCTGTAATTTTTGTGTGTAAATATAGCAGTTACTGGGGTATAGCTTCTTACTTGTACATAAAATTAGCCCGAGGCCCCTCGCGGGAATGAAGCAGACAAAACTAGCGTTCTTTTATTTTTATTTTTTTCTTAGAATAGACACTAGTGTTGTACAACGTTGCCGTATTACCGAGGAGCAAGCAAACCAGAGACATTTTAGTTCAAATCCTTTGCACTTGTGTGCAGTATTATCGATCGTATCCGACCAATGCGCTGCTAAACAGTGCAAGGCATAATTTTACTGTTTGTCTCGCTACAAGCTATCATACATAGGTCGAGTGCTGGCACGCTGTAGCACACAAAGCTACTGCAGTCGCAGAATCTTTGAATGTTGAGAAGCGTCGTGCAGGATGGACGAAGCCGCGGACTAGTCCTTGACAAAGTTGCTCAGACTCTCGACAGAACCCCAGCTGGTTCAGTTGCGACAGATTAACCCCCTTCACAACCCCAGTTTCAGGGATCCCATCGGGTCTTTCCTGACATAGGTGCACAAACAATCCGATTGAAGTTGAATTGCAGAGCAGCATACATTGCTTCCAAGTTCCAAACCACACAGAGGGTACGAGCTCATGTACTCTAAATTCAGAAAACTGAGAGCTGCTTACATGATCAGTATTTCCAGGTGGAGTGGAAGTCGAGCACTCGTGCGAACAGCACTGTCAGCAATATGTGATTACAGTGAATGGCAATCTGGGCTAACACACTGACAACTAACGGCTAAAGAGAACCTACAGCGAAAATAAGTTTACATAAATAACAGGACACCTCACTACCTCAACTGAATCAGCAAATCAGGGCGCTAACTTTGCACAACACAGGATGGCCACATTTACACCATACATCAAGCTGCGAAAAAAAAACACACTGATTACAACATATATAAGAGCTTCATCATGAGCGTGGTGATACAAGCTGTGCTGCTGCCATTCTCCTGGTTGTAGGCCCCGGGCTACGAGATGTGTCTGGACCTCTTGGTGTGGATGCAGCCTTCCTTTTCGTTGTCGATACTGGAGTGCCTGAGGGAGTAGATTTACTTCTTGGCGCCTTCTGCCTGCCAGGAAAAGAAGTTCTTGTTGGAGGCATTCTGCACTGTGAATTGTGCAAGGGAAAGTGAAAAGGATGGAAATGATTATTTGTCAAACCTCTTTGGTTTGTCAGGGGCTTGTGCTGCAACACCATTGGAACTCGAAGGGCTCACTGCCCCTTTCCTCTTCCTGCATTTCAGTGATGAATATAACCAATGTGGGGGGGGGGGGGGGGGGGGGGGGGGGGGGGGGGGGCAGATATTAGCAGTATGACCAATCGTTGCAGTTAATGATCAAATTCTTAACCGAAATAAGTTTTAAATTACCTGTTCTCAGTGAGAACGGGTGGAGGAAGCTCATCGCCTGGTTCAGCATGGGTTTCACAGCACGTCTTCCCAGTACAACCGAATTGGAGGCACCTTTTACATTGGGAAGGGCTCTGTATCCGTTTATCACCACCAATTCCAACTTTTAACCTTTCAACTGCTGAAACCACTCCAATAGCTCTTCTGCCCTGTTGGCTATCCAAACTTTGGAAGCCTCCATTCCCTTCATCCAAGCCATCTAAATACAGAACACATATTTGTCAAAAAAAACATCATGTATGACAAGAAAACTACAGGCGAATATTGCAAATTGCGAAAAAAAAACAAAAAAAGCCTATGTTCACCATGGATGTGCTGCACCACATAGTTTCTTTGCACAAATTTTACAATCACGTTCTGTGTGCACAGGTTTTGCCCTGCAGCAATCTGTCACTGCAATACTTTGGATGCAAGCTGTTTTGACAGCACATCTCCTTATGGATAGCACGAAATATCAGTAAATGTGGAGCCCTTCTCTATTTCTGGATGTCCCGCTCAAACAATGGCTTAGCACCTGAACAATTTCAGATCAAAATCTACAACCTCATCATCCTGCCTTTCCCTTTGGTGACACCACTCTTCCTCATCATACTTCACATCTTCTCTAGAGGGACCAAATGGTGTGTGTATCAACAAACCCCGGCAATCTGTCGTGGTTCTCATTTACCGATTAAACCAGGAGCTCATTCCCCTGAACAACATCTCGAACATGCAGCCATTTTCCTCACTTATCGGTTGTTTCTCAGTTTTGATTCACATGCTGAAACCTATCAATAGTCCTCACAAACTTCACATGCTTTGAAGCCCTCAGCGAAGTTAGCAGCTCTTGATGAGCGGCAAAATTTTCTGAGCGATTGCATTTGCCAACATACCATAAATACAGATCTTAGTAGTTTGCCCAGCAACAATATGAAAATTTCCCGATGTTTCAACTTCACCTCAAATACCAGAACAGGAGAAAAGAAAGGCAATTCTCATATGAACCTTGGCAATTCTCATACCAAGAGAAGACACACAATGTAAGGACATTCTGTATTGTGTCCTCAGCCTGGTCAGTGGTCACTCAAGGGGCAAGCAGCAGGGTGTGCAGCCCCCTTGGCCAGGCGATCCACAGTCCAACATCGATTATTGATGGCAAGCCAGACAAAGAACTTGCATCATGCAATGGAGCCCAGGTGTTCCAAATTATCTTCCATGCGCAAAAATGATTGTTCCAAGGAAATAGGCATTGTAGGCTGATTGGCTAGTATAGGAGCCAGACAGTGAGGGGCTCCACTGGTGTTGATCAGGGACCTCCTGCTGCAGATGCAGCACTTCCACCAGATCCCAAACTGAAGGTACTCCGTTAGGACTTGGAGAGTGAGGGCTATATTGATGGCATTAACCCATCTTCAAGCAGTTAAGACTTGAGACACAGTGTGCTGCTTAATTGCTCTTTTGGGGATCAGATTGTTAAAATTTGGAGCCAACACTGAAATAGTTTTTCCCTGTAACCAACTGTCTCTCCCAACTCCATAACATAGCGGAGTCCCCATTTCCGACAATAGGCTCAACTGCGACATTAAACACGGCCTGAGAGTTTTGTGGAACTTGAAAAGGTAAACAAGCCCAAGGGTGATCAGCATCAGTTTTCTGCAGCCATAACCATCTGCTGCGAAGTGCCCAGCCCAGAGTTTCAAGGTTAAGAATACCAAGGTTGCCATACTGGATTGGTCGCTGAACTCATTCCCAAGAAACAAGGGCCTTTATCACCCACTCGGGCTAGTACATAGCAATCATGAGGTAAATAGGAATGACGGTAAACACCACGTACTGTAATGAGTTGACCAGCACGATTTTCATGAGGGAAGCATTCCACCAAGGGAGGATATCAGCAACCTTGTCAACTAGGGAGTGTAGTTACAGTTTTGGTAGGCTTTCTTGCTGTCAGAGGAAGGCCCAGATATGAATAGGCATCTTTCAGTGCTAAAGTCCTTGCTATTTGATTTTTCGGAGGTAAATAACTGAATTCTCTAATTTCAGAACTTCATCAGTTCAAGTCACAATTATAACTCTAGACCTTCAGGGACTTTCAATTCCTCAAGAGAATATCTACCAAAAACAGATTTGATTGCCTCAACAGGATTTTCCAAACAGATCATAGGCACAACTGAGATGCCACTACCTTAATATCCAGATCCAGTGGTACCAGAAACCAAAAAGAAAAGATTGTGGGAATGGAAAAGCTAGAACTTTCCCAATCTCAGTTGTAAATAGTGGAAATTCAAACTTCTTTCAACAGATTGTGCCCTCTAAGCAGTGACAAGTCAAATTCTGAAAGTGCAACGTGACAAATCATCAACTCACTGGTGCTGAATTCAAAATCCCAATGTTCACTAATCTCGTTGAGAAACCAAGAAATACATGAGGAAGCAACCATGAAAATACTTCCATACATTGCTATGTTTCAAATACTTGTGATAACATACCAAATGAGCTTAACATATTCCAAAACCTATGCTAGCTACTCGAGGTCAATTTCCCAACTTTGGGGCGTGCATCAGCAGAAATATCTGCCATCCTACAGGCACACATGCTATGAGCATTTCATCCACGACAACCAACACAAACTATCTAGACAAGTACCAAACAACTAAATGAACTAATAGGGTTGTGAAGTGCCTAACTGGTACCAGGGTCAGTCTGCTCGTCGGGGCTGTACAACGACTTCATAAGCTCTCGCGGGTTGCCCCATACAGGCAGCGTCGCGATGTCATCCACGATGGCCGCTTCGTGCTCGTCGCAGAGCGCGTTGATCTCGTCGCAGAGCTCGTTTGCCTTCCTGAGCAGCTCCGCCTGCACATCGGCCTGCACAGCCACCCGTAGTAGGGGAAGGTCACTAATCCGAAGTAGGAAAGGCGGAAGAGTGGGGACGGCTGAGCAAGGCCACGCGGACTGCGAGGCGAAGGTTTACCTGCGCGATGAGGTCGTCTAGGACGGAAGCCAAGGCGGCGGTGGCGGTGGCCGCGACGGGGTTAGGAGAGGCGGGAGGAGCTTGGGAAGCCGGTGGCCGTGGGGCGGGGGGCGGGGCGAGGAGCTCGGAAGCGAGGGCCTCCCAGCGGGAGTGGTCGCGGAGGCGCTTGGCGTGGAGGCGGCGGAGCGCGCGGCGGCGGCGGCGCAGGCCGGCCATCTCGGGGTCGGGGCCCGCCGCCGCCTGCGTGGAGGAGGGCGCCGCGTCGGGGTAGAGCCCGCTGGGCACCTTGTAGACGAAGCCCTCATCGTTGCAGATGTCGAACTCCTGCTCCTGCTCCTGCTCCTCGCCTCCGCCGCGGCCGACGCCGGCGGCGGGCGCGACCATGGCCTGCGACGGCGCGGGCACGGGAGGGGGCGTGGGAGGAGGAGGAGGAAGGGGCCTCGGCAGTGGGGATCTGCAATTCGAATTGGGGTTTGGGACTTGGGAGGCAGGAGCGCGGCTGGCCGAAAATGTGGCGGCCGAGCCCCCCAAGTCTGGTCCGCTCGGCCGACGAGCACACGCGCACTTGCACGGCAACAGTCTAGCTACCTGCCCTATCCAGTGAAACTAGTTGGATTGGATCTACGCTTCTGCAAAGAAAATATTTGGGTTTGATTCCCAAGGTTCCAAAATGGCTGAAACAAAAAAAAAAGGAAGCAACAGATTGTTCTAGCATCTTAATGGTTTGGTGATGTTCGACAACAGTATTGCAATTACCGATGTAAGTTTATTTTAAGAGGATTACGTTTAAAAGTATCTCCAGCAGCTTACTTATTTCTTTTCCAAATAAATTGAAGGTTTTCCAACAGATTACGAGATTATTTTAAGAGAGAATTAGATCTAACAGAAAAGATCCAGGTTGCACTCTTCAACTATCATAAAAATTCCATGTTGGAGAGAGAGAGCGCAAAATCAATAGCGATGTTCCGTGCAATAAAACAAAGCAGGAGATGTGCTTTTTCAATAAAAGGTCATGTGGCGTGAAATCTCATAACAGAAAAGTGACATATATGGGTGATTTTTCAGTTTTTAATTGAACTTGAGTATTCCATCATTGTCCCCGTATACGATTAAGGTGATCATTGTTATTGTTATTGGTGCTCACTTTATTTTGCGACAGATTTTCGGCCAAAATCCACAAGGGCTACAACATATAGTATAGCTCTTTAAGGAGACGTTATTATCCAGTCAAGGAAACGCTGTTCCTACTAGTTGATCCTGCGAAAGCAACTTCAGCTAATCATACAGAAAAGGGGTTACTGAACGGCAACACATGAATTTATCCAAATTCTAAATAGTCAGACTGAGATTTATCGAATAACCGTTCAACTTAATTCTAAATCAATCTCTGCCGAGATACTGTCCTCATTGTTACACAGACACCGTGTCAAAAAAAAAGTGTTACACAGACACGTTCTGGGCGAGCAGCTTCCGAGGCCTTTTTCTCATCGAGTTTTTTCCCCGTCGAGAAACAAAAAAAAAATTGTGAGCGGACGAGGTAGCAACATGCGGGCCGCTCTGCCATCTTCGAAGAGTCCAGCAAGGGAAAGGTGGCCCAGTTAGTTATTTGGACTTGGTTCCCACTGGGCTGACCCGGCTGCCGTCACCGCGCTTACTTGCTCGGCCCTCTCTTAGAGGTTGGTTATGGTAGCCCAGGAGGAAGAATGTGGGCTAATGGGCCGTCAAGGTTGTGGCGAACCCTTCTTTGTTGGGCCTTTGCTCTTCAACGTGCTGTTGTTTTGGGCTTTCATGGCCCAATCTAGGCCTTGAAGATCAGAGAGTGCTCTCGTTTCTCTGCGAGTAAATTCCCTCAGTAGCACAGATATTTTGGTTGCTTCTCTCGGTGCTATAAAAGTTTTCGGATTGTCCTCACTGCCACAGAAGTTCTAACTTTTGCCCCTAGTGGTGTTAAGTAGCAACGGAAAAGACCAAGTTACCCCCATCTCCACTCCTTTCCACGTGGGCCCCACATGTCTAGTTCTCCTTCAACCTCCAGCCGCACGGGAGAGCTTGCCGTCGCCGCCGATCCCGCTGCTGCTCGCCGTGGTGGCGGATGTGTACCTTGGTGCCGCGGCGGCCACCCGGCGCAGCTGCTGCGCGCTCGCCGGACGCGACGTCGAGGGCCGCGCCTGCGCTCGACCGAGAGCGGCGCGCCCGCCCGACATAGCGTGGAGGGGCCGTGCTCGACCGGGAGCAGGAGGTAGGAGCAGTGTGGGCGGCGCGAGCACCAAAAGCAGGAGGCCGGAAGGAATCGGGCCGGCGGCGCGCAGATCCACAGCGGGGATCGACGGACGTGGGACGGCCGCGCAGATCCACGGCAAGGATCGACGGGCAGGGGTTGAGCTGCCGCCATAGAGGCATCCACGGCGGAGCAGGCCGCGGTGCGCGTGCCCTCCCGCTAGGGGCTCGGGCCCGCCGGCGTCGACGAGGAGGAAATAGTCCTCGGACCACACGAGGCCGAGGCCGCGCACGACGAGCAGGACCTCCCCGGGCGCGGTCGTGGTGGAGCCGGTACGGCGGGCAGAGCGGCGACGGCGGCGGCACGTCGCCCGCGCCGTTGTCGTTAGAGGCGGCAAGCACGACGCGGCAAGCGTGCGGGACGGGCGCGAAGGAGGCGGGCGAGGCCGCGGGCCATGGCGGCCGGCTGCACGGCGAGCGAGTCCGCCTCGCTGGTGCCGGCGTGGATCAGCTCCTTGACGTTCTTGTTCTTTGCGTCATGGCGTGGGCACCGCAACACCTGTTTCTCCAAAATTGCAAGTTCACGAGGGTTGCTAGTTCCTCCTATGGCAGGCAGGTTCGTGCTCGTCTTCTGCAATTCTCCATTAGAGCTTTTAGATGTGATAGGCATATGAGCTTGAGATCCTTTTGTGCATCTTCAAGCCTAAAAAGGTCTGCCACGTCTCTTTTTACAAGGGCGGCGACGGCAAGCTCTTCCGTGCGTCCGGAGGTCGAAGGAGAACCAGACATGTGGGGCCCACGTGGAAGGGAGAGGATGTGGGGGTAATTTGGTCTTTTCCATTGCTACTTAACACCCCTTGAACACTTTATGGACGGAAATGCCACTGAAGACAAAAGTTAGAACTTCTGTGGCACCGAGGACAATCCAAAAAATTTTATGCCTTGAGAGAAGCAATCAAAATATCCGTGGCATTGAGGAAATTTACTCTTTCTGAGAGGAACCAGCTCTGTATCCGTCTGTCAGGAATTACTGCAGAGACGAACACACACCGTTCACGCCGGAGGAGTAAAAATGTGTAGAATCGACAGTACGGGTGCAAGTATGCAACGAAAGCGATCACACAGCCAATTTCCGCGGAAGTTGACGGTTAAAATCGTTGCTCAACATTCATCACGTCAGTCCAAGGAATCTCATCGTTATCCACGTCCAATCTCAACTCCGATAGTCTCCCGTTCCCAATGATTCGTCAAGTTTGTCAAATCCGTCGGGAGCTTGCGCCGGTTCACATCTAGAGTTCTAGACCCATCACCCATGAGGCCATGATCGACAAAACCCCACGTCGCTCTCGGCTCTCCTGCTGAATGGTGTCTTCTTTTCTCGCGTAATTGTAACTGCGATGCAAACCGGCATCCCTGTACACATTTGATGAGGAGAGCTCGGTTGCTTCTATAGATGGCTATTCGGGCCGCCCGGCCCGGCCTTGGCACGGGTCCGCCCTGGCCCGCCTTTACCAGGTTGTGCCTAGCCCGGCCCTATGTCCCAACGGGTCGTGCCGTGCCAGCCCACGGGCTGCACCGACGGCCCAGGTACGGGCCCACGGGCTCATTTCGTGCCGGGCTGGCTCGTAAAGCACGCAATGCCACTGCATGCCCGTGCCAGCCCCGGCACGGCAGAGCGGCATTGGTCGCCGTCACCGAGAGCTCGAGACGCTGAGATCTGCGCGGCGAAGTTGCGGGTCGGGGCGGCGCCGGCAGGAGTAGGGGAGGGGAGGGGAGGGAGCGCCGGTTGTCCACCAGTCCACCACCAGCTGCTCGGCTACTCGGCGCCGTAGGCGGGGAGGAAGCGAGAGGAGGGTCCGCTGGGTGCCGGCTGACCGCAGTCCGTAGCTCCGCGCGGGGAGGAAGCAGGGGAGGGAGGGGAGCGGCGACCTGCTCGTCACGGGGAGGAAGCAGGAGGGCCGGAGGGGAGCGGCGGGGCCTGGGTGGGGCGAGGATGGGGCGTGCGGTGGCGCCGATGATGGGGTGACCGGCGGCACCAAGGATGGGGTGAGCGGCGAGGATAGGCGAGCGGTGGAGAGAGAGAGATAGAGAGAGAGACCGTAGGGGTGGGGTGGCGCCGTGGCGGCGTCGGGCTGGGAAGTGGGAAGGCCGAATGCCGTTGGGGAGAGCTGGCAGGAGGTTGGTGGGCTAGGTTTAGGTGGTGGGTGGGCTGCCACTGCTGGCTGTTAGGCTAGTTAATGGGCCGCCACCAGGCCGGCCTGTTAATTTCATGTCGGGTCGTGCTAGCCCACGGGCTGGGGTGACGGCCCACGTCCGGGCACGGTTAACGGACCGAGCCAGCCCAGGCACGACGGGGAGCGGGCCAGTCGTGCTTGGGCCGGGCCAAATTGGCCGTGCTTCGGGCGGGCCAACGGGTTGTGGGCTGCATGGACATCTATAGTTGCTTTCTAGTTCCGGGCTTCCGGCTATGAAAATTCAACATTATATTCTTTGAACAGGTCAAGCTGGGTGTAGTTAGTCAGCCTAGGATCGTGTCAGTTCAGCAGCCGAAATCCGTAGAAAAAATAAACATTACTTATTTCTCCCAGCAATGTGGAACTACTAATTACAGTATAAAATATAAAAAGGGACTTGTATTGACACAGCCACACTTCATTTCATTTTCGACCCTTTTTTTGTATTTATTGAACATTAATTGTGTGCAGTGTACTCCAGTACGTAGAACACTAATCCACTTGATCAAGACCAGTATTCTGTACAACAAGGGGGGATATTTTAAATCTACTCCGACCATTATTGCCATTGGTTCAAGCATTAGAAAAAAAAGTCATGCAATTGAACTATAATATTTTTTTAACCTGCTTGCAAGAGCCAATTCTTGCGGCCCCCACCGAGGGTAGATAAATACCGCGAAAACACTTTTTGTGTGCTCTCCTATGGCACTGCATGCTACTGGCAGTCTGCTAGTGAGGTCTCCTCCAAAGGCTGACTCGTAGCTAGCTTATAGAATCTTTTAATCCATTAACAATGCAAAAAATAAAGAGCTATTTCTCGTTCAAGAGATAGTCTAATACATAAATTTTTTGAAAGGATTTGTCTCTTAGAGTGCTTAGAGTTGGGCTCAATATCTTTGGAGGAGTCTTGAGTTGAACATTTCGGCTCTGTTTTTAGTGAATTTGTATCTTGCTATTATCCTTGAGTCATCTATGAGGTCAGTCGTTGCCAACGAGAGTCCGAAAATTGGATGTGCCCATCTTGGAGAACCATAGAGAAAGAGAGCAAATTAAAGGTGGAATTGAGATGGAGACTTCAACTCGATCAGTGGCCCATTTTTGCCTTCCCTGTGTTACCATGTGTAATCTTTGCTTGCATGATTTAAACATTATCAATGAATTACTCCTCCCCCATCCTAGGATGTCCCTTCAATATCCAAAGAATTCCTCAAGGCAGTGCCCACTGCCCAGCAACTAGCGACCAATGATTACTCCCATTAAATGTACAGTTTGACAGCAAGTTGATGTACAGTTTGACAGCATTCTGGCATCCGTGCTGTGCCGTACTTTATTAGATTGTGCCAAAAGGCAGATGTGGTGGATGGCCCAAAAATAACACAGCTAGTCCCAGCCCTGTATCACATGTATTCTGTTCAGCTTGTCTAATTTCGGTTTATTCTCTCTCACAGAATACTATTGAATCTGCTGAAATCTGCTGAAATCTGCCGAAACGTGCCTGCCAAATACTGTGATTCACGTTATCACATTAGTGAACCACACAACAAGGACACATCCATCCACCGTTCCTGTAAAGTTGCAAACTTGGGACTAGATGGCTGTGGTTGCTTCTTAAAGCGAAACATGTACGAAAGCAGGTCACATCTTTATCATAGCCTAAGCCCTAGGGATAAACTCAGTTGATGTCCTCTCAAAAAAAAAAATCAGTTGATGACTTATCACCAAAGTTCGCATGACATGCCTGTGGCTGTAGTGCGGTGCAGTCATCTAACCATCATCCTTTCAGGGTAGAAAGAGAGCAAGCTAGGTGGAAGCGAGATGGAGGCTTAAACTCAACTAACGGCCCTTTTTTTCTGCGTGCTACCATGTTTAATCTTTCAATTTTGCTTTACGTGTATGCGCAAATTTGTTCGATGCAACACCATACCCTCCATGTCTAGCCTTAAGTACGTATATCCTACCCTCGATGTCCCTAGCTCCAAGCAAATTCAAAGAGCAAATTCCCTCTAGCTATTGAGAAATATAACCCATCCCCTATGTGCCATTAAAAATTAGCATATCCCTTCAATGCCATCGTTTTTAATTTTTCATCCCCTCTATGCTATTCCTGTTAAAAACCACTAACGAAGCAGTTAAACTAAAAGGTAAAAAGACAATAATACCCCTGGCTCCTCTCCCTTGCCCTCTCTCCTACCACTGACGTGTGGGACCCAGAGAAGCTTGAGTTCTGCGGCTCGGGCCGTCTCGTTCGAGGACCGTGTCCTTGATGGTGCCGGTGAGGCCGAGCGGGTCGAAGAACTTGCCGCCGGGGTAGCCCTGCTCGCCGGTGAAGTTGGCGAAGTTCTCGGCGGTGCGCGACCAGGGGGTGGCCCACTCCACGGCCTACGAGTCTGGGTTGAAGAAGTCCACCCACCTCTTCGACTACACCCACCCCATCAGCAGCAGCTGCGTGCCGAGGAGGGAGGCGAAGGAGAAGGGGGCGATGGCGCCCGGGTCGGCGCCGGCCTCGAACCATGGGATGCCATTCCACGCCTGGCCGACGAAGATGCCCAGCACGACGACCATCGCCCACCGCCCGTTGATCAGCTTAAAAAAAACGCCTCGCGGTACCACTTGAGGAACGCCAGGTCCTTGCCCAGGCCCAGCGAGTCGAAGCCGAAGTCGCCGGGGAGCTTGCGCGTGCGTGGAAATCGGCGGGTTGATGAACTCGGCATCGCTCTTGAAGGCGGGGATCCACGACTTCTTGGCGGCTGCCGTGGCAACGACGAGCGCGCGGTGCGGCGCGGGCCTGGCGGCGACGGAGGCGGCATTGGCGAGCGCGCGCCGGGCCCTGAGGAATGGGGTCTTGAGCACTGTCGCCGGGGCAGCGGTGGAGGTGGACGTGAGCACCATGGCCTGGGCCTGGTGACGGACAGGTCAGGTCCTTCCCGTGGTAGAGTTTGTGGTTGGCTGGCGCCGCTCAAGCTTCTCTGGGTCCCACATGTCAGTGTAGGAGAGAGGGCAAGGGAGAGGAGCCAGGGGTATTATTGTCTTTTTATCTTTCAGTTTAACGGCTCCGTTAGTGATTTTTGACGGCAATGTCATAAAGGGGATGGAAAATTAAAAAAGATGGCATTGAGGGGATATACTAATTTTTAATAGCACATAGGGGATGACTTATATTTTCCAATGTCATACATGTAATTTGCTCAAATTTAAATGTGGTACATCACACTCTTGTGGTGCGCCCTAGCCAGCAACCGGCAACCAATGTTATCACTCCTATTAAATGTATAGTTCGAGAACAAGTTGATGTTGTTACTTACATTGAATGCTTACGTACTCCAGCAGTAATGAAAAAATTGTTCAATTGGCTTCAGGGTGATGGATATAAGAAATTTATTTAGGACAAAAGTCCTCAATATGCTATAATTAATTGATAGTTCAAATTTATTGCGAAAACTTATCCATGGTGCTTAAAACGATTTACACTATCATACATCTCAATTCACGAATCCATGCATGTCTTACTACGGAAAGCATCTTAATTACATGGCGCGTATCACTAGCAGTAGTCACTCTAAGATAGTACAACTTTAACTGTCATCCATACACAAATATATTATTTCAAATAGAAAAAACTGCATATTATGATATTACTTTTAGTTTCCATATTGAGTATGCTGCAGGACTACATGTTTTTTTTCTTTTACTATTGGCAGTCCAAAGTTAAAAAATTTGACTTAATACAAACCTAGAATAATCTGCCTTTTGCTACAAGAAACTATTACTTATCTCGTACCAACGCAATGTAGCTTACCGCACAACCGAGTTGGATATTGTTGTGACACTTCTTTAAGGAAAAAAAAGAAAATGTGCCATTTAGAGGTTATTATATAGATGCATTACATTAGAGGCAGGAATTAGGCTATATTGTGCTAGCACAGCCTGGTCCTCTCGTGTTAATGCCTTACATCATAGCGTGCTTTAATTAGTCAGCACATTGCTCTTGCTATGTCATGTGTGTCGTCTAGTCTATCAAATCTCCAGCTAGATCCAAACATAGCCCATGGCACTCTCGTACCGGCATCGTGTCAACCTAATATAATACCCAACCCTAATAAAATTTAATACCTAATACCCAACTCTAATAAAATTTAATCTTGTCAATAATAAAGATGTCTCCAAATAAGTTGTATGCACATTCACTACATTCCTAGTAAGGTGAGGAGAAATAAACACAAAAGAGAATGATAAAGGCAAAGGAACGCCGTGCTACCTCGTGTGTGCTGCCTAGTGTTCCAAGAGCCCAATATCCTAAGCCATAGTATGTTCCTCGTTTTCGTGTTGTACAAGCACGGCCCAAAATCTATTATTATATTGTGCCGTGCTTTGGGCCATGGACAGTCCTAAAAATAGCACAACCAAATTTCAATTCTACGACACAAATTCATATTAGCAAACCAAACGGTCGGGACACATCCATCCACCACTCGACATGTTTGTAAAGTTGCAAACTTGAGACTTCTTAAGGCGAAACAAATACGAAAGCATAGCCTAATGGCGAATTACGTTGATGGCAAAACATTGAAGTTTGCATGACATGCCTATGGCTGTTACAATGTTGTATGGAGCCATCTAACCATCATCCTTTCTAGAATAGAAATTAGTTCGTGCCTTTCATATTTTATTCCTGATTTTATTATGCCCAACTATCTTTATCATGACACCTTTTATGTCGCTAAAGTAAATATTAACCTTTTTTACATACCATTCCTAAAAAGGTACCATTTGGATTGGTTACATGCACAGAACATCATTTATTTTTTTTGTAAAAATATTTTCATAACTGGTAATTTTATAATTTTTAAATGAATTTTGAGTAAAATACACATTGATTAAAAAGTTGCATATTGAGATCGTATAAATGTCCAAGACACCAAATCTATCAGTAGAGATAATAATACGAATCTTAAGATTTGCCAATCTTGCTTCTCGAATTTGCCATCCTATTAGAGATGCTCGCTTGGAGTGTAGCTAGGGATGCAAGTGGGTACCCAATGGTATTTTATGAGTTAGCTAAATAATTACGATGGCATATCATCCTAGTTCAGTTCTCCTCTAAATCAATTACACATAATGTCATTATAGTTCATTTTATCAAGTTTTTAGGTCAATCCAATTATCCAAAATAAATATAACTTGTATCCCTAAGTGTAGCGTGAGTGCATTTATATGCGAGTGATTTCAAAAGAAAATAAAATTAGTTGGTTTTAGTAAGGAAGCCAAACACATTTTAATATTAATGTATGCACCCTCCGTTCCAAATTACAGGTCATTTTGATAAATCTAGATACGTAGATTTTTTTAAAAAACACAATACAGACGTAGATTTTGCTATGCATCTAGATAAATATTATATTTAGATACATAGCGAAATTATGGATATAGATTTGCCAAAATAATCTATAATTTGGAACGGAATAGTATTTGCAAATATCAGGTGGAGAAGCGCGCTGAAAATTCCAGATAAAAGACCAATCCCGTCCCGATTCCGCGCAGTGTGCTAGGGAGCACGACCGCACGACACTCGTGTCGTACGTGAGCCTGAGGAGTGTCCATCCTCGTGGTGCTCGTTCTCAACCACGAGAACGGATAAACAGCAGCGTGCTAGACTCGTGGTCAGCGAGTGCGCCTCCGCACCTCTCCATCACCCTCCTCCTCCTCTCTCTCTCTGTAGCCTTGACCACAGAGGACGGCCCGCCAGCCAGCCCGATCGCATTAAGAGCCCTCCAAAAACGGCCGCGGGGTCTCGCAACAACACAATGGGAGGCCATTTAATTAGCCGAGCTGGTGGCCGCGAGGAGGGGGCCGGAGACGGACCCGACCGGGCGCCGCCGCCCCCAGCCTTGTCCAGCCGAGACGCTGGACGCTACCCCCGGCTACGGGCTACCCCCCACCCGCCGCCATTCAAGCGCCTCAATATTCGTGTGATCGGCGGTCACGCGTCCGCCACGGCGCCCCACCGCCGTCGGATCGGAGGACGGACCCCCCTGGGCCACAACGCGCCCCCGGCTCCAGCTCGCAGCATTGAATCGCGGGGTCAGCGGCCCCAACGGCCCGGCGCGTCCGCTTCCCCCACCCAACCCCCCGCGTCGGATCCAGATCACACGGCCCCCACCCTCCCGCCCCTCCTCGCCCGTCGCGTCATCCCGGCCAGCGCACACGAGGATGGTTAGGGCGAGCAAGAGCAACGCAACAAAACACGCGGGCGAGCGGCCCGGCCCTTTGACCGCGCTGCCTGCCTGCCTGCCTGCGCGCACCAGGGGGAGCGCGGCGTCGGCGTCGTCGTCGTCTCCTCCTCCTCCCTCTCTCTCCTCCAGTCCCCTCCTCCACTCCCAATCGGCCAATCCCCCCGGCCTTTTTCATGCGTCCACACGACGGGACGGGGGCTCGGCTCGACTGGACTGGACGCTTCGCTGGGCACCGCCCCCCCGCGCGTCGTCTCCTCCACTTGCTATTTTGACCCTCCCCGTCCCTTTTCTTTAAGAAATCAAATCCGCCGCTGCTCCTCTCCTGCTCGCTATCCCTAGCGCTCGCTCTCCCTTCCTCCCTGCCTGACACTCCCACGCCGTGGACGAGGGTTTGGGCTTTTGGCGGAGCGGGAGCGGAGCTCGATCTCACGCGCCGGGCGGGACGGAGCGCAGCCGAGGCTTCTCTTCTCGCGCGCTCCTGATGCGCGGCTAGGATTCGGTGCGCGGATCCGGTCCTAGCCCTCTCGGGAGGCGGGAGGGACGATACAGCGGCGGCGGCGGCGGCGGCATGAGCTTCGGGAGCCTGTTCGACGGCGGGGCGGGCGGCGGCGGTGGCGGGATGCAGTTCCCGTTCTCCGCCGGGTTCTCGTCGTCGCCGGGGCTCTCCCTCGGCCTGGTACGTGCGCGCCTTCCTGCCTGCCCGGTGCCCGCTCGGCCTCGACCAGCGCGCATGTTTCGCGACGCGCTGCTGCTGCGAGTGATTTGATATTTTTTCGTTTTTGTCTGAAATGAATTAATGAAATGAAATGCCTCGCAGGACAACAACGCCGGCGGCGGTGGCATGGGCGGCGGGCTGGTGCTTCCCGGTGGCCCCGGCGCGGGCGGCGGGAGTGGGGCGGCGAGGGACGCGGACGCCGAGAACGACAGCCGCTCGGGGAGCGACCACCTCGACGCCATGTCCGGCGGCGGCGAGGACGAGGACGACGCGGAGCCCGGCAACCCGCGCAAGCGGAAGAAGCGCTACCACCGCCACACGCCGCAGCAGATCCAGGAGCTCGAGGCGTAAGACCCCCTCTGCCATTCGCGTCATCCTCCTGCTCCAGCATTTTTTCCTTCTTCTTGTCATCTAATGCATGGATTCGCGCCTGTGTTGCGTTGCGTAGGCTCTTCAAGGAGTGCCCTCACCCGGACGAGAAGCAGCGCGGCGAGCTCAGCAGGAGGCTCGGCCTCGACCCGCGCCAGGTCAAGTTCTGGTTCCAGAACCGCCGCACGCAGATGAAGGTATTCCCTGCCATGCCGATTCTTTCTTTCTTTTTCGCTACCCTGATTTCAGCGGCTCCTGACACGGTTCCCGGTCCCGTGATTTCGCTTGCCAAGACGCAACTCGAGCGGCACGAGAACGCGCTGCTCAAGCAGGAGAACGACAAGCTGCGCGCCGAGAACATGACGATCCGGGAGGCCATGCGCAGCCCGATGTGCGGCAGCTGCGGGAGCCCCGCCATGCTCGGGGAGGTGTCCCTCGAGGAGCAGCACCTGTGCATCGAGAACGCGCGGCTCAAGGACGAGCTCAACCGCGTCTACGCCCTCGCCACCAAGTTCCTCGGCAAGCCCATGTCCATGCTCGCGGGGCCTCTGATGCAGCCACACCTGTCGTCCCTGCCCATGCCGAGCTCGTCACTGGAGCTGGCAATCGGCGGCTTCCGTGGCCTAGGGTCTATCCCCTCTTCTACGATGCCTGGTTCCATGGGCGAGTTCGCTGGGGGTGTGTCTAGCCCGTTGGGCACGGTGATTACACCAGCACGGGCAACTGGATCCGCTCCACCGGCTATGGTGGGCATTGACAGGTCCATGCTGTTGGAGCTTGCGATCAGCGCGATGGATGAACTAGTCAAGCTGGCACAGATTGACGAGCCTTTGTGGCTTCCGAGCCTCAATGGTTCTCCCAACAAGGAGATGCTAAACTTTGAGAAGTATGCCCACACCTTCCTGCCGTGCATCGGTGTGAAGCCCATGGGGTATGTATCTGAGGCCTCCAGGGAGTCTGGCCTCGTCATCATCGACGACAGCGTTGCCCTTGTAGAGACCCTCATGGATGAGGTTCGTGCACCTCTCTGCCATTTCTGTTCATACCATTGTTCCTCTGAATCATGACTTGTGCTGATGTTGCATGTTGCTCTTCCATCTATGTTGCAGAGACGGTGGTCTGACATGTTCTCGTGCATGATTGCTAAGGCCACAGTCCTAGAGGAGGTGACCTCCGGCATTGCAGGAAGTAGAAATGGTGCGCTGCTGCTGGTGAGTGCCTAACAGTTCCCCGGGCCTGATCATATGCACACATATTATTGTGACCACGGGTGTCTTCTAAATAAGCTAACTTCAGTTTTCTTTTGCTTTGGTGTAACAGATGAAGGCTGAGCTACAGGTGCTCTCACCTTTAGTCCCCATTAGGGAGGTCACATTTCTCAGGTTTTGTAAGCAGCTGGCTGAGGGTGCATGGGCAGTAGTGGATGTGTCTATTGATGGATTGATGAGAGATCAGAACTCGGCAACAACATCCAATGCTGCAAATATAAGGTGCAGGAGGTTACCTTCTGGATGTGTGATGCAAGACACTCCCAATGGCTACTGCAAGGTACTAGCATCCAAACGTCATTACTTCTTTTCTGTCTGTAGCGTTCGCATATCGAGAAGGGGTAGTGTAAAATGGGATTCTTTGGACCACCATACTTCACAGTGGTGTTGGGGTAATGAAGCTAACGTGATTGTTACTCTGTAAAGTTTATGAACTTTTACATCAATTAACTGACCAGTTTTTTAAAATATTCCTTTATCTAAAAAACTGGTCAGAGCCTAACCCTGAGCTCAAAACTAACCATGAGTTCCACTTCCTCTCCACTACCTCCACACCACCCTCACTCTCAGAGCATGAGACTACGGACAACGTTTCTTTTTTAGCGCTGTATTAATTTAATGGCGTGATTTGGTGATGCCCATGCAACATAGTGTTCACAAGTCAAGGCCTAATAGTTTAATTAGGGTCATGAGCCCACAACCCAAATAAATAAACTGCTTGGTCAACGAGGAGGGGGCCTAAACAAGTTGTTTAGGAATAATCAAGTATTTTGTGGATCCAACACTATTCCCCAAGCATGTTTCCTTGTGGTTGTTTAGTCTTAGCACCGGCATTTTTAGGGTATTAGATGCTTCCACCCCTCGGTTGGAGCACCTTGGGTAACTTCTTGTCCGCAATTTAATCAATCTGTCCCTGCTTGTATGTTGAAATTTGGACCACTGGCTCATATATCGGGGTTAAAAGATGTCAATATTTGTGTCCTCGAGTTTTGCACAAGTCTTGACATGATCTTGATTTGGGCCACTGATGAAGGAATTAAAATATGCTACAAAATTTTATGCCGAACACTGGGGAGAGTTCTGGGTGGAAAATGTGATGAAAAAAAAGTGGTTTTGTGATTTTGGAGGTGTTTGAAGCTAAGCGATATTTGCCTAATCCAGGAACTTTGTGGAATAATTAAAGTAAACTATTCTTTCGGCATCTCAGTTGCATCTTTCTTATGATGCACATCAGTATGAACTTACGGGTTATTTGAAGGGCTAAATGGGAGATCTATGGGACTGTGTATGCATTGTAATTTGGAAGCTGGGAGTTGGGGCATGCAAGCGCGGCATAAGGCAAGGAGTACAAAGGCTTCTCAGGATAATGCTAATTTGTTACCTAATCCATGTGCGAAGAAATCTTGATTTATATTATCACTTTGTGATATGCTCTTATCTAGATCAAGGCCAGTAGCATATATGATCTCATTATTTGATTCATGTGGTTTCACATCTCGAGACTGCTTAACAGTCAAATAGCCCCCTGTTTCCCCCTTAAGTTTTTACCTTTGACCCATGGGGAAAAAAATTCACAAGGTACAGAGGACTGCTCTCCTTACTGTGTAGCCACAGAAGTGCTGTATTGCTCTGCAGAGGCCCCTTGTGGACAATTGCATGTGGGCGTGCATTTATGGACTAACGGATGCATTTACCCTGTAGGTCACATGGGTCGAGCATACGGAATACGATGAGGCATCAGTACACCAGCTCTATAGACCACTTCTCCGGTCCGGGCTCGCATTTGGAGCCAGGCGGTGGCTTGCGATGCTGCAGCGTCAGTGTGAATGCCTGGCCATACTCATGTCCCCTGATACAGTTTCAGCTAATGACTCGTCAGGTACAGAAAAGCCTGAACCTTTTCTTGCCATTTTCCATGTACACCCTGTAAAGAACTGTGTGCATATACAGTAACATGTGCTAGTTCAATAGCTGCATTGCTCATATATTAAAAAACTGCATTTCTCATGCATGAATCGTTTCTCGTTTCTGTTGATATCAAAGCCAGGGATACTGTGCTTTTTTCACCACAGTAGAAAACACAACGCCTATGGGTCAACATATAGGTGCTAGCTTTAACTTCGAAGCATGCATGACTGGTCAGATATAATAATAATGTTGATATTGCACTTACTTAAAAAATAATAATGTTCCACTTCGATGCAGTTATAACACAAGAGGGCAAGCGAAGCATGCTGAAGCTGGCACGGCGGATGACTGAGAACTTCTGCGCTGGGGTGAGCGCATCATCTGCGCGTGAATGGAGCAAGCTGGACGGTGCGACAGGCAGCATTGGGGAGGATGTGCGCGTCATGGCACGGAAGAGCGTGGATGAACCGGGGGAACCACCAGGTGTGGTGCTGAGCGCTGCAACATCAGTGTGGGTGCCCG
The DNA here is from genome assembly GCA_032594955.1 of Panicum miliaceum. NCBI lineage: Eukaryota > Viridiplantae > Streptophyta > Magnoliopsida > Poales > Poaceae > Panicum > Panicum miliaceum. The sequence goes on along the minus strand of CM064060.1, from coordinate 6,880,091 downwards.
TGGCTCCGGAAAAGCTGTTCAACTTCCTCCGTGACGAGCAGCTGCGTGCGGAGTGGGATATCCTCAGCAACGGAGGCCCAATGCAGGAGATGGCTAACATTGCCAAGGGGCAGGAGCACGGGAATTCAGTGTCCCTCCTCAGGGCCAGTGTGAGTATTGTTTGCTTACTACTACTACTGTTCTGTTCTTTTTACATTGATTCTTCGTTCCAAATGGCATGTCTAGCACAGTACCGCAAGCTCACACCACATTAGAGTTACACTGGTTACTGAAATCACTAGAAATTTATCAGAACTCACATAGGGTTATGACATTGAATAACGCTTTCTCGGTCTTTAAAACTAGTAGTATCTTATAAGTGTTTTATTTTGTATTCCGATAACGACATGAAGAAAACTACAAGGAAAAAAAATCTGGCAGCTTTCTATCAGATACTGCTGGGAGATGAAAAAAGGCCGATCCCAAAAGCTAAAGCCCACTAGTATGAGAACTGAGAAGCACCTAACTTTTCACAAGTTCAGTGGAAAAGGACAAACTGGGACCAGACAGGGTAGGAAGCGCAGATCTGCTTGGAAAGGTGTCAGGTTGACAACTTTGTGCTACTGTTTAGTACGTACAAATTGTTAAGATTCAAAACTATTGCTGGTCCAGATCTAGTGAACAGTTTTCTTTTTTTTTTTCTCTGGATCTCTCCCTGCATGATTCTTTGGATTGTGTGAACGGTCATGAGAACCATTATATTGGCATCTGGCCATCCTAAAAACACTATCCCATGCCCGGGCCCATGCTGATGCTTTGAATGTTAGCGCGTCAAGCATTAACTATTGGCATTTCTCATCCATCACAGAGTAGCCGACTAGCCTCACACTATCTCAACATTTATTTTTGATACCGGCTCTCATATGCTTTATGCTTTCCTCACTGCAGGCCATGAGTGCCAACCAGAGCAGCATGTTGATCCTCCAGGAGACCTGCACTGATGCGTCGGGCTCCATGGTGGTGTACGCTCCGGTGGACATCCCGGCGATGCAGCTCGTCATGAACGGCGGGGACTCCACCTATGTTGCTCTGCTGCCGTCTGGGTTCGCCATCCTGCCCGATGGTCCCAGCGCCGCCACTGGGCACAAGACAGGCGGCTCGTTGCTCACCGTGGCGTTCCAGATCCTCGTCAACAGCCAGCCGACCGCCAAGCTCACCGTGGAATCAGTAGAGACCGTGAACAACCTCATCTCCTGCACCATCAAGAAGATCAAGACGGCGCTGCAGTGCGACGCCACCTAACCGCCACAACGAACTTGCTGCAGGGGGATTAGCCGTCGACGAGGAGCCCGAGTCAAGAACGAACCGCGCGCTGGAAAGAAACCTTTGCTGGGTGATAAGGATCCGGCTTCCGCAGGTCCTTAGCACAGAGCAATGGTGGTGGTTCGGGCATTGACTCTCGGCCTCTACAGTCTGCTGTCCTCCCTGGCAACCGGTGGTTGGATACAGTGCCATGCATACTGGACAACATGGTAGATGGCTAATCTTATGCTTCGGTCCCATCTTTTCGGGGAACAATCAAACATTGAGTTTTTTTGGCTGGCTCTTTGTTAGTTATAATACTATTCTCAGCTGTGAGGTGAGCTATGTCATCTGTAAACTTGCGAGCTCAGAAATGTTGGGTTGCTGTAGTGGTGTCCTGCATAGGTTATGGTAGCACAAGTGTAGCTAGCATTAAACTACCAGCCAATAATAATGTCTGGTCGATAAAGTGGAGTAAGGGTTTATCTTGAAATGCTTGTCTGCTCCGATTGGTTTTCTTGTATCCTGCTGTGTGGCCCTGGTTCCAAACATGAAGTTTGGAGACCATCTGTTGCGTCAAATCGATTACTCCGGTCAAATTGTAGACAGTGAAGGGTGCTGCGTTTGTTCTGGGGAGTAAAGACACAAAGCATCTCAGTTTCAGCAGATGCCAGCTCTGGGGTGCACAGGTTGGGATCTTGGCTGTTTTGGTGATGGTGACGGGTCAAGGGTCATTATATGTCTACCCAGTTTGCACGTACAGCTGAAAGGCTTTTGTTTGTCGTCTGCGCCAGTAGTCTGCAACTCTCCGGAAGAGACGGCATCTACGAGTAATGTGGCTTCTCGGTCTGGATTTTTCCCCCGTCTGTGAGACTTAGCTGGTGCAGTAGCATATGGATCGACCAGCCGTCTTGGAACACAGAAATTTCACAAGAGAGAGATCTTGTTGGACGAAGCAATGTGATTTTATTGTTGGTGGACTGAAATATGTGTTCAGTTTCCAAGCAGCGCTGCCGGAATTAGCATGCGGAAGGCTTGCCGACAGTCAACAACCATGACGGCGGCGGCTTGCCGGCATCGATGATGTCACTCAAACATGTCATGTGCTCGTGCAAGTACTGAACTCTTTGTTTAGATGAAAAATTTTACACCTAAAAAAATATTTATACACATGTATGGCGTATTAAATGTAGTTGAAAAAAAATTGCATTATATGGATGGTCTGTAAATCGTGAGACGAATCTAATGAGTCTAATTAGGTTATGATTAGATAATAAATTGCTACAGTAATGCTACAGTAAACGTGTGCTAACGATGGATTAATTAGCCTTGTTAGGTTCGTCTCGCAATTTACGAACGGAATTTGTAATTAAATTTTTAATTAATCTATATTTAATATTTCAAATACGAAAAGATTTCATTTCAAAATTTTTACCTAATGCATTTAAACAAGGGCCAAGACATTGTACTCCAATAGAATCATTTTTTCTCTTTCTTTGGGACAAAAATGGGCAAATGGCATGCACGCTTTGGGACGAAAATGGGCAAATGGCATGCACGCTTGGCTTGGAGGCTGCTGAACAGCAACAGTTCCTGCCACACTCTCCACTGCCTCTTGCCAGTTTACTAGCACGACAGGCTTGACAGTGCTTTTGCCTTTGTAACAGGGCGGTGTCAACATGGTCAGAAGGCGACAGGCTGACAGGTGAAGAGATGGTCCCCCATAACGTCAGAGTTTTTTCTTTCTTTTTCTTTTTTATGAGATTTTTTTTCTCGACGCAAAGCCTAACGGGCTAAATCGTCAGATCACCAAATCAACGTAAATGGGCCTCCACTCTCCACTTGAAATCCCGGCCCATCCAACAAAATGACCCGAACAAGGCTGGCTGTATTGGTCCATTGTGGGAGTCAGGAAAGAATAAAAGCTAAAACTTGAGAGGGGAATGTTGTTCAGGGACTGAAACATCTCTCTCTCCTTTTGTGAAAGTTTTATCTTCCAATACTTATGCTGCCCTTCCTACTTCAGTTATTCAGTTCGCTTCACTTCGTATCACAACTGCTATGAATGGAGCACGGAACTTATGTAAATTCAGGGACATTTGTGACACGTACTCATGTGCTTTAGAATCTGCTTAAAGTCTGAATTCCAACATTTTTTCTCAGTGCTAAACACCAGTCTGTTATCTATCTAAAATCAGGGCCTGCAATCTCTTAAGGCTATGTTCGTTTAATCCCTAGCTGAGAGTGCTTCGTTTGGCAAGTTGAGGGTTGAATCCAGGGAGACACAATCCAAGGAGGGATTAGGTGGATCCCCTCCCCTCACCCAATCCACGTCTATGCGGAAGTTCAATTCCTCATATGCTAATTATTATTTGGCTAAACTTGGATCGGTGGATGAGCCATGTTGCTGTAACTTCATAAATCAGCATTAAAAATCAGAAAAACAATATGTATGAAAGAGAAATCCGAAGGCAATCAAGATGACTTCATCTCACAGGAAAACATGAGATGTTAGCGTTGAGATTTGAAGTGGCCTACGTGCATACACTTCCAATGCATTACATGCCAATATCTCTGTGTCCTATAACCATTGCTACAATTCTAACTTGCCTATGAAGCATTATGTTGATAATTCAACACAAGTATAATCCAATTTCTATTACATCATCGGTGAGCATTGTTCAAAAGTGCTCCATTTACATCATAGCTGAATGAGTGAGCATTTGTAAAAAGCAACTGCATGAAGCAGAGATGCTCTTGGCAGAATTGAAGGAAACCTGCAGCAAAAGGATCTGTTGTGAGCATATAACTGCAGTACAAACCAAATTAAACTCCAACAAATGTGTCCAACCAAATCAGTAGGCACTATACAAGTAATGTCAATAACAAAACTATATTTCAAAGTACAATCTGATACTAACTCAAAGAAAGTACTTATTGCCTAGCCATGGGAAGTAATATCACTAGCAAAAGGCAGATTGTAAACCATGAAGATTCAACACTCATATTCATCATGAGCTGGAACTTGTATTCATCATTTTTTGCTGCAGTGCTCTGTGCCCAATACTAAACATGCATGTGACAATGTTAGTCAACAAATTAAGATGCGGATTCATGAAAACTGTTGTGCTAAATAAACTCTAAACAAATCATCATGGTCGAGATTCCACATAAGAATATAAAATTATTCTGCATATGCTGCCAACTCCAAATTGGTGCGCTAAATTCTAAATTCAGGAAAACTCAAAACAGGTTGAAACATTTGGAGGAAGTCACAGTTTTACCTAGTAGGATCAGCTAGGATTTCAAATGCCCTTTCGCATACCATCTCTACCCTTGGCTAAACAAGAAATCATTCCAAACATGAAATTGCTACTCTTTAGTCTGCAGCCATCTAACAAATGAGTTATGAAAAGAAGCTAGAAACAATCTTTAATAAAATGAAAACCAGACTAACTACCGTTGCAAGCAAAACAGCCAGATGTTTAACCTGGTAATATCACTTAAACCAGAACAGAAGAAAAACCAACATGCATGTGAGTAGTTGAACACATGACAATAAATGAATTCAAGTAGTTAATTTTATTAATCCAAGACACAATATGTATGACTGCATTTCAAGCAGCTAAAAAGGAAACTGTCATGTTCTTTCACAAAAATACTGGGTGTAACAAAAAGATGGCTGTTTTATTCACCAAATTTCAATAGCATGACTTCGTCATTTTTTTAGAAATTGGCTGCAGCTACATCAGGCAGCTGCCAGTTTGTTATCCTAAATATCACATTTAATCATAAACAACCAAGCTAACCACAATGCAATAATCAATCAGTTCATTTGGAAGGAACAACTAAGAAAAAAAGAACATGATATACCAGATGCTCCGTTATGCACTTGTGGATGGCACAGATCTAGCACAGGACAAAGGAGTTACCCCAAGCATAAACAAACAGCACAAGTAGGAATATAACTAATTTCAATATTATCAAGCCTATTAATCAGTACTAGTATATTAAAAGATTTGAGACCAATTATTCAGCCATTGCTTCTTTTACATTCTGATGAAAAAAACTAGACCTGCGGGGGGAGACCGCCCCCACGGCATTGCACTAAGAAGAAAGACCTTCTCACGCAGGTCTAAAAAATCCCCAAACCCCTACCCCACCCTTACATAGTGGCCCGACACCCGTGAGAAGGGCAGACCCCAACTATGCTTTGGACATGGGACAGGCGAGGGGATTTTTTTCAACGAGCAAATAAACTGCGCCACCTCCGACAACAAATTCGCCCCCGTGGGGGTTCGAACCGTGGCCCGTAGGGTGCCGAGCGCACCACTAGAACAACTGGTCTAGCGTTCGCTGGCTACATTCTGATGAAAGAATCCAGTGATCTATTCCAAAAAAAAAATAGAACTAAAGACTGTCAAGAAAGTGCTGTCAACAAAAATATAATATCACTAGCAAAAGGAGATTGTAAAGTAGCACTAGTATCAAGCATATACACCATGATGTGCTATTAACGAATCGCAATGACACAAGTACCAACTCATTTTTCAACAAACATCAGCATGGCATAACATTGACCTTGATGACTCGATCCCTCCCCATAATATGTAGGAAATCGGAACAACTGCCGGTTACACATCCAAAGAACTAACACAGACGCTAATGTCAGAAGATCTGCGACAGGGAAAGAATTGCTTGCACCTTGGACTATGGGGAAAAGAAATCAGGCGCACCTTGATCTAAATTTATCAATCAGAACCAACACAACCAGCAAATGCACACAATCAACACAAATCTGGAGGTGTTACCCGTTCAGGAGCTTTTCATGCTGTGACGGAGAAGTGGCCGCGACCAGGAGCCTGGTGGACAGGTCACCTCCAAAATTGAGAGAAGAGGGAGTTGAAATCGAAACCTTAGAGAAAGACGAATTGAAATACAAACCCTAGAGAACAGAGGAGGCGCGGGGTGGGGGGGGGGGGGGGGGGGCGAGGGGAGGGGTGGAGGCTTACTGGAAACCATGGATTCGACGAGGGCCGCTGAAGTTGGACGGCTGCCGGCGAAGGCCGGCGCGTGCACTTCTCGCCGAAGGGCGGTTCGTGCACGTGTGGGTTGAGGGTGACGACGGCCGCCGGAGTTGGGTGACGCCGAGAGGCGGCGAACGAGGGGCGGCGGCGGCGAGGAGACAGCGTGCCCCGCACGAGGACGAGGGGCGAGGTACGCGAATGTTAGGAGCCGCGCGCGCGCCGTCTGTGGGCTGATTTCCGGCACATTAGTGCTTTCAAAGCCCAGTTTTACTATTTTTTTTCTTTTCCCTACAAAAGTTTCAATGAAATATTTTTTCATTTTGGTTCCAAATGAAAAATTTTATTCCAGTAAAACATTCTTTTCCATTTTTAAAAGATTGGATACAACTAAATAAATTTTAATTTTTTCCCGTTAGAATTTTTTTCCCAATAGAATAATTTTTGTTATAGCAGAATATTTTTATTCCACTTGTGGTGGACCTGCAGGCCGGCGGCCCACAAGAGATTCACGGCCCAGCTTGCCCCGCGCCTTTCTGCGACTGGTGGGCTCAGGGTCGCACCTGTGCCCCGAATGGCCCCCGTGAGGTAGGGGCGCTATTCGGGGGTCACCCGCGTGACCTTGAGCCAAGTAGTCACACAAGGTCTAGGGTGCTGGGTCGTGAAATTCTTCTTGGGTCGTTGGCCCGCAGCTCACCCATGATAGGAACAAATTGTTCCGTTGGAACAAAATATTCTGTTAAAAATAAAAAGATTCCATCGAAACAGAAGAAAAAAGTTGCATTGGAACAAAAGAAAAATTATTCAGTTGGATCCAATCTTACCCTTGGACATAAAAAATATTCCACTGAAACAAAATGTTCCTTGGAAAAAAATAAAAAAATATTTAGTTGGAACTTTCAGGAGAAAAAAGAAAAAAAAATAAAATTGGGCCGTGCTGACCACCAGTGGGCCTTAAATCCGCCAGTGGGCCGGCAGAGTGCCCAAACCCGAGTAGGCCGCGCGCGGGGGGCTCTTCTACGACGGGTCATGTGTCGCTCGTTGTGATCGAAGGTGGCCTAGCACATAATGACTCGAGGGATTATACTGGTTAAGGCGAGAACGCCCTACGTCCAGTCGAGGGTCACTCGGATGTATTGCTCGAGCCCAGGTGCTCGTGAGAGTTAGGGAGTACAAGCTTTCAAGTGCTAGTAAGCTAGATGGATCTCTCCCCATTCTGAATCTAAGGGACCCCTCTTTTATAGTTTAAGGGGACCTATTTTACAGTGGATACCTTGGAGAAGATCTTGGGGAAAATATCTTTGACTCCGGCAGTCGGTAAGCTCGTATCGTTGACGGGCCCTTCCTTGTTGTCAGCCGGGGATGTTCTTGGTAGATTGCGAGATCCTGAAATCCTTAAGGGTCTTCTGGTCCTGATCCTGTGCGTCGGGTTTGGTCAATTGCATGATACGGGAGACCCTGATGGGATGGTGCATCTGTCCCATCAGAGGTGTTGTTCATATGCCAAGTTCCATTTTGGATAATGGTTTCTTGGAGCTGAAGCTGTGATGACGGGCGGCTTGGTCATCATAAGGACCAAGTTGGTGTCAGAGTGGAAGTCTGCAGCCGCAGTAGAGGCACAGTGGCCCACTGTTGAGCGTACGATCCCGGGGAAGCAGCGTCTACTTGGTACGGTCGAGTTTGACCGCCTGCGGGGCCAGACTTACCTGCTCGTGGCCAAGTGAGACTTGTCCTCTGGGGTCAACCCGAAGCGTGACCAGCCAGTCGGGAGCCCAGAGGGAGGAGGAAATGTGGAGCTCAGTCGGGAGTGTCCGGACTCGGCTCCACAGGGCTACATGAGCCACTTCTGGAGAAGTTGCCCAACCGGGGTTCGTGGGCTTTGATCGGCCCATAAGCGCCCCTTGACCCTAGGTCGTGGGTGCGAGAATTCGATGAGGTGGACCCACTGGTGGCCCCGATTCTTGCAACCCGTCAGGTCGGCACACACCCGCGTGTGTGATCCCTAGTATTTCCGCGAGGTATAGCGCTCGCACGCATGGGGACGAGCGAGAGATGTTCGGTTCCATGGCTCGGGTGGAGATTCTTCTACCCCCTGGGTAGACGGGTATTGGATCACAATCCAAACCGGCACACGTCTTGCTAAATGCAATTTTGGGCCGAGTGGGGGAGCTCACCCTGACGTGAGCGGGATTTAACAGGTGGCGGGGTTTGGGGCCTGATCCACCCCAACCCTCGCGTTCTCAAACAAGGCCTGAAGGGGATTGGATCCCCTACAAATCAGTTAGGGATCTAAGCCCCCCTCGATCCCCTCCGATCCCTCCCACAAAACTGCCCCTACCGTTACTACGACCAAATAAAGCGAGACGGCCTTTGACTAGTTACAGATTTGCTCATAGGTCAAAGTGATCAAACAGAGCCTAGTACTGTACAAACGAGCCGGGGCAAGGATGAAACAATTTTAATGCAGTACAAGGATAGACCATCCTTCGCATGATCGTACACCGTCAAATCATGTCTGCCATACCTACACCATAAGTGATCTATGATTAGTAGTTTTCTGATTCTAACCTAAATCTTAAGCAGTCTAGTCTGGTCTGAGGACTTTGTTTTGTTCAGTTCGGGTATGCGTACCCGTTCAGTTCACATCCACACGCTGATGCCACCTCCAGATCTGCTGCATAGCCCTATCAAATGGGATAGTTAAGAAATCAAGATGTGCATGAGACACCCTAACCGCCTACGCCAAGCTAGATACGGAGCTTGCTACATTTGATCCGTCAGCGGCGAGCGGCGGCGCCACCGTGCCAGCCCTAGTGGGCAGACGGCACGCGCCGCATTCCCCAGGTGGCCAACGAGATGCGGAGTGCGGTTAGCGGGGGCTCCTATATACCTTCCGAAAGGTGCATAAGGAAGGCATCGTTAAAACACATCAAGAACATCTTTTTCCCCGCCGGCGAACCTCTGCCCCAGCCAGCGGCTCTCGCCGCTTCCCACTACCTCGCCGACCCCGACCCTCTTCTTGCCCCCTCCGTCGGCCACCGCCCACCGGGGGTCCAACCCCACCCAGCCGGCGGCACTCCCGTGCCGCCGCCGCATCTCTTCTAGAGCCGCCGGCCATTGGAATCTAGCAATCCCAAAACCCTAACCCCGCCATCTCGACCACCACCCTGGCCGCGCTGGCGGCCGCTCTGGGAAGCCCTCGCCGACGGGCCTCTCCACCCCCTGCCCCTCCCCTACCTCGTCGGCGCATGCGCGAGCGGCCGTCGTAGGAAGAAGAAACGATGGCTGCGGCCGAGGAACGAGATCGTGTGGGTGGGTGGGCTTCCCACATTTCGGAAGATGCTTAGGATTGGCGGCGGTTGGCTTGGCGCATGGCGGAAGCGCTCTTGGGGAGCGCGAGGAAATGCCAGCCCGTGCCCATGGGCCTTGTTGGGCCTAGGGGAATTTTTGGCCCGTGTTCAGACTGGCGCGGACAAATTTCAGTCAGAGTGAAGAGTTGAGATATGTAACAGGCTTTCAGCTCTCCAGTTTCCTTCAGTTTTTTTTTTCCCATCGCAAAAAGTCTCCTTCAGTTTTTTGGAGTTTTTTCTTCGATTGATATTTTCATCAGGCTTCAGGATCAGCAACTGGCACTTTCTTCTTCTTCTTCCTTTTTTTTTCGTTGTCCATGCTAAACAACAGCGACATTGATCCTCCAGAGTCCAAGATCCAAACATGGCTACTTGGCTACAGACACGCATGCACCGCTCCATTGATTATTCCGGCCAGGGCCATGGCTGCACCACGGCCTGGTACTCGTGCGGACGAACAGGAGCAAGGAACAGACCGTTTAAATGCAGTACAAGGATGGGTCACCAAATCGCCCCCGCGCGACCGTACGCGCGCCGTCAGACCATGTCTGCCATGCTTGCACCATAAGTACACCATGATTACTGATTAGTACTAACAGTGGACCTCCTCTGAGGGGGCGAGCTGAACCGACCCTGACTCTGAACCTGAGCTCAAACTTAAAGTAGCTTGGTCTGAGGACTTCGTGTGTTCAGACGAATGTGTGCTGGTGTTCAGTCAGTGCAGGTCCACACGCCAGCGCCATGTGCTGCACCAACCCTATCAGGTGGGGGAGTTAACAGGATGTCCTGCTTGCGGCCTCTCAACAAAATAGAAGTATGTTGCATGAACTAGTAAGAAGCCACTGATTAGGATCACTCCCTAATCAGTCCACCTTGTTAATGCTAAACCTGACGAGATGCAGGAGGAGAGAGAGGAGGGTGGAGGAGGAAGGGAGAAGATGGAAGGAGAAGGGAGGTTGTGTGTTGTTGCACTGGCTCTGGCTGGCTGCTGGGTAGGCTTTGTCGATCGTACTGTAGGTGATCGGCAGCGGATTCGCCATGTCGGCGTGCACACGTGTGCCTGCTTGCCCAGTGCACGCATGGCATGTCCAGGATGTCGTGTTGCTTGCAAATTCTTTTGGAACTCATTGATCTGGTGTTAAGGAGGAGCATGAACCTAAGAGCATTTATTCATGTCACTGAAGATCGCTGGATCCAAGGTTAAACGCCTAGCCAGCGTCTTGCGCTGACTACTGATTGCTGGATGATGTTTTCTGATTCATTGATTTTCTGAAGAAGGGCAGAACCTAAGGAGAGTTCACTGGTTTCAGAGGAGCCTGACAACTGAAGCAGGATTTCAGAGCCGCTGAGCTGTGTGTAGACAAACTCAGATCATCTCATCTCACCTCATAATTCGTAGAATTTTCGTCAGAAAACCAAGCAGTAAGAAGCTCACCCTCTACGGTTTTGACATCTTTGAAAGAACAAGCAAAAGGCTTCGCCTATTATTGATAGAGAAAGAGGAATACGGATTGGTCTAAACTGAATGATCAACAGGAGAAATGGAAATAGAATAAAATAAAAAAGAGAAAGGCGTAAGAAGCATCGCATTTAGTTGGATGTTGATAGAACGGGATACATGGGAGCCCCTCCTCACTGATTGCTGTATGCCGAAAGCCCAGGCACTCCAGCCAGCAGCCTTATCTGTCATGAACCCACTGCCCTGCCCGGCTGCCCGCATATGAGACCAACGGCGTGTATCCAAACTCCACCCATACTATACTGTATAGACGAGAAAAAGTTCAGACCAATCTGCCCAAAAATTACACAGTGAAAAGCAATTGATATGGAAGCAAAACAGGATCACATGATCGTTCAGTAGGAACCACTGGGATCATATTGATGCTCCATGACATGATCAGATTGAGCTTTTGGTGTTCATTACTTCCTGTTGGGGGACAGCTCAGTTCAAAGACTACACTACATCAAACATTTGATTTTTTTTGAAACATAAACACTTGAATTTCAAATAGTTTCTGAAAACAAAATAGAAGTATGTTGCATGAACTAGTAAGAAGCATGTGCATTTTCACATTCTGCTCAACTGCTACTGCAAATGTGTCGTAAACATGACGTAAAGCAACTCTGCAACTGCAATCAAGGGGTTGTTCCCAAACTACTATAGCAGTGTTGCGTTCGTGCACTTGTCATGTCTCTTTAGGACCATCCACTCACATCCATGTGCCAGGCTAGGACATCCAAAGATAGGGGATGGGAGATGTACTAGTATGCAGCGGCAAGGCCCTATATATATGCGCCTTGCAAGCATCCCAAAACACAAGCAAAAAAACTAGCACACTACTGCGAGCACAAGACAGTAGTGAACTAGAGAGGGAGAGAAAAGATAGAGAAAGAGAGGGAGAGATGGGGAGGGATCAAGCAGCTGCAGCTGTGATGGCTCCCGAGAAGCTGAAGCTGTTCATGGGAGTGCTGGCCCTGCAGTTCCTGCTCGCGGGGTTCCACATTGTCACCAGGGCGGCACTCAACATGGGCATCAGCAAGATCGTGTTCATCGTGTACAGAAACATCATCTCCCTCGCCTTGCTCGCGCCGTTCGCCTACTTCCTCGAGAAGTGCGTAAATTAACCGCCCTTTTCTTCAACATAACAGTCACCTCACTTGGCTCCATGTTTTTTTCTGAACTTATCAGCGTAAATTTTTTATCATCTGTATGATTTGTTTCAGGAAAGACAGGCCACCACTCACCTTCTCTTTGCTGGTGGAATTTTTTCTGCTAGCGTTGTGTGGGTTAGTGAAACAGATGTTCCATACCATATTTGCTATTTTTTTATTTTAATTGTTGGATTCCAAAACTAAGTGTTTGTGCCATGGAACGACTGTTCTTCAGGATAACTGCAAACCAGGGCTTCTACCTCCTGGGTCTGTATCACCTGTCACCAACCTACGCCTCTGCGATACAGAACACCGTTCCTGCGATCACCTTCGTCATGGCCGCTGTCCTCAGGTGCTAACTTTTCCGCACACAAGCGTGACAAGTCATGTTGCCTTCAATTTTCAGCATGATCAGAACAGTCTAGCTAGTATGCTGCAGTGTTCACTGAAGAATGTCTTTAAGTTGTGCAGTCTTGAGCAGGTCGACCTGAGCAGGAGGCGTGGGCTGGCCATGGTGGTGGGAACGGTGGTGAGCATCGGAGGGGCGACCGTGATTACCCTCTACAAGGGCCTGCCGCTGTTCCATTACAATCTGACCATCAAGTCTCTCCTGACGCTGTCCTCCTCGAGCCCCATCCTCAACTGGACCCTCGGCTGCGTCTTCATCCTCGGGCACTGCCTCTCCTGGTCCGGATGGATGGTTCTTCAGGTAGCATACTGCTAGTTCAGTGCATAAGCACATACACAGTCTGGGTGCAAGGATACGATTTCTGTATGGCGATTCAGTACTGATTTTTGTTTAAAAAAAATTCTGACATCAGGTGCCGGTGCTGAAGAGGTACCCAGCCAGGCTCTCGGTTCTGTCCCTGACCTGCATCTTCGGGCTCCTCCAGTTCCTGGTCATTGCAGTGTTCACCGAGGAGGACCTGAGCAGGTGGAAGGTCCACTCCGGAGGGGAGCTGTTCACCATCCTATACGCTGTAAGCCCCAGCAACTTTACTAGCTTGCCAAAAAGAAAACAAAGAACATGTGCAGCGTAGCTCCTGTTCGAGCTCAGATTGAAAACGCCGTGTTTTCTTGTGCAGGGCCTGGTGGCGTCTGGCGTCGCGTTTGCCCTGCAGATCTGGTGCATCGACAGGGGAGGCCCGCTCTTCACCGCCGTCTTCCAGCCGGTGCAGACCGTCGCCGTCGCCGTCATGGCTGCCGCCATTCTCGGAGACCAGCTCTACACGGGAGGGTAAGGGGCGCACGTGCGCGCGTGCAGATACAAACGCGACAAGGATGGTAGCGGAGTCACATGGATCACCAGCCATGGGATCGGAAGAACTCACGCATCCGTCTCTGACGACACACATGCCTACCTGTACTTTGGCAGGATCATCGGAGCCGTGCTGATCGTCATCGGCCTGTACTTCGTGCTCTGGGGCAAGAGCGCGGAGAAGAAGGCGGCCACCAGGAACCAGCAGGATCAGCTGGAGCAGGGAGGAGGAGGGGACATGACGAGGCACCTGCTCGGGGGAGGGGATGCTTCGGCGAAAGAAGAAGAGGCGCCGGCCATTGACCTGCTGGCTTGACGAGCGATCAGTAGTCGATCGAGGGCATCCGTAATGGAGTTGCATTTGAGATTGTACCTGTTGTGATCTCAACTGTTCCATTCAGGCAACCAATAACAAAGTGTGCATGGGTTGCCGGTGTGGAACAGTAGTCATGTTGCTGCGTGGGTCTGTAGTGTTACTGCGCAAGTACAGGTAACAGGTGTATACTGCCCAGGGTTAAGTCACTTCGTGCATGGTTGGAATCAAACTAAGCTTGATCACATACTAAGTATAGTTCAAAATTTTCCAGCTTTGATTAGCACAATATGAAGATTCATTATAAAAAGTGCGTTCATGCTATATAATCGCTTCAGCTGACTAATCACAAATTCAGAACTGGACCTTGCAGATCATGTGTCGATGCCCTAAGAGTAACTCCAGCATATCCTCTAAACAATCCATATCTCAAGTTTAGAGGGTTATTAAAAAAATGCACTCCAACGGACCCTCTATTAGACCATCTATTATGGGGAGGTCTTCAAACCTCCTTCTCCACACTCCATTCCTAGAGAGTCTCTAGGGAGCCCTCTATTATAAACTAGAATTGAGGGCTATTGTTAGGGTTGAAGTAAATTTGGAAGACCCAAAAAATAAAGGCAGCCCCTATTTAGTATTTAGAGGGTCTAGTTTAGAGGCTATTGCTGAAGTTGCTCTAAATAAGTCAAATTTGAGGAGGTAAAATCGATCTGACGAGCGCTTTACTTCAAGGTCAGGGATTTACGACGACATTAATCAGGCACCTGAGAAGAAAATGGGATGGCGCCATTGGCTTAACCAGATACTGCTTGGATTGCAGGCACATGCCAAAATAAAGATGATAATAACGGTGATGCTGAAAGTTGATGATCACATTTCAATCAGGTGCCTTCCAGATAAATTCGAGAGGTTCTCATTAGTCATCAACTCATCACGCCGCTAGAGGCTTGAGAGCGATCATGCTGCTGCCCACAGGCAAAACAGGGCCGGCCGGGATCCGATCATGCGATTTTATTGACGATGACACTAGAGATATGGTGTGCAGCAGGCACGGCATCAACATCGACTGGCATCAGGTTCAGTCTATATATGAGATCTTTATGAGCAAGGACCCAAGGAGATTACCCGCCTTTATCTTTGGGGAAAAGAGCCAAGAAGGATACCAAATTCAACAAACAGAGGATCCAAAAACACCCGAGCAAAATAAATTAAGATTGTGGACCTGACAAAATAAAACGGCAGGAACAAGCAGCAAAGCGATACAGTTTGAGGGACTAAAAATTTTAGTCCCATCACATCGAATGTGTGGACACTAATTAGAAGTATTAAATGTAGGCTAATTATAAAACCAATTGCATAAATAGAGGCTAATTGTCAAGATGGATCCATTAAGCCTAATTAGATCATGATTTGATAAAGTTGTGCTACAGTAAATATATGCTAATCATGGACTAATTAGGTTTAATGGGTTTAATGGGTTCGTCTCGACAATTAGCCGCGACTTCTGCCATTAGTTTTGCAATTAACCCTTATTTAGCCCACCTAATCGGTGTTAAAAGAGAGGACTAAAATAAGTTCCTTGGATCCAAACACCCCTTTAAGTCCACTCATAAAAAGTATTACAAGTAGCAGAAAGCCCCCTCAAAGTTATGGAATATTGCAAAAGTTCCCATTTCAGCTTTTCAACAAGTTCTCTCTCTCAAGGGCGGCAATTGCATTGTAGCCAAATTTATTAGAAAAATATCCTAGTTTTTGGTAGAACTGGGTAAAAAAACTAAACAACTACAAGGTTCAAGAAACTGTGGTGCAACATGTTCACGCTGGTTCGAGTGCCTGACTCGGCATAAATGCTCGCATTTTCCTGAATTTATTCTAGGATTTAACCAGCGCTTTTTCGGTAGACGACGTGGCCATCCACAACAAGACGTATGTGGTGATTTCTTCAATCTCGAATCGGCTCAGTCTTTCATAGATGCTCGTAGGGGTAGGATTGCGTATATTTATTCATAAGGGTGGGTGACTGAGTGTGCGTGCGTCTTTACGATGCTGCGTCTGTACTATGTTTTTCAAAAAAAAGCTACACGGTTAAAAAAAATGAAAACGGGTCCGACCTGCAACTAAAACTCTACTACAAACAACCGGTGGGAAATACCATGCACAAGTAAACACCAACTCTCACAGCTACAAACACTTGAGAAAAACACCTGTGATAAAAACCACCACTCATCAACCTAAAAAACAACAGATGACAACTACCAACATATGAGGAAACTGGAAACACCACCATCTTTGAACTAAAGCACCACCAACCGAACCACCGTACTATAGATTGTTGACCGCCGAACAATGAGAGGAAGGCAGAAAATAAAAAAAAGTAAATTTTATTGGCGGTTCTTAAACTTGTTCTGAGTTCTCATCCCGGTTCCGGTATTCTTAAAATGCACATAATGTCGTTAAACTTATCCCGCACTCTCATCCCCATCCTTAAACTTGTACATAGTTCTCATTCCGGTCACCATACTCTCAAATACACATAATGGTCCTTAAACTTATCCCACGCTCTTATCTCGGTCCTTAAACATGTCCTACACTCTCATCCAGATCCATATGCATATAAAATACATTATTTATTTAGAAAAAAACTTTTGCAAATTGTTTTAGATTTGTATGGATTTCAAATCAAATTTGATTCCCCCTCAAAGTGGATCCAAAATTTTATGGATAATTTTTTTTTGATTTTCTTAGGAGTTTTTAGAGCAAAGGATAAATTATTTGTGACTTTCTTAGGCATTTTTAGAGCAAAGGATAAATTTTTTGTGATTTTGTTAGAAGTTCTTAGCATTCTTTTTAATTCCTAATATAGAATCAACTATTAAATAAATTTGTTAAAATAACAATTCTAAAAGTCAGCAGATTTTGTAACTAAGGTGATTGCCTCATGTTTTTTTTGATGAATTTTAAGTGAGAGCGTTTGAAATGTTTGAAATAATCCACAAAAATGTATTTTGGAAGTATTTGGACCTATTTGAGAGCGTGGGATAAGTTTACGGACTATTATGTGTATTTTGAAAGTTTGAGGACTGTGATGAGAACACGGAACAAGTTCAAGGATGGGGATGAGAGTGTGGGACAAGTTTAAGGACCATTATGTGCATTTTAAGAGTATCAGGATTGGGATGAGAATTCATGATAAGTTTAAGGACCGCCGGTAAAATTTACTCAATAAAAAGAAGTATTACACCCCGTTGGAAGTTCATCAACAGGGGTACTTCAGGAAGACTTTTTTTGCGAGGAAGACAACAAAGAGGAAGGTTGGGCACGAAGAAATACTTGATTAATTATTGTGCATTAACCTTTTCCCTGAAACAGCAAGAAGAAATGTCAAAATCAGGTCGCGCTCCGTGTTTTCGCATGAGAACATGAGCGCGCCCATCAGTCGTACTCGCATCAATCTAACATTAGTACGCTTAACAGCCACCCTGCTCTGCTTTAGGAGGACAGGGTCACCAATCCGTCCTGGTCGAGGACTAATGACAGCGGCAGCAACCGCGAGTATGAGACGAGGTACATGATGGCATACATGATGCAGCCTGCAGCCATACATGTGGGTCGCCACCGCCGTCTCGTTCTCGTCATCTACTGATGAAAAACTGACCGATACTGCCTAGCTAGCTGGTGTTTTCAATCCCTTGGTATGTAGGAGTGTTCTGTACTTTTATATATGTGTATATATACACTTGGGGAACTAATCAAATACGTATGTGGTATGCTCATGACGATGACATGACTGACAGTTTAAAGAAGACCGGGCTGGTGCGCAGGTGCATCCGACAAGATCCTACGAGCTGTCATGTTCATAGTTTTCTTTCTATTTCTCATAAGCTTTGGTGTCAGTATATCCCACGGTTTAATTTCCTGTATTTTCAGAGGGGAGGATTGTGTTATGTGGAGGAGCTAACTGAGGTTGAAACAACACATACGAGAGTTGAGATAATACCGTTGGCTTTATCTTCCTTGTTTTTTTTTCTCTTGAGGAGCTATGCAAGTGCCGCTGCTGTCTGCTGAAGTGCCGATACAGGAGGGAGGGAAGCACGGAAGCGTGCGCATGTCTGAACTACGCGCGCGTGCGCTGTCCGATAGCTAGCTGGGGCCGTACAGCTCGTACGAGCGCCTCTAGGTCGGCTGCCCTGTCTGCGCTCGCGCACAAACGGACACCGGAAGAACGTCTGGGTGGACGATCGCCATGGATGGATCCAGCATCGCAGTATGTGCATGTCCCAGCTCTGCCCTGGTGATGCCCGCTCAATTCTTGGCGGGGATCGGAGGAAGACAACAAGCCGGATCGAACAGATGGGGTGGGACGGGCGATCGGCCGGCGCACGCCAGCAGTTTGCTGGGCCGCCTCAGGGTGTCCGCTGGCATCGACCGCCGGTGGATTGGATTGGATTTGATGCATGGCCGGGCCGGCGACGGCGAGTCGTGTATTCATATCGCGCAACTAGCTAGGGCAGGGCGCACGGCAGCTTTCTGCTGCGTCTTTTGGTCGGGGGCTACGGCGTCAGCTCCGCGTCCTGTCCACGTCGTCAGCTCCGCCCCCGGCCCACCCGTCCGATCTCCATGCACGTGCTGGAGAGAATAGATTGAGGGGCGTGCGCTCGTGTCTAGCGGCACTGGCGTCGCATACACGCCTGGCTGGCCTGCCCGTCGCCGCGCGTACGTCATCCGGATCGATCCGTGATCGGTCTCTCGTCTCCAGTCGGCAGGTCTCGAGAGGAGAGCAGCGCGGACCACCCGGCGCCGGCAATGTCGATCGGGGCTTGAGGAGAAATGCAAAGGTCAAAGCAAGGGACACGCGTACGCGCCCAGGATCTATGTACTCCGGCAGGCATGGCGCGGCCCCGGCCACCGCCGGTTTGCTGAACCTGCAACCTGCATGCATGCATGGCTGGATGGACATTCGCATGCAACGCAAGCGCTAGCTAGAGTGGCAGGCACGAACGAATCTGACACAAAATCGCGCAGATTATATATGCTACATGGCGTTGTCACAACTTTTCATACCCGTGCGGTGGGAGTGTACTAGTAGAAACTTGGCGCTCGATGTTTTGTAAGAAAAAAAAATTCTATTTTTTAAAGTTGGAACAATTATTCTAGCTTTATTTATAATAAAGTTGTTCTAACTTCATCTTCAAATTGTTCCAACTAGAAAACCATCTGAATATATTTAATTGTGGTCTTATTTTAAAGATATCATTTAAAAAAAATACAATTGCGCAATTAGAATTCAACAACAGTTTGTTTCGAATTTAGATTGCATTCATCATGGTGTTTTTTTAGACAGCATGCTGTTGTCTCTTGCCTCCCAGAGCAGCTTCAGTTGCCTGGAATATATATTGAATCAATCTACAATTCTACATATAGCGATCGTTTTATTTTGTTCACAGCGTGCTACCACTTTTCAAGCTGCATAATCAAAATTGCATCAGTAGGATGCTTCTTTTCCTTGGGCTGTTATTGTGGCCCACATTGCACAATGGGCCTAACGTGCATATACTAGACTGAACAACCCAATCTTCGATTTCAGCCTCTATACCTACAGAGACTACGGTGTGCCTGCGAGGCACTATACCTACAGAGAGTCGTCGATATCCAATTTCCTAATATAGACTGAATCCGTCCAGAGTCCAAAATCCAAACACCCCTCCTACGTTTTTTTATGGAACACATCGTTATATATGGTAAGGTTGGATATAGTATGACCGTATGTGATATTGAAGCCGGCCGCATGTACTTATATACGTGCAGTCCGACTATTCGGAGCCCAGGCCTTCCAATAAGTATTGAAAGTCCGAGCCAGCCAGGTCGCGTGCGCCCCACGCGCGGAGAGAGAGCCAAAAAGGTGGGTGCATGCAAGACACATTTTGTTTCTTTTTTCACGATAACATTTTACTTGGGTATCCAGTTGGCAAACGGTTTTCACCACTAGATTACTGGTATTTTTTTACATCATATGAGATCCATTTTGAATATTTTTTTGAAAAAATTTGAAATTTGAATCTAGACATCATAGAAACCAGACGTCTGGGTCGTAGAGACCTCCCATGTAAAAGTCAACAGAATGGAGATATGCCACCCATGCACCTGCCACCTGACACATGCATGGACCTGCCCACCTGACGCATGTATGCTAGCAAACCCACTGTTTTATTTTAGTTTTTTCACTATAATTCTTCGATCAAAGATCCAACTCAAAAACGGTTTTGACCACAAGGTTCCTAACATTTTTATGCACAGTTTGAGTTGCATTGTGAATATTTTTTTTAAATTTTTTAATTCATAAATTTGCAAAGAGCATAGAAATATAGGAACACGATCATAGAAAGATTTTTGAGCATAGAAACATGAGAACACAAGCATAGAAACATGGGGATATGAGCATAAAAATATTTCCGAGCATAGAAACCTACAGACACGAGTATAGAAATGTTGAGCGGCTCGTATTTCCGAGCATAGAAACATACGGGCATGATGAAAGAAAAAGATGTGAGCATAAAAATTTTCGAGCATAGAAACCTATAATTCATGCTTGGCACTAGTGTGTATATATATGTAGTGGTCATGGTTGATTTCTATGATCATGTCTTTAGGATTCTATACCTGAGGACAACCAGTGATTTTGTACTACTTCAATAACATCCTCTTTTAATCAAATTTCTAATTTCAAGTAAAAGATAAAAAAACTTGATTCTATGATCATGTCGTTAGGATTCTATATTTGAGCATGACTGGTTGATTTTGTACTTCAGCAACATCCTTTTGCGGGCACGCATAGTATCTATGATCAGACAAAATTCGCTCTGGAATTTAAAATTCGAAGTATAGAAACCATACCTAGAGGTGCCCGCAAAACATAGACATAGAAACATATGCGTGCAGTCATAGAAATATATGTGTGTAGATGCACAAATTACCTCTAAAATTTGAAATTTCACTTATAGAAACCATACCCGGAGGTTCCCGTGAAACATGGACATAGAAACATATATGTGCAGTCATAGAAATATATGTGTAGGTGCACTAATTCCCTCTGGAATTTGAAATTTGAATTATAAAAATCATACTCGGATGTCCCCGCGAAACATGGACATAGAAACATATGCGTGCAATCATCGAAACATATGTGATGCACAAATTCCCTCTGGAATTTGAAATTTGAATTATAGAAACCATATCCGGAGGTCCCCGCGAAACATAGCCATAGAAACATATACGTGCAAATCATACAAACATGTGTGTAGAGGCTTCACTCTGGAATTTGAAATTTGAATTATAGAAACTATACCCAGAGGTCCCGACAAAACATGAACATAGAGACATGCGATTATACGTGAAGTCATAGAAACCGTACTGCACAATCATAAATAGCGTGAATAATGCCTATGGCTTCCAATAACGTATTTTTTCTTGAAAATTTAAATGTGACTGAGGCATAAAAATCTATATATACACGTATAGAAACGGTCATATATACAAGGCATAGAAATCTATACATACACGCATACAAAGGGATATGTGTACATTTCTATGATCATGTTAATGGGTTTCGATGCTTGATTAGTCGAGCACATGCTGTGGGCACAAAATTTCATCGTGCATAGAAATCTATGCATGTAAGCATAAAAATCAATATGTATCTACGCAAATCATATATATTTTTCCTCTTTTATATCAAATAAACAAACAGCGGGAGAACGAAATGAAAGGGAAAAAAAATCTCCATCGAGGCAACATCTACTACTATCTCTAGTTCAATCAGGACGTGGTGCCAATCAGGCACAAACCTAGTTCGTAAACAAATTAGTGATGGTGAAATTGAAATGACGACATTACCCCTGCAATCTTATCCTCTCCCTCTCACGGTGCCTCTTTTCTTCTCCCTGTCGGATGTTGCGCTAGGCTCTTCAGAACGGACGGCTGGGCCGCCGGCGGCTTGACCAGCGCTCCCTGTGCGGGCACGCGAGCGAGGGGCGGACGGCCTGCCGCCAGCAGCTCGTGCCCGCGGCCCGTGGCCGTCGACTACCGCCTCGCGCCCGAGCACCGGGTGCCCGCAGCCTACGATGACGCCTGGGCCGCGCTCCGCTGGGCCGGGGCGAGCTGCGCCGTCGCACCCGGGACGCAGGAGCCGTGGCTGTCCGCGCACGACGACGCCGCGCGCGTAAATGCTGCGCTCTGTTGATGAAGACGACGGCGGTGGACAGTGCAAGCCGCACCCGATCGCGCGGAATCCTGCAGCAGCAAGCAACCACCGTTCGTCGTTGATTAGCCGCTCTTGGCAATCTCACGGACAGGGCCAGCGGCCGCACCTTGGTAGGTCTCGGAGGAGTAGATGACGCCGTCCTTGTCCCGGTCGAAGAAGGCGACGTGCCTCTGCAGCGGCGTGAGCTCGTCCTGCTCGTACACGTCCGCCATGGAGGAGGGCGGCCGCAAGATCCGCAGAAGAGCAGCGCGTCGCCTCGCCGGGCCGCGCCCGCCGCGCGCCTCCTCCGCCCGATCCGCGGGCGCCGCCGCTGGATCCGGTCACGGAGAGGGCTGGGGAAGGTGGACGCCGGCCGGATCTGGGCCGGGGAGGGGCGCCGCCGCCGGAATCCCGCGCGCCGGCGGACAGACACGGCCACGCCGGGAGCAATGGAGGAGGGCGGCGCTGGGACCCGCCTGCGCCGGCGTGCGCTCCCCCGCGCGAGAACTCTCTGCTGCTCGGTCGAGCCCTCCTGAACGCCGGGGTTGGAGGAGGCAGCCGCCGCCGCCGGCCGGACCCAGCGCCGCTGCCGATTTGAATCGAGAGAGAGAGGGAGGGAGGGAGAGAGATATGAGATGTGGAGACCGGAGGGAGGTGTGGACACTGACCGTAGATAAAGTCGGCCCATGTCAGGCAGGTCCCGCATGGACGGGCGTGGTGCGTGTGAACCTGATCCGCAAACATGGTCTGGCTGGATCGGAATTACGGGACACATAGCTAGCTGATGGACCGTGTGGTTGGGGCTTCAAATAACTATTTAAAAGTTGTAAGTTCCTAATATATATACTTATATTGTATATATATGTATATATATTAACACAGTGTCCGCGTGTTGCTATGAGTAATATAAATTTTACCTGGACTTATATGAGACTAGCAACTTTAGCAATTTTATGTTCTTTGACTCCGTGTATAGGTCGTGATGTGACCGCACGAGACATTGATTGTACGGTTCCGATTAGAGTTGCGATTGATTTTTCTGAAATCCGATTAGGATTCCAATTAATTTGTCCGAGTTCCGATTAGGACTCCAATTGGCGGATCAAGAAATTATTGCTTGATTTAGAGATAGACTAGCACAGTGCCCGTGCATTGCTGCGGGTAATATAAATTTTATCCGATTTTATATGAGATCACCAACTTTTTGCTCTTTCACTCCATATACAGGTCGTATTATAACTGCGAAAGATTCCGATTGGTATTCCGATTAATTTATCCGGGTTTCGATTGAGATTCCGATTGATTTATCCTATTTCGATTAGAATTTCGATTGACGGACCAAGAAATTATTGGTTGCTTTAGAAATAGTAGAGAGATAGACAGAGAAACATCACCCAACGTGCGGTATATCTGTTCTTGAGTAGCTACAGGCATGGTGAAGGGACAGCGGAGATGCACCAACGGCATCGCGGCTTTCCCTGACGACCTCCTCATCGAGGTCTTCTCCCGCGTGGGCAACGTCAAGGACCTCTTCAGGTTTGCCGTGACATGCCGACGGTGGCTGCGCCGCTTCACCGACCCGGCCTTCCTCCGCCAGCTCTGCCCGGGCCAGGGCGAGGGGCACCGCGCGCGCCTCCTCGGCTTCTTCTTCCAGCAAACGAGATTCGAGCTGCCCCGTGGGAGGACGAACAGGACGCTAACGATGAGGATGCGGATGGCGCAGCACACCTCGGTCTCCGCGCCCAGCTTCTTGCCGGCGCCGGGGTCGCCGCTTGGCGGCACCCCCACGCCGACGGATCATCATCGTGCTGATCTCACCTCCTTCGTCGCCGACGATGACGGCACCTTCAACTACGCCGAGCCCCTCGCGGCGCGCCGCGGCATCGTCCTGATGCGGCTCGTCCCCCGCACCTTGGACGGCCTCGAGCGGATGGCGATAACTAGAGCGAGAGCGACCAGCCACCTCCTCGGCCTCTGCAACCCCATCACCGGTGAACGCCACGTTCTCCCGCCTCTGGAGAGCCCCGGCGACCTTGGTCGCTGCGATAGCTACGCCATCGTCACGGCCGCCGACAGCGACCTCGACGGGGAGCCGCAGCAGACAGCAGGACGCCGCTTCGAGTTCTCGCAGCTGCTCCTCATCACCGTCACCACCACCGAGACGAAGAGCGACGCGTACCTCCACTCGTACTCCGCCGACACTCGCAGCTGGAGCACGCCCACCATGTGCCTTGACGGCTACCGTCGTTTCTCCATGGCCGGTGAGAGGTCCGCCGTCGTTCACCAGGGCGCGGCGCACTGGCTGTGCATCGATCGACCTTTCCCACCCCGAGAAGGTGATGAGTGCTTGCTGTACAAACTCAGCGCGGGCGTGGGCGCTACCGCGGCCACATCGCCGCCGCACGCCTCCTTGGCGAAGACCCCAATCCGTGGCGCAGGCTCACCGCACCTCTTCGTCAGCACAGATGGCAAGCTTTCGGTCGCTTGTGTGTATTTCTTGCACGTGGCTGTTTGGACGCAGCAGCAAGGCGGAAACGAGAGTGGCGGCGGCGGCGACACCCCGGCGACGTGGCTCCGCACTGCTGTGATGAGAATACCGATGGCGGGGCCGAACCCTGGCCCGCTATGCGAGCCCTGCGGGAGTTGCACATGGCTTGACTTCAACGGCGGATCAATGCTCGTGCTCCCGCCGAGCGGCGGCGTCTTCGTCTTGGACATCGAGAAGAAGGTGGTGGAAAAGGTCATGGACTGCTTGCTGCCCCAAAAATTCAGTAGCGAAAGGAATCCGTTATGGGATGGGACGTGTGTGGCGTACGAGATGGACTTGGTGGAGTTCTTTGTGCGCCAGCTAGGTGGTCTATACAGGTAGGGAGGGGTTATCTACAGAATAATTACACATCTTATGCCGTGGAAAATTAAGTGTTGCAGATCGAGTATGTGCTGCATGCCAAGCAATTTTAATTATTGATTTGACTGCTGATCATGTTGTGGCGAATGAGCTACTTGTTTCCTCGTCCCATCTCACCACTCGCGTTGCTACTGCTCCTGTCACTGTCATGTGCAATCGTAGCCACCACGGAGCAGAGCATCCACCATACAAGCGTCGCTCCTCTCGCCAAAGACCCCAACAGTACCTCTCTGCAGTATATATTATCTCCATCAAGACCGGTGCGCCCCTCGTCGTCGACCTCGTCGCCGGCTCGCTCGTCTGGTCGACGTGCCCGTCCATGCATGGCACGGTCCCGTGCCAGCCCGGCACGTGCCGCGCGGGGCGGAGCTGCCTTTACCCATCGGTGGCGTGATATGCTAATGAAGCCGACCCCGGTGGCGTGATCGGCTGGCTTCGCCCCTGCCCGCGGCCAACCAGGAGCCCGCGCCGCTGCCGGTACGTGGACGCCGGCTGGCTCGGGGCCAACCGTGAGCCGGGCAGTAGTGGCTGCGCTTGCACCGGCCACCCCTTCAATCCGGTCACCAGCGAGTGCTCCATCGGCGACCTCACCGCACCGGCATGGCGATGTCGGCCAACGGCCAGCGACGACGACGGCCGGAACACGCTGTACCCCCTGGAACTCTCCAACACCGTCTCCTGAGATCGCTCCCCGCGGGCGCCACCGGCGTCGCGGGCTTCTCCCGGTGGCCGCTGTCGCTGCCGTCGCAGCCCTCGTCGCGGCGCACGTTCGGTAACAAGTTCGCCCTGTGTCTGCCAGACTTCGCCTTGTTCAGCAGCACGTCGGTGAACCTGGGTAGGCATGAAAACGAAAGTGGTAATTTTCGATTTTCGAGGATTATTTTCGAGATTTTATCAACTTTTAAGGCTAAACGAAAATGGAAACAATTACCCAAAAAATAAAAATAATGGTAGAAAAATATGAAAGTAAAAACGACAGTGATTTGAGCGTCTTCCGATCGTTTTCGAGAAATATCATATTTTCGAGGAATTCTACCGTATTTTACCGATAGAAATATTGTATTCATGTACAATACCAGCACACCCTGCTACCTATATTTTTAGAATGTTATATCTATATTTTTAGAGAGTCATGACTTATTTATCATAACTATAAATTACAACCTAGCGACCTGAATTTATGGGACTATGGATAGTTTTATGAATGGTGAAACTAATATCTAAATTTTTAGTACTATAAAATAAGATACATGTCATGGATGGATGGATACTTGAATTAATATCTTAACCATTAGTACTTGTAAATGAATATGTCAAGTCATATGATTATCGTTACGCTCTACTCCCTCCGTCCCTAAATAATTATCGTTATTGGTGTGCGTGCCACAAGTTTGACTCGATTTGTAGAAAAATACGTTCAATATTTGTATCTCCAAATAAATTTATTAAAAAGTAGATTCAAAGATCTTTCTAATGATACTAATTATGTACCATAAATTTTAATATTTTTAATATATATTTAGTTAAAGTTATTTCTCGGGAAACTAAAACGACAGATATTTAAGGACGGAGGGAGTATGGTTTAATATATTTATCGTTTTTTAAAATATCGTTTTGATGGTTTTCGATCGTTATCGATGTGTTCTCGATCGTATATTTTTGTTTTCGAAATTACCGTAATACCGATATCATTTCAGTTTCTGATAATACCGTATCGTTTTCGCTTTTGATGAAAAAATATGAAAGTGAAAGTGATAGAGCCTTTTATCGATTGTTTCCGACTATTTTCATCCATAAACCTAGGGTCGCACCTTCCCGACCTCACCTCCATCTCCATCATCACGTCGCAGCTCTCGTCGTGGCGCGCGTTCGGCAACAGTGTTAGTTTATTGATTGTTAAAAATTCTACATAGCAAATGCATGTTTGACATATTAATTTCCTCCTTAGGAAAAGAGCTCGATCGATCAATAATTCAGTATAGATACACTCGTACAACATGTACCCACTTGGTTCAGGCAGAGAGACATAAAGGTAGTCACGGATAGCCCTTTTGGTGCAGTCGCGCCGACCTCTGCTATCACTTGCTCTCTGCACAAAGTACAACATATACCAGCTTTCAGCTATAATCTCACCACTCTATCTTCTGGCTTAGATGATATTGATGATCCACAGCAATCATCACTGGACAATTGATGAAAGCACCAGAATGCAATGCATTCCATCTTTATATATGCAGAACTGGACTTACATGGGAAGGATGTACTGTGCTCCGTTGTTGATGGCGTTGCCGAGGGGCAGTATCATGTCGCCAAGGAATTGACCATGGCGTTGATTGCTCCACTGCCCAGCCCATTCAACCACGCTTGCTGAAGATGCCGGCGGTGCTCTGCGGCCTCTTCCACCTGACCCAGGCTCGCGGGAGCATGTAGAGCTCAGGGTGAGACCACCGGAGCTACCAAATCCGTCAATCACTAGGACGGCGGGGGCCCACCACCTCCTGCGCATACGTCATGTGGTAGCGCAAGGCGCTCCGCAGGTACCTGCGATGTCCATCCACCACCTCTACTCCATCAGCGAATCCAGCACGCCTTCCATCTTAAGACACCCGAGTCCAAATAGGTACCTGCAGGCATCGATCATAGATATGCATACGCACGCAGTGAGTGTTCATGTCGCCCATCACATCAGTTATTAGATAGATAGATCATTCATTAATCAGGGAATCGGGCGGAGGAGATTTGCTTGTGTAACTACTTACTGTATATGCTTAATAGCTTGTTTGTCAAATCAAAGCTAACATAAGCATGCATGGATCATCAGGTGAAACCATCAGCTTAAACTTGCATCATATTTGGCCACCAGTGCTATACATTGTGTGCATGCGTGAACCGCATCATTAGCAACTACCACCAAGTAGAGTAATTATATATGTTAAAAATAACAATGGGTTCTAGAAAAAAATTAGAAATTGTAAGAGAGTAGAGTTTTCATGCTTCATGGCAAGATATGAATTCTCTAAAGTTAGATGTTCTGCATGGTTGGATAAAGATGAGAGAAAATTGTAGAGTTAGATATTTTATAAAAAAAATATAAAAATTGCCATATGGAAGCACCACAACAACTATGGGCACCTATAAATAGAGATATTTCTCTCTCCTCTTGCCATATCATAGCATAAGACGTCTCAAGTAGGATAACCACATAAATAGTAGTGAATAAAAAGTTGAGCTTGTATAGAGTTGGTCTTCTGTATTGGTGTCTCTTCCTCGGTGTAATGTGAGTATAAGATCCATAAAAGAAGTGATATCACACTATTTCGATACCGCTTCTCGGAAATCGGTGTTAAGATTAGGGGTACTGATTTCTCAACAATATACATACATACAATGTGCCTAAAATGCACAATGTCTTGTGAACACGCACCAATCTACATGGTTTAATAGTATAATACAGTGCACACTAGCTAGTGAAGTAGTGATTAACTTTCCTGTCAACTAGAGGGGAATTGAAGAAACTTACGCAAAGTTAAGTGTATAGGTGTAGACAAGTAAAAGCTATGAAATGAAATCCAACTCATAAAATCTGATTCTCACTACCTCACATAGGCGTGATGTATCTAATGAATGGTGTGACATGTTTGCATTTGTTGCCTACTTCATTCTTTTATCTCCAAGGTGTTGAAGTTAAAAATGAAAACCCTATCAGCACTGCCTAGGAAGAGAGAATAAATGCTCTCTTTTTTTGGATCCAGTTCCTCTGAAGTTGTTGTAGCTACCTCATAGGGACGTCAATTGCTGCGGGCCATTCATTCAACATACAACGACATCTTTGAGAATTGACCATACGTTCAGCCCATGTTGGTCATCCGACCCGTAAACAAATAGCCCAGACTGATATACGAGTATTTTTCTGCACACACCAAAAAAATACAACGCTGATGTTGGGTGTCATCTCGCCGCCGCCGCCCACAACGCCGGTGTCGCAGCTCGCTCGTCGCCATCCACAGTTGCCGAGTGCTGCACCCTGCTCTCCACTTTTCACAAGCGCCTAGTGTTGCGGCTCGCTCGCTTCCATTGTCTGATCCTCGCCATCCGCCATCACGAAGTGGTTTAGCATTTTATTCGACACTGCCGCCACCGCCGTCGAGGAGCCCGGCCACGACCGGTAGGGTGTTTGCCCACCCAGGTGTTGTACCACCAACGGGAGCGCAACCGGTGCTCCTAGTTCCCACTTGGTTTAGGCAGATAGACATAAAGGTAGTCACAGATAGCTCTTCTGGTACGGTCACCGGCCTCTGCCACCACTTGCTCTCTGCACAAAGTACATCATGTACCAGCTTTCAGCTATAATCTCACCACTATATCTTCTGACTTAGATGATATTAATGATCCACATCAGTCGTTACTGGGGAATTGATGAAAGCACCGGAATGCAATGCTATTCCATCTTTATATATGCACAAGTACTAGACTTACATGGGAAGGATGTATTGTGCTCCGTTGTTGATGGCATTGCCGAGGGGCTGTATCATGTCGCCAAGGAACTGACCATGGCGTTGGCTGCTCCTCTACCCGGCCCAGCCCATTCAACCACTTGCTGGAGATGTCGGTGGTGCTCCGCGGGATCTTCCACCTGACCCAGGCTCGCAAGCTCCATCGCGTGCTGCACCCGCGGGAGCATGTAAAGCTCAGGGTGAGACCACCGGAGCTCCCAAATCCGGCGATTGCTGGGTCGGCGGGGCCCACCACCTCCTGCGCATACATCATGTGGTAGCGGAAGGCTCTCTGCAGGTATCCTGCGATGTCCATCCACCGCCCCTGCTCCATCAGCGGATCCAGCATGCTTTCCATCCTATGACACCCAAGTCCAACCAAGTACCTGCAGGCATCGAGCATAGATATGCACACGCACGCACTAATCTACGTAGTTTAACAGTAGAGTATAGTGCTCACTAGCTAGTGAAGTAGCGAAAAACTTTTATCTCAATTAGAGGGGGATCGAAGAAACTTACGCAATATATATACCAAAATATTAGCAATTAAGCTATTAGTGGGGTGCAACCCAAATTAGTTACGGCTAACAACCTTTTAACTAGTAGTGTTCCATGAATATACAAATAACACATGAGGAGTAATAGGCATGCACAATACATAATTATCACGGCCGCAGTCTATATATATTAGTTAGTAACAGAGAGTATGGATTACTAATTTAATCAATGACCTAGGCATGCATGTATGGACGACGTACGGGATGTGATACCATGTTCAAGGTAGCTGATGATTGATCGCGGGGTGAGTGTACTTACTCTTGTTTTCGTGGCCACGGTTCATGTAGCCAAACATCGTATGCATCACCCAAAGTTGTGAGCATTTTCCTGCATAGCTACCCACCTCGCAGTGTCCCCCCAGCCCAATGATCGGTGCGGCAAGAACATTATATAGGTATTCAATGCTGATAAGTATGATATGATTGATACTCATGATGTGCGCATACACTATTATAGCAAGCACGTGTTATGTTAGCTAAATCATTAAGCATAAGCTTGATCACCGATTAGGATTAAATTATATTAGTTGCGACCATGAGGATCATCTGCCGGTGTGTCCACATAGAGTGAACCGAGGATGAGGAGCGACGGTCTCATAACCCTCGTCGTCGTTGGCCAATGGCGGCGGCGGATCGATCAGGAAGAATTCATCGTTCTGAGCATGCCCAACTTTTCATCTTGATGACCGCCCCGGTGAAGAACTGGTAGCTGAACGAGGGGGTGGTGGTCTCTAGTGATGGGGTCTCAGACCACAAGGGACCGCAAAAATTCGTTTCCGCAGTGTGCTCTTTGCGGTGCAACAGGACACAGCCATGGCGGCAGTTGAGAACCATTCCGGTGGCGTTGCCAAGCACCGGTGACCAACTTGGACAGACGGAGTTGGCCGGCACGAACCGGGAGGTCTCGTCGAAGAAGCCCAAAAGCGGAGGCCTAGGGTAGCGCCTGTGGTAAGCACGACAGAAGCCACCATTACTGATCACCTCCCACCAAATCTGGCAGACCCCAGCGGCGTAGATGAGACGTGCGGGCTCGGTCAAGGGTATACACAGCGAAATTTTCGTGGGTGATATCCCCATTCAGCACTGCGTCCTCCATTGGGGGCGACAGCCAGACAATTTTCGGGGGGAATCGACTCTAGGGTTTCGAAGGGAGAGAAGGGGGAAGTGGAGGAGAACGGGAATGGAGGCTATGGTTCGAGAGAAACTGAAGAAGAGGTGAGGGACAAGTGATAAGAGTTGTAAGTGATGTCGACTACTTGTTTCATTTCAATACATCAACAAAGGGGTGGGGCGTTGGGGTATGTGGGCTGAATTCACGAATTGGGCCTCCTGTCAACCAAACACAATACTGTTTTTTCTTTCTAGAAATAACTATACGCTCTCTTCCAAAATCGTGCCGGTGTTGCAAGGGAATTGAAACTAACATGTCTACACACGCGGTTCAGTCTCGATGAACCCGAAGCTGTCATGACCTGGCCATGAAGTTGTTAGTTGTTGACGTTCACCATCGAGCTGAGGCCGCCAAACGTCCAGTTGGTCTTTCCACCCTCGAGCATGAATGCACGATCGAGGTCGTCTATGTCTAGGACAAGCCAACTGATCCGGGGCGAATGTGGATCAAGCATCTTCGAATTGTAGCAAAGCTCGAAGGCTGCCACCGCCACCACTCTCTTGGTGTTGTTCCACGCCCTCGTCAGGGCCTTACCGAACGTAAGAGCTCATTTGTGATAAAGATACTAGGTTTAATCATAAATGACTTGAATTAATACATCACTAAGTACTTTGGGTGTATCATCATCTCTATATTTTTTTGTTCCTATGTTATCGTTCATATAAACACATTGAAGTTTCATTTTTTAAAAGTTTGAGTTAGATCATTCTCAAACATTTGTTTTGATGGATATGTCCCTACTCCATCTCCTCCCAACAATTTTCTGGATCCTCCAAAACCAACCAGGCAACCACGACGAACGGATAACTTGACAGAAGCCCATTGGGCCTGAAGGCCTCGAGATTTCATTTGGGCCATATGTTTCGCAGAAAGGCCTCACCTTTGTGTATGAGATCACATGAAAAAAAAAAGAAAGCAAACAAAACGGGAGTCACGAACTAAGGGTGTTTTCGTAATTCCCAAGGTGCACATCTGGCCTCGGTGGATCCGCCCGGCGGCGGAGAGAGCCAGGAGCCAAGGAGCAAATAGTATTTGTCTTTGGTCCTCAATATACTCTGTATTTGCGAAAAGATACAAACACCTCAATCTCATGTCAAATTCAAATAATTTAGTTGACAACCAAATGCAAAGAGTATTACAATCTGAGCTACAAGTCGTGTATGATCGTATATCCGTCATTTTAATAGAGTAAGTTGTAGCTTGACCTTCTGAACAGATCTTTTTGATCCAGAACGTCGGTACAATGACCATTTTACAGTACAAATACGGGTCAAGGGGCTTTTTCACAAAAAGACTTAGATCAAAGGACGGAAAAAAAGGATCTAAAGATAAAATTTCAACCTACTCGTGTCTCTCGTCTGCCACCAACCCACTTCCTCGGGGGGCTTCTTATTCCTCGCCGTCGCTTCCTAACTCCAAACAAGCAGCGATCGCACGCACCAGAAACATATGGCGATGGCGACGGTGAAGCTGAGCTCCCCGGCTGCAGGCTTGCTCGCTGGCGGCCGCACCCGCCGATCCGCGCCCGCCCGCCGCGCCACGGTGATCCGCGCCGCCGCCGGCTCCTACTCCGACGAGCTCGTCTACACCGCGGTGAGCGCCCCCACCAAACCCTACATCCCCTTCCCAAATTGTTGTACCTCTGCGCCGTCAGTAGGAGCGGATTAACTGCGGGAGGATCTGGGTTTTGGGGTGTTGCACGTGTCGTATGCGGCGATCTGTGATGTGGTGATGGTTCGTTGTTGGTATCTGGCGATCTGTGAATAGTGATGGCCTGATGGGGACTGTTCGGCAGGACTAGGTTGGTGGGGCACTGGGGGAGGAACCGAAATTCTTTCCTGGTTTACTCGATTTTAATAATTTTAGGTTGAAATATTTTCATGGTAGCTATTTGTCTGGATTCTCTTTCACAAAGTGGTACGCATGTTATCTAGGGCGACGTGTACTTCAGTCAAGATGTTTTGCTTGAATGCAAGCTGCCTCACTCATCTCATTTTTCCGTGCAATTAAAATTTACTGACTTAGAAGTGTTTTAAGAAATTGGGATGTTGTAGTTGTATTGTTTTATTAAAAGGTGTCAAGCTGTGTTGCAGAAAGTCTTGCTGCTTGTGCTTGTATCAGCTCAAATATCCCATGGAAATATGCTTTGTTGAATAGTTGAATTGAATTGACAAGGTTTACTTTACTGTTCCTGGTTTATCCTAGACTCCTAATTGGTTATCATGTGAATAGTGTGCTTAGTGAGGGCTGTTAGTTTTGATTAACTGATTAGCCCCATCAATGCACCCACTCTCTGTTTTTGTTCATTGTGTGATCCACTTATGGTTAATATGATTTAGGACTATCTTGATTGTCTGCCTTTGGATAGGCACTTAAAAGATAAAGTGCATTTGACTGCTTCAGTCTATCAATAACTTTTCTATTAGCATAGAATTCATGGAAATGTTGATCTGAAGACACTCTAGGGTCACTAAATTGGTTCAAGGAATTAAAGGCACTGCAAGCTTTTGACCTTTTGTTCCATTTTTTGCTACGTTAGTGTAACAATAGTACATCTATTTGTTAAGAACTAAAATTCTGATGTGGGATTCTGTGCATCTGATTAATGTTTCAATGCAAGGATCTTCAATATACAAAATTTACATGAATTGCGAAAGTAGGATTTTGTTAGTTTTAATCTGATTCTTCAATTGAATTGAGCACAATATGTTTTTTTTACACTTTGTCCTCTGTACTGTGGATACATTAGGAGTTATGTGATATCAGCTGTAGTACTTCTTTTTGTCAGTGTCTGTCGATATGTTGATTAGTGCAAGCATGTCAACCATACTTTGAGATATGTGTTTCAGCTAGTCGAATCGATACTCGTGACTGTTTCTTTGGATGAAGTTGGGTATGGCAATCTGTTTATTTTAAGTTCTATAAGCCATTTCCAATTCTCCCACTATTCCTCATTTGTTTTAACCATGATGCTAATCTAATATTTTGCCCATTATTTGTCACTATTGGTTTTCTTGAATGCTAATCTAATGCTTAAAACTTTCCTCTGTGCAGAAATCTGTTGCATCCCCTGGGCGTGGTATTCTGGCAATTGATGAGTCAAATGCAACATGCGGAAAGAGATTATCATCCATTGGTTTGGATAACACAGAAGCTAACCGCCAGGCTTACAGGCAGCTTTTACTGACAACTGCTGGCCTTGGTGAATATATTTCTGGTGCTATTCTTTTTGAGGAGACTCTTTATCAATCAACTACAGATGGCAAGAAGTTTGTTGACTGCTTGAAGGATCAGAATATCATGCCTGGCATCAAGGTTGACAAGGTATGTATGTCGTGATCTGATGATCATCATGTTAGTCCACAAAATGCTACTAGCATTATGGTTCCCATTACTTGATTGCTTTGATTTCATGAATCAGGGTTTGGTTCCATTGCCTGGATCCAACAATGAATCATGGTGCCAAGGTCTTGATGGTTTGGCTTCAAGGTGTGCTGAGTACTACAAGCAGGGGGCACGTTTCGCAAAGTGGTTCGTTCATACTCTCACTATGCATGCGCAACTAATCTTATTGGTGTTTCATTTCTAAAGTTGCTAACTTGCTATGGTATATTGTTCTTCTCCAGGAGGACTGTTGTTAGCATCCCTTGTGGTCCATCTGCATTAGCAGTCAAGGAAGCAGCATGGGGACTTGCTCGATATGCTGCTATTGCTCAGGTAACGAAATAAACTTGCAACTGTGGAAACATCTTGTGGTAAAATCTTGTTTGATGGGTTATGGAGCTTTTGTGAACAACCTTATCTGTATTCATTTGAGCACTTGTGCTGATACTCATTAGTCATGCACTCATGCTGCTGTTAAGATATGATGCTTGAATGCGGGTCAAGCAAGCTTTATTTAGACAGAAGGATGTATGAAACAACTTTTATTTTTTGTTGAACCTGGCATGTTTATAAACATGTAATGGAGATTACTACGTTTAGGCACCCTTTACAAGTTAACATGCAAGCGGTCACTATACAAATATTCTTTAAGTGAAGCAAAAGGAAAGCATGCGTCGTAATAGTTACTACAGACTTTTACAGCTTGACGTTGCTATATGCTCGACTACTTTGCATCGCTCAGAAATAATTTATCATATTTGCTTATGATGTTTCAACATGAATAATCTGCAGGACAATGGGTTAGTGCCTATTGTGGAGCCAGAGATCCTTCTTGATGGAGACCATGGGATTGAAAGAACTCTTGAGGTGGCAGAGAAAGTGTGGTCTGAGGTATTCTTCTACCTGGCGCAAAACAACGTTCTGTTTGAGGGTATCCTGCTGAAGCCGAGCATGGTCACCCCTGGAGCTGAGCACAAGGAGAAGGCTTCTCCAGAAGCCATTGCGAAGCACACACTGACAATGCTTAGGAGGAGAGTGCCACCTGCTGTTCCTGGAATCATGGTATCGTCTTGACTGTTAGAGCAACAAATCTCCCATACAGAATCAGATCAAGAGGTATAACTCTGGTTTTTTCTGCAGTTCCTTTCTGGTGGACAGTCCGAGGTGGAGGCGACTCTGAACCTGAACGCAATGAACCAGTCTCCAAACCCATGGCACGTGTCTTTCTCCTACGCCCGGGCTCTCCAGAACTCGGTGCTGAAGACATGGCAGGGGCGCCCCGAGAACGTGGAGGCGGCGCAGAAGGCTCTGCTGGTGCGCACAAAGGCCAACTCGCTGGCGCAGCTTGGTCGCTACACTGGTGAGGGCGAGAGCGATGAGGCCAAGAAAGGCATGTTCCAGAAGGGCTACACCTACTAATGTGGCGGGAAGTTTTCGATGATATACATATATCATTTTGGTGTCACGTTTTTTTTGTTGGAACGCTCGAGTGAATAATCACCAACTTGTTGCCTTGTTGGTGCCAGGGACTTCTAGCACCATTAGCATTTGGAGAAACCTTCGAGCTTCTGAAGTATTATCTTGAGAACGAACTCTTACTGTATGCGTACTCTGAGAAAGTTGATGTATGCCAGTCTGGTTAATTTCAGTCCTACATGCGAGATGATGGATGCCAGGTGCACTGAGCCACAAATGTTAAGGATCACGCACGTGGGTGCGAGAGCTCCGCACCCGGTTGCTGCAGGTGGGCCCGGAAGCTCCTGTTTAAGCTCGCCGCCGGAGTTCGGGGAGGAGGGGTTGCCGGGGTTTCTTGTGGCCTCCAGGCTTAGAAAAGGGAGGGAGGGGTGGTAGGGAGGCCCGGGCTTAGAAAAGGGTAGGGAGTGGTAGGGAGGACGGCGGCAGTGGCGGGTTGAGGGGGCAGCGGGAGCTGCGTGCCGCCCGGTTGCAGAAGGCAAAGGGGGAGTTCGTGAATACTTCTTGAGCCGCCGGCTCCTACCTCCCCATAGCTGGAACAAAATATTGTTAAAAAAAGTTTCATCGGAATAAAAAATAAAATTTGTTAAGTTGGATTCAGTTTGATCTTTGAAAATGAAAAAATATGGAACAAAAATGAAAAATGTTTCGTTGGAACTTTTAGGAGGAAAAAAGAAAAAAAAAAGCAAAACTGGGCCTTAAAATCGTTACTAGGCCATAAAAACACCCCGGTCGAGCAGCCCGCACGCTTCTGCGACGCGCGCGCGCAGCGGCGGGGGCGGGCACATCGTGGGCCTTCTGTGATGTCTCGTCTCCCAGTCGCACCTGCCACTCCTAACCTGAGCTGAGTGTCGCAGGAAGCCGTTGTCCACACGATTTGGTGTTTGGGTCTAAAACCGGCCCAACAAATCAGCTCACACGCATTTTATTGCTGGAAAAAAATATTTTAGCAATAAAAAAATTATTAGACCTTATGTGATGGCACATGTAACTCCTAGGTGAGCGTCAGCGCTCACATTTTTTTTAAAATACAGTACAGACGTACACGCTCACAACACGCACGCACACTTACCCCTATGAATACACTCACGCACCTCTACCCCTATGAGCACCTTCGAGAGACTGAACCGGCAAATCCTCGAGATTGATAAAGTCACCACAAGTACCTCGCTGTTGACGGGAACGTCGCCTGCTACTGAAAGCATAACACCGTTAAATCATAGTAAATTCGCTCCTACGGGAAGTCGAAACTCAGAATCTCAGGTGCTACTGCTTCTGTAACCCTTTGGTGCGTCAGCTCTCATGTGAGTTGCATCACGATATAGCCCAAGTTGGCTGGGCCGAACAATCCCGGACGGATAAGAAATGACGCCGTGGAGAAAGGCCCGCGGAAATATCGTGCGGCTTCTTCGGGCCCACTTTGTTAACCAATCACTGCTCGCTCGCCAAGTCACCCTCTCGGCCCCGCATGTATCTACCGACGTTCGAGCTGCGGCCACGTCGCCCTCGCCTCACACCCGCGCGCGTGTCCGGGCCCGCGTTGCAGACGAATCGCTGTGTACGTGACTCGAGCTCGCAAACCCCACATGTCAGCGACCTACCCCTCCCACTGCCTAGGACTGCTCTCGTCTTCCCTTTCCTCACCGCCATCCCATCCCTCCCCCTCCTCCCCCTGCAGCCGCCGCACCACTCTCCCACCACCCCGCGCAATCGCCGCCGCCGTATCCTCGCCGGCTTCAGCGTTTTCTTCTTGCGCAGAGCCCGAGACCGCCACAGTATAGTGGTGAGGATCCGTCCATCGGGCCGGGCACCCCCGCCGCGCGCAGAGCAGCGGAAGCGGAGGGGGATTGCATGAGACATGTGAGCCGGCTGTCGCGGCGACGGCGCTGGTGGTGATGCTCCTGACCTCCGTCCTGGGGGGTCGCGTCCGCCACCTCCGCCGGCCCCGCCCCCGCCCCCTGACCATGCTCACCCCTCTCTTCCTCTCCAGAAACCCTAATCCTAGCCCCGGCGCGACTAACCCCCACCTCCCATCGGACCCCAGGTCCGCCGCCATGAGCACCAGCGGAGTCTATGTGCCGCCGATGCGACGGCTCCGCTCGGTTATCGCTTCCACCAACGGGAGCCTCGCGCCACCTCCGTCCGCCGCGGCGCAGGCCCAGCAAGCGGCGCAGACGCCGGAGTGGCCGATGGACGAGCGTTCGCTCAGCCCCCCGTCGCCGCCTCAGCCGCGGCGGCGCGATATACCTCCCCTGCCGCGGCCAGCCCAGCCAGAGCATTTCCGGCAGCAGAGTGCTGGGTATGCCCGCTATGCTTACGATGATTTCTCTGAGGATGACTCGGATCGAGAGATGGACCGTACATCAGTCTCAAGCAA
This sequence comes from Panicum miliaceum, assembly GCA_032594955.1. Lineage (NCBI taxonomy): Eukaryota > Viridiplantae > Streptophyta > Magnoliopsida > Poales > Poaceae > Panicum > Panicum miliaceum. Next base: position 6,841,614 of record CM064060.1, on the reverse strand, counting down.
GGTGAATGCCTTGTTCATCCCAGCTGTTAATTGCTTCACGATTTGAAATGATGAGTTGAAAATCAGTTATGCTGACTGGACTGTGAACCCAAAGTCTTTCCCAGAATTGGGTCCGTGGGTATTAATTTTAGTGGTTTTTTTCTGTATCTGTCATATAGGTTTCCTTTTATTGTGTGTACATTTTAGGCTTTTAGCATGATTACCTTGCGTTTGCATCTATGCTGTTCAGATGTTTTTCATGGTTTGCATATGTTATTTTGCACAGTAAATATAGGGAAACCTCAGATGGCCATATACATATAACACTATATCCATGGTTAGAGAACTGTCGTGCACCTAATGGTTACAGTTCTAAAATAAAATCTGTGAAAACCATAAATAGCTAGAAACTAGAACTCTATGAAATGAAATCTGTGAAAACCATAAATAGCTAGAAACTTCGACATGCTACATATAATGCTGGTACCACTGTAGTGAGCAAATCATCATGCTTGCCAGGCTTGCTTAAAAATATGTAATCAAGGAAAACAAGACCTCATGTTAAGTTTGCTAAAAAATGCTTATTAAAATGGAGAAGTTCGACTCAGTACAACTTCCTTTCCTTTTTCTTTGATTCTGTGTCCTTTTGCTTTATTTACAGTTGTATTGATATAAAAATTTCCAGGGTGCATCCACTTTAGATAATGTTGATGAATGGAAATGGAAACTGCACATGCTTCTCCGTAATGATGATGAACAAGAGATTATCTCAAGGGAAAGAAAGGATAGGCGAGATTTTGAACAACTTGCCCAAGTTGCTGACCGAATGGGTTTGCACAGGTACTTCATTGCCCCTTTCAAATTCTGGTACTGCATACTATTTTCACTGTAATCTGACAATAGTCTACATGATGGCAGCCGTCAGTATTCTAGAGTTGTTGTGTTCAGTAAGGTTCCATTGCCTAATTATAGATCGGATCTTGATGACAAAAGACCTCAAAGAGAGGTATGCCATTTCTCTAGCAGCTTAAAGGGTTAAGTGTGTATGCATATTGATGTTGACTAATGTATTTTCGTTGTAGGTATCTATACCTTCTGGTTTGCAAAGAGAAGTTGATGCTTTGCTTGCAGACTACCTTGCACGAAAGAGAACAAACAGTGGGAACTTCCCTAGTGCAGCCTTCTCAAGGTCAAGCAGCACAGACAGTTTTGCAACTGATGAAGGCTTCTTTGATCAGCAAGATAATCAAACTTCCACTAGTGCTGTGATGGAGAGAATCCAAAGAAGGAAAAGCCTACAATTGCGGAACCAGCAGGCTGCTTGGCAGGTTTGTTTATAAGATTGACTTCTTGCTATCGTTTGTTCTTAAGCCTTCACATGCGAGGCTTGGAATTCCTGTCATAATGTTCATAATGTTTACATTATTCTGAGAACACGTGTTATGGACCTTTCTTTTTGTAGTCAAACATGTGTTATGAACCTTGATCTAGATGGCCTTGAAACCAAGCTGTGACCTCGCTGATAGATGGCAGCCGCATCACAAGGCCAGGGGTAGGAAAAGCGGATTGGGAATAGATTGATATTCTTCTAGCCTGATTCCAAACAGTTTACATAGAGCTAGAGCCCACCGTAACCCTAAACCTAATCTTATCCCTACTAACAAACCGAGGACTGGTGAGGCTACAGTGTTTGGCCCAAAGGGCCCAGCTGGGTGCCCATGACAGCATGCTCTTTTGAAGTGATACTTCACTATTAGTCCAAAGTTTCTAAAAGAGTGGATTTATGTATCCAGATGTTCTGGCATAGCTAATTCAGCCTGTTGCAATGTTGCAAAAATTTGTCAGAAAAATCATGTATGTAACACGCATAGTTTAGTAAACCTACAAAATTCCGGTTTGAGATGTCAAGAGGCTAATTAGACAAGCAATCCTCTGACATTGTTCATCATGTGCTAACGCACCACTTATGTTTTTACAATATTAATATCAAAGTTGAATTTGAAATTGAACTTTATGTGTCCTACATATGTTTTTCTATGGTATGTTAATTATATTTTTGCTAATGGGGGCCCATTGGGCACTAACCAATTCTCCTTTCTAAAATTTATGTCAATTCAGACATTTCTCAATATCCTTGCCAATTACTGTCCTCAAGTGGATTGGTTGCATTTATGTTTGTATGTACTGTTAACTTAGTGCTTATCTTCTCTTTTTCTAATATGTCGTCATTTACCTCTTATGGTCTTTAAGATGAAATTACACTGTTATTTTCATGCCACCTAAACAACATTGTATACACTAATAATCTAAAGTATGAATCAGAGTAGTACTACATTCTTACCATACCAAGGTTTTATGTTCATATTGCAAGTGTGCATGTTGGTCACAGTTTCAGAGTGTTATTTTACGTATGTTTTATTAATTTCTTCTGTCTTTGATATGTAAAGATCAGTTTTCTTTGGGTTTGTTTCTGAGGGTATTGTGAGTCTGTGCTACATCTATTGCTGTATCAGTATTGAACTATTGATTGCCAGATTGAACAAGCATACTCTGCTCTTTTGGCAATAACATACTCACAAATTGGTCTGTTTAATTTGCCAGAAATTTCATCTTGGTTTTTTTTGGTTGTTAGGTTTGATTTAGCACTGTCGATTTGGTGTTATTCTTTCTGCTGACATTTGCCCTTCTAAGGATACAATAAGTGTCTGAGATTCATGCCCCCCTGTTGACTTGACTTCCCTTTTCAGGAATCGAATGACGGTCAAAGCATGATGGAGTTTCGTCGCAGTCTTCCTGCTTATAAAGAAAAGCAAACTTTATTGGAAGCTATATCACAGAATCAGGTCCTGTTCTTGTTCTAGATATGTATATTATAGTATAAAACACTTACAAACAATTGTTGTATAGAAGAAGAGTTGCAGCTAATATATAAGTAAGAAGATATAAAATGGAAGATGAACATAGCCCATGATGGACAGGAAGTGGTAAAACCATATCTTACATATTACGAAATAAGCATTAAACTAAATGATCTAGCAAAACAGAAGCTTGGATATTTGTTTAAGTAATGGATCGGATACCTTTTTTTATTTATGCTCTTATTTCCTCAATTTTGTCCTTTCTACCTTTGATTTCCATTCTAAGTTTTAATATGTACATCCTTCCATTAATAGCAGAAAGACTGTAAATCAACTTACTTGTGTTTTTGTTATTTTGGAAGTTTCCTATTAAATAGTATTTCTGGCAAAACCTCTTGAGTCACTCGGTGTTAGTGATTAACATGTCTTATTTGATTGAACAGGTTGTTGTAGTTTCAGGTGAGACTGGCTGCGGTAAGACTACACAACTACCGCAGTACATTTTAGAATCTGAAATCGATGCTGCTCGTGGTGCTACGTGCAGTATTATTTGCACTCAACCAAGAAGAATATCAGCGATTGCTGTGTCTGAAAGAGTTGCTGCGGAAAGGGGAGAGAAAATTGGTGAATCGGTGAGCTACTTGTATCTGCAGAATGATGACATTTTCTTTTAATGTTGGAAGTATGATTTTGTGGTGTTCATTGGGGAATTCAGTATTCTAGTCTGAGGATGCTATCCAAGACCTCAAAAGGCCTAGATTGTTTTTGCTGTCCGTCAGTGAGTGTCTGGCCAGGAGTCAAATTCTCCAGGGGACTCTATTGTATTTTTTTTCTTCTTAAATCAGCTCAGAATCACTTACCTTCTATTTACTGATCGGCTGAGATGTACTCAGCCTAACACTTCTTGTAAAATTTGATAAATTTTTGTCGGGTTTTGTATATCATGATAATGGATCCTTAATTTTAGGTTGGCTACAAAGTTCGACTAGAAGGAATGAGAGGAAGGGATACACGCCTTCTTTTCTGCACCACTGGAGTCCTATTGCGGAGATTGTTGGTGGACAGAAACTTGAAAGGTGTTACCCATGTTATTGTTGATGAAATCCATGAGAGGGGCATGAACGAAGGTCTGCATTAGCCATAATAATTTTCAACTAATACTGAAACAGTGTTGAAAGGGACTTAAATTTTATATGTTTGTGCTAATGGTTTTTGGTCTTTGTGCTAGATTTTCTTCTTATTGTCTTAAAGGACCTTCTTCCACGCCGTCCTGAGCTAAGGCTTATGTTGATGAGTGCAACCCTTAATGCTGAGCTCTTCTCCTCATACTTTGGTGGAGCACCCATGATACATATACCTGTATGATATTTTTGCATTCACTCTTTTCTGTCATTTTCAGTCTATAGGCATTTGTTTCAGTGCCATATTTTTGTTGTTTCGGTCTCTAGTTTTTTAGAATCCTGAACATAAGTCGCATGGCATATACAGTCTCACTGTACCTCCCACTTTGGCAGCCTTACCATCTTGAAATAAAAAAGATAGCATGTCATGTTCTCAGTTTAGTATCAGTTCCATCTTGCATCCTCTTTATCATCTTGCTCTTACTTTGTTGGAATACTGATCAAAGTAGTATGCCGTATATAATGTAGTGTAAGTGGACCTAGCTATTTTATTTTTGTGATCTGTTAAACATTAAGCCATGGGTCACATGCCAATCTGGAATAATTACATATGGTTATGGAGTAAGTGCTGTGCAAATTTTGTAATATTTCCAATTATTTTACATTCATATTATGCACTCATTTACATCTAACACTTTCTGACATGGAATCTTTATATCATTTTCCTTGCTAAAATGAAATTTGTTTTAGTGTTTTTTTGCTTTGTCGACGCTTCTTGTGTAAGTTCTGTTAGATATCTTTCCTAATAGTTGCATTTATATCTCAACCTAGGGTTTTACATATCCTGTTCGGAATCATTTTCTGGAAGATATTCTTGAATTTACTGGACATCGATTGACTCCATACAATCAAATTGATGACTATGGTCAAGAGAAAAGTTGGAAGATGCAAAAACAAGCTCTACGGAAGAGGAAGAGCCAAATCGCTTCTGCTGTTGAAGTATGGAAGTTTGCTTTTTCTTGACCATTTATTTTCTGCTCAAAGCTTTTTGTTTATTAAGTTTGTTTTTGAACAGGATGCAGTTGAAGCTGCTGATTTGAGGAACTATAGTCCGCGAACTCGTGATTCTCTATCATGTTGGAATCCTGATTCGATTGGTTTTAATTTAATAGAAAATGTTTTATGCCATATTTGTCAAAAGGAACGACCTGGTGCTGTTCTTGTCTTTATGACTGGGTGGGATGACATTAATGCACTAAAAGAGCAGCTGCAAGCAAATCCATTACTTGGAGATCCAAGCAAAGTTTTGCTGCTCGCCTGTCATGGCTCTATGGCCAGTTCAGAGCAGGTATTACGAGAACTACTACAACAATCTGCATTACATTACTGTGGCTACTTCTAAACTTTTGCAACAAAAAATGTTCAGTTATTTATTTCAAGCAATAAAATATTAATCTAACTGTGGTGGTAACATTGTTTGATTGCCCAAGTTGTTACTACTTGCTATGTAATAGTATATACTCTCTGTTACACAATATAAGGCTGTTTACTCAGGAGTTTTTTTTCATAATACGAGTTAATTGAACAAAACAAGGGTGTGAAACGATTAGATTACTGTCCAATGCCATTTGATAGGGTACATAACCATTTGGCATCAATTTTTTGTTGGCTTGAGCCTCCTTGGTCTCTAGACTCTCAACGAGTGAAACAGAGGGAGTATTGGTTAATCACCACTCACCAATCACGCTTTGTTGAGAATATTTGGAATGTGAATAATGCTGGTCGTACGAGTGAAACTCTCTAGATTTACGCTGTGATTTATATTGTACATATTTAAGGTATTAAGATCTTGTTTGTCCTTGCCTGTAAATTGCTTTGTTAATGCCTGTTCTGCATAGATGCAGCTGGAAGTTCTCTGACCTGATAACTTATGTTAATGTGTTCGATTCTTGAAGTCCATATATTTCTCCTGTCATCCTGAATAGTTATCAGAGTGTTCCATTGCACAATAGACATTTCTTTTGTCATGTTATGCCATAATGCCGTGGTCAGGGATGGAAGAGTGCATCTTTTTCTCTCTCTCGTTGTTATGAATGTGGGTTAATCTGTTGATTATTTTGTCCATCTTTATATGCAGAAATTAATATTTGATAAGCCTGAGCCTGGAGTAAGGAAAATAGTTCTTGCCACCAATTTGGCTGAAACTAGTATTACTATCAATGATGTTGTTTTTGTTGTTGACTGTGGCAAAGCAAAAGAGACATCTTACGATGCACTGAATAATACTCCCTGTTTGCTTCCGACATGGATCTCCAAGGCTTCTGCCAGACAAGTAATATTTCTTATTTTAATATTACTAACCATTTTATTTTTGCCGCTGCTTACTTTGATTAAATATTGACGTGGTGACAGATATGCCAATAGAGCAATTGCCATGGCTATTAGGCTTATTTGAAATTTTTATTTCCCAACTCATTTCTATCGCATAATTTACCTCCTTTTGTTTTGTTAACTAAATGGATATAAATTAGAGACGGGGACGAGCTGGCCGAGTCCAACCGGGGGAGTGCTACCATCTTTATCCACGATGTGTATATGACTCATTTGCTGACTACCAGTTACCAGAACTTCTACGAACTCCTCTCCAGTCCCTCTGCTTGCAAATAAAAAGCTTGAGGCTGGGAAGTATATCAGAATTTTTATCTAGAGCTTTGCAGTCACCAGAATCTCTATCAGTAAGTTTCTTCTGCTATTTGTTACCATGTCTCCAAATATATTTCATAATTTAATTTGATTATTTTTCCAGGTACAAAATGCCATTGAATATCTTAAAGTCATTGGAGCATTTGATCAGAATGAAGAGTTGACGGTTCTTGGTACTGGATCCACCATTTTATTTAATTTTTACATTATAATGGCTTTACTCTGCATCTCTGTAGCTTGTGTGCTGACTACACTTACTGTTTGACATGTTTGTCATTCTCAGGAAAACACCTGTCTATGCTTCCAGTTGAACCTAAGCTAGGCAAGATGCTTATTTTTGGGGCTATTTTTAATTGTCTGGACCCAATACTAACCATAGTTTCCGGACTTAGTGTTAGAGACCCTTTCTTGACTCCCTTCGACAAGAAAGATGTGAGTATATGTCTTCTTGATACTCCAATTTTTGTCTGCCTTTTCTTTGGTGCACTCGAATACTATTTTCTTCATTTTCACCCTTTTTATTTGCTAGTGCAAATGATGCCACCTTTGTCCATGCAGCTTGCAGAGTCAGCTAAATTGCAGTTTTCATGCCGGGACTACAGTGACCATCTTGCACTTGTTCGTGCATATGAAGGATGGAGGGAGGCTGAACGAGATCGTGCTGGCTATGACTACTGCTGGAAAAATTTTCTTTCCGTGCAAACCTTGAAAGCAATAGATTCCCTTCGGCGGCAGTTTCTCTTTCTTCTGAAGGATACAGGTTTGGTTGATGAAAACATGACTTTGTGCAATAAATGGAGCCGTGATGAAAATCTAGTTCGAGCGGTAATTTGTGCCGGGCTATATCCTGGTATTTCTTCTATTGTGGTGAGTTGTTTTTAACTTGTAATCAAACATTGCTTGCACTTTTTCACACTTATTATGTTTCTAAAGTTTATGGTTCCATGCTTTCTATGGAGGTTAATTATAACTATTGTTGATAGTCTGATGGTAGTTATATTGTGAAATGTGAATTCTTCGTCTGTGATTTTTATTTACCTTTTGCTAATTTCAGAACAAGGAGAAATCAATTTCCCTCAAGACAATGGAGGACGGACAGGTTATGCTTTATTCGGTAAGTCTTGGCATTCTATGTAGCATATGTTCTAATTTTATCGGCAGATTGACAAAGTTTCACCTAGCTTTTCTTTGTTGTTTCCAGAGTTCGGTCAATGGTAAAGAAGCCAAGATTCCATTCCCCTGGCTAGTTTTCAATGAGAAGGTGAAGGTGAATTCTGTTTTTCTCCGGGATTCAACTGCTATATCTGATTCTATACTGTTGCTATTCGGGGGCAACATAAAACAAGGGGGCTTGGTATGTTCCTTTGCACTGCCAGTATTGGAAAAGTTATCTTTCAAACAAGCAAATGTATCGTTGGATAATTTTTGCTGTATGATGCAGGATGGACACTTAAAAATGCTTGGCGGTTATCTGGAATTCTTCATGAGTCGTGACCTTGCATCCACTTACTTGAGTCTAAAGAATGAGCTCGAGAATTTAATCCATTGCAAGGTATTTGCGAGTTTTAATGTCTTGTTCTATACTGGTTCATCATGATCTTATATTTTGTTATTTCTTGAAGTTACTACCTGACATTTTTAAACTGTGCTCCCTCCGTCTATCGACATAAGGCGTATCATGAGGAAGTTTACAAAATATATTTTGACCGTTGGTTTCTCTTACATGATAGTCTTGCTACAGAATAACATTATCTTGAAGTTTATTTGAATATGAATCTTTTGATGCTGGTTTTGCACACAAGATATGCATTAGTTTCGCGAATATTTGGGCAAAGTTTTGACTTATTCGGAACAAAATACACCTGGATAGAGGGAGTAATAAATAGGCAGTGTCGGGTCCACTCAACAGTCGATACCTATGATATTTATTAATGTAATAATAATAATGCAATACGGTACACACTGCGGTTGCACACAGTTAATTGATACACAGCATCTTTCCACTCCATTGTAACTACCTGGTACCTGGATGCTCAGTTTGCAGCACTAATATGGGCTTATCTCGGTTCCATAACTTTAACATGTGGTCATTTGATTGAATTCATTTAGAAATCAATCATTCATTGAATTCAGTTAGGACCAATCATTTCTGACCTGATCAGATGGAAAATGTCATTATTTTTTGGATCTCCTTTATTGTGCTAATTACAGTTTTCCCTAAACAGCTCCAAAACCCAAGGATGGATATCCAAACGAGTGAAGAGTTGCTATCAGCCATCCGTTTGCTGGTCACTGAGGACCCATGCAGCGGCCGGTTTGTTTATGGCCGACAGGAGCAAAGATCCAAGAAAGCAAAGACGATGCTCACATCATCCTCCATGAATGGCGGAGGTGGTAACGGGGGTGACAACGCCAAGAACCAGCTCCAGACCCTCCTGACCCGGGCCGGGAATGACAACCCGTCCTACAAGACAAAGCAGATCAAGAACAGCCTCTTTAGGTCCACTGTCGAGTTCAATGGCATGCAGTTTGTCGGGCAGCCGTGTGCGAACAAGAAGCTTGCCGAGAAGGATGCCGCGGCAGAGGCACTGAACTGGCTCACAGGGAATGGCGGAGGTGCAGCTACTGACTCTAGGGGTGCTGGGAATGCGGATCCTATGTCCGTACTGATGAAACCACCGCGCACGAGGCGGCATAGCCATCGGCGGAGAAGCTGATTAGAAGGGCATGTTCATTTTCTTCTATTTATGTAGCAATCAAGCAGCGTAGCTGAGCTTACGAGCTAGCGAGAAAAAATGTTATAGAGTGGACATGGAATGTGGCAATATTTTTGACGGAGAGCGCGTGGGAATTTAGAGCACAGTACTACAGACTGGGCAGCGAGCTGTGTGATGACGTAGCAGAAGAGAGGACCGCAAAGAGGACGCTGGCTGTAACAGTGGAAGGGCTTGTTTGGTTTGTGTTAACCATGCCCAACATCTTCATTGGTAGCAGAAAATGAGTCCGTACTCGGTGTCTGCACGATAACAAAACCAGAGTTGTTGAAGAGCATACTAGTCGAGTAGTTAATCTGTCGAAGGTCCTGCGTACAATGGATAATGCCTGCTCGATATGCAGAACGGGCACCTCGGTTGTCATGTGGCCTTTCAGAGCTAGTCATGCAGCGATAGGATTAAGCAATGCCATTAAGCAGTAGAGTGAGATCTGGGGAGGAGACTCGAGGGAAACAAGTGGGCTGGCCGGCCCAGGAACATGCATCTTGCATGTTTACTACTCCTATTTATGATGGGCGCTGCCGAGCAGAGTCAGAGACCACCACTGCTGGCACGCTGCCGCAGCAGCAATGGCGGTGGAGCCTTGGGAATGACGGCAGCTGACGAGCGGTGACGTACGTGCAAGGGGATGAATGAGTATACTACCACTAGCAAAAAATGAAAAAAAAAGAGAGAAAAATAGGAGCTCGAGGAACCGTACTGGCTGCCTCGGAACCCTACAGCCTGCAGGGAGATATGGATCCGCAAGCCGTCAAGCCCATAGTTTTCGTTATCTTGGCGGGGGGGAGATCGTGGCCGAGATCCCGCGCGACATTATCATAGTCGCCCCCGCATGTGCCGCTGCTCCAGCGAGTCCAGCCTCCGTCGACCACGCTGGTTGGAGCTCGAGAAACAGCTGAGGGGGGTGGCTGACCAGTGGCCACCCGGGTCGACAAGGCTCGTATAGTTTTTAACTGGTGGGCGGACCGTGGCGGATGCCTCCCTTGATCGCGCCTCGTGTCTCCACCTTCCTTTGGCGTGGTCAGGGAGAGGGTGTGGCCGATCAGACGCATCTGCACGAATCTCCCTTGGCAGCGGCACTCAGACTCAGAGTACTCTAGTATGGATTTATGGACTTTTTTTTTTAAAAAAGAGTAGTCTGAGAGTTGACTGTTGACCATTAACGTAGAGGGCGTGCGGCCGTGTTGGTTAGCGCTGTACTTAAAGCTAGGCGCAGCTTACTTTGCCTGTGTTGACCTGGCGAAGCCCCCGGTTCCTACGGTGCCGCCGTTCGCTGAGAACCCTGAGCGACCACTTAATGCGTCATCATCAGCTCAGGTTCCCACCTAAATTTTTTTTCACCGATCACATTAAAGAAGAACCTTATCGTTGGCGTTAAAAATCGGCCAGGAATCGACCGATGACCTTCAGTGTCGGACTCACGACCCGGGAGAATCTGCTTAACTCCTGTTCGGGTGATTGCCCTGGTGCGGTTCGCGCGGCGTGCCAGTCAATCTGACCTGTTGATTGACAAGGAAATAAACGTATTAAATTCCGGGGTTCCGATCGGCTGAAGTTCCGATCTGTCCCGAAAAGAGTATCAGCGAATCGGTCGATTTGCTATGAAGATGACCGGCTATGGATCAGCCGATAATCACGTGACGATTGCAAAGAAAACTACTGGAGTAACTTAAACAATCGCTACGGAGGCAACACTTAAAATAGATATATAATCGGCTATATGATAATGAACAAGGGAAAGTAATGATAAAGCCGATAGTTCGATCTCAAGCTGGATAACTGGTGATAAAACTAGAACAATAGGTAAAACCTATGATTCTAGTAAATATCGATAACTGGTGAACAAATCTAAATGAAACAACGGTGATACGCCTGAAATTAAAGCTTAGATGTTATTCGATAAGCGGAACCTACCAATTGGCCGGAGATTGTGTCGATGCAGCCCTGTCAATCCGGACGAACTCGTGAAAGAAAAGGAAGTATTGGCGAAGTCGCCGACTTGAAAGTAAAGTACGATGCAAAAGTAGATTCCTGATCTATTATGATCCGTTACAAACTTGATTTAAATAGAAAACTACTATATCTATAATATTTTCCTAAAGGAAACGGGCTCCCGTAGAATCTTCTGCCGCCATCTCCTAGTCCAATCCGGACTATTTCCATTGCTTCACGACCGAGTCGGCGTCATTCTTTGACTAACGTCAGGTCATCTTTGACTGGGATCCTCTGTTGGGATTCCATTGGCTTCATCCCTTATCTGTTGGCGCAAGCTGCATCGCCAATCGGCCGATCCCTAACTGTAGCCTCAATCGGCCGATTCCCAACTGTAGCCTTTAAATCTGCCGCATCGGCCAGTCTCTTCCTTTCCTGACGCCGATTCAACACGTGTCAAAATCCGGCGTCAACACATGCCCCCCAGTTTCGAAGTAAAACATGACTTTTACTTCAAAATTCTTTTTTAATCTCTCCTCCAAAACAAACGCAGCAAAAATCTCCCTCCGTTTCGCAGTCTTCTACATGATGATTGCAATCTTCTCGAACCGGGCGCTTGAGACAACTGTTCCCCTAGAATTCGTGTAGACGGCGCGGCAAAAATCCCGCCTTTACCCTTTCTCTCTCGTACTGTCTTTAAGTACCGGTGTTCTCCGCCGCTTCTTCTCCACGAGCTTAGTAATCTCCTCCCCAGCGAATCACTTTCCACCTTCTCCCAACGCCCTCTCGGTTTTCAACCGCATTCTCCGGCGATCTTTCTCTCGTCCACGATCTGCTTCATCCCTCTAATGGCGGCGCCATCAGCAACTCCACCAACCATGGAGGCTTCGTCACCGACGGTGGTTCCATCAGCGACTCCATCGGCGACGATGAGCTTCATCCCGGAGGTAAACATCCGAAACTCTCCTTTTTTACTTTTACTGCTTAGGCACCTTTTAGATCTATTCTCAGTTCTTCCCTTTTCCCCCTTTTTTAGGCATTTAGGCACCAAATCACTATTTTCCTTTCCGAAGCCCCTGGTCTCATCTGCTTAGGTCCTATGGGGAATCCAGACCCGACTGATTTGATCAACTTAGAAACTCATAGAATCCCTTTCAAGCAATCACCTATGGATTTGGGTCAGTGGGCAGGCGCTTTTAGATATTGGCCGAACGAAACCCCCGGCTGGAAAGAATGGTACCAAAGATTAGCCAACTCTAAGAGAGTTCAGTGGGATGAATCATCAATCTCTCTTTGTCCCAGATGGAAAAAAATGAACCCTTGGTAATGGCGGACTCATATTTCTGGTCCGACGCGCTCAACGCATTTCACTTTGGGCACGGACCCATGACTCCAACTGTGGCCGATGTCCTGATGTTGACCGGCCTTGACATTTCCTCCCTTGATACACCCTTCGCTTATCTGACCAAACCAACCCATCGGCTAGAGACGAAAGGAATCGGCGGGTGGAAGGGGTATATCAACAGAAACATGAGGACCGGGACAATTTTGGAGAGAGAACATACAACGTTCTTGATGATGTAGCTAGAGAAGCATTTCTTTTGCGGCAGAGCGGTCGGCCCTTCCTCCAATACACAAGCTCTGGCAGAAGCCCTGTCAATAGGATCCGCCATCCCCCTTGGGAAGCATCTGTTAGGATCGGCCTACCATATGATGCACCAAATCGGCGTCAAATTATCAAAAGGAGAGCCGATTGGTAATCCTGGTGGCCCCTGGTGGTTCATTACCCTCTGGCTTAACTTGTACATGAGCAAGGTTTCCCAGCAGCAGATAGAGACCAAAACTCCCCAACATCAAGTTAGAGGAGAACCCCACCATACGACGACGGTGCACCACTTTCGGAGAAGTAGCATCAGTTTTCCCTGGTTGCCAGTTCACTGCCACCCGAACGGCCGAATATTTCAGATGTTTTTACAACGGCTTCAGTGAAGAGACCACCAACTGGTATCCGTACCAGATGACAAAGCCGCTTTTTGAGCTTCCCGTCTGCTATGATTCATCATCCAACTCTTTTGATGGTGATCTCATGGATATTTTGATCAAGCCAGAGATTTTACCGGCAAATTTCTTCTCTGGGAAAGATTTTCCAACTTTTGAATTTTACAACCCATTTGTTGCAGCACGGCAATTCGGCCTTGGTCAGCTGCCAATTCAAGTTTATTTTGCCGGCCGTGCGAAATTCCGAGATGAACTCACGAGGAGCCTTGACTACAGTCGGCTGTGCAATCTAGTGCCATACTCCAGTACCATTGATCTAAACAACTGGATAGTGGCTCCCTTTGCCGTCCAACAATTAAAATTATGGTGGGCAGAATGGAAGTAGCATCTCTTCTGTTCATCTCCTTCGACATATTGTAATAATCTAGATCCCAACAACATCGACTCAAACGCAGCGGTATTGCTCTTCTCCCAGCCGATTTCAACATTATTCCTTTTCATGTTACAAATTTGCCGCTAACTCTTATTTCCCTTTTCAGTCCAAAAATCAACTTCCCCCGACGCGGAGCCGAAGTGGTAGGCCGATAGAGAGCAACCGCCCATACACACCATTCCCACTCATCGGCCATCACGCCCCGACCATCAAAGACATCACCAGCGGCCGATGGAAGCAAACACCGAAGAGGCCAACTTTAAAGAAGACGAGCCGCCGAGTGCGTGCCCGTATAGAACCGGCTGACCAATCGGCGGCGGCATCGGCCGAACCTTCAACTGCGCCAACTTTGCCCATTATTGAGGAAGTCGATCTCCAGACTGCTACAGAAGTTGGAGCGGCCGCTGCATCATTGCTGGTAGAAGATGTTCAGGTAATTTTGCACACTTCACATACTTCCAAATATTCCATTGATATTAACTTCTTCTTTCTACTAGGCTGCACAAATCGCTCCAGTACAGTCTCCGCATCAATCGGCTACATCCCAGGCGGAAGCCGAAACGCCAGCGATTTCCCTCACCGAGGTAGAGAGTTTCTTAACTCAACTTTTTGATACTCAACAAAAACTAACCGATTTTTGATGCAGGCCAATCTGGGTGCATCGATTGTACCTCCCCAACAAACATCAGCCGGAAGACTCACAGAGGTATGGCAGACATCATATATCATCAGACTTAATTATTTGCAGAATACTTATAAAATCTTCTTCCCATACCTTTTCAGGAGGCTGGCCCGAGCAGGGCACTGATAGTCGTCGAGTCTTCTTCTTCTAACGAGCCGATCGTGCCGGTTCCCGAGACGAGGGTGGCAGTTCCGCCGGCGCAAGCAAGAGAAATCCGTTTCAAAGAGGTAGGGAACTTATCACCCAAATCGGCCGATTCCCCTTACTGTCTGCTAATCCGTATTTTTACTTCTTTTATTCTTTTGCAGGAGCAGGACACTCCCAATAACAGTCTTTTTTCTTTCGTTGTTCCCCTTTCTGACGATGAAGAGGTCGCTTCACACCAAGTCGCACCAAGCTCAATCCCTGATGACGTCCGTGCCAAGCTTGAGAGTATACGAACCCTCCTCCAAGACGATATCGGCCGATTAGTGGGAGATGCCTCGTCGATTCGGCAACTTCTTAATGAAATCAGAGGCTGAATTCCAGAGGAAGCGACAGAGGCTCTGGATCCTGCTGCATATATAGAGTCAATGCAGACTTCAGTGCTCAGGGCCTTGCGCCATATGGCCGGTCGCGCCAAGCTAGCGAAAGCCCGCGAGGAAGAAGACTCCTACAAACATCGAGCCCAAGAGGTGCATCAACGAATCAACTTCCTTGAGAATTCTAGTCCAGATATTGTCGGTGCCATAGATCGCCTTAAACAGCGAAGGGCAGAGCTAGCCAAAGAGATGGAGCAGGTGACCAAGGCCATAGCTGCTAAAGAAAAAAGACTCCAAGACCTCCCATCTGTCATCGCTGAACTGAAGCAGGAAAGACATAACCTAGCCCGTGAAGCAATAAAAATCCATCGTCATATGCCAGAAGTCCCCGGATTGGCTGATGACGACCAAAGAATTGTAGACTCGGCCGATCAAATTAGGCAACGAGCGATTGCGGCTATTGATGCCCTCCTTGGGTGAACTATAAAAAATCCTGTAAACATTTAATGCCCTCTCGCTGTTGACGCGCAGATTCAAACTTGGACCGTCCTCTTTGGCAACTTTTCATTTATTAATACTTTTACTCCGATGGGACGCATCCTACCATCTCTTCACCCTCTTCCTTCTATAAGTATGAGATCCCATATCGTTTCCAAAGGCGTCAGTATTACCCATCTTCTTCCCTTCCAACAATTTGATCTCTGTCCTCCCAGGCTAGACATCAAGATGTCTTCTTCGTCTTATTCCTTCTCTGTCAACCAGGTACGAACCCTCTTCTATTTCCTCCCTTGACATTTCAATCGCTCTGACACTAGGTAGTTGTTTGCTCTTTCTTTAGCCGAAAAGCCTTAGTCCCAGTCTGGAACGAGCGATTGAGGTTATGCATTCAGACGAACCATTGTCGCAGGCGGACATAGATCTAATAAAAGTTCATTTCGAAGAACTCAAAGGTCATGTTCCTGCTGACATCCAGAAAGTCTGGGACCATATAGACGCTAACTGCTCCAGGCGACCGCCAACTAAAAGGAGTCATCCACTCCCTCGCTCAGTTGCCCTTGAAGATGCTACGGCGGGGACATCCCAACCACCTCTCGATAGGAGCCATCCACTCCCTCGTCAAGTCGAAGCTGAAGCCACCATGGAGGATCTGGAGGAAAAGAGCATCCGCCTTTTGATAAAATTAGGCCGGATTGAGAGAGAGATTAAGAAAAAGCGTGATCAATAGATATATTGGTACTTTTATTCTAAGGTCGACTTGTACCATGTCGGCCATGTACTCTGCCGTTTTCATCGAATAATGAATCGGTCAGACTAAATCAAAATATTTCCTCCTTAAGGCGATGTCATTTTTACATCGGCTATATAGAAAGGAGCCAATGGGAGTTGGCCACGTTGTCTTGATGCACTCTATCGCAAGTTATGCACCCACCCATATACTTGGATAGTACCTCTCCAGATATCTCCCATTTAAGGCTCTTGTGAATTCTTCCCCTTTGATAGTTTCTAGTATATATGCATTTCCCGGAGCACATCGGCTGATTTTATACGGCCCCTCCCAAGTGGGCGACCATTTACCGAATTTGGAATCCTTAGACCCCATCGGCAGCACCAACTTCCATACCAAATCTCCTTGGGAGAATTGTTTAACTTTGACCCTCTTGTCATACCACCTGGCCACTCTTTTCTTGTTTTCTTCGATGCTAATCAGGGCCCTCAATCGCTGACCCGCCGAATCATCGAGCTCTTCCTTCATGAGGAAGGAATAGTCATCAGCCGTCAACTGATCTTGAAGCGATGTGCGCCTTGATCCCGTCCTTAATTCCCAAGGTGAGACTGCCTTGTGACCATATACCAACTGATAAGGAGATAACTTAGTGGCCCCGTGGCAAGCCATCCTATAAACCCATAGAGATTCAGCCAAAGACATGTGCCACTTCTTGGGTTGTTCCTCTATCTTCCTCTTGATCAACTTGATTATCCCCTTATTGGATGATTCGGCCTGGCCGTTAGCTTGAGCATAGTATGGAGAAGAATTCAACAATTTAATCCCCATATCGGCGGCGAATTCTTCGACCTCCCCTGAGGTGAACATCGTTCCTTGATCAGTTGTGATAGTTTGAGGGATACCGAACCGATAAACAATGTGGTTCTTAACGAAATCGATCATATCGGCCGATGTCACGGTCTTCAACGGAACTGCCTCCACCCATTTGGTAAAATAATCAGTGGCTACTAATATAAACTTGTGCCCTCTGCTTGACGGAGGGTGAATCTGTCCGATGAGATCTATTCCCCAACCTCTAAACGGCCATGGCTTGATTACCGGATTCATAGCCGAAGCTGGCGCGCGTTGCACATTGCCAAACTTCTGACAGTCTTGACAACCTTTATAATATTTGAAACAATCTTCCAGAATCGTCGGCCAATAATACCCATCGTTTCTGATCATCCACTTCATCTTGTGAGCCGATTGATGGGCTCCGCATACGCCTTCGTGGATTTCCCCCATCAGGACATTTGCTTCTTTCGTTCCCAGGCATTTGAGAAGAACCCCATCAATCGTCCGGTAAAACAAATCGTCTTCGAGTAACACATATTTCGTGGCCTAAAAACGCACTCGCTGATCCACCTTCTGGGACGGATCTTTCAAGTAATCGGCAATCTCCTTTCGCCAATCGTCGGCCGCAAGTCCAGATCATGGCCCCTTGAATCGGCCGATACCCGGACGCGTGTTGGGCAAGTCTATTGGCCTCTTCATTGTAATTTTTGGGAATGTGCTCAATCACCACAGACTTGAATTCCTTTAACAGCTGGAGGCAATCTTCATAACAAATCCTTAAGATATCTTCTTTGCATTCAGATCTCCCCGTCAATTGTTCTGCAATGAGCATGGAATCTCCAAAAATTTCAACTGCATCAGCTTTGACTTCCCTTAACAATTGGATACCTTTTAGGACGGCTTGTTATTCCGCCTGGTTGTTGGTTGCGGATGCCTCTATCAGCAGAGAGAAATCATAGCTTGCCCCCCGAGGTGATACAAGAACGATGCCGATTCCCGATCCAGCTCCACACGAAGAACCATCGAAGTATAGAGTCCATGGAACCGGTTCAACGACAGCAATTTCCGATCCACAATGCTGAGCTACGAAATCGGCCATGACTTGACCCCTGACAGCTTTGGCCAATTCATACCTTAGGTCAAACTCTGACAGAGCCAGGATCCACTTTCCAATCCGTCCTTTCAAAATTGGCAGCGATAGCATATATTTTACCACATCATCCTTGCATACGACTATGCAATCTGCCGATAACAAATAGTGCCTGAGCTTGGTACACGAGAAATATAGACACAGGCACAGCTGTTCCACCGGGGGATATCTCATTTCGGCGTCCAGGAGTCTTCTGCTGACATAATATACCACCCGTTTTTTCCTTCGAACTCCTGTACCAGTGCCGATCCGATAGCCTATTCGTCAGCCGATAAGTATAGTTTGAACAGCTTATCGGGCTGTGGCGGGACTAACACAGGTGGTGAAATTAGATATTGCTTGATATCTTCTAACGCTTTGCGTTGTTCTTCTCCCCACACGAATTCCTGATCGGGCTTCAATTTGCAACAAAGGAGTGAAAGCTTGAATACGCCCGGACAAGTTGGATATGAATCTTCTGATAAAGTTGACCTTGCCGATTAGGGACTGCAGCTCAGTTTTATTCTGCGGGGCCACAACCTTATTGATGGCAGCTATGGTCTTCCGGTTAACCTCTATCCCGCGCTCATGGACCATGAATCCTAAGAATTGCCCAGCCGACACGCCGAATGCACACTTGTAAGGGTTCATTTACAACCCATGCTTCCTTGTGCACTCCAATACCTCTTGTAAATCGGCCAGATGATCCTGATGACCTTTTGACTTGACTACAACATCGTCGATGTAGATTTCCAACGATACACCAATGAGCTTGTGAAAGATATAATTCATAGCCCGCTGGTATGTAGCGCCGGCGTTCTTTAACCCAAAGGTCATTACAACCCACTCGAATAAACCGAGGTGGCCCGGACACCTGAAAGCCATCTTCGAAATATCTTCTTCGGCCATTAATATTTGATTGTACCCAGCATTACCGTCCATGAAACTGATGACTTTATGTCCTGCGGCAGCATTTATCAAGACATCGGCTGTCGGCATTGGATACCCGTCCATTGGTGTAGCCTGATTTAGGTTCCTAAAGTCGATGCATACGCGCAACTTTTCTTTTTTTCTTATATACGGGTACAATATTAGAAATCCATTCAGCGTAACGGCACTGCCGAATAAATCTTGCTTCAATCAATCTTGTGATCTCGGCCTTTATATTAGGTAGAATTTTAGGGTTGCACCATCATGCAGGCTGCTGATATGGCCGATATCCTGGTTTTATAGGCAACCGGTGTTCGACAATGGACCGGTCTAGGCCAGGCATCTCATGGTATTCCCAAGCAAAGCAATCTTTGAATTCTTTTAATAAACTTATCAATACACATTTGTAATCGGGATCTAAGCTAGCACTAATATACGTCGGCCTTGGCTTGCTACCATCTCCTAAATCCACCATCTCCAATGAATCGCCGACGTAAATCCATGCCCAAGCTTCCCGTCTTCTCGGACGAACTGATCCATCTAATCTGAATCTTCAGAGCCGACTGCTTGGATCGGCTGTAGACCAAATTCGAACACTTTCAGGAAATTAGTGTCCCAAGTTCTACCAGATATACACTTGACGTGTTCGCAGCTCCACTGTTGCGTATCGGCCGCCGCGACACTGTAGGTGGAATCGGCGGTGACTATCTCTGTACTGTCGCCGACCCACTGTACGATGCATTGGTGCATTGTAGATGGGACGCAGCAATTCGCGTGTATCCAATCGCGACCGAGCAACATGTTGTAGGACCTCTTACCATTAATAATAAAGAAGGTAGTGGGAAGGGTCTTACTGCCGATGGTGAGGTCGACGCAGAGCGCTCCGCGGGCGGGAGACACGTTGCCTTCAAAGTCTTTGAGCATCATGTCCGTCTTGGTCAGGTCTTCATCGCTTTTGCCTAACTTCCGAAACATGGCATATGGCATGATATTGTCTGCAGCTCCTCCGTCCACTAGTAGCCTGGTAACGGGTCATCCGTTAACGTGTCCTTTGAGAAATAGAGCCTTGAGATGTTGCCGATTTTCGTCTTCCGGTTTCTCAAAAGTGGCTGTCATCGGCTCCAAAACCAATTGCGCCATCTGCTCCTCCATCCTTGTCGCTTTATCTCGATTGGCGGGCGCCATGAACTCCATCGGCAACATGAACACCACGTTGACATCGGCTGCCGATTCTTGATTGTCGCCCTCCTTATTGTTGTTTCTCTTGGGGCGCCAGACCCGAGACCTATCATTTTTCTTATTCAGCACCTGCCTCTGCTCTTTCTCTTGTTGTTCCCATTGGCGCAGACGTTGGATCCTTCATTTTTGAGATTTGGACAGTCCATTACGGCACCACCTGGGGTTCACTGGTTTGGCCGGTGGTTTGGCGTGCTCCTAGTCTGGTTCCCTTCCTAGGGGGTTCTCATCTGACACCCTAGCGTCAGCCATTTCTTCCAGCCGATCGTGTACGCTGGTTCTGCCCCCCAGTCGCTTCTGCTAGTTGATCCTACCCTTCGACCGGTCATACCGATCAACTCTGCCCCCCAACCGATCATGCACTGAAAGGCGCCGACCCTCTTGTTCGCGCCAGTTTCTGCTGATCGGCTCTGATCCTCTATCTCTGGAGCGCGATCTTTTGAGCGGGCGATCATTGCGACTTGATCCGCTGCACTCAGGGCAATTATCGGCTGATGGCAATCTGAGGTCATTTTCCCAGCAATAGATGAAGAACGGACATCGCCAATGATCTTTGTGTCGGCGTATCATCTCATCGTGGTGTCTCGACCTTTCCTGCTACCGCTGATATTTGCTAAGTAAGAATTGGGAAGTGACGGGTCTACGTGATCGTTCTAATCCTTCGCCCTCGTCTTCAACCCGTCTTTTTCCTTTGACGTCGTCCACCATAACCTGCTTTCTGGGGTCCACGGCGCCGCTTCTTCTAGCCAATTCCGACATCAGCACCTTGGTTTGAAGTGAGTTTTTTCCCGTGTCAACCATGTTAGCAGGGAAAGGATGCTGATCAATCTTCATCGGCTTTACCGGCTTCGCCGGGACTTCGAACTTGAGTCTGCCTTGCTCAATGGCCGACTGTATCTGCTGACGGAAGATTTTGCACTCATTTGTGTCATGAGATGTAGCATTGTGCCATTTGCAATACTTCATCTTTTTGAGCTGATCGGCCAAGGGAATGGTGTGGTAAGGTGAGAGCTTGATCTGCCCCTCTTGGAGAAGTAAGTCGAAGATTTTATCGGCCTTTGACGTGTCAAAACCGAACGCCTCTGGTTCTTTCTTGCCGAAAGGGCACGATATCGGCTTCTTCCCTTTGACCCATTCTGCTAGGCCGATTTCTTCTTCTTCCTCAGATTCAGACCCTTCCAAATATGCCACCTTTCTCTGGAAATTCCTCCGCTGATCAAACGGACGTACTTCCTGACCGGCCAATCAGTGAACGATCTGACTTAAGCTTTCAAATTCTTGTGAGGCGTACCTCTCCTTGATATGTGGTAGGAGGCCTTGGAAGGCGATGTCGGCCAACTGAGCATCGGTCAGGGCTAGGGTATAGCATTTATTTCTAACCTCTCAGAACCTCTATATGTAGCCAGTTATTGGTTCGTCGCTCCTTTGCCTGAGGCTGGTCAAATCTGAAAGCTTCATCTCGTGGACTCCCACGTAGAAGTACTTATGGAATTGTTTTTCCAGATCGGCCCAAGTAACGATGGAATTGGGTGGTAAGGTAGTGAACCACTGGAAAGCCGACCCAGATAGAGACGACGAGAACAGACGCACCCGCAGAGCATCTTGTGTGGCGGCTTCCCCGCACTGGATGATGAATCTATTTATGTGCTCCACGGTTGAGGTGTCATCCAGCCCCGAAAAATTGGTGAAGTCAGGAACTTTGTACCGATGGGGAAACGGCAGTAGATCGTAGGCCGGTGGGTATGGCGTCTTGTACGTACAAGTTTGTACTTTCGGCTTTAACCCGAATTAGTCTTGAATTACCTCCGCTATTCTTGCTGTCCAATCCACTTGCTGCTGATGAACTGCTGGTCGGGGCGCCGGCATATGTTGGTGGATCGGCGGCAGTACGGCCGGGTGATGGATCAAAGCGTGTGGCGGATTCTGTTGCATCGTGGCCGTCTGAGCAGTTGACAGCTGATGGTGAAGCGAATCTGCCGCCCCATCGTACATCGTCATCGGCGCCGTGCTTCTGAGTGCTTCTGCGGCATCTGCCCCCCTGCCGATTTCTGACGTGGCTGGTTGATACTGAGGCACCGTCGGCCGGACAGCCGAATGGATCGGATAGCTCCCATGTCCGGTTGATTGATCCGGAAAAGCCGCCATTGCTGGTGCCCCCCAAGGTACTGAGTTTGAGGGCAGCGAATGCACGGAAGCAATCTGGACAGGCTGAAGCGGCGCTTGCGATCGAAAACATGGTGCACCGTTATACCCTGGAGGCATTGAAGGCAACGAAGTGTTGTATCCTTTGTGTTGCGTCGACATCGGCTGAGGAGCCGAGTGAGACGTGCCTGGTAAGCTTCTGGCTGGAGGTACAATAGCCGGGGCGTATGCTGGCCCCTGATATCCCTGAGCTACTCCGCTGACCAGAGAACTGATGACGCTGTTATACACCGTGTTGGTCATTACTGAGGATTGGTCGATGAAAGCCTGATAGACGGACTGTTGAATCATATCGGAGATCTTGCCCGAATCCTCAGCGATGGTGATGTGGCGGGGAACTGGAAGAGGAGCTTTCTAGATTATCTCCCCGCTTCTGGTATGACTGAAAGATTGCAGATACACCCTTTTGTAGTCTTCTAGGTGTCTTGCCAGTTTCTCTTTCTGGTCGTCCTTGAGATCTGCTTCCATAACCTCAATGATGTTGTTCTCAGAGATTTCGGTGGTCTTTGACATGTTGGATGTTGAGGTGGTCCCACCGGGCGTGCCAAAAGTGTGTTGGCGCTAAAAATTGGCTAGGAATCGGCCGATGACCTTCAGCGTCGGACACACGACCCGGAAGATTCTGCTTAACTCCTGTTCGGGTGATTGCCCTGGTGCGGTTCGCGCGGCGTGCCAGTCAATCTGACCTGTTGATTGACAAGGAAATAAACGTATTAAATTCTGGGGTTACGATCGGCTGAAGTTCCGATCTGTCCCGAAAAGCGTATCAGCGAATCGGCCGATTTGCTATGAAGATGACCGGCTATGGATCAGCCGATAATCACGTGACAATTGCAAAGAAAACTACTGGAGTAAATTAAACAATCTCTACAGATGCAACACTTAAAATAGATCTAATCGGCTGTATGATAATGAACAAGGGAAAGTAATGATAAAGCCGATAGTTCGATCTCAAGCTGGATAACTGGTGATAAAACTAGAACAATAGGTAAAACCTATAATTCTAGTAAATATCGATAACTGGTGAATAAATCTAAATGAAACAACGGCGATGCGCCCGAAGTTAAAGCTTAGATGTTATTCGATAAGCGGAACCTACCAATTGGCCGGAGATCGTGTCGATGCAGTCCTGCCAATCCGGACGAACTCGTGAAAGAAAAAGAAGTATTGGCGAAGTCGCCGACTTGAAAGTAAAGTACGATAAAAAAGTAGATTGTTTTTATTGATTGATGTATATATCTTCTACAAAACCTTGATTGCTCCTATTTATACCCTAAGACTAATATTCTTGATCTATTACGATCCGTTACAAACTTGATTTAAATAGAAAACTACTATATCTATAATATTTGTCTAAAGGAAACGGGCTCCCGCAGAATCTTCTGCCGCCATCTCCTAGTCCAATCCGGACTTTTTCCATTGCTTCACGACCGAGTCGGCGTCATTCTTTGACTAATGTCAGGTCATCTTTGACTGGGATCCTCTGTTGGGATTCCATTGGCTTCATCCCTTATCTGTTGGCGCAAGCTGCATCGCCAATCGGCCGATCCCTAACTGTAGCCCCAATCGGCCGATTTCCAACTGTAGCCTTTAAATCTGCCGCATCGGCCAGTCTCTTCCTTTCCTGACGCCGATTCAACACGTGTCAAAATTTGACGTCAACACTTACTATTTAGAAATGTTAAATAAAATCTGTTTATAAAACTTTTTGCATAGATGGACTGTAATTCGCGAGACGAATCTAAAGAACCAGCTTAATTCATGATTTACGACAATAATACTATAATAAACAATCGCTAATCATAAATTAATTACCCTCGTCTCGTGGTTTACAGACTTAAAATATAATTTTAGTTTTATTACTGGTCTCTGTTTAATACTCTAAAATGGTAAGATTGTTTTTTATGCGAGACGAAAAAACTTTTTACCTTCCGTCTAACGCAACTTCAACACCCACCCCGCGAGCGCGCGCAACGCAAGGCAGGGCCGTCGGATTTTGCGGGAAATTAGGCGCCACTGTGCAGGGACAGTGCTGACCGCGAGGCTGAGCGTCATTATCATTGGCAGGCAGGCAGGCACGCCTGCAGCAGCCGCCCGGTCGGTCGGCGGCCAGTGCTCGATCGACGCGCAGCGTGCGCAGCAAGTGCGCGCTAGCTCTCGCTCGCTGGCGCGATATATATCTTCCCTCGATACTGGTTGCTGGAGCCTGGCCGGAGGAGGGTGATCGACGAGCACACGTGAGGCCGGTGGGCTGGAGGGGCGAGGAAGTGGGCGAGTGCTCGCGGGCGCCTTCCGCCTTGTGTTCGTGGGTCGCCGTGGGCCGTGCGTGCGTGCGTATACCACACAGGCTTACACTACGACGCACGGGAGCAGAGTACGGTACACGAACGTACGTACGGAGTCCGGTTTCTACGATCGTGTACGAAAGAAGAAAAACTCCATACGTATAGTATACGCGTGTTGGTTGGGCTTGGACGATTCTGTCCACGGGGGCGGCCGGCCGGGCCTCGGCTGGTGGCGGTTCCCGCGCGACCGGCCGGCATCTCCGGCAGCAGCTGTGGGTCAGGTACTCAGGTCAGCAGCCACAGCCAGGCAGCCCAGCCTGGGGCTCCTCTCTGACACTTCTCGCAATACTCACCTCTTATTTAGATGAAAAATTTTACATCTAAAAAAATTATACACATGCATAGCGTATTAAATATAGTTAAAAAAATTACATTGTACAAATAATTTGTAAATCGCGAGACGAATCTAATTAAATTATAATTAGATAATAAATTGCTACATTAATGCGCTAGCTAGCTAGGCACGCGATGCGGCTTTCATTCGCCGACTCGCTGACCGGCCGAGCACACGTAGCTAGCTAATCCGATACAGTGAACTGCTTTCATTTGTTGAAGCTAATTAAGCCGGCTGGCAGCCTCTTAATTAGGGCCAGGCAAGTCTCCTCTCATGTTATTAATGCATGGGGATCAAGTACTGGATGGCCGGCGGCGCGGCGCGTTAATTGCCGGCGGCGCGGCGCGTTAATTGCACGTGCGGCTGCAGGCCCTGCCGTGCGTGGCGGCCATGCCAAATCGCCAATGAAGCGCATTACTAAACTTAAAACAGATTTAAACTGCACGGTTAGTACTGAGGACGCAGACGCAGACGTGGACGCAGAGACATGCATCGCACGGCATGAATTCCGGCAGGAAGATAAGCTAGTCCGGCCGGCCAGAAGAGGACGCGCGCGCGGCTGCGAGTACTGAGTAGTCGACCCCATGACCGTCTTGACTCTTCTGGAGCCGTCCCTGCGGTGCACGTGACCATCCGTCGTCCACTCCTTGAGCACAATGCGCAGGCGTATGTCTAGATGATTTTTATTTTATGAAAAGTCTAGATGAATTCCGATCCTCATTTCCTCCCTTTGATGAGAAATATATAGCCCTGCTCGCTTCAGCTGGCTGCGGCTGTGGCTGCAGCAGCCAGCAAGCTAAAATTACTGTACCTATTACTGGTGGCAGCTGCAGCTGCAGCCAGAATAAGCACAACCGAGCACCTGATACAAGTCCGCTAGAGTGCATTGGAGCACCTAAATATTTTTTTAACGTGTCTGAGCACGTGTTTCATTAAGAGGATGAAGCACCTAAACACTTGGACTATCAACATATCGTCTTACGTACAAAGTGTTGTGTTATATCAATTGTAAATGCAGTCTCTGTACTGTATGCACCGCGGTTACACGTTATCAGCATGTATAAAGTTTTAGCTAGTCCGTCCAAAATTATTATAGATTGTTTTGATTTTATTTTAAGATAAACTTATTTAACTTGATCAGATTTATAACTAAATGTACCAATATCTATATAGTAGCAAACTAGTTCCATTATATACACTATGAAACATATATTGTTGGTACGTAGTACATAGTAGTGTAGATGTGCATATATTTTTCTATAAATTTGATAAATAAAATAAATGAGTTCGATTTAGGATAAAACTAAAATGATAATAATCTGAAGGGGAAAAATCTATTTTTGACCACCGAACTATCATCTGAGTTTGATTTTGGCCATCCAACTTTAAAATCGGAAATCTTTGACCATCTAACTATAAAAATTGTTCATATTTGGCTATTTAGCTGTTTTGAAGGGTAGTTTCACTGACTGAGGTGGATACGGACAACAAGAACAGTGGAGAGGGCTCCAGCCACGCAGGAGAGCCCATGGCGTGGCGGTGCCCCACCTCCCCACCTGACAAGTGGCGGCGGTGGCACTTCTTCTCCCACAGCTCTGCCTCCACCCTTGCGAACGAAATAGGGGAGAGAGATGGGAAAGAAGAGGAAAAGAAAAAGAAAAAGAAGAGAGAGAAAAATGACTGACATGTGGGCTCCACCTCCATATGTCGTCCACGTCAAACCACTTTCAAAATAACTAAATGGCAAAATATGAATAATTTTGATAGTTGCATGGCAAGATTCCTGATTCTGGAGTTGGATGGACGGTGATACTACAAATAGATTTTTTTTTCTAATCTGAAATGGAGGAAGTACCATTAGAAGATAAAAAAAAATTGATTTGACTGTAACTAACACTGTCAGATTTACGATTGCGGGAAGTAATATTATTTGCCTGACAATGGAGCGGACTGTGGAGGCAAACTAGTACAGCAACATGCATGTATGCGTCCAGTGCCTGGGCAGCAGCTGGTTGTCAAACACGTATGCACTTTGCGTGCATCTTCACACATGGATCACATGCGCGCGTGCGCGCGTCACACGCGTCACCCCCCCCCCCCCCCCCCCCCCCCCCCCCCCGATGGCCGTCGTACGTTCCCGGCGGGGGCAGTCGTCGATCATGCACCCCATCCTTTAATTTGCAACCAAAAGTTAAATAGACGACGGCACATGTAAACACCGTCCACTAGAAAGGGTTTTCCGCAGATCGATTCAGAGATCAGAACGCCTGGCCAGCGTCCACGCGCACCCTGACTGAAGGAAAGCAGCCGCGGCAGACCGGTGCCGCCGCGTGTGCGGCGACAACAAGGCCTATTGCCCAGCAGCAGTTGGCTTGACTGGATGTGTCGTTGCGTAGCGCGGCAGCTCGTGCTCCGTCCAGCCTGTGCCTGTCGACCGACCACTGCCGCCGCCGCCGCTTCCATCCTCCGTGGCCTCGCTCGCCGCCTACAGCTGCTAGCTCATCCCGTCCGCCCGTCCTCAACCCGGCCACCTACTAGCATCGGCCTCGCTCATCAGATGCCACCAGCCCCCGTGACGCGCCGTGCCCTAGCTGATTGCCTAATGCTTTCGTCGTCTATAATGTTCCCTGGACAGCGGCTTCCAAGCTATCCTGTTGGTGGTTGCAGCGCCCTGGCCAGTTAAGCCCATCTTCCTGGCTAATAATAATCTCCCGGTTAGACAACCTTGGTTGGATCTGCCCTCCCGATCTGCTCCAGCAATCCCTGCACATGTACGCATGTATCCCACTTGCTGCCTCTGACCGCTAGAAGATAAGAGACCTTTCATTCAGACTTTCAGAGGCATCAACCCTTGGACAAAGGCATATGCATGCATGCATATTTGATTTTTGTAAACAGTTACAAAGATACATCGACTGATTCTGCAGTGCTAAATCTGCTGCTCCCTGTATTAATTCTGAACGCACGCTCTGCACTGTATTAGTAGTTTTCTTTAAAGAAGCAATAGGAAACAACGCCACTACTGTTTCCAACAGGAATGTCCAGGACAGGACATGTCTTCTGCGGAGAGAGCCACCAGCCGGCTACTCCTGTTTTGCCACAAAGATTCAGACAGTTGGTGAGTTCGATCTACCACCAGCAGTGACAAGTTCCTTTTTATCTTTCTTTTTTTTTTCCAATTCCACAGTGGATGACTTGCTTGCTACTATGTTCTTGTCAGGCTAGCTCCAACATTGGCCTAGCTACGTACTATGTGCTCATTATTGCAAGTTGTTGCCTGTAGGCAATAGAATCGCCAACGACGACAGTAACCTGACTACTGGTGCTAGAGCACTGGTTATCATCAGGAATGTGTCCGGAAACCACCTATGTGTGCCGGCCGCATATGCAACACTGCAACAGTGTGCACATGATTCAGAACCAGCTCATCTCGATCACACTTGCAATCAAAGGCAGCCAGCATAGATTCTGTTAGCCATCTAGTAAATCTTTGCAATTGTATACGCATAGTGAGGGTCAGAGTTCGTTCAGAGGTAGCCTTGGGGGTGACATGAGATGAGACGGGTCTGTCTTTGCATTTTATTTCTTTGGGACGGAACGCCTTTTGGTCCTTGTGAAGCATCCATATGATCTGATCTTTGAGGTGAGCACAGAGCCCCCTGTGGCCATGGCACTTGCCGTAGAGACGCATTCGATCCACTGCATCTGGAGCCTTAACCACCTGCCTCTACGTCTGCACAAAACTCTAAAAACACATTTTGCATCGCTGTATGTTATTCTCCTGAACCTGATACATCATCATACATCAGGATTCAGGACACATGCAGCATCTTGGCATTTCTCACAGCTCAGAACGAAGCGTCCTTTCAGTTTGCCCTGTGAACCTTTCGTGCATCTGAAACAGTCCCAGTAAGGCTACGAGTTGAAGTTGCAGCATGGAATTTTCCTGCTGTTCTACTTCACTTTCCAGACATTTTTGCCGTCCTACGGTAGTAGGGTGCTGTTGACCGGGCACCGGCTAGAGCGATAGGCAAATGGTGGTGGCAACGTCGGTGATCCGATCCCCTTCATAATAATAAGACCGACAGTGAAGAGGAAGTGAAAAAAATTCACCCTTTTTCCTTCATGTAACCATTGGTACACATTGTAAAAATTAGGCACTGTTATTTTTTTATCTCTAGCAAATAATTCTCGTGACCTTAATATGATAAAAAAATCAGTTTCTTTCTATTTTGTAATACTTTTTCTGGTTATTTTATTTTTTATTTCTTGGATTTAACCGCGCACGAGGACACAATCATGATTTATCGCATATTAAGGCGGCCTTGAAAGTTGAAACTAGTAATTTTCTGTTTTTGAGGGGGGAGAGAGACGATGATGCTGAACTTTAGAATGCATCGGAAGCCGTCTGCCCTTAGTTTACATTCCACAAGTTGCTGATGCACGTCTCTTGACGGCCGCCATGTATTTGTTTGTTACTTAAAGTAGAAGGGGACAGCATCAGATGGAGTTAACGTGAACTACACATAGCACAGACACTACAGGATTATGTTGATGCATTGTACTTTACAGAATCTATCTCCTCACGTCGAGGGCATCTTCTGCTACTCCATAGAAACTTCCCTTCTTCCAATGCCAGCAGCAGATGGCAACTTGATTTGTGGTGTCCTAGTTTGATCATTATAGCATAAATAAACTTGGAATGCTAACAATAATAATACTTGTGGAGAGCTACCCAAGATGACTCATGGAGAAAGGCAAAGGAGGCCTCAAACTCAAGAACACCAGCCAAAACATGGCATGTTGCGTAGCATAAGGGTGTGTCGCTCATAGAGTCATCTTCCTAGCTCTGGTCCTTTTTCTTATTGCTCCATTTTTTAAAACCAATTTGGTAGAGGATTTGATTGATGTGATCATCTCCTTTTAGAAGAAGAGAACTTGTTTTGAGCTGGAGCTGATCCCTGTTCCATGCATGGTTGTTCCCGAGATCTCATCTGATCTGATCAAGAACACGAGATAATATTAATTTCACGAGATGAGCGGTGCCATAATAATCCAGATCTCTCCTGTCACTCCAACTATCACAAATATTATTGCAAAAAAAATCTTTTTTTACTCAAATAATCAAAAGAAACAAAACAGCCGCACCTAGCCTAAAGGATATTATATTTTCAGATAGTGAAAATAGCAGTACAAATAAAGCTGTGAGATTTTTGTACACAAGGATGAAGAAAAACACCGATGAATATGCATGAGACGAAGGTCAGATTGTTGGGGACATTTACTGGCAGTCTGGGACATTCTTTTTCGTACCACTGCTGCACGAGTAACTGAGACTGAGAGTGATGATGCAGCTCCAGCTCCAGCATCATGGAGCTCTCTCCGCTACTTTGTGCCGTCCTTGAGCTGGCAGCGAAGTGATGGTGATGAACTGAAGCTCTGAAAGGCCTTAGATGGATTTTGTTTCCTTGCCGTTTGGACTCAAGTTGCCGTGCGAGCCTTGGTCAGAAACTTCACATATATGGGGCAGTGCGAGTTAAATGTACTGCTGCTGCTGCTGCTGCCGCCGCCGTGAACTGGAAATTATTTATGAAAAGCAACCACCACTGTCCAATTCAGATCCCATGCATGATGATTGCCTACTTCTTTGATAAGAAAATCTCATTTGTGTAGTGCAGAAGTAGTAATAGCTCGTTTGCTAGCATGACGCAACTTAACGCTCTATCATAGGACAAGATGCTTCCCTGACAATGTTTTTATTTGTCAAAAAGACTATTTATTTAGATGCTAGCTTTATCGAATGCTGCTCTTGTGATTTCTACAGCCAGAACCAATTACCAGTGAGAGTAAAAAAAATGAAGGGAGCAGATGCAAGAGAATACCCTGGGCCCTATTTGAGGGTCGGCATCAGGAGATGCTCTTGTCTCTATTACTGTAAAAGAAAATTGGAGCCTCAAAAGAAATATTCTCAGTTTCGTCGTCGTCTCTTGCTTGAATGCCCAATTCGTGGACAGGCTCAATTAGCAAACACAATAACTTTATGGTTCTCCTTTTTTTTTAACCTTTTGCTGGCATCTGATCGTGGGCCCGGTTGCTGGGGCCCACAGCCGTACTGACGGACCTGATGATTGACTGAGCACTGTCGTGTTATGCTCAGGATTTTGAAAACGAAGACTGTTAATAAGGCCCTGCTTGCATCACCGAGACAGTGAAATCTAGCTTCCCAGCTTGTTTACAGTCCATTACCCTGAAATCTCATAGCTACCTTACCCAAGCTTCTACCCGCTTGTGTGATCCAACCATCCACAATCCAAGTATCTAAACAGTCTCCAACATTTAGCAATCCGGTCTTAACAATCTACAACCTATAAACCGTCTTTCGCAATCTGAGGTGGATCTAAACAAATTCTAGACGCAAGTTTAAAATAACGTGATACCAGAATTCCTCGCTGTAACTTTGATTAAATTTTGGGGTGGCAAAGTGGGAAGTCTAGCCCTCCATTTCTAATTTGTTTCAAAACCATAGACATATATAGTACTTTGTTAAGAAAACTTTTTAAGGAAATACAATCATTGTATTTTAGGTTTTCCCGCACCATCCTGAAGATCCATGAGGCCTCTTTGGCAGGGCTTCATAAAAAGCTCCAAAATCGGCTTCGCATGAAGTCTTGCCAAAGAGGTGATTTTAGAATGGCTCCATGTATGAAGCCGCCCATGAAGCCGGAAATGGCTTCGACTATGGAGGTGAATTAAGCCACAAATCGTGGCTCCACCGGCTTCATGAAGGAATTCCACCTCGGCGGAGGTAAAGTCGGAATTGAAGAAACCGTTTTGTTAAACGTTTTCCAGAACGGTTTCAGCTCCATCAAAAAACCACTCCACCAGAGAAGCCGGAGCTATTTTTGGAGCCACAACCGTAACAAACGGGACCCACACAAAACATTGCACCTCACACACAGCGATGACAATGTGTTTCAGCATCAAAATCCCAAAATTCTAACTAAAACCAGAAGTTCCAAGATACCTAGAAGTTTTGGAGGAAACCAAAAATTCTGATTTTCTACGGCAGCCACCTATAAAATGTTTATTGTGGGACTCATGGAGATGTTCTAAATGTGCATTTTAAGTCGACCTAAAACATCAGGCGTTGTGCATTTTACTTTTATTCCGAGTTACTTAACAATCGACGCTGGAACGGTAGATGCCCTGAAACAAAATCATAAGATCAGTCCCATCCTGCTTGGGACACCTAGCTTTCACCTCACCCTGTTCTACGTTCTGCATCTGCATTTGCCTTTTGTTGTTTGACTAGTCTCTAGATATACCCTTTGACGAAACGATAGCGAAAAGGAGGAGGGCACTACTGTCTTTTTTACGCACACTAGTTGACTACTGGTACCTGCTACTAACAGTCCGTCTCACGCGCTTCGACGTGACGACTCACCACCGTTACGTTACGTACGTGCAGCTTTTGTTTGACACACACACACACATACACCGTATCTCCAGCCATGTTGCTCCTAAAACCTATTTATTTGTCTCCTTTTATTTGGAGCACGGGGAAATTAAAAATTCTCTAACCGAATTATTTTGAAGTGATTGTAAAATTCCTAGAAATTACAAACGAGACCTTAATTCATGGACAAGGAAAATAGAATATTGCTACCCAAGTGGCCACGATAATTGCTACTAATAACTCAAAATTCTGATCATGCCTGAAAACCGAGCTGGAAAAAGGTTGGGTGGGAATATTCTGGAGGCGCTGGACGAGCATGTTTCCGTGTGGGAAGGAAGGTCGCAACACCACAGCACATCAGCGTGTATTCCTGTCGCCGGTAGCTAGGGTATAATACACGCCGTACATGGAGGCAGCGATGCAGTATGAGGATGCACGACGGAGAGGTGACGACGACGGCGACGGGCGATCAGTCAGCCACGGCCGCCGGCCAAGTGGCCAACGCGGCGGCGGCGCATTCGCCCGTGTACGTACTGACGCCTGGCGTACACTGCCGGGTTCTGCCGGCCGGCCGGCCGGCGATGCCCGTACAAGCTCTTGCATTGCATGCATTGAGGGAGGCCCGGGCGGCCCCCCACTCCTGTGCACGGCTGGTGGCTGCCGCTGGCACGCGTGCTCGTGCCTTTCATTTCCTTGCCGTCCTTCGCTTCACCCTCCCGATTTAAATCCTGACCCCTGAGTAGCGGTGGTGCAGCCGCATCGCAATCATTGGCCGGCGCGCCATAAAATCTGCACGGGCAGGCGCAGGGGGTTGAGCTCTTATCAGGAGCAATGGGGGTTTGTGGCCCTGTTCTCGCTCAAGTTCATTTGTTCTCGTAGTATTTTTTTGAATAGAACATGTATCATCTAATGGATGTACTCACGCACGTTCTACATATCTTGATGTACCTTCGAGAGATTTAGACAGACAGGCATCACATATTAAGATTGACGAAACTACCTAGAATCACCTCACAACTATAAAAAATTTTAAAATAAATCTAGAAAAATACAATCATCCGTAAAAATCAAAAATTACTTCATATTTGTCGTCATTTTAGGTTTTACCGCAAATTATCTAGCTTGTACTCGAATAACACGTCTTGTAAGTGCAATAATTGGCCGGGTGAGACGTCCTAAGCTCCCCCACAGGAGCACTCGTCCCTTGCTGTAGAACATATCTAATGATGGAGTACGCTTGCATGTTAGGAGTACATGCAAATTCGCCCATGATAATCCAATCCCCTAACATGGTTTGCCATGTCATGTCATGCCACCATTAAAGGCATCAAAGCAAGCATGTGGTGCCCGAATTAGGCTCCCAAAACGGGAAAGACCAAGATTAATGCCCAAATTGTGGTTGGGTGCCTGGTCAGTTCTAGGAGGTCACGGCAGGTGACCCAATAACTGTTGCTGGAATGGACCAGATGGGGTTCATTCCAGCCATTTATGGTTTTTGGCACTCACCCCCACCACATCAGGGCTTTTTTTTATCCTTTTGCAATTGTACTTGAATGCATTATGTTTTTTCTTCTGATTTCTGATATGTGGTGACCATCATTTTCCTTGCCCACGTGGTCAAAACCCTGTCCACATATACTCTCTTCATCCTGAAATGTAAGGTATTTTGCTTTGTCCTAAGTCAAAGCAGTCTAACTTTGATCAAAATTATAGAGAAAAATATTAACATCTAACACATCAAATAAGTAAATTATGAAAATATATTTCATAATATATCTACTTATTCTCATTTGACTTTCAAAATATTATTATTTTTTTCTATAAAATTGGTCAAACTTAGACTATTTTGACTTAGGACAAACCACAATATCTTATATTAGAGAGTATAATTTTAAAGGGGGGTGATTGATGGCTGCCTTGTGGCAAGTACTATTTGCATCATCAGCATGGAAATCCTGTCGATCCTCCTGGGTCCTTGCACAAGAAACTAGGCTTTTTTTACATGTTCCTATTTTTACATCAGCCTTTTTCTTTGTTTCCCCTTCTGTGGGAGGAAGAATTCCAATCCTTCTCAAACACATTGCTAAGAATTTATATAAATCATATTGTTCGTAGGTAACATTAACTCACTGACAACGGGGAAAACAAAGGATTGTAGAAAAATGAAACTGCAGGTAAAGAATTTGTACGGATGCAAATTCAGATGAAAACACCTAATCCAAAGAAATTGAACAAGGTCAGTAACCTGTTGCCAAATTATTGATTAAGCAAGTAATCTAGCACCAGCTAGATTCACAATTTGAAAATTTTAAAAAACGCCCCCATGTGTCGCATTAGCGGTGCTTAACCGGCACAGTGGCACTGGCCGGGGAGACATGGATTTAAGTTGGTTTTGGCGTCTTATGTTTAAATCAATCAAGAGAGAGAAAGAGAGGAAGGTGGTGGCACCTCCGTCGCCGGGCCGCGGGTCCCACCTACGCTAGAGGAGAGAGAAACAGAGCATCGAGTGGGTCATCAATGCCCCAATGATCCCTTGCGCGACTCCGATTTCTCCTCTCTCTCCTCCCTTTCTCTCTCTACCATTCCCTTTGACCGACTCTCTCTCTTTATAAAAAGATTGGCGCATCGCCGCTCGGGCTACAACACAACACCATTGTTATCTCTCCCCCCTTCTCTCTCTCTCTCTCTCCAAACAGTTCGCTGCAGCTGCAGTAGCCAAGGAAAGCGAGCGCGAGGAGAGGGACAGCGAATCCCTGGGTCGCTTTCGACGGCCTGGATCCCACCGCACGCGGGATCGTACGGCGGGCACGCGGCGGCTGCCGCTTTCCATTCCACCGCGTACGTGCTCTCTCCACCCCGCCCCCCTTCCCCATGCTCCCCTACCTCTCCCGTCGCCATCGCCGCAGGAATCCCGGATTAGCTCTCCTGATGTGGAGGGAGATTAGCCGCCCTAATCCTGCTTAGCGGTGTTGGAAGTTGGAACCCTGCCCCCCCCGGGGGTTTGTTCTGTTGCTGGCGGCGGCGGTTACTGTTTCGGTTGCGCTTTGACTGGACTGTTGCGGCGTGGATTAATGCGCTCCCTGGCCGTTCGCCGGCGAACAGCCCGAGGAGGCCGTGCGTGCGGCCGCCGCAAGCGTGCGGCGGGGCGCGACAAGGCGCCAGCTTTCCGGTGTCTCGTGCTGTTAATGATGCTCAATGCCTTGCGAAAGCTCGTCTTTTCTTCGATTTTTCGTTGCCTGCATCACTTTACGCGCGCTCGCGTTCGTGGGAGAGCCTCGCCGGAGGATTCGACCGGATTTGATGTGCGCATCTTCAAATTCTCTCGGCTTTTCTTTTTTCGCTGCGTTGCAAAAGCTGCTGCGTTCTAGCTTTTCTGCGTTCTTAATTTGGAGGAGGCGTACGGATCACTGTTCGCCCTAATTATTTCCACAGTTGTTGAACCGGGGGGCTTTTTACATGCTCTCTCTCTTCTTTCTTTTTGAATTGCTCGATCCTTTTTGCTCCTCTTTTTCGTGCAGGTCTGTTCTTCTCGCGCCTGCTCCTTGCTGTTTCAGGTTTGGTCTGTTGCTCTGCTCTCGTGCAGCCTCTGATTGCAGAACACACACACACACACACACACACCACTTCTGCTATTTGGGAATATCCGAAACGATTTCAGAGGCACCACCTAGCCGGAATGCCTCTGAAATCATTTTGGAGATGGGTAGGGCTCATTGAGTGATCTCTGGCAAAATGATAGAGCAAGCAGTACAGAACTTGTCCTTAGAAAAGTACTGTAGGTTTTATGCTTCAAGGGTACAGCTTGATGTTTTATTCCTTTTTTCCAAACGTTTTTTTTTCAAACGGCAAATTTGTTTTTTTGGTTCTATGCAAGTGATTATTCCCAGATATGCTGGACTATTCATGACATATTATCCACTTGTAGCTACCGGTAACCCTTATTTCCTTGGCCTTAGTGGTACATTATCCAGATGCTAGTTATTTATTTCGCTGGAAGACTCGATATTGTACATCTGTAGCAAAATACTGCTTTTTTTCTAGTGGATTGGTGAATTTTTTTTGCCTTCCTGATGGTCAATAAGATTATATGTTCTCATATGCTACTCTGGATATTTTGCAGATCGTAAATTGCCAAGGCTCTTACAATGGAGGTCAATGGTCATCACAAACTTCACGGAGAATATAATGGCACCAGCTGCAATGGTACTGTAGGATCACCCAATAATTTTGGTGATGTCGATCCATTGACAGAATGGTTTTACAAACCTCGAACGATCTCACTCTTGCTGATGGGAACAGGCTTTTTAATGTGAGTTTGTAGTCTTTTTATCTGTGGAAACTTTATAGACTGGAACATATGCTTTTTAGAAATAATAATGATGTATTGTTGATTATGGTCTGTTTTTTGCATTTTTGGTAAACCTTTTTCTTCGTTTTGAACTACCATTGTTAGTATTACTCAAAATATTACTTAGCAGATTGTTTCATGATCTTTGTCAGTTGGGAAAGTGGTGTTCTGGATCCAGAAAGGAGCTTATCCGCTGATCGTGTTTCGTCGGTTAAAAGGTATGTGCAAGGATCCTCTTCTTCTTCTTCTTCTTCTTCTTCTTCTTCTTTTTTGCATTGATATTTGTTAAGAAGCTCTTCTGGTTCTGCACTAGATCTTTTCTGATCACCATTTTTTTAACCTCATGTGCTGATTGCCATTTTAACAAGGGCTTTTGCACTAATTTGTACTATCTCTTGTCAACAGGGGTGTATTCGCGATGATTGCTGTTTTTTTGGCCTACTCTTTTCTTCAGGCACCTTCAACGTGAGTTACAGAGCTCTTTACTTAATTATTATCATGTTCTATCACCATATAAAAAAAAACTCAACTCATGGGGGTGGAGTGAGACGTCCCCAAGGTATTTTGCAATTAAAGTCGAGAAAGGACACAATCGTGTATATCTCTGAAAGCAGTTTACTCACTGAGGTATTGTTTCGTTATATAGACAGATATAATAAGGATAATAGACATTTACTGGCACAAAAGTGGTGCATTCATACTCGATGTTTAAATTTAGCATCTTGTTAATATGATTCAGCAGACAACCTTCCTCTGTAGATTGCTTCATTTTCTCTGTCGCAGTACAATTTATGAGTGGGATCACATCTTCTGATAATAAATTTGTTACTCTCCCTGATGACATAGGATTATTTTCCGTTTAAAATAAATGAGCAAGGGGTTTGTTTCATTTTCTCTGAAGAAAAGCATGAATTCCTCGAAGTCTTCTCTATAGATTTTGTTATTAAAGCATGTTAAGTTTAAACAAGCTGCCACTGACATTTACTTCCACTGTGATTTAGTGTACTCATTAGACCACATCCTGCCATTTGGAGGCTGGTCCACGGGATGGCAGTTGTCTACCTTGTGGCCCTCACTTTTTTACTTTTCCAGGTATGTTCAGTTTTTCATTAACCTTGTTCAATAATTCTTTTAAGATTTATTCACTGAACATGTCAAAAGAATTAAATTCTATTTTTCTTATATATCTGTTGAGAAAATCTGTAATTCTGTATCATTACCTACTGTTTCACACATCGTAATGAGACGTATAGACGTCCAGATGTTTCTGTCCTTGTTTTCCTGCTTAGCATAGGTCCTTAATTTTACAAGTACCCGACCTCATTCTTCAAGATAACCATTGTTTTTTATAAAAAAAAAAGAGGTATCTAGCAATCATATGAGCAACATGATATAAAAGTATCAACAACAAATGTAATGACCAATTTGGTGTAACCTGGAATTAGTACTTTTTTGCGAATAGTTTAGTTTGAAACTAGGGTGACTAAAGTGAGTTATAATGTTTGCTTGTAGGCCTTAGCTTGTTTATGCAGTAGGAACATTTATAGGTGGCATATTTTACTCCTGTGTTTCAGATGGTAGAGGATATTCATATAGGTGGTCAAAATTCCAACGGCACGTTGTCAAATATCGTATGATATTTGCAGACAAATAAATAAAATCAGCTGACTGTTTTGTCAGAAGTTGATTTCAGCTCAAATTTAATTCATTCTGCATCACATTGTTTGTGCAGTTAAGCAATCGTGTAACTACTGTAATACATATTTCCATATCTTTCTTCAAAGCCTCCTGCCGAGGATTGAAACCAGGTCAGGAGCTGCGCACTCCTGTGCTTCCACCATGCGAAGCCAATCACAGTCCCAAATTTCCCTCCATATCTCTGCTATGATGCTGTATTCTTTTTTTTAAAAAAAAATTACTCGAGGGCTCATACTCATAAGATAAAACCAGTGTTTCAGCAAGTTAGAGTTCAGTGGCAATGATATCAAAGAGAAAAGCAGCAAAACCTAGTACACATGGCATTTCATTTTTCATTTAATTCATTTTGCAGGCTCGTGATGATGCTAGGCAATTCATGAAGTACCTTCATCCCGATCTTGGTGTTGGTAATGCATTCAATTTTCTAATATGGTTCAGTAATTTAGATTTAAGTGCTTGAATAAATCCTGGTTTGATATATGTAATTTGAGCAGAATTGCCTGAAAGATCTTATGGAACTGATTGCCGCATATATGTACCTGACCATCCAAAAAGCAGGTTTAACAATGTTAATGTATGATGACTTCATTCACAGACCTATTTCTCATGTACTTCTTACTAAGCAGCCTTGACTATTCATTATGCTTCAAGTTACTGATTTGAATATAGGTTTTCTAGGAGATCATTTTTGATGAGTTTGTTATCGCTCATATCCTTGGATGGTGGGGTAAAGCTATAATGATACGAAACCAACCACTTTTGTGGGTGTTATCAATTGGCTTTGAGTTGATGGAGGTATGCCATATTCCTTTTGACTTGTACCTTCAAAACCTAGATTCCTAATTAATGTATATGTACTGCAGCTCACTTTTCGTCATATGTTGCCAAATTTCAATGAATGCTGGTGGGATAGCATTGTCCTCGACATATTGATCTGCAATTGGTTTGGTGAGATTTTATGTGGCTTTCAGTATTTTTATGCATAGGATTGTTTGTTTTGCCCCTGAATACCTGCATTTAGCACATATTGAAATCAACCTTTTGATTTATGGGTTTATTGACTCACTGGCGACATGGGTTTATTTTAGTATAAAACTAGTTAAGCGGTATCCTCTGACGCCTTCGACACTTTAATTACATTACAATAACTTAGTGCTTTTACATGCCCTGGCAACATTAAACATGGCACTATGATGAGTCAATGATTGCAAACAAGAAAGATCAGTCTTCAATTAAGTTTTTTCTTAGGTTTGGATGAGTAACAGAGAAATGGAGGTTTGCAGGAATTGTACTTCATGAACTGGATTATTAATTGCTGGATTTAGAGAATGTTTCCATTCATATGTCTGTAAATTCAGTGGTTACCCTCGTTTGTCATTTCTCTTCAATTTGTTGGTTCTTGCATGTCATCTTTATACTCATTTTCACAAGATTTAGACTAACACTTCTTGACTGAGTCCATTTTGTCTTTGGTTCAGGTATTTGGGCTGGAATGAAAACTGTGCGGTACTTTGATGGGAAGACATATGTATGGGTTGGCTTGAGCCGCCAACCCAACATTATTAGTAAGGTACGTTCACTAGATGTTAGGCAAATGAGTTGTTCTGCAAAGCATGCAGTGGCGCTGGATCTTTTTCCCAGTTTTGGTGGATGTTCCTCTTTGAGGGAACATATTGGCTCCCAAACTGTACATGATGTTTGTCCTGCTTTAGTTCCATGATAAGGTGATAAGCCGTGAGCATGTGGGATGTGCTGGGAAACCAAGACAAGGACCCTCACATATGTTATTTGATACAATCTCTCAAGTGTTCAAGTGCAACAGCTCACACTCTCACATATGTTTGATAGATTAACTGCAACACATAGGCCCTAACATAGAATAAAAAAATGCAAAGTTATTTCGTGTTTCACAACCAGTAATTTTCTTTCAAACTATGCATGGCTATTTGTTTCAGAAACTATCACCAGCCTTAGAATCTTGATGTAACATTGAGAGTTGGCCTTTCTCAGCATTTATTTATTTTTAGAATTTTCTTCTCCTTAGGTCAAAAGGACGCTAGGCCAGTTCACACCAGCGCAGTGGGACAAGGATGAGTGGTACCCCCTGCTGGGTCCTTGGAGATTCATCCAGGTTCTGAGCCTTTGCATTGTTTTCATGGCTGTCGAGCTGAACACATTCTTTCTCAAGTTCTGCCTGTGGATTCCTCCTCGGAACCCCTTGATCGTCTATCGGCTGGTTCTTTGGTGGTTGATTGCGATACCAACCATCCGCGAGTATAATACCTACTTGCAAGACAGGTATAATTTTGAAGTCACTTGGTTCAGATTTTACAAAGCTGCTCTGCAGTAATCAGTATGCAATTGCCGATGGCATGTTTCACCCCAACACTACTGCTGTTCCAATAGCAGGAAATTTGGATGCTCAGTCTGCTGAGTGCTGACTATGAACTCATTGCCGTGCTCACATGCTAGACCTGACAGTGGACATGTGCTTGTATGTTGGCTATAAATGGCTCCTGTCTACTAGACATGGGTAGCATGTGAACTGTGCATATGATAACATTTTGGAATAGGTGTTTCAAACAAACAATAAAAGATAACATTTTGGAATCAACAAGTTAATTTTTACAAATAGGAACCAAGTCCCCATTAGTTACTATGTGAGTTTTTAGTGAAATAATTATGTAATAATTGTTTTCAGGAAACCCTTTAAAAAGGTAGGATCTTTCTGTTGGCTTTCCCTGGCTATATGCATTGTAGAGCTCCTAATCTGCATCAAGTTTGGACATGGTGAGTGCCGCTCCATTTTCTCTGTGCATGTAATAATCTTTTCCTCCATAAAGCGTGCTGACTACACTGGATCCTGAACAGGTCTCTTCCCGAAGTCCATGCCGTCGTGGCTGATCACATGCTGGACGGGGGTCGCCTTGCTTCTCGTGCTCTTCCTTCTTGTCTGGACTTTCAAAATTTACCGAACAATGATAAGGAAAAGGCTATAAATTGTGACAAAAAATTATTTATTTGCCCCCCCCCCATTCTTTGCCCAATTCAGTGTTGTCGTGTACATAAAAAATTATTCAAATTGTGTACATGTAGTGGTAGCCGACCTTGGTGATCTGAAGAGGATGATTATCCATGAGAATTTTGTGCCTTGTTCGATTTTGCACCAGCAAAGTAGGATAGCAG
This sequence comes from Panicum miliaceum, assembly GCA_032594955.1. Lineage (NCBI taxonomy): Eukaryota > Viridiplantae > Streptophyta > Magnoliopsida > Poales > Poaceae > Panicum > Panicum miliaceum. The sequence goes on along the minus strand of CM064060.1, from coordinate 6,799,690 downwards.
ATCCCCTTTAATTCGTTTGTAATGACGTACTTTGCCCATCGGCTCTGAGATGTGTGAGTTACCTTGATGCAACCTATGAAATTATGAATGAGGATTCAAATCTTTTCAGTTGAAAGTTGTTGAAAATGTGGAGTTACCTTGCTGCAATCATTTGTGCTCTGGATCCAACGCTCTTGAAAAAAATGGAAATTCTGCAATACTTTCAGTTGATACCGTGCCCCTCGTTTCTGAAGATCGCTGTGCACTGACACCTCTCCATAGGGAGGGGGTATGTTTTCAGAGGTCGCAGCACGGCCTTGGGCATGGGAATTACTTGATTTCCTTTCAGTGTTACAGTGTGGCAGTACTGCGTGCGCTGTACCTGTAGGAATGGGGAGCCCATTGCTGACCCTGATCCGTAAATGGCCGGAGATTCAGGTGTCTCATTGTGATGTGTGAAGGTAGTGGGTAGGCCTGTGCTGGTGATTGAATGTGCTCGCGTCCACTCTAGGTTGGTCGGTCCTCCGTGTGGTTCCAGCAGGCCTATGCAAAGATTCTTATTGTTTGCTCCACTGTTGGTTCACTTGTTCAGTGTCAGACCTTCAGCACAAGAATGATGATGATGCGCGGCGAAGAAGGGCTTCTGTTCCAGAAGAAAACGAAACTAGAGTAGAGGGCCCAAATCGGCCATCCCAACTTTTTTCTTGTCCTTTCGAGAGGACTGAGCCGCTCTCCAATCTGACAGCAGCCCAGCGAAGCATTCAGCCAGCAAGCAGAATCTTACTGCTGCGGCCCAAGTGGTGGCCTGTTCATATGGGCCGACATATCGGCTAAGCCATATACATAACGCGCATCTCGATCGTGCCTTTTGCGTGGCCCCGGTTAACCGGACTCGTATGGGATGCCTTTGCGAAAAGAAAAAAAGGCTCTGAATTGTGAGGCGAGAACGATGGCCGATCTAACTATACTATATGCCGGACTCTTTCTCAGGGATCGATACGATACGACCTTTTCCTCTCCTTCCTCCTCTTGGAATCTCGTCATCCCATTCGTTGCTCGCTCGCACTGATTGCTACTTGGATGGCATCTGATCGTACCGGTCGTCATCAAGCTTAATTATCGCTCGTCGTCCTGCACTTCTCGTCGCCATTTCTATACATCTGCCTCTCTTTTCATTTGGAAACTTTAGTGGTTACATGTTTGTATATTTGTATATATATTATCTATACCCCCGATGTGTGTTGTTCTTGTTCGGTTAATAATGCACACACCACACGTCTGATTCTTCCGGTTGTCCCGACGGATCTTGGACGAGCCGGAGCTATAAACTAGTACAAGGGCAACGTCAGCGAGCTCAAACGTGCTGTGCTCTTCGAGACAGGGCCCTGCCCCTGCGAACCACCGCGTCGGCCGGCCATGGCGGCGGCGGCGGCTGCTGCTGCTATTGTTGCGCCGTCTTTATCAGCCTTGCATTGGGTGGGTAGGTATGCTGCCTGTGAGTACGAGCTAGGCACCCAGTAAGGGTTGACAAGATTCCCCTTGGAGTGTGCCTCTTGATTCGATCGACGCCGAAAGCCTCCAATGATTCCCCCGTGCAAGAAATTAGCTTGTTTATGGTTTGGCTAAACGAGCGAGCGGAGCTCCGGTTTTCGTTTTCAGACAGAAAACGAAGCTTCAGCGTCCACAACGCGTTTCTGAGGATTTGTCAGCTCTCACTCTCAACTTGTGTCGGTGACTGATTTCCTTGACGGTTTTGAATTCCCTTGACGGTTTCATCAGATCAGCGGTGTGACGAACGGACAAAGCTCAGGTAACTCGTCGGAACAACTCGTTTAAATCCTCGCCAAAAATAAAATCAAATATTTAAAAACGGATGAAACTAAAATTACACTCACATGCTTCTTCAATGTGTTGATGCAAATGGTTGTCCTCACCACACAAGCAAATTATCCGTCGGAACAAGTTTAATAAGCAGGCGCGCACGCCGAAGCACGAGATGCCATCAAGTATTCTGATGACCCGGCGGCCGATGCCGCCGTGTTGTGCTGTGCCCACCATCTGCAGAGAATGTAGAGCCGACGGCGACTCGCCATCTAACCCTGTGATCTTCACCGCCAAGCTACCTGCTGCAAGCTGCGAGATCCAGAGAGGCTAAAGCACAAGCATGGCCTTTCAGTTCGAGTCGCTGCGATCCACTTGTGATACGACCCTGACAGGTGATTCATGCAGGTGCTCTAGCCTGCAGGTCTTACTGCTACTTGTAAGCAGCAGGTTGAACTCGAGGTCTATAGGACGTATGCATCAGAGCATCAGCCGGCTACCTCGCACAAATTGGTTTCTTGGCGGCTCTGATCGGAGCTCGTTCATTTCCCTTTGGCACATGCAGCATAGCCGTGCGAGCAAGCAGTCCTTTTTTCGTACAGCAAGGTTCACATCAAAGACTAATACTCCAGTAGGCCATCTTCTCACACAAGATTGAGCTACCTCCGGAGATGGATTTGACATCATTTGACTTCCGTACTTAATCCCTCTCTTTCATGATATAGCAAGTGGTGAAAATAATGCTAAATACCGTATTCTTTTGCTTTCAAGAGTGTTAAGAGAATGGACGGATGGATTGATGGTGTAACGCTAGCTTTGCTAGGGTTATTTTACTTCGGTTGTGTACTAATGTGTACAGCTGGAAACCCTAGTTCCTTTTGCGTTGTGTTAAATACTAAATTTCATTTTCATTTCTTTTGCAAAATTTCTGTTTTTTGTGAGAGTATTTTTTTCGTTCCTTCTTTTTGCAAAATTTCAGTCTAGAAGTAGTTGTAGTTCAGTTGAAGTGTTATCTTATTTTTTTTACTTTTTTTTACAAAGTTACTGAGAACACTTGAGTCTTGCTAAGCCTCTCAACACTTGATTTTTTTGTGCTTGTGTAAAAAGTAAAAAAACTTATGTGTTCTTACAATATCCAATATTTGATTTTTTTATACCCTTAATCATAATCAATCTATGCTAGAGTTAGTTTAATTTACAACCATTTTTCTCATTTTTCAAGTAGTGTTGGTGTAAATAAAAAAAATGCAATATCTATAATTTGGAATGCTGAAAAAAATCAGGTATTGAAAAATTTCAAAAGAATTTATTTAATTAATAGGTAAATCCTTTTACAAACAAGTTCTAACCCCATATGAATTTTCGTAACAAAAATACGGATGCTGACTGTTTTTTCCCAAATGACCAGTTTACTTTTACTCGGATCTGAGGCTAAAACCTAAATAATAACTTGTTTGACAGTGATGAAAATTAAATCCATAACCCTAGTCTGTAGTTTCTTCCATCATCAAAATTTCTGAAAAAGAAATAAAAGTGTCAATTTTTTTCCCAAATTATAACCGCTATCGGGGCATGCACCATTTTAATTTACACCGTCCAAAATATCCTGGAATTCGTAGGGAACTAGAGTGGATGGGATCATGGAGGATGGGATGGTGGTTCGAACTTGAAGATCTGTCCATTTCTTAGGTACGTCAGTATTCAGTACAGGTGATGATCATGGACTCATGATAGTATCTGGTCCCCCACATGTACATTTGAAGTCGAGCACTTGTCGTACCCTATGGCTAGAACTTTCTAATAACAAACAGTTGAGTGTCTGATTCATAAGAGGCCATATATAATAAATGCATTCCTTAGTCTAAAAATAGGGACAAATCCAGTGCTAAAATGATATCCACCCAAACATTGTCTCCCTCCCTCCTCCAGTGTAATAACCCTCCATGTGAATTGTGATGTGGTACTCACCACAGAGGTCTCATGAGAATCTTTCAGGGAAAAAAGATGCGTACATCCGTATAATGATACAAAGCTCCAACTAAATGAATGTACGTATACGTGGCACTGTACTACTATGCAGCTCTGTACTCGATCGGGCACGCAGGCAGGCGTCTACTGCGAGAGGTTGTTGAGCACCTGGAGCAGCACCTCCCTGAAGCGGCCGACGTCGACGGCGATGTCCTGGCCGTCCATGAGCGTCTGCCTGATGAACATGAACCCCTTCTTGTGCAGCGACGTCGGGTCTGTGAAGATCTTGTGCCCGCTGGGGAACTTGTCCTTGAGCGTGCTCTCGCCGACGGCCACCTCGTACTGGATGTACCTGAGCCCCATCGCCTCCGCCGGGTCGCCGTAGTCCGCCCGCGCCATCCACTGCAGCCCGCCCCACGGCACGATCTGCACCAGCGTCGCCCCCGGCGGCAAAAACATCATGTTGGTCAGCCCGGCACCGTGCACGCCCACCAGCGCGTCGCACGAATTGATGAGCGCCCCGACCTGCGAGATGTCGTTGCCCACGTCGGACTCGTTCACCACGGCCTCGAACCCGACCTCCTCCGCCGCGCGGACCACGGCGTCCAGGTTCAGGAGCAGCCGGGTGCGGTGCCGGGAGATGATCAGGAGCCGGGGCTTCCGGCCCGTGCCGTCGCCCAGCCGCGTCGGCGCGTCCCGGGGCAGCGACAGCGCGCGCCGGACGAACCGCGTGAAGTCCGGCGTCGCGAGCCCGTCCGCGCTGCGCTCCCGCTCGATGATGAGCTCCTTGTGCGCGCGGAGGCTCACCACGGCGCGCGGGAAGCAGTGGACCTCCCTGGCGGCGCCGGCCTTGGCGAGGTCCAGCGGCGCGTGGCGCGACAGCTCGCGGAGGAGCCTGTCGTACTTGACCAGCCACCACGAGGCCACGTTCGCCATCACCAGCTGCACGTCTCCGCGGTACCGCTGCGCCGTGTTGTACAGCGGCACGAGCACGTCGGAGAAGTCGTGGAAGATGTTGCCCGTGTACCCGCCGATGGAGAACACCACCGCCGGCGCGGCGTGCGCCGCCGTGCACCGCGGCGCGCCGGGCGCGTCGCCCGTCGACCGCACCGTGACCTCCGTGATCCGGCCCATGCACGTCCCGTCGCCCTTCCGCGGGTACGGCCGGACCCGGTGCCACTGGCCGCTGCCGGCCCCGCTCGCCGGGTCGACGACGACGAACGCCGACGCGTTGGCGTCCAAGCGGATGTCGCCGGCCATGTCGCAGATGTCGCTGCGGAAGTCGGAGAAGTCGCACAGCGGCTGCTGTTGCTGGTGGACCCCGCCGCCAGATCCTGCACGCGTCGTGATGTCACGTTGGTTAATTCGTTAGGCTCCACGATGATGCACCCCATGACAAGTCTATGATTCTTTCTCAAAATGAATTCTTTTTTTCAAAAAAAAAGAATCAAGTTGACCAGTTGACAAGGTTTGGTCCGGCGTTGCTTTCGCCGTCCCGTTGCACCTACGTGCTGGCTCGTGGCGCTCCTCTTGCCGCTGCCGAACTGGCTGCTCCTGGAGCTTGCTCTGACCGCCGCCGGCAGCTCGCGCCTTCTCCTCTGCACCAGACACCAAATCGAAATAAGAACGTGACGTCACATCATACACAGGCACGGACCTGTATCCGCCGTGCACGGCATGGTGGATTTTGTCGGTTGGGCAGCCTAGTCGGGGATCACGGACCTGGCCGGTCGTGCTCGGTCGCCGTGGTCGTCTCCGCGGCGGGTTGCGCGGTGGCCGTGGTCGCGGCGGCGGCGGCCGTGGTCACCACGGCATCGGCGTCTCGGACCTCCTTCTCCTTGGCACCTGCCGGGTTCCAGAGGTTAGCTAGTCAAGCTCACGTCTTCGCTCTCTGTGGAGCGGCCTGGCTCGTTCCCGCGTGCGCACGTACCTGGTGCTGGCTGGTCGTCGGGGTTGGACGAGGCGGCAGCGGCATTGCCATCGCTGTCGCGCTCGGCCTCCTCCGGCTCTGTCGCAGCTTCGCTGGCCTCGGCGTCGCTCCTCTCCTCCACGATCACCGCGTCTCTGACCCCTGATCGGGAAAAAAAACGAAAAGATTTTCACGAACTGAACCACGACGCAGACGAGGAGCATGATTTACGCTTGGCACCGTTGGCGACGTACATTCTGTGGCCATCTTGTCGCCGGCGCTCTGCTCGACGCTCTGCCCCTGCTGCTGCGGCAGGATGTCCACATGGAAATCACCACCTGATCAAAAAAGCACGCACGTTGACGCGACGGGTCCACGCAAAGGAGAATATTAGCGTGCTACTAATAATCTTATTTTTGCCCTTTTTAAAAAAAAAAAATTGGTGCGGATTCACTTCACCGCGGGAATCAACGGCGATGCAATGGAGCAAACGACAAACGTACCGAAGCCGGCGGAGGAGGAGGTTCGCAGGGTCTTGACGGCGGCCGGCCGGCGCGCGCCCTCCAGCGACGCCCTGGGGCTCACTGCGAGCAACCAGCGCGAACGTGTCAGCACTCTGCACGCCATCGAGGACGGAGCGAGCGCGAACAGCAAGCCGCGAGCGGAGGGAAATGAAACACTGACCTGTGTCGAAGGCGGTGGCGTCGGGGCGGGAGGAGAGGAGGAAGACGAGGCAGAAGACGAAGCAGCCGACGACGATGGACAGCAGCCTGAACCGCTGCGACTCGAGGCGCAGCGGCTGCTGCTGCGGCAGCAGCCTGCCGCCGCCGCCGCCCTTCATGGCCGGCCCGCTGCCGTCTAGCAGCTGGTTTATTCTCTCTCAACAAGCTCGGTGCTTATGCGTCTTCCTCCAGTAGCTAGCGTGAGGTTGCAAAAGCCCAGAGCGATTAGCCCCAGCCAATGGCGTCGCCCGATCCGAGAACTCGCTCTGGTTTTCTCTCCTTTTTCTTCCCGTGCAGGTCCTCGTAGCCTAGGCTCGCCCGCTCTCTCGCTGGCCAATGGCGTCGCCCCGATCTCTGGCCTGCGCGAGGCGAGCGGCAAGCTGAGAATAAAAACGGAAGGCGAGGCTGCGCAGCCTATATATCCTCTCGCCGTGCCCTGCGCATGTGCGTTCACGAGGCGGCGCCGCCGGTTGGTGACGGAGCGTCCGGCTCTAGGGTGCCGCCACCCGAACCGGACGTTACGTTCTGCCGCGGATCGCGTGGTGATTGGACCGGCGGGCATGGACCCGGCGCGGGCCGCGACGCCCGCCCGCCTGCCCGGGTGTGGGCGCGAGCGGTGCGAGGTTGATCGTGCATCATTGATTCGGGAGCATGACCCGGCCATGTTCTTCGTCTCCCCAGCTCAGCCAACACGTCGTGCCGGGTACTACTCGAGCGTTCGTGCAGGGGCATTTTTTTGTTTTTTTCCCCACTCCCCTTCGAGTCTTGGAATTTTCCATGTGATTCTCTTGCACTTTGCGTGCACCCGTGGTGATGGCATGTTTGCGTTGATTTCTTTCTTGACCTTTTTTTTAATTTGGGACTTCTAATTATCACATTTTTTTAGATAAAGGGATAGCTCTACCCTTGCCTCTGTACGAGTTCTGCACAACATAACTATCTTTTAGTATACTAGTCTATCCACTCGTACTTCCGTATAGGCTTATTAGAATTAATATAAAAGTAAGATTTATATCTAATAATTATAATTATCTATCTCATACTCTCTTTCATCTATTAAATATTCTAACACGATACTCTAAAAGATACATATTTATTATTGCCTGATTGCAATAGATTTATTTAGTAATATTTTTTTACTTTACATTATAGTTTAATATATATTTAATTGAACCATTTGTTTGAACATGTGAACAACATGAAAATTGGTATTCTTATCACTTTACATGGTGACACACATCATGAGTAATATTTTTATATAAATAATATATTAATAATGATAGAAATATTAATTTAGAATTTTATATTAGGGCACCTTAATATTTTGTTATAATTATATAATTTTGATTCAGATTTATGAGTTACTTTAATAATTGGACTTATATGCAAATTTAGAGGGTTATTTGAATTATTCTTATAATGGCATATATGGATAATTTACATGAAGATCAGGGGTTACTTTATATTCTTTTTTATAATGGCGGAGATGGGTAATTTAGATAAATATTTAGGGGGTTTCTTTAGCTTATATTTTATAATGGCAAAGGTGGGTAATTTAGATACATGTTTAGGGGGTTACTTTGGCCTATTTTCATAATGACAGAGATGGATAATTTAATGAAAAAGATAACAGATCCAATGGCTACATGATTAAATTTGTTGGATTGATGGTCAGATGTTTGTGATTTTTGTAAGAATTTTTAGAATTTCTTTAATTTTTTAGAATGTCCACCTAGAATCCTAGGTGGCTTCACTAGAGGTTTCAAAAGGAGCCTCCAATTAGTAATAGAGTAAGATGTTCGTCCAGTGACTTTAAAAAGTACTCCCTTCATCTTAAATTATTAGTTATTTTGGTTTTTGCTATGCATCTAGATATATATCATGTCTAGGTGCATAACAAAATCGATGTATCTAAAACGTCAAAACGACTAATAATTTAGGACGGAACGAGTACAAAGTACGGTTACAAAAGCTAAGAAGGTGGTTGGGATGAAATTTCACTCTACCATTTAGGAATCGGGATTCTAATTTATGATTTTACAATTAGGCATTTATCATTCTATTCATGCCCAAATATTTTTATTTTCCATTCGCGCTCTACATTCCTCACCCTATATGCAAGGGCGGGCCCACTTGGTATTCAAGGTATCCTTGAATACCCATTATTTTTGCTAGTGTATAATATTTAAAGGTATAACCAAATGTATATATGTTAATAATAGATATAAAACAACCATTTTGCATTGCCTTTTGAATTTTTTGAATACCCAACCTTCACATCGTGGGCCCGCCTCTGCCTATATGATCGGACTAAACTCTGGTGGCGTGTGTACTGCGTGTTTTTGTTTTTTAGGGGGGACGGGGTTAGGTTGTAGTTTGCAGCAAGTCTGCCTCTAATTTTTTGTCATAGAGGGAAGACTGGCTTAGTGGTGGAGGCGGTATGAGTGAAGATTGATTTAGTGGCGGAGGCGGTTTATATGTATCCTTCTGCATTGGGGTTGGGAGAGAGGGTTGAAGCTTTGGAGGTGCAGGATACGGGTGATCGACTCCAATGATTTAATATGAGCAGTAATAAGGAAAGTATGCAGGAAGAAGAGAATTAGCTAGAGGTAAAAGAAAGGACCACAACCTTTATTGATCTAGGTCCAGGGAACCAAAATTGGAGGGTAGAAACTAGAAAGGGATGCCAAATGGTTGGGTTTACTATACCTACCCTTTTTCTTTAATTTTCCTTTGGGCTCTAATTTCTTTAAGACTTTAGCACACAAGAACAAATCTTTCTTCACCTAGATCTCGCCCCTATTCTCCTCGTTACATGGGCAAGTCAAACGTGCCAGAGACAGACAAGTATAGATGCAGAATTTAATGTGCACTGCATGGGACGGTGATCGCCACCACGGGATCAACTGACGTAGCTAATTACACGCAGGTCGCTCTGACAGTCCAGTATTAGTAACCCCGTCTTCTGTCTCAGGCATTGTACTTGTATGTCAAGTGGCATCCTTCACACCAACCCTCAGTAAAGTGAACATAACAACGGTGTCAAATGGGGTAAACATATTAATAAAGCATTAAAGCTCCTAGCGACGTCGAATTTACTTTGACAACGGAACGAGAAGAAACGATGCTTCTTCAATTCTTTTTTTTTCTTCCCAGAAAAGACAACTACTCTTACGATTGGTTGGCAGGTGGTATATGATCCGAGCAATTAACGCCGTAGTACTATATTTTTGTCAAAGAAAAAAAAACTATGCGGCGTGGTCTCGTACTCTTGTACCACTACTAGCACGGTGTTTGATAACTTCATTGCAAGAAAGACATACGAATTTAACACACTGCCTACTGAAAAACAAACCCCGCGAAATTTTTTTCCCTTCGGGAAAATGCACACAGAAAGCGAATTTAACACGAGGCGGTTACTAAAAGACATCCGAATGAGCTTCCAAACACGTCCAAATCTCGAAAAGAAGGGGATTCTAAAGAGAAGATTACAACGTGTCGAAATGATAATCGAGCTTAACATAAAATTCGTGGCGCCCGGACATGCAAATTCCGGATTGACAACGTCTTATTGGGTTGCTTTCCCGACATGATAGTTGACCGAGAGTCCGAGACACAAGCCAGAGAGAAGGGAAACAAAGCTTGCACTACACCACAGGTCCACAGCACAAAACCAGCAACAGCTCATTACTCGGTAAACGAGTGCTTCATCCATCGATAAAATTAAAAGGTTTAACGGTCGATGATAACTCTGTATCGTCATAGTACAACGTACGAAGCACAATGCCTAATAAGCTCTTCCTCCGTCCTGAAATGTAAAAATGTAAGATAATTTAATTTTTCTAAGTTAAATTGTTCTAAGTTTGATCAAATTTATAGAAAAGATGGGTAACATTTTGAATATCAAATAAGAATAACTAGATCCATTACGAAATATATTTTCATAATTTACTTATATGCTAATATTCTTCTCTATAAATTTGGTTAAAAACTTAGACTATTTTGACTTATGACAGAGTAAAATACCCTACATTTCAGGATGGAGGGTATATCACTGCTACTTTTTTTGAAAGAAAAAATATAAAACTAGCGGATTAATTTCCGTGTTTTATTGGACGAACAAGGGGACATATTCCGTGCCTCAGGATGCCTGGACACACGCATCGCCTTTGCCATGAATCATGAATGTGGTCCTCGCCCGTGGACAGCGATATTCTTTCCTTGTACAGTTAGTTGAGGGAAGATCAGACAGTGATGCACCACTAACCTCCAGTATTGTATTTTACTCTCTCTCTCTCTCTCACACACACAACAGAAGCTACGATGGCTCTATGTGGTACCTAAATCTTCACATGCAACATCAAATTGTTCATTCTTTTGGCCTCAAAACAGAAGCCCTCAAGCCCCTCATTTTTAGAATTTTTTTGCGGTTAGACATGTACGTTGCATGACTAGCTATTATTGTCCGTGGAAGTTTCCCCTAAAACTATATGATTCACGTGAATTCATTCTCCATCCATTCATCAGCGTATGGTGTATTTTGACTTGCGCTAAGAAAAAATGTAAGACGTATATTGATTCTAAAATTACCAGGCTTTGCAAGTTTTGATCAAAATTAGATAAATTATACTCCCTCCGTCCCAAAAAACAAGTCATTTTAGGATTCAAAATTTGTCCCAAAAAACAAGTTGTTTTACCTTATTTAAAAAATGTATGTGCATATAAGAATCAATTACTTCCAAATATGGGTAATAAATAGGGGTAAACATGGTCATTTTACCTTCTTGTTAATCTGTCCTAAAACTTCTAGAATGACCAGTATTTTGAAACGGAGGCAGTATGTGTGTTTAGTGTATAAAAAATGTTTCAATAGATTTGCACTGAAAGTTCTTTTAAGATGATACTAATAATTCTATAACAGTTGACAATACATCGATGAACGGACGGAGTACATCCCAAATAAATACTAGCGCTGAAAATGTATCTCTAGTTGTGCAGAGCAGCACACGGTACTGCCATCTTTTTATTCGTTCTTTTACTATGTGCGCCATCTATCAAGGCTATCCAGGACAACTGATCATTCGGCTATTTTCTTCTTTTTGTTCAAGGACAAATCGGCTCACTTGAGCCTCTTTATTCTTCCAGCGCATCCAAAATAAAAGGCCGCCCCTACTGTATCCAGAGACGCGCGGTGTCTAATTATAGCGTGTGTCCAGCCATGCCGCGCACATACATACCGGTCCGATTAATTGAAGGTGCAGCGGCATGGATACACGGATGAACCAACTCGAGCGTACGTCCGCGTCAGTGATCGTTTGGTGGCATGGCTAGATCACCTGGGGCTTAACAGCCTTTCCGAACGATTAATAACAACTAGCAAGCAACTCGATCGATCACGGCGGCAGATGATCCAAACATGGTGTACCGGAACTTGGAATTTTCCTGGCGGCCGGCGGGGGCAACTCGCTGATCGTTTGCTAGCAGTGGCGCGGCACGTTCCGCCGTGCTTGTTTTGTTTAGCTGCTTGCATGATAGCGTGCGTGCATGGCACAATAATGCTGGCGCATTATTGCTAACTGCTGTATGATTGCAAACAAAGCCGGCGTTGACCTCACTTATTAGAACTGTGTTCGCGTTCATTTTTTTTCTTTTTTGCGGGTAACTGTGTTGACGTTCATGTCTCCACGGATTCACCACCACTGATCGTACCATTATTACCAGTCAGTGGCGTGAAACCGGAACTCAACTGGAAGCAGGCTGTAAAACACTGGAGCTTAGCCTGCAGTTTAATTATGACAGCTTTGCATCATGCGTATTTATGCAGATAAATACCGTTCCGTCTGCGAGATCGAGCTAATATGTAGTCATAGGCCGTATGCTGGAATCATTAAAAAAAGGCCGGCCCAATACAGATGCTCCTGGGCCCTTCTGGGCCAAGACATTCTAATCTCTACAAGACGAATTCTGCGGGCAGGCTCTCGCGTCTGATTAGGCCACGTCGTCAATATTTAAGGGCCATTAGATCTCGAGCTGAGTTGGTATGATCCGTCGGATCAGCAGGTCGGCGCGTGGTCGCGAAGCTTCTGGCGCCGTCCGCCTCCTCAAGCCGTTGCCTCCACCGGCCGAGCTGCACACTCATCGCGCTCGTGCGCCGCGGCTGGCCGCGGCCTCCGCTCGCTCCACGCCTTCCCCGCTGGCAGCCGCATGACGATGCATTATTGCAAGGGCATAGTACTGCGCCGGCTGGACGAAGCCGCGGTGAGCGGCAAGCCGCCAAGCCGACGAGACGTGCACATGTCTGTCCCGTGCCATCAGGACAAGCAACAGCAAGCAAAAAGGGCCAAGGGGTGCAGGGAACGTGCGGCAACTGTAATATGAATCCACCCCTGACGCTCGAAGCTGGGTCCCCTCCATGGACGCCGTTGGCGACGAGGATGGGAAACTGCAACGCCCTGCTCCTTCCTCTACTCTGCTCGCACATACAGGGCAACTGTAATGGACTGACATCTAACTTGATTTATAAAATTGTATATTGAGATTCCATCTAATACACATTAAACTTATCGAAAATGCTAAACTGCTTTGTTCATAAATTAGAGCAACACGAGTTGCAGATCTGAATTTTACCTATTCTCGTGGAACCAAATCCCAAGTCTAGGCAAAAAAAGAAAAATATATAGCCGTGAAACATGATGAGATCATAACTCATATCAATTTTGCAATTGAGTTAGGATCCCGAGCACTGCAACCCCCAAAACCTTGCATGCCGAAAAACATGATCAAGAACAATGATGAGGAAATTGGTTCGCCTCACCAGGAGGAGCTAGGCTTGCCTGGTTTCAGTCGCCATTGTATGATTCAATAAGAGAGGTGCTTATGCTTCAACAGTAGAAACCTCGCAGTATTTTATTTCTGTAATTATTCAATGCTCTCTGGCATCCTAATCTAGTTTCTGAATGTACCAGCACAACTCACTATGCAAATGAATTAGAGACAGAAACTATTAGCAACAATTGGATTACTTCGAGTACGGAAAATTCATCATCCAAAGGTTAAGATGGCTTGTTTACGTGCACCAACAGTGAATGAATAACATTCATGCACTCATTACCTTGTAGTAGGTCATTCAGTTGAAGCACACAGAGCATTACGGAATAAAAGTAGAGGTTCACCTAACATGTTACCACTGGCAGCAATGGCGCGCCAGAATTTCTAGTGTTCGTGCTATATTCTAGCTTCACTTTGCACTTCTGGCCCTTTTTCTATTTCCTTTTTTTCTCTTTTATCAATTTCGATCTCAGTGAAGTTCACAATATTACGTAGCTTAGCTAGCTCTTATATAGTATTATCATAGAATTTTATACATAGTGTATTCACGGACTACAGATTTTATGTTCTCCACTCTTAAATCTGTTTGGTGTATGCGGTAACGTAAGGCTTGAAAGAGGCCGAATTTGCAGCTAGAAAGGCTTGAAGGGCCCCCACTTCGCCTCCTTCCACCAGTAGCGAGTGGATGCCATATAAAGGAGCCGAGGAACAAAATTACACTTGCTGCTAACAAAATAAAATACTAGACCATGTTTAGCTACAGAGTCTTTATTTGCATGTTAGAGAAATATATATTACAGTTATGCATAGTACTTTTGGAATTTTATAAACTCCACCCATGACCTCTTTTTCTGAAACCATGATTTTGCACGCATCTTGTATTTTATACCATGATTTTCATTATTAAAAAAAAATAAAACAGCATCCAAAATAGGCTACCTGTACCCAGATGTTGGGGGAGGCAATATTCATGAATAAAAAATTGCTATCTCTTCCAGCATGAAATCCTACCGAGCGCAGCTCTAGCCTCTAGAAACGTTATCTTCTTTTCCATGCCCAGGACCTTTCTAATCATTCGTCTTCTGAAATTGCTTGCATGTGTAAGTAAGCACGCACGGCTTGAGGAAATAGTTGTTTTGTCGAGAAAGTTAAAGTAGGAAGTTTTTGCCTTTTGTTTTATCAACTGCTCGCGTGTGCCGTGGCTACGTGCACATGGCGGTGTGCCGTGTGCCCATCAGATCTCGGTTCCGCGTGCACTATCGAGTTCGTCCCCGTCGCCGGCCGCGGTTTGTTTTTTTTTTTGGAAAGGTAAAGCGGCTGCGGTTTGGCGTCACCCGCAACGCTTGCTGACCCCACCGATAGCCGCCGCCCTATCGGCGTCTCTGTCGCAACTCGCAAGGGTGGTGGATGCCACCAGTGCGACAGGAGGCGGCCCAACAGGACACCATGGTCCACGGCTTTGCCGCATGGATAGCCATGGCCACGTGACAACGACCGAGCAGGCGATCGAGCACCGAGTCGTCTTTTGTATGAAGACGCTCTACGGTTGGTGTGGACTGCCGTGATGCGAGACGCGGTCCCATGGCTGGCTGTACTTCCCAACCTGGACGTACGTGCTGGAGCAGCCTAGTTCAACCCCGACGTCTACTTTGACGACACGTCGTGGTCGTAACTTTTGGGGGGCTGTCGTTTCGTTTTCTCGGACCCGGACGTGTTCGGAGACCGATGGATTCCGGTGTCTCCTTTGGCACTCTGTAACAATTATCTGGGGCAGGGGGCAAGTGGCGGGTTTAGGAGGTTGGTAATCAAAATTTTAAATGGTGTAATTGACAACCCAACCTCTAACCCATACATATATTAATAGCACATAATTGAGTACCGATTATCTACAATAACTGTTATTATTCAAGTTTCAGAATAAAATTTCTAACATGTCTACCAGGCCCCTGCTCACCTGACCTTGTGAAGTTGGAATTGTGCAGCAGTGCAGGCGAGGCGACCAACTGACCAAGCGTGCCTCGGTGCCTGGCGGGCGCCCCGCCGCCCCGGCCTGGCGCCTGGCGGCCTGCAGCCTGCGCCACTGCCCACTGCCCGGCGCGGCGTCCGGCGTGGGCGCGCCGCGCGCGCCTGGCTGCTGCCGAGTGCCGCTGCAGCCTGCAGGCAGGTGCCCGGCTGCCGGCCTGCGGCCGTGCGGCGTGCGGCCTGTCCCCTGCGGGGGCGCAGGGCCCTGCTCCTGCTTGCTGCTGCGCGAGCCCCCTACGGGCTGCGACCCTGCGCGCGCAGGTTGCGACGGCGATGAGCGCGGGCAGCTGACGGCGGCAGTAGAGGGGCAGAGGGCGCGAGGAGCCGAGCAACGGGGCAAGGGCGGCGGCCGGCGGCGGTCTACGGTTGGGAATCGGGAGCAGAGGGGAGTCGGGAGGGGGAGTCCGGATGGGGCTGATTGGGCCTGGGTGGGAGAAGAGATGGACTTTGGGCCGCGTGGGGACGTGTGGGCCGGCGATGGGGAGGGGGAAGTTGGGCTGCTGAGGTTTTTTTCCCCAAAATGGGAGATTGAGGCCTTACTAGACTGATTTGTTGTGTTATTTCCCCTTTTTTTCAAACATATACATGAAATACACTATATATATAAATTTTTTGTTCAAAAATAATTGGTATTCAACTGAATACCATTGAATTCAATAGGGCCCGCCCCTGCAGGGGGCACGTCATCTCTCTTTCTCACACACACACCCCTCGACATTATCCGCATATTATTTTTCTTCAAAAATACATATAAATGTGGACGGAGGGTGCATGCATGAAAAAAGAATAGTTCAAATAATAATACATGTAGGAGTCTGCAGACTCTAGTGCGGCCCCGCCTGCTCGGTCATGCATGCCATGCCCAGCTAGCTACTTGTTTGACCAGTATACAAAGCAAGGGAGCACTGGAAAGCTTCGGCTTGGTTGGCAGTGTTAGGCTGGCGACGGCAAAAGGGCACGGCGAAACGAGGAAGCTTGGCCTGCCCGCTTTCTCCGCCCCGCACTGCTCATGATGCGCGCATGGGAACGGGGCACATGCTGGTGGTGCAGGGCAAAGGGGGAGCGTATAATAAGCCGGAAGCCCGGGATGGATGGATGGATGGGCCAGATCTGCTCTCCTCCTGACCTCCGTTTGTTCCCGGGACAGGCAAGGAGGGCAGAAACGCCAGAGCTCTCTGACGGCATGCCATTTCTGTAGTAGCTCTCGGATGGCTCGCTAGCTTGTGACAAGATGGCTGCGCTGGGCCGCGGCGCGGCGGCGGGCACCAAGGGCGGCGGCAAGCAGGTGGGGAGCAGGGTGCTGGTCGTCGCCGTCGGCTGCTTCCTCTTCTTCCTCCTCTCCGCCCGCCCCGACGCCGCCGTCGTCCTCGGCGCCCGTAAGTGCTGCCGCTTTTCGGAGCTCCTTCATTTGTGGATCGTCTCTGAATCGCCGTGGATTAGCACCGTGAGCTAGTGAAGAGGTGGTGTCGTTGAGCTCAGACTCGTCGTCGGGTGGACTTTGTGCTTCCAGGTTCGGGCGACGTCCGGCCGCGGCAGCGGGTGGGGAGCCACGGCGACCAGCAGCGGAGCGCCGAGCAGAGCAGCGGCATGGCAGCCACGGAACGTACGTCACGCTAGCTAATTGTGGCCTTCTTTGCTCAAATTCTTGTCTCCTTCGCGCGATCGCCTTAGTTGCGAGTCGCCAACCTTCTCTTCAGGAGCCAGCGGCGCGGTGATCGGAGCGGAGAGGAGCGACGACGTCGAGAGAGACGCGGCGACGGAGAAGCCAGAACGTGACAGCAACGCCACCGCCGCTACTCCCAACTCCGACGAGGGAGCAGAACCACCAGGTACGTTTTCCTCCACGCGCGAAGTGCGCGGACGCTAGTCCAAAAGTGCACGGACGGACGCAAAATTTGACCTGCAAGGCCATTACAGCCGTCGAGGACACGGACCGAGACAAATCCGCGGCCGCCGCGACCACCGCGCAGCCCGCCGTGCAAACGACGCCTCCTCCGCACGGACTTCAAGGTGTGTTATTGCTAACCATCGAGTCATGCACCGGAAATTCCGAGAAAAATATACATTTCTTCCAATCCCGATGCACGTTAACTGCATTTATCATGTGGGGGATTTGTACTCTTCTCCAGGGGACACCACGACGCGTGCGGATGCAGCGGACCGGCAGCGGCGGCCGCTGTGCGACACCTCCGGCTTCCGCGCCGACGTCTGCGACCTCGCCGGCGACGTCCGCTTGGACGCCAACGCCTCGGCGTTCGTCGTCGTCGACGACGCGGCGCGCGGCACGGACGGGCAGACGTACAAGGTCCGGCCGTACCCGCGGAAGGGCGACGCCACGAGCATGAGCCGCGTCACCCAGATCGCCGTGCGGGCGACGTCCTGCAACGGCGCGGAGGCCGCGCCGCGGTGCACGGCGACGCACGCCGAGCCGGCGGTCGCGTTCTCCATCGGCGGGTACACGGGCAACCTCTTCCATGACTTCACCGACGTCATCGTCCCGCTCTACAGCACCGCGCAGCGCTACCGCGGCGACGTGCGCCTCGTCGTGGCCGACGCGGCCCCGCGGTGGCTCGCCAAGTACGGTGCGCTCCTGCGCGGGCTGTCGCGGCACGCGCCGCTCGACCTCGCCAAGGCCGCCGCCGCCGGGGAGGTGCACTGCTTCCGCCGCGCCGTGGTCGGCCTGCGCGCGCACCGGGAGCTCATGATCGAGCGGGATCGCGGCCTGGACGGGGTCGGGATGCCGGACTTCACAATGTTCCTCCGGCGCGCGCTCTCGCTGCCGCGCCACGCGCCCATGAGCCCCGGCGGCTTGGTCCCCGGCCGGAAGCCCCGCCTGCTCGTCGTCTCCCGCTGCGGCACCCGGCTTCTCCTGAACACCGACGCCGTGGCCCGCGCGGCGGAGGAGGTCGGCTTCGAGGCCGTCGTCCACGAGCTGAGCGCGGGCAGCGACGACATCTCCAAGGCGGGGCGGCTGGTCAACTCGTTCGACGCGCTGGTGGGCGTGCACGGCGCGGACCTCACCAACATGGTGTTCCTGCCGCCGGGCGCGGCGATGGTGCAGATCGTGCCGTGGGGCGGGCTGCAGTGGATCGCGCGGCTGGACTTCGGTGAGCCGGCGGAGGCGATGGGGCTCCGGTACACCCAGTACGAGGTCGCCGTCCACGAGAGCACGCTCAAGGACAAGTACCCGAGGGACCACGAGGTCTTCACCAACCCGACGGCGCTGCACAGGAAGGGGTTCACGTTCATGAGGCGCACGTTCTTGAACGGCCAGGACATCATCGTCGACGTCGACCGCTTCAGGGCGGTGCTGCTCCAGGCGCTCGAGAACCTCGCGCAGTAGGCAGCTGTTTTTGTGTGCCGTGCACGCATGTGTAGTTTATGACTTTATGTACAAGGATATGCGTCCATACATTTGTAGATGGATATCTGTATTGTCACACAAGGCACAAAAGGTGACTGTAAGAATGGTTAGATACTTGGTAGGGATGGCAATGCACAAATTGATAAACCCCAAACGGGTGTGGGTTGTTTTGTACCCACGGGCATAGGACTGGGTTTGATAAGCCGACGTGTTAAGATGTCATTTGTCACGAGTTTAGAAAAGCTTTACGTGTAACTGCTTCTCCCGCACCTGCTACAATATGTCATATTGAATGATCCTATGGTTTTCGCATAGTATGTTTGATGAAAAACCAATAAATCCGATACATTAGTATTATCGGTGTGGTCCGATAGATTTAGTTTACTGTTCAAATTTTTTGGCATTTTGAAATCCATCCCGCCAATCCACATTTTCATAGCCTGCTAAGAGCGATAAGGTGCTCTCACGGACCTTCCCAAACCCCGAATCAATTCTCTCCCCAATCTCTCTGTTTCTCTCTCCCAAACACACACTCTTCCTCCCAAAGCCCGCCGCCACCAGCCAGGGCAGCTGGGCCACCGCGCGGCCCGCCGCCAGGGCAGCAGGCGCCACACCAGGCCGTCGTGCTCCGGGCGCCGGTGGCGCATATCTTATTCAGTTAATCAAGTGAACTAGCCTGGACCCTGTAGCTCGGCGCCATGAGTCACGGCGCCGAGCTTACACGTCTCGGCGCCATGGGGCATGGCGCCGAGGCACCTGGGCCGGGCCAAGTCAGCAATCCAGGTAGCGCCGACGTGGCAGGTGCTCGACGCCACGGGTCCTGGCGCCGAGCTCGGCGCCGAATCTGTGGCGCCGAACCCCTTGCCACGTGGGGCCCGCCTTCTCCCTCTCTCTCTTGGCTTCACGTGGGGCCCGCCTTCTCCCTCTCTCTTGGCTTCCCCTCTCCATCTCACTGCGTTCTCTCTCCCCTCACCAGCTCCCCCTCTCCCTCTCACTGCTTTTTCTCTCCCCGGCCCTCTCCGGCGACGACACCGCACCCCGCCACCAGCTGCCGCCCCGGCGTGCCCCCATCCCGCCCCCCATGCGCGGGCATCGCGTCTAGGCCACCGCTCCTGGGCGGGGAGGCCGCCCCCGCGCCGCCGCGTGGCTCGGGCGCCGTTGGCCGAGAGGGCGCGTCCGTGCCGCTGCGTGCCCCGCGCTCGGCTGGGGGTCGCGGCAGGGCCGGAGCCCCTCGGCGGCCGCGCCGCCACACTCGCGCGCGGCTGGGCGCCGCGCCACCGCCTCGGCTCGTCGCCGGCCTCACCCGAGGTGAGATTTTTGACTTTTGTATTTTAGTTTAGGTAATTTAGATAGGTAGCAATGTAGTTAGATAATGTAGTTAGATATATATAGTTAGATATGGTTTGGGAATGTTAATTTAGGTAATTTAGTTAATTCATTTATTTTGTTATATGTAATTTAGTTAGATATAATTAGATAATGTAGATTTAGATAGGTAGCAATGTAGCTAGTAACTTTTTATATAGTTAGTTAATGTACTTAGTAAATTGTTTATGTAGGTAGCATATTGATTTAGATAGTTAGTTCAATAGATTTAGATAGGTAGGTGATGTAGTTAGTAAATTGTTTTAGCTCGGTTCCAAGGTAGTTAGCACCTAGATTTAGATAGTTAGACCAATAAATTTACATAGTTAGATGATGTAGTTAGCACCTAGATTTAGGTACTTAGACAACGAACGTACATACGTAGACAAAGATGTTATAGTATTTTTTTTATATTACACGCGTTATAACTTCCGTGTGTTTCATACCAACTAGATGGACAATGTGGTCACACTTTTTTATGGAGGAAGTGTAGTACAAGATGGGTTTGGAAATGTTAGTTCTGATGGAATGCGCAGGACCCCTCTTATATTCAGTGGCCGGCCGTTATTTAGCGAGTTGTGTCGTAGGGCTCGTGATGAGCTTCAATGCAATTCAAATGAGGATGCAATTTCAGTTGAAGAGGTACTTCAAGGTGGTGTACCGGGCTGAATTGTTACCCGCCTGCTCCCAATTGAAAATGAGGTTAATTGGGAGTACTACGTGAACACTGTCATGAAGAAAGAATTGTTTTTGGATTTGCTTGTGCGGAAGTTGTCAATTGATCCAACCCCTCAGGTTCAATCTCCTGCCAATGGCCATCCCCCTCCCCCTCTTGTGTTTTCCGTAGAGCTTGAGCTTGGACCACCTCCCGATCCTGAAATACCAAACCGTGAGGCACATGTGGAAGAGGTGGTTGTGGTTCCTGATGCTGAATCCGCCCCTAATGAGCCCGATGCAAAACGTCGCACTAATGTTCGTGGTACGGTCCCTTAGGAGATTCCTCTATCACAAAACCATCCAAGTAAGTATCTAAGTTACACGTGTCTTCGTTATTCACTCTTGCTTCATTTTCATTCATTCATCCAAAGACCATCCTTATTTGTGGTTCAAATGCAGGGGACATTCCGGATAATGCTAGTGTTCATCCTGTTCGTCGATCATCCAATACCGGCTATGCTTCAAACAGTGTTGATGTACATATTGAGGATAATGAGGAGCCATACGGAACGGCGAGAGCTGTTCATTCTGATGATGACCGCCCTGTGCCACTTTTGACTGAAGAAGATATTGAGCTCATTAGGCAGTTCTGTCCTGACCGTGATCCGCTTGTTCATGAATTCAGCAATCTCAGGTATTCTTAGGGTGCTTATGCAGAAGGAAGAGATGATGAGCTTCTTGAGACTCATGCGGTTGGGGGCAGCTTGGAAATTCAGAAGGGTCTTGTATTCAAGGACTTGCCTACATTGAGACGGTGGTTACAAGAGTATTCTATGAAGAGAAAAAGACCGTTCAAGGTTAGGCATTCCTATGTGGAGTAGCGATACACGGTAGTGTGCGAGAAGGATGATTGCAATTGGAGGGTATGTGCTCGAAAATAAAAGGTGACGGAAAAGTTCAAGATCACCAAAATTGTAGATCCACACACATATGTTGAGAAAGAAATACAACTCAGGCATCGGCAGTTGACCTCTACCCTAATAGCCACGAGGTTGTGCTCATTATTGAAGGGTCAGCCCAATTTGAAGGTTAGATCAATTATGGACATTGCTGAGATGATATTTGGTTACAAGATAAAGTATGGGAAAGCATGGCGGGCAAAGCAACGGGCCTGGAAGATGATATATGGGGATTGGGAGGAGGGGTTCGAACAGTTGCCTGCATTGTTCAACGCCATCAAAGCAGCTAATCCAGGCATGCATTACGAGTACATCCCGAAACCGGATGAACAGATAAACAATAGGCAGATATTCTTCTGTGCATTCTGGTGCTTTCCGCAGTGTGTGCAGGCTTTCAGGCATTGTCGTCCGGTGTTCTCCATTGATGGTACTTTTCTAATTGGCAAGTACCAGGGTTGCCTATTGATTGCCATTGCGTGTGATGCCAACAATGCATCGGTTCCTTTGGCCTTCGCTTTGGTGGAGAGGGAGAATAAAGATAGCTGGGGATGGTTCTTGCGTCTTGTCCGGATACATGCTGTCGGCCCTGGCAGGGAGGTTTGTGTCATATCTGATAGGCACCAGGGCATACATAGTGAGAGCAGATGCCGGGGTATCCACCATTGCATCACCATTGGTGCACTCGCCACCTTGCTCAGAATTTGTTCGATGCAGATGGGATCAAGGACAACTTTGCTAAATTTGAGGAGGTTGCTCGCATGGTTGAGGTCGAGTACTTTGAGAAGAAGTTGGACAAGCTAAAAGAGGCAACAAACGACCGAGGTCTGCGGTGGCTAGAGAGAGTGCTGAGGGAGCCTGAGAAATGGTCATGGGCGTATGATGATGGTGGCTGAAGGTGGGAATTTCAGACTAGCAACATGGCGGAGTCGTTTAATAGTGTCCTTAAAGGGATACGTGGCATGCCCGTCAATGCTATCGTGATGTTCTCATTTTCTAAGATGGTTGCATGGTTCAATAAGAGGTACGAAGAAGCAAAAGAGTTACAAAGAAATAACCAGTTATGGGCACCTAGACCTCTGGAACATCTCCAGAAAGCAAAGGAGAAGGCTCACACACATGAGGTTGAATGCTTTGACAATGAGATAGGAAAGTACGAGATCACGGAAAGGGGTGCAACAACATCCGATGGTGAGGTGAAGCGTTCAAGATGCTATGTTGTCGTACTGGTTGATTTCTCATGCACGTGTGGGAGACCTAGGCAGTACCACACTCCATGTTCTCATGATATCGCGGTAGCTCGGCATAGTAGATTTGACTTCAAGAGCCAGATGCCGAGGGAGTTAAGTGTTGACAGCCTCTTACTTACATGGTCTCCCCGGTATGAGCCGTACCTAGACGAAGGACAGTGGCCACCATACACGGGTCCGAAATACATTGCCGATCCTGGTTGCCGTTGGAACAAGCGTGGCTCTAGGAAGAGATTGAGACACAACATGAGCATGGACCAGGTTTCAGGAAGAACTAGGCATGGTAGAGCTAGACCCTTTGTCACCGATCCGGAGCAAAGCAATTGTCGTAGATGCAGCAGAGTTAGGCACAATGTCCGTAGATGCACTTGGCCAATTAGTCAGGTGCGCTATTAGTGATTACGTCACTAGTTGTACTTGTTCATTTTTCCATCGAGGACGATGCACCGCGGAGGGGGAGGTAACAAATTCATATTGTAGACTAACTAACTTGTTAAATGTGACTGCTTTCTTTAATGTTGTTATTGTTTTTCTTGTCTCTCAATTCAATCATTGGTTTAAAGTACTAATACTATAATAAATTGTTGGTGCGGACGCCCAAACAATTACCCACTACTGTCGGGCTTGGATCCTTCACTTGTTTGGGTGTGTTCTTTTCCCAGACAACACAGGTAACAACATGTTTTCGATTTTAATTTCGTACAATACTATTATAAGTTGAATGACATTTCGGCAGTATCTCATTTCCATTTCATATGAATAAACATTCGTTCAGGTGACAGTGCATCTTGGATGTACCTACCTTGCTTGACGGATTGGGACACTGCCGGGGGGTACAGCTGGGGGTCAGCAGTCCTGTCCTTCCTATACCGTCAGCTCTGCGAGGCGTGTCGGCGCTCTTCACGGAACGGATGCATAGGCGGTTGTCTCTTCGTTTTGCAGATTTGGATGTGGTCACGAGTACCTGTGGGTCGGCCCACGGTTCTTGCACCACGTGCTTGGTTCGACGTGCACGACCCTCGGCTACGACCGACCGTAGCCTACCTATGGGATCAGGTCAGTGTTCCGTTCGCCAGACAAGCACGGGCTTACGTCGAGTACGCAAACGAGATTAATGCACTGACGCCCACCCTGGTGAGTTCAATTTGCTTAATTCATTCTTGCAGTAATTGTTGACTTGTTTTGACCATGTTGCATATTCTCATATGATGAGTTGGAAGCATTATTCTAATTGGCTTAAAATAATTCTCTAGTCATTTAGTGTTTATTATTCTTGATACCTTGATATCCTTTTATTAATGCTTAACAATATGTACACTTTCACTAGAAAAGCATCTTGTTCATAGTGAATTTGCTTATAGTCAGTTACCAATGTGTAAACAGGTGGTTATTTATGTAGATTGTAGAGACAACAAATTATGCTTATATTTGTTCCTTTCAGTGTAGATGCTAATACACACCAAATGACTAGAAAATTAATGCTTATATTAGACACTCTTTCAGTTTGCTTAACTACGATAATTGTTTGAAATGAGTTCAATTTTGTGTAGGTGACTTGGGACCCGTATGATGACATAAACCTCGGTCAACTTCAGTTGAGCAACATGTGCTACGCGGACGATGATCTGTACAGGATGATGTGCCCTCTGATCTGTTTCTATGCTGTCAAGTACCACCTGCCAGACAGAGTTGCTCGGCAGTTTGGGTTGCGACAGTAGTGGCCTATGCCTCCGTTCTCGACGTCCGTTGAATTACACAAGTAAGTGTCATCTAAATTTCCGATTCATGTATCCAATTATTATCAACGTTGTTTCTTTCTAAAAATGACCGTTGCAATTACTACGTTACAACATGCTTCTTTGCTATTATAGGATCGATCGTCAGAGGCAGAAAAAGACGACAGATTTTGAGACGTTGCACCGCGCGTACATCGACGAATAGGACCTCTTCAACGAGAACATCAATGAAATTGAAGAGCCGCATATGAACTCCAACTTCCGCGCGTACCTTGCTTGGTACTTGGGTGCGACACGGACCAAGCTGAAGGGACAATGGACTCAAACGGACTACGACGACATCGAGTCTTCGGACGATGAAGATACGTCGTACGACCATGCGACCCGGGCAGGGACCATGGTGGATGCTGCACCAATCTTAGACCGAGTGGTAAGTTAACGTAACAGTCCTTTTGACTAATGCATCACAATAATGATATTGGACTCATTAGAACTTGTTTCACTTGTTTGCAGGGCAACGCAGTGAAGCAGTCGGTGATGGACATCGAACGCTTCCCAAGGACAGGAGTGGACGAGTCTGCACTCAACAACTTCCTTGGATTAAGTTTGCAATGACTCCGTCCATTAACTTTTTTAACTCCACTTGATCCCCATGCACTAAGTTAACGTTGTACTCCAGCGACTAGCACGTCGGCTTCGCCGTGCTGCCGCTCGTTGTGGTTGCAGGACTATGCTTGCGGTGGACGTGTGGGGGCCATCACCACGACGTTTTGACACCACTGCAGCAGTCGGTACTTCTACGCCAGGAGCTGCAGGATCAGGAGGCCAGAGCTCGTCCATACAGCCTACGTTCAAGGACAGTGGTGGCAACGATGCTAAGAAGCTTGGACCGTCAGAGTTGCAGGATGCTCCTTTGACGCAGCAGTCACAACCTTCACCACGCAGGTTGCGTCGTCCGCGAGAGCCTTACACTTCAGGCACCGACGCTCTTGGTGCTAAGGGCAAGGGTAAGGCTAGGAAGGAGTGAGGGTTTGTTGTTGTACTAGTTAGAACATCATGCATTATGGATTCAGACTTGTTTGGATGAACATTATGGACTACGGACTTTGCTTCTTACTTGTTTGTATGAACATTATGGACTATGGACATTGCTTATGACTTGTATGTATGAGATTGTGGTATTTGCTGGATATGTAGGTCGTATTTATGTTCAGTACATGTTTGTATCCTATTTTGATGTATTATTCTCATGTGGATGAGAATAATGCAAGGGAAGCTCTGGCGAATTCGTTTGTGATTTAGTGATATAAATATTGCCCAAAATCGATGGCAAAGTGCATGTCAATGCCTAAAATTAGCGAAAATAATCGAGCATTACAAACAAGTCAAACACATCTTCCAAGAATTTTAGAGCATTGAGAAGCTTTGGTGAATTTTTTTCATAATTTTATGGCATAAATATTATACAAAATCAATGGCAAAGGCCATGTAAATTTTCTGCACAAGAATACATAAACTGATGTAAATTTTCAAAAATCTAGCCTTTTCAGTGATGCATCCACTCCGGTACGCCTAGTCCTAAACCTAACCTTTTCATTGATGCATCCTGTACAGTACGCCTAGTCAAAAACCTAACCTTTTCGTGATGCATCCACTCCGGTACACCTAATTGTAAACCTAGCCTTTTCAGTGATGCATCCTGTACAGTATGCCTAGTCAAAAAACTAGCCTTTTCAGTGATGCATGTGTCAAGAATAAATTCCCAGGTACCCGCAAGAAAGAAAGAAGTCGGACTCCTACTAGGGTTACTCTATAATCCTACTAGGACTCATACCTTGTAATCCTACTAGGGCTCCTACCTTGTAACCGACTAGGAACCCCACCCTCTAGAGTATATAAAGGAGGGCGGGGGCACCCAGATCGGTAGAACCAATAGAGCGGCCAACAGACAACTCAATACTCAAGCGTAGAGCGCAATATGCAATACCACTACACAGGATGTAGGGTATTACGCTATTCTAACGGTCTGAACCTGTCTAAATCTGTATCTTGTGTCTTCGCGTTTACCTTCAAATTCTAGATTCGGCGATCCCTCACCAAACAATCACCTACCTTAGGGTATTCCTAGGTAGGTTGACGGTGAAAACACCGACAACATGCACTCCAGTACGTCTAGTCATATAGTGTCCAATAGGCTTTTCATTGTGTAGTTTTTTCAGTTCTAATGGCGTATAATCTTCATGACAACCGTCGTCTCCAGAAAATGGGTGGTAAACCATCCTTCGCCTATATATACACATTGCTGGAGCATTCGCTGCTCACTTCAAACCGAGAGCTTTGCTGTTGTAGAAATGTCTAGAGGGTCATCTCGGGGGAAGGGTTCCGGCAGTGGGAGAGGAAGAGGTGGTAGGAATGGAACTCCCATTATGTGGGGGGAGGTTTCTCTAGGTGATTACTCTCTTGGTCTAGATTTCTTTGGCGAACCAGTGGAGGAGTTTCCACCTGAGTGTAAGAGTGAGTTCAACAAACAAAACCCTCTCAGAGGGTATGACCACAGCAAGGAGGAGTGGCCCAAATGCATGCATGGTGAGGACTTCTTAGTGCAGATGTGCACAGATAACTTGAATGGAGGTCGTCGGTTCTACAAATGCCCCCGAGCATGGGTAATGTGTTATAGTTTTCATGCACTGAATATATGTGTCTACTTGTTAGGAAAAGATGCTCACAATATGTAATTGTTTCAGTCCTCGTCGGTGCCAGAAAACTGTGGTTTCTCAAGGTGGGTAGACCCTCCTCCGCTTCTTCCGCATCAAGAATTCATCTACTACCTGCAGAATCGTATCCAAGATCTAGAAATGCAAGTGGGAAGCGAAGATCCGGACGAGGAGGATGATGACAACAACAATGGTGGAGGCTCGCGGCCACCATTGTGCACCGATCCATATTGCAGCTGCCCTTGCCATAAGGGGTCATCGCCGCCACCACCACCCCCACTGCCTCCAACACAGTCAATGGGAGGCTACACTAGAGAAGGGGCAACGCAGTTTGCCATGTGGGTGCACTACTAGGCTAGATCTATCTAGTGACCGTGCTAATCTCGTATGTTTGTTGTTCTGTTCCATTACCTAAGGCATGTTAGGTTTAGTTCAGGACCTATATACCATGGTTCGGTAAGGGTCCTCACATGCCATTTCCTGTGAGCTAAGTCCTTGTGTGTGTTGTTCTTATCGATTACCTAAGGCATGTGATGTTTAGTTCAAGACCTCTATACCATTGTTCGATAAGAGTCCTCACATGCCATATCGTGTGTCATGTGTGTTATGTTTGAAGTGTGTAATGCTCTAGTGCTTAAGCCTTTAATTCCATGAATGATTATCGTTTCGTTAAGACAGATTCATAAGAGTGAATAGCATATACTAATTAATTAGACCACCATCATAGTACTCCATGAAAGACGCTGAAAGAAATACCATGATACGAAGTCCAATACATGATAGCACAAATAAAATGTCAGTACGTGATTAAAGTACAGAACATGACAAGTCCATAACATGGCAACATAGAGAATAGCGTAATAGTACAGAACATTGTTAAGTGCTAAAGCATAGTATGAATAAACCTAGCAAACTACTAGGTGCATCGAGGCCACTTTCCCTTCCTCAAAGCATCCGAATTTTCCTCCACTGCTGCCTTAGCGCGGCGAACACGCTCAAGCTTCTTCTCCCTCTCCTCCCTATGTTCGGCAACATGCCTCCTTTCGGCCTCTTCCTTTCGCTCCTTCTCGACGGCCTCCTACTGGCGTCTCTTTTCCAACAACGCCTTCCTCTCGGCCTCCTACTCCTTCGCCATCTGCAGATACTCCTTGTCCTTCTCCGTGATTTCAGTGTCAATCCACTGCTCAAAATCGCATAGTGGTGGAGGAGTTTGCAAAATATAAAATTATCAAACACCAAATAAGGCACATATAAACTTCATTCGATCCATATGAAACGAAAAAAAATTAACCTAGTACGAATTTCATACCAGAAGCCCAATGCAGATCTGACGAGGTGTAGGGTCGAACGCATAATTCGCACACATCCAATACCTCTCCCTATATGTTTCTTCTTCTTCGGACTTCTCAACCTTGCAAGGATCACCGCAAAAGCACATCAGCACCGGAACACCACTAGGCAAAGGCAAACGGGTGTAGGCATTCCCCGTGCGCACTCTCGGTTTACTTGCTTTACCACGCCTAAGCATCCTTCATTTACACAGTATACCGATAGAAATTCTAGAATTACTCTATGTGATGAAACACCTAGGGTTTACTAATACGTGTAATATAGACCGAATCGATGCGTAAAAAAGGAGGAGAGGAAGGAGGATACCTTGCTCCTCAAAATGTATGGATCAAATCGAAGTTTCCACGGTCAAATATGGAGATTCAAGAGGATGGTGCGGGTTGGGAAGAGCTCGACGATGAAGTTGAAGAAGAACAAATGGTGAGAGCTTGGGTAAGGGGAAAGAGGCTGCTGGATTTGAATTAAAGGTCGGCGCCGAGATCTGTGGCGCCGAGCCCGGCGTCGTGAATCGTGGCGCCGAGGTGGCTGCCACGGCGGGGCCACCTCGCTTGCTGACCTGGCCCGGCCCTGGTACCTCGGCGCCACAGATCATGGCGCCGAGACGTGTAGGCTCGGCGCTGTGACTCATGGCACCGACCCCCTGGGTCCAGAAACGCAAATCGTTTCTCCAGGGGTCCAAACGTAAAATCTTTCTCTAAAAGAGCCAAAAAGCAAAAAGTGCGGACCCGTGGGAGCACGAGCTAGTTAGAATTAATATAAAAATAAAACTTATATCTAATAATTATAATTATTTATCTCATACTCTCTTTCATCTATTAAATATTCTAACACAATACTTTAAAGATACATACTTATCACTATCTGATTGCAATAGGTTTATTTAGTAATAATTTATTTTTACTTTGCATCACACCTCCATAAGTGTTTAATATGTATTTAATTGAAATCTTTGTTTGAACTATATGAACAATATGAAAATTGGTATTTTTATCTCTTTCCCCATACATGAATACATGGTGGCACACATCATTAGTACTATTTTTATATAAACAATAACATAAATATATATTAATGATGATAAAATAGTAATATTAAATTTTATATTGGTGCACTTTAATATTTTTTTATAATTATATAATTTAGATTTAGATTTATGGGTTACTTTAACTTTTATTTAATGATATAATTCGACTTATATGCAAATTTAGAGGGTTATTTGTATTACTCTTATAATGGCGTATGTGAGTAATTTACATGAAGATTAGGGGTTACTTTAGATTATTTTTTATAATGATAGAGGTGGGTAGTTTAGATACATGTTTAGGGGGTTACTTTAGATTATATTTTATAATGATAGAGGTGGATAATTTAATGGAAATGATAACAGATCCAATTGCTACTTATAATTAGATTTGTTAGATTGATGGTCAGATATTTCTAATTTTTGTGAGAATTTCTATGATTTTTCTAATTTTTTAGAACATCCAACTAGGATCCTAGATGGCTTCACGTGGTAAAAGAAGCCTCCAATTAGTAATAGTAAGATATGCAACTTTTTTGAAACATGGTATATGCACCCATGTTCACCTCGATATGTATGTGCATCCTATTATTAGAGGAAGATACCGGGCCGGTAGATCTTGAGACCAATGAAGTCATAAATGTGTAATGTTGTTTAAATACCACGATGTAAATGTGTAATGTTGTTTACCATTTAGAAATAATTAGCCACAAATATGAACATATGTGCTCAATTAGATATTTAAACTTGAGTGCACATGTTCCACCGTAAGATCAATCTAACCAACTAAACTACAATCAACAATACATACTCTACTGCGTGAGGTCGTCTCTGAGCGCCCGGAGGAGCACCGCCCTGAAGCAGTTGAGGTCGATGGTGATGTCTTGTCCGTTCAAGAGCGTGTGCCTCATGAACTTGAAACCCTTCTTGTGCAGCGCCGTCAGGATGGTGAAAATCTCGTGATCTCTTGGGTACTTGTCCTTAAGAGTGCTGTCGTGGACACCGATCTCGTACTGGATGTACCTGAGCCCCATCGCGTCCACCGGATCACCGAAGTCCATCCGTGCGAGCCACCTGTGTCCGCTCCACGGCACGATCTGCACCATCGTCACTCCCGGCGGCAGGAACATCATGTTGGTCAAGCCCGCGCCGTGCACGCCCACCTGCGTGATGTCGTTGGCCACGTCCATCTCGGTGACCCAGCCCGTGCTCGTGGTGTCACCCTTCCGCGGGCAGGGGCGAAGCCACTACCAAATTGACCATGGTGCACCGCTCTAGAAACTTCTATAACATTTCAGGATTCTACAGTAATTTTAATCTTACTTAGTGGTAAAATTATTTTTTACCCTGGTGCATGGGCACCAGGCAAAACGTACATGGCGTCGCCCCTGTCCGCGGGTACGCCCGGACGCTGTATGCCGCCTCGTTCGCTCCGTGGGCCGGGTCGACAACGTCGAACGAAGAGGCGGTGGCGTCCATGCGGACGTCCCCGGCGAGGTCGCAGACGTCGGTGCGGCGGTCGGAGAAGTCGCAAAGCGGTTGCCGCTGCTGCTGCACTGTATCTGCACGCGTCGTGAATCATTCAAGCTGACAATGGTCCGAGAACCAAACCAAATCCGCACCAAACTATTTTAATTAAACATGCTGATATATACCACTCCAGAGCATACCATAGCATATGAAAATCAAACCACACCACATCATCAGAGAGAGGTGGAGACTAATGCATGAGCCCGCTCTTGACGTGTAATCCACGTGTAGGTCTAACCATATTGCTTTGCACGGAGTAGCTGTCTGTCATACTAAGTCATCTTTCAGTTATTTTTGCTAAAATTTTATAGTGTGAACGCGAGATTTTATTTTCATGGTCCGACTCTTGACGTGGGGTCCACGTGCACTTCTAGCCACACTGCTTTGCACAGAGTAGCTGTCAGTCATACTGAATTATCTCCAACAAATATCAATCAATTTCAATAAAATTTTATAGTGTAAACGCGAGGTTTTATTTCTAAGATCTGACTCTTGACGTGGGGCCCATGTGTAGGTCTAGTCACACTGTTTTGCACAGAGTAGCTGTCAGTAATACTAAGTCATCTCCAACAAATTTCAATTAATTTTGATAAAACTTTATGGTGTGAACACGAGCTTTCATTTTCAGAGTCCGGCTCTTGATGTGAGGCTCACATGTGGGTGTAGTCATACTATTTTGCACAAAGTAGCTGCCAGTCATAATGAGTCATCTTCAATAAATTTCAGTCGATTTCGATAAAATTTTATAGTGTGAACACGAGAATTTTATTTCAGGATCCGACTCTTGATGTGGGACCCACGTATAAATCTAGTCGCTCGCTATTAGTATCCCACATCAAATCAAACTGGTTCTCTTGTGAAACCAAACCAAACCGAACTGATTGCTAGAGTAACTAATTTTCACCAAACTAAAGTAGAACCAATGCAAAATTCAAACCATTCCAACCAGTTCCACCCCCGAACCATTAGCAGCTTGAGTCGTGATGTCCCCTGACCCTGGGAGATTGGAGAAGACAGCACTGCTGCGAAGTTAAATCACATGATACATGCTCTTTTTTTTTGGCGAACGAATCACATGATACATGCTCTTAATGTGCATCGGGATTTGATTTTTTTTTGAATTTCCCGTGCATGACTCGATGGTTAGACACTTGGATGTTTGCGCTGCTGAGGAAACGTTGTTTGTGCGGCTGCTGCTGCGTCAGTGAGGATTTGTCTTGGCTTGCATCCTCGGTGCCGTCGGCGGCTGTAAGGAATTGGAGATCGAAATTCGAATTGGTGTACAGCACTAGCGTCACTGCACTTGTTGAAGGCGTGCCTGGCGCTGCTTGGTCGTCGAAATCAGATGTAGCGGCGGCGGCGGCGGTGCTGCCACGCTCTGGCTCCTCCGACGGCTCGGCATGTCTCTCCACTTCGTTCCTCTCCCCTCCGGCCTCCGGTCACTGCGTCACTAATCCCGGTCGACGACAGCCTCGCGGGTTGTCGGGGACAGGCTCGCGCTTCTCCGCCGGATGTCCGCTCGTTCCCCTCGCTGCCCGGTGCCCCTGCCCCCTGCCATGTCCGTTTCTCCTTGAGTCCTTGGTTCTCTCCTCCGCCACGGCCACGCCCAGCCGTCATCCTTGTCGCCGCAGCGCCGAGTCTCCATGCCGGCCGGCAACCAGCGCCGTCCCAAGGCCCGGAGCTGCTACAGATGTACGGACGGAACTGCGGCGAACATTTTTCGTTGCCGTACAAGAAGGCAATTCCATGGTGGCGCTTGGGCTCCATCTTTTGCAGAAGCGAGCGAGAGGGCGCTGGTGGCTGATGCGGGGGGCAGCAAGCTTCGCCGCACCGTCCTTCATCATCATGGCCAGGCCGCCGCCGCGGCGGAGGATTGAGGCCAGAGGATTTGCCGGAGTACGGCAACGGAGACGCCGACAGCGGTGGATCAGAACAGAAGTCGCAACAGGTCGTCTCCTCGGTGCTCCGTTCGTTTAGTTCGAGTGCTGGGCAAGGATTCCAGGCACGGAGAAACGGTACTCGTGCCGGCAGCCGGAGCACGAGGCGGGTTCGAGGAGCTCGGAGCCGGCCATGTCGACAGGGACGGCGATGTAATAATTTGCAGAAAAAACCCTAACTTTGATCGCGACTATCGATCGCGATCCAACTATTTGTACAAAACCTCCTGTTAAGTTTCAATTACACCCCTGAATCGGATCGCGATTACTAATCGCGATCCGATTTAGGGGGGTATGTGTAAATTTTATTTGCAAAATAGCCCCTTGTGGTCGTGGCTCCCATTGCGCTGCGTGGAACTCTCGGCTCCGGCGACGGCGGCCTCGCTTGGACGTAGATAAAGCGCTTGTGCTCCTCCTCCGGATCTCCGTTCGTCCCATCGCCCGCCGGATCCCCTGCCGCGTCTCTTCCTCCTCAGTCGTCTCCTCCACCACTGCCACGCCCAGCCGGCATCCTCGTCCCCGCGGCGCCGAGTCTCCACGCCGTCCGCTCCCGGCATCCAGCGCCGTCCTAAAAGCTGCTGTAAGTTACCGGCAGGATTTCAGGATTTGAGGCTAGCACTCTTTGTCGTTGCAGCACAATAGGGCAAGTCCATGGCACTGGTGCTCCATCGGTGGGGCAGGAACGGAAGCTGGATGCTCGCCGCACCGTTCGTCATCGTCATGGCCAAGCCGCCGGCTGCTCATGGTAATCTTTCTGTGGCTACTCCAATCCGAGTGCAAAATTGGGGCGCTATACTGTGGCGATTGCAATTTGCAGTTCTGTTCTACTCATTTCCTTCAATTCAGACCGTGGAAGGGATGACGAAATGATCCATCGTGGATAAAGCGTTGTTCTTAATCATATGCTACTGGCAGATGGTGCCCAGATTCCCGTTTAGACATCAAGTGATCAACTGGTGGATGCGATGTGGTGCCCAGATTCAAGTTTCAAGAGCAAAGGATGCTGATACTGAAGCATTTTAACCTGGAAGTGCAGATGGAGGGGTTCCCTGCTGCTCAGATGAGCTGTCGCCTGATGACAACTGAAGCCAAGGGCCTTCAGTTACAAGCAGACCAGTAATCTATTTGCTCCTTTTGCTTTGCTATAGGCTATAGCATTCATCCTTTTGTGATTTATTCGATTAGAAAAATAGTCTGAACTAGTTTATATGGCTTATTTGGCATGACATTATGTGCATCAGTGCATGCCTTTAATACTGAATAACCAACCAGGAGGCCAATAAATATATGCACGGTGAGATGTGTGTAGGACTCTACTAACAAGTACGATCAAACTTTTATGGTACCTACCCGCCTCCTGCTTTGCTGAACAATCTCATGAGTTCAGTAACCAATCAATAACTAACATAAGGTACAACTTCAACTATGTTTTACTCCCACATTTCCCATTGTGCCAACCTGACTGTTTTACTGACTTGCCGTGCTGTACAATCATTCATTAGCACAACATAAGTTACAACTCTACGAACTTTGTGTTAGGACAAGAAAGAATTAACTGACAAAGAATGACTATATATGGTACAAGAAAGAATACAGAACTGTCGCCTTTCTGTCACACTACAACTGAAGAAGATCCAGGGCCTGTAAAAGTGTAGGCCTGAATCTCCTGAGATTGAGCTTCACATCCTATGTCATGAAAATGTCTGCCAATGCATTCCATCCTTGACCATGGATTGCCATGGGGTCCTTAAACACCATGTGGTCTCTGGGGTACCTCTGAGCAAGGCTGCTCTCTTGTTCAGAGATGTGGTACTCCAGGTACCTCAGGTTCATGCCGCGAGCTGGCTCCCCATAGAAGTTGGTGGCCATCCAATCCATCTTCCCCCATGGAACTATCTGAATCACCACCGCCTGTGCTGGGAGGAAGATCTGGTTGGTGAGGCCGGCACCATGGACAGCTAGGAGTACGTCACACGAGTTCACCATTGTTGCAAACCTCTTCAAGTTTCCCCTGGCTTCAGAGATGGTCACGTCAAAGCCTAGCGCCCTTGATATAGCTGCCACCTGACGAAGGTTCAGGAGCTTCCTTGTGCCTCGTCTTGATATGATCAGCATTCTTGGCTTCTTGCCTGGCTCTTCACCAAGGACTAATGATCTGGCTCTTTTGAGGCCATAAGAGTGGCGCAAGAATCTTGTGAAGTCAAGCATTGAGTACCCCTTTGGGTTTCTCGTTGGATGCGGCCGAAGGATGAGATCCCTATCTCTCACAAGACCAAGAATTACTTCCTCAAAGCAGTGGACATCCTTGTTTGAGTCAAAATCAATTATGTCGTAATGTGATAGCCTCCGTAGCATTGGTTTGTACTTCTGAATCCACCACTGCTTGTAATTGGTAATGAAGAATTTTACCTGCCCTTTGAACTGAAAGGAAGTTAGATATAGTGGGATCAGCACATCTGACATGTCATGGAAGAAGTTTCCGGTATAGCCACCAATGGAATAACTGCAGGGACATCATGGCTAATGCTGCATTTGGGAGCATCATTTTCACTTGCAGCTTCTCTGATGTCCACTTCTGTTACAAGAGGTAGCAAGGAATCGTCACGGCAAGCATATGGTATAACCCGTAGGCCTCCAACACCTTGTTGCATTGGAGTAGTAAGAGCAATTGATGAGCTTCCTGGAGAAACTCGCACATCACCAGACATTTGGCAGATGGTTGGTCTTGCATAAGGGAAGCCCTCATCTTTACTCTTGTCATCACAATATACCTTACTCTTAGGCTTTGGGACTTCAATATATGCGACTGGTGGAAGGGACGAAATGAAAGTTAGAAAATCCTTTGCTTAGTATGTGCTTTACAAGATAACATATAACTTTATAGATGATGAAATTGCACTGTGTTGCTATATCGCCCGATTGTATGGCAGAAGCAATTAGTATTGTGTTTCGTCATCTCACCTGATTGTTGAAAATTCATGAGAGAGTTTTCAGGAGGGAAACCAGACTTTGCTGAGGATATAGTCTCCCCCTCAATACCTGATTTATTATCCAAATCCATTCGATTCTCGGGATTGCTGCTTTTAACTTCTTTATCTACAGAGGATAAAATTTGAATTAGAAATAATGACTCGAAGCAGAATGACAGAAAACTTCTGATTTTTTTTTAAAAAACTCATTCCCTAGAATGCATACATCCGTGTTCTATAATGACATTGTAGCCAAACAATTGGATGTGTACAAGATTATCGCAAAATAAAGCTAGGGTACAATTTTTCAAAGAATTATCATTGAAGATACACATACTAAGAGTTATACATATAACTTGTCTTCTTTTCAAATTAATCTCTTCAATTTCAGGCTTAGTTTTTTAGAAGGAACACATACTGTTTTACTATCCTCCGACCTCCATTTTAAACGAGCATTAGGAAAGGCACTAGCTGGCACCTGGCAGTGACAAACACAAGGTCCTTGCAAGTTTCAAGCACATCCCAAAACACTGCCCTGCCCCTGCTAGAAGCACATAATGCCGAATCCTTAACGACACTGTACCACACTAGAATCTATCAGCTAATGCATGATTGAGGGCCAGGCCAATTATACAACTGCAAGGTTGGCCCCAGTGAGAAGAACAGACGATCCCAAACCAAGGCATGCATCATACAGTACTTTGATTGCACTGTCCCTGATCATGATGCAACCAGTGTGGTCCAGTCCAGCACATTTTGGTGTCACTCACTCACAGCCATGCAAGCAATGATCTGGCTGGACATAGGCAGAAGGGAAAGGAGAAAGAGAAGTTTCCTGAGCTCTCTGCTCACCTAATTCTGGCGAACTTCTGACAGGATCAGCACCAAATCTTGCAGGAATCGGAGCAATAGGCCCTGGAGGTCCATGTCCGTCCACAGTGGCCCGCTGCAAGGAGCTCAGAGCTCCAGCCCCTGCTGGTACATGTACATGCAGAGCCTTGTTAGATAAAAGGGATGCAAAATTGAAGAGAACAATTTGAGAAAACGAAGATCATCAAGAATTCTTGAGGTGCTCCACCTCCAGCACCATCAGAGCTAACATGGTTTCCCTCGGCCAGATAAACTCCATCGCCAGCTACAAGTACAAACATTTCAAGAAAAAAACAGTCCTGGAGCTCAAGAAGAAGAGGCAGCGCCTATTCAGAGTGCATAATTGTAGCCTTGTAGGTTGGTTTGGCAGGTGATCTCCGACTTACACGAGACCCGTGACGACAGCGGCGAGACGAGCCTGGCCGCGCAGATGCAGAGCACCGGGGCGAGGAGGCACGCCGCGAGCAGCAGCCTGCCGGCGAGCTGCCTGCGCCCGAGCTCCGGCTTGCCGGGACTCCTGGCCGCGACCCTCGCACCGTGCCTCAGCTTCCTCTCCCTCGCTGCTACTGCGGCGGCGGCGGCGGCGGCTCTGCTCTTGCCGTGCTGCACCAGGGACGCCATGGCTCTCAGCTAATCATCAGCCGCGGGTTCTGGGGAGGGGGCAGTCGGGCAGCGGAGTAAAAGAGGAGTGAGGGTGGCTGTGAGAGGGGGAAGGTCGTGGGGAGGAGTGGCGCTGTGAGACTGCCACATGTGTAGGTGGGTTCGTGGAGATCGGGGGCAGGGTGGAAAGCGGCCATTATTTGAGCTCGCTTTGCGTCAGCTGATTTACTGTATGTCTGTATTTGGTCAGCTGAATTGGGTTCAGAAACTTGAATAGTTAAGACAGTGCCCAAGATTAGCGCCATGAATGGGCATTAGCATTAATAACCTTATATGTTTGGTAGATTGTTGTTCAGAAAACGTAGGATTCTCTTGGCAAACCTGAATCAACTGTGACTAATTAGATAGTGTATCAGTATGGCAGTATGGTCTGCATGCAGCCCAGTACGCCACCAATGCAACGCCAGTGTAAATAAAGGCAGTAAAGGCACGGCTCGTCTGTCGTCGACTCCTCGTCTCGTCTCGCGCGCTGGTCTGTACCGGTCAGGTAAGGCTGCCACCTACTCCTGCGCATGTGAAGCAAAGCACGCCACGAGCTGCTGGGCCTTTGTGATCAGCAGGTCCTCTTGTTTTCATCTCTCCGCTGCACACGTACATCTAACGACGCATGCATGGATCATGGTCTCATGGACGGATGATGGTTGATGGATCACTTGTGTCTTGGGGCTCGGAAGAAACTTGGAAGGTGGCATGCATGACACCTAGGCTCATGTGAGAGAGATGCTATGTTTGTGTCGCGATTGAGGAGCGAGGAAAAGTCCAAAGGCATGTGCCTATCTTTCTCCTCGCTGAAATGACAAAAAGAACGGAAAATAACTTTCCTCTTGTGTATTCAGAGTCAGACACATATGCATGGCTAGCTGCTGAGGTGGTGTTTGGATCAAATGATTTATTTTTATTCCCTCTCATATTGAATGTTTGGATGCCAATTAGAAGTACTAAATATGATCTAATTATAAAACTAATGGCATAAATAAAGATTAATTCATGCGATAAATTTATTAAGTCTAATTAATTCATCATTAGCACATATTTATTGTAGCACAATATTATCAAATTATGAACTAATTAGGCTTAATAGATTCGTCTCACGAATTAGCATCATTTATAAAATAGGTTCTGTATATTTAATAGTTCTAATTGATGTCCAAACATCCGATATAGTAGGAATTTATTTTTAGTCGCTGGAACCAAACAGCATGCAAGCCAGCTCGAGGTACAGACGTACAGTATTAGGCAGAGGCAAGCATCCATGTCAACATTATAATTATTCCTCTCCTCTTCTTGTATCTGCCAACAACTTTGACGGGCACTGTCCGAGATTTTTGTTTTTCTTTTTTCTTCTAAAAAAATACGTCAATAATTCTTATAATTGCCCCGTGGGATCATCTAGATCCATAGAGTCCTAAAATGGAAAAACTAGTTCTCTAAGGTGGCAACCAGCAGCTTGAGTTTCTTACTAGGCAAATTTGAAAGAAATTTGTTAGTATAAGTAGCAGCACTCCTCGGCAACACTCCGAAATTCAGTACCCAAACGCATATGTATTGCATAGCGCATACCGCCACTTTACAGGTGGAACGTGCGCCTCACCTGGCCTGGACTCCGTCGCCAATTGTTTTGTCCGTCGGAGAAGCTAGCCGGCCAAACATGCCCTCCACTGCCGCGCCACAGTGTTCTCCTTGCGCCGCTTCCTCGCAGTCGCAGCATCCTTGCCATGTGCCCGTGCTAGGCTGCTAGTACACGCACGCCCGTAGCTTGCTTGCACGTATCTGCCGCCTCCCCCTCTCGCTCGCATTTGCGCTGCCGTTCTGTGCAGATCACCTACTCTGTCGACAGCTTTGGTCGACGCTGGCGACTGACAGCTACCCGTCTCCTACCGGCCCAACAGCGTGGCCCATCTCCGTTCATGGGCTCATTTTGCTCCCCGTAGTGGGCCCTCCGGCCTAGAACTTCTGCTTGTTCACATATGTTCACACAAAATGCAGATGCAAATGTCATGTAAACCTTCGATTTATAACCTTTTTTTCCCTTTAAAAGAACACCAAAAAATGGAAAAGAATCGAGAAACCGATTGATCAAAGCCTACTTGCTAAAAAGAAGGTCGTGTGAAATGAAAACAAACTGTACGCGCGGCATCTCTTCTGTCCGCCTACTGCCGCTCCCTGAGCAGCTCCATGGCCTTGCGGAGCACGGGCTCGAAGTGCGCCAGGTCCAGCCGGATGTCCTGCGTGCCGAGGTAGTACTCGGCGACCTTCCCCCACCCGCTCCGGTGGACGGACTCCGGGTCCCTCACGGCGGGGTGGTCGCGCCCCAGCGTGTCCACCAGCGTGCTCTCCTCCACGCCGGCGGAGTAGGCGATGTACCGGAGCCCCATGTCCACGGCGGGCACGCCGAAGTCCACCTCCCCGATGTGCTCCATCTTGCCGTACGGCACCACCTGGACGAACACGGCGCCCGTGGGGAGGAACACCGAGTTGGTCAGCCCCGCGCCGTGCACGCCCACCAGCGCGTCCGCGGCGTTCACCTCCCGGGCGAACTCGCCCACGTCCACGTTGAACGGCGGGTCCCCGATCACCACCTCGAACCCGACGCGCTCCGCCAGGGCCACCACCGCGTCCACGTTCACCAGCTTCCGCGGGTGCCGCCGCGAGATGATCATCATGCGGGGCCTCACCTTCTCGTTGTCCTCGCCGTCGGCGCCGGTGAGCCTCGCCGGCGCGTCGCGAGGGAGGGAGAAGGTCTCGCGGAGGAACCGGGTGAACTCCGGCATGGAGTGGCCCAGCGGCTCCCGCGCCGGGTCGATGCTGAACTCCTTGTGCATGCGGATCCCCACCACGGCGCCCGGGAAGCACCGCACCCGGTCGTCCTTGTCCATGTCCACCATCTCGTACCGGGACAGCCGCTTCAGGATGGTCCGGTACTTGCCGGCGTACCAGGGCTGGAAGTTCTCCACGACGAGCTGGACCTCGCCCTTGAACCGCGCCGCCTGCAGGTACAGCGGGATCATGATGTCGCTGAAGTCGTGCCAGTAGTTGCCGGTGAGCCCGCCCATGGCGAACACCAGCGCCGGCACGACCGACCGGACGTCGCACGCCGGCGCGTCGGCGGCCGAGGCCAGCTCCCGCACCGTCACCTCCTTGATCCCGGCCTGGTGCTTCCGGGAGTAGGGCCGGATCTGCCACTCCTGCGGGTTCGGGTTGCCGCCGCTCTCGATGGACGGCGCGATCAGGATGGTGCCCGCCGAGCCGCGGATGCGCACGTCGCCGGTGACGTCGCAGACGTCCGACGCCCACGGGCCCTGGATGTCGCACGCCGGCTTCTTCGCCGGAGCGCTCTCCGTCGGGATGCCGTCGCCGCCGATACCACTCCTCCGACCATCATCTGCATGGATGCATGAATGTGAATCGCTAGTGGCACAACTTTTTGGTTAGGTTCGGAAGCTTTCTGATGACGAGGAATCTGCATCCAACGTCTCTGAACGACCACGTTCCGTTCGAAAAAGTCGCAGTGACAGCACGAAGTTTCAGACTGATTGGAAAGCAAAGCAAGCCGAACAATCTTGTGTCTGTATTTTTCTTTCAGCTTTATGAGAAGGTAAAAGGAATAGAGATGCATTGGCAAGTACCTGCGACAGGCTTCTGGTCCTCTGTTTCTGCGTGGGGCTCTTCGACGTCAACGGCTGGGAGCTTCTCTGCCTCATGCTCTGCCTTGGGAGGCTTCTCCTCTGCTGCAAGCTCTGCCTTGGGTGGCTTCTCCTCTGCCCATGGCAAGAGAAACGGAGATGAGAAAAAAAAGTTGATTTTTTGCTGAATTAAATTATTTAAGGGGAATTGATCAATCGGTTGGAGGGAGGAGAAGGTCTAGGTTGCTTTACCTATGACAGGGGCCTGCTGCCTCTTCTCCTCCACGAACGGGGTGATCGGCGATGGCGAGGGGTGCGCGTGCCCTGGCGATGACCTCCGAATAGCTGCGGATACGAGCTCAATTCCCATCAGTTGAAACTTGAAAGAATTTTGGAAACTATTAAGAGGCTGATGAACTCGGCTTGATGATGGCGAATTAATGCGCTAGTTTTTTTTAAAGAAACACAGTACAGACGCAAACGCTCACAACATGCATGCACACTCACCCCTATAAATACACGCGCTAGTTGTGTATCCATGCATGCGTTAGGTATTTGCAAGATGCTCAGAATTTTGAATTTTTTTGCTCTAAAAAAAAGAATTCTGAATTCTTTTTCCTCCAAAAGGAAAATTTTGCATGTTTTGGTTCACTCTCTTTAATCAGAAGTTCAGAACTATGAACTATTGTGAGTAAAGGGATCCAAATGAACCACGTCATAACCGCAAAGTTCATGAACGGATTCGGTCAACAAGAACCAAGCGAAGAACTAAAACTTCACACAAGAACCCAGAAACCAAGAAAATCCCTAAACTTTTTCGTGAAACCCATGCCATAGCAGCTCGGCGAGCAAAGAACCTCACTCACCGTTGGGCGCGGAGATGGCGAACTGCTCGGAGACGGTGAAGTAGGTGAGGAGCACGAGGAAGAACCCCAGCAGGAACCCGACGCCGAGGTACTTCTGCGCCGCGCCCTTCACGCTCTTGATGAGCTTCCCCGGATCGCCCCCCATCTCTCTCGTCTCCGGCGCGTCAACCTCCCCTCTCGGCTCGCCGGCGGCTTCCCCTGTGATAAATACGCGCCCCGCCGCGCCTGCAGGTGTCTCCGGGATACACCAACTACGCTGACATGGGAGGAGAACCTTCCGGGAACTATTCAATGGACCAGTTCTTGGGCGACGCCATGGTGTGCTTTATGGGCTGTGGCTGCTGCCTGACCCTGAGGGGGAGGACCTGGCCAAACGCCAACTCGATCTCCCTCGTGATGGCTACGTCTAAAAATTACAATTAGACGTCTATTTACAAGTTTATAAAACTGTAAAATATCAGTGGTTAGCATAAAGCTTCCTGATTGAGCTTATTGTATTGGGGACTTGGAATATGCGATGTTTTGACTAGTTTTGGAGCGCTTTGGTACAAGGGTTTTTTAAATTTTTATGAAAGTTGTGCGTATGATTGGGTGGCGGCATGGTGTATAGGGTAGAAAAATTTTAAAAAAACAGGTCGTGTGTGTGAGGCTTGATTGATTGATCGATCATGGGTGTGTGGTGGTAGATGCTGGGAGGTCAAACGCGTGGAATATTTGATCGGGATTTAGATGTTTCAGTTGCGGGGAAGCCATGAGCTGTCAGGGTATGTCACCAAGGGGGCCATCACCCCTGCCTAATTCAGAACCACCTTTTTTATTGTAATTTATAATTCAGAACCTACAGGATGTGCCATTGTTCCATCTTTGATTATTTCTTTGGCTCCATCCGTAGGTTCGTCCGTTCATGTTTGGCTGAGGTCAGCTTTTGTGTACGTATGGATGGTAGGCCTTGCCGCCTTGGTAGGGCTTATAATACTTGCATGAGTATTTGGATTTTGTCAGTTTAGCCATGCACCTTTTTTTTTCCTTTGCGATGAATGTAGTACAGCTTGATTCTGAATCGTATTTTTTTTGAAAAAAAAGCTCTTCTGATGGGCAGAAAATTGTGTCGTCTGGAGAGGGGGAGAGAGAGAGAGCATCCAGCTGACGGGAACTCATGGTTCATGACCGGTCTGTTTTCTCTTGAGAACTGAAAGATACTTATTTGTTGTTACATGTTCCGCAGGGCATTATCTTCATCAGCCCTGAGGGAGACGGATGGGGACTCAGCTTGATGCAG
Source organism: Panicum miliaceum (assembly GCA_032594955.1). Lineage (NCBI taxonomy): Eukaryota > Viridiplantae > Streptophyta > Magnoliopsida > Poales > Poaceae > Panicum > Panicum miliaceum. Next base: position 6,756,294 of record CM064060.1, on the reverse strand, counting down.
TGTCGCCGAGCTTCCTCTGCTGATGAACAGTGATCGCCTACTTCAAGACAGTTATACGCCAACTAACCCCCTCCAAATACTGCAACAGCCAATTTTCTTCAAGAGTGGAAGTTTCATGCATGCATGCGTGCTTAATCATTTTCTCTCTCCATTTTTTTGCGAATATTTTGTAATAAACTTCTCTTTCTAGGTTCTGGATTAATGCATGAGGTTGTTTCCTATGATTAGAGTCGCCTGCTTGTTTCTGGTACCTGTACTGGCTCGAGATTCCCCTCGTTGGTGGCATCTCCGGATCGCGATCAATTTCGGGTGTACGGCACTCTCCATGGTCGTCCTCTTCAGTTAGCAGTTAGCTCAGCTAACAGTCTACCCCCGACGAAACCATGTCACGATAATGTCTCCTTAATTTTTTTAAAAAAACAATAGTAATCCCAGTGTCTCTTTATGCTGAATTTTTAAGGCTAATTTGTTCGGGGGTCCCGGAAAGTACTGCACCGATCATCATTCAGCAAGTACGTCGCTCAACCATTCAGCGAACCACACTGTCGGCGTACATACATACGGCTCTGCCGGTGAACTGATGAAACTGGTACTGCAGGGCGTACAGGTACCATCCAATCGATCAGCAACCGTAACCGCTTGCTCTGAAATAAACCGAAGACCACAGGTAGAGTATGGTGTTTGGTGTGGCGATCAATCAAGGACGATCAGCATCAGAAGGTGCAGTAGTGATCATTGACTGATGTGGGATTCTGGATTCGCACTGGATGCGGCGAGTGAGCAGTAGCGGTACAGTGCTCGAGTCTGAACTCTGAACCGCCAGGGAATTTTGGTACCGCAGTGTCGGCATCGGACGACGGCCAGCGGTGGTGCGCGCGTGATCCGAGGCCGTCGCGTGGTGGTTGTGGGCTTGTGGCGTTGGACCGACACATGTGTACACGGTGTATACATGTGTATATTCGGTGGTTTCGGTGTCGGCCGACGCCGTCGGCGGAATAGGAATCTTGTGGCTATATGGCAGCTACCGAGGCGGTCGGCCAGGAGACGTAAACCGGAAAGTGATGGCGTACTCGCTCCACACCCCCCCCCTTTTGAGAGAGAGAGAGAGAGAGGACACATCCTTTTCTGTTCTGTGCCGGTCTAGTCTAAATTCTAATCCTTCCGGCGGATCGATTTGCAAGCAACAATCAGTTACATGTAAAGTGTTTTTTTTTTCGTGCGTATGTGTTTTTTATGGGTTCGTTCATATGTTTTGATCTAGCTATCCAGGCCATTAAACCCTTCTTTTTTCTTTTGGAAGAAGAAGCTATCTATCTACGGCAGCTAGCATGATTATCTATGCTGGCAGGCTTGCAGTGTGCGTGCGGCGGAGAAGAGAGAGGGGACGTAGAACTGAGAATTGACCAATGTAACAATTCGATCTCCTAGCTGGGTCCAACCATTCTACGCACGACATGCATAAGCCTCTGGTTGCATTGTATAGAGCTGGACGTGTGTGTTATACGCGTTTAATATGCACCGACACACGACACGTCTACACTCGACACGTATATATCTTTTACAGTTTTACTACTCTTCATTTTTCCTTTTCTTTTCTTTTTTCTTTCTTTTTTTGCTTTGGGCCTGCCGTGTGTTGGAGGTGGGGTTTCTTTGTATATATACTGTATCGCATATTTGCATATGCTAGTAATTAAATTCCTTGTTCTAAAATATATACGCTAGTGATTAATTTCGAAAGATAATAAGATCAACCGTCATCTTATAAAGAGATTAATGGTACGGTGATGGGAATCACATGCATGTGGAGATCGCAGTTGGAGCTAGCTAACAGTCACGTCCAATCATGTGCGCGGTTCCACAAGGTGCAGTTGGCAGTTGGAACCCGGATGGCGCCTGTGAGCCTGGACTGAAGGCGCCAATAAGCGAGGTGCACGTCCAGTCCGTGCACATGCCACTCGTTGCTCGATCATGGGCACCTAATTCAGTTGGCGAGAATAATGCAAACCATCAAGTATAGTAGCACAAGTAAGCCAATAATCCATCCTGCTTGTAACATGCAACACTGAGCCAATAAAATCTATGAATGATCATCATGAGGTTGCTGATGCGTGCTGTTTTCAATTGGATATCCCTGCCGCAGTGTAATACCATCGTCCATGCCGTGAATTTCTTGCCATCCAGCCGTTTGTCAGTTGCATGCCGTCCCTGTTGTCAGTTGCACAGGTAACAATTTTTTTTTGCGAGGAAGTTGCATAGGTAACATTGGCAGTGCCTGTCTTAGTGATGATGCAAACAGTCCGATATCACCAAACCAAGATCAGTTCGAACCTACCTTGAAATGCATGCATGCATGCATGCTCTTTGCTCTCATCCGTTTAGCATCGGCAACTAACTAGGCCCAAATAATGGACTCAACCAAGCCCTAGAAGGCCGATTCGCCTCGTGCTGGGCCAGTTAGCCTTAGCCCATTGGCGATTCGAGGATTTTCAAATTCTCTCCCCCTCTCTCTCGGGCGCGTGGCTAGCTATCACTTGTGTAATAATTTACAAACCATCACCTGAAGAGAAATTAATTCCTGTTGAACTATTTTCTGTGGGCCGAGGTCCATTAGCACCAAAAGAGGATAGATCACAAGCATGCATGCAGGAGAGAATAACAAACCATGATGTCACACACATGCATGGAAATTCCAACACAAAAAGCTATAACTAATAAACTAAGCATCTAAATTAAATTTCGATTGCACCATTATCTTTCGTATGACAAGATCTTCAAAACAAGACCACACATGCCTATGTTTGCACAATATTTTTCAAATTATTTTTTTTCAGTACTAAATACTTAATTACGAAATTTGGGAACAAATATTTTAAGAACACGAACAATATTAATATTTTATTCGTCATACATTATTATTTGTTCGTTACCTTTAACTTTTCATTCTGAAAAATAATCATTTGTTCATGTTATTAGAACATTTATTCGCAGGAACCCAAATTCATTATTGAGTATTAAAAATATTTTTTAAAAAATATTGTGCAAACATAGGCAAATGTGATCTTATTTTGAAGATCTCATCATAAGAAAGATAATGGTGCAATTGAAATTTAATTTAGATGCTTAGTTTAACAGTTATAACTTTTTTATGTTGGAAATTGCATGCATGTGGGTGACGTCAGTACTTTTGTCTATTTCTGCATGCATGTGATTCTCTCTGGCACACATGGGCAGTGCTCAAACAATAAATGGGCCGGCCCAAAATACTGATTTATCCACTGCATAATGGGCCACCGCAACGGTTAATGGGCCGAAACAACATAAGAAACAGCCCACGAAATAAACGAGCCGCGCAAAAAGTTCTTCAGGCGATGGATGCGAGTTTTGCAACACAAGCGACAACTACCTTTTCCGTCGGGCGTGGCTACCCATCGCTTCAGGTGACCGCGGTACCGGTATTATGGGCTGCAATTAGGCCCCTTATTACAATAAACTATTTTCATAAATTAATTATATCTATTATTGTCGTAATCTGCTTCCACAAATCAAGGATGGTCATGTGACCTTATCCACATGCATACAAATTCGGAACTTAAAAAAAGCAATAATTATTAAATCGAACATCAAAATTAAATTCTGATTGTACCATTATGTTTCTTGCGACAAGATCTTCAAAACAAGACCAGACTTGCATATGTTTGCACGATATTTTAGAAAAGTATTTTTTAATACTAAATAATTAGTTTCGGCTACTGGGAATAAATTTTTTAACAATACAAACAAATAATTATTTTTACGAGCAAAAATATGAAACATGACGAACAAATAATAATGCACTACGAACAAAATATTAAATATCGCGAACATTTGATTGTATAGGATAAATAATAAAAAATGCACATTACGAACAAATCAGTCAGTCACACCGAACAATTTAGTCTATGACAAGAATAAATACTTTAGCATAACGAACAAATTAATTACACACAAATAAATAATTTTATGTAAAGTATTATAGACATATACGCGTACCAAATGCGTCAGTATGGGAAACAAATCAATCATCACTTTTCACCACGGTACACACGCGTAGAGCATACGCATGTGCACCAGGGAAGACCCATGTAGCTTCGCCCCTGTAAATATGGTGCATGTGCACTAGGGAAGGCCCCTGTAAACATACCTACGACATTATGAAAAAGCAAAGAAAAAGAATACAAAGAGTAAACAAACAAAAAGAGAAGAAAAGAAAAGAAAAGAAAAAGATTACCAAGAAATATCTAGAAGAGGACTGGAAATAAAAATTAAAAAATTAATGGAATTGAATATTATAAAAGAAAGGAAAAGAATTGCATGCGGGTGAAGAGGGTCCGTGACTGATCAGCACTTATCAAAAAAGAGCATGCTAGCGCGACATAAGATTTGGTGGGTGGTCAATTTTTAATTGGGCTAAATAATCTTATGCCGGCACGTTTGCAACTCTTCAAGTGATGGGAAGTGATTTCATCGCATAAGCGATATATAGCTATCGCGCTCTCTCAGAACCCATCCATGAGTTCGCGCCGTCGTGAAAATAGAAAGTATATAAAAGTGTGTTTAGTTGCCAAAAATTTTTGATAAAAATTTTTGGGCGATATTTACAAGGCCTATTAGAAATATTAGACATAGATGAATTATAAAACTAATTACACGGATGAACGGGAAATCGCGAGACGAATCTATTAAGCCTAATTAATCTGTCATTAAAGGTTGTTTACTGTAGCACAATATTATCTAATTATGGTCCAATTAGGCTTAAAGATTCATCTCGTAATTTTATCTAGAGATTATGGAATGAATTTTATCAGTTATTCATATTTAATACTCTTAATTAGTGGTCAAACATTCGAAGTTACTCTAGCGTTGGATATTTTTTAAAACTAAATAGGGCGTAAGGCAAAAATTGCAACACAGTTTACCGGATAACTACCATTCTACCAACCCCTGTCAATCAGTATCAACTGCAGTCTACAGCTGCAAAAGTAAGATAAGAATTGCTAGCTATATGCCTCTAATTTCATATACGGAGTGGTCGATACGTACGGCCGTGTGGCTGGGGATAGATTTCATAAGAGTTCCACCGTAAAGTTGAAGGTGGAGGTGCAGTTGGACAGGGGCAAATTAAACTTCTCTATTAATTTGGATTATGCATGCGGCATGCCTGTCGAGAGATGACGGAGGGAGTAACTTTTATAAATCTTCAAACTACATTACATGACTACATGAGGAAAGTGTTCTGGCCATGAAAAAAAGATGTTCCGATAAAAAAATATGTAAGCAATAAAAAAATATTTTAAGCATGGAAAATTGTTTTGTTAAAAGCAAAAATTGCTCTAAGCATCAAATGGCCAAAGTAAAAATATTTTGAAAAAGAGAAATGAGTGTTCTAACAAAAAGAATATTTTGAGAAAAAAATATTCAGAAAAAAATATTTTTTAGAGAAAGATAAAATGTTCAATTAAATTAAAAAATTATTGAAGTACAAAGGAAACTATTTTTAGCGTAATAAGAAGGATGCTGCTAATTTATGGCCAGTCGTATTATAACCGTTCGTATGGCCGTCTCTTTTTTTATTGAAAAGTATTTTACACGATCAATTTTACTTTTATACAGAGCAAATGAGCACGTGAGCAAACACATTAGATACCTGCGTGCGTGGGTACGTGAGAAGAAGAAAGAGAATGGATACGCATGTGCATGAACACAATTTCAAACACATAAAAGACCATACTTTCAAAATCGAGCATCCAAATCAAAATCCAGTGGCACGGCTGCGCTCGTTTCAATTAGAGCTTTAAAACAAAATTTCACACCACTATGTTTTAATAATATTTTTTATGTGAGAAAATATCTTTTAGTGTATTCTAATTTGTTTATACTTTTGCAAAAGTTGCTTATGGCTTTACAAAATATTGCTTGACTTGCCTGAGTTCAATTAAGTTGATATTGATGTTGATATTGATGTTGCTTGACTCGCCACGTATACAATGCCGCCTTCAGTCGCCACTCCGTCAATTCTGTAGCCGAACTTGAAGCACTGGACCACTCAATGTACAACATGAGCTGAACAATGTTGTTTGGTACACCGTACACGGTCCATCTTCTCCTCACGAACCAAGATCAGGATGTCAGAATCAGAGGCCGCGTACACGATACTAATTCAGTCTATCAACAAAGACCAAATGAAACAACTTCATTTGACGGCTGCTCTACCAAATCGATACGCCATCTACATGCTCTAGACAACAAATCAAAAGAATGCGTCGCTCGATTCTGTACCAAATCGCTTTAAATTCGAAGCTACCCTATCTGCAAATGCGACTATGCGAGTGCATACAGTATGTGTTCCTCGTCTTCGCGATCCCTGCGCTTTCCTTTGCCCAACGGCGACGCGCCGTCGCCGGACACGAACGTACCGTCGTCCCCCGGGCGGCGGCCTCTACCGCTGCCGAAGGTGGTCGAGCGCCTGCGCGAGCGTGGGCGCGAACCGGTTCACGTCGATGCGCACGTCCTGCTTGCCGAGGTAGTACTCGGCGACCTTGTCCCAGCCGCTGCGGTGCACGGCCTCGGGGTCCTTGATCACCGGGTGGTCCGGCCCTAGCATCCCCAGCAGCGTGCTCTCCTCCGCCGTCACGCTGTACTCCAGGTACCGGAGGCCCATGTCGGCGACGGGCTCGCCGAAGTCCGTCCGCGCCATGCGCTCCAGCTTGCCGTACGGCACCACCTGGATCACCACCGCGCGGGGCGGCAGGAACACCGCGTTCGTCAGCCCGGCGCCGTGCACGCCCAGCAGCACGTCGTGCGAGTTCACCGCCCGCGCCGTCTCCTCCAGGGGCGCGTCGGCGCGCGGGCTCGCCACGGTCACCTCGAACCCCGCCGCCTCCGCCGCCTTCTTGATCTCCGGCACGTTCTCGAACCGGCGGTAGTGCGCGCGGTGGATCAGCAGCAGCCGCGGCTTCCTGCCGGGCTCCCGCGCCAGGCTCACCGGCGCGGCGCGCGGGAGCGCGTACGTCTCGCGCAGGAACGCGGTGAAGTCGGCCATGGTCAGACGCTGGCCCCCTGGCGCCAGCTCCGGCACGATGCTGAGCTCCTTGTGCAGGCGCAGCCCCACGGTGAGGTGCCTGAAGCACCGGACCTGCGCGTCCCGGTCCAGGTCGACGGCGTCGTACCTGGACAGCCGGCGCACGACGGCCTCGTACTTGCCCAGCCACCACGGCTGGATGTTGCTGACCAGGAACAGGACCTCCCCGCCGTACCGCCGCGACGCCGCGAACAGCGGCACCAGCACGTCGCTGAAGTCGTGCCAGTAGTTGCCCGTGAGCCCGCCGAGCGCGAACAGCACGGCCGGCGCGTCGTGGGTCACCGCGCACGGCGGCGCCGCAGCCGCGGGGGCCTGCGGGGACCCCAGCCGCGTCACGGTGACCCTGTCGACGCCCGTCATGGTCCGGCGCGAGTACGGCCGGACCCTCCACTCCCGGCGCTCCGACGGGCTCGACGGGACGAAGGTCACGGACAGGGCGCTGCCGTTGACGCGGACGTCGCCGTCGAGGTCGCAGGTCTCGGAGACGGGGCCGTCCGTGTTGCACACCACCCTGTCCATCTCTGCTGCACGCCGAGAGGAAAATGAATTTGTGCCGGGCTCACATTCCAGAGAGCGTTACTAATTTTTTTCTTAAAATTCAAAAAATTACATATTTTGAATTGTGAATAACTTGCTCCATAATATTGAGATTTTTTTTAAAAAAAAACCACACTCAAATCACAGTGATGCAGAAAGCGACAAGTAGTAGCAGTAGGAAAAGGGTCGGTTTGTTTCGGGAAGTAAATACTGTGTTTGGACGTACCGAACGGTTTGGCGTCTGCGTCGTCTCTTTTCGGAGACTCCTCGGTTGGGACGGCACCCGACGCATCCTTCTTGTCGGGCTCCTCCGCCGCCGCCGTTTTGGGCTGCCATTCCTGCTCCCTTTTCTTCTCGACCTCTGCGTCCGGCAAAAGAAGACACCCTCTTTCATCCATCCGTCCCACTCAGGAAAAAGGAAGTTTGGAGCCAATCACAAATGCAGAATCTAACACGAATTCTGTTCTGCAAAATATTTGTTAGGAATTCGGAGACACGATCACTTTAAACTTAGAGCATCTCCAACAGTTCCCAATCTCTATCTTCTATCTTTATTTTTTTGAAAAAAAGTAAAAATAAAATTTTCAATAGTTCCCCATCCTAATTTCACATCTTCTAATAATTGGCAAATTGGACTTTTTTATGCGTAAAAATACGCACCCCTTCACGGCTCCCGATCTCCCCTCCCCCGTGGGTTTTTTTCGTCGCTGGCGCTTCTTCCCCGCGCCGTCCCTCCTCCTTTGCGCCATCTCCATTGCAAGACCGAGCAAGTTACGACGCCGCCGTTCTAGGGTTCAAGTATATCATGGATCCAATCCGTTTTTCTATTTTTTTCCGCATTCTAGGATTAGGGTTTAGCTTCTGTGCCGCCGCCGTGATGAACGCCTGTCGCCCTGCCCTCCTCCGATGGGGTCACGGCCGGCCAGCCCTGTCCGCCCTGGTCTGCGCATGGCGCACAGGGCCTGCCGCCCTGCCCTCCTCCGATGGGGGTCAAGGTCGGCCTGCTGCCTTGGCCGGGCTGTTGCCCCTGTTCTTTTTTTTTTTTGCAAGCATCATATTCCTACACAGAACTCGAAGAATATAACTAATAATGCATGGATAGGTAATAGATGGTTGTATAAATATTGTTTATTAGCATGTACATTTTTACAACCATATAATGTTAATATTTCATTTTTTTAGGATGGATCACATGCCCAATGCTATGTATTGGACAAATATATTGCAGGGAGGTGAAGATGTTCCTGGTTTGGATAATCTTAATATTCCTTTGACAAATGAGACCCAGAAAATTGATGAGACGGCTTCTGAAGTTCAAGGAATTGATGTAGAAGTTAAATAGGATACTCTTGGAGATGATCTCTTTTTTTCTCCCCATATCTATTTGGGGACTTGGCAAATAATAGAATTTGAGGAGAAAAAATAGGGAACTCTTGTTATTTGATTCCAACCATGCCCAATTCCGCAATTCCCTCTCTTTTAAGTTTTAACGAATTTCAGAAACCCAACCCCGAAAAACAGAGCACGCAAGGAGTTGGATCGAACAAATTAAGATGGCAGAAGCGCTCACCAGCATCTCCGGCACCTCCGATCACCTGCTTATCCGCAATCCGCGACCCCTTCGTAGCCACAGCTGCAGATCACACGAGGAGGAGACAAGAGCTGATGACAATCGGCTCATGGAACCAGGGAATTCAGGGATGAAATGAAACAGTGGCTGATGGCCGTGCAGGAAGAAGCTTCCGGCAACGGAGAATTCAGTCCTCACCGTTGGGCGCGGTGACGGCGAACTGCTGCGAGACGACGAGGTAGGTGAGGAGCACGAGCAGGAAGCCGGCGGCGAAGCCGGCGTTGAGGTGCCGCTGCGCCCAGCTCCTGATCCCCCTCCCGGGCTTCGCCTCGCCGCCCATCGCGCCTGCCGCTCCTCCCTACCCGTCTCTCGCTGCTCAGTGGTCTCTGCCCGCGAATTATTCCCCTGAAACCCCTGACGTTGGACGCTGTCCGAAGAAGCTCTTTGCCGAGCTCGGGAGAGAACCGCACGAGCTTTTCCTTTCCTCCCGGATTCGTTGCTTACATGGGAGGCGAGACTCGAGAGCGAGGAAGAAAGCGAGGCGCTGCGGCGTGCTAGTTGGCCTCGTCGTCAAAGCCGCTAGCTTTCGTGGCTTTTGTAGCTAGCTAGGCTGTCCGGCATCGATCACCTAGCACTTCCTTTTTCTGTATTATATTAATTAATTAATTATCTAGTACTGCACGCGTCTCCTTTCCGCGCTAATCTACACCCTAACCTCCCTCTCTGAACAATCAGCTGGGATTTTCTCGTGCCAGGTGCTGGCCAGTGGCCAGGATCAGGCTAATCCGGTGGGATTATTATCAGGTTTGCAAAAAAAGAAAAAAATGGTGGTTGACTGCTGCGAGTGCCACGTTGGTAGGGTGTTGATCAGGTCTTCATAACCTGGCAACACGCACATCGTTTAGCTGATAGGATAGGAAACAGCTGTGGTCATGCATCATCCATGGCAACTTTCCTTTGTTTCCCACAGGTGAGCCAATCAAAATTTGCCCGCTCATGCATACGCGAATCGTTATGTTCGCGTAGCATCGGCTTGGATCACGTCATTGCCGCCATTTTTCGTAGTTTCGGCTTTGGCCGTGGACAACGGAAACGTGTTTTCCCATTTTCTGCGTACTGGAGAACCAACTTTTCTAGTTTTATGTCATTTTGGATATTGACACGGTCTCCAACTGCTGGTTTTTATGAAAACGGTAATAAAAAAAATATAAAACTGCTATATTACGAAACTATATATTTTTCATGATAAATACAATGACACTATATATACCTATTTGACCAATCCAAACAATTATAGCAGATGCCAAATTGATATTTGGTTTTCGTAAGATAAACAACTATAAAGTTTGTTTTTTAACATCAGGTAGGGGACACACACGTAAAAATTAAGCTTCTAATGTCAATGCATAAAATTTGTAGGAAGGAACACCCTCCAATATAATAGCTTATGCTTCCATTAAAAAAGATATATTAAGCTCGTCCAGGGCTGGTACCTGAAACGACCTGGAGCAGAAAAGAAAAAAAACACCGCCCGGATCGTATTATTTTTAGCGAGGGATGCTATAGCTGTCAAGCCGATCGCGTGTCAGGCTGTCTTCCTCATCAACGCAAACACGTCGATTCCCCCGACGAGCAGATCAGATCTGAACAGCTCATGCACGGCGCTTCTTCATTTCGTTCCCCACGGATTATTAGAAGAAACGGCCAACCGATCTGATGCTGCTACTACTACATGCCATAGCTTCCGGAGTCAATGAAGCCCCGGACGTGGGCACCTCTCGCCAGGCATGTTCGCCCCCATGTCTAATCATTTCGATTTGACGACCAGCCTGGTGTCATGCAACAACCCATCGCATGCAACCAAATCTTAACCGTTTATTTAAATTCATCACTTCTAGTTATATTAGTGCTCCTAGCCTCCTACCTGGGACGAAGTAATTGACGATAATCGCGAGTGGTTATGGATGGATGCAATCCAAGCTTTAGCTAGTGTTTTCTTTCCTGCCCCCTCCCTTTTTTTTAAAGAAAGCTCTAGGGGTATCATTGACAAATGCAGCTGCAGTTAATAGAAATGATGTCTTTCGTCAGATGTACTCCCTCCGTCCTAAAAAATAAATCATCCTAGTAATTCTAGGATAAACTAATAGGAAGGTAAAATGATCATGTTTGCTCCTATTTATTTTTCATATTTGGCACTACTTGATTCTTACATGCACATGCACTTTCTAAATAGAGTAAAATGACTTGTTTTTTAGACAAATTTTGAATCCTAAAATGACTCTTGTTTTTGGTACAGAGAGGGAGTACGTACGTACCTGAACTCGAGTGGACTGATTTTTTAGTAGAAAATCCAAGAACAAATTAAAGAAGGAAAAAAATTCAGCCGGATTTATTTTCCATATCAATTTTGAAAATTTGGAGCATTGGACATTTGTTGATGCCCATGAATTACGCACACGCGAAGTGTCTTCAGCTGGCATGTTGCAACACCTGGCATCCTACCAAATTCCGATCGAAAGGGTGGTGCAGATCCGCATGATCGTGCGCATCCGAATCTGTCGTGACCCTAATAATAGATTAACACTAGCTGTGTCTGCAGATCTGCCCCGTGGTTTGCTACCTCTCGTTGGATCTGACTGACTAGTGTCGTTAAGCAAGGGCTACATTAGTCCAGCTTATCACATGGAATGATTCGGAATTTGGAGGTTGCTCGTCGCAAGGTGCATGTATGTGTGTATCTGGGCCGTGGGGTGCTTGACGCTTGGCCTGCAGTTCCAAAGTACAGGCCGGTACATCTGGGCTCTGGGGAGATTGGCCAGGCTCTTTTCTTGATCCATCCCGGCAAGTGATCGCTGACGGTGAGTGGCCAGCACGTATCGTACGGACCTTCCAACGTCCACCGATTTTTGTTTCTTCTCTCCTTAGTCCTTACCAGGAGTATCTGCATTTAACAAAGCTGTATCAGGCTGCAGCAACATTCAGATTATTGTTCATCAGATAATTCTACTACCTTGGGATTTGGGGGCCAAACGTGGCTCGGAGCATGTGCGGTGGCGGAGAGGGGCGCACGGCGGCGCGCTCGCCACTACCGGCGGCAGGCCAGAGCGGGTCAGCCGGCGCGGCGATGGGGGCGTTCCCAGCGGCGCAGCAAGGGAACGGGCCGGAGAAAGGGCGGGGAAGATCGAGGGCTCACTGAGGATCCGGCTTTTGCGGTTGAAGGGCGAGGAAGAGGGTCGGAGGTGGGGCTTTGACGGGGAGCAGAAACTTCGGGTGGCTCCAATGGTGGCCGGCGGCGGCAGAATCGATTCCCATCGATTCGGCCGGGGAGGATCTCGGCCGGGGTTTGGGGAAGGTGGCAGAGGTGGTGGGGAAGGCATGGACGCAAGGAATCGGAGAGGGAGGAGGTGCGGCCAGCGTTGGCCCCTCCCTGCACAAGCTGGCACCGCACATGCCGCCGCCTGCGCAGGCCACCCCATGCCTCACCTGCCGCGCGTGCAGATCGGTGCCGCGCAGGTCGCGCAGGCTGCTGCCGCGCCGGCTTCACGGCAGCCTTGCCATCACCATGTTCTGTACAACTAAAGAGAGAAAGCAGAGGAGAGATGGTGAATCTGACATGTGGGTCCCACCTGTAAGTCCACGTCAATGTTCAGTCAGCACGCCACTTTGACGGCTTAACGTGAATAACGGTGATTTGAATCCCACATGAACTAATTTGCTAGTTCCGGAATTTGAATGTGCATTTTAAGAGTTTAAGGACCAGGATGACACTCGCTGCCAAGTTAAAAGCCGGCGGTGAATTTTACTCATTCTGCTATGGGAGCCTAGCTAACAGTCAAACCCGACCTACGGCTACAACAGCCTAACAGTCACACCCAAACACCAAAAGGTACAAGTGGCGTCAGAAAAGGAAAACGACACGCGTATGTGCTGGCAGCGCATTAGGCTTTCCGCACTGGGGGACGGTAAACTATCCTCCAGTAGTGTTTACAGGAGCGAACACACGCACCGGGTACGCTAAAGGTCTACGCTGCCGTAGCGGACGAGCGCTATTCCTAGCGCGCTTGCAAGACGCACGCTCTCCGCCGACGTGGCGCGGAGACCGCCTCCCGACGCATGTGGGCGCCGCCATGGCCGTCACCGGCTCGAGCTCGATCACCACCGAACCGCCGCCGGACCGCCTCCTCCACGCCCCGGCCCGCCCCCGCGCGCGCGCCCGCCGCCACCGCTGTCACGCCCTCCATGTCGAGCTCCGACCACCGGCCGGCCGGGAATCGAAAATTCCCCGGCCGCCGGCCCTCCATGGGCTCCAAGCGGAGGGAGCCGGGCCGCCGCGCACCTCGCGTCCCGTCCCGCCCCACCGCAGCTCCGGTCGCCGGAGAGGAGGAGCGCGCGCCGCCAGAGGCCGCAGCTACTGCCGCGCGCCGGCCCGCCGCAGCTGCTGCGAGGAGGCGGCGGCGGTTGGTGAGCGCGGGGATGGGAGAGGCCGGGGGAGAGAGGGCCGCCGTGGGGGAGGACTGGCGGGGGAGTAGAGCCGCCGCGGGAGAGGACTGGCGGGGAGGAGAGCCGCCGTGGGATGAACCGAGAGATGGATCGAGAGAGGGAGAAGATAAGGTTGAATTTTTCTGTTATGCCCCTTTTCTATTTTAATATTTATATTGTAGTCCCTAGAACTTCTATTTCTCACATTCTAATGCCTAGAACTTTCATTTCCTCACATTTTAGTCCCTAGAGAGGTAACAAATGAATTGTTAATTGAATATGGTAGTTGGAGATGGTTAAATAAAATATGTGGTAGTTGATATAGAGTAGGAGATATAGAGGATGATGGGTGCGGGAAACTGGATATAGAGGAGAGAATCTTGATGACCCGGCAGAAATATTTCTTTTAGAAAATGAAAATAGAGTACGACGAGTGCGGATAGCCTATGCTAGGCACATGTGCCGGTTGCCATTCATCCATCGCCATCTATCTCTTTGTTTAATTGGTTGCTTTCGGCGGCTGTACAATCCGGTCCGGCCGGCTATACTGCTAGAACTTCACATTCGCCCCGCACGTTCACATTCGTCCCGCACATTATTAGATTAATTTTTACTCCCATAAAATCCGTTGGTTTCGAAAATTTCAAACATATTACTATTAGTGGAAAATAACCATGTTACCCCAAATTAACTATAGCGGTTGTGATCGAAGACCGAGTTGTTTATTTGGTTCCCTAGATCCTCAATAAATACAAATGTATTAGAACCTGAAAAGTAACATCTACTCAAGTATTTAATTGGCTCCATACCCTTCTCTATGCAATTATTTCTTGGTATTTGATCACTACTACAGAAATCTTAATGGATGCGGGCAAAATAGCTTAACCGAGGTGGGCAAGCTAACCGCCTCGGAGCCATGATCATGGTTAATCGTGGCCTTAACCGAGGTGGGCGCATAACCACCTCGGTTAAGATATTAACCGAGACGGGCATTGTAAATGAACCGCCTCGGTTAATATATTAACCGAGGCGGGCACTGTAACTCAACTGCCTCGATTAAGGCATTAACGGAGGCGGTAACGGAGGCGGTTTATTATTAAACGCCAGCCTGTGTTAAGGTTTTTCAGAATAAAAAAACAAATTTATTTCGAATTTGAATTTAAAAATACATAGAAATCAGAGAACACACATATGAAGGATAAATACATATATTACATTCATTCATGTGTCGCCCTTATCGTTCCATGATTATCACACACTAATAAGTTCATATTAATTACATTCATGTTCACATAGTTCACAAAATAAGTTTATAAGATGTCCGGCAACTTGTAGTCGTTCATCTCGAGGTCGGTTCTCCAGTTGCGCAACTTCACGAACATGTCATCCGTTCCTAGCTCGCTCTCGGCATAAAAGAATTTTCTCCAAACATGACAACATTCGTCGGTGACAAATTTACAAATATCGGCTACTGTTTGAGTGATGCTTGCATTGTCCACCCTTGCCTTTTGCCACCAGTGTTGAGATTTTTTGAGCTGCCGCCAGCTGTGGCTGTAACTTCCATAAGCCCTGAGGTACGCACAAGCATAGTATCCACACAAGACGGAGCCTACAGGTTGCTTGGCGCACCGCATGTATGATATATGTAACACATAGTCATTAGGAGACATAGATAGCATTCACGATGTAGTAGCACATACGATTGTTCGTACATATCGGGAATTATCGTCCCACGCGTAATTTTGTGCCATACTTCTGCTTCGTCTTCTCAGACCTCCGATTATCGCATTCGGGGTCTTCCGCGTATTTTCTATAAGCGTTGTATGCCAACCACTAGTAGTGTCAACAACAAATTTGATATATATTTTGCAATTGAGTGGATTAAAGAATGTGTCGTCACTCATTATCGTAGACAATTTTCTTTGTATCCATCTTTGTTCGTAGACCGCAAGGAGTCGAATATGACAGCCTTTCCATCCTGAGCATAGATTATAAATACAATCCAGTGCCCTATGACGCCCAAGCTACACAATTGAAACAATATGGATTTCAAATCTTGAAACATACATGAAAAGCGGTGAATCCAATATCTATTGCAAGTATCGTTTTAACTTACCCGAATTGGTGGGCGGCAAGGATACACCCATTTACCCAGATCTTCTTCATGGCTTGTAAGATGTACTGTTCTTTCACCTTGCAGTTTAACTCGTGTTATAACTTGCTCCATCGGTTCCAAATTATCCAGGCTAGGCTGTGTGTCCGGTACATCGTACCCAGTGATGGCCCTTTGGGTTATATGCATAGGAGATAGGTAGATAATATCTTTGTTTAGTTCCTTGCATACATATGATTGCATCTTGCAAGCACAAAGTCGTCGTCATGGCATTGTTAGTTTGATTGTAATGAACGTACGTATAGCTATGCAGAGGTGTAATCACTTACATGGCAAAAAGGATCACTTGTGCAACGTCGAGGTCCTTGCGCCGCAGTAGCCTTTGCATGTCGTGGAAGTCAACGGTGAAAAGACAATCATCTTCCAAGTGGAAGTACTCCTTGGAGACCCTCACAACGAAATCAGTCATTCCCAACTTCGTTCAGATGCACCAGTGACACTCGGATCTGCTTCACCGTGAAACTTTCAAACAGTGTAATCCTTAACAAAAGTAAGATTGAACAACGTTATCTTCCTGGAGAAGTTTGTTCTCGCGGCTACTGCACGAACAAAAGATGCGCTCCCGACCCAGACTCACATGATGCTTTTTCGCAGCGGCAACAGATTTTCTCACATGACGCAGGAAAGTCAGATTGTTGCCAACCCTTGGTATCTTGTACATCCACTCTGGCCTATCCATGAACTAGACCTTGCACACAGCGAGAAACTAGAGTCAGATAAGCAGATCTAGATCCGGATCCGATTTTCTCTCTCCTTCATTTAGATCTAGATCTAGATCTAGAAGAAAAGCAACTAAATCATGTAAAAGAGAGGAGATGAGGGTAAGAAATCAACCTCTTGCGGTTGCTCTCCCTCACCAATTCCAAGGGCAAAACCTCCCCCCTCTAAAATGGTCAATTTTGGATGTTTTCTCAAAACACCCAAAAATGGAAGAGGAGCCGCGGGGAGGAAGAAGGGGGCTGGGCTGTCATATATAGGAACATTTACCGAGGCGGGCACATACGAAAAAACCCCCTCGGTTAATCGTCGTTAACCGAGGCGGTTGTGTTAAGTTGCCCGCCTCGGATAATACATTAACCGAGGCAGTCTGCCTAAAGCAACCGCCTTGGTTAATGGTGATTAACCGAGACGGTTATGTAACATTGCCCGCCTCGGTTAACCTATTAACCGAGGTGGTTGTACGGCCGGCGGCCCAGCAATGGTTAACCGAGGCGGGCCGCAGGTCTGCTCGCCTCCGAGGCCTTTTTAAAACATCGCGGTTAATGAGATTTTATAGCACTATGATATTGCGTTAATTAGATAAACTTTACTACCATCTAAAAGAACACTCTTTGTGGGGTAAAATTTGAATGCTAAACTAACAATCTTTGTGGAACAGAGGAAGTAGTCCGGTAGTAAAATTGTAACAGAGCCATTTTAGTACCAGGTCCAAATTTGAAAGCTCCTGGAGCCACTTTAGTATCGGGCCAAGCCACCGGCAGATACTAAATTTCACCTTTTAGTACCGGCTGAAGTTTTGACACGGTATTAAAATGACGTGGCCATTTAGTACCGGAACAAGACACCAGCTGGTAATAAATGTCACCATTTAGTACCAGGTGGTGTCTTGATCCGGTGCTAAATGGTCCTTCATGGATTACTTCAAAAGGAAAGTATCTCCCATCTAGTTCGTAGGCGGAATGGTAAGGAATGTTCGCTTGAGGCTTGAAGTCGTGAGTTCGAATCCCATAAACCGCGTACACGTATTTAGTATGTGTGGTGGTCTTTGTTTATATTTTTTTTAAATAACACGTTTACTACCGATCGCAGCGACCAGTACTAAACGGACATCCATTTAGTACCGATTAGGCTGTACCGGTCAGTCCAACCGATACTAATCCCACCGATACTAATCCCGTCATACAGTTATTCTAGCAGTGCTAATTCGGTTGGGTCGGTACTAATGGATCTGAACTCTGAAGCCCCTCTGGACGGGTGAGTCGAGCAACGGCCGACCGGCCGGCGACCATGACGGTTTATGATACGGCCCTTGGTAGGCTGGGCCGCTGGCCGCTAAACGTCAACGGCGCAACGGCGACGCGCGAAGCAGCGGCGGATGGGACGGCGAGCACGGGTGGCCGGCCGTGGAAGAACTTCGATCTCCGACTCCTTGAGGTAGGCCAACCGCCGCATGCCTCTGTGTAATCTTTCGCTGCAGATTTGCAGTGCATGCAGGAACCAACAACATGCATGCGTGGCCAAAAAGCAACTGACAGTGAGTTCGGCCCCATTTCCTCCGAGATCTAGTCTGTGACAGACCCACAAGTCCCCAACTCCTTTCGTACATGGAATGTTGGCCCACTGGGGCTTGGGCCTGGGCCTTGCTTCTGTTTTCGACCTGGCAGTGGGCTCCAAGGACGATGGAATTCCAAATTTCTGGAGTTCCATTGTGTTGGGCCTGGGTCTTGTTGCTGTTTTCGACATTTGCAATGTAGATTCTAATTTTACTAGAAAATGGATAAAACCCCAACCTTTTGCATTATCCAATGCATATGGCCATTGATTCTAATGCCGTGTGTTGACAGATCAGTGGAGGGAAAAGCGCTCATTTGAACGTATTCGATATTTTTATCAGCAGATTCGATCTGAAATTCTTAAAAGCTCTTTACTCCCGCGGGTTCGCAAGTCTTGTATGCTCAAGCCTACACATTTTTGAACGATACATTTAGGTCGCCAAGTTTGCCTGTCGTAGTTCCTCGTCATAAACTAATACTAGCAATTGATTAGTTGATACAGCTATTTCACCTCCAGCGTTATATATTCTGGTTAAAATAATAAGAAAGAATCAAAGTCCACATCCATCGACTCAACTTCTATAGCAGCATGAGGAAGGGCTAGGGATACTCCATGCATGAAAATTTTTGTCATAGTTGGCTCTATGTATGCATGTGCTAAAATTCGAGAAAAATTGTGCTAGTCTCGATGCTGAATGTGCAAAACTCTGTGAAATCTGCACGGTAAGCTTATTAGGGACAAAGACTAATCACACGTGAGGCATCAGCTGGTCAGCAGGCATATAAGAAAGTCAGATGCACGTTTTTTTAAGCAAAACCTAAAACTAAGGAGGGGGGGGGGGGGGGGGGGGGGGGGCAAGAAGATGCTGAGCAGCAGTGAAACCAAGTAACCAAAATGGGAACATGCATGGACCAAAAAGGCGCCTCCCTGCAAAGAGAACTTTTCAACGGTTAGACTCGCACAAGTAACACCACACTTCACACCACTGTTTCATCAAAGGCATACGGAGGCTTATTTGACCTACCTGTCGCAGGAAGGCGCCCTAGCCGTTTTAGATATGTATGTGATTGCTAACCGTGCGGGCTTGCTTCCCCTGCAAAGACAAGGCATATCTGTTCATCGGTTAGTATAGCACACGAGAAATCTTGCAAGCCATAGACTCATGAGCGGGATGCACCGTACCTGTTGCAGGATGGCGGCCAAGGCGATCACATTACATGTATGAGATTTGCTAATAACCGTGCTTGCCGCGCGGCGATAGCCCTCTCCGATCAGCGCCCAATAGCTGACGGGGTGATCCGACCTGCGGGGGCGATGTGGGACTAATAATATGTGCGAGCGCTTAGGACTCTCGGGCGGCGTCTCCCGCCACGGTCGTGCCCCGCGCCGCCTGCCTCGCCGAGGAGGCGCACCAGTGGCGCCGCGGCGCCCCGCGTTGGGGAGCCGTGGAGCGTCAAACCTGGTGGGGCGAGCGATGCGCGGTAGGAGTCGAAGATCGTGCAGTGGCGCGGCGGCGCGCGCGTGGAACGGGGTGCCGGCCCGAAGGCGGGCCTTCCTCGGCGGCTCGCGGTGTGTCCAGCCGCCCGCGTGGAGCTCCGCTCGGCTGCCTCTCGCGGTTGTGTCGTTGGCCGGCGGCGTGTGCTTGAGGACGACTTGCGGAGCAGGGGCTGCGGGATTTGTTTTGTTTTTTAAACACAGAACAAATGCACACGTTTACAACACGCGCACATTCACCTTTATAAATACACGCACGCAACCCTACCGCTATGACCATCTCCTAGAGACTGAGCCGGCAAATCTTCCAAATTAATGAAGTCACCACGGGCGCCTCGCTGTCGACAGGAATGTCGCCTACCACCGAAAGCACAACACCGTTAAATTCTAAAAAATTCGCTTTTATGGGGAGTCGAACTAAGGACCCCAGATGCTATACTAAAGCTTTTGTAACTATTAGACTACAGGCCCTTTCGCGCGGGAATTGTTTTGTTGTTGCCGTTGCTGTGTGGTCCTGCTCCTCTTGCCCAACTTCTGTATCTGGTTGGGCTGCCTGGCCTTGCCTGATTGCTTCTTTCGATATGGCTGGTGCGAAACTCAAGAACGATGAAATTCCTAATTTTAAAATTCTATAATGACTTGTGGTCTTGTTTTGACCGATCAATGGACGCCAAAGTGCTCATCTGAACGTATTCGTGAAATGCCTAAAGCTTCAATTGTCTTAGATCATGAAGGGAATTATAAAAGATATCTCCAAGTTAGTTTTTAAAAAAACACCAACGTGCATACCACTTTCATAGGTTCTAAGACCCTGCAAGTCTGGTGAGATTTCAGATTTCCTCTTCGTTTCTAAGCCATATACCATGAGGAATGTAGAATTAGGCAGAACGGCTTACCCCTGAGGGCAGCCATGATATTCATTATATAGCCCGGAATATATTCTAGGCATAGACGAATACAAGACCATTTCCTAGTAGGAGAGGACAATTACAAGAGTAGGACTTTGAGTCCTTGGTACATGCGGTGTAGGACACCAATCCTAATACATACAGTGTAGCATTAGCATTAGCACCATAATAAGGAATAACAGATGATGTTGACTTCTGTGGCCCTTGTTTGATTGGTTTGGCACCTCCATCCCGTGGGAAAACATACTTTTTGTTGAACCTATACCAGCAGTCATGAACTATGTGCCCATATCGCTCACAGAGCTAGCAGAGCGGCCCTTCATCTTGATCTTCAGTACCGGTGGTGCGAGCACTTGAAGTATTTGGAGAATTACAATTGTAGCCACGGCCTAATCCCGAGCCACGACCACGTCCTCGAAAATTGCCCCGGCCACGGCCTCCCGACACAGTGTGGCGGAGGAGTACGAACGGAACTCCTCCGTGCATTGCTGAACTAGCCGAGCCTCATAGGACAACAATTGTGCATAGACATCGCTGAGTGTCAAAGTGTCCTTGTGGAGATTGAAGAGACAAACGGATTATAATCTGAATCTAATCCGTTCAAGATGTACCCAATGAGATTATCATCTTCTATCTTCTTGCCAGCGGCTGCCGTCTCATCGGCGATGCCCTTCATCTTGCTGTAGTAAGCTGCAGCCGACGCATCTCCCTTCTTCTCCCGAGATAACTGAGAACGAAGCTGCTAAATCTTGGAACGTGACTGAGACGAGAACATCTCGTTAACGGCCGTCCACAGCTGCGAAGCATGTTCATAAGAAGAGATTTGGTCCAAGATTTCCAAGGTCACGGAGGAGAGGAGATAGGCAAGAAGTTGCTGATCTTAAGCAATCCAGGTGATATACGCTGGATTTTCAACTTCTTCTTCAGATTGATCTGCCTTCTTGACGCAGATTGTGGAGGAAGGCTGCGCGAGGGATCCATCTAAGCGGGTCAAGACTTGTGCTCGCCACACAACAAAGTTGCCTCGGTGGAGCTTCTCCGAGATGAGGATGTTGAGGATTGTTGAAGCCATCGATGAACTCGTCGAAGCAATGAGCGTCGACGACGAAAAAATTGCAGTGTGCAACTAGATGTTCTTTGTGGAGGATTGGCTCTTATACCATGTAGAATTAGGCAAAATGGATTAGCGCGTTATATCTGACGGTGATCCAACTCGCTTGGGTGATGTGGGATTAACATGTACTGTGTCATTCCAAGGACGGAGATTGAACGTAAATACCTCAGGCGGCGATTGGGCCTGGGCCGGATTCTGAAACCGACCCAGATGTAGCAGCCCATCTACTTTATCTGGCCGGGGTTGGGCCTGGGCCTTGTTGCTTCTTCGACATGGGCCAGTACCTCGTGAGGTTGTCAACTTGTGATCTTGTTCGTGTTCACAGATCAATGGAGCATGGAGGGCAGAGTAACCAATGCAATTTTTACCGGACCATGGAAACATCAAACTAAGGCACTTGACGCCTCTGTCACTCTACCAAATCAATAGGCCAAAAATGCATCTCTATGCTATGCTCCAGGCACCGAGGCAAATGTGAACTTCTTGTACAAGTGAGCAATTGGAGTATCCGATCTTGCCATTGAAATGGTTGCGCGTACCAAGTAATGAACCGAATCACTTCTCATCAGAAGCTAGTTAACCTTGTCACGAACCCACTCGACTATTACAGTAATTGGAAGTACAGGAAGGTGTCTATATGTTTCTAGAAGGTTCTAGATACAAGTGGGTAACACATCGAAGGAAGAAGAAGGGGTAGGGATAGGAAATCTAGCCTAAGCTAGCCTCGAGCAGGTGCTCGCCTCGACTTGAGCTCTCGCTCGCCGCTGCCGGGTTTCTGGTTCTGGTCCATCGACGACCGTCCCCGATGCAGGTGCTCCTTCTTTGTACTGTGTTGTCTGATCCGCTTGGCCCATGTCCAGCCCACTTGGCTATGGATCGGCCCAACCCGGAATATGTTCCGCAGGTTCCTGACATTCTTCCCAACTTGAAACACGGCTTGTCCCCAAGCCATTGCTGCGATATCCACAGTGAATTCTAACTCACCCGGATCCCAAGGCATTTGCAAAATGTCAAGTGTAATCCTGTTGACACCAGTTCTGCTCATCAGTAATCCATGCCTATACTTGCAGACACTTTGAAAGATTGCTACCTGCACCAAGGCAATCCTCTGCATGCCATCATGTATCTGAAACACCTGCTCAGTAGCTGCTCGCAACGCTACTGTGTTGTTCATCAAATCAGAGAGAAAAGGTTGAATAGAAACTACAAACAACCTAACAGCCTTCAACTAAAGTTGTGCCTCCTTCAAAATTGAAGCTTCAGAATTGACACAAGTAGCAGTTAATTGTCCATGTACATTCCAATGGTGCTGTTCCAAGTTTGCAGAGACAACGAGCAGCTTGTATATTCTCCGATTTCCACCTTCAAACAAGCATACATAGAACCAAGTAACACTAACAAGTGATGGCCGTTGAGGTAAATGCGGTTGCCCAACATTTTCACACTCAAACTCGCATAACATGAATTCATTGGCTTGATGTTCTCCTGGCTTGCTCACAGCTGAGAGACTTGGACCACTATTATGAACTGCCCTTCTCATGGAATCTGTAGTCTTTTCAATAGTATCACCATCACCAAATATCACCACTGGACCCTTAGATTCAGGCACACACTGAAGATAGTAACCCCATGATAGCAGTATTGTCCTGAACTTGAACATCCTTATCTTGCAGTACACTTGGTCGATAGTCACAGTTCCTTGAGGCAATACATATAATTTCAGAACATCCACCGTTAGCCATTGTTGTTTTGGTAGCATTACAACTTGACAGCCACTAGAACTGAAAGATGGCCATGGTTTCGGCCGCTTCTCAATGATGTTGCCAGCAACCTCCAATTGCATAGGCGGTAGCCAAGGCTTAATCAGTGTTTGCAGCAATTTGGAAACTGATCTGTTGCATGGGAATACAACAAGACATAATAGGTAGCCAGAAATCCCCCGACGTTTATCTTGATGGCAGAATCTGTCTGTTTCTTGACCATCAGAACAACCACAAAATTCAGCCACTCTGATCCGTACATAGCTCAACTTGTAGGCTTCAAGCAAATCAAGCATGCACATATATATCTCCCAATATAAGTTAAAACTTGAACACCCCATAGTTGACCAAGCCCATGGTGTGTGTGGCATCTCGAAGCTGCTGCCCTTGATCTCTTTTTCACATCTGATAGCCATGGTTGTTGTATCTCTAAGCACTTACTCATATAAACATGCTTAGTAGTCGGATCAGGAGCCTCATAGTTGCCATCATCCAGTGAGTAAGCATAAGGATTATGGGGTATTACCTCTAACAAGTTCTGGGAATTGAATATACCAATACCGAGACTCTTGGTGCAGAGTTTTATCAGTTTCACAGGCACTTGGTGGGGAACAGCATACCCGATCCACTCGACACAGTTACCTATGATGTTGAAGTCACGCCCCTTGTTTTGGCCAAATAGGCAGGTGACTGTATCTTGCATTGGGTTGGTGTCGGCCATGCTCGCAGGCTCTGCAACATGTGTAGTAGAGGTCGACACAGCCATTGACTGAGCTGAGGAAGTGGAGGGTTGTGCCGATGCTATGGTCGCCGACACTGGGACGCCTAGCGGAGGTGATGAAGGCGTGGGTGGTGCGGAGGACGTGGCCACAGACACCAGTTCTGGTAGAGACCCGTCATCGAACACCTGGTGGGCGCTATCTCCAGGAGCTTGGTGGCCATGACAGGAACAACGTGGCCAGTATCCCATGGTGGAGAGGAGGTCGGGGAAGCCATTGCTGCTACCGAGGATGTGGCCGCAGGCATCAGAATGCAAGTGGCTTGGCTGGGACCCGCCGTCGAACACCTGGTGGGCGCCGCGGGTAGAAGCTCAGTGGTCGCGACGGAAACGACCAGGGCGGCATCCCGTGGTGGAGAAGAGGTCCAGGAAGGCGTGGGCGGTGCTGATGAGGACGTCGGTGGCACAGCATGGCTGCGCAACTCAACGTTCATCTTCTCGATCTTCCGATTTAGGCCATTCGCCTTCCGATTTGTGTTGTCCAACCTCTTCCCTAGTTCCTCAAGCTTCGCCAGGATCACAGCAAACATCTCCTCTTCCACCATCTCCTCCGTCGTCATGTCCACTCGTATTCCGGCGAGGTTGTGGTGGTGGTTCCCAGATCGAAAAGCTCTGATTACCAAATGTCACGAACCCACTCGACTATTACAGTAATCGGAAGTACAGGAAGGTGTCTAGATGTTTCTAGAAGGTTCTAGATACAAGTGGGTAACACATCGAAGGAAGAAGAAGGGGTAGGAATAGGAAATCTAGCCTAAGCTAGCCTCGAGCAGGTGCTCGCCTCGACTCTGAGCTCTCGCTCGCCGCCGCCGGGTTTCTGGTTCTGGTCCATCGACGACCGTACCCGATGCAGGTGCTCCTCCTTTGTACTGTGTTGTCTGATCCGCTTGGCCCATGTCCAGCCCACTTGGATATTGATGGGTCCAACCCAGAATATGTTCCGCAGGTTCTGACAAACCTATATGCAAGTGCCAATGGCGCCTGCCCCCCTACTGCCGGCGCAGGTGGTCGAGCGCCTCCTGGAGCGTGGGCGCGAAGCGCGTGACGTTGATGCGGACGTTCTGCTTCGCGAGGTAGAGGTCGAAGACCTGGCCCCAGCCGCCGCGGTGGACGGAGTCGGGGTCCCTCACCGCCGGGTGCTCCGGCCCCAGCGTCTCCATCAGCGAGCTCTCCTCCGCGCTCACGCTGTAGTCCAGGTACCGGAGCCCCATGTCCGCCGCGGGCTCCGCGAACTCCGCCCGCGCGATGTGCTCTATCTTCCCGTACGGCACCACCTGGATGAGCACCCCTCCGGGCGGCAGGAACACCGCGTTCGTCAGCCCCGCGCCGTGCAGCCCCAGCACCGCGTCGAACGAGTTCACCGCCCGCGCCTGCTCCGCCTCGCCCGCGTCGCCGCGCAGCTCCGCCACCGCCACCTCGAACCCCGCCGCCTCCGCCGCCCGCGCCACCTCCGGCTCGTTCAGGATCCGGCGGTAGTGGCCCCGGTGGATCAGCATCAGCCGGGGCCTCCTGCCCGGGCTGGCCGCCGCGCCGCGCGGGAGCGCGTACGTCTCGCGCAGGAACCGGGTGAAGTCGGCCATGGAGAGGGGGGCCCCCGGCACCAGCTCGGGGACGATGCTGAACTCCTTGT
Organism: Panicum miliaceum; assembly: GCA_032594955.1. NCBI lineage: Eukaryota > Viridiplantae > Streptophyta > Magnoliopsida > Poales > Poaceae > Panicum > Panicum miliaceum. Next base: position 6,730,460 of record CM064060.1, on the reverse strand, counting down.
CGAGGCGGAGCCCCACCGTGACGTGCGGGAAGCACCGCACCTGCTCGTCGGCGTCCATGTCCACGTGCTCGTACCTGGACAGCCCCCGGAGGAAGGCCCCGTACTTGACCAGCCACTGCGGCTTGAACCGGATGTTGCTGATCAGGAACGTGACCTCGCCGCCGTACCGCCGCGACGCCACGAACAGCGGCACCAGGATGTCGGCGTAGTCGTGCCAGTAGTTGCCCGCATACCCGCCGACCGCGAACAGGACGGCTGGCGTGCCGTGGGTCACCGTGCACGGCGGGGCGGCGGCCGGGTCCTGCAGCCGCGTCACGGCGACCTTCCTGAGGCTGGCGAACCGGCGCGAGTAGGGCCGGATCATCCACTCGCGGCGCTCCAACCAGGTCGCCGGGACGAGGGTCACCGACAGGGCGGTGCCGTTGGTGCGGACGTCGCCGTCGACCTCGCAGGTGTCGGAGCGGCCCTCCATCTTGCACTCCACCTTGCCATTCTCTGCTGCACGCACGCCGAGGAAAACGAAAAGATTCACAATGGTGAATTAGCTACCGTTCACCATGCCAGCCACTAGCATTGTGTATAAGCAATTATTTTCTCAAATATTTGATCTCCAGATCTCAAATTTTATCGGTTAATTATTTAGCCATGATCAAGACCAGATGAACAATCAAATATAATATCGGGAGTCATCGGAGACAGGGTTCACTCTTCCCCACATGTTGACTTCGATCCTGTCAATTTACATACTCATTTTCGTTTCACCTTTTCACGATGACATTGGATTCTCGATCTGAAACAAATAACCGAGAAAATACTGTGATCAAAACAACAGGATTTTGTTCACCTATTTCACCTTGAGCTTTGATGTTTTCCATGACCTCTTGTGCCTCCGTAATGACAACTGCAAATTAAGCAAGAAGATCATTAAGCAAGATATGATCGTCAGGTCATCGGCTACATGCTGGAAACAAGCATAATCGTTCAACCACATTGGTCAGATGGACAAAACTTTATCATCTCTCGTGTGATAATCAAACCTATAAGAAGTAATTAATGAAGAACCAGTGTTCATCACTAACATGAACGCTAGATTATTGATCAGCTGTTCAGCACACATTGGTGTGGAAGACCTCATGGACCCGCTTTCTGGTGAGACGACTACCAGTGACAACCATACTACTAGCTAGGAGCATATGCCAGGAACCATAGCCATGGTGAAGGTGGATCGAAGGATTCGTTACCATGAGGGGCGCTGACCGCGAAATGCTGGGCGGCGAGGTAGACGAGGAGCATGAGCAGACCGCCGGCGACGAAGCCGGCGTTGAGGTGCCTCTGCGCCGAGCCCTTCTGGCTCTTCCCGGGCTTCACCTCGCCGCCGCGCATGGCAACTTCCTTCCGCCGCCGCCGCGCTCAGCTCCGTGCAGCTGCTGGCTTTGCTTGCTTGCTTGCCTCTGAAGAAGCTGGATTTTGCTACGCATTACTACTAGTACCTTGCTATCTTGCATTAGTCTATGCTTCTCTCGAGGCTAATCTCGTGGGGGGTAATTTAGTGCGCAAATGGTTGTTGACTACTCCTAGCTACCTGCAGTACTTGTATGAATACTTCATTGGGCATTATAGTCTGAAAAAAAAATAGCGAACCTAGTCAAGCGATCAGAGACACTGTCATTCATGGCGATCCACCGATCCCTTGAAGCTGATGCCAATCGAATTTGCTCACATGCACGTTGTTACGTCGATCGGCTTAACGTAATGCGTCTGATTTATCCTTTTATAGTACATACATGTGCATCTTCTTCTGAACAACTTTTTTTTTCTCAGAAAACTTTGTTCAATCCACGAGGTTCACTTCTATCATTCATTCATGAATTAATGAATTAAGTGTAACTAAGCTGGTAAGATTTCTTGTGGTAGAATCTAGTCTCTCGAGTTCGAATCCTCGAATCGCCAAAAGTGTTTGACGAGGTTGCTATACGCACGTGCTCCATATAACGAAAGGACAGTGCTCTAATGCTCAAATAGAGTTATGTGGCTCACTCTGTGTCTCTATTAGCTAGTGTGGATAGAGAAAGAGATCACCTCCCTAGGCCTGGGTGAATGGAGTATGTTTGATAACTCCTCCGTTCCAAATTATAATTCGTTTGATTTTTTGACCTCAAGTTTGACCACTCGTTTTATTTAAAAATTTGTGTGAAATATCACTTCTTTTGTTGTGGCTTGTTTTATTAATAAAAGTTCTTCAAGAGTGACTTAAATTTGACTATGTTTGTATAAATTTTTTGAATAAGATGAGTGGTCAAACTTAAGGTCAATAAAGTCAAATGAATTATAAATTTTTTGAATAAGATCAACGCAGCAGCATTATAGAACAACAGCAGCAGGTCACTCGACACAGTGTGAACTAGTAGAAGTGTTCGCGCACCTTACCATTTCATTGAAATGGCTGTATCAAGAAAAACGATAAGCGACCAAGTCGCAAATGCCAATGGCTGTTTGGCCCTGGAACTATGGGCTTCGAACGGACATTTGCATGCCATTTCGAAACAAAAAAAATCAAACCGGCCAAGGGAGAAGTGTAGTCTTGATCATCCCAAACTGTTTTGAACACCCCTGCCTCTTACTGCTGGTGTAGGTGGTCGAACGCCTTCGCGAGAGTGGGCGCGAAGCGGGCGACGTCGACGCGCACGCTCTGCCTATTGAGGTAGAACTCGGTCATGTTGTTCCATCCGCTGCGGTGGACGGCGTCCGGGTCCTTGATCGCCGGGTGCTCCGGCCCCAGCGTCTCCAGCAGCGTGCTCTCCGCCGTCGCCACGCTGTGCTCCAGGTACCGCAGCCCCATGTCCTTCGCCGGCTCGCCGTACTCCATCCTCGCGATGTGCTCTATCTTCCCGTACGGCACCACCTGGATCAGCACCCCGCCCGGCGGCAGGAACAGCATGTTCGTCAGCCCCGCGCCGTGCACGCCCAGCAGCACGTCGTGCGAGTTCATCGCCCGCGCCTGCGCCTCCACGCCCACGTCGCGCCGCAGGTCGATTGCCGCCGCCTCGAACCCCGCCGCCTCCGCCGCCCGCAGGATCTCCTGCTCGTTCATGAACCGGCGGCTGTGGCCCCGGCGGATCAGCAGCAGCCGCGGCCTCTTGCCAGGCTCCCGGGCCAGGCTCACCGGCGCGCCGCGTGGGAGCGCGTAGATCTCGCGCAGGAACCGGGTGAAGTCCGGCATGGAGAGGCGCCGCCGCCCAGGCACCCATTCGGGGATGATGCTCAGGTCCTTGTGCATGTGGATCCCCACGGTGACGTGCGGGAAGCACCGCACGTGCTCGTCCCCGTCGAGGTCCACGACGTCGTACCTGGACAGCCGCCGCAGGATGGGCCCGTACGCCGCCGGCCACCACGGCTGCGCGTTGGTGATTAGGAGCTGGACCTCGCCGCCGTACTGCCGCGACGCGACGAACAGCGGCACCAGCACGTCGGTGAAGTCGTGCCAGAAGTTGCCCGTGAGCCCACCGACCGCGAACAGGACGGCCGGCGCGCTGTAGCGCGCCGTGCACGCCGGGGTGGCGGCCCTGTCCGGCAGGTGCGCCACGGTGACCGCCTTGATGCCCGGCAAGGTCTTGCGCGAGTACGGCTGGATCCTCCACTCGCGGCGCTCCGACCGGCTGCTCGGGACGAGGGCCACCGACAGGGCTGTGCCGTTGACGCGGACGTCGCCATGGACTTCACAGGTTTCGGAGTAGTACCCCTTAGTGTTGAGCACCACCTCGCCATTCTCTGCTGCGCAGGCCAAGAAAAGGCAAACATTCACCGTGGTTAATAATTTGCTTGATTTCTTGTGAATTACTCCTAGAGCTTAGTAATCGGATCTTTCAGATTTTTTATAGCTATCTGTCATTTCTTCCTTCCAAATTTCTGCAGTCCACGTTGTTACATCTCCCGGCTGACAAGTGACAAACGAGTGGGAACTTTAGCCTGTTGGCCCTTTGCTCCACAATGATTTCCCACTCAACTTTTTTATTCCCACCCACCCCCTCCCCCTCCCCCTCCTGGCAGCATGCAAATTTGATCAAATTGACTCTGCTCACCTGATTCACTTGAGCCTTGAACCAATTTTTTGTTCGATATCCGCTGCAAGTCCGAAGTGATCACTGTAGATTAAGCAACAAGCAAGAACTGACCGTCAGTTTTTGGGCTACAGATAGGAAATAAGCATAGTTGCATGCTCACATACATGTTTCACCAGGACGTTGAATAATCAGTTGGTTATCCGCGATCCATTGTGCTACCGTAGTTGCAACTGCATGTTAAGCAACAAGGAAAAACCGTTGCCATCAGCTCATAGGTTGTGGAAGGACGACAAGGATCCTAATTCCTAACTAAAAACTGAAGGTAAGGAAGCCCCTTGGCTTATGATCTATCTTTTGGGATGTCCATTTTCTACAATCATATCTCCTTCACCACAATTGATAAATGGAGATAGATCCCTTGCAAACATCATCTACAATCATAAGTTACACAACAGATGCCTGAAGCCTGCATCATGATGAGGTGAAATGAATTGTTCATTATTACCGCTGAGTCCGCTGATCGCGGTCTGCTGCGAGACGACGAGATAAATGAGGAGCATGAAGAGGACGCTGGCAACAAAGCCGACATTGAGGTGGATCGTCGGCGCCCAGCTCTTCATGCTCTTCCTGGGTCTCTCCTCACAGCAGCTCATCGTCGGCACCCAGCTCTTCATGCTCTTTCTAGGATAAAAGTGATGTCTATGTGAGAAGATAAGGTGAATCTTTCACTATTAAAAGAAAACCTTTATATTGAAAAGATGTATACATGATTTATATTAATATGACTATTTTTAAAATTTTTAGAAATAGTAAATGCATGATGAAATTACAGAAATTGGGAGGAGCTTGCTCTTATTACGGCTGAAAATGGAATAGATATTACCCAACAGCCAATCCATCTGAATGGGTTAAGGTACCGGTCGATAGAAAAACTCAGATATTCCGATGTTTTCCATGTTTCAAAATTCAAATATATATAGATACCGGGAGTTTGAGATACAATCACTTGAATAGAACAACATTTAATTTTCATTTAATAATATCTGAACCAATTTGTTTTAGTCCCAAGAATGATTTCAGCCAACATGATAAGTGACATAGAGTTTATTATCCTTTTTGAACTATTTATACGTTTGATTTATAGACTAAATTTAAATTTGTTTTCATGTAATATAGTCCACTAAATATAAAATAACCCAAAAATAAAAATATAAAATTGCCGTTAGGGGGTTGACGAAAATTGGATGTGGATGCATAGAAATTGAGATATCACTATTTCCATATTTTAGTTCAAATAAAAAATTTGGATATTTTCGAATACGAATATGAATCGAATAGTTCAGATTCGGTTCCACATTCGAATGTTTGTATATGAAAACATCCATCATTAATGATATTAATATGAATTATACATCGTTAGAGATATTAATTATAATGTTAAATAAATACTTTAAACAACTAAATAGTTATATTTAGTCATAGAGATAGCTTTGGAATATTTTTTAAATAATGTACCTATTTATACATTCTTCAAAATCTGAATGTGGGCCAGATAGATAATAATTAAAATTATAATACCATTAGTCATACTAAAATTAATATTTAGATGTAATCAGTTGTATTAAGCTTACTGTCGTCAATCATGGAGACAACTCTAAATGGTTTAGCTTTTAAAAGTTCAACACTTGTTGTTTATAAATATTAAATAGCTAAAAATAAATTTATTTATAGCATAAAAAGTGTATAAGTAGTGGGCATACTACTTATCTCCACATTCAAAGTTAGGTCTAGAAACCAAAGGATAATCTGAATATGTAATTTATTCTTTACAAACACGAGTATCGAATACGGATTCAAATCTCATATAAGAAATGAATTCCAATACATCAACTTTATCACAACTACAACCCATGGTACCCTCGAAGTTTGCTTCCGTGCAAATCGAATTTTGTGTATTGGCATGACACATCATGTTTACGAGGTCGAGGAATATTATCGTGAAAACTGAGGCATGCTGTGCAACCTATGTATTAATGTATCCAAGGATTGTCCATTCCATTTATTTTCCATTCCAAAAAAGAACATGACTGTATAACTTGGGGTGTTAGTGTTACTATTAGGGATGACAGTTATATTTATTTTGGGTCATTGGTTCGACCCAAAAACTTGATAAAATGAATTAGAGTGACATTGTTGCGTAATTAATTTAGGAGGAGAAATGAATTAGGATAACATATTATTGTAATTATTTAGTTGACCCAGAAAATACTACTGGGTATCACCTGCATCCCTAGTTACCAGTATTACTACTTGATCATCCTTTGCTTTGCCGGGTACAGCTCCGTCGTAAATTAAGCTGGCAACTGGTGGCTGTTGCAGGTGGGGTTGCATGGGTACTCGCAGCCAATCTCTCTCACTACCTGGCTTTGGCTCCTACCAAAGTACCAATCCCCAACAGCCTCCACCAGTGTCTGCTCCAAGAAAATCAAGACACGTGTCAAAGGCAACGAGCATCATATTTACACTGAAATTCACTTCACTTTCAGTTATTCATCCTCACCTTGTTTCCTAGTCTTGGGGCGACTGGTGAGTTCCATGGCGAGTTATCGAACCATGCCTGACAGTGGGTGAAGCATGAATCGATGAACCAGCTGCAGTTCTTGTTGTCCTCTACAGCCTCGAGGCCATCCACCATCGCCTTCCTAAATCCTACGAAACAAACGGACAGATCGAACTCTATTGAGGAACACATGCGTTGGAATGGAAAAAAACAAAAGAGAACAGATAGTTTGCAAGCCGACCATTGAGGACTTGTATCTGCGAGGAGTTGCAGCTGCGAATGTCAGCTCTGCAGCGGCGCCATGGCTCATCAGGAGAGGATGTATCCGGCGCAACAACATTCTGTACCTGCACACGGATCAAACCGATGCAAGCATGGGTTGCAGTCAGGATCCTACATCTAAGGCTCTAAGCTCTCGTCTACTTTTTATGTAGAATTGAAAACGAAGTTGAAATGGAATTGCTGTACGCCTGTACCTGCCAAGAGTCGTAGGCAGAGTTCAGGACAAACGTGGGCGTCCTCATGCTCTTGACAATCTCCGCAGGAAAGAAGCACTGCATGGCATGGGAGCAACGCCACTTCTGAACGAACTTGCAAAACAAGCAGATAGATTTGCGGAGTAGTATGGGTAATATACCTCTGTCGGATCCTTGTTTGCCAGGAGGCAGTCCTTGGGCAAAACTGCAGTAGCATTCTGGAGAAGGAAGAAGGGGGAAAAATTAACCGGAAGATCATTTTGTTAGCACAGACACAGACCCCCCACACTGACAGAGCTCTTCCTTTCTTGAGTAACCATGTCATGTACGTATGTGACGCTGATTCCAACGACGGAAGCTAACCTGAAGGTGAACGACTCCACTGTATACAGACCTCATTGACCTTTGCCCCGAGATATCCTTTCTGAACGCACGCAGTGCAAGAGATGAGTAGGAGTAAAATAAAAAAATTCAGTAACAGGGCGGATGGATGGTCTTACACGTTCAGAAAGAATCCGGCGTCAGGAAGGCACTTCACCGAAACCTCCTGAGGAAACCGTGCGCGGAAGTCATTGCAGTGCAGCAGCGTAGCCAGACCACCAGCAGAGCAACCCGTAAGCAAGGCCTGGAAGGCGACGGATCACTTCAGTTCAGTCGAGTTGAGTTCATCGAGGATGAGGACTAGTACTGCTGCTGACGTAGGAGTAGGAGTAGGACTGGCCTGCTCGGAATGGGCGAGCCCTTTCTGTATGAGCTCGTCAAGGACCGCCTCCCAAATGCGCCGGCCTCTGAAGAAGAGCGTGCCGTTTCCATCCTCGTCATCGTGTTGCGAGTCCCCAGCAAACGAAGCCCCATCGCAGTACCGAACGAACACTCTGTTCCAGCTGTAGAAATCTGGTAATCACGCACACGTGAGAGGCCAAACGAATCATACATACATATTTATTTATATATAAAAATATATGTATCTATGCAGGCATAAGAAATCATACATATCTAGGTGTGTGCAGGTCCGTATCAGGGTTCAGTGCCGGATCGTTGCTAAGAATGCCCGTGAAGTTGATCTGTCTCTGCATGAACTTGGATGAGCCGAGGTACGACATCCTGCGGCAGGAGCAGCTGCGCACGGTGTCGCACCAGCCTCCGCCCTCGAGATGGATGAGCCAGCTGCGCGACCCGGCGCCGGAGCCCGTCTGCAGGTGGTACCCCGGCGGGCTCCCGTCCAGGCACACTGCAGCCACGCTTTGCGGCGCGTCGTCTTAGCACGCAACAATGGAGAGAGGAACGGTCGGAAGGGAAGAAAGAGGGTGCGTGACACGGCGGCGTACCGGCGCCCCTGTCGTGAGCGGCGGCTAGGAGGGTGAGCTCCACGGGGACCGGCGGCGAGGAGCGGGGGCGGTGCCTGCTCCTGCTCGTGCCGCAGCAGGCGCTGGGGAGAAGGCCGAGGCCGGCGACCAGGAGGAGGAGGAGGATGAGCGCGAGCGTCGCCGCCAAGGCCGCCGCCTTGCCGATGACTCGCCGTGGGCGCCGCGGCGGGAGGAGCGGCGACCGGAGCTCATCGATGGAGTGGATTGTCTCCGTCTGATCTAGAAGCACAGCACAGCACACGCTGAACTTTATAGCGAACTGGACTGGAGTAGAAGCGAAGAAGCTAGCACAGACAAGTAGAGTGTTGTAGCGTGGCGTATGATTAAATCTTAATTGATTGGCTGCCTGTTTCTTTCGACCACACTCTCCCTTGTCCTGAATCCTGATCGATCGGTCTCTCACAAACTGAGCACTATTCCTTGCTTGCTTGCTTACGCCCTACCTTCCATGGAAAGTATTCAGGCACACGCCTGGCACTCGCTCACGGCTCTAGTAGCTAGCTCTCTTTTATTGGCAACGGCCTCGCCGGTGGCCACGCTAGCTGGTGGGTGGCTGTGGTGGTGATGCCTGTCTGTTTCTTCGTTTGGTACCTTCAATTATTATTCGCTCACTCGCGTCAGCACTCGTCATATCTGGCCTGCATCCGTGTCGTGTATACAATAACTAGCATGGTGGTTTGCACGAGAATCGCGTGGCTAGTTCTATATTTAACTGGTTGTTTCATGAAACAGCATTTGATTGTATTTTTAGATCATATAAGTGTCTGCAAAAACTAAGCAAATATTTTTTTTGGTACTTAATTGCATTTTTTATGAATTTTATTTCAAGAAAATCAAAACGTATATTATTCAGTTTAAATAGAAAATGGGATATAAGGTCAATTGAGGTCTATATGGAAAATTAATTTTTCACTATGACTGCATTGTCGGGATTATTTTCAGTTTACAAATTATTAATGATGATGAAAAATTAAGGGATCATAATGCACGGAGTTATCAATAAAGTCTATATGGAAAAGTTCAAACCACTAATTGAGGAAGGTAATATGTGCATCATTGCAAATGTCAAAGTCACACCAGCAGCATAGAAATATCAGCCAGTGGAAATGACAAGATACTCAACTTCTTGCCCACAACTACTCTAGAAGAGATCAAAGATACAAAAGACACCTTCCAAAGATATTACTCTAGAAAAGATCAAAGGTACAGAAGACCCCTTCCAAAGATATGCTCAAGAATAAATATGGAGATGTACCTCTCAGGTAAAACATCACTAACTTTATAATTTTTACACTATTTCTCTCATTCAATGACCATCTAATAATAATTCATATTTATAGTCATAGATATTTGAAAGAAAAGAAAATTTAGCAATTTTCTACAATAGTTTGCGCTACAATCTTCAAATTGTATTGATCTTGCTGCCCAGAATAAAATGCTCATTAATATAATATGTACTATTTTTTTTGAAGGGAACAGGAGGGGCACGCTCCTACTGATTAATTAGATTAGACCAAAGATAGAAGTTTATGCAGCAAAGAATTACGGCTAGAAAAGGCGCTACAAAGTAAGCTGAACCCTAAAGAAAGAAAGAGAAAGAACACAAGCAAGGGCCCAAAAGGGGTTTGGACCAACTAAGTCTGCTGGGTGGCAAGCCATACTTCTATTCGTTGGAGCACTCTCTGTTTAGCTTTCAGTAAGATGAGTTTGAATTCTTTGCAGAACTTGAGCTTGCAATCCGAAACCGTGGGCTCCTTGTTATTGAAATTCCAGTCGTTCCTTGTAGTCCAGATGCTCCAACACATGAGAATGATGATTTCAGTAGCAAAAGGGACTCCTAGGTTGGTCCTAATTCTTGCCAGAATCTGGCGGGTGTTCCTTGTTGAAATGTAGTTTATTCCAATTGAGACCCAACAAGCTTTTGCGAAATTACATCTTAGTAAGAGATGGGGTGCAGTTTCTCTTCTCTGCAGAATACATAGATCACAAGTTACAGACTCCAGGTTCATACCTTTTGGTTGCAAAATATCCCTCGTGTTTATCCTGTCCTTAAGTAGCAGCCAGAAGAAGACATTATGTTTCATCTGGCATCTAGCCTTTCAAAGCCATTTAAATAGGGGATGAACTTGCTGATGACCGAGGAGGGCCTTATAGGCTTTAGCTGTAGAGAAGGATGAATTACCCCATAGATAGCTCCATGAGTCTGGTTCTTGGACATACGCCAATCATTAAGCACCATGGAGAGCTGCTGAAACTGATGGAAGGCTTCCGAGGATAATGTGAGGTGAAAATTTTGTGTAAAGTCCTCCAGAGCTGCTGCTGAATTCAGTGAGATTTATGTGTTTTTGGCAAGGAGTAGAGTTCAGAGAACTGCAATTTTGGTACTTGTCCATTCCATAGGTCCTGCCAAAGAAGGAGGTTCCATCTTTTGCTGTTGCATTGACAATGCCTTTAAAACTGTCAAGAAGCTTAACAATATACCTTCACCAAAAGAAGCCCTTCTTTTGTTGACCAGGTAATTTTCCATTTGAATAATAATTGTCCCAAACTAGGTGAACCTAGGAAATATCAGCTCTCGAGAAGAACTTGTGGAGGAATTTGAGAAGAAGGGCATCATTATGAGTTGCCAGCTTTGTGACTCCTAGACCTCCTTCCGTCTTAGGCAAACAAACCATTGGCCATGCGGCCTTTGGGGGTTGTTTGGATTCAGGTCAGAACCTCTCCAAGGCAATGTTTTCTGTATTTGTCTAGCTGTTTGGTGACTAATTTAGGAAGCTTCAGGGTGCAGCACTGAAAGATGGCAGTAGAGGAAAGAACCGAGTTTACCATTTCCAATTTGCCACCAGGGGAAAGGAAGGTTGATGTGCAGATCAATCTCCTTTCAACCTTCTGTATTAAAGGAAGGAAATCCTCAATTTTTGGCTTTGTAGTTCCTAGAGGCAATCCTAGGTAAGTGAAAGGCAGACTGCCTTTTTTGCAACCAAACCCGCTTGCAAGGACCTCAAACCTTTCTTCAGTAACATTTAGAGGGACCATCATGGATTTGTTGAAGTTCACTTTTAGTCCAGTAGAACTAGCAAAAGTTTCCAATATTTCCTTTAGTACCAGTAGCTGGTTTGGGCAGGCCTCCATGATGAGAAGAGTATCATTCGCATATTGAACAATTGGGAAATCCCTACCCGCTCCTTCAAGTAGTGGCAATTTCAGAGATCCTTCATCTTTTACTCTATTTACTAGTGTTTGTAGAAGGTCAGCTGCTAGGACAAAAAGCAGAGGGGACAAAGGATCTTCCTGCCTTAGCCTCCTTCTACAGTGAAATTGTTTTTACTGGGACACCATTGAGAAGAACAGCTGAGGTACCAGTCTCTAATATATCTTTGATCCAACTAATCCATTTGACTCCAAACCCTTTTTGTTGCAGGATTTGTAAAATAGCTTGGTGTTCAATTCTGTCAAAAGCTTTCTCAAAGTCCAATTTTAGAATAACCATTTCTTTCTTCGTTCTTTTGCAGATGGAGATGTATTCAAAAGCCCGGGCCAAGCAATCATGGATGGTTCTCGTCTTTATGAACCCGTACTGATTAGCATGAATTAAGTCAATTATGACTTGTTGTAACCTTTGGGAAAGGATTTTGGTGATGAGCTTGACGGAAGTGTTAAGGAGCGAGATGGGTTTGTAATCTCCCACTCCTTGTGGGGAGTCCACCTTAGGCACTAGAACAACATAGGAACCATTGATGCTCCTAAGATAGATATCACCAATGAAAAAAAACCCTCACAGAGATCATAAAAATCTTGTGCAATGACATGCCAACATTTCTTGAGGAATTCTCCATTGAAGCCATCCGGCCCTGGCGACTTATTATTGGGCAACTCACCAATTATCTGGTCAATTTCCTCCTTAGTGAAAGGTGACTCAAACCATTCTAAGCCTTCTAAAGGTTCCAAAAGTGAAGGGAGATCGATGTACATATGTGTGAATTCAGAGCGGCCCAATCAGTTTTTGAAGGCCAACCAAAGGAGCTTTTCCTTTTCCTCATGTCTACAGAAAATTTGACCATCTTCAGCTTGAAGGGAAGTGATTGTATTTCTCCTGTGCTTTATGGAGGTATTGGCATGAAAGAACTCCGTACATTCATCCCCAAATTTAACCCAATTTATTGTTCCTCTTTGCTTCCAATAGGTTCTTTGTTGACCAAGCAGACTTTGCAGCTGATTAAGAAAAATGGCACAGGCATTCCACTCTTGCAAGGATAGGTCCCTGAATTCCTCCGGTTTATCCATGAACATGATTGCATCTTTGCAGCTGGCAATGGTTTTTGCAAGACTTGGGAGTTGTTGTTTCCATGCTTTCAGAATCCTTCTAAGATTCTTAAAGTATTATGAATCTATGTTGCAGAATTGTGTGACCTACAAATGCTAGCTCGGGAGCGCGGGTTGATGGACTAGTATACATAAATGGTGGGCTTCTTTCTTACCATAGAATTACAGAAATGTTCGATTTGCCGTGATGGGTTACTGTTTGTCTTTACTGCTGGCGTAGGTAGTCGAACGCCTGAACGAGAGTGGGCGCGAAGCGAGCGATGTCGATGCGCACGCTCTGCTTGTCGAGGTAGAACTCGGTCATCTTGTCCCACCCGCTGCGGTGGACGGCGTCCGGGTCCTTGATCGCCGGGTGCTCCGGCCCCAGCATCTCCAGCAGCGTGCTCTCCTCGGCGCGCACGCTGTAGTCGAGGTACCTGAGCCCCATTTCCTTGGCCGGCTCGCCGAACTCCAGCGTCGCGATCACGTCCATCTTCCCGTACGGCACCACCTGGATCAGCACCGCGCCCGGCGGCAGGAACAGCGCGTTGGTCAGCCCCGCGCCGTGCACGCCCAGCAGCGCGTCGAACGAGTTCACCGCCCGCGTCTGCTCGTCCACGGTCACGTCGCGCCGGAGATCCATCGCCACCGCCTCGAACCCCGCCGCCTCCGCCGCCCGCAGGATCTCCTGCTCATTCATGAACCGGCGGCTGTGCCCGCGGTGGATCAGCAGCAGCCGCGGCCTCCTGCCCGGCTCCCGGACCAGGCTCGCCGGCGCGGCGCGCGGTAGCGCGTACACCTCGCGCAGGAACCGGGTGAAGTCGGGCATGGCGAGGCGCCCACCCGGTGACCATTCGGGGATGATGCTCAGGTCTCTGTGCTGGTGGATTCCCACTGTTACGTGCGGGAAGCACCGCACGTGCGCGTCGTCGTCTAGGTCCACGATGTCGTACTTGGACAGGCCCTGCAGTATGGTCTTGTACGCCACCGGGTACCACGGCCGCATGTTGGTGATGAGGAACTGGACCTCGCCGGCGTACCGCCGCGACGCGATGAACAGCGGCACCAGCACGTCGGTGAAGTCGTGCCAGAAGTTGCCCGTGAGCCCGCCCAGCGCGAAAATGACGGCCGGTATGCTGTAGGTCGCCGTGCACGCCGGCGCGGCAGCCTTGTCCGGCAGCTGCGTCACGGTTACCATCTTGACGTCGGGCATGGTCTTGCGGGAGTACGGCCGGATCCTCCACTCGCGGCGCTCCGACGAGGTGGTCGGGACAAGGCTCACCGTCAGAGCTGTGCTGTTGATGCGGACGTCGCCATCGACTTCGCAGGTTTCGGAGTAGTAGCCCTTGGTGTTGTACACAACCTTGCCCTTCTCTGCTGCTCAGGCCAAGAAAAAGACAAGACTCACCGTGGTTAGTTAGCTTAATTTATCATTACTAGTCTATCAACTCGTGCTCCAGCACGGGCTAATTAGAATTAATATAGAAGTAAGACTTATAGCTAATAATTATAATTATGTATCTCATACTCTCTTTCATCTATTAAATATTCTAATAAAATACTCTAAAAGATACATATTTATCATTATCTAGTTGCAATAGGTTTATTTAGTAATATTTTTTTACTTTGCATCACACCTCCATATATATTTTTTATGTATTTAATTGAACCCTTTGTTTGAACTATGTGAACAACATAAAAATTGGTATTCTTATCTCTTTCATCATACATAAATACATGGTAACACACACATCATGATTAGTATTTTTATATAGATAATAACGTAAATAATATATTAATAGTGATAGAAATAGTAATTTAGAATTTTATATTGACGCACTTTAATATTTTATTATAATTATATAATTTAGATTCAGATATGGGTTATTTTTACTTTTAATAATAATATAATTGGACTTATATGCAAATTTAGGGGGTTATTTACATTATTTTTATAATAAAATAGGTGGGTAATTTATATGAAGATTAGGGGGTTACTTTAGATTATTTTTTATAATGGCAGAAGTGGGTAATTAGATACATGTTTAATGTGTTATTTTAGATTATATTTTATAATGGTAGAGGTGTGTAATTTAGATACATGTTTAAGGGTTATTTTAGCCTATTTTCATAATATCATAGGTGGGTAATTTAATAAAAAAATAACAGATCCAATGGCTACTATAATTAGATTTGTCGGATTTATAGCCAGATGTTTCTGATTTTTGTGAGAATTTCTAGAATTTCTCTAACTTGTTAGAGTGACCACCTAGGATACTAGGTGGCTTCATGTGAAGGCTTCAAAAGAAACCTCCAATCAGTAATAGTAAGATTCTTGTAACACAAATCTTAATTAGTACAGGGGGTATGACGATTTATTAATTAGTCAAGGAATTACGTAACGTAAGAGGTATCTGTTTAATAGTGTTAGGATTAATTAGATATAATTAATTAGTGATCAATAGACATCTTTCCTCTATAGACACTTCTTTCTTCTATAGACACCTTTTCCTAGATACACACCCTTTGGGGCTGTATATATATATATATGTAACAGTTACACAAGAGAAGGAATCATCAGTTTCACTTTTCACTTTCCAATCGCAACACGTTATCAGCACGCGCTCGAACCACCAACACTGAACAGAAGCACCAAGGACACATGAGGACACCGGACTTCGCCGTTCACCAAGGTACACGATGGCCCAACCCGTTCCTTCGACGAACGCCATGGTTGACTCAATCACCGATGCAGTGGAGTCCGCGATTCACTGTGGCAATCAAGCCGGCGGCGTCCGTCGCTACATGCTACAGGGCGTCATCCGCCGAGTCCTCCGGGACATCAACGACCACCGCATCCATCCTCGCCGCTCGAATGGCATTCGCAATGGAGGAAGCGGTGGCCGGCGCCCAGGACTTTGCTCGTCGCCGCGTCTGCTCGAATCATGACCTTGCCATACCCATGCGACGAGCGAGGACGCCGCCGGAGATGGCACCACTGCCGTTGTTGATCCCGCCGCCCCCGATGACGCTTTTGCCGCCATCAACGCACGCATGGCCTTGGAACGGAGGCAGCGCCTTCCCGGCTACACGCCGTGGCGCCCCTTCCACCTCCGACGCCGGCATCAACGTATGGCCGCTGGGTTTCGTCTACGATCTCGACGTCGTCCTCCCACCGCCTCCTCAATTGCCGGGCCGGCGCTCCTACGCGGACGTCACGGCCAACTCCGGGCGCCGCGACATCCTCCCGCCCGGCCACGCCCTCGGCGCTGGCTTCGCTTCTCCTTCGCATGAGGGGGAGGTGGTTCCTCGCCCCTGAACACCGCCCGGCTGTTCGGTGGGGGCGGATCCGCCGTCTCCCGGCCGGCTGTGACGGTCTAATGGCTTATTAACTGAAGATATGTGGGGACCCACATGACGGTCAGTGTTCTTAAGATTCTCGTAATTCAGAAACTTCATTCATACTGTGAATTATCAGCAAACTGATCTTAAAGATGGATCAGTTTGAAGTTAAATTTTGGTATCCAAGACATCGACGATACTGTTGCCTACTTTGATCCCATCATGCTTTCTTAAGCTTAGTTTTTATTATCATACCGCAAATGCTCGCTCTTGTTTGACTTTTAATTAGGTGAATGCTCATCAGTCAAAATTACGATTTGAAAGATATTTCTGGCAGACCTAACGTACGTCCAGCTTATAATTGGCGGTCAAATCATGATTTCTTAGTTAGAGCTATTATATTTTTACGTTTAGGTCAATCCCGTGATAATTAGCTAGGTATAATCTCTGCTGGATCTCAGTGATTCAAGTTACATCTAACGGCTCACAACACAGGGGTGGACGTTTGGCACTTATTTTGTTTTGTCATTTTACGATTTCCTTGGATACACAGTCTGAAACACATGAGCATTCAAATCTGATCAAAGTGACATGAATAATGCTCACCTGATACGCCTGAACCTTGATTCAGTTGTTTCTCCGCGACCGGCTGCACCTCTGTAGTGCTAATTGTAGATTAATAAGGAACAAGCAAGAATTGATCTTCAGTTTATGTACTACAGATAGGAAATAAGCATATATAGTTATTGGCACAAAGTCACACTGATGGTACAAGTGCTCACTAGTTTCACCAGGATCTTTGATCAGTTGTTTATCCGTGATCAGTTGAGCTACCGTAGTGGCAACTGCATATACCAAGCAACATGTGCAAGAACCGTTGCCATCAGCTCATGTACTAAAGGTAGAAAATACCACTACAAAAATGTAAAAAATAAACATAACAGCTGAAACATTACCACCTTGTACACTAACTTGAAAGTCAGGAATCTCATCTCATGATTTACCTTTTAGGGTGACAATTTTCTTTTGCAATCCATGTACTAGAAGAGAGCACATTCCAAAAACCATAATCCACCCATTATTGATTCTTTAGCATTGGTTGGTTCAATCTGCCTAGTTTTATGACCTTAGGCAAGCTAGATCTAGATCACACCATCTCTGGACCGATGGCACTGCTATGAGAAGTTCCAGAGTAAGTGAATAACCACTGGCGTCTGGTGAAGGTGCAGTTGCAGAGATACAATTACACTAACGTGCAGGCAGGGATAACAAGATATTGACTAGCACTCTAGCAGACAGGTGAGAAGTAACATCTATGATCATAATTTACAGCATATGATGAATGGAACAGCGGTGAGGTGACGAATGATTTGATTCGTTACCGTTGAGGCCGCCGATCGCAGTCTGCTGCGAGACAATGAGATAGGTAAGGAGCACGAAGAGGATGCCGACAACGAAGCCAATGTTGAGGTGGATCAACGCCGCCTTCATGCTCTTCCCCGGCTTCTCCTCGCAGCAGCTCATCGGTGCCCCTTCAGCCAGCAACTAGTGAGTAAGGACGCAGTGTGAGGTTCGGATTGGGCTTTAATCCACGGGCGAATGGGAACAGAGCCATTAGTTCATTACCATTGTCCCCGAAAATCGATGCCGATTGGAATAGCCCAAATGCACGTTTAGGTAGCGTAACATTGACTTCAACAAGCAGGACTGGGATCCCTTTCTTTGATAGGAGATCGAGTAAATGCCTGCACATGATGCTATGAGTATTTTGGTTAAAATCTAGAGGCCAGAGTTTAAAAAAACCTAGGACCATGAAGCCACTGTCGAGAGATCTCGAGATCCGATTTCGATTGGGGCTTGACCTGATCTAGATTGAAGAAGAAGAGATAGATGCATGATGCAGAATAAACTAAGTATCCTTTTTTCAAGAAAAACAAACAACGTATCAGTACTGGATTTGTTATCAGCGTCAAAATATTTTGATTTTTTTTAAGGCCTGAGTGTCTGAATGTGTTTCAGACAAACACAAGTATCAGCAGAGTAGTTAACGAAGACGTACTTTGGCAAGTACACAAAACCACTGTCTATACCACGCTCCACGTAGTCGATCCAGAGACAGCTCAAAACATAACTTATGCACGCCATTGCCGGCTAGAGAACGTGACCAGTTTTAAAAGGACACTTGGTTTTGTATCAGGTGCTACAAACCCAAGAGACGATCTTTCTTTAAAATATAAATAGCAAGGTGCCTCGCGCAAATAGCGCAGGTACGTAGATTTTTCCAAACATTTCAATTTTTTATTTTCATCATAATAATTGAATACAAATAGTTTTGTTTAGTTGTATTTGTGTAGTTGTTTTGTCCTAATTGTCTGGACGTGGGTAAAATATTTATTTTTTCTTTTTTATATTTTATGGTGTATTTTTGGATAATAATTTAGAAAAAAATGAATGCTTTATATAGGAACACATCTTTTGGGTATTTATTGAAATTAACTAAATATTTATATATTTATTTTGACATGAATATTATTTAATTAAAAAATATACTTGCGATGTAAAATTTTTCTTGAGTGTTCTACTTAACGTGTGTAATAAGTGAATTACCCTTCGATTTGTCGAAGAAGATTTCGATAAATGATTCAATATATACTTTCTTTTGATTATCCTTTAATCACATATTGATATAGTCCCGTAATGTACGCTTTCATATTACCCAAAAATCTTTACCCGCTATACCACGATAATCGAAGATGCATCATCGATACTTGATAGTGCATGTTATTACCTATTGAACACTACCTCTAGCTTGCTATGGACGGGCGTGCATGTCAAACATCGATTTTCAAGTTGAGTTGTTTTGTTCGAGATCTTGCATCATTACTCCACAATACTTGTATCATCTATTGTTCCTTCTCTTCTAAAATTTTAGCTCTCGGTCGTCAACAAATGACAATGCTACATAGCAAAACATCATCATACATAGCAAAATCGAAGTTTGAAGGCGAATGCATGTACTTGTTCTCTTGTCTGATTCTTATCTCTCTCCTTGCGTCTTCCAATTGTTGTTGTTGATGTTTGACGCTATATAAATCATAGTTTGTTCATCGCAGTTCCATTTTTGTGCTATGCCCTAATGTTTCTTTCGTTTATAGCTTTGTTCTGATGAAGCACACGATAACTTGCTATTTTTTGGACTATTTTGAGGCAACAAATAGTTATACACTTCAACATTTCAATCATTATACTGCACATATTTTTTTCTGTTTTGGTGCACGGCAAGATCATGTGATCAAATTAGACTCCTTTGCCATGATGCTCAATAGATTCGTCCACATGGTAAAAAAATGCTATAGATGGATGGTGGGATGCTTTTGGTTAACGTGGCAACATAGAAATTCAGGTCGAGCAACCTATTGAGTTAGGAAAGGAAAGCATATCTTTTTATTAGTAGTATTTGATATAGATTTTTTTGAATCAGTTTAGGCAATTAGATTTTCACAAATCTAACAGTCTATATTTTTTTGAATAATGTGATAATTTCTAGACCCTCTCAGCGAACGTGCTGACTTCTTTTAACATTTTATTCAAAATTCATGTATAAATTAACTAATAATTTTATTAATTTTAATTCTAGATTTTTCTATTTATTAACTATATTTGACATGAATTACTTATAAAACTTGTAGTCTTTTTAACTGAAATTTGGATTCTTATTATTTGTATTTGACCTATACTATTTATTTAGCTATTTTTATTTCTAATTTACTTCTTATAATCACTATACAAATCAACTACTAACTTTTTTATGTTTTAATTCTTGCATCTATTTATTTATTAGTCATTTCGATATGGACCCTTTGGTCAAGTGCTAATTTTCTTATATTTTTAATTTCGAATTTACCTATTTTGTTAATAGAAACTCTTTTTTATCAAGTGCTAATACTATTTTTTTATTTTTATAATTCTTTATAGATTTAGCTATTTAACAACTATATTTGACATGAAATATTTGTAAAATTGTAGTTTTTTTAACTGAAATTTGGGTTTTTATTATTTGTAATTGACCTATACTATTTATTGAGCTATTTTCTTCCTAATTTACTTCTTAATCACTATACAAATCAACTACTAATTTTTTTATATTTTAATTCTTCCATTTACCTTTATATAGTCATATTCGATATGGACACTTGGTCAAGTGCTAATTTTCTTGTGTTTTTAACTTTGAATTTAGTTATTGCTAAAATATTTATTTATTTTTGTAATTCTAAGTTTAGCTATTTACTAATTGTATTGTACATGGACTTTTTAGTTAAGTCCTTATTTTTTATTTTTTAAATTCTAAATTTATCTATGTACTTATCATATTCAGCATGGATTTTTTGGTCATATCCTAATTTTTTTTAATTTTTAAATCCGAAAATAGCTATTTTTAAATCCGAAATTTAGCTGAGTTGGATTGCGAAGGAATATTAGGAACACGATCCTTTATCACTTCTAGATATAGCACAGCAGCGGAAACACCACCGCCACAAAGTACCGGTGCTTCAATTATACCAAGTGCCATTTGACACATCCTCACAGCTTCCATCCCTCCACCATATATAACTGGACAAAAAAGGAACACTCGCTCGATAAAAATACGAGGTACATTTTGTATATTAGGGGTCACTTACATAGCGAGCTGAGAATTCTTGCCACGCAAACGGTTCACCAAATAACGAACTACTACTTGATGTATTGAAACGCATGGCTGCGTGTCTCCGGATAGACGCGTTCGTCCCTGCCCTTACTGCCGCCGGAGGTGGTCCATCGCCTCCGCGAGCGTGAGCGAGAAGCGGGCGATGTCGAGGCGGACGTCCTGCTTGGTGAGGTAGATGTCGTAGAGCGCGGCCCACCCCCTGCGGTGCACGGAGTCCGGGTCCGTGATCGCCGGGTCGTCCGGCCCCAGCGTCTCCAGCAGCGAGCTCTCCTGCACGGTGATGTTGTAGCAGAGGTACTTGAGCCCCATCTCCGTCGCCGGCTCGCCGTACTCCACCCTCGCCATCAGGTCCAGCTTCCCCAGCGGCACCACCTGGATGAGCACCCCGCCCGGCGGCAGGAACACCTCGTTCGTCATCCCCGCGCCGTGGAGCCCCAGGATGGCGTCGAACGAGTTCACCAGCGGCGCCTGCTCGTCCACGGCCGCATCGATGCGCAGCTCCGTCACCGCCACCTCGAACCCGGCCTCCTCCGCCGCCCGCACGATCTCCCGCTCGTTCAGGAACCGCCGGTGCGGCTGCCGCTGGATCAGCATCAGCCGCGGCCTCCGGCGCGGCTCCCGGGCCGGGTTCGCCGCCGCGCCGCGCGGGAGCCCGTAGGCCTCGCGCAGGAACCGGGTGAAGTCGGGCATGGCGAGGCGCACCCCGGGGACCCGCTCCGGGACGATGCCGAAGTCCTTGTGCAGGCGGAGCCCCACGGTGACGCGCCGGAAGCACCGGACGTGCGTGTCGCCGTCGAGGTTCACGACGTCGTACCTGGACATCGCGCGCAGGGCGAGCCTGTACTTGCCCAGCCACCACGGCTGGACCCGGTTGATGACCAGCAGCTGGACCTCGCGGCCGTACTGCCGGGACAGGTAGAACAGCGGCAGGAGCACGTCGGCGTGGTCGTGGAAGACGTTGCCCGAGTACCCGCCGAGCGCGAAGATGATGGCCGGCTTGCTGTAGGTCACCGTGCACGCCGGGGCGCCGCCGGGGCCCTGCAGCTGCGTCACGTTGAGCGTGTCGACGTGGGTCGCGCTCCGGCGCGAGTACGGCCGGATCTTCCACGCGCGGCGCTCCGACGACCAGCTCGGGGGGACGACGTCCACCGACCAGGCTCTGCCGCGGATGCGGACGTCGCCATCGAGCTCGCAGTAGTCAGACAAGCGCTCCTCCGTGCTGCACATAACCTTGGTGGTGACCGCCTCTGTTGCACGCAAGGGGGGAAAAAAGATCCACCGAGATTAATTCAACATTTTTGTGAACGAGGGCTGACTAACTGAGCTTGACGTATTCTGGTTAATACTAGTGCTTATCGACTGAACACCCCACATGAAGGCCCAATGTCCAAAAGATTCTCAAAAGAAAACTTAATGTTCTGACATTGCAAGCAAATTTTGACCTCAAATATCAGTTCATCATAGTATCATACACCTCTAAAACTCCCCTCATAGTCATCTTTTGCTTCCTTCGAATTAGGACTCACTCGAGCATTTCTCGCCCATCCATACTAGATCCAGTACGTCGCCCACCGCCCTCCTCTCTAGTAGCTCCTAGCCTCCTACCACTGGAGCCACCATCGCTATCCCCTCCATCAGATCATTAACCCTATTCACTTTCTTTGTGCTTGCCGGCCCACCACCCTCCTACCATCCGTGGCTCCAACGGCTTTGTCTTCACCTCGCTGCCCCCACCGATCCAGTCACCGCCGGCTCACCGCCCACTCCTCTAAGCCTGTCCCGCACATCTCGATCTCAAACCCTGAACCCAGAGCCCTAACCCCAGCCTAGACGAGAGTTAAGGCACTTCATCATACATTGGACATCAAGAAAATTATGAGCGTGGAAGCTTCCTAAAACACTGTCATATGGCTTGTTTTTCGAAATTACAAACAACGCAACAGGCGTTCTCACCTGTTTCACTGGGAGCTTGAATCAGCTGTTTATCCACTATCTGTTGTGCTCCATTAGTAACAACTGCAGATTAATCAGCAACAGGCAAGAATTATCAGTTCATGGACTACAAGTTGGGGAAATGCGCAGTTGTTGGCAGTTGGCACACACCCACAGGTGTTCACCTTTTTCACTGGACCCTTCTCCTTCGCTCAGCTGTTTATCCACGAGCCATTGTGCTACCGTTGTGACAACTGCAGATCAAGCAGTCAGTGATGACCAGCGGATGAGCAGCACCTACAGTGGTGGTGGTGAGGTGAAGCTGGTGATTCATTACCTCTGGTGCCGCCGGTGGTGGCAGCCTGCTGCCAGACGAGGAGATAGGTGAGGACCACGAAGAGGACGCCGACGATGAGGCCGACGTTGAGGTGGCTCTGCACCCAGCTCTTCATGCTCTTCCCGGCCGGCGGGCTTCACCTAGAGCTAGCAGCTTCCTTCTGCTGCTGCGGCTGCTGCTGCTGCTCTCAGTCTCTCCCTCTGTGTCACTGTCTAGTTAAACCCCAGAGTAGTAAGCAACTGGCTGAGCGATCTCGAGATCCGAGTCAACCCCAATAATTGATTATTAATAGTTTGTTTATTAGTACTCCGAATTCTATGTCCTAGGGTCAACTCGATCCAATCCTGCTTAGAAGCTTCATTAATGCCCTCTCTTACCTGAAAGGAATCTGTGCAAGTGAGGGCGTGAGGCCCCCAGTACACTCCTATAGTATGGTCACTGACGCTCGGTGTAATAATAAAGTAATCCGGAAAACTTGTACTACTATCAATGTTTCCACAGGAGGTCGTCCGTTTCGTTCCCCTCCCTGCCCGGCTCTGCCAACCATGGCCGCTGACAAAGCCTGCCCCGTCCCTCCCGGCTCCCGCGCGGTCAACGGGAATCGGATGGCTACAGTGGCGAATCGGATGGCTCTTCCTCCTCCTCTCCTCGTCCTTGGCTTCTTCTCCTATCTCATTGCTATTTGTCTACGCTCTGTTTTGTCGAGGATATACGTTGCTCGACCTCTCTTGTCAACTGCATACGCGCAAGCTACTTTAATTAGCTCCTTACATGGTTCGCACGAGATGCGTTAATCAATGCAACGGCCTGATGGGAATATAAGTTTGCATACGGTCTTACTAGTATACAACTGAACTGCATTTCCTTGGCCCTCGATGATGGGGCTCTCTGAACAAGGGCATCAATCACCTCCCTTGCCAAGCCAGCTAGGTATCCAAGGGAATGTGGAAATAAAGCGTCGGTGGGAGTGACTCCCCATTCGATCCCCCAATCAATCATTCAGCGGAGCGGCCGAATGAAACCGAACATTGGTCAGACTGCAGATCCGTTAATCTAACCATTTTTGCCTCCAAGGGACAGTGACGTCTAATAGTCCACGGGTGGAGACCCCAGATGAGATGTCTTGTACGTGCCTCTGGTTAATCCGTCACGATTGCATGCGGATTTCTTTAAAACAAAACCGAATGATTACGCGATGATGGTCCCGGTGTTAAGTTTCACACTCCAAAATCATTCCTCGCCAAGCATTGGTATGGAGTACGTACGTATGAGGATGACACCGGTATTATTCCCCACCAACCGGTTGCCCCCAGCACGCTCGCACAGTACCGGGAGGCATGCATTGGGTACCCAGCAGTATTTTCTAGATCAACTAAATAATTAAGATGGGTGCCATCCTATTTCATTTCTCCTTCTAAATTGATTCTAAATTGATTATGTACAATGTTATCCTAGTTCATTTTATCTAATTTTTAGATTGATCTAATGATTCAAAATAAATATAACTCGTATCCCTACGCATGATGCATGCAACGTGCTGCTCATTACATCTAAGCATATATAACCGGCCGGACAACTAACTGCATGCATTAAGTGATGTTTTGGATGTGCGTGGACACTGTCTTTAGAAAACAACTTTGACTACTGCATTTTGTCATATAAAACACAGTAGATGCTAACTTGGCAGAAAAAATAATGTACTTATGTTTTCGGGACAAATTTATTTGCGTCGTCATCTTCAAACATTCGAAACTAACACAGACTAAAAGTATTATGTAATAAAAGTTTAGAATAGTTAGCTCAAGACAGCCTCAAACAACACTCATTCGTGAGCGGAAGGAGTAGCAATCAACCCCAAACTAATCCCCAAAGCGTACTTTGAAGGGTTAAAGAATAATTTTTGAGCGAAAGGGTCTGTAGCCTAGTGGTTACAAGAGCCTTAGTAGCACCTGAGGTTCTGAGTTCGACTCCTTGTGGGAGCAAACTTTCTAGGATTTAACGGCGTTGTGTTTTCAGTGGTAGGCGACGTTCCTATCGACAGCGAGGCGTCTGTGGTGATTTCGTCAATCTCGAGAATTCATCGGCTATCTTTTGGAGGTGCTCATAGGGTAGGGTTGCATGCGTGTATTCATAGAGGTGAGTGTGCATGCGTGTTGTTAACATCTGCATCTGTACTATATTTCTCAAAAGATATAATTTTTGAGACGTACTCGTGCTTAGCGTATGGCATGCTCTTCTGCCGTCTACATTCCTCCAACAACTCAAATCGTGTTTCCGGAAACAGACGCCGTATTCCGCAAGGAACGAACCCACGTACACGCAAACGGAATCTAGCCACCTTGCTTGTTTATATGTATCCAGAGCGGAAGGTGAACCGAGCGCATCAAGAATACAGACACGCGCGCACGATGCAATCTCTGCGCCACGGAGATTCTCTTCCTCGCACTGTTTATATATATATATATATAGAGACACACACAGAGGTCTCAGAGGTCAGGGGCGTGCCCTGCCATGGGAGCGCGAGCGAGATGATGTGCTCGCTCTGCTCCGGTGCTCGGCCCTCACCTGCTGTTCATCAGCGCACCACCGTGCGCCTGACCCAGAGCTCACGTTGCCCCACGCGCTCGCAACTCAGACCGCCGCGGGCCTCATGTGCCGGCGCCAGCCTACCTGCAATTCCGAGGTTTATCAAGAGGCTTTCTTCCCCAGGCAGCATGTGCCGGATTAAAGGATGCTACCCCTCACCGGACACTCCAGAAGACGCCCGCCACCTTTGCGCCCGTAATAGGAAGATGACAAATTAGGAGCACGGTATTACTGTGGGAGTAATTAGTAAAATACAATGTACGGGGTGCTTGGTGTGAGGGTGCGATGATTATAGGAGGAGATGGTGAAAAATGCTTTGCCCCTGGTATAATGATTTAATTCTTTTTCGGAAGAAAATTACAAACAAACCTCTAGATAAGCAAGTTTTAAAAGAATCCTCCTCTGAGGACTGAATTGCAATTATTCCACACAAGTTGAACTGCGCAAACATAAACTAAGGCCCTGTTTGGTTCACACCGTTTAAAGTTTAGCCCCATCATGTCGAATGTTTGGATGCTTATTAGAAGTATTAAACGTAGATTAATACTGTTGTTGTCAAGATTAGCGGATCAAGACTAAGAGTAGTAAATTTCTTTTATGCGCGTAAGGCTTCGGATGGTGGTGTGGGAGACACGGGGTTTATACTGGTTCGGGCGGGGAAAAGCCCTACATCCAGTATGAGGTGCTGCTCGTGTTGCCCACGCGGGGTCTGTAGTAGGAGTTACAGGTGGGCGAGAGAGGGAGCTGGTCCCAAGTCTCTTGGGTGTGCACTGATACTCTAATAGTGAGTGTGTGTCTTCTCCTCGCCGGAGAGCGAGAGTCCGTCCCCTGTCTCAGGGCCCCCGGTCCTCCTTTTATAGCGCAAGGGGAGCTCGGGGTTATAGATGAGCCAGGCATGAGGGGAAGTAAAAGAGATAAGTTGATTCAAGTAAAATACAATACAAGGGGAAGGACCAAGTCCCCGGGTCGCCGCCCACCGCTCCGGCCTTCGGCTCCTGTCAGCGCGTCCACTGGAAGAGGGCGACTGCCTCCGGATCCTGTCGACGATTTCCCTGGTGGCCGTTGCCGCTAGGCATGAGGATGGTGTTCGGTCGTGGCATCCGTGCCCGTCAGGGAAGGCGGCGGATCCTGTTACCTTGCTGATGGCCCGTGGGACGCGGACGTTGCGTCTCTGTCGCCGGATGCGCGGGGCGCGAGGACGTGCGGGGCTTCCTCCTGTGCCGGGCGGCGCAGGCCATGAGTGCCCTGTAGCGAATCGGGGAAAGTTGCGGCCACTGTAGCCTGTGCTGGGCGGTCGTGCTTGGGTACTTGTGACGGGTCACATCAGGGGCGCGGGCGTCTTTCTGCGCGCCAGAGCCGCGGCGCATTTATGGCAAGATCGGCAGGGGGCCCACGAAATCCGCACTCCTATCTTCCAGTCTGCGCCCGAGGCGGATACTCGTCTTGTGGGCCTGGGTGAGTCCGACCCCCTACGCCCTGGGTCGGGCGAGGCAGAGCCTTGTGGCGAGGGGTCGGGTGCTCCCGACCCTGGGACCGCGAGTCGGGTGAGGCGGAGTCTGCCCGTCGAGGGGTCGGGAGCGTTCGACCCCGAGGCACTGGGTCGGGCGAGGCGAAGCGGGGCGCTCCCCTCCCATGTTGGGCCAACGGCGGCCGCCATTGCCGCAGGTGGGCCTGGGCCTTCATGATTGTTGTTTTAATGGTCATTAGGAGGTCGTTAACATTTCCCCCCGACAGTAGCCCCCGAGCATGTGGTGGAGCGGGGACGCTCCTTCGGAGGCTGTTATCGTCGTTCGTCGGGAATCTCTGCTCGTCGTGCAAGCTGCAGTTAATCAAGGATGGGAAGTGTTGTTTCTTCGGCTTGGCCGGGGAGGTTGACCAGACGGAGAGCCCTGTGGATGTCTTGGCGCAAGAAGATTCTCGTTGTTCCGTAGGACGCCTACCGTCCGGAGACCTTAGGTCGTGACCATTCGTGTGGTCATTGGTTGCGAAGCCAGCCCCCGAGCTCCCGCGCGTTGCAGGAGACCGGTCGGGAGGCCAGATCGACTTTTGAACGTTACCCCTCAAGCGTTCGTTCGCTGAGAAGGAGGGGGTGAGCCGTGCCACGCTATCCTCACCGGACGAACCATGGTGCTCGTTGAGCTGCAAACGGGTCGATTCGAGTTGGGTCCCGGTCCCCGTTCGGGGGGGTCCGGCTCGGGCCAAGCTGGTGGAGTACCCCAGATTCCGGCCGGCCAGTTCATATGGTTCCCGAGTCCGTTCGATCGGATCCGGTGGCTCGTTGCCTTTCTTCGGGGAAAAACCATGAACTCCGGTACCGGTCCGGACTCGAATGTGAGGTTGGGACGCCCTAGGCCGTCACGCGCCCGGGTGATGGCCGCTAGCGGACCCGTCCCTTCTCACCCCTCGCTCGGGGTTATCCTGGGGCGGTTGTCGAACCCATGGTGGGCCAGCCTTCGAACCCCTGGATTGTAATGGGCCGTAGGGGCGTTTTCAGCCCCGTATCCCATTTTACCTTTTTGGTGGACCTTGGGCCGGATGCAGAGGAGGTTGTGCGCGCGTACTCTCTGGGAGGCGAAGTGGCAGAAGGTGCCGACCCGCGAAACGAGGGAGGAGAGGATGTTTCGTGCAGCAGGTCGTGCGCACGATTTCCAAAAGGGGCGGGCGTGACGGGGCGTACCTGGCGCCGCATTTATTGCGATGGGGGCGTCTGTTCTGCTTCCCACGCGCCCTCCTATGAGACGCGGAGTCCGCCTCGCCGGTTCCGACCGCAATCTGCCCCCAAGTCTTTTCACCTCCTCGCGCGCCATTAGCTTTCTTGCGCGCCGTTCGTCTTCCTCCGCCCAGCGCTGCAACCCTCCTCGCCTTCCGCCGTCGAGCTTTTCACCCCTTTGCGATGGGATCCTGGACGCGCACCAGCTTTGGCACCTCGCGCACCGACGGCCTCACGAGGAAGGGCCTCCTTTGTGAGAGGACTGAAAGGGGCGAATGGTAGTTCCCCGAGATGGAGGAGGTGCCGAGTTCGCCCGCCGGCTACATTGTGTCGTTCGTCCACTTCCACGAGAAAGGGTTCGCGACCCCGCCGAGCCCTTTCTTCCGCGGGCTGCTGCACTACTACGGGCTCGAGTTGCAGCACCTTAATCCCAACAGGATCCAACACATCGTGGCGTTCGCCGCGCTGTGCGAGGGGTTCCTGGGCATCGAGCCCAACTTCTCGCTTTGGAAGTATTTTTTTGTGGTCAGCCTGTACCAGAAAGCCGAGAAGAAAGGGAGCCAGCAGCGGGCAACCCCGGTGCCGATAGGGTGTGCCGGAATCCACCTCCGCCATACCCGCGCCAAGGAGTACATGGTGATGAAGACCGCGGTGTCCCACAAGGGGTGGCATCAGCAGTGATTCTATGTGAAGAACTACTCTGACTCCCCCTTGCCGGAGTTCACCGGCCATGTCACTGAAGTGGCGCCGAAGCTGTGGTCGTACGGCCCGGTGGAGAAGGAGAAGAAGCGGATCACCAGCTTGCTTTAGGACATCGAGTACCTGAAGGGAAAGGGGCTGACCGGGGCCGGAGTTATCGGGGCGTACCACGATCGGAGGGTGGCGCCGCTGATGGTCCGGGTCCGCTCGCTCGCCGAGATGACTCCCGACGCGCCGACCGAGGGCACCGTCCTTGCGACGGGTGCGCTCGCCGCCTCCGAGATCCGGCAGCGAGTCCGGGAGGCGCTGGAGGATAAGGACGCCGATTACCCGGTGCCTGGCCACCCTCCGATGCGCCCAGACAAGGATTTCGTCAATCTGGTGAGGACTTCGCGCGCCCGTTTCTTTTTCCTGCGTTTCTTGGTTCGTCGCTTTGACGCGGAGCTTTTGTGTCTGCAGGTCCACATGACTAAGGTTGTCGACTCGCGTCCGCCGGTGCCGGAGGACGCCGAGCGGCGGCGGCAGAACCGTCTCCTTGCCGAGAAACAGAAGCAGCGCAAGGACAAGGAGATGGCGAGGAAGAAAAGGAAGGCCGCCAAGGAGTTCCAGCGGCGGCGGAAGGGCCAGGTCGTATCAGACGACGACGACGACGACGACGAAGAGGAGGAGGATGAAGATGAGGAGGAGGAAGAGGAGGAGGAGTTCGCTCTGGCCCCCCGGCCGGGCGCGCTCGTCATCCGGGAGCAGCGCTCCCAAACGGCCGTGGGGGACAAACCGAGCGGGCCGCCCGCCCGGGACTCGACCCCGCAAAGTTCTGGGGGCGCGCCTCGGGAGTCGACGGAGTCGACCCTGTCCCTCTGCCTGTGGCCCAGGAGCAGGGGAGTAGCGGCAAGCGGCCGTTGCCAGATGCCCCGGGGTCGGCGTCAGGCTCGGAGGCGAAACGCACCCGCCATCCTTGCGCTGGGGGAGTGTAAGTGGAAATTCCTCGCGCGTCTCATTCCTTTCCTGGCATCGAGTCGTTTTTGCTGATGTTGTTTGTTGTCTCACAGCGCCGCCCCTCGAGGCCTCGTCCCGCCGCTGGCGCCGAAGAAGGCGTTACGGGTGTCGTCCACCTCCGCGGGGCGGACAGCGACCCCGCCGGCAACCAGCGGCGGTGTCGCCGAGGAGACCGCGGAGCCTACCGCGGAGGTGGCTCCTGCGGTGGCAACCGGTGGGGTGGTGCCGTAGCTGGGCACGGGGCAGGGTCTGACTCCTGCTCCGCCCTCTGCCTCCTCGGCCGACCCCGTATCAGGGGCTCCGGCCCAAGTCACTCGACGTCTTCTCAAAACACCTTTTCTCCGAACCGACCCTCTTCCTAAACGTTTCGGCATGAAAAGGAGAGAGTGCGCAAACGACTCCCAGGCAAGACTGATCAGACTGCGAAAAAACCTACGCCCCAGCGGCTACGGTGCCCTCGCTCATCAGCGCTTACCAACGCGTCCGACCCGCACTCTAAACTTTCCAAACCCAAAAAACAAGAAAGAGGATCGAAAACGTCTTTCGACAAGTTATAGAAAAGGCCCCCGCGGCCATCACAAAAACAAGTGCAAAGTTAACTAACATATTTACATTCTGGGGTGTCTAAGCCCGATGCAGCTAACCCGTCCCTGGGTCCTCCGGCGGGACGGCCTCATCCTCCAGAAGCTTCGCCAAGGCCTCCGCTGGGTTGAGCACCGACGCATCGATGTCGTCCAGCTCGGCCTCAGAGTAGCCAGAGTCGTATCCCCCACTCATCCCGGCGAAGTTGATGCCGGAGTAGTGGGAGCCGAAGACGCCGAAAGCTCGCCTCACGCCGACGTGAAGCGCCTCCCGAGCGATCTCGCGGGCCTGCCGGTACACCCCAAGGGCACGAGCCGCCAATGAGCTCGTCCCTTCCCCCTGGACCACGCCGAGGCCGTCGCAGACAACACGGACCGCGTCCCGCAGGTTGCCGTGCTCGGCGCGCTCCGCGTCGAGGACCTCCCTCAGCCGGGCGAGTTCGTCTGCAAGGCCCGTCCAGAAAAACCCGCCAAATCAGAAACCATCACAACACCACAAAGGCAAAGAAACAAGAAGAGCCTCACCCTCGGACCGAGCCTTCAGCTCACGCTCCCGGTCGAGCCCCTGGGCCACAGCGGTCTGAAGCCCCTGCACTCGCGCATGGAGCTGACTGACCTCCGCCCCGAGCTCGGCCACCATCTTCTCGGCCTCGTCCTTCCGGGCCGCCTCGAAGTCCCGATCCTGCCAAGCCTTCTGCCGCTCGTGCCGGATGCGCTCGACGGTTTTCTGAAGGGCTTCATGTTCCCCCTTCAGCCGTACGAGCTCCTCGGCATCAAGGCGGGCCTTCTCAGCAGCGGCCTGGAACTCCTCGCGATCGAGGCGAGCCTTCTCGACGACGGCCTGGAACTTGTCCTCCGCCCGCCGCGCGTCCTCCCGCGCCGCCTGCTCGCGCCTTTGCAGGTCGTTGATGACTTGCTAGGCGGTGGCAACCTGTGCGGTCAGCTCCCCGGTCCGCTGCCTCTCCGCAGAGAAGCGTTCCCAGAGCCCCCGCTCAAGCCGGAGGAAATCGGACTTCCCCCGGCTGCACTCCTAGAGAGCCTACAAGACAATTTATACTCAGCAACAGAGTGACGGGAGGAAAATAACTGCCAGGGAGAACACCATACCTGGCCACCAAGAACGATGACGCCGTCCAGCTCCCCCATCGTCGAGGACAGGGCAACGTGGACGTTTGCAAGTCCGCCCTGCACTACCTACCACTTGCCCCACTCGGCGTCATCCAGCGTGAAGAGGGGTCTCTACGGGTCATCGCGGGACGTCCAGCGCAGGGTAGTCCCACTCCACGCCTTGGGAACGGGATTGACCGAGATAAGGGTAGAGGCCGCTCCGGCCGCCCCCGGCGCCGCCGTCCCCGACGCCTCCGCCGGGGCAGGCACCGCCGCCCCGGATGCCGCTGGCCTCGTCGACGGTCCCAGCGCGTGCGCCGCCGTCCTTGTCGAGGTCGCCGCGGCCGTCGTCGACGCCGACGCGCGTCCCGATCCGCCCGCCGCCGCCACCGTCTCCGTCGCGGCTGCCGGAGCGGGCGTTCTCGTTCCCGCCGCCGCCGCGGCCTTCGTCGCGACCACCGAGGCAGGCGTCCCCGCCCCCGTCGTGGCCGCCGGAGCAGGCACCCCCGCCTCCGCCGCCGCCGTTGCCTTTGCCACGGCTTTCCGGGTGGATGTCCCCGCCGCCGCCGCCGCCGCCGCCTTCGCCGCAGCCGCCGGGGCGGGCGTCCTTGCCTCCCCCGCCGCTGTTGTCCCCGTCGTGGCTGCGGGGGCGGACTCTCTCTCCTCCGTCGCCACCATCCGAAGCCTTACGCGCATAAAAGAAATTTACTAGTCTTACTCCTGATCTGCTAATCTTGACAACGACAAATACTAATAAAACTCATTCCATAACCCCTAGACTATTTTCTGAGATGAATCTATTAAGCCTATTTTTTCCACAATTAGTCTATGTGATGCTACAGTAAACATGTGCAAATCTTACTTACTAATTGGAGGCTCCTTTTAAAGCCTCACATGAAGCCACCTAGGATCCTAGGTGGACACTATAAAAAATTAAAGAAATCCAAAAATTCTCACAAAAATCGGAAACATCTGGCCATCAATCCGACAAATCTAATCATATTAGACGTTGGATTTGTTGTCTTTTCCATTAAATTACCCACCTCTGTCATTATGAAAATAGGTTAAGGTAACCCCTAAACATGTATCTAAATTACCCACATCTGTCATTATAAAATATAATCTAAATTAACCCCTAAATATATATCTAAATTATACACCTCTGCCATTATAAAAATAATCTAAAGTAACCTCCTAATCTTCACGTAAATTACCCACCTATGCAATTATAAGAATAATGCAAATAACCTCCTAAATTTGCATATAAGTCCAATTATATCATTATTAAAAGTTAAAGTAATCCATAAATCTAATCTAAATTATATAATTATAAAAAATATTAAAGTTACCCAATATAAAATTCTAAATTACTATTTTTTATTATTAAATATAATCTAAAGTAACCCCTAAACATATATCTAAATTACCCACCGCTGTCATTATAAAAATAATCTAAACTAACCCCTAATCTTTATGTAAATTACCCACGTATGCAATTATAAGAATAATGCAAATAACCTCCTAAATTTGCATATAAGTCCAATTATATCATTATTAAAAGTTAAAGTAACCCATAAATCTGAATCTAAATTATATAATTATAAAAATTATTAAAGTTACCTAATATAAAATTCTAAATTACTATTTTTATCATTATTAATATATTATTTATGTTATTATTTATATAAAAATACTACTCATGATGTGTGTCACTATGTATTCATGTACGAGGAAAGAGATAAGAATATAAATTTTCATGTTGTTCATATCATTCAAACAAATAGTTTAATTAAATATATATTAAATGCATATGGAGGTGTGATGCAAAGTGAAAAATGTTACTAAATAAATCTATTACAACTAGATAGTGACAAATATGTATCTTTTAGAGTATTGTGTTAAAATATTTAATAGATGAAAGAGAGTATACTTTTATATTAATTCTAACTAGCCCGTGCGGGAGCACAAGTTGATAGGCTAGTTATGGATTAATTAGGCTTAATAGAGTCGTCTCGTGAAATAGCCTGAGGGTTCTAAACTTAATTTTATAAATAGCTCATATTTAATCCTTCTAAATAACCTAAAAATATTCGATGTGATAGGACTAAACTTGAGTCCCTCGAATCCAAACGAGCTCTGAGTAAATATGGGCGCCCGTTGCACAAATTTGTTCAAGTGACTCTCATTTACACATCGGGATAGATATTTTTTAAAAGAAACTTTATATGAGGGTCATTAGAACAAAATTGACACAAAGTAAAGGGGGTGGGATGTGATGAGGAAAAAACATGCGACAAAGAGGACAAGACATGTCCATAGCCCAAAATAGAAAAAACAATCCTTTCAAAGCGGAAAACTTTTACTTGTCTTTGTGCTCCTCATATAGTCGTGTGTAGCGAAGTGTACATCATGTATACTAACTAATCACTAGATAAGCTTATTGGTCGTCCAAAACCCCCCTAGAAACACACCAAACATTTGTTAAATAATCGATCTAAAACATCAACAATCATCTAAAACCTTGTACACTACTTTGGCTTCCATGTCTCATGATCATGCTCTCCCCCCTTAAAACCCTCACCTGATCAATTTAATCAGCCATCCAATCCGATGGAAACGTGAAAGAGAACATGTAAGCTGCTCTAAATTTCTTTTTCTCCTGCCATATCATACATCTTGGTCGGTCGATTTCTGCTTGCTAGGTACACCGACATAACCCAAAAGGAAGAAAAGAAAACAGGGAGGATGGATGAACACATGAATTGCACTGCGATGGCAGCTTAATTAGTTGGCGTTGGCGTTGGCGCTGGCCTTCCTGAGGTGCGCGATGGCCTTCTTCAGCGTCGGCCGGAACCTCTTCATGTCCAGCCGCACGTCCTGCTTGTCGAGGTAGGCGCCCTTGAGGGACTCCCACCCCTTGCTCTTGACGCCCTCCGGGTCGGTGAAGATGACGTGGTCGCGCGGGTACTGGTCGATCAGCGTGCTCTCCTCCGGCGTGATCCGGTACTCCAGGTAGCGCAGCCCCATGTCCCTGGAGGGGCCCCGGAAGTAGCCGGCCACGAACTCCAGCCCGCCCAGCGGCACCACCTGGATCACCACCCCGCCCGTCGGCATGAACACCATGTTGGTCAGCCCCGCGCCGTGCACGCCCATGATGGCGTCGCAGCTGTTGGCCAGCTCCGCGAACGGCGCCACCTCGTGCTGCCCCTCCGACACCACCACCTCGAACCCGACCTTCTCCGCGCCGCGCACGATCTCGTCCGTGTTCACGAACCGCCGCGTCCGCGCGCGCGCGATCAGCAGCAGCCGGGGGCGGCTCCTGCCGGCCGTCGCGTTGGCGGCGGCGGCGGCGGGCCAGGCGACGTCGCGCGGGAGCCCGTAGGTGGTGCGCAGGAACTTGGTGAAGTCGAGCATGGAGTAGCCGTTGGGCGCGCGGCGCGGGTCGATGCTGAAGTCGTCGTGGTTGGTGAGCCCGACCTGGACGTGCCGAAAGCAGTGCACGCGCGGGTCGTGGTCCAGGTCGATCGGGTCGTAGTTGGAGATGCTCTTGAACACCGGCAGGAACTTGCCCACCCACCACATCTGGA
The DNA here is from genome assembly GCA_032594955.1 of Panicum miliaceum. NCBI lineage: Eukaryota > Viridiplantae > Streptophyta > Magnoliopsida > Poales > Poaceae > Panicum > Panicum miliaceum. The sequence goes on along the minus strand of CM064060.1, from coordinate 6,695,112 downwards.
GGTCCGTCACCAGCAGCAGCACCTCGCCGGCGTACTGCCGCGCCGTCAGGAACAGCGGCAGGATCACATCCGTGTACGCGTGGAAGTAGTTGCCCACGTACCCGCGGTCCGAGAACACCAGCGCCGGCACGTCGTGCCGGTCCGTGCACGCCGGCTCCTCGCCGGACACCGACTGCACCGTTAGCTCGCGGATGAAGCGCATCGCGTTCGGGTCCGCCTTGCGCGGGTACGGTTTGATGCGCCACGACTCCTCCCGGAAGGTGCGGCCGTCGGCGCCCGGCGGCGCCACCAGGGTGACGCTGGCGTTGGCGCCGAGCACGCGGACGTCGCCGTCGAGCTCGCACCAGTCGATGCGGCGGTTCGACGTGAGGTCGCACAGCGGCTTCCACTCCCGCGCCGGCGTCTCCGAATCTTGCAGCCATTAAAAAATAGTTAAGCACGTTTGCTTGTCAGCAAATCATGGAATGACCGGCTGGTCAAGAAACACCAAAAGAGCTGGTTTTTTTATAACTAAAAACAGAGCTTGATGGATGGAGAACAGAGTTCATGGTAGACCACCCTACGGAATTATGATAGGTCTAGAAATGGAGCAATCTATCAGCTATGGGAATGGGATGATGCTGCCTAGTAGCACGTTGCTCTCATCTCAAGAAAGGTGAAGAAGATGAGACACAGGGACACGGACACAGAGGATAGAGAGCGAAACAAAAGCAGTGGTCCAAGACCAAGAGCGGCAGGAACATCGGGCCCTGCGTTGAGACTTGAGATAGAAGGCTGCAAAAATGCGCGTCAAAAAAAAATGCACTACTGGTAGTCTGACCAATCAGCATTTTGCATCTACATGCCTCGCGCCCTGAAGAATTGCAAGGAGGGGGGGGGGGGGGGGGGGGGGGGGGGGGGGGTTTCCTTTCTTCCCGCATTTGGGTTTCAAGTTTCAACTTCAGTCTGGGTTAACTGCTTACTGTAATTTCAAGAGGGAAGAAAGAAAATTACCCCTAAAGATAAAGAAGGAATCAAGAGGATACCTGTTTGCTTAACCTCTGGAACAGCTGGAATCTGCTGATCAGCAAGAGCCTTGACCTCTTGAGTAGTAGGAGGAATCCGTTGAACTGGAGCAGGGAGGATAGCAGGATCAGAGTGAACCACAGAGGGGGAAGAGCTGCCATTGCCGCTTGCGGCGGCGGCGGCGGCGGAGTCATTGCTCTTCTTCGAAGGAGGCTCAGCAACAGATTCCTGGAATTGCAGCTCCTGGTCCTCAAGAACACCTGACGACCAAGAACACACTGCTTGTTAGTATATCCTGCATTTCCCCTTCCCCAAACGGGGAAACAAACAAAAGAAAGAAAGAAAAGCAGGCATCTATCTTGCTTAGAAGTGGTTAGTTGGAGCGATTGCTTTCCCACCTGATTCTTGCGTGCTGTTCGCGGCTTCCTCTGACGACACGGGAGGAAGAACGGCGGCCGTGGCGTCATCGTCCTTGGCAGGAACCTCATCCTCGCCGGCAGGATTCGTGGCCGCCGCGGAGGACGCATCAACGCCGCCCGCGTCACCGCTGCCCCCCACGAAGGTCCCGTCTCTCCTCGTGTCCTCCAGCGGCGCATTGCGGCCGGAATCTGAGGGGGAAAGGAACTTGAAGCCGTTTAGAAAAGGAGAACGGGAAATACAAATCTTTATCTGATTGAGCTTTGCGTGCAGGACGGTGGAAGTACGGGGCACACGAGCCCAGCTCTACCCGACCCCCATGGATGGGCGAGCACAGACCGACCGATCTCGAAGTGATTGGTGGTGCCACCTTGCCGGCAGCGGAGGTGTTTACCTGGCCCCGAAGAGGAAGCATTGCCGGCGTCTTTCTCGAGCACCTCGGCCCTGCTCCCCTCCTTGGACAGCGCGTCCCGGTCCTGCACGCCCAAATCTGAACGAAAGGGAGGAAGAACGGGCAGGTCGTCAGGTTCGTCGTCCATTATTAGTGCAGTAAGCCTAGGGTAATAATGTCGGTAGCTCTCTCTGTACTTGAAGATCCCAGGGATTAGCTCACGGCTCACCTAATTGCTGCTTGGAGGTGTCGGCGGCGGCGGCGGTCGCCAGCGAGCCAATCCCAGCCGCGTCCGTGGAAATGGGGTTGACTGCTGCAGCAGACAAGACATTCAGAGAGATTCGGCCACGGAACGGCGAGAGAAGGAAATGCGGATGGACTGAGCTGGCGCTCAATCCACCGCGCGGATTGGAGCTTACTCATGGCGATGTGGATGGCGTCGAACTTGGCGGTGGAGAAGTAGGCGCAGGTGACGAGGAGGAAGCCGGCGACGAGCCCCATCCCGAACTTGCGCGGCTCCACGCGGCTGAAGCTCTTGACGAGCTTGCCGTCCTGGTGGCCGACGCCGGCGTAGCTGTACGGCAGCTTCCCGCCGCCGCCGCCGCCGTCCATCCCCATGGCTCACCTCACCTGTCCTGTCACCTCCACCCTTCTTCCTCTCTCTCTAAGCACGCAGAAGAGAGCTCTCTGGAGTCTCAAGTGCCTCCCTCGTGAGCGGCACGGCACCGGCACCGTTACACAGGTGGTAGCCCCACGCCAAAGCGTCGGAAGCTAACGCGGCGAGGCGGCGCGCAATAACGCCACGCTCGTGAGCTGTGGTGGGTCGGTGTGGGGATGCGCGAGTGAATACGGGAAGGAAGCGGAGCGGGGGGAGAGGAGACGGAGCCTCCCTCCTCCCTCGCCACCTCCATTTATTCCTCTCCATAACTCGCGGCCCCTTGCCCGAAGTCCGAACAGGGCTACGCTGTCCTACGCCGCCGTTATTTTATTTTTATGTTTTCCGGAACATTTCCCTTTTCCTTCGGTAAAGAAACGGAGGTGGAGCTCCCGAGAAAATAAAATAGGAAAAAAAATGGGGGATGGCTGACCGCTGCCGCCCGCCACCGGCAAGTGTAATAACGTGTGGAAAACATGGGCCTCGCCTCGGGCCGGGCCGGACACGGGGCCCGCGCTGCGGACTGTCGCGGTGCGTGCATGATTGATGGGTGCGAGCAGCGAGCGGCAGCCGCGGGATCCACGGGACGGACGGAGGGTCAAGATCCGGAGCACCACCGACGGCGCGAGATCGGGAATCTCTCTCTCTCTCTCTCTCTCTCACCCGGCTGCTGCTCATGGACACTGGAGTCTGGAGGTGATCGTGATCCCAATCTGGCGATCTATCCCACTCGGCCATCGGAACATGATTGGCAGTGGTAGCATGGAACATGCTTTGCTCGCCTCGGCCATCGGAATCCGCAAGCAGTAGTCAGTAGATGCACTGCATCGAGGATCCGAGTCAATACACTCCTCCATGCAGAAAAAATCGTCTCTGAAAGTCTGAACTCTGAATTTGCGTTGATCGCGTGACACATCTGCCAGCCCGGGGAAATCTCATTGAAAAAAAAAAGGAAAAAATGAACTACGTTGATCTATCTGTCCAGTCCATGCGTGCAGCGATGCCGCAACGTGCAAGGAGGTTTGGTCGACTGTTCCACGGGTTGGCCGGAGGGCTTTGAGGGCGGCAACCGGCGAAGCCAAAAGCGGCGCTGAAAAGCCGCTGCTTCCTTCCGTGCTTTCTGCGTCTGCTTCCGCTCCGCTTCACATGGGTTATGGCCTATGGGGTCCCGGCTCCGGCCGTCGTCCGCGAGCTGCGCGGCCGCGGAGGAACAGCGCGACAAAAAGCAGCGCTGCCTCTTGTCTCGCACAGCTTGAAGACATCGTAAAAACCTCCCTCTTCACCGCGTCAGTTCAGCAGGCTGAAGCCTGTAGGGAGACGTAGTGGTGCTCCATAATTCACGCAGTAAACCGAATTGCTGGGGAATTACGTGCTTGCGATGGCTCTGAACGTGACAGTAACAGAGCTGCCGCTGCCTGGAGAAAATTACCACACGACATGAAGGCCAGGATCCCAAGGTGATACTGCGTACGGTGTGGCAGATTCAGTAGTTCAGTCTGGTGCCCGTTGTGTGGTCACTCGCGAGGCAGTTTCTGCTCTTTTGTAGAGCATTAATGCTGTTGTTCTCACGGTTATCAGTTGCTATCTCGCCATCATTTTCTTCACCTCCCGCGCTTCGACAGCTGCTCAATTCTTCAATTCTGGGAGAGGGGTCGGTGCCCGGTTCCGCCACTCGCTGCAACACTGCCGGTCTAATTCTGAAACTGATCAACCGACAGCAGGCCTGATAGCAATTCCAGATCTTATTGCACGGTGCGGTTCAGATTTCAGAACAAGGCCAGGAGGAGGGAGCTCTGATGAGCGAAACAATCTTGCAAACATGGAATTACTCCTCCGAAATGAACCTTTCGCCGTACCAATTGAAGATCCATACATCCTCCTCCAGGAGAGGTGAGTTTTCCCTCTGTCGGCGCGTGGCAAGCCGGGCCAAGAGCCGGCAAATCAGATTTCGGCAGATTTTATCAGATTTAATAGTATTCTATTATTATCCTTGCTCTCAATGCCGCATCGCCGTGGAAGACGTCAAGACGGGTCGCTCTTGCATGATCGGCCACTGATTGACGAGGCTGCGGACAGCAGACGCCGGCGCTGCCGCGGCGTGGCGTGTCTCCATGTGGAGACGCAGTGGTTGCCACGTCGATTCGCGAAAGCGAGCAGGCGAGCAGCGGCCATGCGGTAACGGGGCGTCCGGTCGCACTTGCACATCGGCGCTGCCATGGAATCTTGCTCCCCCTTTCGTTCTCCGACGAGTCATCTCGCGTTGGGGGGAGAGAGAGAGAGAGAGAGAGAGAGAGGCCAGGATCTGTGTCGTGATCGTGCCCGCGTTCCATGCGTGCCAAACTAATCGCAGCGTCAATCAGGGCCACCGCCACCGGGGAAGGGAAAGCCTTGGCTGGTTTCTTCTGCAAGTGTTGACTGTTGTGTAAGGTTGGCGGCATGCAGTTCAGACAAAGAGACGGGGCCGGATCAGCCGTGGGACGCGGAAGGAGAAAGCGACTGATTCAAAGCAGTAGTAAACTTATACACGGTAGTCTTCACCTCCCACGAATTTCGTAGGGAAGCAGCTCGATCATCTCTGCAGGAAACACGAGAGCACTCGAATAAACGATAGATCAGCAGCAGCGCTTCTTGTAGTATTGCTGTACCAGCTGACGACGACGCCGGTGCTCGCTGTCGGTGCAGGGCTCTAGACCTGCAGTAGAGGAGGTTGTGGGGGTCGAGCTCTGATTGGGATCGGGTGTCAGAGGGATCGCGATTGGCGTCGAGATGCCGTCCGTCCCGGTCCGAGATGTCTGCAGCCTGCCGGCCGAACTGCACATTGCTTGCTTGCTACCTGTAGGAATGAAGAAGGAAACGAACGGAGCAGCCATCCCAGCCACGACTCTGGGCCGTTTAGTTGCCAATTTTTTTTTATCTTTTTCAACACTAATTACGAGTATTAAATATAGATTAATTATAAAACTAATTACACGGACGGACAGAAAATCGTGTAACGAATCTATTAAAAATAATTAATCCGTCATTAGAGCTTGTTATTGTAGCACAACATTGTCCAATTATGGTTCAAATAGGTTTAAAAGATTCGTCTCGAAATTTCACCCGGGATTATGGAATAAATTTTATCAATTATTCGCATCTAATACTATTAATTAGTGGTCAAACGTTCGAAGTTAATGTAGTGCTGGAAAATTTTTAAAACAGGACCTCTACGTAGCATTTCTCGCGCTGTCCGATCGTTTTTTTCTTCAAACGGCCGGATAATGAGTCACCCGGTCATATATATCTTTTGTTCCCGATCTGTTCGAACGTGAATGCACAGTGTATTCCAGTACCATGCGACGACTATTTATTATACTAGTAGCTGTGTACGATCAGCATGCAAGGCAGCAAAGAGCCTGCCGGCCGACCAAGAGCTGAATCGATGGTTCACGAATAATGCAGGAGTGGTGGCGGTATTAGACGGCTCACCCGTATTCTAATTTCAGTCGTTGTATTATGTACATGCGATTATTTCCGAATAAAGCACGCATGAATCATGATATAAAAGGTATAATATTATTTGGCGGCTTACTAGTACTATTCTATGGTTATGGCACGAGGTTTTGGCCCGGCCCAGGCGGCCAGGCCCGGCCTGGGGATTAATCCTCGCCGACCGCATGACCAACCCCGTCCCAATTCCCATCCCATGCATAACGTACGTACGGCTCAGAGTAGTATCTGGCTGGCAATACGTACGTGGTTTCCGTCCGGTATTCGAATGGACAACGACGGCGTGAGGCCTCACTGTCTCAAACGAAAGGTGGGGGCGTCCGTTTCTTGTCACCTGGCAGGCTCACGAGGGAACGGAGACGCCCTCATTTTAGTCACGAGGTCGCATGAGGAGGAGAGGAGGCACAGGCAGGCCAGTCAGGTCCCCGCCTTGTCGTTGCTAACTGTTGTCCTCTCCTTTCCCGTCGTGACAAAAACGCTTGCCCCACCTGGACGGATAAGCAAGCAGCCTAGGATGGGCTGGGCTGGTTTATGCCATTGTCGCACGTGTCTCGATCGATTGGACAGGCACCGATCAGTTCGGTTTCTCGGGTTTTTGCAAAATTCGGTTATTTCAAAACAGGAACCGACCGGTTACTAAAATTTGTGAAGACCGAGCATTTCGGTTTCGGGTAATTTGGTTCGGTATTCTGTCACGACCGAACTACCCGAGCTACCGATCAACACATAAAAGTTCCCCACATCATGATATCACTTATTCAGAGAGCGAACAAAAATCAACACGAACTGAGTACAAACATAACATGAACAAATCACAAATGGAGCCGTAGGATTGTGAATCTGGAGACCTTCTTGTCGCTTCTCTTTGTGTGCCAGATCTCGTCAAGAATAGAAGAGCTTGCTTGCTGCCTGTGCCGGCACGCCGCTGCTTGGGCTAGAGCGGAGCGGAGGCCGCGATGCTTCGGTTGATTGATCCGCGCGCCCGTGCTGGCATGCCGCCGCTTGGGTCGTCGTCTGGGCGGGGCAGGGCGGAGTGGATGCTGCCGCCGCCGCTTGCGTCCTCTGGGTGGGCAGGACGGAGTGGATGCCTCACGGCCGCCTGCACCACGCGGTGCTCTGCACGCCTGTGCCGGCTCGGCGGCCTGTGCGGCGGAGGATGGTTGGCGGCTGTGCGGCGGGCGGCGGGCGGCGGCGCGGGTGGCGGCTATGCGGAGTGGCCGCCGGGTCTGCAGAATGCAGTCTCGTGGTGGGGAATCGAACGGGAACAAGCAAACGGAAAGAGCTGACTAGCTGAGTTATATACTTAGGGTAGTAGTGGGTTGGGCTGAGTTGCTTAATGGGCTTTGCACTATGAAGTTCGGTTATATCGGGTATTTCGGTTACCCGAGGATCGGAACTGAATTGACCGAACTAATTTCGGTTAGTCGGGAGCCAGGAGTGAACAGTAACCAATTTTTTTGATTTTGGTTAATTTGGTTTCGGTTTCAGTTTCAGTTTCGGATAATTCGGTTCGGTCTTCAGTTATTCGGTTAATTATGCCCAGGCCTATAGCCCCAACACCGCCTTCCTACCCTGTCTCCGGCAGCTCCCGCCACCAGCTCCCGCCACCAGATTCGCCTCCACCAGCCGCCCCATCCTCACATCGTCTTCACACATGCTCACACCCGTGCCGCCCTCCTCCACCATCTCTGGTGGCTCCTGATTCGTTACCACCGGCCGCGGCCACCCCCAACCCAGCTTCACGAGAGAGCTCGTTCCCGCCTCCTCCACCACCCACTGGATATCCCCGCCGCCTGCGGCTGCCTCACCACCCCACCCACACGGTCTGCTGCCGCCCAAGGACCTCCTCTATAGCCAAGGAACACAACCCGATCCCGAACCCGAAATCCTAAACCTGAAGTGCCAAACCCAACTCGGTGAATCGCGTGCGCGAGGAAGAGGAAGAGGAAAGAGGAGCTCGCAAGCACGACCTGCACGAGGAAGAAGAAAGAGGGAAGCTGCTGGAGCGTGCTGGCCGTGTTGGGGCGACTCAGGTGATGGCTCGCGCATGCGGGCCGCGATGCGCACCCGGAATCCGGATGTGCCTGCAGCCTGACATGCACGGCATAGACGGAGATCGGAGGACCAAAGGAGGAGAGGAAGCAGGCAGTGGCACCCAAAGCCATGTCCGCGTCGACGGCTACACGCTACACTTCCTCATGTGCAGTCCCAGGCCTATTGCAGGTGGCTTTCTTTCACTGTAAACGCAGGCCTGGCCTATTAAGGCATCAGGCCCAGTCACGAATTCCAAGCACGTCGTGGGCTTCAAAAGTCATAACACTAGCTTGGCTTGGGCTGCTGGACCGCTGGAATAAAGGTGGAGTTTGGGCCGCTTAGCGTCAGGTATTTTGTGAAGTCCATTTTGGAACAAATCAACTGTTTTATTTTTGGGAGTGTCTAGGTGTCATCCGGATGATTATTGACTAGATTATCAACCACATTTTTGACCAACCATTAAGTGCCACGTAACATAATAATGGTCAATGCACATTGACAATCAAAATATGGGTGAAACATAGTGCGGTTTCAATAAAAAACGAGCAGAGTGTGCAGCATGAATCCGAGAGAGAAAAACGAAGCATATCAGTCAGATTCCATATAACCACAACCTTCCTCCTTCCTGCTCACATGAGAAAAACAAAAAAGAACCATATTGTCACACCCCAAAATTGATAATCCTAATTAAAATTTAAATATCATCATCATGAGCATCATCAAAGCATAATGAAGCATCATGGATATTGTTTGCATAAGTTTATTTATTTATTTTGTCTTGTGTGAATGTTTGGTTGTGAATAAAGTTTAATTTTTGCTGTACAATTGTGCCCCCAAAAATTTGATTCAAATACTAGATTCCAAATGGTGAATTTAAAATATTTTTGTAGGATTTTATGACCTATGGTAGAATCGCGCAAATTAATCCGACTCAAGTGCGCTAACCATCACCGCTAGGGTAATCAGGGCTAACTCGTACTTCAAACAGATTAACTAGACAGTCTGTCGGGTAAAATCCCGATGCAACCACTAGGACTTCGATCGAAACAATATATACATCAAACCCACACGAAGGTGAATCCAGAGATTACAACATTCCACAAATTTTACATCACAGAGTCTAACATGAATTTATTACAAACTGACTTTGAATTTCAGAAAGTAGTTTAAGTGCAGCGGAAAATATAAATGATAACTAGCGACGATACGTGACGCCATGATGAAGCCCGTACATGACATCACATCCTCAAGTCTCGCCTGAAAACAAAGGCACAGGCAAGACTGAGTATACTAATACTCAGTAAGGCTTACCCGACTATTGGTATATACTTAGCCGACTCCTAGACATGCAAGACTTTTGGCTTGAGGGGTTTGTTTGCCGAAAAACAACTAAGAGTGAGTCCTTACTTTCAAGTTTTTAGCTTCAAAATTCTAGTTCAATTAACCATTCTAATTGAGCAACTATCCAACATCACCCATGGTAGAATTAATTTGCATCCAACAATATTTATCATCATCATTGTTCCACTTCTTACTCTATGTGGTAAAAGTATTAAGTAGTCTCCTATATCCCGAGAAACGGACGATTCGAATCGAGTTTATTAACCTTGCAAGACAAACCTAACACACACGCAAGAAGCACCGAAGGGTCACCCCAAGCAATTGTTTCCCTTTCTTTCCAGCTTGTGGATCTGGGTCATCACCCGCGACTACAGAGGTCCATGCACCACGGTACAGCGCCGGGCCGTGGTTGCCTCTGCACCCGGTGCGTGTCAATTAAATACAGATGGGAAAAGTAAAATCCACTCCCCGGGCCAATCAGGTACTTAGCTAACCGAGTTCCATTATTTTCGGCATGTGGCTAGTACGTTCAAATGCTTAACCACCACTACCACACACCGCGACCTTAGCCATTTTTGCTATACCGATGGGGCCTCAACATGAACAGGAATATCGTAACACAGCCCCGCCCGTCGACCTTATGATTTCAACATAAAGTAAACAAGCAACTCCTATTTCCCGCGAGTGACAGACAAATACTCGACTTTTACCGAATCCTATTAGCATGGCAACTATCGTACCTTTCAACTAGTATTCATAGCATGGGTAGCTAGGATCATACATCTAAGGTTTTATTCAACTCCTAAAACTTAAATGCACAGTAAATAATATAACAACATTGAATAACTTTGAAATATAGGTTATGCTCCGGGGCTGCCTTCTTGGGCAAAATAAACCTTGGGCTCTTCCGAACTTTGGTTCGGATCTTCAGCGGCTTCAGTTAGAATAGCTTGAACTCCTTGTTGCTCCTTCACGGGCTTGGACATACATTCGTTCTTTCTGTCAACGAGATTCGTTGATTCTAAATGAATGCAAAATGTTCAAGTTACTTATTTGATACAAGTTATTCTTTCCTTCACGATAAAGTTGCAAATCACCAACACTCAATTTTTGTTGTGTAGCATGTCATTTACAAACCCTTGGGCAATCATTTATAGAATACTCTTAAACTTAATTAAGTTCATTTGGTAAGTTTGGTTGGTTACTTGTTAATTTGTCCGTTATCTTGTATTAACTTGGGTTTATTAAATATTACTCTTAGAGAGAGTTTCTGGGGTTGAGATTTTTATGCAAGATTCCTCGTTCAAGTGTGAACTTACTGTAAATTTTAAAGTTTTCAGTTCATTTCAGCAAGTAGATTAAACACACAAAATATACCAAACAGCTACTGCAGTAAAGAAGAACTATTTATACAGAGCAAGGTAGACAAGTACTGGACTTCAAATTTTTACTGAGTGCTCCTAATTTCCTAGTAAACATACTGTAAAGTTTCCAGACATATTCATTCAGCATATTAATTATAAAAAATGCATTAAACAACTACTACTAGAAAAAAGATTTATTTATTAAGAACAAATCATGAAAGTACTAAAGCTCAAAATTTTACTGGGTACTTCTAATCTTGTGGTGAGGCTACTGTGATTTTTTGAGATTTTATTATGCAAGTTAGAGAGTAAAAAAAATAAGTTAACATGCATCTACAACACTAAAGAAATAAATCTACAGACCTTTCTACAAGGAGAAAGGTTTCTGTGACTAAAACTTTTCCAGGTTGCTAACCTATTCAAAGGTGACCTCTGGTAAAAATATCAATATTTTTCATGTAACAGAAATAAGTGCTTTGATTTAAGGTCATTCTTCTTAACTAAAATTGTATGAGCATGTTATACTGAAGTAATGAGTTTTATAAATTTTCTATTACATATATGGATTAAAACAAAGCTACTGTGAAGATTTGATCAATTACTTAGTCCTTAAGTATCAGAAGTAAATAAATTTAGTTTACCAAACCTACAACAAGATCTAACAAGAATCATAGCCATGAGTGTGATATAGTTCTGAAACTTTCACATTATGTTCTTCATGCAGGGACTAACTTAAATTCTAATAATCATTTTCATGGATAGCCTGGAACAGCAAGTTCATTTATGAGCCTATATCAAGAGTTTTAATGTATTTATTCATGAGAAAATATTTGAACATAATTTATTGAAGTAACATTTTCCAAACTTTTTTTACCACATCTAGACATCAATACAAGGTCCTCGTTCAAAATTTTTTAGTAAAACACCTAGAACAGATTTTAGATCTAGCATATAGCAAAATGTTAATTTCTATGCATAAAATTTTTTAGGTGAGCCTCTACTCTTATAACAGATTCTACCAAATCATGAGCAGTGCAGGTCTACAACTCTTGATAACAGAATATTTAAATGACACTTAAATATTCTCAGATTTAAAATCTACAGCTAAAAATATTATATTTGACAAAGTTGTAGATCCTGTTTTATTCCAGAACAGTTGAGTTTGCATTTTTCTGATTTTTCTACTTATTTTTCTACGATTTGTTATGCAATTTCAAAGTTCACTGTTTTGGTTTCAAACTGAAGTTTCGAGTTTACACACAGGTCCTTCCTTTTTGCAGAATACCCCCTAAAACTATTGAAAACGATGCAATCAGGTCCAGTCGCCATTGCAGCCCTTTGGGAGCTCGGTTTGGGCCAAATTCCGGCGAGGGAGGACCAAGGTAGGGAGGGGAAAGAGGTGTAATAGCTAGATGGCTTCTAGAGAAACCTGTAGGTGGTCTTGGAGGGACGAGGGGCGGCCTGTGGTAGTCTGCCCACGGAAGCAGTACCTCCGGCGGGTGGGAGCTCGGCTCCGGCTATGCTCCGCCAAGGGGGAGCGACGGCTGGGGGCTCGGCGAGCTTCAGTGGGCGGTGGGGAACCGATCCCGAGGGTTGGCTCGAGGGGAGGGAGGCCGGAGAGGCGGGGCACCGTGCGGGCGGCGCTCGGCCTGAGGGAAGGAAGGGGGCGGCGTCGTTCTGGGCTTGGCCGCCGGGGAAGGAAGGGGCGACGGTGTGGGCGTGCAAGGGGCTCGGCTCGGCCCCTTTTATAGGCGCAGCGAGGGAGGGAGAGCGAGCTGGGCGCGAGCTGCAGCTGGGGGAGGCGCAGCCAGGACAGTGGGCAGGGCGCGGCGCGTGGCACGGCGCGTGGCAAGCTCGGGCTGGGCGAGCTGGGTGAAACCGGGGGCGCGGTGCTAGTTTGGTCGGGCTGCTGGCCTGGGCAAGCCAAGTGGCCGGCCAGGTGGCGTGCTGCCGCTCGGCAGGGAACAGAGGAGAGAGAGATGAGGGACCTCGAGCAGGAATAGAAGAAAACTCAGGCATCTGACTGTAAAACCTAGATTTTCTCCCTCTTCCAAGCTTCTACTCAAAAATTCTTGAACACAGAAGTTGTTCAAATTAAATTTCCTACAACTTTCATGTTGTACAGATTTTCATTTGAGCTTTGATTTTCAAGTTATTTTAAATTTTCGAAAACCACTATTTATTAAACAGCTCATCATTTTATGTGTGATTTTTCACTTTTACCCCTTAAGTTCAACTAGACTTTTATTTATTATGGAAAGATTGATATGTCTATTCAATTTCATGTGCATATTTTCAATGGTTTGAAAGTTATGTAAAGTACCTTTTAAAGTACATATACACATGTGCATATACACATACATGTATACATATATCCATCAAAGCAACATAAAATTGATTATTTTTATTTTTTTTCTTGATCAGTTAGACATGATGTGGTGCTAGTGATTTGGTTTTAGACAATTAGACACCACGGGTGTCACATGACCTTTGACTCGAGCCATAAAATTCTTGGAAAGTTGAAAAACTGCTGTTTTGTTCTTTTTACCGCGACCATTTTACAAAATCCTTTTGAGTGGTTCTTGTTGTAAAATGATCTTTGGGTTGTTCTCTTCCTCCAGTTAAAATTTGGGGAATTTTGGATCGAGGGAACTCTCTGGTTTTCAATTTTGAACTCAAACCATCATTTTTCCTTTCTCCCACTCGCCGGGCCCACTCGTCAGCCCCTACCCCCGCCTCCTCCACTCTTCCTCGCTCGCCCGTGGGGCAGCCGGGGTGGCGGCACCCCATAGCCGGCCGCTGGCTGGGCCAGCATGGCCGGGCACCCGAGCTGCTCCCGTCGGCCCTCGCCTCCTTCCCCCTCCTTTAAAACCCCGACCCAGAAACCCTAGCCCCCTTCCTCTTCCCCACCATTGCAGCCGCCACCTCCTCTTCTTCCTTGCCGCCGGCCACCGCGATTCGTCGTCTCCGGGGAACCTCGGAGCAATTCCTTGCGTCTACACCCTCTCCTACCCCTCCTCGTCCGATTCTGGCACTCACCCAGCCGTTCCCCACCCCCCCCCCCACCCCCCCGCAGGTCCATCCCGGCGGAGCTCTGCCCGTTCGCCGGCGCCGGCGCCGCTGCAACTTGTCACGCTGCCCCTCCGCTGCCGTCCCCCTGTCCGTCCTCCTAGACACCCCGCGCGCGCTCCTTCCCCTCTCGAGTTGCTTTCCCCGTCGGCCGTCGGGCCGTGTCGCGACACGTGCGCGCGCTAGCGCGCAGGCCGCGATCTGGCCGCGGTCAAGGTGGCCTGGTCGTGCCTTGACCCGGTCAGGGGGCTGGTTGACCGTTCCGGACTCACCTGTCGGCGCCTGTGGGTGGTTTGAGCCGAGTAGATCTAGCAGTTGTTGTAGTTTTGTGTGATTTGTTAATGCTGTGATCTTGTTAAATTCATAGAAACTTTTGTAGACATCAGAAAATTGTGAACCTTATTTTGTTGTGTTCCCGTGACTTAGGTCTACCTTGCAAAAATATGTTTATACATGTTACTGCTGTACATTTCTAGTTATGATTCTATTTAGTAAAAGTGTTTTAATTCTCTTGCTGATGCTCTGATAATCCAAAAATGCCGAATACAATTTTGCTGGATTCCTTGTGTAATGCACTTTCTAGTAGTGCAACCTGTTTTTATATGTCTCTAATGTTTGATAGTGGTTTAATGCAACCTTGTGCTCCCTGACTGAAATATTGTTTACTGCATAAATTTTTGCTTAAATGTGAGAAAATAGCAAACCCACTTCTGTTAGCTTTGTTCTCATGTCTAATTCTGGTTGTAATTTTCTCGGAATTGTTTAATGATGTCTTCATGCCTTTTCTGTTTTAAATTGTTTAGAGTAGCTAAAAAATACTTAATTCATAAGTAATTGTAGAAAAATGCTTTTACTGCAAACCCAATTTTCATGAGTTTGTTGTGATGTTCTCTGTTTGCTCAAATTAGTTCATAATTTATGCGTACTGTTTAGTTTCTGGTAATTTATTCTTGCCCTAGGAATAGTTTGTTTAGATAAGTTTAGATGCTTGTTTTGTGTATTTTACTTGGTTGTGAATCATCGCATGCTGCACTGTTCATGTTTCATTCGTAGCATGTCATACTCATTTCATGGCATCATACTAATGCATGCATATCATTCATGCATTATAGTGACCAAGCCGTCGGAGAGCGTTCCCGCCGAGCCCGTCGAGTTCGTTGAACCCGAGCCCAGTGTCGAGTGCGCGGTTGAGCCCGAAGAAAACCAAGGCAAGAAGCTAAGCATGTTTCCTTTACCCGTCTAAAATTTTTCTATATTAGTTGTCTCACTTGGGTACTTATGGTTATATCATATGTTTATCTATTGCATTGTTGATCCTAATTTTATGCATTTACCTTTCTTGTTTTACTTACCCATGTCCTTGTCACATGCTAGTTAGTTAAATACTCAATTTGATTAGATGCTTAGCAATGCTTAGAGTACTTTATCACTTGTAGGAAAGAGTAGAATGGTTTTGAGTACCACACTTAACCGGTTATCCCTGATCGCACTTGTTCGGCTATGGTTTTGTTGGAAGGTTAGTTTTCGTGGTTTGAGCGGAATGGTAGGGCCTAGAGAATGAAGTCACATGGGCATAGTCCGCTTGAACCGATTAAGGACCATTCGTGGATGACTTTGGCTTTGAGCAACTTTTCGTGCTACCATATATCTGAGATAATGGAAAGGATGAGCCAATTACCTTCTTTGACTTGGTCATTGATGCACGGTTCTAGATACGTGACCAAGGAGCTATGTAGAGAGCCTTAGGGATGTACCCGGTGGACCTAGGTAACTCTCCGCATAAGCTAGGCGTGATGTTCAATGGTTGAGCCTTGATGCGAACGGTTGACGCGAGTATCCCCTTATCCAACGTGATCGGTTGGGTGAGCTGCATGGTCCTTGCGTCGTGTGGGTAAAGTAGTACACCCTTGCAAGGTTTATCAACAATTCGAATTGCCACGCTCTCGGATATGAGCAAGCTCTTTGTCCCATGAATTACCGTAGAATTCGTACATGTTGGTAGTGGTTTCATATCACTAAGTTACTTTACTTGTTCCTTGGTTAATCAACTAAAATTGGTGTTCGGTTGGGCAAGATAATTAATTTGACTAGAGAGCTAGTGTAGGTTTAGAGTGCTCATGCTTACGCAATAATAACTTAACCCTAAAGCCTCTATTTGAGCCTCATGCATACTCCTTGTTTATTTAAACGTGTAAGTCTTGCGAGTACCTTTTGTACTCATGTTGCTTTTTAAACTAAGTTGCAGGTGAGCCGGAGGTTGTTTTCGGCCACTTCTATCCCGCCGATTTCGGCGCGGGAGAGGACTAGGTCGCTGTGTTTGTGATGGCGCCCTTGAGCAAGATGCCATTGCCTTGTTACGATTTTATTAAGTTATCCGTTGCGTACTCGTTTTTTTTTTTGGGAGAACATGATAACACTAAACTTTACTTTTCATGTCTCTTCAATATTATCCGTGAGCCCAAGGCTTGTAAGACTTTGTTGTTCTTTAAATTTCAAGTTTTGGACCCTCCTATGATGAATTTGTAATCTCTAGGTGTTGAACTCTTGTAATGTTTAAAATTGCTCTTTATGGTTCATCGTTAATGTGCGGATTTGTGAACGATATGCGTTGCTTGATCTTGGGCATGTTGTTGAACACATACCGGGACTACCGGATTTGATATTATTTTAGGCGGATGATATGTCGGTTGTTAATGTCTCTAGATGTGGGTTAACACGTGGCACGCTCTTGGACGAACATGTGTTAGCTCTCATCTTAAAGATAATGACCTGCGGTTCGCTTAAAATAGTGTCAATTGGGCGGTTCTCACACATAGCATCTGACACTCATTAAAATTAAACAAAAGCACCTACTCTCGGATTGAGTAGGCTCACAAATATGATAATTCACGCGTGATCTCAGGGCAAGGAGCATGCCACGTCACAGAGGTAGCAAACACACTGATCATTGTTCACCTTTTATTATGATGAATAACAATTTTTCACCTTTTTGCCCCCATCAGCCGATTCCTATCAATATTTCAATGCTGTGTTTCCTCCAGCTTCTGCATGAATATGAGAACCACAAGACCTGAAGAACATTATTTCTTACTTTCTTTGAATGAGCTTGCACTGTTACATTTGCTATTGAAAATTAACAAACTGGTTTACAACAAACAAACACACCAAACTATGGAAACAAAGAAGGCTGCAGTGAAAAAACAAGACAATTTCAATGAAGATGGTCAACAAAAGAAAAAGCTACCCATTGCACTAACCCACTTAACAAAGAATTAACACACAAAAAAGTTGCTACAACACACACACACACGCTATCCAAAGATGGCCATTCATAGATCAGTACTTCCAAAAAAAGGGCTTAAGACAAAAACAACGAAAAGATATGCTTAACACAAAACATAAAGAGAAAGAGAAAATAAAAACACCTCACAAAAGACCATGCATGCTAAAATCTCCGTCTCTCCTGTGCGACGATGCGATTTCTGTCCCCATAATGGACCAAGCATATGTTAAAGACGTATTTGGTTGAGCTGTGGCTTTTTACCCCTAATCTCGCGCAGCCCTGGCAGATGCGGCGGCCAGCCGCGGGACTGGGGCGCAACGGCCGGTCGCCGGTGAGGTATGGGGAGGTGCGCCGGCGAAGTTGGGGTCGCCGCGGGAGCTCCGCCTCCGCACCGCGAGGTTGGGGGCACGAGCCGTCGGTGGTCGGATGGGAAAGATGAACCGGTATTTTCCACTTACGAGTGGCAGACGGGTAAATTTCATCAAGTTTCTCCTCCCACAACCAGTGAAAGCAAGTTCGGACCGGCTTTTAGAGAAATAAGGTGGGCTAGGATGTGCCGACTGAGTGAGGAGGATAGAAAGATCTGCTGGGCCGAATCAGAAAACACCGTGGCCCATAATGTATTTAGCTGATGGTCACAAATCCCACCAATCCGAGCACGAATATTCAAGAGATCACAACCATTGAAAACTGAGTGAAAACATCACAACGAATCAACCGAGAGATATATAGAAAAACCGTTATTTTTTCTCCACAAAAAATACTCTACTTTCCTGCGTATCTTATCGACGACCCATATGTAAATTGTAAAGACATGCCAAGATGCTGATCCCCAACCAGCAATTAGGAGGAGATGATGCTAAATGCACCGCCAATAAAGCATTTTGACTCCTTTAAAAAGAAAATTAGGAGTAAGTACTGTACTAGTAGTCCAGTACCACCTTAGGTATATAGAACACTTTTTGAAACGAGAAATTAGGCCATATGCATGATTGATGCATCACGATGACGGCGTTATCATTGCCGACTCTTTTAACGGCTACCTACCGCAGCGGCAAACGGCGTCATCCTCATCGATATCTTCGCGGCGGCCGCTGGCCTTTCCCGAAGAAATTGCGGTGTGGGGACGGACTGGACTACCCGAGAGGCCGAGACCGCGACGCAACCGCCTCTCGCCGCTGGGCCCCCACCACATCCTTCGGTGCCGTAGCCGTAGGCCTCCTCCAGTGGTGCTAACGATGTCGTCAGCACGCTGCTTCACTCAGCGCCTGGGAAAGCACGCCACCAGGTAGCGATGAGTTAGGGCTTGTTTAGATAAAAAAAATTTGGCTAAAAATGTTACATCGAATATTTAAATATATGTATGTAAAATTAAATGTGGATTAAAAAATTAATTGCATAATTAGGTTGTAAATCGTGAGACGAATCTAATGAGTCTAACTAATCCATAATTTGTAACAGTGATGCTATAATAATCATCCGTTAATTATCCACTAATTATGGATTAATTATTATTATTAGATTCGTCTTGTGATTTACAACCTTCACAACCCATCCGTGCAAAAGGTAAATAGATTTTATTTAATACTCTTAAATAGCAACATTCTCTTTCAAATTTTTTTTAACAAGGGATCCTGTTCGGTTTCTCCTAGCACAACTAGTGCTAGAAGGGAATCTTATATACATGGAGTACTAAATAAAGTTTATTTGCAAAAAATTTTCATAGATGAGTGTAACTTTGCGCGACGAATCTAATGAGCCTAATTAATTCATAATTAGCTACGGTAACGCTACAATAACCATTCTCTAATTATGCGGTCAAAGATCTCATTAAATTCGTATCGTGAATTAGCACAGAGATTCCAAAGGTGATTTTATAAACTGTCTATATTTAATATTTCTAATTATTGATCAAAATTGTGAAGTGCTTCCTTGCTCGCCAACATAAGAATTTTACTGTTTGTCTCTCCGCCAACACACCCTCACTTGCTAGTGGAAGAATTTTACTCGTTTCTCTCTCCGCCAACTCAGCACAAGCTAGCGACGTTGCTGCCCGTTGGACGAGGCCTCACGGGACTCTTCCTCTCCGCGTCCCCGCCTGACCGCCTCCCCCTCCCCGTGTATAAAGGAGGAACCTCCCCCTCGCTTCCTCATCCATCCAATCCCCAATCCCTCCGGCGAATTTCTCCGCGCGATCGAAGCGAAGCCAAGGAGCCAAGCCCCATCCTCTCAAGGTACGTAGATTCTCGATCCTCCTCCTCTGATATGTCTCATTTGATTTCCCGGTTCGTGTTCGTCGTAGACCTTGTTGCTTAGGTTTAGGTTGCGAGGTGATCCCTTTTCCTGCTTCTTGTGCAATCTATAGTCGATTCGCGGGTAGAGATGTAGATCTGCAGGCTGTGATGAGGTTATTAGGTGTAGATCTGTCATGCGCGGTTCCGCACGACGAGTTCAGGCTCTGTATCGTAGTTGATTTGCGCGCTAGGGTTGGGCTGTTGCTAGCATGCTCGTTCAGAGGTTTGCCGCTCGATTCATAGATGTTTTTTGGTTAGGTTATTGGTTCGAATCATCTAGGTGGTGCTGTTCAAAGGGATACTGCTCGATTGCTGTTTATTTTCTTCATAATTTTATCTAGATTTGGTTGACTCTCAACCTGGCTGACGATAATTACAGATTGGTTAGGAATTAATTAGTCCATTGTTGATCTATGTCATGGGCGTCATATAGATACCGCTGCACAATTCCTTAATTGGTTCCCAACATCTAGCGATGGTATATTAAAATGTAGTGCTGATGCTAGCATGTATTGTGCTGATCAAATTTTCAGTTCATGTATGTGTTCCTTTAGATTGTCTGTGTTTGACGTCAAATTTTCATTTCATGTATGTTTTCCTTTAGATTGTCTGTGTTCGACATATCAACTATGTCATATCATGTCTTGGACAAATTTTTAGTGCAATTGTGATGTTAAATACTATCTTGTTCTGTTGCTACATAACAGCATGGTTTACTTTTAAGATGTCTAACATAAAGTGCCAAGCCACTTATGCTGAGTAGTTCTTTCCTGTTCAAAATTGATCAGTTTCCATGTATCAATATTTGTGTTCTTGGCTGTACTGTTTATGGTGGCTTACACTTCCGCTCTTTAATGTTTGCAGATGCAGATCTTTGTAAAGACCCTTACCGGCAAGACCATCACCCTTGAGGTTGAGTCCTCAGACACCATCGACAATGTCAAGGCTAAGATCCAGGACAAGGAAGGCATTCCTCCGGACCAGCAGAGGCTCATCTTTGCTGGAAAGCAACTTGAGGATGGCCGCACTCTCGCGGACTACAACATCCAGAAGGAGTCCACCCTCCACTTGGTGCTCAGGCTCAGGGGAGGCATGCAGATCTTCGTCAAGACCCTCACTGGCAAGACCATCACGCTTGAGGTCGAGTCTTCTGACACCATCGACAACGTGAAGGCCAAGATCCAGGACAAGGAGGGCATCCCCCCAGACCAGCAGCGTCTCATCTTTGCTGGCAAGCAGCTTGAGGATGGCCGCACCCTCGCTGACTACAATATCCAGAAGGAGTCGACCCTCCACCTTGTGCTTAGGCTCAGGGGTGGAATGCAGATCTTCGTCAAGACCCTCACTGGCAAGACCATCACTCTTGAGGTCGAGTCATCGGACACGATTGACAATGTGAAGGCCAAGATCCAGGACAAGGAGGGCATTCCCCCGGACCAGCAGCGTCTGATCTTTGCTGGCAAGCAGCTGGAGGATGGCCGCACCCTTGCTGACTACAACATCCAGAAGGAGTCCACTCTTCATTTGGTGCTCCGTCTGCGTGGTGGCATGCAGATTTTTGTGAAGACCCTCACTGGCAAGACTATCACCCTTGAGGTTGAGTCCTCGGACACGATTGACAATGTGAAGGCAAAGATCCAGGACAAGGAGGGCATTCCCCCAGACCAGCAGCGTCTCATCTTTGCCGGCAAGCAGCTCGAGGATGGCCGCACCCTGGCGGACTACAACATCCAGAAGGAGTCAACCCTTCACCTTGTGCTCAGGCTCAGGGGTGGTATGCAGATCTTTGTGAAGACCCTCACTGGCAAGACCATTACCCTGGAGGTTGAGTCATCCGACACCATTGACAACGTGAAGGCGAAGATCCAGGACAAGGAGGGCATCCCACCGGACCAGCAGAGGCTGATCTTTGCTGGCAAGCAGCTGGAGGATGGCCGCACCCTGGCAGACTACAACATCCAGAAGGAGTCCACCCTCCACCTGGTGCTCCGTCTCCGTGGTGGCCAGTAAGTTTTGAGGGCCATGGAGCTGCTGGTGTCCCTGGGTTCACAAGTCTGGTGCCTCCTTTGTCTCTCCCATGGAGTTTGTCTGTGTGTCCTGCGGTCTGTGTCCTGCTCTTGTGGTGCGGGTGTCTCCGGCCTGTCCTGATGAAAATGCCGTCTAGTTGTGTCTTGTGAACATTTGCTGCTGTGCAGCAACTTGGTTGAATGGTGATGAATAATAAGTGAACCCTGAACTTTGTGTGGCAATCTGTTTGTCTATGGTGTCTGGATATATCGTTATTTGCATGGCGTTTTGCAATTCTGCTGCTTCCCGTGAAGTTAAACATCGGATCAATTTTTAAGTAGGTTATGCTGGGCGCTCTGAATATTGATATATATTTAGTCCAAATCAATGTATCTATAGCATTTCAATTTGATTTCCAGATGTCTACTCTATTTTCCTGACTAAGTGGTTGCTTACCAGGTGATTGACACTAAAACAAGTAATCCATATGGATCGATTTGGTTAGAAAGTTGGACCATTAAGAAAAAGAACTGTAAACAAATATCTTACGCCTGAATCATACACCAGGTAGTTATGTGAAGAACATTACACATTCTTGATCACTTGGATCGTTAGCAACTCAGATTATTTGAAAAGAGAATTCTTGTTTGTTGGACAAGTAACAGTTCTTAGACTTAGATCTGAAGCCACCACTAGATTTAATATTTTAGGGCAAGATTCTGAATCTGTATAGATCTGTATAGTAAGACATGCTGCCCAAAAGGCGAAACGTGCTCCAACTTCTGTAGCTACTTTGCAATTTTTAGAAACGACATTGTCTGCAATTAGCAGAGGCTGCATCAAAATCAAGCAGGCGCAGTGCATAGTAATATAATGACACTCTTAGGGATTCGTTTACAAGGTTTTACAAGGTGTTCAAATCGATAGAAATCGATCTTAGGGATTGATCGGTAAGCCAGTGGAGCTGGCAAACATGTCTGAACCATGACTAAGGCTCCAAGGATGTCATTCCTGTCCAGTACATGGTGCCAAAGATGTTGACAAAGTCTGAACTCCATTATGCGCACATTTGATCTCTGTCAGCGAAGGGAATTGCAAAACTTCAGTTTTCGTTCCAACCGATGGCATGCTTCTGTACTGCATTACATTCTTCTCTGAGTTTACATACACGTACTATACCATCGTTCCATCACTGTCAGCCAACCATTCACCGAGGAGTATCCGAAACGAAACAGAACGACAGAGAACAACTCCTGAAATCTCAATGCAGGGTTGCGGATTGAAACAAAGATCTGATCATCGCATCAGGCGCCGCCGGTGACGGCGCCATTGAAGATCCCGAGTCCCGACGGTGTCGTCGTTCTTGACCTCCTGCCGGGGCAGCGTGCGATCCTTGGTCCATGAGGCCTCGTTCTGCCTACGACGCCCGTCTAGCGAAGAAGCTCCATGGCGTGTCGCAGGGCGCCCCCGAACCGGCGGACGTCGAGCGTCACGTTCTGGCCGACGAGGTACGCTGCCCGCAGCGCCATCCACCCCTCCCGCCGCACGGCCGCGGGGTCCCTCAGCACGCGGTGGTCGCGCGGGTACCGCCTCGCCAGCGTGCTCTCCGCCACGGCGATGCGGTAGTGCACGTACCGGAGCCCCGCGTCGCGCGCGGGCGCGCCGAAGTCCTCGGCGGCCATGGCGTCCAGCCCGCCCAGCGGCACCACCTGCACCACCACGGCACCCGCCGGGAGGAACACCAGGTTCGCCAGCCCGGCGCCGTGCACGCCCACCAGCACGTCGCACGAGTTCACCACCCGCGCGAACAACGGCAGCTCCGCGTGCCGCGCCGGCTCGCCCACCACCAACTCGTACCCCAGGGCAGTGGCGGCCCGCGCGATGGCGCCGACGTTGGTGAACGCCCTGGTCGACCTCCGGGAGATGAGGAGCAGCCGGGGGCGGACGGAGGAGCGGTCGCCGTCGCTGCGGCCGTGGAGCCGGATGGCCGTGTCCCGAGTGAGGCCGTAGGATCGCCGCGCGAGGAGGGCGAAGTCGGCCATGGAGTACTCGCCGGCGGTCCTCGCGGCGTCGACGCTCATCTCCTTGTGGAACTCGAGGCCGACAACCACGTGCGGGTAGCAGAGCACGCCCCTGCCTCCTCTGTTCATGTCGACGACGTCGTGGCGGGAGAGCCCGCGGAGCAGCGGCCGGAACTTGTCGAGCCACCACGGCTGGGCGTCGCTGACGAGGAGGTGCACGTCGCCGCCGAACCGGCGCGTGGTGATGAACAGCGGGACGAGGACGTCGGTCAGGTCGTGGAACATGTTCCCCGCGTAGCCGCCGACCGAGAAGACGACGGCCGGGGCGGTGTGGTTGGCCGTGCACCGGGGAGCAGCGTGGTCGGTGGCGTGCGACGACGCGACCGTCACCTCAGTGACGCGGGCGAGCGCGTGGCGGTCGTTCTTCCTGGCGTGCGGCTTCATCCTCCATGATTGACGCCTCGCCAGGGGATGGTGGAGCACGATGGTGGCGTTGGGGAGGACGCGGACGTCGCCTTTCAGCTCGCACACGTCTGATCTCGAGCTCGAAAAGTCGCACAGCACGGGCCCTTCGTTTCTGCCTGCACAATGATAGATAACAGCTGAGTCTTCTGACCGACATTGTTCAAGCTTCTACTGAAGAAGATAACAAGCATCGAATTTCTCTGAATGTTTGGGTCTGAGTCTGACTATGCTTGACATACCTGAACGATGAGAGCCAATGCTTTCCCCTCCCCACATTACTGAAGAAGCAGAACCTACTGAAAACAATAAGCTCACTGCGAACACAACGTTAAGAGAAAATAAATCACACCGCACTGGTGGAAATAAGATTAATTGGTGAGTGTCAGTGCAGTAACTTACATGTTTTCAGAGGAACCGCATAATGCCGGAACATTGTCGCAAGTGAAATCGGCGCAAGAATGCATGCCACAAGCAGTACCAATCCAACCTTGACAATGAAATTGCTTATGCTCTTCTTCTCACAGGCCATCCTGTGCCTAAACCTTCAGCTACAGACTACAAACTGACGCACAAAATAGTAAGGAGGATCCTCTTTGTTGTCACTATGCTTATATTCTTCTCTATCTGACCTAAAGAACCTTCTACTGTTCCTATGTTAGTTCAAACATCTGGATTAAAACAAGTAGTGTTTGTTGAACAGATTCTCGAGGAGCCAACAACAAAATAAGCAGCACAGGCCCTGATTGGGGATATCGTGCAAAGTTAGATGAGCAAACTCGATGGGAAAAAGAAACAAAAGAAGCAAACCATGTGTCTCATTCACCTTTTGGTTTGGTAGGAATGTGGTTATTGTGCATTGCTGTTGAAAGTCTCCATGTTTGTTACAGTAGAAAGCAAAAGGTAGCAAAATGCTCACTCAAACGAAGTAGAAATGATCTGCAGCCTGCTTACCTATCAAAGTGTATCCAAAGATATAATTTCAAATTGGACTGCTGAAATATTGGAGAATATGTCTTTTTAGAACTTACAAGACTACTGCATGGGTAAATAAAATAAGTACAGGAGACGGAGCATGATGCACAAACAAATCAGTACAAAGTAACAACAAAATTTGAATAAGTACCTGTTCAGAATTTGTTGATGCAGAGTGATGGAAACAAGAACCAGAATATGATAAAAAGGTCACCATCAGTGGTCGTTAGGTGTTACACTGAAGAGAGTACTGTTCCAGTTAGGTAGTCCAACCCTTTGTTAGTGAAGGACTACATGGAGGATTCTACCCATAGTCAAATCCCCCTTGCCAACATCAGAAGCAACATATGAAACTTAACAACTAAATCTCAGAAACTGTGTTATGGTAATGGACAAAATATTGTATTAGACTGTTCGGTGCAACTGCACTTTTGAGTTTATCAGTTTAGCATTCCCAACAATAGCTACCTTGATTTTCACTGTATTAAGAGCTTCTGATCTTTGGTGGAAATTGTATTCCAATAGGGAGAAAAGGTTCCTCGTAATTTGTAAATAAACTACAGTTACACAAAAGGTGTGTAGCAGTACTGCACTACTACAAGTGTTATAAAGAATCAAAATTTACAGATTTGTCACTTTGCAGTCTTAATAATCTCTATCAACTACTACTCAAGGACTCTTGGCAGGATCGAACGAAAAGCAAGAGCAATTATCAAGTCTTTGCCTTTTGCTGATCTAGGATAACATTCAAGATCCTTCCAGGCACGTATATTCTCTTCCTGATGCCCTTTCCAGCAAGATATTTGGAGAGTTTCTCATCTGAGGCTGCTATTTGGAACACATCATCCTCAGAGCACGATTTGTCAACAAGAATTGTACCCCTGGTCTTTCCATTGATTTGTACAGGGAGTACAAGCTTTGACTCCTCCAAGTACTCACTTTTTGCCTGGTCAAGAAAGAAACTGCTCAGTAAACTTTTCCGATATGCCACAAAACAAAAGATTTCACACCCACAAGTGAAATTTAGAAATCACCAGATACACTTAAGAGAACATATGAGACTTGTAAAACAATTAGATGCATCACTATGAAAAGCACTCTTGAAGTTAGGTATTATAGTATTCACCCATTTTTTTTCTCGAACAAGAAGAGGAGATTCACCCATATAATTATCACTTCAATATACAGAGCTAAAGAAAAATACTGCAGTCTGCACTGGTTTTTATGCTTAGGTTGGTTTAGTAGCTAGTAAGTAGTAACGTGCACACACTTTCTTCATCTTCAAAAGAATCAGCAATATGTCACTCAGCAACAAGGGATGATGCGCTGAAGAAGCATAGGTTTTATTGTTACCTCTGGAAACTGTTCATATGCCAATGATTGTAGATGTCCAAGGCGGAACCAAAGCTCCTCAGCCAAGTGTGGTGCGAAGGGTGAAAGCAGCAGAACAAAGGATTCAGTAACAGACTTCGGTTGGGTTTCCCACTGTAAGAGAACATAAGAGTCACATCAAGTTCTTCTGTAAGTCATGGAATATACAAGCTTATGCTCCCTGCTGCCCTCTCTATATAAATGCATGTCGCTTTGGACATGGCATGATCCAATAGAACCAATTTTGATTAGTAGTTTCCAGCACTGGTATAAAAAAAAACAGATCATAATGGAAGTACTTGATGAAAGGCATACTATTTCTACTTGCATTTGGTCAATCCAAATATATCTTCTCATATTGGTAGCCAAACTTTTTTTTTCTTTTGAGAAGTTTGCATTCACCTTGTATGCAGCATTCACAAACTCCATCATTGCAGATATTGCAGTGTTGAATCTTGTTTCGTTAATTTCCTCTGTGACCTGCAAACCAAAATAATACATGATAGTCGGTCATCAGTCACAATTAGTCAATCACAACAGCGCAAACTGAAAATGACCACCGAAAAATCATTACTACACTGAACATTAAACATGAGTACAGAACTATATGTGATGACAGAAAATCCATTTGTGCCAATGCCACCTGTGCATGGGCATAGCTTTTCACATGGCAACTGATAAAGTATAAAACTGGCCACCTTTATATTTGCATCTAATAACTACAAACGTACTGAATGGTACATTGCATGAGTTGTGTGATATCCTTATTCCTACCCAACTCGAATGGCATAAGATGGGTCTGATTTTCTCTCTTATTGTGTACTTGAAAATTAGAGGACAACGGTGCTATGGCCAGGAGTTAGTGCTCACGTGAACACAAGCCATGGTAGTGCTGTGTGGAGGATGGTCTCTTCATCATCAAGTTTATTTCCTTGCTTCATTTCCTTTGTGAAATATATTGATTTGTTTGAGACTAAAAGGCCTCATTGTCATAGTTGTTGTAGAAGTTACAAACAGTTAATATGCTAAACGTTTTTGCATGGTTTATGTTTCGGAGTGCATGGGTAAAAAGAGAGTAATTGATAATAGTGACAATTGTGACTACCTTTGCAATACATTTGTGAAGAACTCGAAGCTGATCTAAGGTTGGTTCATCTTCAGTAGTAATGGTTCCATCATTATATGACCCATTAGGTAATGGTGAACCAACTATGAGTCTCCAAGTTCTTCCAAGAAACCGGTGCACTCCTTCAATTCCCCCAGTGCTCCACGTTTTTGAATCTCTGTAAGTACAAATATCCAGTCAGCTTTTTATTAGTTACAGCTTCATCAATAAAACATTATACACACCTCAATGGCCCCATGAACATTTCATACAAGCGAAGAGAATCAGCGCCATATTCAGAAACCACATCATCAGGATTGATGACATTCCCTCGACTTTTACTCATTTTGTAGGCACGAGCATTTAGACGTACATTTGGATCATCCCTCAGCACATAATGATCTCCAACTTTTGTAACCTTGCAAAAGTTGAAGCAGACAACAATCAAACTCTGACCTTTTATCACACCAAACGAATAGTGAATACATGTACCAGACCAGACCTTATCTGCAGGTACTTTCTTTTGGTAGCAATCAATTAAACTTGAGTCTGAATCTGCAGAAACCCATCTGCCTTCGCTATCTCTATATGCAGTATACTCAACCTGTTACAGCATTTATTAGGAGCAATGAAAATCATTGATGAACATATGGAAGTTCTGGCAGAAAGTAGTGTCACCTACTTCTCCAAGTATTAATCCTTGATTTATCAGGCACTTGAAGGGCTCTTTAGTGGAGACGACGCCCATGTCATACAGGACCTAAGAAACACCACTTAATTAGAATAAAGGAAAGCCAAATGACAGTGTGTGGTAGAATGTAGGTAGATAGAGCATTAAAACCAAGATATTAACCACTGGTTCCCATATTTCCTTAAGAGCAGAGGAATTTGTCTAACAGGAGCTAAATTTCTGCTCTATATTGTATAACTTCGAAAATAGCTAATTCGAGCTTCCATGATTGTGTTCAGGACCTTGTGAGCCAAAACCTACTTATCTTTAATCAGCAAAGTCAGGTAGCATTGCAGAGATAGCAAGTGCTCACAACAAGGTATCAACAAATTAAGCTACAAGGTTTGTATAGATTTTTTTTCTCGAATAACTGAATAAGGTTTGTATAGATTTGCAAATTGCAAAAGATAAATAACAAATTGCATCAACTTTAATGGAACCATACAAGGATTAAAAGTTTATATTTGAACAAAAAAAGAACCTTGTGCCAAAATCTCGCATAAAGCAAGTGCAAGACAGAATGTTCAGCACCACCAACGTAGATATCAACTGGACCCCAATACCTGAGTGATATCAAAAACATAAATAGTTAGTTCCACCATGCACGCCCCTTCTTGGAGATGGCATGCGAAACAAGGATGTACCTTTCTTTAGCCTTATCAACCAATACACTGGAATTTTTTGGATCCATGAATCTCAGATAGTACCTGAAAATAACACATCAAAGATGTATGGGTCACAAAACCAGCAAGCTTTGAACAACATGAGGACAGTTTTTCAAATGAGAAGAGATGTTAGCAATTAATGCACTCTTCCATGGGCCAGTATGTAAAAGTTCCTATTATATATTAAAATAAAACTCGCCCAGCTGCTCACTACCTCATTATTGTTAGAACGATTATATTATGACAAAAAGTTACCAGCAAGATCCAGCCCATTGTGGCATGGTGCTTGTTTCCCTTCTTGCAGGCTTCCCGGATAAAGGATCAATGGTTCTAACCTAAAAAGGCAGTAAAAACAGATAAATAGGTATGCATGGTATGCGCAAAAGTAAAAGAAACACAATTGCAAATTTTGCCAACAGACAAAGGGGCAAACTTCTACTATCAAGCGGCAGTTTAATTAAATTTCATGACACTGTTAGGCAGATGTTTCTCAGTGTCAAAAAGCTTACACTCATACCCAATTTGTTGCTTTGGTCAAAGGTGGTTCGCCAGTCCCAGTGGGGGTGAAGTCATCCAATTCAGGAAGAGTTAAGGGCAACTCATCTTCTGAAAGTGGCACCATTTCATTTGTATCATCAAGATAGCTCACAGGGAAAGGCTCACCCCAATAGCGTTGTCTCGCGAAAAGCCAATCTCGAAGCTTGTAGTTTACCTGGTGTTCGGTTCGGCTCAATTAAACCCTCATGAAGGTAGTACGTACAACATTAATATATGATGAAGTAGGATGAAAGCACCTTTTTCTTTCCAAAGCCATTACTCTCTACCCACGCAATAACTTTCTTAGCAGCATCTTGGGACAGCATTCCGTTAATATCCAATCCAGATGAAGTACTGGATGAGTTAATCATGATGCCATCATCTGCATATGCCTCCGCTGGATCACAACTTCCATTTGGTGGACTTACAACCTTAATGATTGGAAGTTCATATTTCACGGCAAATTCATGGTCACGGGAATCATGGGCAGGCACTGCCATGATAGCCCCAGTGCCATAGCTGCAATGAGGCAGTTAAGGATTAGAGAGCACAAACAGTAAAAACAAATAAACACTAACACAAGTGTAAGTTTTATAAAATCTTGTAGAGAAACACCGCACACCCTAATCAGGGGGGGTGACCTTCATTATATAGCCTAATAGGCTAGAGTTACAAACAGGTTACAAGTGTACAAGGCCTATGGGCTGTACACCCAATATGGGCCGACTATTATATTCTAACACCCTCCCTCAGTCTAAGCGGGAGTGTCACGAACACAAAGACTAGACCTAAAGTCAGTGAACAACTGTACAGGTAACCCTTTGGTCATAATGTCCGCGAACTGATGAGACGATGGAACATGGAGCACCCGAACCTGTCCCAAAGCAACCTTCTCACGGACGAAGTGAATATCTATCTCAATATGCTTCGTGCGACGATGATGGACTGGATTGGCGGTCATGTAGACAGCACTGATATTGTCGCAGTAGACGATCGTCGCCGAAGAGAGGGGTGCGTAGAGCTCCTGAAGTAACTGACGAAGCCAACAAGTCTCAGCCACAGCGTGCGCAACAGCACGATACTCAGCCTCCGCACTCGAACGAGAGACCGTAGTCTGTCGTTTGGAGGACCAATAGACTAAGTTGTCGCCGAGGAAGACACAGTAGCCTGAAGTGGAGCGCCGAGAGTCTGGACAACCAGCCCAATCAGCATCGGAGTAGGCAGTCAAGCTGGTGATGCTGCCGGCGCCAATGTGAAGCCCGGTGGACAGAGTGCCCTTGACATATCGCAGGACACGCTTGAGCAACGCAAGGTGAGGCTCTCGCGGGTCATGCATGAAGAGGCAAATCTGCTGAACTGCATAGGCGAGGTCCGGACGAGTCAACGTGAGATACTGTAGTGCACCGGCGAGGCTGCGGTACTGAGTGGCGTCCGCCACCGGAGTGCCGTCCGTAGCAGAGAGCTTGGCATGAGTGTCAACAGGAGTCGCCGTAGAGTGACACTCAGCCATGCCGGCGCGCTGGAGCAGGTCCACAGCGTACTGGCGCTGAGAGAGGAAGAGGCCGTCGACAGAACGCGTGACTGAGATCCCGAGGAAGTGATGAAGATCCCCGAGATCAGTCATGGCGAACTCGGAGTGAAGGAGCTCGGTGATGCGACGAAGAAGCAGGGTCGATGAAGCTGTCAGGATGATGTCGTCGACGTAGAGCAGCAAGTAGGCAATATCAACACCCGCTTTGTAAACAAAGAGGGATGTATCGGAGGTCGAGGCAGTGAAGCCGGACTGCTGGACGAAGCCGGAGAACCGCTGATGCCACGCCCTGGGTGCCTGCTTGAGTCCGTACAAGGACTTTTGCAGGAGACAGACGTGGTCGGGAGCCGTCGGGTCGACGAAGCCGGGCGGCTGCTGGCAGTAGACCGTCTCGTTCAGATGGCCGTGAAGAAAGGCGTTCTTCACATCCAGCTGATGTATCGGCCATGAGCGAGAGGCGGCGATGCTGAGGACGACTCGGATGGTGGCCGGTTTGACAACCGGGCTGAACGTCTCGTCGTAGTCGATGCCGTACCGCTGCGAGAACCCGCGAACGACCCATCGGGCTTTATGACGAGCCATAGAGCCGTCAGCACGATACTTGTGCTTGAAGACCCACTTGCCGGTGATGATGTTGGCACGAGGCGGTCGAGGAACAAGACGCCAGGTGCCATTGTCCACGAGCGTCTTGTATTCTTCGGCCATGGCCGCGCGCCAATTCGGATCGGCGAGCGCGGCGCGAGAGTTGCCCGGCAACGGAGAAGCCGAACTGGAGGTTGCCGCAGTGAAGCCGTACCGCTGCATGGGCAGCGGCAGGGAACCCGTCTGGGAACGAGTGGCCCGCGCAGGGGGCTCTGGAGGCCGGGGCACCGCCGCCTGCGGTGCTGGGGCCGGGGTTACTACAGCCTGAGGTACCTCCGGCGTCGGCTGTGGAGTCGGTGCCGGATGCTGACGACGGCTGTAGTGGATGTCATACCGCTGCCGGACAGGGGCAGGGGGGACAGCACCTGCTGGCGGAGGAGGTGCGGGAGCCGTGGCCTGCCGAGGCGCCTGGGGCAGCCAGTGGGCAGCGCCGTGCCACAGGATGGCAGGATCGAGCCCAACAGGGTCGCCGGCATCGTCTGAGGCAGGCGCAACCGAGGCCCGCGAGTTCCGAACATCGGAGGTAGGCGGGGCGGGCGCGGGTAGTATCTCCTGTAACAGAAAATCAAGAGAATCCGGTTGGGGCTTGGAAGCCGCAAACGGAAAGTGAGTCTCATCAAAAACAACGTGGCGAGAGATGATGATCTTGCGAGTGGAAAGATCAAGGCACCGGTAGCCCTTCTGGGAAGGAGGATAGCCGAGGAAGACACACGCTGCGGAGCGAGGAGACAATTTATAGGGAGTCGTGGCACTAAGGTTTGGATAGCACAGGCAACCAAAGACTCTAAGAATGGAGTAGTCTGGCATTTTGCGGTGAAGGAGATGATAGGGAATACCATTGCGAATGGATGAGGAGGGCCGCCGGTTGATCAAAAACACAGCGGTGGAGAGAGCTTCGACCCAATAGGATGGAGGCATGGCGGCATGAAACAGAAGCGTGCGAACAGTATTGTTCAATGTGCGAAGCATCCGCTCAGCTTTGCCGTTCTGGGCGGATGTGTAGGGGCACGAGGTGCGAAGCAGGATGCCGCGGCTAGCCAGGAAGGTAGCGGAGGCATTGTTGATGAACTCGGTGCCATTATCTGCCTGAAAACAGCGGACAGGAAAGCTGAACTGTGTGTGAGCGTAAGCAACAAACTGAACAATATGTTCATGAACTCCGGATTTATGGCGAAGAGGAAACATCCAACAAAAGTGAGTATAATCATCAACTAGCACGAGATAAAATTTATAACCAGAAACGCTCGAAATTGGAGAGGTCCAGACATCACAGTGAACGAGTTCAAAGGGTGCGGATGTACTAGAGACCGAACTAGCAAAGGGCAGCCTAGCGTGTTTGCCTAGCTGACAGGCATGACAAAGGCGGCGGGCTGCTTTATTACAGTGGATAGCTGATAGCTTATTTAGGTTGGTGATGACGGCAGGTGCAGGATGACCAAGGCGGGAGTGCCACAGCTCTGGGGAAACGACGGCGACATGGCAGCGAGGTGGCAAGCGATGTGGAATGGTGTAGAGGTCCCCGTTGCTATTGCACCGAAGGAGGACCGTCTTGGTCTGCAGATCCTTAACAGAAAAACCAGAGGCGTCAAATTCAATGGAACAGTTATTGTCGCGAGTAAACTGTCGAACGGATAACAGGTTACGAGTGAGCTGGGGAGCGACAAGAACATTATCGAGATGAAAGGAACGATCAACTAATTGAATGAGAGAAGTGCCACGACTAAGAATAGGAATTGATTGACCGTTGCCAACCGTAATGGAGGATGGTGGCGACGGGAGATGAGAAAGTAAAATACCGTCGTTGGAAGACATGTGAGATGTCGCTCCACTGTCCATGACCCAGGGTGCAGACCCACCCTGAACCGCCATCTGGTTGAGAGCGGCGATCAGGCTGGTCGGATCCCAGCTGGCTGGAGGCCCGGAAGCCGGTGGACCGCCGGCAGTGGAGAACTGAGGCGGCGCGAAGGCGGTGTGTGCCTGAGGGGGAGGCACGGGTGGCGCACCCCACGGCTGCTGCTGCGGAGGTGGCCACTGGACGGCCCAAGGGTTGTAGTACGCCCAAGGACCGGCCGGCAGGGAGGCCTGACGCCCGCCGCCTTGCCTGCCGAAGCCACCGCCGTGCTGTTGGTTGCGCCCGCCACCGTTGCTGCCGATGCCGCCGCGCCCACCCTTGCCCTTGCCGCCCTTGCCCCTGCCACCGCCCCCACGATTGGTGGGTGCAGAGGGGGTGGACCGGTGGGACGGTGAGGTGCAGGGGGGGTGGTGGAGGCGGCAAGAGCTGAAGCCGAGGCCTCGTTGCTCTCGGTGCCAAGGCGGAGCTCCTTGACGCGGAGCATGTTGGTGGCAGACCTGAAGTCGGGAAGCGGCGAGGAGTTGGCAATGATGTCGGCGGTGGTGACAAAGCGGGAGTTGAGGCCGCGCAGAAGATTGAGCACGAGCTGCGCGGGGGAGACGGTGTGGCCGACTTCCCCAAGTGCATCAGCGGTGCGCTTCATCCGCTGGGCGTAGGCATCAATGGAGAGGTCGCCCTGGGACAGGTTGTGGAACTCCTGCTCGAGGACGACGGCGCGGGACTCCTTGTTCGCCTGGAATAGGGCCTCGATAGAGACATACAGAGCACGCGCATCTTGATCGGGCTCCATAGCAAGGTCGAGGACGGCGTCGTCGACGGAGCCGTACATCCAGCCGCGGATGCAGGCGTCAGGCTGCGACCACAGGGGGTCAGCCGGGCGCGCGGCCTCCGTGCCATCGATGTGGCCGAGCAGCCCGTACTTGCCGCAGAGGGCGGTGAAGAACGCCTTCCACTTGGAGTAGTTCGGGCGCTCGAGGCTGAGCGCAAGAGGGACGTGCTGCTTCACGTTGATGGAGGCGTAGGTGGCGAAGAGAGGAGCAGCGAGGGAGTCCCCCATGGTGCCGGACGACTGGGGGCCGAGGGCGCCGGTCGTGGTGGAGGAAGTCGACGACGACGTCATGGGCGCGGCGTCAGGGCGGCGGCGCGATCCGCGCGGCGGCCTGGGCGGCGCAGGGCAGAGGCGGCGGCGCGGGGGCGCGCGCGGCCTGGGGCGGCGCAGGGCAGCGCGGGGGCGCGCGCGGCCTGGGGCGGCGCAGGGCAGAGGCGGCGGCGCGGGGGCGCGCGCGGCCTGGGCTGGCGGCGGCGCGAGTGCGCGCGCGCGGCCGGGGCTGGTGCGGTGGCGCACGTCCTCGCGGAGGACGCACGGGCAGGGGAGGCGCGAGGGCGGAAGGGAAGGAGTGGAGGCCTAGGGTTTGAATCTAAACTCGTGATACCATGTAGAGAAACACCGCACACCCTAATTAGGGGGGGTGACCTTCATTATATAGCCTAATAGGCTAGAGTTACAAACAGGTTACAAGTGTACAAGGTCTATGGGTTGTACACCCAATATGGGCCGACTATTATATTCTAACAAATCTTCCTTGTAATTTCTTAAAGAGGTAATGTCCAATAATTTATTGATCGATTATATGAGTAGCAATAATATTCTGCCAGGTGACCAGGTCTATTTCTGAATAATAAAACTTAGTTCATTGGAAAGAAGGAAATAATACAAATACAGCCAATATTGAAAAGGGTATTCATGGATCACTGAATTAAGCAAACTCTAGTAAGACCCTTGGGTTTTGCCTTCAATGTTGCAATAAGAAGAGTGAAGTGTTTACTTTCAGATGTAAAAACATAGGTTCGCTACCAAACTAGTCTTGATTTTTTAGCATTTGATTTGTATTTTCTTAAAAAGAATATGAACATAACAATGATGTTGCAACATATGTCGACAAACCTTCCAAGAACATAATCTGCTACCCATATTGGTATGATCTCCCCGGTTGCTGGATTCTTAGCATAAGAACCACTGAAAACCCCAGTTTTTTCCTTCTGAAGATCAGTCCTTTCTAGTTCACTCTTTCTTGCTGCAAGTTCTCTGTATTCCTCTACCTGCCTTTTCCAGTTAGTACACAATATACCTCAAATATTGATAATGTGCTCGTTGATAAGGACAAAAGAACATACATGTGCTCGTTGTTCCTCAGATGTTAGAGATGGCAGTAAAACATGCTCAGGTGCCACAACAAGATATCTGCAGAAAAAAAGATAAGCTCTATATTATCCATCTGAGTCAATAAACTGTTAGTAATATGCACAAAGTTAAGGAAAAATAAGCCAGAGTACACACGTTGCACCAAAAATTGTGTCAGGCCTTGTTGTGTAAACCAACAAAGTGGCACCTAGGTCATGCCCTTCCTTGTCAACTGCAGAAAATACAAGCTCAGCACCTTTGGATCTCCCTATCCAGTTTCTTTGCATTTCTTTGATACTCTCAGGCCAATCAAGATCATTCAAATCTTCAAGAAGTCGATCAGCATAAGATGTTATCCTAAGCATCCACTGGCGCATTGGCTATACAACAGAGGAGAAAATGGATAGCTGTAATATTCCTTTTCTGCAGACATAGATCAAAAGGAAAAGCCATACTCACAGCAGAAAAGAACTCCATAGATTCTACAACATACCTTCCGTATAACAGGATAACCACCACGTTCACTCACACCATCTACTACTTCTTCATTCGCCAGGACAGTTCCAAGAGCAGGGCACCAGTTAACCGGTACCTCGGCCTGATTGTAAGATATCAATGCCAGCCTAAAAATCATTGAAAACCACAAATGCAACACTATGAACATAAAAATAGAATCCTAAAAATGAACAATACCAAGAAGTTGATTTGAAATAAAGAAAGTGTGAAACAGGAACTGTAACCAATGATAGGTACATTTTAACCTAGACAAGAGCCGCCAAAAATAGTATTTCTGACCTGATAAGCAAGTCCCCTCTTCAATAGTTGAAGGAAAATCCATTGCGTCCATTTATAGTAAGCTGGCTCTGTTGTGGAGATTTCACGATCCCAGTCATATGAAAAACCTAACGATTTAAGCTGCACAATGAGAAACATCGGTAATCAAAGTACAACACAGACAGAAAGAATTACCTATATTTCAGCAGGTATAACAATATTTAAAATATCAACATGGCATTGATGGTTCATGGTAACTACTAATGGAATGGCAGATTAACACCTTTTCTTCTCGATGAAATGTTATGGAAATTTCTTGTGTCTTCTCCAAAATAAAGTGGCACATTATTTGTTAACTTATCAAATAAAAAAAGGCAAAAACGCAGGAGAGCTGCACTTCATTTCATTAAGTGGAGAGAATAAAGTACAATGGAAAGAGGTGGAAGGGGGGAGATCCCCCTCCAAAGCACACCCCCATTCACACTCATTTTTTATAAATCAACTATTCACCACACACAAGGTTTACACAGCCAGAACACCCAACAACAGACTAAGTGTCTAGGGTAAGCAAACATAGGAGAAGCTCATGATCAAATCAAATATTACGCGATAGTGCATTAATAAATTTTTAAGCCCTAATACATGCAATATGCAAGACGGAGATTATAGAAACAAAGCACCCTAAAAGCCTTACTAGAAATAAAAGAAAAAAAACATAGAGATATACTGCTTACTTTTTTTTAACGTATTAACAGCTGCATACATGTTAGATTGTTCTTATCAGCACCTTCAGTTTGCCATACTCCTAATGTGGATCTTTTGGCATAGACTAACGTGGCGACTGACAAATGACAAGTGCCCTGTCTTTTTTTATTGGCAACCTACTGGAAATGCGGCGATTGACAAGTGCAAGTTATATCTAACTAGGAATGCTTAAAGAAGCATGAGAATGGTATTTACTTGCTACAGTAATATCTACTAAACTCTAGAAGCAGATGTACAGATATGTGTTGTATATTACCTGTGTTCGGAAGCGTTCAATGTTCCTCTCAGTGGTAATCTTTGGGTGGGTTCCTGTCTGTGCTCAGGGTACATAAGTCAGATAACTATAACACATCATAACTCTTAGAGATGAAAGCCATATGCGGGCATTCAGTGAAGCTCTAAACAACCTCAATAGCGTACTGCTCAGCAGGAAGACCAAACGCATCCCATCCCATAGGATGCAAAACATTGAAGCCTTTCATGCGCTTGAATCTTGACAGGATGTCGGTTGCCGTGTATCCAAGGGGATGCCCAACATGCAATCCAGCCCCACTGCACAACATTTCGAAAAAACATGTAAACAACAAGCAATTTGATCGACCAATGCGACCTTTTTATGACCACTACATATACCAAATTGACGATTTCATCCTAATACGGCATGAATTCAGAGCAAGCATAGCACAAGTGCACACTTCATCACCATGGTACTGCAGAAAGCCGTCACCTCAAACAACTGAAGCACCCTAAAGCGTGTTTGCAGAGCAGAATAGATGGATAGGGAACCTCACCTGGGGTAGGGGAACATGTCGAGGATGTAGCACTTGGGCTTGGATGTGTCGAGCCCCTCGCCGATGTCCGTGGTGCGGAACGTGCGGTGCTCCTCCCAGTGCCGCTGCCACCTCGGTTCGATCTCGTCGTACGGGTACGCCCTCCTCGCCGCCGCCTGCGCCTTCCCCGCGTCGGCGGCAGCGGCGTCGCCGGCGCAGCAGCGAGCTCGGAGCGGCGGGACGCGGCGTACGGGAGAGAGGAGGCGAAGCTGCCGCCAGTGGGCCGCGGCGACAGCGGGAGGCCGCGCCTGGAGTGGGAGTGGGAGCTGGAGCTGCCATTGCAGCGCCAAGGCCATCATCGGGTTGGAGAGCAGAGGGGGGAGCCGGGTAGGTTGGAGCGGGAGCGGAGTGTGGTGGCCAAATATACGAGGCGAGGTTTGGGATAAGGTTTTAGAATTTGCAGCAGGTCGAGGATAAAACTAGAAATAAAATATTAGAATCGAAACTTTTACTCTCATCGAGAGGATAACACTAGAAGAAGTTGGGGTAATTTTCTGGTTTACTTCTCACATAATATCATGCCAACCTGAGGGGTTGGGGTTACATATTTATAGCTGGCCAAGACAGCTAAGTATATGCCAAGATGCTAGTATAAGATGCTAGTTTAAAAGCTAGTGATGCTTAGTCTAGGATGCTATCCTAGATGTTGTCCTAGATGTTGTGCTAAAAGCTAGTTTAAGATGTTGTCCTAGATGCTGTCCTGAAAGCTAGTCTAAGATGTTAAATGTTGTCCTGGTAGATGCTATCTTGGTTGGGGTAGCAAGACCACCATGCCGAGGACCACAAAGACCAACAGTACAAAAACTTATCCCATCATTCTCCCCCTAGGTCTTGTGCGTCGTCTTGTGGGAAAGTTGAACCATCCCGGTCCGGGAACAAAGCTCAAGAAACTTGATCCTCCCAAGGGGTTTGGTGAGCAGGTCCGCAAGATGGTCCTTGGTGTTGATGTAGCTCGCCTTGATGCTCCCTTCCTCCAAGCAGCCTCAGATGAAGTGCTACCTCACCCGGATGTGCTTGCTCCGTTCATGGAAAATGGGGTTCTTTGCCAGGGCTAGAGCGGACTTGTTGTCCATCCTAAGTTCCACCGCTTCAGTGTCTCTTCCGAGAAGATCACCGAACAGTCGAGCGAGCCAGAGCGCCTGAGTCGAAGCGGTGGAGGCCGCTATGTACTCAGCCTCGCAGCTGGACAGGGCCACCACCTGCTGCTTGACCGATTGCCAGCTAACGAGACACTTGCCGAGGAAGAAGAGGATCCCGCTGTGCTCTTGCTGGTGTCGATGTCGCCGGCGTGGTCGCTGTCGCTGTACCCGACGAAGTGTGCCTCCCCAGGACACCTCGGGTAGTAGAGACCGTGGTCGAGAGTCCCCGCAACATAGCGGATGATCCTCCTCACAGCCTGCTGGTGCTCCGTCGTCGGTCGCTGCATGAACCGACTAACGTAGCCGACGGAGAATGCCAAGTCCGGCCGTGTGTGGGCGAGGTAGAGAAGGCTCCCCATAAGACATCGGTACTGCGTAGCGTCCACCTCCTCCGTCGTGCTATCGCGGCTCAGCTTCAGCCTCTCCTCAATCGGAGTGAGAGCTGGGTTGCAGTCGTTGAGCCCAGCCAGCTCAACGACATGCTTGGCGTAGGCGGTCTGTCGAAGCATGATCCCAGAGTCATCCTGGTGCACCTCGATCCCCAGGTAGAAGGAGAGAGGTCCCAGGTCACTCATCTGGAAGGTGGCCTTCATCTTTTCCTTGAACGCCGCCACCTCCGCATCCTTGGTGCCGGTGATCACCAAGTCGTCGACGTAGACACCCACCAGCAGGGCATTTCCTCCATTGCCCCGCCGATAGATGGCCGCCTCGTGCGGGCTTTGCTCGAAGCCCATCCCCTTGAGCGTGGAATCCAACTTGGCATTCCATGCCCTCGGTGCCTGCCGCAAGCTATAGAGAGCCTTGCACAGGCGTAGCACCTTGCCTTCCTTGCCGGGGATCGCGAAACCCGGCGGCTGGTGTACGTAGACCTCCTCCTTCAAATCGCCGTTAAGGAACGCCGACTTGACATCCATGTGATGAACGCGCCAGCCCTCCTGGGCGGCTAGTGCAAGGAGGAGTCGCACGGACTCCATCCGTGCCACGGGGGCGAAGGCATCGTCGAAGTTGATCCCCTCCTGCTGCACGAAACCTCGTGCCACCAAGCGGGCCTTGTGCTTCACGATGGCGCCGGCTTCGTCCCTCTTCAGCTTGAACACCCACTTAAGGGTGATCGCACGGTGACCGCGAGGAAGGTCAGCAAGCTCCCAAGTGTGGTTCTTCTCAACCGCGTCCATCTCCAACTGCATCGCGGCACGCCATGTCGCGTGTCTCTCGGCTTCTGCGAAGGACCAAGGCTCGACGTCGTCGCACACAAGGTGCAACTGCGCCTCCAGGTCGCGAGGCACCAGTCCTGGTACCGGCTGGTCGCCGAGAAGGTCTTCCAGTGTGCGGTACCGCAACGGCTCGCCGTCGTGGTACGCGTCGATGCGCTCCTTGTCGTGGGAGAGAGGAGTGGGAAACTCCACTGGGCTATGCTCGGCACGGGCTGGTGTTGGAGTAGGCGTGCCCAGAGGGGTAGCAGGTGGTGCTGGAGGCCGTGGGGTCGCCGGCTGTGGTGGAATCGGCGAAGAGCTCATCGCAGTCGAAGTCGTGGCTCAAGAGCGTGCCGCTGCCGAAGTAGCGGGCACCGGAGTCGGTGGAGACTCGGGGACTGGGGTAGGCACGCTCGGTGAGGAGGAGCTGCCTACTCCCCCAGCTCGAAGTGGACGTACTCGACAGTGAAGTCTTCGTACGTCGGTGTCGAGCCGTCATCCACCGTCTTGTCCCATGCCCATCCTCGCCCTTAGTCGGACACTACGTCGCGCGCCGTGCGCACACGCTGTATCTCCGGGTCGAGAATGCGGTAAGCCTTCGAGCCCTCCGCGTAGCCGATGAACACCCCTGGAGTGCTCCTATCGTCGAGCTTGCCGATGTGGCCAAGCTCCTTGGCGAACGCGAGGTAGCCAGGAACCCGCAGGTGGGAGACCGCCGGCTTGCGCCCATGCCAAGCCTCGTACGATGTCCTACCATCGAGGGCCTTGGTGGGCGAGCGGTTGAGGATGTAGACAGCTATCACCACCGCCTCTCCCCAGAAGACAGCCGGCATCCCCCTCTGTTTGTGGAGGGCCCGAACCATCCCCACAACCGTCTGGTTGCGCCGCTCGACGACGCCGTTCTGCTTCGGGTTGTACGGCGCGGAGTAGTGGCGCTGAATGCCCTCATCAGCGCAGAACGACGCGAATTCAGCCGCCGTGAATTCGCCGCCGTTGTCGGTGCGCAGCACGCGTAGCTTGCGGCCGCACTCCGCCTCCGCAGTAGCCTGCACGCGCTTGATGGCATCCGCAGCCTCTCCCTTGCTGCCGAGGACCATCACCCACATGTAGCGGGAGAGGTCGTCGATGAGCAGCAGGAAGTAACGTCGTCCTCCCGGTGTGGCCGGTGTCACCGGGCCACACAAGTCCCCGTGCACGAGCTCGAGCCGCTACTTGGCTCGGAATCTCGTCTGCTGGGGAAAGGGGAGCCGCCTCTGCTTCGTCATCACGCAGACGTCGCAGAACTGCTCCACGTGGTCAAGGCATGGCAGGCTTCGCACCATCTCCGTGGCACTGAGCCGCTTCAGGGCCTCGAGGTGAAGGTGCCCAAAGCGCTCG
Organism: Panicum miliaceum; assembly: GCA_032594955.1. Taxonomy (NCBI): domain Eukaryota; kingdom Viridiplantae; phylum Streptophyta; class Magnoliopsida; order Poales; family Poaceae; genus Panicum; species Panicum miliaceum. The sequence continues at coordinate 6,653,612 of CM064060.1, read as the reverse complement.
TGCCACTGCCACGCTTCATCATCCCGGCGAGCGGCGAGGTAGAGAGGTTGTGCCACCTGCAGCTTAAGGATGTAGAGTCGATTCGCGCCTCTGGTTACCTTGGCAAGAAGGCGACGATGGCGATCCCAAATCCTCATGACTCTGTCCTCGATCGTTACGCGCGAACCGTTCTCATCCAGCTGTCCCAAGCTGATGATAGAGTTCCTCAACGCGGGGATGTAGTAGACTCCGGTGAGCAGCCTGTGCTCACCAGACCCGGTGGTGAAGATGATGGAGCCGACACCCTTGATGTCTACGCCGGAGGCGTCCCCAAACTTGACGGAGCCTCGGATGCTAGAGTCAAGCTCGGAGAAGAACTCCTGCCTACCGGTCATGTGATGGGTGGCGCCGGTGTCGAGGCACCACCCATCAATCTTGTCGTTGTTGGAGGCGTCGTCAAGAAAGGCGTGTGCCCTCAACTCGTCAAGGTGGAGGAGAGCTGCTGCGGCCGATGCCGCTAAAGGTAGCTCGATGCTTGCGTGTGCCAGAAGGAGAGCCGACTCCTCCTCCTCCACCTATGCGACGTGGGCCTGGCCGCGTCGTGGCTGTCGACAGTTCCTAGCCCAATGACCAACCCCGCCGCAGTTACGGCAGGTGTCGTCTCATGCCGGCTTGCGTGCGCCAGCGGCGTCTCCCTGGGCGCCTCCACGAGCGCCACCCTCGGTACATCCTCGCGCCCCGGCCTAGGCGCCTCTACGCGCCTTGCGGGGCTTGCCGCGCTTGCGGCCGCCTGTCGAGGAAGAGGACTCCCCCTTCCTCCCGCCACCCTAGGATACCTCCCACTGCTCTCGAGTGAGATGGAGTTTCCCGCCAATGGTGACAGGCCCCGAGAGAGGCTGTGGCTCATCGCTGTCGATGACCTTGAAGCGACCTATCGCCTCCTTGATCATCATCGTAGAGAGGTCCAGCAGAGACTCGAGTGAGCGAGCGATCTGCCTGTACTTCTCGGGGACGCAGTGAAAGAGCTTCTCGATAGCTCTCTCCTCGTCGTAGGTGTCGTCGCCGTACTGCACCATCTTCTGCAGCAGAGTGTTGAGACGGAGAGCAAAGTCATCAATGTCCTCACCTGGCTTGAAGGCCAGGTTCTCCCACTCCTTGCGAAGTGCCTGCAATGTGGACTTGCGGGCCGGTCGCTGCCGATGCGTGCCGCAACGATGGCGTCCCAGGCGTCTTTGGCGGTCAGCTTCTTGGAAAGCGTGAATTGCATCTCGGTCGGGACTGCAGCGATGAGAGCATCCAGGGCCCGTCGATCTTCATCGAAGTCGACATCGTCGTACCAAACTGCATCCCACATGTGCCGCACCTGGAGCCTCACCCTCATGACCGCAACCCACTCGACGTAGTTGGTCTTGGTGAGGGTAGACCACCCACCACCGGGACCAAGGTCCCTAACCACCGCCTAGACGCCATGGTAGCCATGGCGCCTGTCTGGGGAGGGAGAGCCGCGCCGCCTGTGAGGGCCGCGCTCTTCGTCGACCCGGCCGCCGTCGCCGGGAGCACCACAGTCGTGCGCGACCCGCCTGGGGCTCCGCCGGCGCGTCCGCGCCTGTCTGCGCCGCCGCCGCCGTGCCCGCCCCCGCCTGGAGCGCCGCCGGCGCGTCCGCGCCCATTTGGGCCGTCGCCACCACCCCCGTGGGGGTGCGCAGCTGCCCATAGCCTCGCCCGCTCGCGAGCTGTTTCCCTTGCCAGCCCGAGGTCCACGTCGGTGCCGCCGTCGGCGGAGGCAGAGCTACCGGAGCTGCTGCCGCACAGAACCTCGAGCTCCGCCGCCGCCGCATCTACCGCTGCCTCCACCTCCGCCCTTGCTGCTGTCAGCTCCGCCGCTGCCAGCCTTGCCGCCCTTGCCGCCGTCACTGCAGTTGCTGCCGCCGCTCGCTCGCGCTCCTCTGCCGCGGCGACCTCGGCCTCCTGCCGGTGCCGCACGCTCGAGGCGACCGAGCGCTGAGACTGCCCTTCGGACATGACGTGCTAATGGGGGGCTGCTGCGTGGGGAGGAGGTTGCCTCAGACGTGCTGCTGCTGTTGCTTGTCTGTGCAGGGGAGGAGAGGTGAGTAGAAACAACAGGTGTTGCTACTGCTGGCTGAGAGCGAAAGGAGACGTGGGAGGGAGAGAAATATGAGATGTTCAGGCTGCAGGAAAGAACGGCTCTGATACCAGTTGTTAGAATCGAAACTCTTACTCTCATCAAGAGAATTGACACTAGGGGTTGGGGCAATTTTCTGGTTTACTTCTCACACAATGCCATGTCAAACCGAGGGGTTGAGGTTACATATTTATAGCTGGCCAAGACAGCCAAGCATATTCCAAGATGCTAGTCTAAGATGCTAGTCTAAAAACTAGTGATGCTTAGTCTAAGATGCTATCCTAGATGCTGTCCTAAAAGCTAGTCTAAGATGCTATCCTAAAAGCTAGTCTAAGATGATAAATGCATAGTCTAAGATGCTAAATGCTGTTCTGGTAGATGCTGTCCTGGTTGGGGCAGCAAGATCACCATGCCGAGGACCACAAAGACCAACAGTACAAAGATTTATGTATCATAAAAATGGAAGGGAGGGGCAGAAAACAAATGTTAAGCAATAAATAGGGTCAGTTAGCATTGGAAATGCAAGAAGTCATCCCACTTGCTGTGTGCCAGCTACTGCATTGTTAATATGGCCCTGTTTATTTCCCACCTAAAAAACTTTTCACCCATCACATTAAAGAGAATCTTACTATTTATAAGTATTAAATAAAATATATTTATAAAACTTTTTGCGAAGATGGGTTATAATTCGCGAGACGAATCTAATGAGGCTACTTAATTCATGATTTGCAACAGTGATGCTACAGTAAACATCCGCTAATCATAGATTAATTACCCTTATTAGATTCATCTCGCGGTTTACAGGCGAGAAATGTAATTAATTTTATTATTAGTCTACGTTTAATATCCTAAATAATAAAATTCTATTTGATGTGACACGCAAAACTTTTTACCTCTCCGACCCGTAGTCTCACAGATACAAGATCCTCTACTGAGGTACAAGAGGAACTAGCACATATCAAAATACTACAGAGAAATGAGTTATTTGTCCCCTACACAGAGAGTATTGATATTAAAGTAAATTCAGCCTTCTGATTCCTGAATATTTCTTCCATTTCTTCTATAAATGGTGTGACTCCGGCAGAAAAAGATCATGGACTGATGCTGTATGAGACTTTTGTGAGGCCTTTCTTGACTCTTATATTTGTTACCTGATGAAGCATAGGAAATGAAATCAGACTCCTAAGATACAAGTATAAAAATGATGCAAAGCAATCCAGAAAGATATCTGGCAAAAAAAAACAGCATCATAGTAAATGAGTTTCTGAAGTATCTCCAATTGCAGACACCCACGCTTAGTGATTTCCTGTTAACTAGAGTTTGTTACTCCTCCAAAAGTTAAGAAATGCCCAAGGGGGGTCCCACTCCCCATGGCCAAGAAAAAAAATGTGTTTCTGGTGTAATTTCCTCATACTTTGGCCCCTGAATGCAAATATCCCCACAAAAACCTGGTGCCATCTTGAGAATCCGTCCTTTTGTATAAGCAAGTGGAACCATTACAGTACATTAGTACTGCAAACGTTTCTGACAAGATGGTACTCATGCTACTTAATTTGGCATACACAGAAATGATCAGGACAGATAAACAACCATGACCGCTGCGCTGATCATGGATGCAGGAGCACGAGCAAGACACCATGTATATTGACTAACAAAATATACTAAAATGTCCAACTACAGGGCCACCAACTAAAACTGTCATCTGCATCGAATACCATCGTCACCCACACCCAATTTTGGTAGGCCACCGGGAAATCCAAATTGTGAGAACACTGTCATAGCATCCAGTAATTATAATTACCTTTAGGCTATTGATGATTGAAATGTCTGCAACATGCGTACCACCACAAGGACCACCAGGATATTCACCAAATTTTACAATGCGAGGAGTGCTATCCTGCAAAAGCATAAGGCCGCGAACAACATCAATGAGAAACACAAAACGTAAGGCATCATGATTCATTGGCACTAACATAAAACTGTGATTGATGTGATAACACAGCATAAAACTTGGAAAAATAGACAATACTACTAACATATTTCTGATTAAAATTTAACTATTGATGCTTGATTTCAGTGATAATTCAAGACATGTTCACACATAGAATTGCAAACATCTACATTTCTTAGATGTCACACATGCTTTTGCATTTTCCCCCCCATATGATTCAAAATACTTGTTGTCTTAGCCTTCTCGACTTCTTTCAAAATACATGTCATCCTAGAACTTTTAGGCACTTTTTGGCTTTTTGCTCTTTTCTTCGTTTCTTGCTCTTGCTAAACAAATGCTATCACTCTCACAAATAAATGAGCGTGTCTTTACAATTTAGCATAAATGAAGGGTAGCAAGGTCATTTGATTCATTTTCTTAATCTTCATGAAAAACATTCGAGGGGGTATCACACAATGGTCATGTCAATAAATAAAGAGATACGAAATGTTTCTGCAATTCTTGAGAAGGAAGTAAACCGGAATATTGTTGGCTAAAGAATCATGCAAATGTATAATATTATCAATGATGCTGGCAGAGTGTACATTTGGTACAAGCAAAGACAATGCAATGCATCTAAACAGATGTACAGGACTAACCTTTGAAATGTAGCTAGGCAGAGAACCTCCACATTGTTTCTCTGCCTCCTCATAAGGAAAAACAGAGGCTAAGACCTGCATCAATGGTGAACATTTAAAGTCAAGATGACAGGATGGATTATATGCAAATCAACATATTCGGATTCTTATTTCTACCTTGGCTCCTTCCAAAATTAGCCTTTTGGCTTCTCTTTCCAGTTCAGTTTGCTTAACCTGTATTTGGTCTTGTGGAATTACTCCTTTATACTCAACAAACGGTCTACAAAGAAGAGACACACAAAAACATTCTCTGATCAACAACTGGAATCCAACTAAAATATTAAATGTTAAAATGAGCTGAAGTGCCATGCCAGCAGTTAGTAACAGCTGGACCCAAATGCTAGTGATACAAAAAAGAAAACAAAAGAATTTGCATCGAAAAAAGTAAACCTTACCCGTCAGGAAAATGGTACCCTTTCCCAGGCTCCAGATGAGAGAGGCCTACATTGCTCACGCAGATGTCCAACAAATGCCCAGCAGAATGAAGCCTGCGGCATCACAGGGATAGCGTAATGAGAAGTAAAGCTTTACATTTAGAGACAATAAGGAGCAGACATAAACTGAGCTTATTATATTGACCTTCTGTGTACAACAACACTTCTTACTTCTATGGTATTCCTTGTGGAAATACAAAGTCACTACAGTCTACAAGCATGGATCATCGGGCCAGGACGTCAGCTATGAATTAATGTTAGCTTCAAGCAGCTTACCTAGTTGATTTGATTGCAAATACATCCGAATCAATGGGTTTTCTTAAAGACTCCAAACTCTTCACAATTCCGTAGACGTACGAGTTTACCATTGCTATATGAGTAAATGAAAAGCCTCAAACTATACAAGGCAAGATTTGTGTCACAATACAATCATTCAAATTGCATCACCTTGAATTCAAACTGCGCCTTTCTGCATCAACTTCCAAGCTAACGGTTTCCCCCTCTTTAAATCCATGCCCGCATCCTTCTCCAGCACCCTCAAATCTTCCATAATGGAAAACCTGGATGGCAATTACGAGATGAAAGAGTCATGGCATGTACAAATTCAGAACTCCAGCAACAAAATCTCCTGAACAAGTGCGCAGCTCTTCTTCCGGAAAACGAAAAGCTCGGGCCCTGTATCCTCACCACTCCGTCCTTCGCCCGTACATCCTCGACGAGGAACCTGGCGCCGGCGCCGGAGATGGCGCCCGTGTCCGCCGGCTGGCCGCCGCCCTGCGGGTAGAAGACCGTGGCGTCCAGCACCACCGCTACCCGGCCGCCCTCCTGCGGACACCCGGAGCATAGCTTAGCAGGGGCCCAGCCTAGGGTTTCGACTTCGAACCGACGGCGGCTATTTCATATTGAAGAGATGGGGGAGGAGAGACCTGATGGACGGCGAGGACGGTGGCGGCCGAGCGGAGAGCCCACATGTCATCGAAGTAGACAAGCCTGGTGGGGCCCGCAGGCCTCGCCGGCGCAACCTCCGTCGCCATCTTTCGGTGGAAGCGGTGTATGGTGGTAGCGCCAAGTGGTTCAAATCAGACGCGCTCCGCGCTCGCTGATTCTCTGAATATCCTGAAGAACCGAACGAAGCCGCCCGCCAATTTATAGCAGACGATGGGAGAAACTGCAAGGAAGTCGATTCAATTACGCGGCTAGTTAAAAACGCCGATGGCGCAGTCAAACCTATCAGATGGCCAGGCTTGATTTCGATGTGCCTTCGTTCTTTGCCAGGTTTCTGTCGATCTGTAAAGTTTCCTAAAGATAAAAAGACAGTTGAGTAGAACGTTACGGGAGCAGATTGGTTTGGACTTCCCATTGCCCAACAAACTGCGAAAGATCAAAAAGCAATGCCTCTTCAAAATGCTATATTACCATGTGTCTCTCTCACTTGCTAGATTATTCTGGAGATGTCCCGAACTTTGACGAACTGTAGACTTCCCAGGAGCCATGTGTCTCTCTCACTTGCTAGATTATTCTGGAGATGTCCCGAACTTTGACGAATGTAGACTTCCCAGGAGCTAACAGCTTCCAGTCACCTTCGACCAAGAGCTCTCTCTCCACTACACAACAATACATGCTGCACCAGGCCAAAGGGCAAACATGATCTGTCAAGAAAACAAGAAAAAACAACAGCGCAAAGGCATGATCCTTGCTAGTTCTACTGAACAGAAACATGTGAAGCAAATGCGGAAGTTCGGTGATCACTTTGGAGTGTTCATATGAATTCTTCCATCTGCATTCAACCCATCTGGGATTGTACACTAAGAGAATATCGAAAATTCGAAATTATCAGATAAAACTCTAATCAATTACAGACATCCTCATTGAAAGGCCTAATTGTCATCTCAAATTTCGTCACGTACACCTCTTTTCCCTTTTCTTTTCTTCGAACAAAGCACATATCTAAAATGTGAATAGTAGCTATACAGACTACAGAGGAAGATTCCTTGATCTTATATAATGATGATTAACTGGATCTTCAGGGAACACGCTGGCATCTGCACCAGTAAGCTACTCCCCCGCCTCTGCCTTGCGCAACAGCGATTTCCTCATCAACATAGAACCAAACAAAGAACGGGTCCTTTGTGCTGGGTTCCCTGCCATCCTCACCGCTTCCGAGGCCGATTTCCAGGGGACCAAATGGCCCAACCTTTATGCGAACCCGCTCGAAGATGAATGCAAGTATTTTATTTTTCCATGATAGCCTTCCTTCAAAGGTTAAGCACCCAATGGGGCCCAAATATATACCATTCTCGATCCTTTTGCCCTGAAGAAAAGAATTACAGTACCCATATATCAGAGTTCCGTACATGCTTCATGTTTGAAAGTTGCAACCAAGAAAACCTATAGTGGGACAACAGTGTAACATTTGCAAATTCACATCATATTTAAGGCACATACAGCTATGGGGATCTAAAAACATGTTGTCTCATGCCACAGGGGATAACAGTACTGCTTCGGTTCAACTTAACACTGCAGAGCAATGGCCATGTTGCTGAACATTCCTTATTTCTAAGAGAAATGTGGACATATGATGCAAACTAGTAAGAAACAATGAAGCGGAAAATACCCTGTAACTATCAAATAGGTTGCCTACATGTATTTCTTGCATTGTTCAGCAAAAAAAAATTAAAAGAAAATTTACAGTGTCAGACAAGAAACTGTTTCAACTTTGAGCAGCCATGACAGCTCATGAAACTATTCAAGCATCACTGGTTATCAGACCTATCATATCATAAAATCTACATGAGAAGAAGCCATGAGAAGCTCACCGCAGCATCGAAACGCTGGACTGCAGTCACTGGGAAATACTGCCCTTTCTCCAGCCGACCCTAACAGACATTGCACTCAACTAATCAACCATCAAATGGAAACAATTAATCCATACGCTACCAAACATATCAGTCACTCGATTCTCACCTTAGCAGTGAAGATGAGCATCCATGTCCTGCCTGGAGACTCTGTCCCACCGAGTGTCTCAAAGAACGTCGATGTGTCAAGCTTTGCCTTCTTGATCTCGGACAATGCTGAAAGCACCTCTAGTGCAGGCACCTTCCTTGTCTTGGCCGCCTCCTTGAGCACCTTCACACTGTCCGCAACAGCCTACGCTAAACCCATATCAAGAAAACAGTTTTTACTGGTTGCATAACAGGGCTTACAGGAGTATAGAATGGCACGTTGTAAAGAATCATGAAGCTAGAGTAATGCACTGCTACTTCCAAGAAACTATGTGTCAGTGGCATGCCAACTTCCAAATGCTATTTTCAACAAATTCACCATGTACATTTTTCATGTGAACTCAATAAGTACATGGGATGATGGGAATTGGGAAATTTACAATTTTGTCACTGCGACTGTACCGAAGAAATTCATCAACACAGGTATAGGAAATAGGCTAGAAATTTATGCGCGGGACAGTGGGGGGAAACTCACGGGCTATATGGCTTATGGTTATGGCTACATCACGCTACGCTACACCTATAGGTGCCAGCAGCTCAGTTACAAGCCTACAACCCCTGCGGGTACTCACCGATTGGGACTCCTGCGGTGACGACGAGGTCGACGGCTCTTTCTCGACTTCCGGCGACGCGGCGGAGGAAGCGGCGAGTGCGAAGCCGCGGCGAAGACGGTTGGGGGAGCCGCGGAGATGGAGCCGTGGCGCGGGCTGAAGTCGGGAAGGGAGCGGGGAGAAGACTGGAGCGAAGGCCGTGGAAGCTTGGAGCAAGGCAGCAGAGGACGCCATCGTCGTCTTCTCCGCCGCCCTTGGACTCGGATCGAGAGAGCGGAGTTGCAAGGTGTAGAGCGGAGTGTGTGGCGGTTGAGGAACGAGGACTCGAGAGGAGCGTTTAACTCTTGGTCAGTGCCTCAGTGGTCACCATGGCACTGCGCCAGGGGCGGAGCTGCAGTCACTTATCGGGGTCCGGCGACCCCGACGTCCCATGGCAAATGCATTACTGTTGTTTGACATAAATAACCTCGTAGAAAAACAAGATTACTCTACTCATACCCAGCGCTTCAAATCTCTGGCTTCGACCCTGCACTGCGCTGACGTGGGCAGAAGCTTAGCTCTTGGCCAGTGGCCACCACGGCACCACCTGCCACTTCACTCGTTCTGAAATCTAACTAGTAGGAAAAATAGATCAACAAAGGCTAAAGAAATCAACAAAGAAGAACCCAATAAATATATTTCAAATAATCTTTTTAAAACATGATCTATGGATATTATTTGAAAAAAATACTAGGTGTATGCCCGTACGTTGCTATGGAAGCTTAATTTAATACCATAAAAAATATGAAAACGCACCAAAATTAAAAATTATACACTTGTTAGTGGGCATTTAGCCATCTAGGAGTCCTTCGAAAATTAAGCGAAACGCTTGAAGTTACATGGACACTACTACAGAAGGCCACAAGAAAAAGTGAAGCAATCAAGAAATGAGTAAAAAGAAAATTGATTAGTTTGCTTAAGTTAGCTTAAGAAAATTAGAAATGAGTGAGAAGACTGTATGAGCTATTTGGTACATTCAAACATCAGTGTTGACTTTCTATCTCTGCAGCGCATGGAAATTCCAAACATGTACAATTTAGATCAGTAAGCAAGTATGCATAACCACATTTCCCTAGAGTATGTAGGAACATAAGTCACATATGTAAATAGGTGCTTAACAAAGATTAACGAATACAGAGAGGCAGCTCTTAGACTATGAACTTCATGGGCAGCACATAGATCAGAGCATCGGCATCAATTTGAACCTATCTACCTATCTATCCAGGTGCACAGTACATGTAAGCTGGTTGGTTACCTTTTCACTGCCAATGTTATAATTGTTCTTGGCTGATATTATCAATATTTAGTTCATAACATTTCTTTCTTTTTAAAACATGATCTATGGATATTATTTTAAAAAATATTGTTCCTAACACGACTACACAAGTAATAACATAACTAAATGGTACGGAAAATTATGACTTAATAACAAAAATATATTTCATTTTGTTACAAACACCCTACGCTGTTCATGGTTTTCATTTATTCACTTAAAAAACACAATGAGAATTTAGATCATGTTGGATTTCCATTCTCTGTCAAAATCATTTGCAAATTGCAAGGAGTAAATAGTAAAATCGCCTCAGCCCTTCTCAACGTCGCTCAGCAGTCATCGCAGTGCTGCCCACTGGCCACTGCCACGGTGCCATCAGCCCACCACCCTCGTCGCCTCACCTCGGCCAAATTCTTCGCCTCTCCTACTTCTAGAACCATCCACAGATTCCAAACCCTAGGCGGGCACCCATGGCGTCCCGCCGCCTCCTCCCTCACTCCTCCGCTCCTCCTCCGCCGCGCCGGCACGCAGTCACCGGCCGCCCCCCGCCGCCCGTCCCCGGCCGGCCTCCTACTCGCGCGATTAGCGGCCTCCTCTGCCGCTCAGCCGGCCCCGCCGTCCGCTGCGCCTTCCTCGTCCCCGGCGTCAGCGGCGGGGAAGGGAAAGGGCGGGAAGACCACATATGAGTTTGTTAGATCGGTTAAACGGATCACTAGGTGCGGGTTGGCTCGGGTTATAGCTCTGGGTCTAGATCTAGGAATAACACAGACGTGTGCGTGCGTGTGCGTGTGTACGAGATCAAACCGAGAGGGGACTAGGGTATTACCTTGCTCTAAAGAAGACGACGCCATCATGGTTGTTGGTGTCGTCTGCGCTAGGGCAGCGTCGCGCTGTGCAGGGCTCGGAGCAGATCCGCTCTAGGGCGGCGGTGGCCGGTGCAGTGTAGATCGGTGGTGCTTCCCGCCGCCGCAGCGCCACCCCTCGGGATCGGGTTAGGGTTTTGGTGTCGGTGGGGAGTCGGAGCACGGCGAACTTTGGCGTGCGTGCCCCCCGGCCCCCACCTCTCTATTTATGTGGCGCTGGCGACGGGGGCCCACCAACGTGAGTTGGGTTAGGCGCCCCCGATCAGGGCGCGGATCAAGGCTAAGGCCTTTGGGCCTTAGGTTAGAGATCAATCCAATAATCTCCCCCTTGATCTCACATTATCTTTCTCTTTCACTTTTCTATTTTCCTTATCTCATCACAGATTTATGTATAGGGCATATCTCATCGTCACGGGCAACTGCCGATAGAATCAATAGCCACAATACACGCCTCTGTTCAGAAATAGATTATGTATTCTTTTGGGCCTCTATTATCCAGAGATCATAGGCTGTACCACATTCCCATGCCGGCTACGTGTTCCATGAACACGCTGGGTGGTAGGCCTTTCGTTAGCGGATCCGCAAGCATATCTTTTGTTCTTATATGCTCGAGACTTATGGTGTGATCCTGGATTCTATCTTTTATCGAATAAAATCTTATCTGTATCGACTTTGTAGCCGTGCTCTTCTTGTTATTATGAGCATAAAACACTGCTGGCTGGTTATCGCAGTACATCTTTAGTGGTCTTTCTATACTGTCCACCACTCTTAAGCCAGGTATAAACTTCTTTAACCATTCTACCTGCCCGGAGGCCTCGTAGCATGCTATAAACTCAGCATACATCGTCGATGTTGCTGTAACCGATTGCTTAGAGCTTTTCCATGAAATAGCTCCCCCTGCGAGAGTGAAGATGTAACCCGTCGTGGATTTTCTATCATCTTCATCTCCCGCAAAGTCTGAATCTGCGTATCCTTTAATCTCTAAAGAATCGCTTCTTCTGTATGTAAGCATGAGGCCTTTTGTTCCTTTCACATATCGCAAGGCTTTCTTTACAAGTTTCCAGTGTTCCAGACCTGGATCTTTCTGAAATCTGCCAAGCACATTAGTGACAAAGGCTAAGTCAGGGCGTGTGCACACTTGAGCATACTGTAAACTTCCAACTGCCGAGGCATACGGAACAGTTTTCATCTGTTCTTTTTCATACTTATTTCTGGGACTCTGAAAGTCTCCATATCTGTCACCCTTGACTATCGGAGCAGGAGTAGGTTTACTCGCATGCATATTGTATTTCTCTAGAATCTTTTGTAGGTATGTCTCTTGTGACAGACCTAGCACCCCATTCCTTCTATCTCGGTGAATCTCAATCCCTAGCACAAAAGAGGCATCACCAAGATCTTTCATGTCAAAATTTGATGACAAGAATTCTTTTGTTTCTAACAGTAGACTGACATCACTACTTGCTAGTAGAATGTCATCCACATACAGTACCAGGAAAATGTATTTCCCTTTCTTCAACTTTGCATAGATGCAATTATCTTCAACATTCTCTGTAAACCCAAACTTCTTTATAGTCTCGTTAAACTTCAAGTACCACTGTCTTGAAGCTTGCTTTAATCCATAAATGGATTTCTTTAAATGACATCCCATATTTTCTTTTCCTTTTACGACAAAACCTTTAGGTTGTGCCATGTAAACTTTTTCTTCGAGATCCCCATTTAGGAATGCCGTCTTTACATCCATTTGGTGCAATTCCATATCGAAATGTGCAACCAAGGCCATAATTATTCTGAAAGAATCTTTACATGAGACCGGGGAAAAGGTTTCATTATAATCTATTCCTTCCTTCTGTGTGAATCCTTTTGCCACAAGACGAGCCTTGTATCTCTTTATATTCCCTTTGGAGTCACATTTAGTCTTGTAGACCCATTTACAGCCTACTGTTTTGGCTCCTTCAGGAATTTCTTCCAAGTCCCAAACTCGGTTGGTCCTCATCGATTTCATTTCATCTTCCATGGCTTCAAACCATTTAGATGAATGTCTGCTTCTCATGGCTTCTTCGAATGAGATGGGATCATCTTCCATTCGAAATTCTTCTGTGTTATACACTTCATAATCAGCGGGAATAGCTGACCTTCTTTCTCTTTGAAATCTCCTAGGAGCCTCTTCTGTTCGAATGTTATCTGCTGGAACCTGTGACGGCTCCCCCTGATCTGTGGCAATGTTATTATCTATAGGATCCTGAAGGATAGGTTCCACATTTTCATTCTGCGTCGCCACAGAAGGGATCAATTCGGGAACTGACATCGCAGTATCAGTCAGTGAGAAAAACGGTTCCTGAATCATTGGAGTGGGTGCGTATACCCGCTTCTCCTCAAGAACAATCTTTCGAACTGTTGCGTTTTCCCGAATCATCTCTTCTTCTAGGAAGGCAGCATGTCTCGTTTCTACAAACTTTGTAAATCTGTCTGGACAGTAGAAACGATATCCTTTTGATCTTTCTGGGTAACCAATAAAATGGCAACTCACTGTCTTGGGATCCAATTTCCCAATGTTCGGGTTGAATATCTTTGCCTCAGCAGGACTCCCCCACACCCGTAGGTGATTCAGTGAGGGTATCTTTCCTGTCCACAGTTCATACGGTGTTTTTGGCACCGCTTTACTGGGCACTCTGTTGAGAATATAGACAGCGGTTTTCAACGCCTCCATCCATAAACTCACTGGCAGTGTGGAATAGCCGATCATGCTTCGTACCATGTCCATCAAGGTACGATTCCGTCTTTCAGCCACTCCATTCTGCTGAGGATCGCCCGGCATTGAGTACTGGGCTACTATTCCTTGTTCTGTTAGGAACCTCGCAAAAGGTCCTGGAACCTATCCGTATGGGGTATGCCGACCGTAGTATTCCCCTCCACGGTCGGAACGGACAACTTTAATCTTTAAATTGTGCTGATTTTCAACTTCAGCCTTGAATTCTTTAAATTTATCTAATGTCTCTGATTTCTCTTTTATTGGATAGATATATCCATAACGGGAATAATCGTCTGTGAACATTATGAAAGAGTCATAACCGTCTATGCTTTTAACTGAGAACGGTCCGTAGATATCTGTGTGAATTAATTCTAAAATACCTTCGCTGTGCTCAGCATTTTTCTTTGTTATCTTTACATATTTTCCTTTAATGCAGTCAATGCATTTGTCTGAATCTGGGAACTCAAGAGGAGGTAGAATTTCATTCTTAACCAGCCTTTCTATTCTCCCCCTCGAAATATGGCCTAAACGACAGTGCCATAATTTCGACGACGTGTCTTGAGTTCTCTTGCGTTTTCTGTTGTTATCTGTAGTTTGAGACACAATCGCATTCACATCACGTACGGAATTCACACTTTCACGTAGCGATAATAAATAAAGATCGTTTCTTCTAAATGCAATCGAAGCAACTGTATCATCAAATTCTATTACACACATGCCGTCTCCAAAACGACATGCAAAACCATCGTCATCAAGACGAGATACACTAATCAAGTTTCTCTGAATTACGGGAACATAAAATACATCTTTAAGCAATAAATTAAAGCCTGTGTCGAGCTCTAAGAGGAGGTCTCCAACCGCCTCAACATCTGCCTCGACTCCATTTGCAACTTTAATTCTGTTTTCTCCTCTTCCCGTAGTTCTCGTTGAACGGAATCCCTGTAAGGAGTTTGCAACATGAATAGTTGCTCCTGAATCAATCCACCAAGTAGATTTCGAATAATCTTTATACAAGGATTCATTTATAAATGAGATAATGTTCTCACCTCTTTTCTCCATGATCATCTTTAGATAGTCGGGACAGTTTGACTTGTAGTGTCCCTTCTGTTTGCAGTGAAGGCACTGGTCCTTGTCCACTAGAGGTTGCCCAAACTTGGGCCTGTGCTGTGGCTGTGGCTGAGCCAACTGGGGTCCCTTTCCTTTGGATGAAGAGGGAATATCTTTATTATACTTTTTCTTGTTCACATAGTTTATGGATCCACCATGTGCACTCTTTATTCTCTCTTCTTCTTGCACACACATCGCTATGGTCTTTTCAATGTCCCATTTTTCAGGGTTCATGTTATAATTGACAACAAAATTGTCAAACTCTTTTGGCAACGAGGCAAAAATCAAATGAACTATGTGTTCTAATCTGAACTCCATATCCATTGGCTTAAGCTTGTTGTTAATGTTCACCAAGCGATGGATGTGCTCTCTTATCCCACCTCCCAAGTACCTCTCTGTCACCAGTTGTTTGATCAACTGGGTAGCATAAGTCTTTGAGGAGCCAGTATACTGACTCCTTATCTTGTCGAGGTACTCAACAACAGTGGGTAGATCTGTGATTGCCCCCAGAATGGCGGGCTCTATGGTGTTCTTGACCACTGCCAAATATTTCTTGTTGGCAGGTAGCCACTTGGCATGATCAGCGTCATACCTTTGTTTGCTCGCCCTGTTGGCGAGCTCTGTTTGCTTCCAAGAAGCATCTGTAACATTTTCCCCTCTGACCGGTCTCTCAGGTTCAACTGGAACCGGTGCAATGAGGACCCAATCTAGCTCAGCCATGGTAAAGAAGAGATCCAACTTCTTGTACCATTCATTGTAATTGTCGCCTTTCAGAATCGGAATATCCTTGATGGAAACCAACATAGGAAAACCAGCTGAAACAGGTTAGCTCAAGTGAGAACAATATTTAAATTATCCCTTTGGTTCAAATTTAAATTCAAGTCAAAATAATTATCTATGCAGCGGAAACATGAATAAAATTATTCTATTTTGAAGCAATATCTGTAAAATTCTCTATTTCTATTCTCTAAACATTTATCCCTTTGGTTCAAAATGAAAAGAGATCAAATTCTGTGCAAAAATATTTAAATTTGCTTCAAAACAGAATTAAAATTATCAAAAGTTACTGTTCATCTGTTTAAACGGGCCGGAAAACTGTTACTGTGCAGCCCGTTACTGTTCAGCCCGTTACTGTGCAGCCCGTTACTGTGCAGCCCAAAACCACGTCCGCGGCCCGGCCCACTTCGCGAAAACGGCCTGCTACTGTGCGGCCCGCGGCTAACGGGCCGCAACCTGGGCCTGGGCCGCGAAAGCGGCCCACCCGCGCGCGCGCCGGCCGCCCCCCCCCCCCCCCCCCCCCCCCCCCCCCGCGTCGATCTCAGCCGTCCATCCCGATCGGACGGCTGAGCGCGCGTTTCGGGAGGTATAAAAACCTCGCGGCCGGGCGACGATCGCGGAAACCCTAGGTCATTTCTCTCGTCGTTCGCCCGCGTTCTCTCTGGCTCTCGCCTCTCCTCTTCCTCCTCGCCTCTGGTCGCCGCCTCCGCCGCCGGCATAAACTCCGGCGCGGCGGACGACATGGCCGCCGGTCACCTGCTGGCAGCTGGATCTAGCTTGCATCCTCTCCTTCTCCCTCTCTCTCTCTGGTTCCCTCTCCCTCTCCCTCACCTGTTCTGTTCCGGCCAGGGGTGCGCCGCCGCGTTCGTCCTTGACGCCGGCGGCCATGCCATGGCCGGATCTATCTCTCCAGTACCCAAATCTTATTTTACTTGGCTCGGTGTGCATCCACACGAAGCAGTACTGTGCCCTATGGGCCTCCTCGCCGGAGTCGCGTGCGTCTCGCGCGCGGCTCCGTCGAGGGGATCTCTGGGGTACGGGAAAAGAGGGAGAAAGCGGAGGGAAGAAAAGGAAAAGGTGAAGAACAGCAAGAAGAAGCAGAGGAGAAGGGCCAGGTACGCCGGATTTTCTCAGATCTAGGGTTAGGGTTAGGATTTTTCGAGCTTTGTTTGATTTTTCCGATCGATTTGCATCTTCTTGATCTATTTGCTCGATCCCTTCCCCTTTTCTTTCCATAACCAAGCCAAAACACAACCTAGATTAGGCTCTGGTACCATTGTTAGATCGGTTAAACGGATCACTAGGTGCGGGTTGGCTCGGGTTATAGCTCTGGGTCTAGATCTAGGAATAACACAGACGTGTGCGTGCGTGTGCGTGTGTACGAGATCAAACCGAGAGGGGACTAGGGTATTACCTTGCTTTGAAGACGACGACGTCATCATGGTTGTTGGTGTCGTCTGCGCTAGGGCAGCGTCGCGCTGTGCAGGGCTCGGAGCAGATCCGCTCTAGGGCGGCGGTGGCCGGTGCAGTGTAGATCGGTGGTGCTTCCCGCCGCCGCAGCGCCACCCCTCGGGATCGGGTTAGGGTTTTGGTGTCGGTGGGGAGTCGGAGCACGGCGAACTTTGGCGTGCGTGCCCCCCGACCCCCATCTCTCTATTTATGTGGCGCTGGCGACGGGGGCCCACCAACGTGAGTTGGGTTGGGCGCCCCCGATCAGGGCGCGGATCAAGGCTAAGGCCTTTGGGCCTTAGGTTAGAGATCAATCCAACAGAGTTCACTGGGGCCGGCGCGGTGGGGCAGGTGTGCCAGGTGATTGGCGCCGTCGTTGACGTGCGCTTCGATGAGGGCCTCCCGCGGATCCTCACGGCGCTCGAGGTGCTCGACAACAACATACGCCTCGTGCTCGAGGTCGCGCAGCACCTCGGCGAGAACATGGTCCGTACCATCGCCATGGACGGCACGGAGGGCCTCGTCCGCGGCCAGCGCGTCCTCAACACTGGATCGCCAATCACTGTATGCACCATCTTCACTCCATTTCCACCAATCGCTTCAGATTCGATGTGGAGGATAGACCGCAGTTGTAATGTAGAGCAATGCCAATCTGATGAGTTTTATGTGCCATGTTAGTTCAGATGGAGTTTTAGTGGGTTCTGCTGAACAGATTTTAATTTTCATAAATCATTTAGGCATTTAGCTATTAGCTACTACAGGAGATGATGAGTCACGATAATTCCACATTTCGGAATTCAATGCAAACCATAGTGGCATCTGGTGAGTATAGATAAGAATGATATTGCATTCTTACAATTCTGCAATGTAGGAAATCATTGTAAATGCAATGCAGAATGTATATAAGTATAATTGCGGCAGCATTTTAGGTACCTCGTGCTTTTTGTTGCAATCACATTGGTCCATCGCTCTGTACACAAGCAATGAATGAACAACTACTTATATGTTTACAGGTTCCTGTTGGTAGGGCTACACTTGGGCGTATCATGAATGTCATTGGGGAGCCCATTGATGAGAAGGGTGACATAAGTAAGTACTATCCTTATGGAATGATTCGTTGAGATGTATTGGTGAGTTTGGGCACTAATCTCTGTCACATTCCTGCAACAGAAACAAACCATTTCCTTCCAATCCATCGTGAAGCACCTGTTTTCGTTGAGCAGGCTACAGAACAACAGATTCTTGTCACTGGAATTAAGGTACACCAATTTGTTTGATACAAGAATTTTGTTTCAATTGTCAGGGTTATGTGCAATCCTGATTTAGATGCTGTATAGGTCGTTGATCTCTTAGCACCTTACCAAAGAGGTGGAAAGATCGGGTTGTTTGGTGGTGCTGGTGTTGGCAAAACTGTTCTCATCATGGAGCTGATCAACAATGTAGCCAAAGCCCATGGTATGCCCTTCAGGATCTTCACCTGTTGTTCTTTAACTTCTCATTATTTTCCCACTGTTTGGTGAACTTCCTATGTATCAGGTGGATTTTCTGTGTTTGCTGGTGTCGGTGAAAGGACCCGTGAAGGCAATGACTTGTACAGGGAAATGATTGAGAGTGGAGTTATTAAGCTTGGGGATAAGCAGGTCAGTTATATTAGAGACCTCTCTTGGTACAGGATTAGTTAGCGTTTGCATCCAAATGTATGGTGTGCTTAGTTTATGTTCTGCCAGCTAAAGTTTTGACAATTCCCTTGCAGAGTGAGAGCAAGTGTGCTCTTGTGTATGGACAAATGAACGAACCTCCTGGTGCTCGTGCCCGTGTTGGGCTCACTGGTTTGACAGTTGCCGAGCATTTCCGAGATGCTGAAGGGCAGGATGTGCTCCTGTTCATTGATAACATCTTCCGTTTCACTCAGGTTATCTTCAGTCCCCTGCATTCTGGCATTTGGAATGTTTTAGGTGTTATGGCCTTCATCATGCACGCAAATCATATTGCAGGCTAATTCTGAGGTGTCTGCGTTGCTTGGTCGTATCCCATCTGCTGTGGGTTATCAACCTACCCTGGCTACTGATCTTGGAGGTCTTCAAGAGCGTATCACTACCACCAAGAAGGGGTCTATTACGTCTGTGCAGGCTATTTATGTGCCTGCTGATGATCTGACTGATCCTGCTCCTGCAACTACGTTTGCCCATCTTGATGCCACAACAGTGCTGTCCCGCCAGGTTTGTTTATATCTGAGTGCTTACAGAAAAAACAATCCTCCCAGCGGTGTGTTCATGCTAGTTTTATAATGTATTATGTTGGTTGTCTTGTTTAGATTTCTGAACTTGGAATCTACCCTGCTGTGGATCCCCTTGACTCTACATCTAGAATGCTTTCACCCCATGTTTTGGGAGAAGACCACTACAACACTGCTCGTGGTGTTCAGAAGGTTCTGCAGAACTACAAGAACTTGCAGGATATTATTGCCATTTTGGGTATGGATGAGCTCAGTGAAGACGACAAGCTCACGGTCGCACGTGCCCGCAATATTCAGCGGTTTCTGAGCCAGCCTTTCCATGTTGCTGAAGTTTTCACGGGTGCACCTGGCAAGTACGTGGAGCTGAAGGAAAGTGTCAAAAGCTTCCAGGTGAGATTAGTTGTGAACCATGATGCTCTATTTCTTGTGGAACATATGTTACTGCATTTGCCTATTTTCCCTCACTTGCATCCAGAGGCTCTTGTGCTGTTATTTACACAAAGGAAATGGTAGATCCTCTGAACAAGTTCATGTGAATATTACAGCAGTATCAGTATAGAGCTGTGGTTATCTTATGCTTTCTGCTTTGCTTATTTATAATGTTATCTAAACATGCCATGCTTGTTAAAACTGGTGTAATTATCCTTACTCTTTCAACTCATAATTACGATGCTTCTTGGAGACTTACACATCATGTCATTTGTAATTATCCTAAAATGTTAGTGCACAAAAACATGGATTGAGCATTGTGCAACACAACTTTGGAATAAAAGCCAAAGCATGAAAATTCTTATGCATGTTTGCTGCCAGTATCTTTGCATCGTCTAAGTTGCCGTCTTGTGATGGCAGGGAGTTTTGGATGGCAAGTACGATGACCTACCTGAGCAATCTTTCTACATGGTTGGAGGAATTGAGGAAGTTATCGCCAAGGCTGAGAAGATTGCCAAGGAGTCCGCATCTTAGGAGCGATGGTATTCTTATAGGAAGAGAAACGAACTGTGCGAGTGAATAATTAAAGGTGGAGACAATATCATCGTCTTGAGCTCGGATTTTTGCATTGCTTTAAAGAAGTAGATTATGACGAAATCCTTACGGTAAATAAATTGTACTGAACAATTGCCCCCAAACAATTCGATTCTTTTTTCTCAGCTGTTTACGCTGGTTCATTCGCTCCATTTCATATGTGCACGGTTATAGAAGCATGAGGTAAGCAATTCTCAAAAGGGACGTCCGTCTTCCCGGTTGTTTCTCTTCTATTTTTGCCCTGTGTTCAAGTTGCTGTTTTGACATCGGAAAGGAGAAATCAAAGGCGTTCATTTGGTAATAGCCCTCTACAACTTTCCAATCTCGCGGGAGCCCAGCGAGATCCGTGGACCGTGCCCTGCCGCCGGAATCTTCCCCTTCCCTCGCTCCTCGCCGCCTCTTCCGTCCTGTCCTGGCCACGCCGGCTGCCCGTCCGCACCGATGCCCTGCACATCGCCAACCACCCCACGAGCGCCCTCCATGCTTCTGCGCTCCGCGCCGCGCCGCCTCCACCTCCTCCGCCCGCACCACCTTCGCCTCCTCTCCACCGCGGCGCTCGCCTCCGCCGCACCGGCCCCGGTCCCGCCCCAGGCCCCCACCGAGTGGGCCGAGGCGCCGCTCGCCGCCGTCCGCCCGGCCACTGCCGACGCCTCGCTCTTCCACGTCTCCCTCGACCTCTCCGCGCACGGGGACCTCCTCGCCTCCCACGCCGCCGCCGGCCAGTTCCTCCCCTTCCGCCTCCCCGCCGCGCCCTACCCCATCTTCCTCGCCATCGCGTCCCCGCCTCCGCCGCCCGGGTCCTCCGCCGCCGCCTTCGACTTCCTCGTCAAGCGCCTCCCGGGCACCCCCTCCGCGCGGCTCTGCGACCTCCGCCCCGGCGACCTCGTCCACGTCGGCGCCAGCGTCGTCGGCCGCGGGTTTGAGGTTGCCAGGATAGCCGACGCCCGTGATGTTCTCGTCTTCGCCACCGGATCCGGGATCAGGTGCCTAACCCTGTGCTTCGTCTAGACTAGCATTCATTTGTTTGCTTCTGCTCCTCAAAGGAATTGGTCAACCGCGCATCAATTGCACTGCGTGGTACACAATTGGTCAATTTTACGTCTCAATAGTCCAAAGCCCAATGCAATTGTCATTGTGGCGGAAAGAACAACAATTTTGTCGATGTACTAATATGCACTGTGGTACATCCGTTGCTGATTGTGTGAGCTATTTCTGGAATTACTTCAGACTAGAGTCTTGAGCCATAAGTTTCTAACATATTGCTTCCTAACCGTTAGTGCTCTTCTGGCATGATAAATACTTGTGCACTCCCACCGGAAGAGAAACATGAAATGGCATAAACTGTATGACATTTACTTAGGTTTTTCCTTCTTCAGATAAGCTATTCAATTCCTGCAAAATGTCTGTTTAGTGCTGCCGCATGCCATGCCAAGTAATTTACCCACAATATCCAATTATTGATTGTATTGCTTTATACACATCAGTGAATGTGCAATATCATTCCCATGAATAATTCCGTACCTTTGCCTGATTTGTTTGTTCAGTTGCAACATCATTGCACCTAAGATATTGTACACCTTCACACGAAGTGCATTTGTAGAAGACACCCATATGTACTTAAATTGGAATGTATAATTCTTCTCATAGTCTCTCCACATTTGTTTGCTGCAGTCCTATTCGGTCACTTATTGAGTCCGGTTTTGTTGAAAACAATAAAACTGGCATAAGCCTCTTTTATGGGGTTAGAAATCTTCAAAGGATGGCATATCAGGTAGGTTTATCACAGTTTAGTTGTACAATTTGTATTGTTATATTCCATATGTAATGGCTGGTGACTATGCTTCTGACAGGAGAGATTCAATGATTGGGAAGCCAAAGGAGTTAAAATTGTACCTGTCCTCTCAAGACCAGACAGTCAATGGACAGGCGAGCGAGGTTATGTCCAGGTGCTGTTATCTTTTGACTCCTGGGTTATTCCTAGTTCGTCATGTTTTCTTGTGCTTATAGAAGTTTATTTGCATCTTGTAGAATGTTTTCTCAAGGATGAAGAATATTGTAAACCCTTCATCAGTGGGAGCAATTTTGTGTGGACATAAACAAATGACTGAGGTATTGCCATCTCACTTGTTTTTTCCTGATATTTATCTTAGAACATTGAAGCTAATTATTGGGCACAATCTGCCAGCACCTTCTACATCTAACACTTCTTTTTAGCAATGTGTCACACTGTTTTCTCTACTTCAACATGTTTCTCTTCTTTGAACATGCAAACATTAGAAATGTCTAACAATATAGATCAGCCTTGACATGTAATACATGCTTATTATTGAAAGCTTAGAATTATTCTTTACTTCAAGTTCTTATGCTGTTCATTAGTAATCGCATCTACTTCATATGAAAATCATGAAGTTGCATAATATTGTCATTTGTATGTTGTTCATGCTTGATCTATAGTTCATAGTGCATATTTGAGGCAGACCACTGATTAGAAGTGCAAGTTTTGCAGCACATACACCTTCTAAAAATTTGTACGCCTAGTACATCCTTTCCACATTCGTGTAATTTCTTTCTTATGAATATTGGTTACTCTGTATTTCCTTGCTTATCTAATATATATGCATGATGCAGGAGATTACAAAAGTTCTTGTTGCCGACGGTTTGTCAAAAGATAGAATCCTTACTAACTTCTGACCACCAGTAGGACATAGTTCCAGCCATTTTGGATGTTGTACCATTTTTGTACTACGATCGAGCAGTTATTCTTACAGCAAGTGCGACTGGAAATCCAAACAGGAAGACAGTTGCGTGCTTACAAATAATGCTCTGGTTGCTGAGTGCCTAATGTAAATCTCATCAGCCACTGGGCATCTGGACCAAAGGCCCTAGTTGAGAAAATGTTTGGGGCCCCAAAATGTTTTGTAGCATCTGAGACTAGTTCTTCAATAGAAAGCCCCCCTTTTGGAGAAAATAAAAGGGGACATAGATGGTAGAATTATTTTTCAGTTAGTATACCGTAAAATATGTGCTCTGCACATTTTTGCAGCACTGAGATTTTTGTGTATATTGTCAAATTTTTTTGAATGGATGGTGTGTATGGATGCATGTTGTTTAATTGGGATGTGTTCTGGTGCGTGTTCAAGGAATCTGTTGCACTGCTGTCTCAGCCCTATTCCTTTGTCGCGTCTCAGTTGGAAGAAAATATTGCACCATATAGGAACAATGTTGATAAAATAAATGTGCGATGTATGTCGACGTTCAGACTCTTTTTTGACTTGGGAGTTGGGAGGTCGGGCAGCCAGCCAGATGCGTATAAAACGTTGATAATGATGAAACAAAGCTCACAAAGCTCGTAAAATGAAATGATGAAAGTATCTTCTAAGGTTTAATTGCCCAATCAAACAAATGTTATCAGTACAACAAATTCAGATTCCACATAGTAAACCGAAGTGGCAACACCACGAATGAAAATCCAATCTTCCCATCCTCTGGAGGTTCTTCAATCTGCGCCGTCACCTTCAAGGGCTTTCTGGTCGTCTTTCAGTACTAGCCTCTTGTCTGGTTCTGAAGAACTACTGCGGCGTTCATGATGGTGGTGCCGGTGACGGCCGTGGCCATTCTTGTGAGACCGTTTGCCATTTCCCATCTTCTCTGATTCATCAGCAGCTCTGTCATCAGGTGACTCATCCAAGGAGTGGCTCCTGTGGCGCTTATGGTTCGAATCTGATGGTGCGTCTTCACCACTAGATCTCAGACGCTTCCTGTGTCTCGACCTTACCTTGCCCTCAGAATCAGAGTCGTCATCTGATGATCGACGACGGTGTCTGCGGCTCCTAGTGTGGTCCTTCTTGGTCGACCTCCGCTCGTCTTCATCATTGCTATAGTCTTCAGAATCTGACCTTGATGAATGTCTATGGTGCCATCTTCTGTGTGAATGCTTCTTCCTTCTACGTTCATCTTCAGACTCACTCTCGTATTCACTGTCGCTCTCATCGCTTGAGTCTGAACTCCTCCTCTTGGACCTCCGCTTGCGTCTTCTTGCATCATCAGAGTCAGAGTGACCATGTTTCTTGTTCCTTCTGCGGTCCTTCCTCTTCCTGTGTTTCCGATCAACATCACTGTCAGAGTCACTATCAGAGTCTGAAGAAGAATCTCCTCTCTTCCTGTGCTTTCTTGACTTAAGCTTCTTCGCCTTGGCTTCTGCATCGGCCTTTGCCTTAGCTGCTGCTTCAAGCTTCTGCTCCCATTTCAGTGGGGCTTCTTTCTTCTCCAGGATCCTCTTTTTCTTCTCTTCAACCAGCTGCAGGAACTTCTTTGCGTCCATCCCAAAAAATCAGATAACACTAAACCTGTAGGGACGTGAAATGATGCAAGGAAGTGCATCTCATAGAAGAGAGACAAAAACACTGTTAGTTTTTTGAACGTATGAAATTATATAGAACACTAGTAGAGAACAATAAAATCTGATTAGAAATAGAATGAAAGCTTTGAACATCTCAAAACCAATTAGAACAAATTTACATCTACAGGCATAACGCAACATAGTGAATGTTCCTAACAACAAAACATAAATTAATTGGATGCCATTCCAGTTAATTTAAGCCTCAGTAACTAACATATTCTCAAATTAGACTCATGCAGTTCACTTTGTGTTCCAAGTCAACCTTCTATGGATAGCAACCAATCAATTATGTTCAACACTATGGGGCTTCTAAGCTTTCAGAGCTTATAAAACTATGTTTAACTGAACAAGGAGTGCATCTTGACCCAGACTACTAAATAGTTTTAGCTCCCAAATTCTTATTTCGGAATGAGTACATATGCAAGATTGGAACCAAGTGCTAGTTATTAGAAGTTTAACCACACCGCACAACGCCACAAGCATGAAGAAGAAGCGAAGGATAATTGCAGTTTACACTAAGATCACACTGTGCATGATTATACACTTTCTTACCTCGTCGTCCAAAAATTTCAAGCCCAGAGAAGACCTTCCCCTTTTCTTTTGCTTATTAAACCACAATTCACCTGCCACGACAAGAAAAAAAGAATAGTTGGTAAATACAAATCCGGTAAAAATGCAGCTTCGAAGTGACATTCTCAACTAAGATAGGAACACATCCGCACAGAAAGGCAACGGATAGTACCCCAACTCCAGCCGCATCCAATTCCAACTTCTAGCACTAGTGCATCTCACAACGTGAGGTCAAAACTTCGCACCGGTACCCACAAGAATTCTCGAAAAGACAGATCTGAACCGCGACGAAACCCTAGACCAGGCGATAACCACCACACGGCGACCAAACCGTAGCTTCGCCCTACGAAATTGAACCCCTGGAACTCCTAGATCCGGCTCTAGGCAACCCGATTTGTCCGCCACAACAAGAGATCTGAGCCTAATCGCCCAACCATCACACGCCAGGGTCTTCGAAAATACAGAAGAGAGCCGTGGGCGGAGATGAAGAGAAATGGATTCGCTCGGAAGGATAGGAGGTGGGGATTTATTTTATTCATACTCACCTCGATCCCGCAGCAGCTGATGACGAGCAGCACAACGACTGCGAAGCCGGCGGCGGCGGCGAGTGAGCGGCAGCCGAGCCCCATCGGCTCGGCTGCCTGATGCCCATCCCGGCAGACTCTAGACAAACTAATAAACTACTGGTAGTAGAACTAAAGCAGGGAAAGGAAAGGGGCCGGCCCACTCCCTCTCGCCGCCGGCGAGCACGCCGGGGACGCGGAGAGAGGGGCCGGATCTGGGTCAAGCTCGCTCACGGCACCAAGGGGGGACGCAGCGCAGACTAACGAGCCCGGGGTTGGAGAAAGAGCAGATGAAACTCACCGGAGAGGGGAAGAGCAGGTTGCAGCGAGGCTTCTGCTATCGCGCGCGCGTGCAGTGCAGGCCGTCGCCGCCTCGAGTCGAGGTGCAGGGGAGAAGGGGAAACCTGCCGTGGACCGAGCCCGCCCGTTTTTTATATAAGCAAAACGCCCCCTTTCGCCATAAAAAAAAAAAACGCCCCCTTTCGCCATAAAAAAAAAAAACGCCCCCTTTCGCCATAAAAAAAAACGCCCCCTTTCTCAACGGTTTCTTCCGCAATCCGCAGCAGGGATGCATCTGACGAGTGGGTCCTAAGGGCGAGGTTCTCAGAAGCTTCCATGTGAGTCAGCGCGGACGTTGTAAAGTGTAGTGTGGCCAAAGCTAATTGTACACATGTGATAAATCTTCGCGGTGACTTACTATGACGGGCAGATCGGCGAGGTTCGAATGGTCAAGATGGATGGATGGATACTTATGTTTTTCTTTTTTCATTTTTATGGGAGGTTCGTTGAATAACCCGCTCATAAACTACTGGGCCTATGGTGGGCTGAAATGGTCCAAGTACCATTAAACTTCATAGAAGAGACTTGCATGATGATCTAGTGCACACATTATTAGTTAAGCAGAGTCCTTGAACCAGGCCACCAGCAATTTACCACAACGGCCAACAAGAACCAGATTAACAGTTCACTACCACGGATCAAACAGGGTTTCATGTTCAGAGTCGACGGGGTGATTCCTGTCCTAGGAGATAAAACTACTCCATACATTCCCACCGGTCTGCACCAGAGTTACATCACATGTACAGAACAAGGATCTGATCCGACGCGATTTTGACGCTGCCACTGCTGCTGCTGCAAATCTTAATGCCCACCCTTCTCTCGCAGAGTTGACAGGGCGACAAGGGCAGTGGCTGCCCCAGTAACATGGCTGCTAGCATCAAGGCTCGGCCCAGATGGTTTATTCTCGGCGCCGGGTACTGCAGCCTGCTCTTTCTTCGGCTCCCCTGTTACTGCAGCCACCACCCAAGCATTAGCTTTAGTGAATGCACAAAACAAAAGACTAAGTGCTAAACTGCTAATCACTGTTTATTCCAAAGTGAGTTTTGGCATCGTACTTGGTTTGGGAGCTCTATAGACCTTAGTGGCCACATCCTGGCCTTGAGAATGACCGCTCTCTGGCAGTGTATCAGCTATCTGCTTTGGCGTTTTACTTGATGCTGTACCATCATGGCCTTTTGGCGTGATACTCAGTGCTAGAGAATCATGGCCCTTGGCGCTAGCATCAGCTACGGCAGATTCATGGCACTTTGGCACTTTACTTGATGCTGGAACACCATTTCCTTTTGGCGTGATACCCAGTGCTCGAGAATCATGGGCCTTTGTGCTCGTATCAGCTATTGAAGATTCATGGCGCTTTGGCGCTTGACTTAATGCTGGGCCACCATTGCCTTTTGGCGTGATACTCAATGTCAGAGAATCACGGCCCTCGGTGCTCATTGATGGTGATTTTCCACGGCCTGCACAGAAATGGCAACCTTAATATCCATATTTGGTAGGCAACATCCATCTTGAAGAGTGGCTTACCTGGCATGTGAACTGGAGGTATGGCAACCGATGTTAAACTGGCCTGGAGTTTTACTAAATGAGGTGCTGGTCGTGATGCAATACCCAGTGAAAGGAATTCCTGACCTTCAGGTGTCATTCTTGGTGCAGAATTCAGACGCTTCACACCTGTACTTTTAGAATTTCCAAGTGCCAAGCTTGGTACAACAGATTCATAGCCCTTAGAAGTGAGACCTAGAGCAGAAACTCCATGGGGTTTGGAAGCATTAGTTTGTGCTAGAGAAGCATAACCAGAATGCCCTGCGATTGCTGTAGCAGATTTGCAAACTTCTTGACCAGGTGATGCAGAGTTTCCAGAAATCGTCCTCAAAAGGCCATCGTGAACTAGAGGTGCCATTCTTCCCACGGAAGAACCTTGGTTCTTGGCACACAGGGTTGCCGAGGTCCCAGGTGGCATGATTTGCATATGAGAATCTCTGCCTTTGGGTTCCGCACTTGTAGAACTCCCGCATATGACACTGGCAGAATTAGATGTTTCTTGCACACCACTTGCTGCCAGACATTCATGGCCTTTGGGCACCATATCTGTTGCAAGGGCATCACATCCTTTGTTGCTAAGAACTGTGGCGTGTTCAGCCACAGCATTTGGTGCATGTGAATCACCATGGTTAACATTAAGAGTTAATGAACAATTCCCACCTGCCTTATCCAAGGATAGTTGATCTTGTGCTGCCATTACGGGATGACTAGACACCGCTTCAACAGAAGGCTTGTACCATAATGATGGCTGCAATAGAAGCCAATAACAAAGTGATGCTAAAACATGCCAGCAAGAAAAAAGATGTTACACATTACTTATTTAGAAAGCATAGTCACATGACTGAGGAGCAACGAAAATATTACAATGTTTCCATGCATGCATGCATTACTTACCACTAGTGCTCAAGAGGCATGAAGCTGCATAAATATTTACTATCAAATTTCCTTACCATGCATCATCAAACAATACAACTATCAGAAATGTTGAAAGTAGATACTAAGCACAGAACAGCCTTATCAAGCCTAATTTGTCAAGTAACAGTTGCATATCCATAATATTCATGAAGCATGAATAAAATGATTTTGTGTTTGGAAACTGAAAAGAAGCCTTCGGATATGCAGTTGCATATCCACAATATTCATGAAGCATGAATAAAATGATTTTGTGTTTGGAAACTGAAAAGAAGCCTTCTTTTACGCAGCCAGATTCATGCCCTTGCATGCCGTATCATCAGAGTTGATTTTATGTTATATGCGCAATGCGCATTGAGTATAACAACCTCAAAAAGGGATGTGAATTTGCAAGCATAACATGTCACTAAATCCTTCCTATACAAGCTTGAAACTACAAGGGGAAGAACCAGCACGAGCCTTGAAAGATTCCTCAGTTTAGACATGAAAGACGAAAAATGTATACTAAACTTACGCAGTAATGAAGTTTCTTCAAGGCCTCCAAAAGTATTTTTTCTCCAACTATTATTATCATTTTCTTCACCATTTCTTCGCGAGAAATTATGCTCTCCTGTCAAGCGTTGACATAGTTCAGCTTCCACCATACAAACCATAATCAATACCAAGAGGTATAGCAGAACTATTCGGGCCAATAGTACCTTCAGCTCCTCATAATGATGGAAGAGAAGCTCCTTTGCTACAGATGATATATTTTCCTGAATCACTCCAAACAAAACTCTGAATGATATCCATGGGGAAGTTGGTCCTTCACCTGTTTCACATGTTACCTGCAGACAGATTGTTTGGCTGGATAAGTGGAATACTACTGTATACCAAAGCTAAAATTAGTCAACATTGCAAGATGCAGAGAGGGGGAATCCATGGGCATCAGAGCTGGACGTCCACAAGAACAAGCTTCTGTTGGTCCCATTGTGATCAGCAGACATGCATTTAACAGGAAAACCAGTGTGCCCATGGTAAACAAGTAACAAGAATCAGGTTGCCTCACAGGTTGAAGGGTAGAAATATCCATTGCAACTTCCTTCGGTGATGGGTGAAACCATAAACCCTTCAAGTCAAGCAAATAATCTGAAAATAAATACACCAAAAATAATATTCACTCCACTTAGTAATATCACGTCATATAGGTGTTAACTCTTAGAAATCATCTTACGTCGAACTTTTGAGACAAGCTTGAAACTAACAAGATATTCTAAACGGATGTGAGTGCTTAGATGTGATGGCCACATCACAAAACACTTTGGGTTCGAACAATCATCAACACCAGAATCATATATCTCACTGCTTGGAAAAGATTCTTGTGATCCAGGTTCAACAGCTTCCATGTTGCCCAGTATCATACGGCACAGCAACATATACTGCACACCTTTTTCGTCAACATCACAAAGGCCAACACTGAAACACATTAAAAACGTGATGTTAATATAGCAATATATTAAACGCTACGAAATGGTAATCACAAAAACAGAGTTAAGAAAACAAACCTGGTAAAGGCTCGGTTTTCTGGTGAAAGATATACACCAGCACTCAAACCTGCTTTCTCAACAGGATTTGCAGTGGTACCCAAACCATTAATGAGAATCCTAACTATGTCATTCTTCCTTGATCCTAGCCATCCATACCTTACGTTTGCATCACCACGTGCTTCTTTAGTTGCCTTCATCTGTCTTTCAAAAGCTTCAAATCTACACTGAGCAGTGATATCGTTCGGAGAGTAGCGATGGATATGAAGAATGTTACTTGGTGTTGCAAATGGACCCATACCAGAGAGAAAAAGATCCTGGACAAATAGAAAGCTTTCAGTTCCTCTTTCCACAGATGTGATCTTCTTGCGCAATATGTCTACAGTCGAAGGTTTTTCAGGAACTGGAGTGCTAGATTCAAGAACAACTTGCTTGACCACTTCAGGTGGAGAATTCACAACCTTGTCTAGCATTATTCCCTGTGCAGTGCTGTCAGCATTACCAGAATTCCCTTTGGCCAATTCATCACTTTCCTCATCAAAGAAAAGAGAAGGAAAAAAACGCTTGCCAGTG
Organism: Panicum miliaceum; assembly: GCA_032594955.1. NCBI lineage: Eukaryota > Viridiplantae > Streptophyta > Magnoliopsida > Poales > Poaceae > Panicum > Panicum miliaceum. The sequence goes on along the minus strand of CM064060.1, from coordinate 6,622,938 downwards.
TCATCAAACCACGCAACAGACCTCTGCTTTCTGGTTTTTAGGTTGACCAGGGTCATTGACAAGAAATCAACAAGAATGGGCTCATCGTCCATTACAGACACAACACTCGATTTATTGCCTCTGAATTCTTCAATGAGGGACTTCATTATTTGCTCAGGAAAATTGTGCCAAGAACCTTGTTTGTAGTACATGATACGGCTAGGCGCTCCACTCTTTAGGAAATTGACACAATCATTGGCAAGGTTAGGTCGCGTGCAACAACAGTTGCAACGTTTAGCAGATGAATCAAATGAGGGTCCATTCTCAGATTTGACACGGCGCGATTTGCAGTCTTTTGACAGGCAGTCATCAACAAGCTTTCGCTTCAAGCATACTGAATTGGATTCTTGTGGTGATGCCATGAGAAAGCTTGTTTCTAACTCCGAACAAATATAGAAAAGGAAAACTAACTCTAATATGTATACAATTGCAGTCGTCCCTTCATATTGACATCTCAACCGTAGAAAATGGCCCTGTATAAGATAATGAATGAATGTCGCTCAAATAGAAAACAAAGTTCAAGAATTCGTGACAGAAAGTTAGTAACAGAGTAAGGATCTACAACAAGTTGGTGAATTAATAATGGAACATTAGTAGAACAGTATTGCTAGCACTCATAACTGCACAACGAACATCAAATGAATAAAGCATGCATCAATAGTGTAAAATAAATGGTCTAGTTAAATTGGTTAACATCCATAGTGTGTCTATGATCATTTTCTCCTAAAGAAAGGATCTGTAGCAGACATATCAGCTCTCCACAATTAGGTGTTGAAGCCTGTCAAAAAAAAAACAATTGGCAGGGATCTAACAGGAATATGACAGTGTTCAGGTGAATGTGGTTTGGTTTATCACTCTCTGATAGTGCTGTAAGATATGTACGCATTGCCATTTGCCAACCCCTAGAATTTAAAAATCAAAACTCAAACCAATTGAAGTATTAGAGATCTCAAAGTCCAATTCTTAATGACAAGAAAGCATTATCTTTATTTAAAGTGAAGAAGACTAATTTAGACTTCTCATTCGCCAGAAACATGAAAGTTTGGTGCTGTTTACTTACGCTGCTGTCCCCACAGCGTACCAGTCTAACCTGCCTCTCAATCGATGCTTGCGAGATTACATCCTGCAACCGCAAGGTGCAAAACTGCAAGGCTGACTCCGGTGTCTGGGCACTGCTTGCAGTCTGCAAATCAATAAGGCTTGCAAAAAAACTCATAGTATCCCAATTACTCAATAAATCCGACATGGCTATAGTGAGGTGAGGCAGTTTCCCAAGAGGCCCCAACACTGCCTCTGCCCCTGAGAAAATGGATATCAAATTTATTTTATAGGATAGACCTGAATTTGTAGGAGTGATAGCTAAAAAATGGTCATCCCGACGACTGAAAGCAAGGGAAGAAGAATCCTGTGGGACCAACTCATGTCTCATGTTGAGGTTTGGACCCTTTGAATCCAATGACATGTGATAGAATAAATCGATCATTTCATCCATTTTCCATGTATCATGATTTAAAGGAGGTCTAATCAAGGGCCCAAAAGGTTAGGAAGTCTTATAGGATTTATTTCTCAATATATGCAGCAATGAGTATCATATTTGACCCATTTTTCTGGTATTCAAAAATCAAAAGTACAACACAGTTGTTAAATGTACCAAGTGCTAACATAAATAAATTTTACCCAATATAGAAAAACATTGACGATTCAGTCTCTGCGTACCATATTAAGCCAAGGCAAAAGCTCAAATGAGGGATTGGCATGTAGATTTGAGTAATTTCTTGCATAAAAATCACATTAAGATTACTTGCAAACCAAGAAATGTTTTCCACAATTACAAGTAGGGGCGAAGCCATTGCCAAATTGACCATGGTGCACCGTTCTAGGAACTTCTATAACCTTTCAGGATTCTACAGTAATTTAAGCTTACTTAGTGGCAAACTTTTTTTTTTACCCTGGTGCATGTGCACCAGGCAAAACCAATGTGGCGTCGCCCCTGATTACAAGTATCAATATCAGATATCTTGGCGCATACTTTCTTCTGCAATATTTTACACAACAGTAATTAAGTTTTAAATTATATGCTGTGCAGCCAAATAACCAATCCTGGAGCAATAATTCATTCTCCAGGTGTTCAACATAAGACGACAAGCACCAGCCATCCAATGATCAAATCCGCACTAATGATAGTACAGTAACTATTGTCGACTCACTAAGTAGAGCACGTCACTAAGTGGAACACGTGAGATGAATTGGAATGGATAGAAGTAGCATGCAGAAACGACAAAGTACAAGACGCTCAGCACTAGAAAGAAACAAATACAGACTTTTTCTGGTTTAAATGTTTAATAATTGATTGATATGATGAATACCATAGAATATTCATCTCTGCACGAACAAATCGCACAAATTCTGAAGGAAATACCACCTCTACAAAATAGGAAAATATACATGCATTTTAGTACTTTTAATATGTTGTTGCTTGTGACAGGAGGGCAAACCTTCCTCAGGTATGCCATATAGAGAATAAAGTTCTGAACAAACTACATACCATTTTCAGTTTGACCAATGCTGTGTGAAATAATATCTAATGCGACTACTTGCGGCCCAAGAAATCCATTTTCCGTAGATTCATAACAACAATCATCCAGGTAATCAAATTTGGCATGCACTGATGATACCAGAACGTGTGCAAGCCACTCAGTGAGTGGAACGCATGATACAAAGTAAAGCAGACAGAAATAACACAGTACAGGAAATTAAACATTACCAGATCGGGTGAATTGGAGAATAGAGCGATGGCATTCCAGCCTTTCTTCTCCTCTCAGGGCCTAAAAAAATATCGGGAGGGGGATTCTATTTTCTATTGATAGCATGTTTAAGAAAACATATAAACCCCCATGAGCAAAAGTTTATTTTCAAAGCAAAGTTTCAGTACTGCAAAAATCCAAGCCCTAAGAGACCCATCGCCGTACAAAAAACTCTCGATATATGAAACTCTAAACGACATGCTATCTTCAACAACCCGGTCTATTGACCCCGATAGACAAACCCAACAATCACCAACTTATGCCCGTCCACAGGAATGCTACGCTTGCAATTGAGCAATCTCAACTAGAAACTCAACTAGGATAGCCAAAACCAGCAACACAATCCACATGTACAAGCAAGCATAATTTCCTCCAACTAAATGTTTGCACGAGAGAAGGAAGACTAAGTTAACTCGGAATCCAGCTCTACCCCATAAACAAGTGCAAAAACTTGGCGGAGGAGCATATCCTTTTATATAAACTTGCACAACAATTCACGGTACTCTGCCACTCTACAAAAGGATTCATAGATGGACTTCGGAAATAGCACGGGAGTAGTAGGGAATGGATGCTGGAGTGGGATGGGGGTGCTTACGGAAGGAGTGAGCTGGGGTATCCCTAGATCCCCATTTTCGCAAGCGTCGGGGGCGAGGTAGAAGCGGGAGGAGGTCACGAGGGCTGGTGACTCCCTCTCTCACGCCCCCAGTGCTCTTCTACAGCCGAGCCGAGGATGCTAGGGTTAGGGTAGCCTGCCGGTTCTCTAACCTGCGGAGCAAGCCGGCACGGCGCGCGGGAAGGCGAGGCGACCAGCTGCGGTGGGGCGGCGGGGCTCCGGCGGTGAGGTGATGTGGACGGGGTGGGGTCTGGATCGATAGGGACAGCGGCGAGATATGGTGGTGAGGTGGGTTTGGGTTTTCTGGCAGAGCCGCCGACGAGGTGGGGGACGGGAGGAGTCGGACGGGCGGTGGTGCCTGCCGCTGAGCGTGACCGCGCCTGCAGCCTGCTCTAGCCGCCAAAGTGCCAAGCGCGGATGGGCCGCGGGCCGGATGGGCCGTTGCTTCGTTGGTTGTTGGGTTGGGAGCAAACTCTCAGCCGTCAACAACTAGTTATTAATCCTCATCCTCTCAAAAAAAAGTTATTAATCCTCATTATATAAAAAAAAAGTTATTAATCCTCATGTTTATGAATTTATAATTTCAACACGTTTTTCCAAAATTTATATAAATTCTCCTAGAGAAAAAAGTAATTTACATCAATAAAAACTGAGGTCAGAGCACATGTAAAGCACATCACGAAGAAACATATAAAAATGGGAGGAAAGTAGGAAAAAGAGTTTCTGTTGCAGAAAAATTCATCTACCATTTGGTCCAATTGACCTTGGCGTGCATTTCCGCGGATACTAGGGGTCACGCGTGCAGGTGTGCCGACCCGTCACAGAAGGCCTCCCGTGCACGCGGCCCACTCGGGTATGGGATTTCGCCGGCCCACTGGTGGGTTTTTAAGGCCTACCGGCGATCCGCGCGGCCCAGTTAGCTTTTTTTTTTTCTTCATGGAAGTTCTAATGAAATATTTTTTTCAGTATAATATTTTTTTATTTTCAATGGTAAGATTCAATCCAACTGAATGACCTTTTTTCTGATGAAATTTTTTTAACGGAACATTTTTGTTGCAGCTAGGGACGACGGCGGCCCAAGAAAATTTTACGGCCAAGCAGCCCCCGCGGCTTCTACCACCCGTCTGCTCGGGGTCACCTGGGTGATCCCGAACAGCCCATTTCCCCGTGCATCAAATTGAGTTCGGACCCGTACGCGGCGAAATTTGTTCAAAGAACTCTAGGTGCAACCCCTGTCGTAACCTCATAGGTTGACCGTTGATGAATACAACGTGCGGGTTCAGAATTCAGAGTCTGTTCCGAATAATCAGTAGGTTGATTAGTCGGGTTGATCGCGGAGAAGCAACTTCGCGCTCGCCGCCGATGACGACACCCGCCGATCCTCCGCAGGCGCGCGTCGCCGACTGGGCCGGCCTGCCCAGCGATCTCCTGGCGTGCGTGCGCGAGCTCCTCAGCGCCGTCCCCGGACGCGTATGCTTCCACGCCGTGTGCCGCTCGTGGCGGGCAGCCGACGGCCCCCGCCCGGTGGCGAGGATGCCGCCTCCGTGGGTGGTCCTCCCGCTCGGCACCGCGGGCTGCACCGCCGCCTTCACCCTGCTCTCCGTCACGACCGTGCAGGCGTTCCGCTGGTCGCCGCCGGGCGGCGCGGGGCTCCGCTGCGTCGGCTCCAGCGGTGGGTGGATCGCCGGGGCCTACATCGACGCCGACCTCAAGATCCGGCTCTCGCTGCTGAACCCGCTCACGGACGCGCGCGTCGACTCCAGAAGGTGGCCTTCTTGCCGAGCCCCACCGAGCACGACTTCGCCGTCGCCGTCGTGACCCGAAACCGCTCCAGCAAAGCCATGGCGTTCGCCAGGGCTGGCTGCGACGAGGTGTGGATGGCCGACTTCGGCCCCTTCGAACGCGGCGCCGACTACATCAGGCCCCAGCTGGACGTCGCGTACCACGACGGCAAGTTCTACTACATGACCATGTCCGGCCAGGTGTGGGTGGTCGACATGACAGCGCCGTCCCCCTCGCCAGCGCCGTTCGCCACGTTCGAGCCCACGATGCCCGGCCTCACCGATCGCCGCCGCCACCTCGCCTTCACCGGCGACGGCGCGCTCCACATCGTGTGCAGCTCGATCCGAGAGCACCACTTCTCGTCCGACGGGGACGGGAATATGCTCGCGCTACGTTACGAGTCGAGCTGCACAGCGTCACCGTGGGCGCAGGTGACATGCCTGCACGGCCAAGCCTTCCTCACCGGCGACCTAACCCAGACGCTATCCATGGACCGGACGGCGACGGAGCATGGCTGAGGCCCGACTGCGTGTACTTCACCAACATCCCGCTCTGCTCTCTCCTTTCAAAATCACGGGAATGCAGCTATGGCGGTGCGTGGGTGTTGCACTTGGCCACCGGCGACATTAGGCGGCCCTTGCAGATTAAGGTCGACTCTGCAACGGGGGAGCGCAGGAATTATAAGGTGGAGAGGCATTGGGGTGAGGACTACCCTAAATGCGTTTGGATTATGCCTTCCATGCGACGATGATGCATGTATATTCCTTAATTATATCTATATATTACTTCCTTCCTGAAAATCAAAAAATATATTACTTCATTTCAAATTTTACATCGTTTTATCAAATCTAGATATGTAGATTTTATTATACACCTATATATATGCTATATCTAGATACGTAGTAAAAATTATATATATCTACGTATCTAGATTTGCTAAAACAACTAACAATTTGGAATGGAGGGAATCTATCGATAATTGGTTGACTGAGTATAGTTCAGCCTTACGTGGAATATATAGTTCTAATTCGAGCTCATACTATTATTTTAGTGATTGTCTGTATCAATCTGCAGTGTGTTTATGTGAATTTTGTGTATCTCGTATATGTTTAAAAGAGTCGACCTTTGCATGAAAATATATACATATTATGTTTTTATTTTTTTAAATATGCTTTTACTATGTTAACGGTGGTGCTAGGCAGCCGACAAACAGAACTATCTATACGAATGTAACCTTCCAAAACACATATTCATTAGAGCAAATATAATAATGATCTTACAGCCAAGTTAACCATCAATTTTTGCTGATAAGTTTAGCTCTCGTACAAGCAACGAGTTAAGCATGAGCTCCTATGCAAAGGTGGGTCAAATCCTATGCAAAGGTGGGTCAAAGTAGAAGTTAATGTGAGTGTGAATAAAAAAGAGAATGCAATATATGTATATATATAAAAGAGTAATATTATAATATATTATAGACAAATAAGAGACTACTTGTCGTATGATTTGGCTCTTATATCTTCACTTATAGCCAAGCATTTAGCTTTATTATTGACCATGCTCTTATTGTACATCTTCTGCCTAGGGTTTTTCTAATCTTCTCCGTGCAATATTGCCCCGTGACAGCTTTGGCCCCCGCCCCATTTGCGTCCTACTATCTCCGGCGGCGCTGATGGAATTCAGACGGTTGCAAGCCAAGCCCCAAAACCCCCTTCACTTTTTGCTCCCCTCCTCAGTCCTCCACACTCGCAGTCTCAACTCTCAAGGCTCCCGCTGCTAGCGCTCCTCCCTCTCCCTGGTTCCTGCCCGTCTCCGGCTGCTCAGTTCGAGCGGTCGGCAATGGATCCACGACGCCCATCCCTCGCCCGCCGCTGATACCGATGTGCCCCTGCGGGAGAGCGCTTGGCGAACGAGGCCAGCGGGCTGGCGCGGTGCTGGTGCCACGCGGACGGCAACCTGGAGCGAGCGGACCCGCCGCCTTGGGCGATCCGTCGCCCGGGAGCCTCTGGAGCAGACGCCTGCGGCGGCGGCGGCGAGCACTCCAATAAGCCCCTTCGCCTCAATGCCCGCGGCGGTGTCCATGGCGGCGCCCGGGTGCGTCCCGCCCCAGTGCATCTCGGCCGTTGGAGGGTAACGGTATGTAGCGCCCCTTGTCCGTCCGATCACAGCTTGCATAGTCGTCCACCGTCTATATAAGCCGCCCATTTCAAACGGCAGTTACCTGAATTTTCATTCTAGCTATACGAACAGAAAGACAGAACAATGGAGCGCCCTTCCTCCTCCTCCTCCCCCTCCTCCTCTTCGTCGTCATCGTCCTCAGCCTCTGCGCTCTTCGCCGGATGGTTCCCGTCCAGCATGAAGAAAGAGGTCATGAACGTCGTCATCCGCGGCATATCTTATCAAGGGAGCGTCAAGCTCGTGGAGCAGACAGAGCCGCTCTGGAGCACGGTCCAGTTCAAGACAGCGAAGCCGTACTCGAGTCGCGCCTTCCGCATCGGCGAACAGGCCAAGCTGGTGAGCAAGAACCGCGGTTCCTGGTCAGGAGACGTCGCCGCCATTGAGGATGGCGAAGCTCACCTTTGGACATATCTACAGATTCGTGTACCATCTTCAAAAGGTCACCTCTCTTCTAATTCTTGTTCTTGTACGTTCTTGCTCTTGCTCTTGCTCTTGTTCGTGTTCTTGCATGCATATGTGATTCCGTGATTTGAGTCTTGTTCCATCTCCATGGCTCCTCTTTCTTCCCGTCTCTTTCTTCTTTTTTGGTTCTTGGAAAAAAATTTCTTAAATTATGGTTTCTTGATGTCTGAAACCAACTCGCAGATGGCAAGATTTCGTTGAGATCAGTCAGCAATGTTCTTGTTACGGTTAATCCTGTGGGTACGGGTAGTCTGCCGTCAGTTTCTAGCCAAACAGAGATGGGGGAATCTGGTCAAGAGAAGAACGAATATACAAGGATCAGAGTTGGAGTAAATGGTATGCTGCATCTAAAAATCTCTCTAAAAAGAACTACAGAGGCTAAAACTCTAATGATTAAATCTGTTACATGATGACGAGGATTTTCCAAAGTTGGTAGGATTCTTGTTGAAATGGGACTGCAGAGCATTTATCTACAAGTTGTTGCTATCAATGATCCTACAATGACTCTTGATGATATGGTAAATAACAACATTGTAATGTATTTCTGTTCTGTTAGTTTTTGTTTCGTGAGTTGATTTGTACCATTTTTATTTTCAGGTCAATGCGTGGAAAAGCACAAACATAAGCATTGCAAAGAAGGATCATCAGACACTGATCTTTGAGAAAAAGTATTGTAAGAAAGACACTGGTGTGAATGAGGGTAAGAAAATGAAGGTTAATGTTCTGTTAGAACAGATGGAAGTCACTGTTTTCAGGTATGGAATGACTTCTTCTGTGTGGCTGCTAGGTTTCTTGATATGAATGTTATGCTGAAACACACAGTTTTTGCATTCTAGGGAACAAAATCAAGTTCCTTGGGAACAAGTAAATGTTGAATTCATGGTGGAGTACAATGCTTTGTTCAATAATGATAAGGTGGATGTTCAGTCATGATCTTATTGAATCTCATGTTTTCATTTTTCCCACTGTGCTTTTCTTGTCAATTATTGTGTTCAATTACTAAATGATACGCTCATGTTTGTATCAGGTTCAAATCTCTGACAAGAATAAATGCTTGAATAATTGTCTAAGAAAGCTTCCCAAGGTATTTCTTACTTGTGTTCCTCCATAAGCATTTGGTTCCTGTCCAGCACCTCTTGCCTGTTCCCTCTTCTGATGGATTAAATGTAATAATTTAGGAGTTGGGTTGTTTTGGATTGAATGTGGATGAAAAAATCTTAAGCCCTCATTTCTACACAGGTACATGCATACCAAGATTATATGCATAAAGATGTTTTTATTGTTTATATTACTCTGATGCTTTTATATTTGTCTGATATCACCATTCAGATGAAGGGGAGAATTCAAGAAGAGCTTCTAGCTTTTCTATTATTACCAAAAGCACAGCTGCAGCCCAGGTAGTCAGCCTTACATTCACATGAATATATTCCTTATTGTTAAATTAGGTCTCATAGGCCAGGATAGAATCAGTATGACCACACAGTAGGAACTTCATTGTACATAGTAGACCCTAGCATTTATAATACACGAGTGTAGATGCCCCGTAAATACCTATTATTGCTGAACTTTTGATTCGTGCTCAAATTTTATTTGATATGATGCTAACTATGGTGTTTTGTCTTTATGAACTATGATCTATGGCAATTTAATTAAACAGTGGTTTTAAATTGAACTTCAGGCTGTCTGCAAGGTTTTCACTGAACGGGATGAACAGCCCGCAAGCTTGCTTTTTCATGCAAATGTTGTTATCGATAGATCTATTGACGTTGACAATTCAAGTGTTGATCTCAAAGTCGTGCTAGAGGCTGCTGGATGCTGTAGCGGCACTAACAGTATTGCTGGAAGGTAAGCTTATATATTGCAATAGTAAAATGTATTAAATGAATTGCAACTATAATGATGTGTGCGATTTTAATATATATAGGTTCTGTGCTGATGATGCGAAGGTTAAGAACCGAGTGATTCGAATCTTCAGCTGGTGTGTGGATATTGTCCGCTGCGTGCCGGTAGGAGGCTGCCAGTTGGAGTTAATCTGAGAATTTTGCAACCTAAAGCTGTGTCTGCGCCTTGGGCGTGTCTGTGCCACTGGCAGGAAAAGTATGTCATGAAACAGTTTCTGTTGATGCAGTGCAGAGATTTAGTGGATTGGGAAATCGTATCTTTGTAGTTCTGTCCCGGGCCTCTCTTTTGGTGTTTCCGATACTATAGAGGGATTTAACACTGTTCTGTCCCTGCTGGGGATCCCATCTGTTGTTTCTGATAGTAGCCATTCAAGCAGTGCGTTGCTTAATGACCATTTTATAACATGTAACTGTAAATGTATAATCTGTTTTCTTGTCCTGCATGCCAGGAGCTATGTCACATTCATGCAGACTAGTTTGAATGATAAAGCATAGATCAGTGCCTTATATTGATTTCAGCTGACTGTTTGGAGCTGCACATATTTTTTATTGTTTGCTCGAAAGATGGACGCGTGCCCATGGGAATTGGGAAACCATCCCGCAAAGCATGAGACATGAAACGAGCAGATTCTTCAATTTACAGACAAGGAGATCTTGTCGGTCAAGGCATCCGTTTCCACCATTGTATTTCCCATTCCGAGATCAGTTGCTGCACTGACACCGTAGAGACAAACTTCCTTTGCAAAGGGTCAATTGGATGATCCAATCTTCCCCTGCCTGCACAAATCACATCTAGGAAACTATCCCGTATCACAAAGCCCCATCCCATTAGGATTTTGCCGTTGTACTTGGCGCTGTACCTTCCTCGAGGGTTCTTTTGCAAGGACTGACTTCAATTCGTCAGCATGTACATCTGCCTGCTATATAACTCCGTACGGTGCTAGTACGCCTGTTACTGTATTTTATTTCGCTCACTCCGCCAGAGCCAAAACAAAAGGTACCGGGTGTTTAGTTTCTCCATTTTGTAAAAAGTTTTGATATTTTGTCCCAACTTTCTGCAAAGTGGATCTAAACACCATATTATGAAAATAACAAACTTTGCATTTTGCATTTGGCTCACAGGAGGCCCAAAAGAGAGAAAAACTCCTTGGAACAAGAGAGAAAAACTCTTTGGGACCCGAGCCGAACTCCCACTGCCCCATGCACCCTACCCCATTGTGCAAAAACTTTTCACTGCATCTAAACATCAGCTTGCAAAGTTGTAATGCCAAATCATTTTGGCCAAAACATTCTGCTAAAAACTTTTTACCACCACTTGTGCATCTAACAGACCCTGACTGAAGTTGCCGATTTGAGAACCGAGGATCAGTTTCATGTTCACAATGGTAGCCTTGCACGATGTAAGTTGGTTTTTTTTGACAATAGTAGCCTTGCATGATGAGCATCTCCAAGAGCCTCACTAGGTAAAAACAGTAAAGCTGGGCTCGGATTCAACAGACTCTCTTTTTTCTTCGCGCGCCCCCTCCGCTCCCTCCCCGCTCTGCTCTACGCCTCCGCCTCGCCTATGGCCACGCCACTCCTCTCCCCGCCGGTGACCACCCGTCCTCCTCCGTCCTCCTGCCGGCGCGACGGCCTCGTCCGCTGGGATCCCGCGCGCAGGGGCCCCTGCTCGTCCGCCGCCGGGGCCAGGGGCATGCGGTGGAGGCTGCGGCCAGGGGCGAGGAAGACGACCCCCGCGTGCTCCTCTGCTCGCCCTTCTCGATGAGGACTCAGCACCTCTTGCCCCTCCCCATCAACCCACTCGATATGCACGGCGCTGCCTCGTTGCCTCCGGTGTCCCGGAGCAAGTCCAGGCGCGACGTGCGGGGGGGGGGGGGGGGGGGGAGACGCGGACGGCGGCGAGCTGGCGGAGGGAGATGGGGCGGCCGGCGGTGGGCTGCCGGAGGGGGCGGATGCCGCTCGCGAAGGGGATGGGGGGGGGGGGGGGGGTGGGGGGGGCGCACTAGTCAGCGGGAGAAGGGGATGGATAGCTAAATGGGATTTGTTGAAGAAGCTGTTGGAGATGCTCTAAGTTGTTGTGTTTTTTTTTTTGAGCAGGCGGACTTTGTGTTAGGGCCCATTAATTTGAGTCAGACCATGGGTTTTGGGTGTCAACAGAGGGCCAAGTCTACAGCCCACAGCTTTACAAAACCTGATCTCTTTTCCTTTTATGGAGGAGGCCGTTAACATATTCCTGACATATTCGCGCTGACTAATCTCTTTGAATCCAGTAGACGTTTCCATTTGTGTGGTTAAGCAGCGAAACACATTGTACAGCAGTACAAGCAGATATAAGAGAACTGATACTGCAACATGGAATTGCCAAGCGTAATAGACATGACAAGGCACCATAGCCCTAAAAAAGAAGTGCTAGGTCCAAACATTCAACTGGACAATTTTTACACAATAGCTTTGCTCCGAATCCCTACGACCGATGACAGCTACACAGACACAAAAGAGAACAATGGCATTCCCCAAGGCAGCACGAAAACAGTGATTGCATTTAGCTAGGGCCGGACAAAGGTGTGCACAAACAAAAACACAAGGTTCAAGTATTACTAACAAATAACGACAGAATATGCATGGAGTGCTGCAAACGTCAAACATGGACTGGAAAGGTGCCATAGAACTAACAGACTAGCTCCAAAATTTTAGGTGCAGTCAGCGCAATAAAAAACAAATTCAAGTAACCATGTTCCTTGAGATCTCTGGCAGACATTTTGCACCAAAGTGCCAGACAGCAAAAAAATCTCAGGTGGGGAGCATCAGTTCCGTGGCCTCCCCCAGGTCGATGAAGAGGACGACGAGCTGGAGGAAAATCTTGATCCACGCCAACGGTCAGTAGCTGGAGGAGGGCCATCTGGGCGAGCTGGGGGTGCGTCCTGTCGTGCAGGAGGGCCCTCTTGGCGAAGCGGACGCACATCAGGGCGAGAGCGCTCTTCACGTGAACCCCAACGGTCCTCGTCACGTGGACGCACATCAGCTGGTCTCTGGCTGCCACCAGCACTGCTGCTGCTGCTGTCACTGCCACGTTTAAACTTGGGAACATATTTGCCAGGAGCTGGAGCGATGGAGGCGGCTACTGCTACAGCAGGGGCTGCTGGCTCGCGAGGTGGCTGTGCAACAGGGGCAGCCTCAGTAACACGTGTAGCCTCAGATCCTTTTAAGAGCTGTTCCTTCCGCGCCTTTTCCTTTTCTTCTAGCTCTATCTCTCTCTGTCGCTGTTTGGCTGCAATAGCATCAAGCTTAGCTTTCCTCTCAGCCTCTTCTCTCTTCCTCTTCTCTTCCTCTGCATTAGAGTAAGAAAATATAATCAGTGCAGATTAAATAGGACTCAAATCCAGTTCCAGTTGGCCAAAAGTATGGAATACATTATAGAAATAATTGAATCACATTCAGTTTACACAATAATATGTAGCAATTGGAGTTACGCTATTTCTTCCATAGGTAGTAGAAAACAATTATTTCAGTTTGAACACGATTCTCTAACTCAGTTAGCTATTAACAAGATAACTATTCAAGAAAATTATGAGAATTTTTATTCAAACAATTGCTCAGTTAAAACAAAGCATGCAAAATAAAACAATAATGAATGATAATTCCTACAGGTAAACTTTAGGTGAAAGAACTATGATACGATGATTTAACTTCAACAGTTCTGTTAAAACTGAACAAGAAAAATTGTGCAAGTCAATTTGGCATCATTTTGCTCACTCCTACTGAATAGTGCATTGCAGTCATTTTAACTACAACAGTACAGGATAATAGAAACAACTGAGCGGTCCAACTTTCGCTCCTCCTCCTCACCCCAACAAGTACAATGTATAGAATGCTAAATGTAATCAGTACAGAATCGACTTACCTTCACGTTTCCTAGCTTCCTCCTCCTCACGACACCTTTCAATCCTCTGTTCCTCCAGGTTCAGATAATACATCAATTTCCTAACTGTCTCTCTTTCGCGTTTTCTTGATGATATCAACTGGCTGATCTGTTCGTCTCTCTCTTTCTTCAGACGACCAAACTCAGCTTCACGGCGCTGCACGATTCTTTCCTGGAAAGCATTCTGCAACAACAAAACAAAAAAAAGGAAGAGACAGGGAAGGGATAAGGTAGTAGAATATCAACGGATCGTTAGGTAACCGACACAAAAACATCTCAAATTTGAAGATCAGCTTCTGTAAATGTAAATTATATAAGCTACACACACGGCAGCATTTGACCCTAAGCCATCTAATCTTATGACAGGCTAAGACATTCTATCAATAACAAATAACAAGCAAACAGACATTCACGCTCCTATATGGCAACAAATCATTTGTAGTGTATATCAAAATAACCATTTGGAATTAGAGGAGAGGGTTTTGAATCAAAACAGCATTACAAGTTAAATATTTATATGTATATACAAAATAGAAGCATTGTAAGCTATAAGGCTTAACAAAGAGGAATATACAAACCTTGTGTTCCAACATTCGAGAAAGTCTATTTTTCTCTTGCAAGTCACCCGCATGGTGTTGCTTGCTGAGTTCAATCTCCCGCTGCAAGCAGATATAGAAGACAAAAGTGAGTACTTAAAGTTATCTGCACTGCATATAAACAAGCGAATAAAAGAGAACTGACCAGCTGCTCTTGCTCGTGCAGGATCTTCTCTTCCTCGAGGCGTTTTTGGAAAGCTTGCTCGATCAATGGCGCCTCTTCCTGCCTTTTCGCTCTTTCCAGATAATCCATTGTTTTTGCAAGCTTCTGTAGTTTTTTCTCCATTTCCTGACGCTCCTTCAACTGTTCACTCAATGCCAATTCCATGATGGCCTCCTTGGTAAGCTCCTACATAAGAATATTAAGTTGGTTAAAGTTCAAAGATACTACAATAATTCGAGTTCTAAGCTGTAGTCACGAGAGATTCTAGTAGTGAAGTCAATATTGCCTCAGTATCAGTACAAGGTGATTGATAGCGCATATGGGCAAATACACAAGAATATCCAATATAAATGAAAATAAATGATGACAAGGCCATTTTATCACCTACTGGTCATCTTATCCTCCACTAAAATCGATATCGAAACATGATCTAGCCTTTCAATAAGCAACGAGGGAAGTTGTTTTCAAAAACTCAGATAGCAAGCAGTGGTAGGAAGGCAATAATTGTTTCTTACCCCTTCAACAACAACATGCTTTTTCCCTGCTTTCTTTGTCAAGTCTTCTAGCAACTTTCTTGCTTCCGCTTTATTTTTTTCCTCTATTTCTCTACGAATCCTCTCCTGCTCCCTCTGCTTTTGTTCATTGGCGAGTCTAATTCTTTCATCATGTGCATTTTTTATCTGAATACTGACTCTCTTTGATTCCTCCTCTTTTTCCTGGAAAAGGAGAGCAACTGTAAACAAAAAACTAAATATAACAGGCAACAACTAATAAGCATTTAGAGTAATCAAATACCTTCTCCAAAATTTGGCGTTCAAGGTCTTCTTTACGCTTCTCAATGATGGATTTTCTTGCAAGAAGCCTCCTGTGTTCATTCTCCACTATTCCAGCTAAACTACTGAGACTTTCACCAAGCTTAGATGGCTTTTTAACTGGTGGACGAATTTGATTCCTCGCCTTATTTAAAGAATCAGCAAGAACACTGAGGTGTTCACTTAATCCATCAGATTCGATATCCTACAAATACAAACAGAAATTAGTGCAAAAGAAAGAAAGTATTCAATCTTGACATGAAGCTCTGCATTCAACAACACACAATCCAAGTAAACTCAATCAAGCACATGTGTAAACCAGCATGATCTTCCAGATGTCGCCGCTATCTTCGGAAACAATTTGAGGAATTTTATCAGATGTAATTCCCATTACGAAAGAGAAGGATACCGCAGTGGAGCACAACGTGCTCATAATGCATATTGTGGGTGATTAGCATCTGTATAATCAGAATTAAATGATTGAATTATAGAAATAACAGGTGTGTTTTCAGAAGTTCATCTCACTGCAAAAGGTATTAAGGACATCCACAGAATGTATGCAATCACGAGACAACAGTGAACAGATAATCAGTGGAAAACACACCAGAACTGCCGTTGTGCAGAATCAGGATAGCTTACCACAGTACCAAAATGAACAGCTCCTGATAAATGATTAACTTTTATTGCAACAAAATTGCGTTTCACAGCATCAACAGAAATCTTCTCCACAACAGCAAAGTCAAAGAACGGGATCATTCTTGAGAGCATATCGATTTTCATGGACTGGAAAATCTGAGACGCCTGGAAAGGTAAAAGTGGAATGGTAAGAACATCATTGCAGCATATAGCAATTATTATCAGGGTACATATACAAATATATATAGCAGAACATCAATTAGGACCTGTTGCAGCACTCTCAGTGTTGTCAGCTTCTCCAATGCAGAAATGTACTGAGATAACTTAACCTCTGGAACCGAAGAAGCTGATGAAAGCTTCCCTCCAATCTTTGAAATCTTCGAAAGAAGTGGCTGCACCTTTGATGCAAGGTCCAGAGGTAGAAACTCATGTTCCAAAAGGTTGTACAGATCCCGCACTTCTTGGGAAGCACACGACAGCACTCCTTTCGACACCTACAAGAAGTCAAAATAGAGATATTGATAGCTATTATAACATCAAGAGGGATGAAAGTGATTATACTGATGGCCCGGGTAAAAATATAGTAATACTTTCATATCTCAGCTATGCAACTGACATAGCAAAAAGGTGGAATCATGTGAAGCGCCACAAATGAGCCATTCAATTATCACATAAAAATAACATTAACAGCACAGTTGCCACACAATAGATCTTTGAAAGTGTTGTTGCCTTGCTGAGCCGCTAAAGTTATTACAATATTAAATGCACGAAAAAAATTCCTGAGCAAGACAGCCTAGAGTGATAAAACACAATATTATAGGCCCTTACAAGAGACACTTAGAAGACAATGAATTCAAACAACTCGATAGCATAAAAAAGGAATGCATATGATAACAAAGAGCACATAAAAAAATAAGAGTACACAACTTTCGTAATAATAACATTTCCCAAAAAATGATTCAGCACATACCAACTCTGATAGAAGGGATGCTCTTGAAGGCTGCAAAAGGAAAAGGAGATGCGTAAGGGTAGAAACAAGTACTAAACATATTCTTTAATTCACAAGCAGTTTGGAGGACAAACCAGTTCTCGATTTTCACGCTTGGAATCCAGTGAAAAGTTGACAAGGTTGGCCATCCTCAAGTTACGATCCTTCTCATTTTCTGTCTCAAGATGAGATGCACCATACTTCTGGTCATAAGGTGCCACAGATAGCGCAGCGAGTAAGACAGAAGATGCTACTAATTGTAGATCCTTCTGAGACAAGTTCTTATTGTAGCTCTTTTGCAAGTTGAAAAGCTTGAGCCATGCATATGCATGATAAAGGTGGCTATCAGATATCCAGAAAATTTCAGTTAACTTGGCATAATATACAACCAAAACAGAAGGTTTTGGCATTTTCTTCACCATACTCATCAAACCATGGATATCCTCCACCGATCGGAAGGCTTCCTGTAAGATGTAGGTGCAGTGACAATTCAGTTAAAGTAACATTTATGTTGGTGCAAGGACAAAAGGTAGGTAAATTCTGGAACAAACCTGCCATAGGGAAAGCTCAGTCGCAACTTTAAGTTGTTCGACCCGGGTATCAAGATACAGTTGTAAGCTTTCAGGTGCAGTCAGATCAGGACGATCTCTTTGATCACGATACTTGTTGAGATTGGCAAGATGGTTTCTGATAATCTCACACAACCTACGGAATTCAGTTGTTCTCTTATACTGCTTACAAAACTGAAAAGCCCTATGAGCAGTCATCTGCATAAAAGGAAGATAATCAGTCACAAAAGCATTTAGCAGGGAACAAATTGTACAGGGAATAGAGTCAATATCAATACGAGTAAACGGTAGGTCATCCAGGTAGCAGTTCTAAACTAAAACCAGAATATAACAGATAATAGGTTAGCTATTGACTCTAGAAGATAATGGTTTCTATGTAACATTTGACAGGAAAAAGGACAAACTCAGATAAAAACTGGTGCCAGGGCTAGATACATCTGAATAGGGTGGTAGTAGACATGAAGGGAGAGAAAAAGAAGTGTAGAGAATTCAACATCAAAGAAACTACAGGAACTAAAATCTTCGTAGATGGTAAACGTGTTAGACCATTATCAAGGGAAAATCATGTATCACAACAGAAGGACAAACAGATAATGAAATACTCATGAGAGAACAGCTTACAGCATACAACGCTTCAAGCTTTGAATTGTTCCTTAGTATCTCAAGCACCGTCCGGTATGTCTCCCAAAGGAACTTGAACCATGGAGTAACAACTTCTTTGTCCGATCTGTCCTTTCCTTTCTCCCCACTAACAAAACTGAGCATCAGGTCCTCAGGACGCTTATCTGCTTCCAGATCCTCAACATCCAGAGCATCTTCCAGGGCTTCTGCCTGGCTCTTAGCTTGCTCAGCTCTCTCATTGGAAAGCTGCATAAAATGCTTAATGACATCTTCCAAGGAAGACACATTTACTTGCTGGCAGACAATTCTATACTGAATAAGGCCATCTTTCGCAAATCTGCCTTTCCTCAGGTCAACACATAGCTCTACATACTTCATCATGATCTTTTCGAGAGGCTTTTGCCATGACCTGTACCTTTTTGAGGTAATGAGATCATGTAACGCCTGCAGCGCCGCCTGCTTTTGCCCAACATGAATCAACTCTGAAATGAAGCAGAGGTAGTTATTAGTGTACAAGCACATCTTCTACACCAAAATGAGTGGATTGTTATGTCTAGAAATTTGCAAGTGTCAAGAACCATACAGAGTACCAAGGAACTGAAGACATCTAAAACTGAAACTGAGGTCACCAAATCTTGGTGTTTCTATTTTCCTTTAGTAAACTTATTGGTCCACAAGAAGGCTACTAATCCAAACATGGATAAGAAAAGCATAACTGTCATTGGTCACCTCAACATCCACTGAAAGTGTTGTATTACACGACCTACAGTGCGTCGTCGTTACTTAAATGAACAATGAGGCCCAGTTACCACCACCTAAATGAGACAGTAGTTGAGTCTGAGCAACATTTGTTTGTATGCAGTACTTGAGACTGCAACACCTAATTCGTAAGTGCCTAACGAATCCTACACGCGGTAGGCATCACCGCAACACTACCACGACAACAAGAATAAGCATCGCTGCAGATGAAATCTAGCAAGTCCCATCGACTCACCTTCAGCTCTCTTCAGGGCGTTCTCTGGTTTCGCGAAGGTCGCCATGGTCGCAGTGAGGGTTCTGTGGCGGCGATCTACTCCTGCACCGCACCAACAAAACCAAACGGCGAAATTAGGATTAGGTCACGAATTCACAGAACAGCGACAATAAATCCATCGAGCAAAAAGGTTTCCTACTCAACAGATCGATTCGTCGTGTAAATCCACATAGAACCACCCCCGAAAAAAAAACTCGGAAACCACTATCCCGATTAGACTGAGCGATGGGTGCCGGGGTTACCTGTAGATCGCCGGCGACGTGCGCGGGGGGAGGCGACGTGGGGCCGTCAGGGTCGGAGGCGGGGATCTGGAAGTGGGGATGGAGACGGCGGCGGCGCGAGGGAGGGAGGGGTTTATTAGGGTTGCGTGGGTGCGCAAGGGTGGTGAGAGAATAAGATGCGAGGCGAGGCGGCGGTGTAGGAGTCCCTGTCTAGCACGACGTGGATGGATCTGTGGGCGTCGGTTTCCGGGTGATGGCACTCTGCGGGGCGTCTGATCTCCGGACGGGTGGTTGGGATCAAGCCGTAGCGGCCACCGTTTTTGCGGTCGGGGAACGAAAGGGATGGGGTAGCGGAAACTGAGGCCCAAATTTAAGTGGGCCTTCTAGAGGCCCACGAAAGATGGCCAGCCTAACCAAACATTTCCGAAACAGAATGGTTTGCTGTATTGTTCGTATGTTCTTCATGTTAACCGATTGTTTCGTTAAAAGGGAGATTTTTATAGCTAACACTAAACCTGTTTATAGTTCAGATATGATGTGTAACATTAACATTATCCATGCTCCCTCCGTCCTCAAATATAAGTTATTAAAGAGTTCAAATTTTGTACTTTAATATAAAGCATTCTAGAACTTTTGGATAAATATTAAATGAAGTTATTTAATTTTTCTTAGCTCTCAGCTGCATACTTACCTATTCTATTCCTTCATCGGCTGCTTAATGTTAGGAACAACTTTTACGGCTCGTAAACGAAGAGTTATCGGAGGGTACACGCATATTTTGTTCTCTCTCTTAATCTATTCTAGAATTACTGAAATGACTTATATTACAAGACCGAGGGAGTAAGCAATAACGTGCTTGGCCACTGTATGTTACCAAATTTCTCGAAACCACAATGATTCATTTAGTGTTCTGATTAAAAAATCAATCTAATTTTTTTAATCTCCATGTGATAAATGTAAGTTATTATGTGCATAATGCAGTAAAAATTTGTAAATGTCGGTTGCACGAAGATTATAGGAGTAGTAAAAAAAGTTGTCAAGGTTAAGAAAAAAGAGTAAACCACACATCCTTAACTGGAAGCTACACTGGATGTGATTGCCATTTGTATCGCCATCTTTACCACCTCCTTTCAAAGACAGAAAAAAAAAGGTGTGTTTTTTTCTCTTCGTTGGCTTCATAATTGTAGGAGCCTACTTAGTGGCTTTCACATGCCACTCATCTCTCTTAAACTGTGTGGAGTGGTGGTAAGTATTTCCAGCATGATCCTTGTGCCGACAACAGGTGACAATGTGGTGCCCATTTCCAACATGTTGCACATGAGTAGACGGCGTTTGCTGAAGAGTTGGATGGGGGGAATATCAAATACAAAGTATCATCATAATTTTGCATGTACGGGACGCCGCGGGCGTTGGTTAACCCCGGGGAGGGATTAAATGATTAGTTAACCCTAACCTCTCGTCGGCATCAGGGTGATCATTTGCTTGTCCTCTTCCATGCATGCGCCGCACCAACCCTGGCCTGCGCGCCTGCCGCGGCGGCGTATCGTATACATATCGCCCGCCTCGCCTCCTCCCGCTGGTCTCACTGGCCTCCGGGGCATTGCCATCGGCAGCGTCTCGTCCCCTCCCCAGGCTCCCCTCCTGTCTGTCTCCTCCTCTGGTCTCCTGATCCCCGGCCCACCTCTCTCTGATCTCCGACGGAGTGGGCTGGTTGGCTGGTGGTGGGCATGGGGAACACGCCGTCGTGCATACCGCTGGCGCCCGCGGGCGGCGGCTGCGCGTCGTCGGCGGCGGCGACCAAGGTGATCCACGCGGACGGCACGGTGACGCGGCTGGCGCGCCCGGTGCGCGCGTCCGAGCTCATGCTCGACCACCCGGGCCAGTTCGTCTGCGACTCCGGCCGCCTCGCCGTCGGCTGCCGCGTCCCGGGCGTGGGCGCCGACGAGGTCCTCCGCCCGCGCCACGCCTACTTCCTCCTGCCCATGGGCATGCTCTACTCCGTGCTCACCGACGAGGAGATGGCCGCGCTCTCCGAGTGCCACGCCGCCACGGCCGCCGCCTCCGCCTGGAAGAGGATCACCTTCACCGGGGGCGCCCGCGACCGCCACGACCGGCGGGGCGCGGCCGCGGGCACGGCGAAGGACGGGTGCGGCAGCGATGGCGCCAGGGTCTACCCGATGCTCGGCCTGCTCGAGGCCGGCGACCTCGCCGCGGATAATAAACCGGAACCACGCGCCGGCGCCGGAGCCAGCAAGTCGGGCGGCGCCGGGCTGAGGCGGCACCGGTCGTGGCAGCCGGTGCTGGACACCATCGAGGAGGTTCCGTGACGCGGCGGGCGGCGGGTTGACCGGCCGGCCGGGCGCCGCAGGAGTGAGCAGCTTTGGTTTCGCTGGTGTTAGGCGGGCGGCAGCTAGCTTGAGCTGGCGCCCGAGTGTACAGTAGCTAGCTTCCAGCTATTCTTCTTCTCTTGCCTTTTCCATTTTTGTAAAGCCATTTTTTTTGTCTACACACGCACCACTGGCAAATTGATTGTCAAGTTTTGTGCCCGGGAAACAAAATAAGAAAATTGAGAGGCCACTGTACAGGATATGATGTGCCGTCATTTATGATTTACTTTTTGCGAAAATTTATCACCTAGTAATTCTTTGAACCGAATACTAATTAAAATCTCTTCTACACACGCATTTTTGCCTTTTGGGGCTTCTCTCCCGGTAACTTATAGTAGAAAATCTGATCAATTATTAATTGATTGAAGGGATTAATATCTCGAATCTGGTTTCATATAGCAGAAAATTAATATGTTTAATTTCACCGCACTGTTGATTTTGCTTTGGATTCTGAATTTGGTGATTTCATCGTCGTTTAGACCCAAATTAATGACCTGGTTCGTCCATTGTTTTGACTCTATGGATCCGTAATTTTTTAAGGATAAATGTGTGTATCAGTACTTTCACTCTAAATTATTTTTTTATTTTGAAACGAATCAGGCGGAGAGCTGCTGATATATTAAAAAGAACAATAAGCCCACATGAGATGAAACAACGAGAAAACAACACTAGCTGGTTGGATTGGGACCTCAACCTGCGCCGTACAACGCCAACACACCACTCAAACTCCACTCAACCACATGACATCGGCCGGTCGGATTGGAACATCCACACGGGCCTTAACGAAACTTCGCCCGGTCGGATTGGGACATCGACCCGAGCATCAACGAGAACTCTACTCGGCCGAATTGGGTCATCGACATGAGCCTCCACAAACTCTGCCCGGTCGGATTGAGACGTCGACACGAGCCACCACACAATCACTGCCACCAACTAAAACTCCTTTTTTCCTTTTTCTTTTTTTGAGAGCAGAAAGTGAAAGGAAAAAGGAAGAGAAAAGCATCGTGGAAGCAACCAACGCCGAAGTGAATCCTCCCTGCCAGAGTTGCCTGACATCACCTTCAAGAAGATTACGGCGCCGTGGATGCTGTCAATGCCAGCCCACGCTGGGATGGGTTTTCACCCGCCACATCCGGCAAGGAAGCGGAGCATTCATGGCCGTCGGCGATAGGCAGGAGCTAGGGTCTGTGGTAGAGAAGCCCGACGTCGCCTTCAGGAAGGACGCAACGTCAAATGCGCCGTCGACGCCATCCCAAGAGGGTTGGGTTTTCACCCGTATCTTCACAGTGGTGCAAGACGACCGGCGCCACCCACCCTACCACCATGGCGGTGTAGATGCAACCTCGCACAGGCGCAACCAACGACGTCACCATGGCGACGCTAGCGAGCGCCCGAGCAAGCCGCCATCGGCCACGCCACCACGCCGCCGCCGACCCACTGTCGCACAGACCTAAAATGTCAGCATCGTCCATCGTAGCGCCCCCGCAAAGTAGCCTGGTGTTGTTAAGCTGCACACAGTGCCAGCTTGACCGCCGCTGCGTGTGGTTGCCGCCGGGCCGCATGCGCCACGGCCGCTGCCGGGCCACCACCGTCGCAACGGCCGAGCTGAGCGCCTCCCTGCCGCACGCCACCGTTGCAGCGGCTGCCGTAGCCGTGGGCGCCGCTGCCGCGGTCATCTTTGCAGCGGCTGAGCCGAGCGCCGACACCGCGCCCCTGCTGCACGTAGGCCGCGGAAGGCGCTGCTGCCGCATCCCGCCGCGGCCAGGCCGCGGGCACTGCTGCCACAGCGCCCAGGTGTTGACACCGTTTTTTGACAAGTGTCAACCCGTCGGGCAACTGGCCGATGGAAAATGGGTCGACGATGAATCAAAGGCAAGGAATGAAGCAAATTGGGCTTTTTTGGGCCATAAGAAGCATCGCAGCCGATGGGAGCGTAGAAAGAGCTGACGAAGCCATGTCAGTATGTTATCTTTTAGTTTTTGTTTAGAAAAGTTTTATTTCTTTGTCTTCAAGTAATTGTACGTCATAATCAACTAGGGTTTGTAGCTTAGGCTATAAATAGCTGCCCTCAGGCATGTACCAGACCATCCAATGATCAATACACAAACCCTTTTGTTTCCCTTTTTTCTCTTTTCAGCGGCTTCGCCTTAATTGCAGTAGATTTTTCTTTTACGAGTTCTTTCCTGCACGTGGGGCTGCATCGACTTCGATCTCCAACTTGCTGGTAAGTTCCGCGTTGAACGAGGCAGATAGTCCAGCTGGGTAAATTTAACCGAGAACCGAGAAGAGAACCGAAATAACCGAGAACCGGTACCGAAGGAACCAGAACCAAGAAATTTGGTTCCATGTTCGGTTCCTATTTCTCAGGAACCGAATTTACTCGGTTAGTTCGGTTCAGTTCCCGGTTAACTGAGGGAACCGAAATTGTTAACAATTCAACCCAATAGCCCGTTAACAGCCTAACTGACCACCCAAACCCTAGCTCATTCCCTCACTCTCACCTCCCTCCCTCACCCTCCCCAGCGCCCCTCTGCCCGCTGCCGCCCCAGCACCCTGCACCCCTACCCTCTGTCGGCTCCCCGTCCCCAGGCCCCATCGCTGGCGCGCACCCCATCCCACCTCCCGGTGCGCCAGGCCATCGGTCACGGCACCGGCTGCTGCACGCCCGGTCGCCCACACCCGCCCTAGGGCCCCGCCGCCTAGCGCCCGCTGCCACAGCCCCGGCGCCCCCGGCGCGCGGCCCCATCTCCCTCCCGGCGCGCGACCGCGTCTCCCTCCCGGCGTGGCAACGCCATGCCGTCTCTCTCCCTTCCTCGGCTTCTCCCGACTGGGCCGCGGTCGAAGCGTGCGGCCACAGGATGGCGCAGGGGCGGCGGATTTACCGCGCGCGGCCGCGGGAGGGTGCGGCGGAGCCGGATCGACGACATGCATCCGCGGGAGGGCCGGCCGGCGCCGGCGCCGGCGCCCCAAGCCCCCGCCCCTGCTGCTGCTCAGCGCCCGCCGCACGGCACAGCTCTCCCTCGCGCCCGCCGCACGGCACAACTCCCTCTCTGGCGGCAACATTTTTTTCCTTTTTTTTCTTTATTTTCCTTTGGCTTGGTAAAAATTCGGTTCCCTCGGTTAGAACCGGAACCGAACCGAAGTAACCGATACCGAAGTTCCTCGGTTCCTGATTCTGCAAAGAACCAATCGGTTCTCATTTTCTTGGAACCGAACTTGTCTAAGGAACCGAACTGATCGGTTCGGTTCTAACCGAATGCCCAGGCCGAGTAGATAGGCTCAAGGTTGACGGCGCATTACTTCTTTCTCTATCCTGTATTATTTTAAGTTATCGAGCAGGTTGGATCTAGATCTGGTCTGTTCACCAAGTTATCGATATCAGCCTGTTCTTGTTAGATTAATCTGCTTAGTCTAGCTTATTTCTTGCTGTTATCATAAGTTATCGGTATTTGCTTGATTTGACAGGGTTAGATTCGTTTAATCTTGTTTTTATTTAGTTTTTACCACAATTTATCCAGCCTAGATCCAAATATCATCGGCCAACGCACAGCCTGCTTGTTGCACGTCGCTGGGCCGATCAGGTTCGGATCTAGGTGTTGTTTACCGAGGCCTCGCTAACCCGTTTGGCGTTGCCTTATCTGCACAATCAGCCGGAGCTTTGGCCGATTGAATTATCGCTGCATCGGATGCCTGGCCGATTCTCGTGGCGGAATGATTCGGAACACCAGCTGATACATTCCGGTAATTTAATATTTTACCTGTCCCTTGTCAATTGTAGGTCAAATTGACTGGCACGCCCTGCACCACCATGCAGTCGATTTGGACGCCGTGCAGGAGCGAAGCAAGAGGCTCCCGGATCCTCGCATGTGCTGGTGCTGAAGGCCGACCTACGGCTTTTTCGTCAACACCAGGCCGCCGCCACCATGTCCCGCCGCGCCTAGGCCGCCGCCGCCGCGTCCCGCCGCGCCCAGGCTGCGGAAGGCGCCGCCGTCGCGCCCATGCCGCCCCGCCGCGGCCGCTGACGCGCCCCGCCGCGCTTAGGCCGCAGGCGTTGCCGCAGCAACCCATCGCGCCGGGGCACGAGGAGAGCAGATCCGACGGCCGAGGGTGCGGATCCGACCGCAAGTAGCCGCCGCCGCCATGGATGGACCAACCACCAAGAGAGGGTGAGGGGAAGAGAAGGAGGGAGGAGGCACCCCCCCCCCCCCCTTCCTTGCGGCCGCGCGGGCGGCGACGAGATGGGGGAGCGGGGCTGGGGGTGGGGGCGGCGCTCGGGAGGGGTTCCCCTCGAGCCGCCCCTAGGGGAGCGACGCGGGGGAGGGACAGTTGAATGTTGTCGACATCGGCTCACTCTAAATTGTGATGCATTAATTGAAAGAAACCAAAATGTCATTTATCAATGAAATGAAATTTCATTATTAACCAATGGGTAGGGTCTGTTGCGATTCAAAGTACATATAATTGAGGACACTGACACGGTCTACGTGATTGATGGTAAAAAAGTTTGACCAGAAGTAATTGTTTAATGATATGTACTTGGAACCAAAGGAGTATTGATAGTTTTTCAGGGGTAAGATATATTGTAGTCAAAAGAGCTGGTACAAGTTTCGTGACAACAATTTGATTTATAATTTCTCATGAAAAGTTTCCTACACTGTACCTGCCATGTTACCTTTTTCGAAAGATATATGAGCCCATTTCAAACTTTGACAACAAAATATTGAATTACTCTTCTTGCTTTTGTGTTCAGAAGCCAAAACAAAAGCCCTCGCCCTTGCTTTTACATAAAGTGCTAGTATTGTCTAGAGCCCTACATAGCATTCTGTTATCTGGAAAATGATGGTATTAATTTTGAGCGGAATATTCAGTTTACTAATGAAAAAGCTATGTGAATGAACAGGTTCATTGCATTTTTTTTACTTTCAGTCTTGTAATTCCATTTCACTATAATCTGTAATGGGATGATGACTGATTTTGTCAAACTTAACGGTACCATAGCAATGGATATGCTCCCTGCCTCCCTGGCCTTTCACTTCTGGGATAGTATGCTACATCAGTTGGTTGTAGTATATTTGCAACTGCCCGGGACACTAGCCAGACGGCACACAGGTTGTAGAGGAAATATACTAGGGAGTCAAGAGCTGTATGGAACCTCAGCAAGATATACATGTTTGCCGAATGTCCATTGGACCTCAGCTGTACATGCAAGTTGCCATGGAGCAACAGGGATCATATATCTCAAGAAGGTCCTTATTTTAGGCATGTTGCCATGAAGCAAACAAGGAGATATCATAGGATATGCCAGTGTATCATCTGCCTGTAATGATGTGCTACAACTCAACACACCGGTTCTCAATGGTTGCAACTTGCGAGATAATAAACTTATATATAAGCAAGCCAAAGGGGTCAGATTACATAATCAGAGCCCACCTAAACAGGCAATTTACCGGTTAAAAAGGCTGGCAATTTATCTGCACACAGTCCAATTTGGTATGATAGTCTCAGCAATATTTCTTTGAGAAGACAATGGCATACATGAGGCTGGAAATTTATCAAAGGACCTCTTATAAACTAATGTGATGGTGGTTTCATAAAAGCATATTTGCTCCAAATTACTTTTTTTAGATACATTTGCTCCAAATTACTATATGACTATACCAGGAATAAAAAGTCCAGCTATTCTAAATTCGGCCCAGTCCACCTAAGAGTAAAAGGTCGCCCAAGCCATTTCCTCAAAAAAAAAAAGTCGGTCCAGGTCTGTCCCAGCGACTAAAGGCCTTCAACCATCCTTATTTAAGTAATGCAGATACGTATTTTCAAGGAAAAAAAACGGCCTTCAACCCAATCTCACTGCCACCAGAAATCTACGCACGTCACTGACTTCTGGTCCCACAAATGTTTGGCTCCACATTTCAGTAGGGAAATCTCGAACCACCCGTCGTCCCTCTCCAAGTACCCGCGCCATCCCAACGAACCGGGACCGACACGTAGGCCAATCTCAATCTCTCCGCGGACCCACCTGTCATCTCCGAGCCGCCTCGCGTCCTTCGTCCCCGTCCTCCCGGCACCACCAGGCCAGCACGCCAGCGTCACGAGAAGGCTAGGGTTCCGGCGAGGCGACGGCGAGCGCCATGGCGGGGATTCGGTGGCCGCCGGAGGACCCGGAGATCTTCCCGTCCCGGATGGTCGGCAGCGGCGTTTGGGTACCCGTCGGCCCCCCGGGCGAGATGGCGTCGGACGACGACCGGTCGGTGGCCGCGGACTCGTGGTCGATCAAGAGCGACTACGGCAGCACCCTCGACGACGAGCAGCGCTATGCCGACACCGCCGAAGTCCTCCTCGCCTCGTCCTCCGCCTCCGCCGCGGCCGCGCCGTCCGCGTCGGTCGCCGCCAACCCCTCCTCCGACTTCAGGTGAACTGATTTCACTCCATGTTTCTTATTCCTGCGCCGCGAAATGGGCGAGCTTCTGTGATCTGATTCCTCGTGTTGGGGAAAGTGAAGGGGATCAATTATCTGCCCCTTAAGCTTAATTTGGTCCAATGATCTCTCGGTTATTGCAATTTGGTCCAAATCATCTTATTAGTCTGGGGCAGGTGCATTCAAAATTGTCTTTGCTGTGAATCTTGAACAGCTTCGACAAGGATGTCCCTGACTCCAGCGACGTGGAGCCTCCGTTGCTGGTTATGCAGAATTTCCAGGATGATGCTTATGCTGAGGATCTTGCTAATTTCCATGAACGCAGCCACGCTGATGACTGGTAACAACACTCTTCAAGCTATTTTCATGTAAACTTGTTTGTCGTATGCGCTGGAATTTAGAGTGGCAGGCTCTGTGCCCAGATGACGAGTGCTCTGTTCCATGTGCATCTATAACAAAATTTGGTTTGAGCTTTGCTCGGAACATTTTATGAGGAATCAGGAGCATTATTTTAGGAATGTAAGGTAGGGTGTACAAACTCTCTGCATTTGCATGCCATTAGCGTTTAGGTTTGGCATTAAGCTGGCTTTTCAAAAGCACCTTTTCTCTAGATCCTAATGTCACATTTAGTTAGCAAATATTCCTGTAACAAACTAGATTCCGCAGCTGCAGTGCAGCACACCACAATATGGCAGCCACAAACTGTCCCTTAGACCTGTCTTTCTAAGGCAATTCACTTCAGGGTGGGAAAAATAAATCTTCTTTTATCCATGTTTAAACTTTACCATCTTTACTTTCAAGTTTATCCGGATATATGGTGATTATTATTATCTTTTATTGGAGGTTTTGCTGTTATAAGCTATATTTACCACCCATTGGTGGAATAAGAGATCAAAATCTTCTGAGTAGCCATTTTCCCATTCAAGAAGAGATGCAAATATAAATTGTGTATTTTTCCTATTTTTTATTATCTCAATGCTTATATTGTTGTTGACAAAAGC
Source organism: Panicum miliaceum (assembly GCA_032594955.1). NCBI lineage: Eukaryota > Viridiplantae > Streptophyta > Magnoliopsida > Poales > Poaceae > Panicum > Panicum miliaceum. The sequence continues at coordinate 6,593,798 of CM064060.1, read as the reverse complement.
TAGTGTGAGTTTGCAGGTTTGGCACTGAGGTCATGGATATCCGTGTAGGCTGGACCAAAAAATTGTGCTCAAGCAAGGATTTGCCCAGCTGCAGCGTACTTGACATCGGGACAGGAAGTGGTAGGCTCTTGCAGCAGCTTGCAAAGCAAGGGTATGCTAAGGAAATGTGATACTGTGATTTTTGTTTTTCATTGCTAGTACCAGTACTGATGTGTTGATATATAATATACAGGTTTTCTGATCTGACTGGGATTGACTATGGTGAAGGCGCGATAGAGCTTGCACGAAATCTTGCAATTCGTGACGGGTTTGAGCACATTAATTTCTTGGTGAGTCAGTCAGTCAAGCATATAATGTAAATTCGCATCACCATGCATGTCCATATTGCAAGCCCTTCTTGTGCTTCTGTTTATAGTATAATATTCTCCATGACTATCTGGTTGTATACAATACCAGCCTCCATATTGAAAGAGCAGAAAAGAACCATTCCGGCTTATATGAATGGTCCTTTTGCAGGTTGATGATGTATTAGAGTCAAAGTTGGAGAGAAGATTTGAACTTGTCATGGATGAAGGGACTCTTGATGCAATTGGGCTCCATCCTGATGGACCTGTGAAGAGGTAAATGCATGTTTACTGTGTAGATATTGATATGTCCATAGTCTTATCATAAACCTTAGGTTTTCACACCAATACTTACATGTTTCTAATTGCTTAAACTTTTTTAACGTGGAAAGAATGAGATCACTTGTTTGCACACATGTCTAAACCTCTAATCTGTTTCCTTTTGCATTTCAGAATGATGTATTGGCAATCCGTTGCTAGCTTGGTTTCCCCTGGTGGTATATTGGTCAGTTCTCCCATCCAAATTGAAACTGGAATTTTCCTTTTCTTTATTGCTAGGACATTTGTGGCAGAATTATGAGCTGTCAGTTTTATGTCGATGGTGACATTTTGTATATCCCTATGTTATCTACTTGAAATTGCTATTTGCATATCACACGCTGCTCTACTGCTATAGTCCTCCTTTTGTTAGATGCTTTTTCCCTTTCTATTAACTATCTGTCGGTAACTTATATGACAGAATAGTCTAGCATATCCCTGTAAGAGAAATATGGCTATTTAAAAGATAACATCATGCTCTGATGTCTCTTCGACGCATTTTTTAGGTCATCACATCGTGCAGCAGAACCAAGGATGAGTTGGTGCAGGAGGTGGAGAACTTCAACCAAAGAAAGCTTGGTGCTATGGGCTCAGGAGTGCCAGGCATTGATGCTGCGGTTTTCAACTACCTTGACCACGTTCAGAGTTACCCTAGTGTGGATAGTTCTTGCATCACGACCGTTGCTTTCCTGCATAAGTGAAACATACATGTATGCCTGATTGCCTGGTTTATTGCCCCCCAGAAAGTTATGGTACCTGTCACAATATTAACTATGTACCCAAATCACTGATGTATCTGGATGGCATTTTAGTATTTTACTGTTGGATTGGTTCTTTGGAGTATAGACGTTGTGTGCTGTTTTGGTATTGCTGGATGCCTGGATTGTTCTCTAAATCACTTTGGTATTGTTCTCCCTGAAAGCGTGTCCAGATGCAATCCAACATACAAATGTTTTCTGGGCGTGAAAATTGGGTGTAACTCCTGACCAGAAACACAATGAACTGCACGTATATTCATCAGCTATTGAAGTCTTCTGGCCATGTATCAAAGCAAAATGCAAGATCCTAAAAGAATAAGTCGCCAATAGATGAATTCGGAAACTGAAACATAATTCCTTCCATTTGCAAGTACTTTTGGCAACATAATATCTTCAGTATACAAGGGTAGGCCGATCTTGCTGCAGTAGAAGCTCGCAAGTGACAGGTTAGTCTGCTACTTTCTCATATGTACAGGAGTAACGGGGCCACTACATTCTTCTCTATGTGCATAGAAGCGAGTGGCTTCAGGCTATCTTACTATGTCATCATATACTCATTTTTTTGGGGACTTCTTTGGTCTTTTTCTTGCGAGCATTCTTTCTTCTGTCAGCTACACAGAGGCGCTGGAATTTCCTGGCAGATTGGAGGTTGGAAGGCATGTTCTTGGTCATGTCAGTAGACTGGTATGAGGCGTGGTTGCGAGTAATTTGATCGTGCAGAATTGGTAACTGTGTCCTCTTCTTCTTCCTCTTCCTCCTCGCTTTCTGATGATGATATATATGTTTCCTGTCTTTCCTGCAATGTTAAGTGATCTAGACCCGAGAGTTATGCCTGAGAAAAAACCTAGGTTGCTACTACTACAAATGGAGAAATCTTAACAAGTGTGACATGTATTATGCAATGTCTTCTGCACCTGCTAAACTTAGCAGGAACAGGATCACGATTGCAGTTGGCACAGTGGGATTGTAAGCAAATATTGAGTGATGAAATTACCTGCTGCCGCCGTCGACGATGGAAGCTTGCCAAGGCTCTGACCATCACTAGGATTGGGAATAGGATTCCCGCGGTCCTCAGCACCAAAAGCTTTATTTCCAAATCAGAATGCACAATAAGAGGCATCAGGTCAAGAACAATAACGTAAGTCATAAAAGATTCTTGTGAGTGATGATCATCTATCTTACTGAGAACAAGGCCAATGAGTACTCCCCATTTCCACCGACCATGAGAGGAAGAGTGTGGCGAAGGACTAGGAGTGACATGAACTGTTCAATGATTCAATCGCAACGATGGATCTTCATCAGAAAGGAGATAAGAGTAAACCACATCAACCAGGGTCGGATTTGATGTCAGAAACTCACAATTACGGCGACTGTCCGGCAACACAGAGTGCTGCTTCTTGTCCTAATAGGAAGGTAGTCCTCATAACTGTCCATGAAATCACGCTCTGTCGGCACCATTGTTATTATCTGGGCATCATCAAGATCTTGACGGGCAATCTCCCAGTTCCCTCTACGGAGATGGTAAAGCATTGTAGAGTAAACTAAGCAACAAGACAAACAAATTTTCTTAAGAATGCTTAAAAGGATGAGTACCTGAAGTTCATTGGTATACTTCCATAGTGGAAGAGCTGCTGCGGGGCAGTATAACCTGGCCTGAATTGCTGAAGAAATATAGCAAACTTAAGTCCGTACGCATGTTTCCATAGTTACACATTTGTTAAAACTGTATCATAAGATATTCTTTTAACCTGCAACAGATTTGCATAATCCACCTAAGCAGTTCTACCTGCAGACATATTTCGCAGATGGTGTCGCCTTTCTCATTGCACCAACGCTGAATGCATTTCCGGTGTGCATACTGCAAGACAGGAGCTACTAATTTAATTTTGTTTTGATCGCTTTATAGCCAACTGAAATAATGCATTCCTCACATCATAGTATACGACCATTTTCAGAAACAAGATTATGCAATAAGATCAATTCCGTGGTGTTTGTGTTTCCTTCAAGTTCCAACTAACATTTTTGCCTTGCATATAGCATAATGTGAGTAGTTGCCCCACACATTGCATGAAGGTCACACCTCACAAAGATTGCTCCATCCATTTCCTGGGAAAACAACACCTTCCCCTTCCCTATATCATTCAGCACACTACCACGTCACTGTCCAATAGGATGGCCCAATACATGCTAGGCAGTGCCTTGCAAGGCACATTGTGACAAGCACAGTTGATTTGGTTCACAGCTCGTGTCCACAATGACTCTTAAGTTAACATGGAGCTCCCAGGTCCTAATTGTACAACCTACTACATCTAACCCTAACCATAAACGTCAACAGTTTCCATGCCAAGTCAACGATACATTAACTAGTGTAGAATTAGAAATATAAGCAGACCCCCAAAATACAATTCAGGGACCACTAGTCACTTTCTCATCTTCTGCTGAAACAAGGAAGCAACTTTTCATTTAACAGCAGGAACTGAAAACACATTTTTAATTAACTCTGAGAAACAATTGCATAATCATCAGCCCATAGATCAGCCGCACAATCAAGAGCAACTATTTTGGTTCAGGATAAAGAGAGCAGGATTTACCTTGAGGCTGCCACAGCAGGCGCAGGGAGCCTCCATGCTGGAGTCCCAGTCCTCCTCCTGGCAAATCCTGCACTCCACCACCTTACTCGCCGAGCCGCCGCCGCCGCCTACGCCGCGATGGCAGTACTCGACGGCCACCGCCTCCGGATGCAGATCGACCATCTGCTTCCCACCGCCGATCGCTGCCTCCAGCGTCGACTCCGTCAGCAGCCGGTCCACGAGCAACGCGAGATGGTCACCCATCAGACCTGCTCGCACGCAATCCATGGCTCGGTGAAAAGGAACCCAATGGCGCCAACTCCAAAAAATCGCAGACACTCGGAAGAAAAATAAAACGCAATCGCAACTGCCAAATTTTGTTTGAGGCATTGGTAAGGGTGCCGAGGAGCACACCAAGAATCAAGAATCCAATGAGGAGCATGCGGTTGCAGGAGGACTGGAGGAGGGGATCCAATTCACGCATGCAACTGTTCCCCTATGTTAGGAACTGACTGACTGACAGAAACCAACTGCTTGAATATAATAATATTTTTTCGCAAAAACAAAATACTAAATTGATAGCCGCAAGAAATGGGGGTTGGATTAGTGGAATTATTATAGCAGGCGCAACGAGAGAGGTCAAAGATTATTTGCGGTGGATAGGCTAATCGGCAAGTGTACCAAGAACAGGTAAGAACCTCCACATTTCCGAACAAGTCATGAATGGACGAATGAAATTGCCACTTTTTAAAGAGAATCTATTGATGAGAGCCGGCAGAAGAGGGTAGTTGCTAGCATACAGCAGCATGAGGAAAGCGCATTTATTAGTGTTGGATCGAAGAAACCATGGAAACAACAAAAGCAAGACAAACAAGATTGACCACCAAGAAACCGAAACTCACCCAGGAAGAAGATAACAGGGGGGACGACCGGGAAAGAGGGTGGCTACGCAGCTGGTGAAGATGTCCAGAGCACTCTCAAATCTCAACCTCAGTGCTCTGTCTGACAGGTTAAATCAAACTGAATAACACAGCAGCACCAACGAGAAGAAGAACCAGATGATGGGGAAAAAACAAATCTTTACCTTGTCCTAAGTGCCAAGAACAGAGCCCCGGGCGGAAGAGGAAGCTTCGAAGGCTGGATTCGGGGCGGGGTTAAGGCACGGAGGGGATTGGGTTGGATTGGGGGAGGGGTTAAGGGACGCAAGAGATGGAGTGCCCTCGGATGTAATGCAGCGATGGAGGGGAGGCCAAACCAAGGCAAAGGCAAAACAAACCCTCTCTGCCTCTCACCACCGCTCTCCCTTGGCCTTGGGGCAGATTTAAATTAGAAGAGAGGCAAGGTAAAGGGGTTGGGAATAAGCAGTGGTATCACCCGGCAACAGCTTCACTGATACTGCTGATCTTTTGTAGGCTTCCCTGGAATGGCCTCCGATTCCTTGTCACTTTCCAAAAGCTTTCTATTCTATTTTCTGGAGGTTTGGAGGGGGTGAAAAGACTCAACTTTTCCTTTGGCTCGTTTCTTCTGAATGCAGCCTTCCCCTTTTCATTGGAGCTCAGGATTCACAATGTATCTTATCAAGACACCACCAATAACAATTCTTCAGTTTTCACCAGCTCTGTACTGCCCTCATGTTAACGGCATGTCCTGGCGGTAATGGTACAATTATGCCTGTCCCTGGTACAGGAGTTGTCGACAGGTATTTCGCCACACCTTTTCTTGCACAAACTTGTGATCAGAATACTGTATTTTATTCAGACAGATGAGCCAACCTACACGTTCTGTGATTTCAGTTCAAAATCCATTTTTTTTGCATGAGATGAGAGCTGCTAAAGCTAAGCCACATGATTAGGAACTAATAGACGGCTGAGATGTGAGCTCATCCATCACGGTAAATAGCTGTATCATTAGCATGGAGACTTTTTTTTTCTGGAAAGAAGTTAGCATGAAGATTCTCCCTGTACTTGGAAGAAGGCAACGCAAAGGTCGAGGGAAATACGGATTCCTTGTAGGTGGCCCACCACTGCTGCAAGCCTGCAACGGCAGACGGGTGAAGGAAGTTACAGGAGTACTCCTGTGGGGACTCGGTAGCTCCACTGCCCTAGGCAGTAGGAAGCAGTAGGCTACCCGCTTTGCATACGTTTGCCGCGACTGCTACGCCCACTCCTCCTCCGTTGCCGCTAAACCACGATGCCCACTCCGCTCTCCCGGAATTCCCTTTCGTTCTCTCCCCATTTCCTGACACGAAAATCCTCTATCTTGTATGCAAATGTGGACGTAAACGGTTGTAATTCCAGCAAAAATTTCATGTACTAAATTTTATTTTTCTTTCTTCGAAGAGACTAAAAAAGGATCAGAGAACTTAATTCACTGAGCAAAACATTGCAGAGTCGACATAGGAAAGATAAGAAAACACATGTGAACAATACAAGGTGCTTTAGGTGTGTTTAAGGAAGCACAATATTTCCAACTACTTAAGCACTTAAAAATCTGCAACCATCTTTTTAGCCAATTTTACACACCAAAAAGCAAACTCAAGCGACATTCTTTCTATGAACATCCACTTCGTGTAACAACTGTATTTCCACTAAACACATCGTCTTGTTATTTCTTTCCCATACCGTATTTCCACCTTTTTCACTCATCGGGTTTCTTAAAGACAAGTGGGAAATGGAGGCACCACAGTGCTCAGCTCCTCAGGCGTTGCCACGTGTCTCCTGCTCTTTTACAGAAAAACCCTCCAAGTTGATGAAAATTATCCCATAGTCCAATTCGGTTGGAATCCTATGTAAAAGAGTTCATAATTTTACTCTTATCTGCCTAAAAATTTTACTTAGAGTTTGTTTGGATCAAAGGATTAGCTCGCTGCCCTCGATTCGATGGAGGCTCGTGCACGCCAAGGTCAATGGCTTGCAGGCACCCGCTCGCTTTCGGTTGATTGTTGGTGGTCGTCCTTTCTGCTACTGCTAAATTTACTTCGATGTAAAGAAGCGAAAAACCGGAATCCTCATATTGTTGCAGGAAATGCTTTAGGGTGTTTTTCCGGCAAACCAAACCCTAACTCCCTTTCTCCTCACTCCTCCGATCCTTTCTCCCCTTCTCCCTCTCTTTTCCCCACCGCTGCCCGTCGCTACTCGGTCACTCGCGCATCCTAGCTCACCGTTGCTTGAGCATGGGACGCCACACGTCCTCAACATGTACGGGGGCGTGTGGAACCGCACGAGACCCGACCTGATACACGGATCATACGTACCTCACCGGCCTCCACGGTGGCCATGGTTGACAGCGAAGGAGGAAACACCTCGCCATCCTCTTACCTTCCCCGAAACGGCCCAAAGTGAGAGTGTCCCCCATCCTCAGATTGAAGAATCTGGCATCACCTCCTGATTTGTGCCCCTGACTAACCGTCCCCCTCGCCGCCTTATGGAGAAGAAGGTGAAGGCGGAGGTCTCTAAACCAGATCAAAGATGGCGCGACCCTGGAATGGAATGAACTCTTTCTACATAATTTTCATGCATCATCTTAGTACTAAAATTGAATGGTCTGTATCTACCTCATGCCTTGTGCCTGTTTGTAGATGTTGGTACTATTATGTGCTTGAGGCTTAACTGTTTGGTCGTGCCTCTTTTAAAATATAAATTTATTTTTATTGTCCACAATTATTTCTATAATTACACATATGATCGGGGCGCAACGCGGGCTGAATGTTCAAGTAAAGAAAAAATCAACTGCCTCTATGAACGACTGTACATGAGAGAATCGATGGGAGCACGACAAGTAGCAGCTTCAGAATCTCACTTGATGTATCTGAAGTGACAATTCATCCATTCAGGTATGCCCTACCCTAGCAAAATCTACAAGGCTGGTTGCTTTGGCGCGGCAATTGGCAATGCAGTGCAGGCTTGCAATTTGCCCCTATTCTTCTCGTGGTGAAATGATGCTGTCCAGTGCTAATGGGTAGTATAGCACTATAGCTAGCGCTAGGAATTTCAACTAGCTGTGGCTACCTATCGAGGCCTTGTTTAGTTCTCAGTTAAAATTTTTACGCATCAATCATATCAATATTTGAATACATGCGTGATGTATTAAATGTAGTAAAAAAAATCACATTACACAATTGGACTGTAAATCGCGAGACAAATCTAATGAATCTAATTAGGTCGTGATTAGACAATAAATTGCTACAATATTGCTATAGTAAATATATGCTAACAACGGACTAATTAGGCTCATTAAATTCATCTCGCAATTTACGGAAGGAATCTGCAATTAATTTTTTAATTAGTCTATATTTAATACTTTAAATATGAAAAAATTCCATTTCAAAAATTTTACACGAACAACTAAACAAGTCGTCACTCGAGAATAACTCAAGTTCAGACAAGAAAAATGTGGCCGCTCGTCTTGTCCATTCCACCGCAACTCTCCCGGGAACTCATCTGAAACGTGCCAAACCGAAGCGATCTCGGAGCTTTGCCGGTCAACTGAGGTGACCCAATCGCTGGCCAAAAAGGGAAGCTCGATTTCTAAACCGCTGTTGGCTGTTGCAACTGTAGTACTTTGGTTGGAGTTGGGTTGGTGAACGCCACAAACCAAGCCTGTCTCCTCTCGCAACATGCGGCCGCCATATGGAGTCGTGCAGAAAAAAACCCAGTTGTTTAGGTGTGGGTGATCTGGTTTGGTTGGCCTATACTCTGTCTCCATGATCTTCTTGTTTAAAACAAACACATCTTCTGTACTAACTGATGGCCTCTGCATATCTACCCCGAACACAAGGACTGTGTTTCCTCAATTGAAATGGAGGAACGTGCGATGATTTTCTTTGAAAGTTTGAATGGTAGTAGACAGCATTTGATTTGTTGCACCTGTTTCCTTCACTCTGTATTCAGGTTGACTGGATCCACATAAAAATGGTTTGAATACAGATGGAGCAGAAGAGCATCACTATATTTTGTCAGTGAAAAGCGATTTGCCTTTTTGTTAAAGCAAAAAGAGCAGCAGCTATGTTTTGGCCATGAACTAATATTTGGGTAAGCTTTTTTTTTTAAAAAAAATCTCGACAAATATACTTATGATGGGGGAGGAATATAGTGTTTGTTTGCAACTTTGCATGGTTATCCACTTGGTTTCTCATCAGGAGCAAAAGATACACATACAGGCAGTGCTAGAGTTTTCAAGACTGGCCAGATCTCCAGGCCCTCCTGTTTCATTAGGTACCATTATCTATACTAGGATATCTCACACCCATGGGTCCGTATCGACTTAAATGTCAGCTATATTGTTTCCGGAACACAAACATGCACGCTAATAATACTCATGTGATGTTCTAGTACACTTGTCAATTCCATCCGAACCATATCGCCTCACAACCTTAACTCTTTTCAGCGTCTTATTTATTTGCCTGGTCCTGTATTTGCAGCAAAGTACCTGTTGTTAGGCCGCTGCAGGTTCCTCAGGGAATGCAGAGGTTAGGTTCTTTCTTTTACGATGCTAGCTAATCATTGTGTAGTCTCATGCGCTCCCTTGGAACCCTGAAGTTTTGGTGGACAAGCACTACGGAAAGACTCGAAACTGTGCACATCCTTTCAGTAGAAAATTACCATTCAACTGTTTACACCATTTATTTCGTTTTGCTTATGCTTCAGATTGCTTCCCAGTTCCATGTTTTTAGGAACTGAAGCGGCGGAGCATTGTTAGACTCTGCAGATCTTCTAGGAGTAGATCGAGTGGGTAATCTGTTTTGTGAGACATACCTTTGCCGTTCCTGCTGGTGCTGTTGCCGGTTCTATCGATGGACGCTGCGCACGGGCAGCGATGGTCGACGTGGATGGTGCAGGGGCGACGGCGAGGCGGTGGCTGGTGGCGCTTCCCGTCGATTTCAGTGCTCCTCTGATCAGACTAGGGTTAGTCGGTGGGGAAACAGTGGCGGCGGTGAACCTCGTTACACTATACCATGTCCCCACGTCCTCTTTATATGCACTGTGCGACGGGGGCCTAACACCCTTGCATTGGGCTGGGCACTCCCGGTCAGAGCGCGAGTCAAAGGCCCAGTTGGCCCAAGATCAACCTACCATTCTTCTCCTTATCTCATCTTAATACTTTTAACTTTATGCCTTTTACTTCTTTTTATACTCCATCACAGATCAGTGCATAGAGCATAGAGCTGTATCATCGTCACGATCAATCGCCAACAGATTTAACAGCTACAATACACGTCTCGATTTTGAAATATATACTTTAACTTTGGGCTCAACATGTAACCATGAGTATCATGAGCAACATTTATGCATAATCAAGCATCATTGCATGAGTTGTTTATTTATTTTTGTTTAAGTGTGATTGTGCATTGTGAAGTGAGTTTGATTTTTGCTATATGACTATGCCCCCAAAAATTTTATCTAAATACTAGAATTCAAATGGTGATTTAAAAATATTTTTTTTCTGAATCTTATGACCCTTTACCCGAGCCATAAAATTCTTGAAAAGTTCAAAAACAGCCACTTTGTTCTTTTTACTGCATCCAAACAGAAAAGATTTTTGAGTGATTCTTGTTGCATTGTATTTTTAGTGTTTTTATATACCTTCAGTTAAAAATTGGGAATTTTTGGATCGCGGGAAGTCTCTATTTTTCAATTTTAAACTCGAAGCGTCATTTTTCCTTTTCCCACTCGCCCGGGCCCGCTTGTCAGCCATCTTCCTCCACGTTCCTGCGACCTGCTCGCCGCCCGTTGGGCAGCAGGAGTGGCGGCGGCCGCTGGTTGGCCGCTCTGGCGGCAGCCGAGGCGCCATGGCCGCCCGCTCGCCTCCCTCCTCTTCCTTTATAAGCCCGAGCGCCGGCGCCCCTGAAACCCTAGCCTTTTTCCACCATTGCCGCCGCCACCTCCATTGCTTGCTGCAGCAGCTTGCCGGGGTTGCAGGCGAAATTCGTCGCGTCTGGTGAGCCTCCCTTCGATTCCTTATAGATGGACCTTCCCCTTGAACTCGCGCATCGATTTCACCCCTTTGCTCCCTCAATCCTTCACCGTGCAGGTCATCTGGAGGCAAGCTTTCCTTCACGGCGTTGCCGCTCCTCCGCCATTGTTGCTGCTCCCTCCGCTCCCAAGTCCCTGAGGGTGAGTTGGCATGAGCTGGACGCTCTCTTCCCTCCCTTGTGCACGTGCCTTTGATCCTAGTGCTCCTCTCCTTGTGCTGCAGCGCTGAAGCACAGCAGCCTGCTGGCCAGCCCTCATCTCTGTGCCTGCTTGTTTCTGTTTGTCATATGCACAAGAGGAATAGTGGAAACTAATAACAAATGCTTGTTGTACTTGTGTGTGCTTGAGTTGTAAAAATCGTAGTAAAATAAATATAGATCCAAAAACTTTGGTTCTTATTTTGTTAGTTTCCTGAGGAGTAGATTTGCAATGTAAAAAATATATTTTGCTTGTCTCTGTTGCAGTAATCTAGTTATGATTTATGGTTTTAAAAGTAAGTTAATTCTTTGGTAATTGCTCTACTGCCCTAAAAATTCCAATTTAATTTTTCTAGATTCCTTGTTGAATTGCATGTCTGTCGATGAATGTTATCCTGTGGAATCTCTACTGTTTGATAGAGTTTTAATGTGATTTTTAGATTTCTGCCTGCAAGCTTGGTTAATTTATAACTTCTGTTTGGTATTTGGTAAATTAGTAAATCCCCTTCCGTTAGCTTTATCTTCATACCTAGTTTTTTGGTAAGTTTCTGGAAATTATCTGATGTTATCTTTATGTCTGTTTTGATTTAACTTGTTTAGAGGAGCTGAATCTTGAAAAATTCATAAGTAATTCTAGAAAAATGATTTTTCTGCAAGTCCTATTATCTTGAGTTTGTTCTCAGGTCCTCTGTTCACTCAATTTATTTCATATTTTGTGCTTGTTGTTTGTTCTCCCAGTTTAATTTCTTGCCCTAGGTTTATTTTGTGTAGATGAGATTAGATGCTTGATTGCGTGTTATGCTTGTATTTTTTATCATCGCATGTTGTTCATTTATTCTTCATGTCATATCAGTTCATACACAAATCATGGCATCATACTAATGCATGCATATCATTTACAGTGATCGAGCCGTCGGAGAGCGTTCCCGCCGAGCTCGCCGAGTTCGTTGAGCCCGAGCCCAGCGTTGAGTTCGTTGTCGAGCCCGAGGAGAACCAAGGCAAGCAGCTAAGCATGATCCCTTGTACCCATTTGATTTGATTTAATTTAGTTATCTCATTTGGTTATTGTTGTGTTATATATGTTATGTTTATTTAATACATTCTTGTCCTACTTTTATGCATTACTCTTCCTTGTTTTTGTCTATCCTTGTCCTTGTCACGTGTTAGTCATTAATTACCCAACTTGACTAGATGCTTAGCAATGTTTAAATTATTTTATCACTTGTTAGGAAAGGAAAGAATGGTTTTGAGTACCACACTTATCTACGGCTTTGGTCTTACTGGTAATGGTTTCGTGGTTTGGACGGAATGGTACGGCCTAGAGAGAGTGAAGTCATGTGGGCATAGTCCACTTGAACCGATTAAGAACCGTCCGTGGATGACGTTGGCTTTGAGCAACTTTTCGTGCTACCACATATCCGAATTAATGGTAAGGATGAGCCCATTACCTTCTTGTTTCCTCCAACTCTCATAGCAAGCTCCGGTGCGCCATCTCATAAGCAGAGATGGCTTCCGCCACACACCTCTCCATGGAAAAAAGCCCAAGCGGGGGCAAGACCACGTGTGCCTCGAGATCGTCGGATCCCCACACCGGAAGGTAGGGGTCCTCCCAAAGCTCCTGATGCTCATGGCGAAGACATGTGATGGCATTGCGGGCCGCCTCTTGAATGACCATCTCCACCGATGTACCAAAAGCTTGAAAGTCGTACGTCTCCGCTCCAACTACCATCCGCGCCTCAAGGTGAAGGGTCGCCATGTACTCCACCAAGCCTACTCCATAGCCGGTGGCGTGGACCGCGTACTCGGAGCGAATGACGTAGTGCACACTCTTCATCATCTCATTGAGGAGCGTCGGGAACCCAACCGTCTCCGAAGCGCGAGTCGCCATTACCAACTTAAAGACCATCTACCATAAAGACAAGAGGGGTTAAGCACATTTAAATAACCATTGAAGCAATAGGGAGGAATAAACTCTAAGACAAAGGGAGTAAGTTAGTAATAAATCGTTAAATTCAAATTTTAGCAAATAATAAATATTAATGAAAGTAACCAAATTTTATTTTGCTCTCAACCCACTAAGCAAAATTTTAAGTTCACTTTATGAAACCTGGCTCTCATACCCGTTGTGAGAACCGCCCAATTTGACACCATTTTAAGCAAACCCTCGATCATTATCATTAAGATGGGAGTTAACACACCTTTGCCCGAGAGCGTGCCATGTGTTACCCTACATCTAAAGACACCAACAAACGACACGTCATTCGCCGAAAATAATAACAAACCCGGTAGTCCTGGCATGTGCTCAACAACATACGCCAAAGATCAAGCATATGCACACACTGTCACAACACATATATTACCGACAAACCATGCATAAAGAGCAATTTTAAGCATAAAAGAGTACAACAAATAATTATTATAAGTTCAACATAGGGAGGTTCAAATCTAAAAATTAAAGGGTTTATCAACTCCTTACAAGCCTTGGTTCATGAGTGACTAATAAAGAGACATGAGATAAAGTTTAATGTCTTGTCATGTTCTTCCAAAAGGAACTACTATGCAGCGGAAACTTGATAAAGCACAACAAAAGATAACATCATCTTGCTCAAGGACACCATCACAACCACAACGACCTACTCCTCTCCCGCGCCGGAATCGGCGGGATAGAATTGGCCGAAAACAACCTTCGACTTACCTGCAACTTAGTTTAAAAGGGCGATATGAGTGCAAAAGGTACTCACAAGTCTTACGCACTTAGATAAACAAGGAGTATGCATGAGGCTCATAAGATAAGGCTTTAGTGTTAAGTTATTATTGCATAAGCATGAGCATTCTAATCCAACACTAGCTCTCTAGTCAAAATTAATTATCTTGCCCTACCCACCTCATGATTTTAGTTGTTTAAACAAGTAGAGCAAGTAAAGTAACATAGTAACATGAAACCATTTCCAACATACCCGAAATTCTACGAAGAGCTCATGGGATAAAGAGCTTGCTCATAACCGTGAGCGCGGCAATTCGAATTGATTAAAAACCTTGCAAGGGTGTACCACTTAACCCACACAACGCAAGGACCATTCGGCTCACCCAACCGATCACATTGGATGAGGGGGTACTCGCGTCAACCGTTCCCAACAAGCCCCGATCATTGAACATCACGCCTAGCTTACGCGGAGAGTCACCTTAGTCTACCGGGGACATCCCTAAGCCTCTCTACATAGCCCCTTAGCCACGCATCTAGGACTGTGCATCAATGACCAAGTCCCCAAATCCATTACCCTTGACTATAAGAACAGGCGTAGGTTTTCTCGCATGCATATTTTAGAAACTTTTCTTATCATGCCTATGCGACATTCCTAATATCCTTTTTCTTCTATCTCGGTGAATCTCGATCATTATAATGAGAGACATTCCACCGATAACATTCTTTTGAACCTTGAGGACAAGAACTTCTTCTTTTCCTGCAATAGATTGACATCACTACTATTAAGTAAGATGTCATCCACATGCACATAATTAGGAAATAAATTTCTCATTCTATAACTTTGTACAAATACAATTGTCCTCCCGCTTTCTTTAACCCAAATTAAAACTGATTCTTTTAGCTTTAAATGTTATAGTCTGGAGACTTGCTCTAGTCCATAAATGATTTCTTGAGGCAGCACCCCTTATGTTCTTTTACTCTGCCATGTGATCATTTTTATACAAATCCCATTCTTTCATCTGATGTAACTCAGATCATGATGTGCCACTAGCACTCATTGTAATCCATTCATTCTCTTCGCGCAAAATCTTTTGATTTAAGTTGCGCTTTTCATTTTTCATATTACCTTTGGAGTCATATTTCGTCTTGTAGACCCTTTATAGCCTACTATTTTGGCTCCATTTGGAGTCACATTTTGTCTTGCAGAGCTTTTACAGCCTACTATTTTGGCTCCATTAGGACTCACTTCTGAGTCCCAAACGTCGTCAGGATTCATCAATTTCATTTGAATCACTTAGGTATTTACATACCATGCTCCTCCCAGATTACTCCATCTTCTATAACGATAATGTATCTTTAAACTTTCTTATTTGGGTTTATTGTATTAAAACTTTTCTCATATGGCGCTTTAAGCACCGTCTTAGATCTTTGAAACTTGTCCGGTGCGAATACCGGCTGACTATACTATGTTCCTATCAGAACTATAAAAGATCCAGGAATATAGCTATTTCTTTACTTTATGGGTATCGTTCTTATGACCATCGTACTCCCAATCATATTCATCTTCTACAGATCACTTTTTAAATGCATAGTATGCATCACATTATCTGAAGTATGGGGAGTATCTTTCTTAATTTCTCCCCCTCAAAATGTGGTACGGACTTTTCTGCCACAATTTCGAAAACCATTCAGAACTCTTGTGAATGAGGAACCTTTGATTACCTACTTTATCCACATGATCACATCATGCAAAGCGAAATTATTTCTTAACTCGTATGGGAGTGCTCTTTCCTCATTCCACTTCAAGAACTCAACAGAGTCCTTTATCAGAAGTACTTTTGCAAGTCACGCTCGCATGTCATTCTTATCTTTAGGTTCGTCTGTAATCACAACTTTCTCCCGCCATGCAGGTTAAATTCTTTGCAAAACTTCTCTCGCCATGCGGGATTGTCTGACATAAATATTATGCCAACTTTACCCCGTTGTGAGGGTATTTTCTCAAAATTTTCCCGCTATGCGGGTACTATCACTAACTTTCTCCGTCATGCGAGATTATTTCCCTATAAGGGACATAAATGCCAGAATTGGCTCCCTTGTATGCATATTCAATTATCAAATTCAGAAATAAATCTGAACACTCTTTAACACACATGCTTAATTAATCCGACATTGGTCAAATTAAACATGCATATCAATTATTACATCTCATATCATGATGACTGAAAGAGAAAATAAATACTTCTTCATAGAGAGTGCATGAAAAACACTTCTCAAGCAAGACTCTCAATGATCTATCTCTTTTCTTGGATCAATATCCGAGAATTCTTTTCTTTTGAAGGCACTCTTTAAAGAGAACACTGTCCCTTATGTAATGGTCTTTTTGCATGCAAATCTTGCACCTTTCATTTTCTGAGTCACAAGTGACCAGCTCATTTTCTTTTCTGCTTTCAAAAGGCATGAAGTTCTTTGTCTGTAAAACATTATCCAATAATCAATAATAATGAGTATGAAAATAACCCTACGCTGGTCTGGTTAGAGACATTCACATTAAACTTTTAAACCTTTCTTTTATATTCTGAATCACCATTGGGCAGAAATAGAATAAAAAGTCATTCTTTTGCATCAATTCTAAATCACCGTTGGGCAGAAAAAGAATTAATGCATATAACTCAAATAAATTCATGATATTGCTATTAAACAACTTTGCTCAGAAAATAACAATATCATCAGCTTCATGGCAGCGGAAACATGAAAATACATTTCTCTAGTTTAAGAGCATTTCTTGATCTTTATCTATTTTCTGAAAATTGGTCACTTTGATAAAAAATTAATCAAAGATTTAAACTTTTAAACATAAGACTCATAGAATTATAATATTATCATCATCAACGTTGATCAGAAAATAACAATACCATAATTTATCTTTTAGACAAATATCCTACTCCTCTAATTAAACTTTCGCGTTGGTTCCAATTTAATTAGAGGATGTACCTTTACTTTGCAGCGGAAACTTTAATTCTATTCAGAAGCAACACTGTGTACTTTTCTACTCAAATTATCCCATTGGTTGAAATTTGAATAGAGATAAAAAACTGTACAAGAATTCAATATAGAAGTGCTTCTAAAAAAATGAAGCTTTAATTCAAAACAACACTGTTGATATCTAACTTTCAGCCCAGCAGCGGAAAAATGGCCCCGCGGCCCACTCGCGCGCCTCGCTGCCCAGCTCGTTCAGCTCCGTGTCCGCCTGGGCTGGAGGCCTTGCAGCCAAAGGTCGGGCCGCCAAAACGGTCTAGCGCGGCGCACTCCCCTGCTCCGCGTCGATCTCGTCCGTCCGTCTGATCGGACGGCTGCCTGCGAGTTTAGCCCAAACAAAGCAGCTCGCGGCCGCTCACCTGGGAACCCTATCCCCATTTGCTTTCTCTCCTTCGCCCGCAGCCCATTCTCTCCCCCGCGTGAGTGGTGCCTCAGGCGGTGCAGGCGGCGCTCACGCCCCCGCGCCGCTTGGACCGGGATTGCCGCCGGATCATGGTCGGCAACGCCGAGCCTTCTCTTCTCTACGGCGGCCACCGGACAGCTCCCCCTCTTCCTTCTTTCTCCGTAATTCACGACGGTGGCGCACAGGGGGCAGCCCGCGGCCGGAGCTTCGCGCATGGTGACCAGGGATGCTTGGCGCGACGCAGCCGCGGGTCCCCTCTGAAAGTGCATTTGACCCGCTAAATAGGTTTTGGTGTTG
The DNA here is from genome assembly GCA_032594955.1 of Panicum miliaceum. Lineage (NCBI taxonomy): Eukaryota > Viridiplantae > Streptophyta > Magnoliopsida > Poales > Poaceae > Panicum > Panicum miliaceum. The sequence goes on along the minus strand of CM064060.1, from coordinate 6,576,200 downwards.
ACGATATGCATAATTAAGGAGCTAACGAGTTTATCGAGTTTTGAACAGGTTATGATGCAATGAACGATAAATACGCGTAAAAGGACGCTAAATTACTTAATGGACGACTTTGGAGCTCAAAGAAGATTTTATTAATTTTCTATTTTGAATTTGAGTATAGGAAACACCGTACTATTAAGAGGTACTATTAAGAGGGATGCGAAAAAATGTTCTAGAGTGTTTAGTTGAAAACTCAAAAGTAAATGAGAGACCAAAACCTTTAATAGAAAACTTAAAACCAACAAAAACAACCCTGTCGGAAGTTCTGATCAGAGATCGAAAGTTCCGACTAGGGTCGTAAGTCTGGGAAGACTTCCGACGAGGGGTCCTCGGCCAGAATTAATTGGTGGGACTTCCGACCAGCACATTAACTGCACAGTAACAGCTAGTTTTGGGGGCTCGGGTATAAATACCTTTAAACACCTTTTTTCATTTGCTCCTGACCTAACTCGAGACAAACACCTCCTTGAGCATTCACTCCACTTCCTCACTCCCTACTTGAGCTAATCCTTGCATTGATTTGAGCTAGGGCTTGGGTGAGAGAGAGAGATTGAGGTGTGTGACGTGTGCCCTTGACAAAGAGGGCAGCCCCCTTCCTCCCATGAGCATTTGAAGCATCTCCAAGGATCGATTCACGTTTGTTACTCTTGAAGCTTGCTTCTAGACGGTTCGGCGTCGCCTGTGGAGCGCTCTCTCGTGTGTGTGCGCCCCGGGAAGTTTGTATTGCCCAATCCTTTGTGGATTTGATACTAAGTGACTCAATCCTCCTTTGTGGTTGATTTGATAGTTTGTATTGCCCAACCCGGCTCTCTATGAGCTCCTCAACGGAGACGTAGCTTCCTTAGTGGAAGTGAACTTTGGGATAAAATTGCTTGTGTCTTGTCCATATCGTTCATATTTAGGTCTTGTTGACCTAGACCTTGTTTTGTCCCGATCTACGCATTCTTGTTGTTGAGCTTGCCTGGGTTGATTGCAGAAGGTTCCTAGCATCACTACACAACTTTTGATTCAGCCAGATTTCACAGTTTCGATTTAGTTTTTGAATTTCGTTGAATATCCTTTGTGTTGTCGGAACTTCCTAGGAAGTTCCGATGACAGGTTTAACTGCTGTGAAGAATTTTCAGGTTTTACAGGTTCGCCTGTAACACCTCAGGTGTTTAAATTATGAAATAAGCCTCTTTACCTTAACACGGTGCATAAATAATTAAGAGAAGTTTCAACGAAATGAGTTTTTAAAATAACTTCTAAACTAGAACCCAAATGAACTTTGGCCTGAAACAAAACTTGTGTAACTTTTCATTTTGAACAACTTTTGTGTTGAAGGATTTTCGAGTTGCAACAAAAAAATTTGAGAAACACTTGGATTTGCAAGCCAGTCCCTGCCTTTTCTTCTATTTCGCTGCAGACCCTTCTTCTTCGCCTCGCCCGACCCTCGCGTCGCCCGACCCTTCCATGTCGCCCGACCCTTTCGTTTCGCCCGACCCTTTCACTCGCCCGACCCTACGTTCGCCCGACCCTCGGCTTCGCTGCGGTCCTCGCTTCGCCCGACCCTCGCTCGCTGCGCAGTCGCCGCAGGCCACTTGGCCAGCGATGCCTGACAGCGCTAGGCGCCAAGCCAATGCCTGGCCGCGCTCGCACGACCGCGCCCCTCCCCAGTCCGCGCACGCCACGCGCGCGCCAGCGCCGCGCGCCCCTACTCGCCGCCCGCCGTGCCCAATGGACGAGCCGCGCCGTGCCCGTGTCTCCGCCGCGTCCCGCCAGTCGCCGCGCTCACCGCCCGGCAAGACAGCTGCTGCAGCTCGTAGCCCAACCCGCGCGCCGCATGATCTCCAGCTCCACACGCCAAATCCTCAGCACCCAATCCTCAGCCAGCGCCCGCCGAACGCCGCGCCGGCTCTGTTCGCCGCCCGTCGCGACCAGTCACGCGCTTCCGTCGTGCCGCCCGCGTGCCGCGTCTCGTAGTCCAGTCCTGCCCCTCCTCCTGCCTCTTTGCTGCCTACAAAAGGCCGCACCGAGTCCCCCTCGCGCGCCCAGACACCAGAACGCCGCCGCCACCACCATTACCGCCGTCGTGCCCAGCTTCCCGTGGAGCTCACCTCTCCGGCCACCCCTTGCCAGAGCTAAGTCTCCCACCACCACTACAGCACCCCACCGCAGCTCACTGCCCCACCCATCGTCGCCCAGAGCTGCCGGAGCACCGCCAGCGCCGCCCGCGCCGCCGCCGCTCCTTGCTGCTCCGTGGACAGCCCACGCCGAAGCTCCTCCGTCCAAGCCAAGCTTCGAAACGGGTTCCCCTCGACGCCGCGAAGCTCATCGACCAGCCCACGCCCTCCCCTTCTCGCCGGAGCACCGTCGCCGACGCTCTGCCCCGCCGCCGCCCCTCTGCTCCGCGCCGACGAGCCACCTCCGACCACCCCCAACCCCGACCAAGGCCATCCCGAGGTAGCTCTCACCTCCCTGGATCTCCCCGACCCTTTTCCCCTTGCCGCCGACGAGCCCCCTCGCCGGAATCTGGACGGCCGCCATGCCAGCGCCGCCCAAGGACCCAATTGCTTTGATTGAAATCTTTAAAAGAGTCTACACGCAAGTTTCTAGGGGCACATCTGTAAACCTATGTTTAAACTTTGATTTCAAAAACAACGAACTTGTAAACTTTGTATAAACTCGTAGAAAAATCAAAAAAATACAAACTCAACCATTCTGGAATCTTTAGATAAAAATCTACAACTTTTGTTGCATGCAATTCTTCAGTTGCTTGCTAAATCTTACTATAAATTAAATGGAAGGTTGAATAGACTTTAATTGTACCCACTGTTGTAGACAAAGTCCAAACCTGAAAATTTAACAGTAGCTTGGTTGCTTGTTTTGTAGGCCAGTGTAAAAATATTAGGACCAGAACCCATATCTAGCTAAACTTCGTATTAAAACTTGTTTATGATATGAGATAATAAAACTAATTACAACTGTTGTTCTGTTGTGATTCATGCAGTGAAGCTTTTTCACAGCTGTTAGATTGATGCCTAAATACCACAGAAAAATTTTAGAACCTTTTTACTCTCTGTAACCTATTTATATAATTTTGTGATAGGAAAAATGCACTAATTCAAATAATTAGTTTCTTTGCTTGGAAAATGTTCAACTTTTTACTGTAGCACACCTTAGAGTAGCTCTTGCTGTATAAAAAGTTTCATACTCAGAAAACTTGTAAAACATCCTGTAGGAATTAGTCTTTATTAAAGTAGGTGTATCTTGTCCTATTTATTATGCTTTGTATCTTTCTCAGTGAAATCTAAAAAATTTACAGTAACACACTTATGGATAGGTTATTTTCCTGTAAAACTTTTGGTGTCAATACTTGAATGGTTTGTTCTGTATAAAAATAACTAGGTTCTAGCAATGGTTGTGTTTATATTTTTCATAATTATTCTGCTACGTGAAAATGTGTGAAATTTTTGCAGTGCTTTTGTCTCTGCATAATGTGCTCTAAATAAAAATTTCATCACCAGAAGTTACCTAATCCAGAAGTTGTGTTTAATCCATGTTGTGCTTAAAAAATTAAGTTTCTAATATAACACAACCCCCTTCTTGTTTAATAAAGTTAATAGTTAAGTTATACTCTACTAATAATTGTCCAAAGAAATCTTAACTAAGTAACTTCCCAACAAACTCGATGTTTTGTGGATTGCACTTTGTTGTGAAAGGAAATAATCGTCTTATACCATCACTATAACTTACACTTGGGCATTCATATAGAATCGATTACTCTCGCCGACGGAACATACGTGCTGGTGCCTGCGTCCGAGAGTGAGCAGCGCGAAGCTCAAGTAAATCTAACTGAAGCTCTCGAAGACCCGAGCCCAAGTTCGGACGAGCCCCAAGCTAGCTTTACCGAAGAAGGCAAGCCCCGGAGTATGAACCCTATTTTTTTAAACTTATGCAACTTATTACTCTACTTTACTTGTGCATTAAGTTTGTAGGAGTTGAATGGAAACTTAGTTGCATGATCCTAGATACCAATGCTCTGAACACCAGATGTAAAGATCGATAGAATGCTATGCTAATAGGACTCCGGTAAAAGCCGAGTGATTTCCTATCACTCGCGATAATATAGGAGTTGAATGTTTACTACATGTTGCAATCATAAGCTCGACGGATGGGGCTATGGTACGATATATATGTTGATGATTGAGGCCCCGTCTGTTTAGTGAAAAATACTAAGGCCGCAGTGTGTGGTAGTGGTGGTTAAGTCTTTGAACGTACTAACCACATGCCGAGAATATGGTAATCGGTAAGCTTAAGTACCTAATCGGATCGGCAAGTGGACAGCATCCCACCATCTCAACTTCGGTTCCATGCGCGCACATGGTGGGTACAGAGCCGGGCTCTGTAGTCTCGGATGGTGGCCCTGATCCACAACCCAGGAAGAAAGGGGAAAAGTTGCACGTGTGACTCTGGGAGTAACCACGTGAGGTGTGTTTAGGTTTCCCTTGCAAGGTTAAGAAATTCGACTCGAATCGTCCGTTTGTCGCAGTTATTGAGACTGCTTGACCCTTTTACCACGTAGAGTAAGAAGAGTAATAATGATGATGATTAATCTTGTTGGATGCAAAATAATTCTTCCACCATGTATGATATTGGATAGTTGCTTACCTAGAATGGTTAAACAAAGCTAGAATTTGGAGCTAAAATCTGAAAATAAGGACCTACTTATATATGCTTTTCGGCAAAACAAACCCCTCAAGCCAAAAGCCTTGCATGTATAGGTGTCGGCTAAGTATATTCCACTAGTCGGGTAAGCCTTGCTGAGTATTAGTATACTCAGCCTTGCTTGTGGCTTGTTTTCAGGTGAAACTTTCGAGGATATGATTGCTAGTTTGACTCTGCCTTATACCCTTCCTCCTGGTGGATCGGTGGAATGGGATACGCCCCCGGCCAACGGTGATGAGGCCGAGTGATATCTCGTACGGGCTTCATCGAGACATCCTGTATCGTCGAGTAGTTGTCGTTATCTTTTCCGCTGCTTTGACTCTGAAGAACTCATTTATTTTGAACTCTGAAGTACCTTGTTTTACGAATTTGAACTCCGTGTAATAATAATTTGTGATGAACCCTGTGGTGTAAAATTTGTGGAATGTTGTATCCTCTGGGCTCACCTTCGTGTGAGTACATGTATGTGTGGTTTCGATCGGCAAAAATCGTGGTTGTATCGGGAGGTTACCCGACAGACCAGTGGATTATTCCGTTTGAAGTGCGAGTTAGCCCTGATTGCCCTTGTGGTGATGGTTAGCGCGCTTGAGCCGGATTAATTCAGATGGTTCTGCCACATATTCACCCCCCCCCCTCTAGGCATCACCAAGATCCTTTCACCCTCGCCGGCGTGCGCGTTCCTCATGAGAGAAAGCGTGCCGCCGTCGAGCTGTTTGGCGTTGGCGCCCTGAGCCTAGGCCCTCGCGCCGGCGAGGCGGCGTCGAGCGACTACTCGGCTCATTCTTTTCCGTCGGCGGTCGTCGGGTGGATCCGGCGTCTGCCGCTTTCATCCCTTCTTCTCTCTGATTCTAGGGTTAGGGCTCTTCTTTCGATTTGAAATCGAAACTTTCTTTCTTTCTATCTTCAGATCGAAAACTTTCTGTTTCTTTTCTATCCCCAAACTCAAATCTACTCGCTAGACCTTGCTTTGGTACCATTGTTAGACTCTGCGGATCTTCTAGGAGTAGATGGAGTGGGTTAATCTGTTCTGTGAGACATACCTTTGTCATTGCTGTCGGTGCCGTTGCCGATTCTATCGATGGAGGCTGTGCACGGGCAGCGACAGTCGATGTGGATGGTGCAGGGGCAATGGCGAGGCGGTGGCTGGTGGCGCTTGCCGTCGATTCCAGTGCCCCTCTGATCGAACTAGGGTTAGTCGGTGGGGAAACAGTGATGGCGGCGAACCTCGTTACACTATACCCTGTCCTCACCTTGTCTTTATATGCACTGTGCGACAGGGGCCCACCAACCTTGCACTGAGCTGGGCGCTCTGATCGCCAGCCAACTGGTGGAGATCAACCTAACAAGCATATCTTCACTGCCTTAAAAAAAAAAGAATCAGTAATCTGTGATGCTGCCTATGGAAAAAGATAAAGGAGAAAAGGCGTTCATCACTATGTCAGTATGAAATGGAGCATAGATAGATCGTGGTTGTGATCGATGTGTACGCATTGTCCAGCAGGGTAGATTGCAGATGGAGTGCTCGAGTATTGCAGTATCGACCTTCTCTAGGTAATGGGAGACATACGGTACGTAGAAGCTAACGCCAATGCCGCAAATACATGGGTATCGTCAGATCGAATCATGGTCTAGAAAAGAAACTGAATCATTCGTGCACATCCGGTGATAATTAAGGTGGGTGTAACATTTCGTGATCTGCGAACGGAACCGGATGAGCCATGTGTTGCTCCAGTTTACGAATTGAAAGTTTGAAATTGGAACCAATTCTTCTGTAGTTGTAATCTGTTCCCTGATCGCGCCACGAGAGCAAGGCTGAGACTCAGCAAGGGGCTGGGAAGCCGTGAAAGGAGCTGCAGGCAGAAGGCCTGCAGCACATCCCTTATACACCAGATCTCTGAAACGCCCGGTAGTACAGCGACAAAGCTGGAAACTGGTGGCAGCATGAGATTGTCAAACCGGCGGCTGGCGTTCTTGCAAGCATAAATAGAAACCCTAAAACCCAAATGAAGATGCAATGTTCCCAGCTTTATAAAGCTGGAAAATGAATGGCGCTGCTCCTTTCGTCATGTTCTGCTCCCAGCAGATCAAGACTTCCAGCTCCATCATTCCTCAGAGAAAGGCAAAGGCCCCACGATGGGGGCAGCCGGGAAGGTCAAACAGTGCATTAGGTCAGTCAGTTGTTCAGTCTTTTTTGTGTTACCTTGGCAAAGTCAACGTCCAACATCATGAACTGTGGTTATTTAGCACCCCACTCCTTGTCCTGAGAAATCAGACAACAAAGTTCTTGGTCTCCCACCTATTACATTCAGGTTTACCATTACCTTGAGGATGGAATCCATGCAAGCACAATCTTCATTTCCTATGTATTTTACATTCTTTTTTTTGTGGGTATTTTACATTCAGGTTCAGAAATCAGAGTAGCATAAATCAAATAAGCCTTCATGATTTCGCTGCTAGTGAGCAGGCACCACATAAGGATGAAAGTCAATTGTCACCAAAGCAACAAGACTACAACTCTACAGTGGGACTCTTGTTACACTGACACGCTTTTACCACATTCTATCCAGAGCAAGTTCTGGTTCCATGATGCAGCGCCATCACTTCAAACCGAAAGAGAGAGGAAGAGGAAAGACATGCGCACTTGGGGCACTAAGATATGCAATCTTGCAACTCACGGGAGTAAAGTTCTCTGTGACCGCTACAAGTGCGGGCTGTGTGGTAAAAATGGTGAAGGCGTTATTACTTGAAGTTTACGTAAGTAAAAGAGCTTCCTACATATATATTTTTAAATCTCTATTCCTTTGTAGTTGCTCCAAGCCTCCAACCTTTTGTTTTTCTGGGGATGCATGCTTTCTGGAGATCAACTTTTCCATTTGCCATTTCTGTCCTCAAGAAAAGGTTGCCAGTTCGGGTGGCAACTGACATGAATGATTGTGTGTGAAGCAAGAGTAGAGTGCTCTCGCACTGAGCACTTCTATTCTTGGCTCTGAGCCGGTTACAGACCCAGCCCACACATAGAGACCGTGATAATTTGAAGGAAAGATTTCAGCCGTAGCAGAGTGAGATGCTCTCCTCCTGCAAAACCTAGAAAGCCAGACCTGAGAGCTATTGCTGCTCTAGACCCTTGTGCTCACGAACTGAATCACTCCGTAAAATGCTCCGCGCCTAGCTGATCAGCTCCAATCCAACTCCAGGCAGTCATGACTGATTAGCAGTCACTTGTTTCTCCAACCAAGGGAACACCAACAAAGTGTTCAACAAAAAATAGGCATATAAGGATTATGGGCTACACAGAACATGTCGTCCAGCTGAACATCCAGAATAACTTAACTGAACTCTTCTCATAAGCCGCGTGATAGGGGACTTGCTCCCCCTGATAGCTTATCCCATCGTTCTTACTTCTAACACTGATATACCATGCGCCACGGCATCAACAATTCAACATACAACAGAAGGAAGCCCGCATTCGACCTAAACTCTCCACTGCAAAATGGGGCTTTGCCCCACAGTGCTTCCGTCTACTTACTTCTCCTAACTATCTCCAGAACCTGCTATATCGATACTATTTTACATAGCCATGGAACTACTAAATCTTGGTTTACCATGGGCGTCGTAAGCAGTATCACCCGCTTACGGTAATGGAGAGCTGTCTACTGGTGTGATCCTCGACACTGAAGCTAGGTCGGACACCTCCTCCCTTTGGGGGCGGTCCGCAAAGAGCATCCAGACGAGGTAGAGAATGAGGCCTGAGGCGATGAGCGCCAAGCCTGCGGAGACTAACCCGAGGTCACGCTCCACAGGAGGGCAGTACTGTGAGGCGATGGCGCTGAAGGTGGCGCGGACAAACTTGCAGTCCTGGAAGCTGAGCAGGACCGGAGCGTAGTAGTAGAGCGCGTAGCTTACATTTGCAGCCAAGACAAGTTGTCCGTAGATTTCAGGAGTCAGGGTTTTGTTGCCGGAGCACAGGTCGGTGTCTTGGGTCAAGCATGTGTAATTCTGCCAGGCCTGCAAAATTTAAGAAAAATGCTATGAAAAAAGACTATATACATGACCCCAATAGACTATTTCAGGATTCCGAATGGAAGTTCAAAGGATTCAGATTATGATAGAAACCTTCCATGGAGAAGCATTGACAACATGAAAATTGTCAGGAAGAAATCACTACTTACTGTTGTTGCGTTTTCAAACGTGACCTCCCTGGACTTGCAGGGACGATCATTGAAGTTTGAATCATATGGAGAACATAAGTAAGGCATCAATTGCCCAGGATGCTTATGATGTGGTCTTCGGTTTGAAAGAGCAGATATAGCCCTATTAACTATCCTCACAAGCATCACCACGACTTCTTTGCTCTGGTACAAGGTACGATTTGTTGTACTTTCGTCCACACATGGAAGGATGTTGCTGAGAGCTGTCTCTGCTTGAGGGTGTTGTGCCCATTGGTCCATTGCTTCACAGGTATCCTTTGCAGCACTGTTGTGAGAAGATTGCAATACTGTTAATACCAAAAATAGTCCTTACAACATCATATAGTTACCTAGGTTTTTTTTTTTTGAAAGCTATACAGCAGGGGAAGCCCCCGCTGCAGTTACCTAGGTGTTTGGCAGGGAAACTATTGATGCGAGTTGCTAACTTATGAGCACACAGCATCTATCAACTGACATGTAAATTTACTAACATACTGGTCCTGCAATATGTTTTCATTTCCTTTGATGGTTGCATAACAAAAGACTGACAAAACTGAAAAGAGGTTCAGTAAGAAGGGTACACCAAGACTATAGTCCCACCACTCCTAAACACATTCATATCAAAGACATGTCAAGTAAACAATATACCTGTTTAGTATCAGGAAAATTCCTAGAAGAATGAACAGAGCCGCCACCATTTTGCAGCATAAGGTAACAAATCTGTAAAGGTCAAATGGAAAGATGTTAAAATTGCAACAGTACTGCACTCCAACACACAGAACTTGGCAGATGGGCAGAAAGCTTACATGTAAACTGTATATCTTGGTCCATATAGCTCTAAAACTGCAGAAGGGTGGGACATGAGTGTTCAGAAATTAGAAGATAGTGGTAACACACATAATATTACAGAAGGAAAAAGGAATAAATTTGGATGTTGACTAATAAGACTGCATACCATATCCAAGGAATGCAAGAACTGGTAACAGCACGGCTATGCAAATCAATACAACAGACCTGCAAGGAAATATGATTTAAATTTTCAAATTGCAATTGCAGGAAAAACATTACTAATATTGCTAAAGCAACAGCATCATTAACCCATTCGGCATGTGATTATGTTTCTTGTCAATATAGTGGTGTCATGTTCTAAGAAAGGTGGCCTACTGATAATAGTAGCGGGTCAAGGAAACAAGACAGAATCTAGTGAAAGGGCAGTTCTCAAACGTACATGATATGGAGAACTTTTCTTATCCTTTTGTAGTTTTCTGCTGTCTTCTGAGATATGGTATCAGCTGCTTTATTTAAGTCCCCCTTTAAATTGTCAATTTGACCTTGAACGTCTGATGGAAGATACAGTGCTGCCACAGTGATTGTCTTCGCAAATGACAAGTATTCCGTAACATTCCTTAGGGATTGAATGGTGAAATCAGATTGATTTACAACAAAATCCACAGTCCGTGTAGCTTCTTCATGGAATTTACTCTGCCCATACAGAAGGACAATGCACCCAGCTCTGGTACAGAATGAATAATTAGAAGAAATCAGAACAAGTTATGATACAAAACTTAACTGTGAATGAAGAAGTTTTATCTGGACAGAATAACAGACATAAAAATAAGGTAGAATAATCATATGCTTATGACAATAATCACCCGGAAATTACAAAACAAAATAAGAAACAATTACTGAAGAGAGTGAGTGCATTACATTAAAGTAAGCGCAAAGACCACGAGTAACACAGGTTGTACTATATCTGCACGAGAAACCTTTCTTTTGGCCATTCTTGATCCAAAATAGCATCGTCCAACCGCGGCCATCCCAAAAAAGATGAACCACAAGGCAGCAAGAAGAAATCCAGAAACTCCTGTGAATGAAACAGACTGAAACAGACTTGATTCAGCTAACATGGCAATGAGTGTGAGTATTCTGCAAAATGGGACAATGACGGATGGATTGAAACATAGCAGTCGCATCCTAAGTAGAAAAACTCAACACTAACAAGTTTTATTGCGCATGGTAAATATAGAAGTTCAGGCTTTGGCCTAGTTTAACTTAAAAGTATGCTATGTCATCCCATGAAGGCATTTTCATTTGAAAATTTGCATTAGTATTCTATTAACAAGAGAAAGTTCAAAAATACAAGACAGTCCTACAATATCAACTGCATATATATGAAAACTGAACTTCTTCAGTTATTTCTGAACTCTAGACAGCTAAGCATGTAACTGAACTGACATGTGTCATTAGCACACTGTACCCATCAAGTGTAAACATTATAAATTACTAAATTAGCCAACCACAAAGATATTGTATAGTCTTGACTCTTGGCCCATGCAGTGTTTCCTCTTACATGAAGGAAAGAATCAAGATAGTCCAGCTCCTCGATCTTCTAGATTACTCAAAGTATCAGCAGCCAACTGAATCTCTGGTTTATATAAAGCCTGTACTAATCCTACCTAACCTGCTTCCAACAACCACATAAATACTACCGTCATGCTACAGTAGCATCTCTAACGAAATTGAAGCTTTATGCGCATGAGACTTTTTAAAGTTTAAACAAGGACACATACCGCCCAGTAGTGCTTGTTGGTGACATTCCACCCTCCTTCATAAACTCTGAGATGGCGGAGAACGTCTGGCCGCCGCGTCCTGTCCTCTGCTAGAACCAATGGATACTTGGCTTTAGGAGCCATAGCTGCCGGCCCTGCCGCTGCTGTCGGCATCCCTTTCAGCAGCCCCTTTGCCCATGGCCCCAAGTTCTTCACCTCTAAAATAAGACATATATTTTCATGAAGCACAACCCTTTACAACCAGCATGGCTGATATATTTACCAAGAACTGAGAATTAAAGTTCCCACTTGCTTACACGACACGGAAGGCAGAAAGTGCACGATACTGCACATGAATAAATCACGAAGATCTAATGTCAATGGGAACGACCGAACGAGTGGAACGTACTAGGATTTTACAGAGGAAATAAAAATGACAACAGTTTCAGTCCCAACGAAGAATTGCGTCGTGGGAGCCTGGTCCAGGCGCATGTGCATCAACGTGTGATTGCGACGGGAGAGAGGAGGCCGGAAGGGGCAGGTAGATCAGAGCACCGACATGACTATTAACTACGGCAATCGAAACAGCCAGTACTTGACTTGTCCTACCGAGGCACTAAAATTAGCATAGCCCAGGCATATACGGGTTTAGAAAGTGCGCCGCAGTCAGTCAGAAAAGATCTGCAGACAGGATCGGTAGCTATATATACGTATAAAACTAAAACAAGTGTACGCCGTACAAATAAACAGAATCCTCCGGAACAGGACAGTGTGCTCGCGCTGCGAAATCGAGCGGAGGAAGAAACAAAGCCGAATCACACGAGACTCCAATCGTAGAGACGCCTATCTCGAGTGAGCTGTGATCGCCTGAGAGAGTTCCTACAGAAGACACCCTACCAAAAGTAACCAATCAAAACAGTACACGCCAAAGCACTCCGAAAACCCGATCCTAACGAATAACAGTAAGACCATCACCAATATTGCAACGTCCTCCGCGCCACTCGGAACTGATTGGAGCCGACGATCGAGCTCGCCCGATCAACCCGATCCCCCCTTGTCACTCGATCGCCCACAAACGACAAACTAACAACGGAACCAGACGGAGATCGCCGGCGGCGGACTGGGCGGTTACCTGGCGCGCTCTCGATCTCCCTCGCCGCGCCGCCGAGGTCAGCGAGCGAGTCCCCCGAGGCGTCGGCGCCGGCTGCCACCAGCAACGCAGCCGCAAACACGGCCACCGCAACGGCGGCGCGGCGGGCTCCCGCCATCGCTGCGGGCACCGCTCACGGCTCACGGCGCGCGGCGCCGCCCCCCACTCCGCATCTAGGGTTCCCGACGGGAGCCTGCGCTGCCGCGGCCCTCGCGAGACGGCGGGGAGTGCTGGGGGAGCGCGTGCGCGCGCGCGCTGGGCGAGTGGGAGACGAGGCAGGGAGACCACCGCTAGTGACACTGCGCGCCGCGCCACCGCCACTAGCCGGGTCAGGGTCTTGTACTGCTACTGCTACTGCCTCGAGGGGAGCGAGATCGCGTGTGCGCTCCGCCGTGTGGCCCTAGCGGGGGAGATGGCGGATGACGTGTCCTACCTTTCCGAGCCGCGTGCCACGCGGTACTCGTTGTACAAGTGCTCTGTGGGTCCCACTCGGGGAACACGTGGGGGCTGGGTCCCTCGTGCCGGTGGGTGGAGGAGAGCCCGGTGTGTCGGGGGCACGAGTGCACGTAGCGTTGGATGCAGAGGGCGGGAATGAGGCAGGAGAGGAGGAAGTGATGGGCCGTGGGACCCAGAGGGATCTCTTGCCCCGCCGCGGTGGTGGGGGCTGGTGCTCGCGAGGTTAAACTAGGCTCGGATTTTCAGGTAATTACGAGGTGTGCCACTGTTGCTGCCGCTTGATGGGCGGGCCTGTCAGCCTGTGCTCCGCTGCTACTGTGACTGTAAGCCTATTCCTCATGGGTAGGGAGATGGGGGTGCCGATTGACGAGTGGGAGTGGGATGGAAGGGTCCGGCAACGTGGAACGGGTGTCTATGTCTCGCGGGAGACGGGCTCACCTGCACGTGTCTTGATTTCCAGTTACCATGCGTGTCCCTTGCCTTACTTTTCTTTCAGATTCACCTTGCCATGCCTTACTTTCCGTCTGCTAAGGTCTTGTTTATACGAGGCTGTAAATTTTTATAGACTAACTAAAAAGCTAATTATAGAACTTACCTGTAAACTGGAAGATAAATCTATTAAAACTAATTAATACATAATTAGCATATATTTATTATAGTATAATATTATCTAATTATGGATTAATTAGGCTCATTAGATTCGTCTCGCAAAATACACTCAATCTGTGATAGGTTATTTTTCATCTCCATTTAATATGCTATGCATATGAAAAAATATTCCAGCTCGTTCCTAGTGGTGCCACCTGTCCCGGTGCCAAGCCTGTTAATGGCTCGTCGAACCAGTGGGGCGATCAATCGAGCAGAGCGTGAGATGGGTCGCTCATGGATCTTTCCGGGCTGCCATGGCACGGGTAGAATGATGACGATGGTGACGATGATTTTAGTTTTGTTCATTTTTGTGTTATATAAGATGCGTTTTATTATGGACAGCCCATAATTGGAGAAAGCGGGTCTACACTAAACACTTTCGGCCCAAGGGCTTTACGACCACATATGACACTGGGCTGTCGGGCCCCGTAACTCTCCAATCCGCGATGGCGGAACGGAAAATCAAAAGTCCCACTATTGCAGGCCCAACTACAGTTAACCAAACGGGTCCGGAACTTCGGGCCCGGAGCTTCAGCAATCCACACCCTTCTCCGCTCGACTGATCGCCACAGAACTAGACAGCGGTCACGAAAGCGGCGCTGCAAAATATCGACGACTTGCTCGGTGACTAGTCCATTGTCACGCGCACCAATTGTCAACTCGCCAAGCCAATCAAGAGAGCTCTGGTGTCTACTGGACGGCTGTCACCAAGCTAGGGCACGCGCAGTAAAAAAGCACCGGCCGCTGTCCGGGCTCCACAGTCCACAGGCTTCGCCGCAAAGCTTCGAAGGGCCGTGTTGGAGATTTCTAAAAGAATTTCAACACTACAGTAAATTTGAAATGTTTGACTATTAATTAGCAGTATTAAATGTGGATAACTGACAAAATTTATTCTATAATCCTGTGTGAAATTGTGAGATGAATCTTTTAAGCATATTTAGACCATAATTAGACAATATCGTGCTACAGTAAATAACCTCTAATAATGAATTAATTAGGCTTAATAGATTCATCTCGCGATTTCCCGTCCATCTATGTAATTAGTTTTATAATTAGATCATGTTTAGTTCTAATCTTTAATTAAAAATTGTTATAGTAAATTTTATTTAAAAATTTTCAGAATCTAAATACACCCTAAGTAATTTTAGACTTTTACCAGCACGGAGTGGCCGGTCCCCGTCGACCGTCGCTGCTGGAGGTCGATGGAGCAGATAGGTGGATAAAAGACTAGGCAGAGCCGCGGCCCGCAGGCAGCAGGCCTGGAGAGTGGAGAGGGACGTGCACCAGCGTAGGAGTACATATTCTAGAGCCCGGCCGGACAAGACAGCGGATAAAGCTAAACCTTCACGGGTTACGGGCACGGCACGCCGGAGCAGCATCACATCACCGTATCCATCCGGATTAGCCCGGAGTGATAGACGACTGCTAATCTTGGGAGATCGAGGAAAGCTCTCCACCGCTTGACCAACGCTTGACCAAGCGAAGGGTAAGTCTAACAGGTGTCTAATAGATGATTTTATGTATTACCATATCATCTTAAGATGATATAATAGATAATATATACAATGTATTATCTTATAAATTATTTCATAATAAATATATAATTTCATAATTTGTGCATAAAAAAAATAAATATTATGAGTTGCATGCCAATAATAACTTGTATAATAGTTAGAACGTGTTCTTATAGTTTTAAATTTTAACCTATTAGACGGTTATCTCGCGAAATAATTATCTTATTCTCACTTCTCCCTCTATCACCGTCACCTAATAAAACTTCTACGTGCAATTAAATGAGACGACCTACGGCACCGCTGATTTGTACCACTCTACTCGACGTAACGAAATCTATCTCCACTCTCCGGTACACCCTGCTGCATAACAGTAGCGGCAGCGGCCCTCGGTGGGTGGGTGCGACCGTGTGAACAGTGAGCCTAAGCCGGGCCAAACCCAAACCCAAACCCCCGTCTCCTCGAGCTGCCGATGTCACGCAAGGTAGGCGAAGGACAGGTAGGTGCCGGTGCCGGTGCCGGTGCCGGTGCAGCAAGTACGTGCACAGCTCCTCGCACTGTGCTCGCCGTTGCAGGCTTGCATGCTGCCCGGCGCTCGCCCGTGGTGCTGCGGCATAGCGCACCTGCACGCGCTAGGCCTGGGCAGCAGACAGACGAGTGGCGGGTCACGTCGCTGTCGAGAACCCCGAGGCGGGCCGGGCCGCGGGCGGGCCAGCGGACACCCCAATCAGATCGCACTCGCCGAGGTGGGCCCGCCATTGACCGGTCAAGATCCGGGCGGCGGGCTCGGGCTCCGCTCGCGCGCGCATTCATCGCCCTGCTCCCCCTCGGCCTTGGGAGGGCGCGACGTCTCAGGTCGGGCCGCCTGGCCCACCCCCCGCCTCGACGTACGCGTCACCGCACCCGGTGCTGGTCACCCGGCGCAGAGCCGGAGAGCCCCACGCCACCCCTGCTGCTCGCCCTCTGCACAGCCACGCAGACGTGAAGGGAAGGAAATCTACCGTCCATTCCATCCATCGGCATCGGTACGACGCTTCCTCGAGACGATTCTTTTTTTTCTTGCGGATTCCTCGAGACGATTCCACTCCCTCCATATCAAACCCGTTATAAAATGGCAGTAATAAAAAAAAGGAAACGATTCAATCCGACGGTAAAAATGGTAGGAAATGATGGCAGGCAATAAACACCTTCCAAAACCCAAAAACAAACGCCCCAGCCAAACGCCTCTTCTGCCCTTCACCCTTTATATAAAAGCATCTCTTCCTCTCCGTTCCTTCTGATGCAAATCTCTATCTCTTCTCTATGCTACTAAAAAGTTACTGAGGATGACGTTTTTTTTCTCTTCACCCCCTGGTGCACCTTGTTTTGGTTAAGCCTCGGGCTAATCTGGATCGTCCGTTTGAAATGTTCCAATCAGTCCCGTGCGTCCATCGCCCACGTCGAACTCCCTCCCCTCTCGCACGCGACCCCGCCTGGCCCGCCGCCCCGTGCGCGTCCCACGTCGCCCTCTCGAGAATCCTCCCACCCCTCCCATGCCTCCCCTCTCCTCCCGAGAATTTTCCCTCCCCCGCGGACGTCACGGAGCGCTACTGCACGCCGCCCCACCGCGGTGCCGCCGCCTCCACTCCACGTTGCTCCAAAGCGGGGCCATCGCCGCCCAGCAACGCACGCGCCGTGGATCCGCGACCATCCCGCCGTGGTGGTGGTGGTGCTGCCGCAGGTGCGGGCGCCGCGACTCCGGACGCCCCGTGGCGACTCCCGCCGCCCGCCGCGGATCCACGCTCGCCCCGCCGCGACTCCTGCCGCTGCGGACGCGCGCGCCGCGGACGCCCTAACTCAAATGATCGGCTGGGCGAGCCATATTTTTGTATTCATTTTAAATCGGATCGTTTGTACTACGTGCTGGACTTGATGGTGACGGTATGATGTGGGGTCCCACTCTTGGGAGGAACAGTTGGTTCATTACGGAAGCACTCCGTATGGATCATTGGCTATGCCGCTTGTGTGGTTTTGCATAATGTATTCCTCGTAAATTTTGTTATATAATCTCCGCAAAAAAAAAAAATTGTACCACTGGTTAGGGCTAGTGGAACTGGAAAGCATCATGTGTCGCCTTGTTCCTAGGGACGAAGGCGGAACGGAAAGATTTTGTAACGCAAGTCTATTGACGTGCTGTTGATGCGGTGCGCATTGTAAACTTTGGTGAGAACAATGCGTTGTAAACTTTTGAATTTGGAACGTGTATTTCAAGTTTCCGAACAACGAAGCCCGCATGCATTTCTTCCAGCCGTTGAGCAAGGTAGGCCGTGCAATTGCTGGTGCCACGACTTGCACGACTCCTCATAGTACTAGGGCCCCTACTGTGCTCTTTTTTTTTAAAGCACCTAGAAGCATCGGGAGTCACGTAAAATTTTGGACGTCCATGCTAACCGGATTCAACGCAGATAAAGTCTCGAAACGCGTTATAATGCGATCGCTGCCCGGCGCTGACGCATGCAAGCTCTCGGGCAGTCCGGCCGGCGCAAGTGCATGGGCCCGCGTCGGCGTCGCCGTAGCCCGTAGGGAAGCAGGAGGAGACCCAGGCCCAGCGCCGGCAGCGGCCCCCCGGGGGCTGTTTGCGGAGACGCGATGCATGGTCACTCCGGTCTACTCTGAGGTCTCCGGCTCCGCTCGTAGCAGTAGGACTGTAGAGGACAGACAGCGGCCTGAGCGGAGCGGCGAGTCCCGTCGCTGTCGCCCCGGCCGAACGACGTGGGCGCGCGGCGCCCGAGGCGCGAGGCGAGGCGGGCCAGCAGACACCGAATCAGATCGCACTCGCCGGGGCGGAGCCCGCCCCTGACCGGTCAAGATCCCGGTGGGTCCCGGCTCAGATACGGCGGAGGGCCCTGCTCCCTCGGGAGAGAGCGACGTCTCAGGTCTGGCGCACTGCTCCTTCGCATCGAGATAGGCGTCGCCGCGGCCTGGAGGCGCCACGGCCGCTCCAGAGCGGCAGTCGGCAGAGCCCGCGCCTCGTGCTCGGCGCTGCTCTGCACCTCTGCCGGCTGCCGCTAGCAGCGCGTGTGTCTTGGCAGTTGGCAAGCGCTGCATCTCGCTTGCACCGATGCGTTTATCTTCTCCAGAAACCAGCGCTGCGTGAACTGGTGGCGCCCCGCGTGCAGCACCAGCTGCTACTGGCTACTGCGGCTGCGAGCCTGTCCGCGCGGACTGAGAGCTCCATCCTCCATCAAAAGCCACACTGGAATCGGGCCCGGGGCGCGTGGACGTAATCTCGTGACTTAGATTGTCAAAATTTTAAGATAAACAAATACACCTATATTTTATAATTTGATTGGTTAAATCCACTACAAAATACTCCTATGTGTTGTATTTATTTGGTTATGTAGATGTTTATGTTTTTATCTAAAAGCTTTGATCAAAGTTAATGGAGTTTGGCATAGGCTAAAGATAAAATTGTCTCCTTTTAAACCTTCACGTGAAGCCATCTAGGATCTTAGGTGAAGAATCTAAAAAATTAAAAAAATTTAAAAAATCTCACCAAAATCAGAAACATCTGACCATCAATCCGGGAAATCTAATCATAGTAGTCATTGAATCTGTTATTCTTTCCATTAAATTATCCACCTTTGTCATTATAAAAATAGGGTAAAGTAATTTCCTAAACATATATCTAAATTACACACATCTGTCATTATAAAATATAATATCAAATAACCCCCTAAATATGTATCTAAATTACCCAACTCTACCATTATAAAAAATAATCTAAAGTAACTCCCTAATCCTCATGTAAATTACCCACCTATGCCATTATAAGAATAATATAAATAACTCCCTAAATTAGCATATAAGTCCGATTATATCATTAGTAAAAGTTAAAATAACCCATAATCTAAATCTAAATTATATAATTATAAGAAAATATTAAAGCGCACCAATATAAAATTTTAAATTACTATTTCTATCATTATTAAAATTTTATTTATGTTACTACTTATATAAAAATACAACCCATATGTGTGTGTCACTATGTATTCATGTATGAGGAAAGAGATAAGAATACAAATTTTCATGTTGTTCACGTAGTTCAAACAAAAGGTTCAATTAAATACATGTTAAACATATATGGAGGTGTAATTTTTTTTTTGAAATTTATATGGAGGTGTGATGCAAAGTAAAAAAAATATTACTAAATAAATCTATTGCAACCAGATAATGATAAATGTGTATTTTTAGAGTATTGTGTTAAAATATTTAATAGATGAAAGAGAGTATGGGATAGATAGTTATAATTATTAGCTATAAGTTTTATTTTTATATTAATTCTAACTGGCCCGTGCGGGAGCACGGATTATAGGCTAGTGAACCATAATTCGGAATGGAAGAAAAATACGAGTATACGGTATGAGTGAAAAATTCAAATTATCTCGATATTGTACGCCTTGGCCTGAAATATGAGTTGCCTTATTTCTTGGCACGGTAAAGATGATGCGAAAATTTTGTTGTGGCAAGATATAATATCCAAGTTAATGGAACTGTGAATTGGAGCTATATTTCATAAGAAATCCACTAAGGTGCAGTGAGTTTAAAATTCTATAGCATTAGCAAATTTGGTCTGGCATTTTCCACTTTAGCTGCCGGATAATTGCTTTGGACTTCTCTTTTACATAAGCTTTATAGATCCAAAATTTGCACCTGGGAATGTTTTACCAGGTTTCTTCCAGAGCATACCACTATGCGATTTTATCGAGATGAATCTTGACTCTGTCTAAAATGTGAAAATATTCCACTATTACCAAGCTTTGTGTGTTTTAAGGATGTCTTGACTTTTGCAGGCAAGCTATTAGGTAAGGAACGACTAACCAAGATGCTCTTGCCGACAGCAACAACTCTTTTGCCTTCTTCTGCTAACCAGTTTTGCCATGCGGGTGCCCATGTTCTTTACGGAAAGGGAGCAGCCATCCACGACTGACTGCACGGCACCAGTGACTAGGATGGCAAAATTTTCCGCTCGCTTCACCTGGATAACTTTCATCCCTTTGTGAGAAAAAACATTGACAAAGCATTCAATTTTTATTCTTTGTAAAAATAAAAATTTTGCCAATCAAATATCTAAATGTTAATATACTTATGTGCAAAACAATATACTTCTACGAACGCACGTAATTATATATGCTCAGCGAAGAAGAATCTGCACGTTCATGTTACGACAAGAAAAAAAAAGAAAAGAAAAGAATAACACCCCTGCAAAAATCAACCAAAATACTGAGAATATATACCCGTGAGCGATCGATTGATCTGGAGACAGGCAGATATCTGAAAACGAGGTTGCATTCTTCTTTTTCAGAAAGGACGTGAAGATGCAATGCCGATTGATGCTGCTGCTGCTCCCAGCTCCCTCACGATTACTTTACAGGCGTTAGATTCTGTGTGTGCCGCCGTTTTTTCGTTTTTGAAAAAGCATCCCTTGTTGGCATCAGTGGATCCACACGATCCTCCTGACGAGACAGATGAAGCTAGGAGCTTTTTATCCTTGTCGTTTCTTTGCGCTTCATCGGGTTTGCTTTTCCAGCCGGTCCTTTTTACCCCTTCTGTAGTAATGACCGTGTTAGATTTTCCACGAAGGATCATCGTGTTGCCGTTGATCTTTCCCTAAAAAATCCCGTTTTGCTTGGAGGTTAAATTTTAGTCTTCTTATTTGGATTCAAATAGACGGAATAAACATAGGTTAATTGTACAAATAATGGTTATTTGGTGGTTAGAGCTCATTAGCTCTGATTAGATCATGTTTAACTTACTAGCATTAGCTTTGATTAGCTCATGCTTAACTAAATAGTGCGTCAAGGACTAATTTTTTAGCTCCCTGTTTTAGCCCATCCAAAGCCGGCTGTTTCAGCCCATCCAAAACAGGGGCAAAGGTAGACTTTGCATTATCCGGATTGGTAAAGAATGAATATAATTCGTTGCAGGTACAACTAAAGAGTATATATTGCGTGATTCACCCTCTCTATCTATCTGTAAATAAATGTTTTATCCAGAAGTATAACATAATTAAATATTTTGAAACTATTCTTGTTACACCATTTGTAAAGATGATGCCGCTCAAATTCGCAACTACTAGTTGATGGTAGCTCTTGAGAGAGTAGAAGGAAAATTAAAGGGATGGCAGCTCTTGAGGGAGTAGAAGGAAAATTAATTTAGCTGATCAACCGCTGCTAGAAGATCACCAAGAGTCGTCGGACTATTTTGGCCAACTATTTTTTATTCTAAGGCTAATCATCGCTGCCGTTGACATTCCGCTAGCTTAGCTCGCATAATTATTAAGGTAGAGTAGGCAAAAGCACAAGCATCTCCACTAAAAGTAACGCACAAATGGATGTCACTGCAAACGGACTACGTGCCCACGGCCCTAGGGACAGTCTACCCTAGTTCCGCAGTGTCATGGCACAGTTAGAGCATGAATTAGGTAACCGAACTGGAGATGAGTTATGGTGATAATATTTCTTTCACACCTCGTAAAACTCTCTCTCCTCTCTCTCCTGCTATATATATCAGCAAATTTAATGCTCATAACACTAATACGGTATATCCATTGGAATTGAACTAATAACAATGCAATGATGTTTATAAAAAGATAAAAAATAGAAAAACAGCAGAACAGTGATTGGATGGATTCATCGCTCAAGACGAAGCGGCGTTTTCGCTGATGATATCAGATGGAGTGTCAAATCGTGTGCATGCGATGAAGAAACCACGCTTGTTTAAAGGAAATCTCATCGTTTGCAAAGAAAAAAAATGCAGTAATATATACAGTACTCGGGCTTTCGCTGAGCAACTAATAACCAGAAAAAAATAATAGGGAGTAGCAATAAATATGTCATTCTTTCGCTGAGCAACCGGGCTTGTCCGTCGACGTGAATTCTATGCATGATTTCAGTACGGGTATCAGTAGAGGATTTTCTCCGTTTACCGTATCATGAAAATATGGTACTCTACATAGCGATTACGCATTTCAACTACGGCACCTGCGATCCTTTTCTCGCCAACATGTACACCGGAAAAGAGGCGCCACGAATTGAAGAGGACGGCTTGTGTGGGCCGATGGACGCGGGTCGCCAGCCACGCTGACATCAACGGAAATCTACCGTCCATCGGCGTCGCTTCCTCTAGACGATCCCACCCCCTCCACATGAAACCCATTAGTTTTGAAAATGACAGTAAATGGAAACTGACATGGCAACCCAGCGGTAAAAAACGTAAGAAAGGAGGAATTGCAAATAAATGGCAGGCAAGAAATACTTTCCCAACAGGCGCCCGACCCCCTTCCCCTCGCCCCTTCTATAAAACCAGCCCTTCCTCTCCGTCCCTTCCACCCATGAACAGCAAGAAAGAATAGTCTAGTCCGGCCTTCCCTCCCAGATTCCCCTCCCTTCTCATGGCTCTCCTCCGTCTTCTTTCTTGTTCCCCAGCTTTTGAAGTTTTGGTCATCTTTCCATTTGATGCTTCTCCATTAGTTTATGGTGTTCTTGCAGATCTCGGACTTCTCTTGTGTTTGGTCTTTGGTCAGCCGGATGGTTGGATTGGAAGCGGAGCTCCTATCATTCCAATGAAGGGTCGTTTCGCTGGGTTGGTACAGCTGCTCGTTCATGGTTCCCACTATCCTATCTCATCACCTGGAGGTTTATCCGAGTGTTTGCGAGGGGGAGGGAGATGAGTGGCCTGGTAGTATTGGATTGAGATAGGCTTGTGGCTTGCATGACCGAGGAGCTGCACCGTCCCCTTGCTGGCCGCTCTTTGGATTGAAGGGAGCTCTGCGTCTTGATCCCACAAGGCCACAACGCCTCGTGCTTGCTCCTGTGTGTGCCCCCTCTAATGGCTGCTGTGGTACAACCATTACATGCTTAATCTGCGCTGTTATTAGTGCTCGATTTATTTTTTTCCACCATATGGTTAAGTCAAGCACGCGTGTAGATCTGGAACTACTAGGCCATACAGAGATACTTTACTATGCTTTTTTTTTCTTGCTAACCTGAACTTGCTTGGCCAAATCGCCATCTGTTGTTTATTCTGTATATGTTTATATTTTTCTTGTCCTGAATCAAAGATTCGGCAGCTCGTCCGGGTTTATCTGTACATGCTGCTGGAGGCTGGCAAGTAAGCATGGTACTTTAGCGTTGCTTTATTCCTTTGCTGGTGAGATGTTGTGTCACCCTTGTTTATGGTTATCCTCCTTGGCCTCCCCGTGTGCATCCGTGGTGGGGCTCTTGGATCTCGCCCAAGACGTCGTCGTCTCCCCGTTCCACTTCCAGCCGCTGGCTGGCCTTCCTTTTTCTCGCACCCTCTCTTTCCACCTGGCAGATTTGCATCAGGTGCTCGGGTTTGAGCTCGTGGATCCAGTCATCCAAACATGTGGTGCCCTCGACCACCACCTCGTGTTTGTCTTGCCTTGTTGATGTCGCTGGGGTTTGCAGGTCAATCTATGCTAATCCTCTTGTGTGTTCTTGGCACTGATTAGGGAGCTGGTGCTGGACTGCTAGCTGAAGCTGAAGCCATGGGATGTTCCTAGTTTGCTGGGACGCCGGCGGAGACGACGCCCGATTGTTTCTACTTAGATCGGCGCTCAAGTGACTGGTCGTGCGTGGCAACCTGTGTATGCATTTGAAAGTCGTGACCAAGTTGTATAATGTGGTTGTAAAAAAATCGGTGTAATTGTTTAGTCAGTTTTATAGAGCCCCTACGTATTGATTGTTTACCATATGTCGTTCAGTGTATGGTTTGGCGTAATATATTCGTTGTGCATTTTGTTATATTAACTGAGAAAAATAAAGCATACGATTGGTTATGTCTGTGTTGCATTTATGGAATTCATTGGGCGTTGCCTTGTGCCTAGGGGTGAAATACGGACCCGAAAGCCCTACGGTCCTGAACTCGTATCTTATTAATGTGGAACGTGCATATTACATTTTTTTCCTATCATCTTAAGCAAAGATGAGTGATAGATCTACTAGCTTTGCGGTGTAATGGTTAAGGAGAGCAACTAGTATCGTCTAGCATAATGAAGTCAGTGAACTAGTTTGATCATCTAGTGCTATGAACTATTTGAATTTATAATCCGAGCTCCTTTTTGAGCTTTTTCATATTTTAGATCAAAATATAAACAGATGGTAACAGTTAAAATTTAAATAGAAAATAAGCTCGTTAAAAACATGGCAAGCTTTCCCGCGTTTTAGGCCAGAACGTAAACGAGAGATGTAAAAGCAAATAATTACAAAAGTGAAAGCAGAAAGTTCTTAACTTAACCTGGCCCGGTTTTAAACTTTTCCGTATTTCAAGCCAGAAGTAAATGAAATATAAAATAAATAATCATCATAAAAGTGAAAACAGAAAGACCTTAAAATCTGGGCTCGTTTATAAGTTCTCAGATTTTAGGCTACAACGTAAACGAGAATGGTAACGGTAAAATGAAAATAAAACAAAAAGACAAACAATTTTATGCTCATCAAATGGTTTTGGATAAGTAGTTGCGAAGACTTGATTGTCAGGCCGTCCCGGTAGAAACCGGGGCCCTGTACAAAAGTCTAAAGCGGGTACTAAGCGGGTACTAGCAAAATAGTACATAAAAATAATGAAACCAGTATAATGTATTAAATAACAACAGAAAATATGAAGAATTGTACCTATTTAATCTTGGTTGCATAATCTTTATTTGAATAACATCATTCTTTTCGTGTTTCTCGAAATGGAGGATCTTGATCAATAGTTTGATTCTCGGGGACCACCTGTGATTCTTTTATAATAAATCTATCCATAACTTCTTTCTGGGATTAAGTTAAATCTTCTATTCTTTGCTTTTTTTTCTACGCTTTTGCTTTTGAGAAATATCTATTGGCAATAAGGAATAATTGTTATGGAACCACTCTTATGAATTAACTTACCAATATACTACTTGAGTGGATAAGATGACACATGTATTCTATGTGTATTGTAGTCAGTGTCTGGTATAATAATGCTATATTTTAACTGTTAGTACCTTTTATTCTCTTATATTACAACGCTCATAATATTGAAATCATAGGAAGTACTTGCTAATATGTGTATAACGAAATTAAAATTTATCCCACAATATGCACATTCATTTAAATGTTCATTCAAGATTTCTTATGTTTGGAAAAATAAAATATTCCATCTATTGTAAAGTAATTCATTTTAATTTATTCTAAATCTAACTTGTCTAGATTTGACCAAACTTACAAAAAAATATTTAAATATATACAACATCAAACTAGTTCATAAGATGGAACATGAAATATATTTTCATAGTGTACTTATATTGTAGATAATAATATATTTTATAAATTGATCAGAGTTAGTCAAATTTAACTTATGATAAAACTAAAATGATTTATAATTTAGAACATAAGGAGTGTCAGAAATATTATCCTCTTTTATAACGAGGTTAAGATGCAAGGCATGATTGAGATGTACACATGGAAATGGTCGCAGGTAGGGGTGTAAATGGTGCGGATATTTCCCGACCAACCGTCCGGCCGAGAAGGACGGATATCAATTCGAATAGTTATTTTCGGATATCCGGGTACTGTTTCGGATATCGGATCAGATATCGGATACTTAAATCGGATATCGGATTCGGATATAATATGACTAATATCCGGCAGATATCGGATATCCGGTCGGAAAATCCGGATAGTCACTTTGGATACTAGATTCGGATAGTTATATTGTTCCAAATATATATACATTAATAAAAATTAGATTTAATCTCTAAAAATTTATAACTAATTCATTACTAATCAAAAAATTATAAAGTTAGCACCAAAAGTTTTCTAAAAATATAATCTATCTATTTGTTGGTTGATAGTTGTATTATTCCAAATATATATATTAATAAAAATCTGATCTAATATCTAAATATTTATAACTAATTCATTTTTAATCATAAAAATATAAAATTAGCACCAAATTTTTTTAAAAAATATAATCTATCTTTTGGTATCATATTGGAGTTAAATGTTATTGATTCTTAGTTTGAGAATTATCGAACTATTGCAAATATTCAACGGTAAAAAATAGACTTCTTCCATCTTTTTTTTTAAAAAAAACTAAATAGTCAAACACGACTTTAGTTTGAATCTAGCTTTCTTAAACAGATGAATTGATTTGAGTGCTTATGAAGTATCATCAATGTAATAAGTTATAATATCATTAATGGAGTGTCTCCAATCTAAGCTATGCTGCAAGTGAGAATGTCATGTAATCGAATCTCTCTCTCATCTACGTAATAAGTTAGAAATATCATGCAACTGTTTGTTAATTTGTTTTCTAAGCATAATCTAGTTAAAATTTGGATGCGTAGGGTGTTCGAATGTTACAACATGTGTCACATAAATAAATATTGCCTTTACTCGATATCCGAAGAAATATCCGTATCGGATAGTACTCGCATCTGGTTCGCTCCGTATTCGATACATATCTATTCGTAACCGAAGGAATTCGCATCCGTGTGTATATATATATATATATATATCCAAGTCTATCTATGTTCGAATCCAAATCCGATAGATAATATGAAATAAATACGATATCGGTGATATCCGTCCGTATCCGATCTGTTTTCATCCCTAGTCGCAGGCGTGCCCGTTACTCCACCACAACTCTCCAAGCTAGCTACAGTTTATGCATTTGGAATGCTGCGGTAATATACAACGTAGCGTATAAGCGAAGCCTGCCATGCTAGACTAGAGTTTTTCTGTTTGGATGTTAGCAGAAGCTAATTGTGGGCGTCGCTGGTTGAGTTTTTTCGGCTCTATTTCGACGGCTTCTTTTAACTTATTTCCCTTACAAAATACTATTTAACCAGCTGAAATCAGACGAAACATCCGCCCTACGTGCTGCTCCGGCCACGCTGTGTGTCGTGGACTCGTGGTGGTGGTGCTCGTCTGTTGTTGCGCCGAGGACCAAGGGATACCGTGTGCCATGAAGTTCTTGCCTACTTGTAACAATAACAGCATATGGAAATATAACGATACAATAAGTAGCTTAAAATTGACATGAATGGGGCGTATCGCCTTGAAAACTGTATAAATGTATGCAGGGAGGTCGAAATTGGGAAACTGAAATTTAGATTAGCAAAATTACGATAAAATGGCAAACTGATGGTGAGAATTCGAATGAAATTTGTAACGGAAACATCTGATTCTTGCCGTTGACGTTGTGCAAGACTTAACTATTGTCTATTGAGGCATCATACGGAAAAAAGGTAGCATCTCTAAAACACCCGGCCGTTAAAAGGAGCAAAGACACGTCACCGCCGAAGATGGGTCCCTTTTTGCTAAAGATGAGATCGACTGCCAAAGCTCAGCAAATCCCACGTGGTTACAAATCTCAAATAACACGATTTGGACTTTCACTCTTCATCGTGATTTATATGCGGCAGATAATGCGCCTAGGTGCACTTGAAATTAAAAGGTAGTGCCCCATCGGTTTCCTCCTGTATTTATTTCTTCTCTGCCTCTGATCTGAATCAGAAATCAGAAAAACATAAAGAGGGGAATCTTACGTCGACGTCGGTTCCACGGATCCATGCCTTGCCAAAAACTCGTCATTTATTCTGGGAAACATTGAAAAAGGAAACTGACCTGCCCTGCCAGCCCAACGGTAAAAAAGGAAGGGATGAATCGCAGAGGGCAGGAATTGAAAACCTTCCCCTCAAGCAACCCTCGCCAGCTCTATAAAAGCACCCTCCCTCCCCCCAGCAATCGTCATCCCGCCGGCAACAGATTCAGCTCCACCACGGCCTTTCTTGTTCTCCTCCTCTTCGATTCGATCTGCTTTGCGTAGCTCTGTTTGGATTTGATTTGAAGCTTCTTTTGCCTAGCGTTAGCTAACATCTATGATGCTGGTGCCATGGTTTGGGTGTTCTTGGCCTGAGTTTGATGCTCATTAGCTGCTGCTTGGATTTGAAGCGGAGCTCCCTTCCTTCCAATGAAGGGTCGTTCTGAAGGGTGGTACAGCTGCTCGTTCATGGTTCCCACTATCCTATCTCATCGGCTTTGAGAGAGAGAGAGAGAGAGAGAGGGAGAGAGAGAGAGAGAGAGAGAGAGAGAGAGAGAGAGAGAGAGAGAGAGAGAGAGAGAGAGAGAGAGAGAGATCCGGTGAGATGATTGGCTTGAGATAGGCTTGTGGTTTGCATGGCCGAGGAGCTGCACCGTCCCCTCTCCGACCGCTGTTTGGATTGAAGGGAGCTCTGCATCTCGATCCTCCCGTATTGTGCGTGTTTAATTGCATCCATCTGACTGTCCCCATCGATTACTCCGTTCCATCCCTCCCATGTCTGCTTTTTTTTACACACTTGAGATGCTTGCTTTGTCCAGTTGGACATGTATGTTGTGTGTAAATTCCGTCTATGTAACAAAGTAGATCAACTGGTATAAATGCCAGCAAACCATTCTCTGTTTTTTATTAACCCCATGATGAACTTGGTTTGTACAGTATTACTTTCTGTTGTGATGGCCGGATCCAAGATTCAGCAGCTTAGCCTGGTCAGTGCTGAAGCATGTTGGCCTGGTGGCTGGTGAGATTTATGCCACCGCGTATGTGCTGCTTCTTTTTCTTCTCGCTTGCGCCTTCCCAGATTTCTGTTTGCAGCTGCTTACTGAAGGAGGCATTCTTGCTTTCATGCCGGTGTGCTTTGCTCTTGGTGCTGCTGCGCTGAAGAGCAGATGTTACTGAAGAAGCCTTTCGAGACGAATAGACGAGCCGAGTCGGACGTGTGTTTCAGCTGCAAGCCTGCAAACAAGATCCAGGCGTCGTGGCTAGCGACATGTTTCTGTCGGCTGCAATTGCTTGTACGCGCTGGACGATTCTTGCTGTAATGTTCAGTTCAGTCTGCTACCCGTTGGCCTCTGCAGATGCAACAGTAATGCCGATGCTCCAAAACTTGTACTTGATGGCAGAGCTTTGTACACGGAAAACATCTTCTGAACACACATACTCCTTGCATCTGTTCTCGTGTATTCATGAACTGCAATTTTGCGTGCCCGTTATAAGCAGGTCTGCAGTGCTCGATCCTCTGTAGTGCAGTGCTCGACCTCTTCTCTGGATTGCAGTGCAGACCGGCTTATAAGAGGTCGCGTGCAAATCTGCGCATCGTATATCACGTGCCATCTGGTTGATACTCTTTTTTTTTCAGAAGATTTGGTTGATACTCCATACTGTACTTCGATAGACGATGCTGCTGCTGTAGGTAAGGTAGCTCTGAATCGCAGCTCGGCTACCCGTCTACCCCTCGTCCCCTCCCAGCAGAATTCAGAGCCCCGTCCGTTATGGGCCGTTGGGCTGGTCTTGCCCGCTGTTGGGCCGGTCGAGCTACGAACTCTGAATCCGCTGCTGGCAAAAAGTTAGGATATATGGGCCAGCGGCTCTACGCATGCTGGGCCTCTGGTTGCATTTCTCCAGCCCAGCACACTTGACAATGTGCCTGCCGGATTATCGCTTGGATGGATCAAGAGCTGAAATGGCGCGGCAACGGTCTCCACGGGAGAAAAACCGGGAGAAATAGCTGCGGATTAAAGTTAAGAAAAATAAAAAGCTACGAAACGTATTTCTTTTGGGGTGTGTGTGTGTGTGGGTGGGTGGGTTGGGGGGGGGGGGGTGGGGTAATCCATGATTTCAGGTGATGGTTCCACCAACCAACAGATTTATTTTGAACCGGCTCATTTACTGTGTGAGTACTTCCTCCGTCCCAAAATAAATGCACTTTTAGAGTTTAAATAAAAAGGCTCATTTACTGTGTGAGTACTCCCTCCGTCCCAAAATAAATGCACTTCTAGAGTTTGAATAAAAAGATTAAGATTCATGTGAAATCATATATATACCCCTATAAAGATGTAATCATTGCACCTCAGGAGAAGAAAAAGTAGAAAAAGACAAAAAAAGTTAGTTTGTCTTATTAGTTAGCGTACACTTATTTGGGTACAAATTTTGAACTCTAAAAGTGCATTTATTATGGGACGGAGGGAGTACTACGCATGTTGCCGAAGAGAAAAGTGCTAACATCATACACATGCATGTAAATCCAAAACTAAAAAAACTATAACTATTAAACTGAACATCCAGATTAATTTTGGATTGCACCATTATCTTCCTTATGATAAGAACTTCAAAACAAGACCACACATGACTATATTTGCACAATATTTTTTAAAAGCATTTTTTCAGTACTAAATACTTAATTGCGGAAACTGGAAATAAATATTTTAAGAACACGAACAAATAGGTCAACATTACTGAACAATTTAATCTATAAGCGAACAAATAATTTAGCGTTGCGAACAAATTATTTACATGCAGACAAATAATTCTACATGAAGAATTATAAGCATATACGTGTACCAAATGAGTCAACATGAAAAACGAATCAGTTAGCTCTTTTCGCCACGGCACACAAATATAGAGCATATGATTCGGGTGATAAAAAAAATTTAAATCACACGTGTGATGTATAATTATTCTATAAGAGTGAACAAATATATTCACACAAACAAATTAAATCAAATAATTTTTTTGTAAAAATTATTTCAAATAAGAAAAATAGATAAAATTAAAAATTATGTTTTGGAATAAATAAAATATTCTCAATTCATGTATGGATATGGAGAATTATAAAACAAAAATAATGTGATCACGAAAAGAATAAAATAAGAATACAAAGTGAATACAGAAAAAAGAAGAAAATTACATGGGCTAAAAAGAAAAAGAAAACGAATAGAAAATGAATATAGAAAAAAGAAGAAAGTTACACGGGCTAAAAAATAAAAAAGGATAAAAAATCTATTGGTGAGCTCAGTTAAAGAAAACTAAATAAAAAGATAAGAGAAGAAGAGGAAAAAATAAATAATAAAATGAAGAATGGAGCGGATAAAAATTTAGTGAAAAGAAAAAAGAGAAAGAAAAGAAAAAAGTGAATAGAGAGAATGGAGGAACAGTTGCATGTACATGCAACTATGCACGGAAAAAGAGATGGAAGATTTTATATCTTATGCAGCACTCCTACTACCTATGTATGTATGTTTACGTGTTAGTAGATGTATGTGGATCAGCTAATATAATTTTATTTGGACCCATTAGCCTTCTCGGGCGCGCACCATCCTTTAGCAGAGGGCACGTACCTTTCGAGTCAAAGCTTGTTTGTATATTTACCACTTTAGCAGCGACATCGGTTCTCAAGTCAGAGAGGCTCTACGAGTCTACGTGTACATACAACATTATTAATTGCACAAAGGCATTATTTGTGGAAAAATAAAGAAAAATTATGATTGATTAGTGATTCAGAGATACTAGGGACGACGGTTGTGAATGACGACAGCTTCTCGAAGCTTGACTCACTTAAGGACAGCTCCAATGTGTGTGCTAAGAAGGTGAAAAGATTAGAGAGAAGAAAGAAAGAGAGGTGCAATAGATTGAAGGGGAGGCGCAAACTTAGCATTTCTTTACACCTGTGTCTTGATTTTGCACCTGGTGCCAAGAATAAACAAATAAAGATTCCTCTACACTCGTTCTCTCTCTACCCACTAGCATAAAGATCTGTAAAGAAGTTAAATTTTTTTATTAACGTGGGATCCACCTTAACTTGGACTAGTAAATTTTATACATTGGATCTCTAAGAGACTATCCTGTAACATGGCAGGACTTGCACCTTACTAGACAACCAAACGCTGCAGCTGCCCTCGGGCCTTTAGCAAGCCTACTATTCTTGCAATATCGACCGCAGGTTCAGCGCTTGGGCAACACAACGTTTCATCACCCCTGCATATATCTCTTGTGCTTTTCTGCATGTTGAGTGTCGAAAGCCTGCTACCACCGGTCATGTGGTGGTTAACGGTGATTTAACATAATCCACGTGACCACGTACGTACAGACCATACGCTATCTCGAAGCGTACACACGCACGTATATACTAAAATGAAGGGAGTAACGATTTGTAACCAAGGAAAATTAAGCTCTACTAGAATCGAGTGTTCAGCTGGTTTAATAGTATTTTGTCCGCCACTTACCTCCACCCAAACTCCGCGGAGCTGCACTGGTTGCCGCAACTCCACGAGGAACTCCGCCGGTCGCTAGTACTCCAGCCTCCAGGCCACTCGGAGTGGCTGAGAATGAAAGGGGATGTTGTTTCCATAAAATAGAGGCTGGCCAAAGTTTTTGAATCACGCGCTAGCATATTGGCGGCCAGCGAAATTATACTTTCCATATATTGGCGTTCTGGAAGGCTCTTAGCTTGCTAAACAATTTAAGCAATGTATTGAAAAGGAAGCATATCTCCTCTAAAACAGCCGTCACCACCTCTGATATGAAAAAAATATATAAGAGGGGGATCTTAATTACTCCGATCCATGACATTTCAAAAACTCATCACTTATCTTAGGAGAAATATTAATATTGGAACAGGAAACTGCCAGCTGCCAGCCCAACGGTGCAGAAGGTATGAAAGGGTGTGAATTAAGGAATGAATAATGAATCCAAAACGGCAGGAGAATTAAACACCTGCAGATCGAGTAAGCTCCCCTAGCTCGCCCGCTCTATAAAACGACCCCCTCCCTCCCGCAATCACCGTACCTGCAACAACAAGAGAGAAATTGTTTTCTTTGTAGATAGATAGATAGATAGATTTGTAGATAGAAGAAGAAGATCGATTCCTTGGTGGAAGATGGAAGATTCAACCTGCTCCCGCACGGTTCTTATTATCTTTTCCTGTTCTTCAGTTTTGCATAGATTATATTGATGAAGCTTTAATATCTTTTTGTTAATCTGTGCTCAGTTTGATTATCTAGATGGTTGGATTCGAAGCGGAGCTCCCTTCGAGCCAATGAAGGGTCGTTTGAAGGGTGGTACAGCTGCTCGTTCATGGTTCCCACTGTCCTATCTCATCGGCTTTGAGGGAGAGATCTAGCGAGATGATTGGTTTGAGATGGGCTTGTGGTTTGCATGATCGAGGAGCTGCATCGTCCCCTCACTGGCCGCTCTTTGGTTTGAAGGGAGCTATGTCATGCATTTGTATACATATTTGCATCGATCTAATTGTAATGCCCCATTAATTGCTTCCCTCGTTCCTTCCCTGCCTTGTTACACTTGCTATTTTTACATGATTATATCTATATATGCTGCGAACCATATTCCGATGCTTTATTTGCCAAATATTCTCCATATCAATATATCATGTATAATAATCCGGCTAATCAAGTAGTAGATCATGTACACCGGCAAATCTTTCTTGTTATTTTTCTGTGGAATTTAACCCCTGCTGATTTGCTGAGCTTACTCGATCTGTACCTAACCCTTGGATAGTTGGATCGCCATTTTTTTTAAAATTTTGTTGTGATGGGTTCAAGGTTCAGCAGCTTGGCCTTGTCCGAACTGATCAACTGAAGCATGCATGCCGGCGTGGTGGCTGGACAGGCTGGTGAGACTACTTCTGCCACCTCCTGATGTTCCGTTCTCTTCTCGTTTCCTCGCTCATGTGCCTTCCAAGATCTGTGTTTGCAGCTCGCTGAAGAAGCCATCCCCGAGTTCTTCAGGCCGGTGTGCTTTGAGGTGCTGGTGCTGCAGCGCTGAACAGAGGTTACTGAAGCCTTTGGACTTGCAGTGATGTTCAGTCGGAGGTGCGGTGCCGCGAGTAGTGCCACTGCCACCAACTGATCGATCCGCTGGCCTCTGCAGAGGCAACATTACGGACCTACGTGTATGTCCGTCAGAGCGACGGCGACACCAGCGAGGAGTTTCGTCCGCGTCGTGCATGGCGTTGTTTAGACGTAAGACCGTAAAATATTTGAAGAATATCGGCATACATTTAAAGTATTAAATATAGATTAATTAAATTTTTTTTAATTAATTAGAGAACTCGCCTGCAAACTGCGAGACGAATATATTAAATCTAATTAATATATCATTAGCATACGGTTACTGTAGCACAACATTATCTAATTACGGACTAATTAAGCTTATTAGATTCATCTCGCAAAATACCTCCAATCTGTGACGGGGTTTCTTTTTTTATATCCATTTAATATACCATGCATGTGGGAAAATATTCGATGTGATATTTTTATGTGTAAAGTTTTTACTTCTAAACAAGACCTAACTAGTTAAATACGATCAATTATTTAGAGCAATTCCAGCGGATCCTCCTCTACTACGTCCTCTATTTTAAGGAGATCTTCAAATTTCTTTTTCCACCCTCAATCCTAGGGGCTCTCTAGGGAACCTTCTGTTATAAAAGTTCGAAATGAGGGCTATTGTTGGAGTTGAATCAAATTTAGAAAGCCTCCACACAATAGAATCAGCCCACATTTAGCATTTGGAGGTCTGATTTAGGGATAATTGCTGGACATGCACTTAAAAACTAATCCACTTTGAATAATTGATAATGGAGTTATTTTTTCAATAATACGACAAGCACCTGACAATGATATATTGGCGTAGTGTGCATGTGAGCATTTGTTTGTACTATGTCTTTTTAAAATAATAAGAAGAAACAAGATCAATCACCTTGTTATTCTTGTTTCTAGCAATTTCAAGCATACACACAGGATTGTTAATTACATTTGGGCGATGTGATATATATAACGAACCAAGCCGTCGTCAGATATATTTAACAACCAAAGAATAGGATTTTGTCGTCATATTTGATCAGTGGTGCAGACTGGTGATGATCGCCCGTGAAGCATCGAGGAGGTGGGAGACGAGGACGAAGGCGGAGGCCGGCACGGCGAGCACGAGCACGGCCAGGATCCCCACCCCGACGCCGGGGCGGGAGCTCACGAGGAACGCCTGGAGCGCGCCGACGAGCTCGCAGACGTCGGCGTCGTAGGTGCCGTACCACTCCTTCTCCCACGCCGCCCACTCTCGGGCGGCTCCCAGTTGCGCTCCGCGGCGCGCATCTCGTGGATCCGCCGGCGCAGGACGACCATCCCCTCGTCCACCAACCCGCCGCCGCCGCCGCCGCCGCAGCCGAACTCCGCGTCGTCGCGGCGGGAGGACGAGCAGCGGCAGCGCACGGTGCGCGGGGGCGGCGACGCGGCGGCGGGTTTCTTGATGACGACGGTCAATGCGGGCGCTGCCGTCGTCGAGGAAGGACGGCGGCCGGACCGGCTGGCTGCCGCGCCGAGATGGCGGGCGGCGGCGGGGAGTTGGCAGCTCGCGAGCTGCATTTTTGTTGGCCGGATTAGTTCGAGATCACTGACGATCGAGTATGCGTGTCAGGGAAGAAACTGAAAAGGAGATGGAGGTCTCGAATCGATTGGAACTTGGAAGGGGAGGAAGAAGAACAGAGAGCTCGATGCGTGTGAGTTGGATTCGAAGTGGAAGCGAAGGATCGACCACGCAGCACGCAACTCTGGAAGCCATTGGTTTGGTGAGCTACCATTATATAGGCGCTGGCCGAAGATGGCAGGTGACGGGACGAAGATGGCGCGCATTGTTGTCTCTCTCTCGCGCGGGCGCGTGGGGGCCGGGGGCGGCGCGTGGCCGGGTCGTGCCGTGCGGGTTGCTGTTGGCTCGCGCGCGCGAGGGTTCTTCCGGGCGGCGCGCGCCGGTCAAGCGCTGGGTGGGACCCGATGGCCGTTGCAGTTACCTACCTGGCAGCTAGCTGGTCGGCACGGCACGCACGCATGATTTGTAGGGTGACGTCGACCCACGCCAAGGCAAGCGACGGCCGCCGCCCGCGGGGCGCAGCAAGAAGCCAGCAATTGCGGCGCGGCGACGGTGCGGCCGCGTGCCGCCGGGAAACCCGGCCGGCCGGCGGCGGCGTGCGCGCGAGTTCTACGGCACGAGCTGGATCGTGGCAGGTAACGGTGATTAATTTAATCCGCTGTCGACCTGGAGTCGGTTAGTTTCGACGCGGAATCCATCAACGCCACCGTTTAATTCTCTGCGCGTCGTCACTGCCTACGAGCGAGTCCAAGGCTCCAAGCTGCTGGCTCCGGCCCGTGCCGTGCGTCATGCATGCTGTTCCGATCCGGTCCGGTCGGGCGGCGGGCCGGCCCTGCCCGGCCGGTCGACGTCAATCATGCGCGTATGCCTAGCCTAGTGGCCTACCGATGCATGGCGTATCATTTCCATGCTCTTCCCCGACGCGGTCAGCTGATGGCTACGTAGCCGAATGTGGTTTTTTCATGGCAGTTTCGTTCGAAACAGGCGCCGTTTTTGGTTCAGGGGAGGGGTTGTACGTGCAGCCGACTCGATCGATCCGTCGATTCATAGCCGCAGTTTTTGAAACACAGAATAGTGGCTGGCCAGCTGCAATGCAATCGACACGTCTGCTGACATATAACCTGGGGATTTTCTTTGAAAATCTGTTGTTTTTTTTTCGAAGGATCGATGGCACCGTGCGTGCTGAAGACTGAAGTCGAACTTATAACATGGCTTCCCTCAGCATGAAGTGAATGGCAGGCCATCTCTGAATGGAAAGGGATATTGTTTTCTTACACGAGCGGATCCAACGTGGGGCCGGGGGGCTCGAACCCCCTACGCCCCCCCCCCCCTCGCAGCAGTGGATCCCCCCAGCTCTCCCTCAATTTTTTACGCCATGGGAAGCCTAGATGGAGGTTGAAGAAGGCAAGAAGCAGCTGGGAGCCCCTCGTATCTGCCCCTGCTGGTTCCACCTCTGTTCCCTTATGGTTCATTGGTTCCTTCAAAGTGAACAATCTCCGGTTGCATTACCACTGTGAAATGAAATTTCCTCCAAATTTCGTCTGAGCGAGATGGGGGAAATGCATATTTTATCGTGTTTTTTTATGTCTTATGCGTGCGGAAATCACGCGCTCCGGTTGACACTGAGCGCATCCCTGGCTCTATGTATTCAAACATTATCACATCATTTTGTTTATGATTTATGAGTGAGAGTGAGAGAATTATTGAATGACTATCGATTCGGATGGGGATTGGCATCATCTCGCAGTCAAACACTTGAATACTAAAAAGAAAATCTGAATCCTACAGAAGCTTCCGTATGGTGGCATGTTCCATCTCGTTCCTTTTCGCCGGTGTCAACGTCAACTTCAGAAGTTCTGATGCTATCCGACGACTGCATTCCCAATATTTTTCTAGAAAAGATGACTGCATGTCTGTATTTTTTTTAAGGAAGCTGCATGTCAGCATTAGCTGGCCATCTAGGAGTATCCGATAACTGTATCACGGTATCATCTGGGAGCAGAGGAAACGGTCAGTTATTTGGATCTCCCAACCTGGAACAAAAAAAAAAGATTTCAAAACGGCTAAAAAGGTAAAAACAAAAACAATTGGGCAGAGGTAGGTTCCGACCAAATTATGCTATATCAACAAGATGCATCGCCGTTTAGCACCATTATACTCCGGCATTGGAGCTCCTCTGTTTGTCAGTTCAGTAGCTGCCACCGACTACAACTCTGCACAAATGCCATTCAACTCGGTACAGCTTCTGTAGAAAAGAAGTTCTACATCTAAATTCGTTTTGAATATCTCGAATTTGTTATGTAACGCTTTACACTACTAGTCCAAAATTGGAGTACAGCTCTGGCAATAACTAAGGAAAATGTGGGCGTTCAAAGTCCAAAACCGATCTTGGGTGGAGGGATTGTCGACCTCCCTCAATTTCGAAGCAGATTTAGGTCAGAATTGCAATAGAGATTGTACTCTCTGTTAAGGCTAAAGAATCTTCATATATCAATCAATCCGGTTGCAAACGAACTACGTACGTCCACAGTAAGCTATGTACGGGGACACATTTGCCCAAATGACCCAAGAAAAACAGGGGCCTGAGTGCCTGACTCGATCAAGATACGTGCTGCACGGTGTGCAGGACGGCCTCGGCCACCGTCGCCAGGTGGTGCACCGCGGCGGCGGCGGAGACCGGCACGCTACCGAGCACGAGCGCGGTGACGGCGATGGCAACGCTAGGCCTGGTGCCCATGAGGGCCAGCTGCAGCGCGCCGACGAGCCCGGACACGTCGGAGACGTAGGCGGGATAGTAGCGCTTCTCCCAGGCCGCCCACTCGGCGGGCGCCTCGTAGTTGGTCTCCGCCATCCGCGCCTCCCGGATCCGCCGCCGCAGCACGGACATGCCCTCGTCCACCAGCGCGCCGCCGTATTGGCCCCGGCCGCCGCTCGTGTTCCGCCGGAACGCCGCGCAGCGCGCCGCCGACTTCCTCCTCGCCGACGGTAGCGCCGGGCCGTGGCTCGCCCCGCGCCGGAGCGCGGCCGGCGTCGTCGCCGGGAGCGGGAGCGAGAGGGAAGAAGCGGCCATGGCGAATCTGCTCAAGAGCTGGCTGATCTTTGCACCCTAGGCAAGAAACAGAGCACTTCGCAGTTCACAATCACACTCTACAGCAAGGGATCGAAGGCAAGAACCAATCAAAGCTGATGGATAGGGGGAAGAGGAATCAATCGAAGCTGATGAGATTTTGAGCCCAAATGGGCGGGCATTTATAAGCACCGGGGGGCTTCACGCGTCTGAGGCAGACGAAGCATTAGTTTAAGAGCGCAACCGCGTGATTAGTTCTCGCTCCAGCCAATTGGAGGCCGACGCGTGGATAGGTCAAGCCATAGGAAACTAGTGCCACTACCAGTGCTGGTACTTTGGACGGTGATCTGGAAATAGTATATTCGCATCGGCATGGCCCAGGCAATCATGAACAGAAACAACGCCTCTGCTGCCGCCTCGAATCATTGAGCTGACCTCAACTGTTAACGTAGAAAACCATCTGGGCGGCGGATTGATTATTGCTTCGTCCATAATGCTGGGATCCTCTCATGGCCAGATGCTGCGCAGAAGCAGGGCGGTGCAGCTTCCGTCTGGTAAAGAAGACATGGGTTAAATATGAAGGGAAATGAGATGGTAAAGTATGGCCTCAATTGGAAAAGGATTTGTAATTTTGATGGCTGTATTTTTTTTCTGGGTAATTTTGATGGCTGCATTTTTTTTGCCAGGAAATTTTAGTGGCTGTTGATCAATGGAATAGATGGTGCAAAAAATTGGGTTATAGCATGGTCAAGGAGATATTAGCATATGTTTCACGGTATACCAATACCTGCTACACTATCATTCAGTAGGATTTGGTGTATTTTGCATGCCACCAATGTGTTTTAATACAAATATAAGGTACAGAGTATCCTGTTTCCTATATTTGAACAAGGTCATAGGAGTTTCAGGAGATGCTAGCATATGTTCCACGCCTCCACTAGCAATATTTCACCAGTTCAGCAGTCCTATGTGACACGCATATGTTTCACACTTGTGCTTGGATTGCTTCAGGATTTGGATTTGAAACAACAAGGGCCTAAGGTGGGTTTTCAAGTTATCAATGTGATCTAAACAAGTAGCCAACAATGTGTGATGATCAACTAAACTGTAGCAATGTAAGAGAGGCATGACTTCACATACAGGGCTAACAAGCTTAATCTCAGTAGGCTGTATAGACTATCGAGCTAATCAAATTGTTGGTGACAACTATCCTCAAGCCATTTCTTGACAACAACAGCAAACAATAGAGAGTGACCAAACTCTGATAAGAAACTCTTTTACCAGGGCGACATAAAAGCAGCAGAGATAGGAAAACGACTAATAATGGAAAAGGTACAGGACCCTAAGACTCATTGTTGTACTATGATTACGTTGTTAATTATGTCATGTTCCCAGATATTTTTTTAATGAATTAGGGCCATTACAAGAAATGATTGATGCAAAGATGCCCTACCTTATTTTGTTTTTTGGACAAGTCTCCGATGAGACGTTTATTCCACCTGCTGCTTATGTTGATCTTCTTCCAGTGGGGGCAGGAGTGGCTGATACTTTGGTCTGTTTTTCTTCAGAAGCAGGTAGGTTGACCAGTACCAGAACATCAGAATCCTACCCTGTGCAACCAGCGTGTCGGCAATTCGAATTCCTCCTAATGAAAACCTCTCCAGGGCCTGCCACATAAAAGTAATGCATCAAAACTATAATACTCTCTTCAAACAAAATTATAAAATGTTTACGGCAGTTGCTTCGAGCTAAAAAAATAGAAGACGGTAGGTTGACCAACATCATCAATTCAATCCACAATATTTTTTCCCCACAAAAAGTAAATAAGCAGTATAATTTGGAGTTATCCTCGAGTTCAAAAATACACATAATAATTCTATCTATCAACAACAAACGACATGAGAGCCATTTCTTTTAGTATACATAACAATTTTCAGGCTAAGTAATTTTCCCTCGCATTTGACCAATTTTGTTTTATTTTTTGTTAGGGTAACAATTGTGTTTCTGGAGACTAATCAATACCTGTTCACCAGTTTGAATGTCATACGAATGTTGATGCTCAAACTGCAGACCCTTGAACTCATTAATGCAAAGCCCTTGAAAGGCCCTGAAAATTAATGACAAAAGAACAGAACCCAGTTGTTAGTATGCTCACTATGCTAGACCCAACTAGGTACCACAAGAACAAATGAAGAATACCATCTAATGAGCGATATTCTTGGGATCCACCGAAATATGACTGGAGTATTGTCAGGGTTAACATAGTATCCTCCAAAGACAATAAACACTGTCATAAGGGATGGCCCAAGAGCCATTGCAGCTTCAGTTGTAGGAGCAATTGCTCCAACAGTGAGACCCATCGCTGATGCAGCAAATGACTCTACAGTCACAATACCACAGAATTTGGCGAATCTGATACAGAGTTTGAAATATTCTTTAGGTAATCATAAGCAAAACTGTGATAAATATGCATAACATGATTCTGAGCATTGCCAGATAAGAATCAGAGTTATACTGACCTAGAAAATGTAGGATGTAGTTTAGCCATTGGATAGAGAATCGATCCAAATATCAATGGAAACGCTGCTCCAATGGGAATCTCAGCCAACAACTTGGATGAAAGATATGGTCCAAGTGCATAGGAACCTTTTGCACGTTCTCTGTCAACTATAGTCCGTTCTTTTGGGAAAACTCCCACAGTCTTTGTCAGTGCAGCCATTGCTGTGTTTATGGCAGCCACCTTAACTCAAATATTGAAAAGAAAAAAGATCAAACTCGAGAGATGTTATACAATCGAAACAATAATATGAGAACCTTCGAAGACAATGAGTATATCACATATATCCTGAATGCAAATTATGTACAAACTAGCAATTCAACTCAAGGAGCCATCAGAGTTTCACAATATGCTACCTGAAGTAGTCCCATCCTATCTTGTATGGACGTTTGAGATTTCCCCATTCGCCAGAACACCGATCCAAATATAACTGCTGAAGCAACAGACATCCGTGCTCTCACTTTGTTTGTTGGTCCATCACGAAAAGCCTGAACACAAAAGGCCCTACGCATCATAAGAAGCAACCGATGACAAGAGATAGTCAAGCTTCACCCTAACATGTGTACTCAACTGTCCCCACATATCTTATAGCTGTGCAAGTACCAGATTTCAGGTTCTGAACATTAATGCTTCTCCAATCTCATTATTATCATGGGTTTACTTTCCCATTTATTTCATGTGAACAATAAACTGTATAACACATAAAGATCAGAATTATGTAATAGGTGGATGCTAAAGATATTTGAGGTACAGAATATGAAATCACGGTCAACTCAAGTCAGATGCTAAACCAGAAAATTCTCAATTGGTAGTCTACAAAATTGAATTACTTAGGCTAAAAGCAAATGTCAAAAAAGTACATAAAAACAATCATACAAAAAGGTGAAAGTGTCTACTTGTGTCAAGGCAGCAATAGAAAAAGAAATAATCAACGTAAAAGGGTGAAGCTGGGAACGCAATGAAACGAGAGAGATTTATTGAGATGAACCTGCATCCATGCTCGCTTAAAAAGCAAGTGAAATTGCCTCAACCAACCACCCCTTTGCTTCATGCTAGACTTCCGTACAACTTTGGCAGAAAATTCAGATTCCTGTGGTTTCGCAATTGAATCCTTAGCTTCAGTGACCAGAGCTTTATTAGAAAATGTCTCAATGAGGTTCTCAATCCTCTTTTGCGACGATTGAACACTTTCAGCTGAACCATAATCAACGGAAATGAGATCAGCCAAGAACTCAGCAGGGTTCATATGATCTGGACACTGATACCTGATAAAGTATCAAAATTAAGTTATTAATGGTCCATAATAACAAATCTAAGACAAACATCATGACATATTGACCTTATACATAGCAAAAAAAAAAAAACACAGTCGCCTTAAGTAGACAAAGAGGCCAGAAGCATGCTGCATGGCATAAACAGGCGATCAGCCCTTTAAAAGTTCTAGCATAGCTAATATTAAATCTTGATTGCTACAATGACAACAAGGATGGATGTAATAAGTGACTCAAAGTATTAGTTTTATTGGAGCAAATGCACACATGATGCCTAATATATTGTTTTCTTATATTCAAAATAAAATAGGTTTGAGTAGGAGTGCTTGTTCATTGTTCAGGATAAAAAAAGGTGAAATTATTTATTATGCACGACCAGGCAAGTAAAAAGGTGAGCACACAGAATATGCAGGGCAAACATTCAACTCAAGCAGAAATCATGATAATTCATACTTAAGAATACATCAAGAAAAGACTAAAGGAATGGGAAGGGTATAGCGTAACAACCCTAATGATGCGAAGTATGTTAAAGGTTCTTCTTTTGCAGGCCCCATGTATACAATTTCTCCCTCTGACAGTAGTACAATGTCATCAAATTTGCCATAGACTGAACCTCTTGGCTGATGTATAGAGCAGATAACGGTGTGCCCATCCTCAGCAAGCTGTCTAAGAGTCTCCATGACCTTCTCTGCTTGGAAGGCATCAAGGCCTAAAAGACAAATCACAAACATGCAAAAATTTATAACTTCATATTTGGCATTTCCATCTTGTCAAATGGCCAAATAGATCCTGATGGGTAATTTTTAAAATGGACCTCTAAATTTTATGCTAGCCCCCATGGATATACAAACAGAAAGACTGTAGAGCATTTAACGATAGGATTGAGTGGCCATGTCTCAAGAGTCAAGATGGTTAGACCGTTAGAGAGGAACAAAGTAACTCTAACAAAAAATATTATACAAAACATTAGTCAATGAAGTAATATTTCGGTAAAAAAGGTAAGTTAAGCTCTTTCCAATTCACATTTACATATTTTGAGCATCTTCAACATGAATGTTTATGATAATACTGACAATTTCTTTGCATCTGATCTGGGTATCATGTATTAGAGGAATTGTTGGATTTGTAAGACGTGGTAAAAAATAGAACATATAGCTACATGCAAAAAGTTTCAGGTCTAAATTCAAGCAATAGTTAAGTGATGAAGAGAAGCCTTGTTCAAGTAAGGAGGGCAAAGGGTAAATCAGGTAAAATACCTGTTGTTGGTTCATCCGCAAAGATGACTGAAGGGCTAGCGATCAGTTCACATGCGAGCGAGAGGCGCTTCTTCTCACCCCCACTTATACCGCGAACTTTCGCATCACCAACAATAGAATCAGCACAATTGACCTATAGAACAATCCAACCATTATTACTGCTCACGAAACTGCTCGCTTCAATTTCTTGAAACATCAACAGAAACGGCAGCACTCACCAATCCCAGACGAAACAAAAGATCATTTACATAGCGCTCCTTCCTCTCAGGAGCCCACGTGTCAGGAAGCTGGAGTTCAGCAGCAAGCGAGAGCGTCTCCCGCACAGTAAGCTGTGAGAAGAACAGGTCTTCCTGCCTCACGAAAGCAATCCTTCACAAGGGAACAGTCATCAGTTCTTTTCGATGAACAAGAGCGGAAATAAGACTCCAACTGCATGAATATAACTTACTTATAACCGCTCTTCGAGATAGGCCGGCCATTGACATACAGATACCCCGAAAGATGCAGGGAAGGCGATGCTGTGAGCTGCCCTGCCAGCACATTGAGCAGAGTTGTTTTGCCAGACCCAGATGGCCCCATGAGCGCTAGCAGCCTCCCTGGTTTCGCCTCACCTGACACATTTGACAGCAGGAACCTTGCCTGACAATTGACAAATACAATGACATGTCATAATCGTAAAGTATAGTGCAACTATCTACTCCAGATACTTCAACTATACGAATCATGCAATTTGTTCTACAGCAGG
Source organism: Panicum miliaceum (assembly GCA_032594955.1). NCBI lineage: Eukaryota > Viridiplantae > Streptophyta > Magnoliopsida > Poales > Poaceae > Panicum > Panicum miliaceum. Next base: position 6,531,834 of record CM064060.1, on the reverse strand, counting down.
AGCGACGGTCAACGAGTCAGCGGCCCCATTGCAGCCAACCATTAGCGTACACGTGGCTCTTCACTAGCAGCACTATCACTAAACTGCAAACCAAACGAGGGGACGGTTGAGGCCAATGCGAGGGTTTCGTGCGCGCGGCACGGCTGCGGCGAGATGGGGGACGAGGTGGTGCCACGGCGGCGGTACCGACTCACCACTTCCCCGCGCTTGTTCTTCAGCGCGCACGTGATGCGGGCCCACCGGATGGTCACGGGCTGCACGCCGCCGCCGCCGCCCTCGCCGGCCTCCGCGTCGGTCTCTTCGTCCTCCGTGTCCTCCGCCGGCGGGAGGAGGGCGGGGCCGGGCGCGGCGATGGCGCGGACGAAGAGCGCCGCGGCCAGCGCCGCCAGGAGCTGCCCCAGCCCCCTGACCTCCATCGCCCTCGCCAACGCCTGGGACGATCCCCCCACAATCTGGAATGTTCCGGAACGTCCGCGGAGAGGGCGACGCGCCGACGCGGGGTGGTGGCAAGTGGCGGTGGGGGTCAGAGGGGGTTTAACCTCTGCGGCCTGCGGGGTGTGAGGTGAGGAGCAGTTCGTGTGTGGTGGTGGTTTGTTTGTTGCGGCATCAGCACGAGATGGATGGATGGGGGAAGGAGACGGATGAGTGGCTGAACTGGGCCATTTCTGGTGTGGGCCAGAGCTGTACGTTTTAGCTCGTTGGGCTGGATGTGAGGCAGTAGTGGGCCAGGGTCGGGTTCTCAGGTTGGTGGCAAGGTGGGCCAGGATTGGGTTCAGGTTGGTGGCCAGGTGGGCCTTCGACATAGACTAGAATTCACGTTTAAATGCAGCGACCCGAGTACCGTTCCCGTGACTGAGAGCTATCACACACAGCTCAATTCGTAGCAAACTATTTTCCGTTCTTGGACCATCCCGATGTTTTTCTCTTCCGTTTCGAGCACTGAGCGAATACGTTGAGAATACGTAAAGAAATGATAGACATTTAAGGCGATTCGGTGAGGATAATGGTGATTTTTGACATCTTATCCCAAGTCGCGATACATCACACATGGACGGACCAGGCCTGCTGCCTTTTTGTTGCAAAACATGTGAAAGATTGCGAGGTGCACTTAAAATCACGAAAAAAGATGCCAAATTTCAATTATAGCTAAATTGCCGATTCACCGTCTATGTCAGTGTACTTACAGTGATGATGATGATAAGCTCCCATTTTAAGTGTACCCCGCTTGAATTTAGACTCCGCTTAAATCTGTCTCGCCCCTCGGTCTACAGAACCCAGCACATCCCGTGACTACCAGATTCGAAGTACCAGCAGCATCGTTGCGCCTGTAATGTGGATCCGGATTCTGAGCAGACTTCCTTCCGGGTCGCCTGACTTTTAGTTAGATACCGTACGAAGTCTCCTGCAGGTAGCTTCTCCTGCTCTGTGCTCTCTAAACCGCCGAAAAAAGGAAGCGAAAAGTTTTAGTGTGCAGCTCAAGCAAGGTGCTCAAACGGAAGCTTCTTCACTACAACTACGCTTCGCTTAGCGTGTGGCAAAGAGGACAAGCCGCGGGAGATTAGCGAAATTAAAAAACCCAAGCTGACGGTGACGGTGACGGTGACGGTGACGCCGCCACTCTCTAGAAGCGTCAGTGGCGCTGCTCGCCTGCGTGGGCCGCCCTCTGTCAGCCGGGGCCCACCAGATGGACTCACGTCTGCGGCCGGCAAGCTAGGAAAGCTCTCCCCTGATCCCTGCTCCTTCCCACTCTCCCAGCTACCCCCGCGGCCGACTGTTACCGCGCTCCCCTGGCCCACGCGTCAGCGTCGCGTGATTGTGCAAGGGCCGTGAGGGCGAAGCGAGCGCCGCATCCGACAGCTGACTCCGTGCACACTGCCGCTCTGACCCGCGGGACCCGCGCCCTGCCCTCCCGCGAACGACCCACGCGGGCCTCGCCTACGTCGCCTGCGTGACTCCCACTGACAATGGGCCAAGCTCCTGTGGACCCCGGGAGCCAGCGGGAGCGCCGCCCCGCGCGGTGGTTCCTCGCGTTGCGGTTGTACAAAGCGACAGGCGCCTCACGCTCGCGTCCCTCCCCTCCTCCCACCTTCCCCCTCTCGGCTCGGCTCCTGGGCCTTGTCTTCCCCGTGCCAAGCAAGAGAGAAACGCACGCACCCGAGAGCGAGCAGAAATACAAGAGCGGCCGCGCGGCGGCATCCCGATCTCGCCATCCCCTCCCTCGCGTCCCCCGATGCGATCTCGCCAAACCCTAATCCCCCGCCCCGCCACGCGGCCCGCGCCGGAGCCCTAGCCCCGAATGCGGCGGTGACGCGCGCGGGGTAGTGTCGCCCGCCACCGCTTCCAGAGCGCGCGCGCGCGCCCGCCGGCCGGCCCATCCCGCCCGCCGCCATGGGCGCCGCCGACAAGTGGCTGCTCCCGCTCGTCTCCGTCTCCTTCGTCTCGCTCCTGCTCTTCCTCTCCGCGCTCTCGGGCTTCTCCGCCTCCTCCTCGCTCTTCGCGCGCCTCCCGCCGCCCTCCTACGTGCGCCGGGGCGCCGCAGCGCCGCCCTCCTTCGCATACCTGCTGGCCGGCGGCCGCGGGGACGGCAGGAAGCTCCTGCGGCTGCTCCTCGCGGTCTACCACCCCAGGAACCGCTACCTGCTCCACCTCTCCGCCGACGCGCCGGCCTCCGAGCGCGCCGAGCTCGCCGCGGCCGTCGCGCGCGCCGCCCCCGCCGTCCGCGCCTTCGGGAACGTCGACGTCGTCGGCAGGTCCACTGCGGGCACACCCATGGGGTCCTCCGGCCTCGCCGGCACGCTCCGTGCGGCCGCCGCGATGCTCCGGCTGGATGCGGAGTGGGACTGGTTCGTCACGCTCAACGCCGCGGACTACCCCCTTCTCACGCAAGACGGTAAGATTCAAATGCTCGGCTTCCATCAGGTAGCTTGATCTGTTTGAGCAAGGGGCGTTTTTGCTGCACGATCTTGTCCGGATCTAAGACAAATCTGGGCTCTTTACTGGGTCCTTACACAATATAAGGAAAGTCGCTTGCTCAAAATTGAGCGTGGGGAGCCTTCCTATTCTTGAATTGGTGGCAGAGCACGCTGTACGAACAGATCAGGAAACTGCAAGGGGATCAGCCGCAACTGTTCGGTTGAGGGGTCGCTGTAGCTAGGAAATTCAGACTTGTGTTCTTCACAGCATGTTTCTGACTTAGTTTAAGTGGTGTTTAATGTTATCTGCCAAGTTGCATAATTCAATGCATAATTATGCCTCAAAGGACCGAGGCACCACTACCCCACCAGGATTTGGAAGCTGTATGGTGCTGCTGCTTCGGTTAGGTGATTTTGGAAGAACTTGCTTGTTTCGAATCCTGTTGGACTGTGGTATGGTAACTCCTTAGGTGGAAATATAGTACAGCTACTAGATTGGCATGCTGTCTTCTTCATTTTCTATGTTCCTACCAGCTCAACCACTCTGCAACTAGTTTCTGCTCCCATCCTTGTACTGAAATTCCTCAATTAGGGTTCGTCAGCAATGAGCTATGCAACTCCTGCTGTGGCTTTGTTTCTGTCATCTTGCTGTGTTCGTCTGTACACATATGTCCGTTCAATTTATGTAAACTCTGACTGTACGTCTACTTTAATGCTATACACTGCCAAAGGATGCTGATTAACTAGCATCAGGGAGTCCTAAGCTTATTCGTGTGGCAGGTTAGCTAAAGTTCGATTGGAGACTCGCAGTTAGTTCTCCTCTCGGAAACCTTTTTTTACTCTTTTTAGGGGCAATCTAAATCCTTTTGTGTTTCATAGATTGTATTGAAAGCTAGCAGTGGTTACTGCACTAGATTCCAAGTGAACCCTACTGCTGATTTGCTTGATCCACTCCATCATAAGAGACACACTGAAATACATAAGAAAAGATGGAAGAAATCTACAGAGATCATTTGCCGTTTGTTGCTCTATATATAGTCATGTTATGTACTTGTTCCTTGACCTTGTGTGGCATTAAGCTTGGCATGTCAAATTGCAGACATTTATTATCAGCCATAATGTACACTTTGACTGAGTTTGGGGATCTGCTGGTCTTTGGGCACAAAGGCATAACATTTAAACACATTAAGCATAGCATTTTAGACAGTAACACAGCAACCAATTAACCCTTCATTTTGTAATTAACAATCAAGATAGCTTTAACCAACAAGTACATAACTGAATTATCAACTCTGCACACCCAATCTGACACTCTAACTTACGTGGTATTTTATTCCTCATTTCCTCTTATTTTACCTATACATGGTATCTTTGAATTTCATCTGTGTATTATGTGCTGCTTCCACTATTTAATATCTTGTTCGCACTGTTTCTTATTGAAGTCTGTTTTTGTTTTTGATAAATACTGTTATCTTGGTGTAGTAAGCACTACATGCTGTTAATCTGTCAGCATGTTCTGATTTTGCTTGTTGCTTGTGTATTCCAACTGAAAACTCGTAGGGGTTCTTGACTTTTCTGCTCATGATTTTCTCTGTCTCTTGCTGCAGACTTGATTCATGTTTTCTCCTCTGTTCCAAGGCACCTCAACTTTATTGATCACACCAGTGACATTGGATGGAAAGAGTATGTCCTATCTGAACATAGCAATGGTGAATGGCACAATTGACTGCTTCTAGTTTCACCAATAAACTCTTTTGCAGGTCTCAGAGAGTGCAACCAATTATGGTAGACGCCGGAATATATTTGGCAGGGAGGAATCAGTTCTTCCAAGCCACAGAGAAACGGGATACTCCAGATGGTTTCAAATTTTTCACAGGCATTTCTCTCTACTTACACTTTATTTTTCACTCGCTTGATGAAATGATTTTCCAACACATGCATTCCCTTTCTTTTAGGTTCTCCATGGGTCATTTTAAACAGACGCTTCATTGAGTATTGTGTTTTTGGTTGGGAGAATCTCCCTAGAACACTCCTCATGTACTTCACAAACGTGATGCTACCTCTGGAGGGGTATTTCCACTCGGTTGCATGCAACTCGGACTTGCGCAATTTCACAGTAAACAACGACTTGCGGTATATGGTGTGGGATGATCCTCCTCAGATGGAACCCCATTTCCTAAATGTTACACATTATGATGAGCTAGTGGGGAGTGGAGTTCCTTTTGCCCGGAAGTTTAAGGAGAATGAGCCCCTGTTGGACAAGATTGATGATAAAATACTTAGACGTTGGCGTCACAGACCTGTTCCTGGTGCCTGGTGCACAGGCAGAAAGAGGTGGTTTAGTGATCCTTGTTCCCAGTGGAGCAACGTCAACATTGTAAGACCTGGTCCTCAGGCTGAGAAGTTCCGCAAATATATAAACCAGATTTTGGAAGAATCGAAGTCAAGCAACAACTCCTGCAAGCAATAGCAGTAGCATCCAAGCACGAGGCTTCAGTTCCCGCAGTTGAAGGTTGAGCTTGTCTCATTTTGCATAGAGGGGCTCTCCATGTCTCAAGAACTTCATGGCTTCCGGTGCAAGCATTTTTGCACCTGGGGTATGAGCACACGGCCAAGGTGAGGGATGGGTTTATTCTTTCCAGATTTTTTGGTTACTGTCATGGCTTCAAGGGCTTAGTGCATAATACAAGCATGGAAGCCAAGAGAGCTTACAGTGGGAACACGAAGCTAATAGGCAGTGTAATTAGTAGCAATCAGTTGAATGACTCGTGCCTTTGTTTATAGAACTGATGGAATTCTTGGGGCTTCCATACAAATTGAGAAAACAAAGAATGGAGGAATCTTGTTGGTTGGTCATGGTTGTTGCTATTGTGGACGTGTGGTTAATACAATGCTTACAGATTTTCTTTTCTTGACATGCAGTTATTCTCATCATCTCATGCTTCCTCCTGGTGTTCTGTTCTTTCATCTCATCTGTGTATAAGTACTAACAATTCTTGTCTCTTGCAGTGATGCAGCGCCAGTCCTTTTGCAGGGCCGTAGTGAGCTAATGAACTGGATGTGAGCAATGGCAGTATAGCATCCCTACCCCTTTTAGGATCTGTCCTATTTGGGGGTGAATTGTGACCTTCACCAGAATCCAAGTGCAGTGTGGTAGTCTATGACTATTTCCAGTTAAAACAAGCTAAAATACATGAATGAAAATGGATGCATTGCCAATAGTCCATGCGGCAATCTATAAATGATTGGCATAGATTGTGCAAAAGCTTGCTAATATTTGACAAGTAGCAAACGGGCCTCCCGATGGAGTGTTCTAGTACTGAGGACACTGCTTACAGATTAAAAGCAGAGATATCTTATGGAGCATCATTTCATGTCTTTCTGGAATGCAAACGTTGCATACGAATTTTTGGAGTAGTTTAACTTGCACATTTCAAGCCTGTCCAGAATGCAAAAAAAAAATGGATGTGGATTTCGAAGGAAAATATTCTAATTTCTTGCGGAAACTACAATAAACCCCTAGGGACTTCATTTCAGGTGGATGAACACGGGGATGTCCTCCGGATTAGAGTCCCAGATGGCGTTCGGGACGAACAGGAAAGCGCTGGCTTGGTACGGCCTGTCCAAGCGCTTGACGCCCTTGGTCGGACCGGACAGTGAGAGCACGCCGTCCTTGCCGACCACCTCGATCCTGTACTTGAGCTCATCCTCAAACTCAAACAGGTCGTCCACGAGTCCCACGATGGACAGCGAACGGCCCCCCGGCATGTCCCTGCCGGCGACGAGCAGGAGCTCCGCGCAGTTGTCGAGCCACACCATGCGGGCCTGCTCGGACGAGCGCATCCTCAGCGCCGTGAGGCAGCCCGGCTTGACGCGGGTGCGGTGCACGTCAGGGTGGTCCACCTGGACGTGGTCGACTAGGGACTTGCCGGCGTAGCCAGCGCAGCCGGGGATGGGACAGTGGCAAGGGGCGTAGCGGCACGCCACCTCGTGGGCTTCCTTGCTCGCGTAGGGGATCATCTCGGCGCACCCGTGCTGCCGGAACGGGCACGGCACGGACACGCCGGCGAGGACGCGCTCCATGGCGCGGCAGCGGGTGGCGGTCTCCGGCTCACGGCACATCAGGCACTCGCACTCGTCGGCCATAGCCGCGTCCGTGCAGCACTCTGAACATGAGATGTGGCCTTTCGTGCACTGCATGCCAACCAAAAATAGAATCGGGGAAGAAACCAAACGAGGTGTCATTGGAACAGTAACAGCATTGGCATTGCAGGGAATTAGAATTACCACTACCCCTTTGCTGGATTCACAATTGAGATTCTGATGCTAAGCATGCTTTGTAACCATTTCTTTTTGCAATGAAATGTTTCTGACGTCATTATACCAAGCATGCCTTTCAACCATTTCTTTTTGCAACAAAATGTTCCTAACTTTTCATGAAAATGACAAATGTGTAATCAGAATCAGTGGTACAAGGTAGTCAAAAAGGTGTTCAGAGTATCTGCAGTTTATTCAAAAAAGAGTATATCCATACCGAGGTGTAGACACCGCAGATGCCAGGTGAATTAATACTAGTTTGACAGTGTGTCAGAAATCCTTCTTATTGGCTAATTGTTATATAAGAATGCCTGACCAGATTGGATGTAAAGGATTGAGGGCACATGAAACACCATGGGATTAGCTTCTTTTTTTCCATTGTGCGCTATGTCCGAATTTCATTACTCCAGAAATCAACGAAATTACAGAGTCACTATGGGATTAGCTACGACAAACAAATGTGGTGAACCCATTTATTTTATACACTCCACATTGCTAGAAAATTCAGGCAACAGATCGACTCAAAGATACTAAAAAGTTAGGGATGAACAATTGCCTTTTATCTTTTAGATAATAAAAGACATGAATGATTTGCAACAGGTGAACTTAAAGAAACAAACAAGACGAGCTCATGCAAAATGACAATAAATCAAGATTCGCGAGTACTGAAAAACATGAGGATTGATTCCGCACATATATACCTGGAAAAGGGGCGTGGTCAATGGACCAGAACAAACACAGCACTGCAGCAGGTCGGCGTCCACGGCGACAGTGATCTTCTCCGCTCGGTGTTGGCTCGTCACGGTTTCAGTCTCATCTTCCCCCCTGGTCCTCTTCACGCCGGGAAGCCGTCTTAACACCTGCGGCCATGGCCTCTTGTCACCCATCTGCGCACTGCCGTGTATCGGCGTTCAGTAATCTGTCCAGCGATCAGTGTTACAGTTTGTAAAATGCACACAGCAGCGGAGCATATTAACTATCAGAGGTTTCAATAGCCTAATCGAAACTGCGATGTACTGGCCGCCAATCGTACTGAAGGCAGCACATGTGACGTATGCGCATTACGTCAAAATTAGGGTGAATCGCGTCTGCTGAATGTCCTATTTGCTTTAGAAACAGATCACCCGAGCCGAAATCATCACCGATTTTTGAAGATCGGCATGAATAACTCACACGACACCATCTGCATTATTCATCAACTTCCAAAAGAACAACTAAAATCTCAGGATTACTACGCGACTGCCGCGTGGTTGCGAACTTCAGTTCGAGTTCGACAGGTAGTATTTCCCTCCAAAGTCCAAACAAACAAGCGCAGATGAGAAAACTACGCGGCTCATGGATCTCCCCCTCCCTCTCCGAACCGCAGTTCATGGATCCCCGCCTGAGGATTCCCCGGAACTTCCATGACCCGCAGTCCCCATGCGTCCGGATTGGCGGCGGAAGGCCGCGGCAAACCGGCAACGGGGATCGGAACACGTAAACAACTTGATCGGGTTGCGGCGGTGTCGAGAGGACTCACCTCGACGGGTGGATGGACGATCGATCCCCCGGTTCGCCTCCTGAGACGCGCGGCGCGCGCCGCCGCTGCCGTGCGGTCCGGCCTGCTCTTCCTTCGATGGAATGCGTGTTCTACTGCTCGACGCTGTGACCTACTTGGGGTGAGAGCAACGATGATATCTCGGCTGGAAAGTGGAAACGGATGGGGAGAACCGCCATGGCTGGCTGGAGCCTGGAAGGCGTGATCTTAATGGGCCGGGCTTTAGCGTGATCCGGACGGCCCAAATCGCCTCAGATGGGCCGTGATGTTCTCGTTGCCTCGCGGGGCCCACGCCCATTGCTCTCCTACATGCGAGCGAGTTCAAATTTCGAATGTGTTGCAGGCAGGAACTATGATCACTTCTCCTGTGCTCCAAACGTGCCTTCACTTCAGCTTAATGAACACAGACGGCACGTCGGCACGGCACCGGACGATGGCGGATGCTCTTGCACTCCCCCGGCGCCGCCGCCTCTTCTCCCAGTAAATTGAACAAGGCAAATCAGCCACTGCCAATTATCCCAGTAAATTTGGCTTCATTTTTCTCACTTCTACTCAAAAATGCACTGCAGCCATTTGACTACAATAATACGGGAGGACAGGGACAATAAATTTGTGGTCAAACTTTCGCTTCCAAAAGGTGCTGAAGAGCAATAGTGTTGCACCAAACAAGTACAATGAACGAATGATAAATTTATAATCAGTTAATAATTCACTTACTTTCCGGTTTCCTAGCTTCCTCTTTCTCACGGAACCTTATTACCATCCTCATTGTCTCCAAGTTCAGATAGTACGTAAATTTCCGTATTGTCTCTCTTTCAAGCTTTCTTGATGATATCAATTGACTAATCCATTCGTCTCTCTCTTTCTTCTGACGACCAAACTCAGATACACGTTGTTGGACGATTCTTTCCTGGAAAGCATTCTGTAGCAGCAAAACAGAAAATCAGGAAGAGAAAGGGAAGGGATAAGGTAGTGGCTATTATCTGACAATATTGGAATATTGACAGCTTGTTAGGTAACCGACGCAAAAACATCTCAAAATTGAAGACCGTCTGATATGTAAATGTAAATTATAAGTTACACACATTTGCCAACATTTTGATCAAGAGCAATCTAATGTTATAATAGGCTACAACATTTTTAGGCTGATATATGGTAATAAATCATTTGCAGTGTATATGAAAATATCAAAATAACCATCGAAAATGAGAGAACCTGGTTTTGTATCAAAACAGCATCCCAAGTGTTATATACCAACAGAAGCAAGCTAAGCTGTAAGGCTTAAGAAAGAGGAATATACAAACCTTGTGTTCTAACATTCGAGAAAGTCTGTTTTTTGCTTGCAAGTCGCCTGCATGGTGTTGCTTGCTGAGTTCAATCTCCGCTGCAAACAGAAATAAATGACAAAAGTAAGTGCTGACAGTTATCAACATTGCATAAACAGCAAAAGAATAGTAGAGACCTGACCAACTGCTCTTGCTCGTGAAGGATCTTCTCTTCCTCAACCTGTTTTTGGAAAGCTTTCTCAATCAGTGGTGCCTCTTCCTCCCTTTTTGCCCTTTCCAGATAATCCATTGCTTTCGCAAGCTTCTGCGGGTTTTTCTCCATTTCCTGTCGCTCCTTCAACTGTTCACTCAATGCCAGTTCCATAGTGGCCCCTTTGGTAAGCTCCTACATCCAAATATTCAGAATAATGAAGTGGTTTGAAGTTCTAAGACAATACATCACGTCTAGTTTTAAGCAACACTAGTCTAGAGGATTTGAGCAGTGTACTTCAGTGTACAAGGTGAAGTATAGTACACGGGCCAATTGAAATGTAAATAAGTGACTACAACAAGGTCATAGGCTTTTAGGGCTATATGCATTGAGATAATAAGAAACAAAAACTTAATAAGCATTGTTTTTTTACCTTCACCATGTCCACAGCCATTCCTCTTAACATGTAAGCACTAATTTAGGAACAAATTGAACTTCAGTTTGTACAACCAAATTTGAATCCACAACTAAGATGATATTCAACTGTTATGTGATCTTATCCATCCATGGACAAAAGTACAAGTTCTAGCATCCTAATCAAAACACATGAAAATTTGCTTCATTGCGTTCGTGTCCGCACCTCGTCTATGCAAACACTGAGGTGGATCGTGGAGGTCCCGCGAAGCATCTTAGGATGCACAACCAGGGGCACCGCCCAACTTGGCACCTCCATCTCCATCGTCACGCTCTGCGCCTTGGCGGCCTCCACGGCCTTGTGCCCCATCGCCCGCATCCTACATGTGTACTGCGGCCCCGCGGCGGCGTTAGCCCTTAAGCAAGACAGTGAGACTTCGTGGTGTTGGGATAAAGGCAGTAACAATGCACCAATTAATCTCTCATCTTGTGATGAATATTGAGGAGAACATCTACCAACAAATATGTAGCGGAATAATACCAATCACATGCACAAAAGACACAACAATTTACGTGGGAAAATCTGCTCAATGTGAGGAGTAAAAACCCACGGGACCAATCGGTCCACTCCAAGCTTCCACTATAATCAACAAATGGTTACAAGGAGTTTTCTCTAGGACCTCTAGAGAATTACACCAGTAACAACACATTCACCATGATGCGACTTGGCATCAACAATAACAACCACAACTTCTAACAAGAGGTATGACAATTGTCAAACAGAGAAGGCACATATTCTATCCCCTTCGGTAATCAATTCATATCTCACAAACCACAACTGCCCTGTGCACAAATTTTGGTAGGAAGGTAGGCTTATGAGTTCCCAGACTACTGACAAAATTTCAGCTCAATCGGACACCGTTTCAACATCCAAACAAATCATCTACCAAAACTGCTCTGTGCTGAAATTGCAGTCACCCGAACTGACGAAACCCCTATCAAACCTGATGCTCTGCTCAACCAATCCCAAACCAACCAACCAGATTGAAGTACTCTAAGTGTAGAAGGAGCTCACCAAATTTGGCACAAATCCAATCACGTTTGAGCCTCCAATCGCTGACTTGAAGCAGATCGGTTCACAACCACCAAATCTGGGCAGATCCCCTTCTCCTTCTTCTTCCTCTCTTCTCTCAAGTTGTGTTGTGTGTGTTCTGCTACCTCTCCCTCTCTCCAATGACATCCTAAGTTGGGGCTGAGAGGAGGCTAGGTTTTCTTGTGCCTTTCACTCACTCTTGAAGTGATCTCAATCATTGATCGAGGCACCCAATCAACGGTGCACAAGCTCAGTGCTTGTGGGCTGTTTTCTATAGTTTGTTGGGCTCCAAATCATCCTCCATGTGGAGGAATAGCCCAACAAATCTTCCCCTCACGACATCATAGAGGATCTTACTGCTTTCCGGCAGCCATGCCAACGAGATGGCAGCAAACTTTGAGCTTCTCCTTTGTCACCATATTTGTCAACATATCAGCCCCATTATCATCGGTGTGGACTTTCTCAAGCTGCATTTGCTTAAAATTCAACACATTTCAAATCCAATGATAACGCACCTCAATATGCTTTGACCTTGAGTGAAAAGTTGCATTCTTAACCAAGTGAATAGCACTTTGGTTGTCACAAAACAGCACATACTTGTCTTTATCAAACCCAAGTTCATTGACAAACTTTTTCAGCCATAATAGCTCTTTGCTTACCTCTTTCGCTGCAATAAATTCAGCTTCTGTTGTAGACTATGCAACACACTTTTGTAACTTGCATTGTCATGACACAACTCCCCCTGCATAGGTAACCAAATATCCTGAAGTAGACTTTCTACTATCAACATACCCGTCCATAGCTGCATCTGTGTATGCAACTAACATAGGCTCACTTCTTCCAAAACAAAGTTTCATATTAGTGCTGCCCCAGAGGTACGCTTCACGGCTTCCCAATGTGGTCTTCCTAGATTAGACATAATCCTGCTCACAGTACTAACCGCATGAGTAATGTCAGGCCTTGTACACACTATAGCATACATTAAACTTCCAATTGCTAATGCATAAGGAACATGCTGCATTTCCTTTTTCTCCTCATCAGTAGAAGGGCACTTCTTGGTGCTTAACTTGAAATGAGCTGCAAGTGGACAGCTCACAACTTTTGCATTGTCCATCTTGAATCTGCAAAGTACTTTCTCAATATACTTTTCTTGAGACAAGTACAGCATGTTGGTACTTCTGCTTCTCTCAATTCTCATCCTGAGAATTTGCTTTGCTGGCCCCAAGACTTTCATGGAAAAAGACTTGCCCAACTGTTTCTTCAGCGTTGCAATCTTTGAGACATTCTTGCCAACAATAAAGATATAATCAACATAGAGCAACAAGATGATAAAATCATCACATGAGAACCTCTGAAAATATACACAATGGTCTGAGCTACTCCTCTTGTAGCCTTGCTCCCCCATAACTGAATCAAATTTCAAATATTATTGTCTTGGTGCTTGTTTCAGGCCATAGAGACTCTTTTTCAGTTTGCACACATAGTCTTCTTTGCCTTTCACAAGAAACCCCTCAGGCTGCTCCATGTAAATCTCTTCCTCCAAATCACCATAAAGGAAAGCTGTTTTCATATCCATTTGCTTAACCTACAAGTTGAGTCTAGCTGCCAAGCCAAGGATCACTCTAATTGATGCAATTTTCACCACCGGAGAAACGATTGCCTCAAATGAACACCTTTCTTTTGGCTAAATCCTTTGGCTTGGCCTCGTACTTTGGATGTGGCGTGTGTTTTTCTTGCTTGATTTTATAGACCCACTTATTTTTCAAAGCCTTCTTGCCCTTAGGTAACTTCACCAACTCATATGCATATTCTTATGCAAGGAATCCATCTCTTCTTGCATAGCTTTCATCCACTCCTTTTATGATCATCTTCCATGACATCTGCAAAACACTCAGGTTCTGAACCATCAGATAGTAACACCACATACTGATTCGAAGGATACCTAGTGGAAGGAACTCGATCTCTGCTGGATCTTCTAAGTGGAATTGTTGGTGGATCTTCTGGTACTGGTGACTGCTGATCCGGATCATCAATTTCAGCATCAAACTCATGCTGATAGGGAACATTTTCATCACCTGTAACATGCACATCATCTTGTGCATCATCTGCAACATCACCTTCAGCTTGTTGTGGAGCTGGAGCTGCAGGAATTGGGTCTAAATCAACCAATAGTTTTTGTTGAGGAATAGACACCTTGTCTTCACAATATCCTCAATTGTTTGATCTTCAACAAACACAACGTCACAGCTTCTCACAACCATCTTTGCAATTGGATCAAATAGTTTATATCTAAACTCATCCAATCCATAGCCAAAGAAGACACACTGCCGTATCTTAGCATCAAGTTTCAACCTTTCATCTTGAGAAATATGAACAAACGCCTTGCACCCAAACACTTTTAGGTGATCATAAGAGATGTCCTTGTTATACCAAACCCTATTTGGAACATCTCCCTACAAAGGATAGGACGGTGAGAGATTAATAAAATAAACTACAGTCATCAAAGCCTCACCCCAATAGCTCTTAGGTAGCTTTGCATGTGATAGCGTACACCTCACTCTCTCCACAATGGTCCTGTTCATCCTCTCATTAATACCACTTAGTTGTGGTGTCTTTGGAGGGGTGAATTAGTGCCTAATCCCTTGCTCTTTGCAATATGCATCAAACGGCCCAATATACTCTCCTCCATTAATCAGTGCGAATGCACTTAATTTTTTTCTCAATTTCTCTCTCAACTGAGGCTTGGAATTGCTTGAACACATCTAGCACTTCATCTTTGGACTTCAAGGGAAAAGCCCAAACTTTCCTGGAGAAATCATCAACGAAAGTGACAAAGTACTTAGCACCGCCAATTGATCTTACTGATTTTTCAAATATTTGAATGCACCAAGTCAAGTAACCCTGGCTTCTTGTGAGGAGGTAGACTTCTGAAAGCAACCTTGTGTTGCTTCCCAACTAGACAATCTGCACATTTGTTCAAATATACACCTTTCGTCCCTTTAAATATATTTTTCTTTGCTAGCACGGTCATCCCATTGTCACTCATATGCCCAAGTCTTTTGTGCCATAAAGCACAGGGGTCTTCTTTCTCTAATGCATTGATAGAAACACTAGAGAGGTTATCATAAATATGGCACAAAAGCGAAATTCTGTTACCTTTTGCTACTACCATGCTGCCCTTGGTGAGCTTATACTGTCCATCTCCAAATCTGCTGGAATACCCATCTTCATAAAGCAATCTAACTGAAAATATGTTGAGTCGAAGTGCCTCAACATGCCTCATAGACTTGAGGACCAATTGGTACCATTTGTAGTCTCTAAATGTACATCACCCTTTCCAATGATGGCTGCCCTATCATTGTTTCCCATCTTCACAACACCAAAATCACCTGCTGCATAGTTTGTGAAGTACTCCCTGTGAGATGTAGCATATATGGTAGCACCGCTGTCCGGTATCCAAATCATCTCATCACCATTCACATGGTTGATGACTGCACCATCAGAAGCTATAATGATCTGCTCAACAGTAGAACAAGAACAACTCTGATTACCTTTATTTTCACCAGAAATGGCAATCATCATCTCCTCAAGTGCAGAAGTAATACAACCACCATTACTGTCACTGTCACTATCTTGCTTCTGAGCTTCCTTCTTTTTCTTACCATTTTTCTTTTTATCATTTGCGGCATTGCCAATTTTTGTGTCCCTTCTCATGGCAGTGGAAACACACCAATTCTCTTTCTTTTGACTTGCTTCTACTTTCAGCTGCACTTATCTTCAGACCTCGGCTCTTGCTTCTCCCCTGTGCCTCGGTGACCAGCACCTCAGAATGAGAAGAGCTACTTCCCTTTTCAGCAATTCTTCTAGCTTCTTCATTTAATACCTCTGTCTTGACAAGGTTCCAAGTAATAATACCATTTGGGGCTGAATTACAAAGAGTGACTTTCAAAGTCTCCCAAGTGTCCGGCAATGAGCCAACTAGTAGCAAGGCTTGAACCTCATCCTCAAATGAGATTTCCATCGAAGATAGCTGATTTATAATGCCTTGAAATGCATTCATATGTCCACAGGAGCACCCTCTCGGTACCTCAGATTCATCAACTGTTTGATCAAGAACATCTTGTTAGTACCTTTCTTTCAGGTATACAACTCCTCTAATATGCCATAAGGTACGTGCATATGTCTCCTCACTGATATGGTTTAAAATATTATCATCAACCCATTGTCGAATGAAACCACAAGCTTGACGATGAAGAACCCGCCAATCGTCATCAGATTCAACATCCGGCTTTGCCTCAGTAAATACTGGCTTTCAGTACTCTTCCACAAAGAGTAAATCCTCCATCTTACCCTTTCAAGTTTGGTAATTTGTACCATTTAATGAGATAAATTCTGCTGGTATTTGCTTCCATCTTCAACACAAGGAAAATCTGCAATTAATCAAGTTGAACACAAGCCGAAATTAATCTGAACCAAAAGCTCTGATATCACTCTGTTGGGATAAAGACAGTAACAATGCACCAACTAATCCCTCATCTTGTGATGAACATTGAGGAGAACATCTACCAACAGATACGCAGCGGAATAATAATAATTAAATGCACAAAAGACAACAATTTACGTGGGAAAACCTCCTTAAGGTGAGGAGTAAAAATCCACGAGACCAATCGGTCCACTCCAAGCTTCCACTATAATCAACAAATGGTTAGAAGGAGTCTTCTTTAAGACCTCTAGTGGATTGCACCAGTAGCAACACACTTGGCATCAACAACAACAACCATAGCTTCTAACAAGAGGTATGACAATTATCAAACAGAGAAGTCACATATTCTGTCCCCCTTCGATAATCAGTTCATATCTTACAAACCACATCTTTACTGTGCACAAATTTTGGTAGGCAGGTAGATCTACGAGTTCCCAGACGACTGACAAAATTTCAGCTCAATCGGACACCGTTTCACCACCCAAACAAATCATCTGCCAAAACTATTCTGTGTTGAAACTGTAGTCACCCGAACTGATGAAACCCCTATCAAATCTGATGCTCTGCTCAACCAATCCCCAAACCAACTGACCAGATCGAAGTACTCTAAGTGTAGAACAAGCTCACCAAATTTGGCGCAAATCCAAGCACATTTGAGCCTCCAATCGCTAACTTGAAACAGATCGGTTCACATCACCAAATCTTGGCAGACCCCTTCCCCTTCTTCCTCCTCTCTTCTCTCAAATTGTGTTGTGTGTGTTCTGCTACCTCTCACTCTCTCCAATGACGTCCTGAGTTGGGGCTGAGGAGGTTAGATTTTCTTATATCTTTCACTCACTCTCAAAATGATCTCAACCATTAATCAAGGCACCCAATCAACGGTGCACACGCACTGGACTTGTTGGTTGAGTTTGACGGAGTTCAAATCATGCTCCACGTGGAGGAATAGCCCAACACGTGGCACTCGCCAGGCGCGCCCACGGCAACAACGAGGAACAGGCATCCGTCCTCCGCGAGCAGCAGGCGGCGGCGCTGCGATTCCGGCAGGCTAAGGTCATGGGGCCTGCTGTAGCGGATCTTGTCCACGGGCCACCCTTGCGCCTCCCTGAGGTGGACGCGGAGCATCGGCGGAGAGCCGACGAAGGAGCAGCCGGACTCCGAGCAGCCGCACGGCGCGCAGGGACACTCGCGCTGGTGATCGCCGAATTCGTGGTAGGGGACGGAGATCCGGCAGCCGTAGACGTCGAAGGGGCAGAGGATCCTAGGCCAGTTCACGACGTCTTCCAGAGTGGTGTTGCGACGGAAGGCGCCGTCCTGACCGCACGCGTAGCACTTGTCCTTTGGGAGCTGGCCATGGCAGTTGCTGCAAGCCAAGTGCCCCGCATCGCACTGCACAAACTCCACGATCGCTATAAGAATGCAAGAACATCCAATGGATTTAGCTGGTATAGTGACGCTGAAGCATACCAGGAACTGGAAGATTGGAGGCTTGAAGGGGTGGTTGCAGCGGGGGCAGTGGAGCTTGGCCATGTCAATCCTTACGGTGAGCTCCACCCTCGACTCGGCAGCTTCCACGGCCATGTCAAGTCCGCCGGTTGCCCCTACTTCCGCTGCTCTTTGCTTCACTCCGCTCATCGCCTTCTTGGCGCTGCTCTGCTGCTTGCGCTTCCGCATCGGCTAGCTTCCCCAAATTTATTCCCCGCACAGCACCTTGGACCAGCTGGCTTTGTTTGAGACGGAAAACTCTCTGACTTCCCTTAGTACTCAATTCCCAAACCTTTCACAAACTTCGGAATACTAGTAGACCACACGCTTAATTTCCTAGAGTTTCATTAATGTTGGAATACTAGGAGACTAATAAAAGTAACGCCCACTGCATTTGTTAGCTTGCACTTGTTATTCAAGGGAAAATGCATGTCTTGGAAAATACTCCTACAAAAAAATAACGTATCTTTAGCAATGACATATAATGCAAAACAACAATTATTTCTGTATCGAAAACTCTTAGTGTACACCATTTGTTCTTGCTTTAATATAATTATAATCAGTAGGGGATAATCCCTTCCCGTTTCCTTAAAAAACTATCTTAGTGTACAGTGGTACTAAAGTTGTACTAAAATATTAGTACTAGTACTCGAGCATTTCCTGGAAAAAACATACCTTGGGTATGCTTCCGTCTTTACGGAACTCTGATTTGTGCAAGTCTGCATGTGTTCAAAGCGAACTACTAGATCAGTACTAAAATTGTTGTTTTTGTTAGCACAACTTGTTTTTCCCAGTCGCCTAAATGATAGATCTTTCAGTTGTCAACGAATTTCATCTTGACGGGCACGTATGTTATGCTTTTGCTGCTACGTGAATTGGGCATATTCATCATCTACTATTCTAAAATCGCGAGACTATATGTATGACAGTATGAGTTTGTGGGTTGGGTACCATTGCGCGTATTTTTTGAGGTCACATGGCTGGCTGGAAGGTGAAAGATCGATTGGGCCAATATCCAGCAAAAGCCCGGCCCAATCGAAGGGGGCCGTTGCATAGCATCACCACTTCGCCCGGACGCAGCTGTCCTCGAGCAACCACCGGACGGCCGCGGCGGCGGCTCTTTCCTTGCCTGCAGCCGCTGCCGCCAATGCACGAGATGGCCATGAGGCTGCCATGAAGGCAAGTGATCTTCACTCGCACTTATAATTATTATAATTAGATTTCAGTCACGGTCAGTCAGAAGAATACATATACAGCAGTAGACCTCGGAGCTCAGGAGTGACCGTGGCGTGGCAGCAGCTGATGAACCCTTGTAGCTTTCTCTAGTTTGTAACTTGATCATCGCTTGATCCGCCGTTAACCAACATTGAACACTTTGTTTGCGCATCCAAGCCACACGGCGAGGATTCCTCCACGAGTGTTCCAAAATTTAGGGAAACGAGACAGAACAACAAGAAACTTGTCATCCAGATGCCTGCAAGATTCTGAACAGGAGTTCAATTGCAGAGTCAGAGCACTCGTCATCC
This sequence comes from Panicum miliaceum, assembly GCA_032594955.1. Lineage (NCBI taxonomy): Eukaryota > Viridiplantae > Streptophyta > Magnoliopsida > Poales > Poaceae > Panicum > Panicum miliaceum. Next base: position 6,512,591 of record CM064060.1, on the reverse strand, counting down.
ACTAGTCCATTTCCCCGGCCGCATCGATCTCAAATCAAACACTACTCATCAAACAAATTATAGTCACAGATAAATTCATGAACTGTCACTCGATCATCTAGTCTAGCATCCTAATCGAGGAGCAGCACAGCTGATCTAGCATTTGGATCACCGGCTAGACGATCTTGTCGATGCGGACGCTGATCCGCATCTCCTGGGACGCCCCGTGCAGCATCCGGCGCACCACCACCAGCGACGCGGCCTCCTCCACCGAGGCCTCCCCGGGCGCGGCGCTGCTGGGCACCGCCATCTCCGCGGCCACGCTCTCCGCCTCGCCGCCCGCGCAGGCTTCCGCTGGCCCCGCCGCGCGCATCGTCGGGCAGGAGGACCGGAGCCTGTTCCTCGTACGTGTCGCTGGCTGCGCCCTGCTCGGACGACACCGAGACCGCGGTGTCGCTGGCGTACGTGAGGGCGAACGGCTGCGGCGCCTCGATCGGCGGCCCGGTACTCGTGCAGGCTCGCGCTGGAGCTCCTGGGCGGCGAGGACGCGAGGAGGGGGAGGACGACGGCGGCGGGGTGGTCGTGACAGTCTGACAGAGTGCAAGGTGCGCAGCAGCGCGCTGCCGGGCGGGACCCCGGTGCTCGACAAACGGGCGTTCTTGTGGCTGCGCCAGCAGCTGCCGCCGGGCGACACGGTCGCGCTCAGGTTACGCATCGACTGATCGACCGCCGGGGAAGCCTACAGCGTAGCCGCACGGGCTAGCTAGGAGCTCAAGAGGCGGCACTGAAGCAGTGAAGCTTCATGGCGTAAGTGGATAGGCTGATGAGCTGTTAGCCTCTCTAACGGCGGACCGCGTTACGTTTAGCAACACATTTGCCGGTAGAACTTATCGGCTGTAACTCCATGCGAATTTCGTTTGCTGCGGAGCAGCATCGGTAGCTGAATTCGTAACTCGCTGTCAGTTTCTATGAAGTGGTGCAGTGGCGCTGTAGTGCGCCACTGCCAGTACTTGGTCTGCAGGCGATGAACGTAACCAGCAGTTAGAACATCTGCACTTTATCTCACCTATCTATTACTGAACATTGAGAGGACGAGAAGTTGCAAAACACGATTCTCTCGTGGAATGAGCCGACTCTGGATTTGAATTGGCCTCAACGCTACGCGAGTGGCGTCTCGCGAGCGCCCCATTCCCTGCTCGCCTCGGCGTCGCATCCCGCAGGCCGCATCGGCGCATCCCCGGCTCGGCGGTCAGCGCTCGACGGCTCCTCCGCTCCGGCGACCGGCGGGCAGCACCAGCACCTCGCGTCCTCGCCCCCATCGGCCATCGCTCGCGAGCTGCGGCTTCCTCCTCTCCTCTCCTCCCAGCGCGAATGACAGAATGTGCCCGCCGGCCACCGGTGGCCAGGCGGCAGCGCACCTTCTGCAACCCTCCTCCGACCGGCCCTCCCTCTCGGCTACTTCTATGCTCCGCTTGGCATAGCCAGCCGCAAATTCCTGGCTCCGCCACTGGGGTGGAGTCGCCCAGTGTTCCAGTGAAGCAAGAGGTGGCGGAGCAGGGGCACTCAAGCGGCGGAGCCAGCGCAATGGTGGCGGTGGCGGTGGAAGTCACTGCGCCGAGAGAGGAGCTCGTGCTGAGGATCGACAAGGCCAAGATTCACTGCCCCCGCTGCACCGTCACCTTGAAGCCTCCGATCTTCCAGTTCCAGGTATGCCTTTTCAGTTTTCACTGCTACCAGCAACGGCATCCGCATATCCGCTACTTTTCTTGTGTTCTTATGGGCGAGTTCCTGCAGTGCGAGGCCGGGCATTTGGCTTGCAGCGACTGCCATGAGCACCTCCCCAAGAACAAGTGCTACTCGTGCTTCCTGGACGGCACCTACATCCGCGTCCCCGCGCTGGAAGACCACCTCCTCTCGGCCAAGATCCCGTGCCCCTTCGGCGTCCACGGCTGCCGGGCCTACGTCGCCTACTGCGAGGCCGGCGACCACCAGCGCGAGTGCCCCTGGGCGCCGTGCCGCTGCGCGGAGCCCGGCTGCACCTTCGTCGGCTCGCCGCCGATGCTCCGCGACCACCTCAAGGACGCGCACGCCTGGCCCGTCGACAAGGTCCGCTACGGCAGGGCACACAGCCTCCGCCTGCCGGAGTCGCAGCCGCGGCGGCGCCTGCTCGACGCGGAGGAGGACGACGGGCGCGTGGTCGTCGTGTCCGTGGGCGCGCGCGGCGCCACGGTGGCGTGCGTGAGGGCCGCGGCGGCGAGGCCGCAGTACTTCTGCAAGATGTGGGCGACCGGGAACCCGGGCCCGGCGACCGGCCGGGTGGAGGTCGCCATGGTGGATGCGGACGTGCGGAGCATCAGCTCCGTGCCCGGCGATGCCCCGGCGGATGCGGTGCCCCTGCCCGTGCCGCGCAGCATGCTGCACGGGGCGGCCATGGAGATGCACCTCTGCGTCAGGATCGACAAGGCGCCGAAATGAATCGCAAAGAACCAAGCTTCATTCAGAGTAAGCAAATGGAGTGAGAGATCAGAGATGTCGTGGTATTAGAGCTAGAACTGTGTTCTTTTGCCCGTGGTAATGGCAAGATGGTTGGTAGGGCTGTCAGTAGGTAGCTCCATGCCTCCATAGCTGGTAGCTGTGACTGTTCTAGTTTGTGTGTAATTTCATCAGTGCTAAATCAGAGGTTAAGAAATGGAAGTTATGGTTATAATTGCTGATTTTCTATCAAGTTGTTCTGTGCATGGCAATGCTAGATGAATGGTATATTTGCATAAAGGCGTGGACTATGCTATAGGTCGATCGCTGTAGTTTGTGAAAACTGGATGATTTTCCTTCAAAATCAAACTTGGATAAAAACAAAGTGCTTCTAAATAGAAAGAGTAACAAGCTCGGTAGCCATTTTCACAATCGATGCTCCGTGCAAAGTTGCAGAACCTTCTGTGTTGCTGGTTCATCTAGTCTGATACTCTGATCTGGACAACTCCCTTCCATGGTGGACCGGCAACACGTAGGTGGATCGTAACAAATGATGGGGGCTGTGTTTAAATCTCTCTCTACAAATTTTACACCTGTCACATAAAATATATCTTACTATTTAGAAGTATTAAATAAAATCTGTTTATAAAATCTTTTACATAGATGAGTTGTAAATCGTGAGACGAATCTAATAAGCCTACTTAATTTAATAATTTGCAACAGTAATACTACAGTAATCATGCACTAATTATAAATTAATATATTTTATTAAATTTGTCTCGCGATTTATAACTCATCGGTGCAAAAAGTTTTATAAACAAACTTTATTTAATATTTTTAAATTGTAAAATTCTCTTTTAAAAGATTTAATTTTGAGGAAAAAACACAGGATGATCCCAGGATGGAAAACATTGCATGTTCCTTTGCGCTCCGTGCAGTGGTCAACTGTTTCCTTCCTGCTACACCAGTCTCGTCCCGTCTCCCTCTCATGTCAGAATGTCAGATCTTGCCTGCAAAGTTCACGCGGTACAGTACTCGTATCTGAACCGCGAAAGGAGAATAACAAACAGTACTGATGAATGTACTGGGTAAACTGTTAGCAGTTTTGTAACCTCTTCTCAAGATATAGAATTCTCAGGGAAATTCACGATGCAGCACTGGTTTCTTAGGGCTGTTCAAGAAATAGCACTATAAATATGTCAATTTATAGAATAGCACTGGTTTCATCAAACAAATCTCAAAAGCACACTCCATCTACTTGCCAACTCTTTTTCTTTAATGCTGGCCATTTTTTGTACTTACAAATGGACCAAATTGCCCCCTGCTACATCTCAAGTGTGCTGGTATTCCTTTTCTATCCCTTCCATCCAGTTTGGACAAAAAAATTGCAAATTTCTTCACATACCGGATTGCATATTTATATATAATAGATCCACTTTATCTTACATAAAGGCATCACCTTACATATTTATAACCAAGTTTGGTATTAACACTTCTAAATAACTACAAATTGCATGGATCACAAAATATCACACAATTCCCATGCACCAGTACAACCAAGTTTGATATTCAGACATCTCAAAAGAGCTGCAAAGCTGAATGGATCACAAAATACCACACAAATTCCATGCATCAGTACTAGACCATCATTTTATCCCACTTGACGATGTAGCTCCTCCTTCATGGGATAGCACAAGGAGGCGCTTGACTGGGTTAGTGATAGTAGATGACCCTTGAGCATACTCTTGGCCTCCCTGTAACAAAGATATCCTTCTTCGGGTAATACTCCCTGGAGAAATATTAACAACAGGCACTGTCTTTGGCTTGACGGTCTTGTTCTTTGGCTTGGAAGGTGCCTTTCTGCATACACAAAGTGTCACTTACAATACATTAGTTAAATGAGTAGATATGATTTCCTAACTTACCTTTTCTTTGGAGCAATACAGCTAGGATCATGCTGTCCAACTTCTCCACATGTTTCGCATTTTTCTAATTTCCTTGCACCTGGTTCATGGCTTGCCTTAAATCTGTTCTTTCATTTTCTTCCTGGTCCTATCTTCAACTTGGGTGGCAGTTTTAAAATCCAAGCTTACCTTAGGCCATTGAGACTTGTCAGACATTGTTGGAATGGTACCACTATATGCAATCTTGAACCTCTCCACGGAGTAATATTCATGGACAAATGAGTCCAAGTCAATATTTCTCTCAGTTTGTATGAAAGCAAGAGCATGACGACAAGGTTTTCCAGTTACTTCCCATGCTCTACAGCTGCAGGTGTGTTCATGCAAGTCCACAACATGACGCCAAGGTGTCAGGACCTTGTAATTGCCATAAATCTCAACCTTGTGCCTATTTTTGTAGACAGACATATATCCTAAATCTTTAGTCTTAGCTTTAAGTTCACTTCTAATAACAGGAATAATATTGCCAGAGAGCTTATCTGCAATCTTTCTCCTCTTTTCCCATAACTCCATTGTCATTTGCCTCAATCTGTCAACCAAATCAACAATGGGCAAGCCATTAATGTTTTTAATCCATGAATTGAAATATTTGGCTAGATTATTGTTCACATAATCACATTTTATCTCAGTTGAGAATATAGATCTGCTCCACAAGTGATTGTGATGCTCATTCAGGTAACCAACAACATCTGGACATGCATTGGCAACTTGACCAAAATGGAAATCAAACCTCTCACGCCTGTATGCCCTAGCAGCCGGCCACATGTTTTTGTCAAAAACTTCACCACGCTACTTCTTCCGAAAATTTGTCCAAAGATGTCTCATGCACTCCCTATGTTCAATTCCAGGAAATACCTTCTTGACTGCACCATCCAAACCCTTGCACGCATCCGACGAAATTGCTAGTACCGGTGGATGCCCTATTGCCTTCTTGAGCTGACTCATAAACCAGGTCCAGTTGTCTTTAGATTCTGAGCCAATGATACCCCATGCGACAGGATACATCCAATTGTGCCCGTCCAAGGCACATGCAGCTACCAATTGTCCATTGTACCTCCCAGTCAAGGCTGTTGAATCAATATCAAGATAAGGCCTACACCCATTTCTGAAGCCATCAATGCATGGTTTTAAACCAACGAACAACTTGTCGAAGTGAACATCATCTCCATTCTGAATGGTGTCAATCTCCATAATTGAACCAGGAGAATTTGCAAGGAGTTCAGCTCTAAAATTAAATAAGGACGGAAAACTATCATCCGAACTCCCATAAATCTTATCTAGAGCTTTTTGCCTGCTTGCCCATGCAGTCCCATAGCTAACCTCAACACTATAAACTTCACTGAGTTTATTTTGCAAATCCTCAGCTCCAAGGTTTGGATTCTTCCTTAACCATGCAACTGTCTTCTCTACGATCCATTTTTGAGACGCCATTGAGTTTACTAATTTACTACTGGACATACAGTCATGGCCACAAGGTATCATCGAAATCTGAAAAAAATAAAGTTACTTAAAATCAATAAATTGTTACACTAAAGAAAGTAAGTTTTAACACATTAAAAAAGAAGGTATATGAGCAATACCACAACAGTAGGTTGATGCGGCAGTTTACGAGCCACTATTCTCCAATTGCAACCCTACGCTTTGCACTCAGCTCGATATCTTGTCCTATTAGTCACCACTTTGTGCACCTCAAACTTATTCTTGATTGCATGTTGTCTCAAAGCCATCCTAAAATCATGCATTGTAGGAAAAGATTTATTGCTCTCAATCTTAGGATTTTCCTTGTCAACCACAATGTTACCTTCACAATCTTCATTATCATTTACTAGAATTTGTGCCTCGTGAATCTCGGCATCAGAAAGTTGTTCCATTTGAGGAGCCTCCCGAGCATCATCCTCATCTCTAAATCCTAAAGCAGAATAAAATTGTTCATCACCAACAAATATATCAGCATCAAACATCATAGCAGGATCCACATCCACCTCGGGTTGACTTGCATTATTGCTGCCCGGCAATTTCCCCAACAATTTCTCCTCCATGAATATGCCCCTCTCATAGCATGGTTTTAGTTCAAACTGTACAACCAATGTCACCATTTTACTTGCCCAATACATTTGCAATGCATTATCAAGATCAATGTTTGTGATAATATGCTGCAGATACATATTTTCTCGGTCCCAAAATCAACATACAGGCTCCTGACAACTCCCCCAAATTGTTTTGCTTGCAAGATCATCAGTTAAATGTTGGACTAAATAGCCACCAGTAATAGCCACCAGTAATATTTTATCCTCCAACTCAACTTTACTGCCATCATCAAGAATAGTTGTATACGTTGGAATTGAAGCACGCAAACTAAACACATGTTCTTTCCTACGCACCAATTGAGAAAAAGTTCCAAAATCATATTAGAAGGGGACCCTGATGTACGAACCAGATTGGGGATTGGGATTAAGATGTGAACTCACCCTACAGAAGTGCCATGACTTTCACCATCCGCTGCCCTGCTGTTGACGTCCATCCCGTCGTGGTTGATCCCGCTGCCGCGTGCGCTGTCCACGCCATTCTGCCCGCTTCCACCTGCGCCACTCCACCCCCCGCCCAGCCAATCATCACCCATACTGGCCCCTGCCATCCCAGCCACTCGCCGCTCCCTCCCGATCTCATTTTAGTTGTTGGACTGGTTTGCCGCCACCCCAGCCATGTTGTCTAGGGTTTGGTAGGCGTAGAGCGGAACAACGCCGTTGGGGAACGAGTCGAGAAAGAGCCCCGAGCTGGAGAGGGCAAGTCGGTCTTTTGGTTACGATGGAAACAAAAGGAAACAAACGAAACAAAGGATAAAAAAAAGAGCGGTGTTGTTTCCTGAATCCATGCGGTGTCTGCGATGCTGTTCTGGGAAAACACTGGAGCCAGTGCCGTTTTGTGAACACCCTAACTGTTGACGCCAGATTTTGACACGTGTTGAATCGGCGTCAGGAGAAGAGATTGGCCAATGTGGCAGATCTAAAGGCTACAGTGAGGAATCGGCTGATTGAGGCTACAGTTGGGAATCGGCCGATTGGCGATGCAACTTGCGCCAACAGATAGGGAGGGTGAAACTATTGGAACCACAACAGAGGATCCCGGTCAAAAGTGGCCTAATATTGGTCAACAGAACGATGCTGATTCGGTCGAGAAGCAATGGAAAGAGTCCTAATTGGATTAGGGGATGGCGGCGGAAGATTCTGCGGGAGTCCGTTTCCTTTATAAAAATATTATAGATATAGTAGTTTTTCTGTTTAAAATAAGATTGTAACAAGTCGTAATCGATCAGCAGTCCTGGTTCTAGGGTATAAATAGGAGTCGTCAGGGCTTTGTAAGAAAAACAATCAATCAATCAACAATACAATCTACTTTTTCATAGCACATTACTTTCAAGCCGGCGACTTCGCCAATACTTTTTTTTCTTTCACGAGTTCGTACGGATTGGCAGGGCTGCATCGACTCGATCTCCGGCCAATTGGTAGGTTCCGCTTATCGAATAACATCTGAGCTTTAACTTCGGGCGCATCGCTGTGGTTTTGTTCGGATTTATTCACCAGTTATCGATATTTACTAGAATTATAGGTTTTAGCTGTTGTTCTAGTATCATCACCAGTTATCCAGCTTGAGATTGAAACTATCGGCTTCATCATAATCTTCCTCGTTCATTGTCATACAACCGATTAGATCTATTTCAAGTGTTGCATCTGTAATAATTATTTAAGTTGCTCCAGCAGTTTTCTTTGCAATTATTACGTGATTATCGGCTGATCCTTAGCCGGTCATCTTCATCGCAAATCGGCCGATTCGCCAACGCGCTCCTCGGGATAGATCGGAACCCCAGCCGATCAGGACGCCCGGAATTTAATACTCTTATTTCCTTGTCAATCAACAGGTCAGATTGACCGGCACGCCGCGCGAACCGCACCAGGGCAATAACCCGAACAGGAGCTAAGCAGATTCTCCCGGGTCGTGTGTCCGACGCTGAAGACCATCGGCCGATTTCTGGCCGATTTTAGCGCCAACACACTTTTGGCACGCCCGGTGGGACACCTCAAGATCCAATATGTCAAAGAACACCGAAGTTTCTAAGAACAACATCATTGAGGTCACAGAAGCAGATCTCAAGGACGACTAGAAAGAAGAACTGGCTAAACATCTAGAGGATTACAAAAGGATGTATCTGCAGTCTTTCAGTCGTACCAGAAGCGGGGAGGCAATTAAGAAAGCTCCCCTTCCTGTTCCCCGCCACATCACCATTGCTGAGGATTTGGGCAAGATGTCCGATATGATCCAACAGTCCGTCTATCAGGCGTTCATTGACCAATCCTCGGTGATGACCAATACGGTGTATAACGCCGTCATCAGTTCTCTGGTCAGTGGAGTAGCTCAAGGATATCAGGGGGCAGCATACGCCCCACCTATTGTACCTCCAGCCAGAAGCTCACCAGGCACGTCCCACTCGGCTCCTCAGCCGATGTCGACGCAACGCGAAGGATACAACACTTCGTTGCCTCCAGTGTCTCCAAGGTATAACGGTGCACCATGTTTCCCATTGCAAGCACCGCTTCAGCCTGTCCAGATTGCTTCTGTTCAATCGCTGCCCACAAACTTAGTGCCTTGGGGGGCATCGGCAACGGCGGCATTTCCCGATCAATCAACCGGACATGGGAGTTATCCGATCCAAGCGCCGTTCCATTCGGCCGTTCGGCCGACGGTCCCTCAGTATCAACCAGCCCCGTCAGAAATCGGCAGGGGGGCAGACGCTGTAGAAGCACTCAGAAGCACGGCGCCGATGACGATGTACGATGGGGCGGCGGATTCGCTTCGCCATCAACTGTCAACTGCTCAGATGGCCACAATGCAACAGAATCCGCCGCACGCTTCGATCCATCACCCGGCCATACCGCCGCCAATCCTCCAACATATGCCGGCACCCCGAACAACTGTTCACCAGCAACAAGTAGATTGGACGGCGAGAATAGCGGAGGTAATTCAGGACCAATTCGGGTTGAAGCCGAAAGTGCAGACTTATACATACAAGACTCCATACCCATCGGCCTACGACCTGCTGCCGTTTCCATACCGGTACAAGGTTCCCGATTTTACCAAGTTTTCGGGGCTGGACGACACCTCTACCGTGGAGCACGTTAACAGATTTATCATCCAGTGCGGGGAAGCCGCCACACAAGATGCTCTGAGGGTGCGTCTGTTCTCATCGTCTCTGTTTGGATCGGCCTTCCAGTGGTTCACCACTTTACCACCCAATTCCATTGTTACTTGGGCCAATCTAGAAAAGTAGTTCCATAAGTACTTCTACGCAGGAGTACACGAGATGAAGCTGTCGGATTTGACCAGCCTCAGGCAGAGGAGCGATGAACCATTAACTGGATACATACAGAGGTTCAGAGAAATCAGAATCAAAGGCTATACTCTGGCTTTGACCGATGCCCAGTTGGCCGATATCGCTTTCCAAGGCCTCTTGCCACATATCAAGAAGAGGTATGCCTCACAAGAATTTGAAAGCTTGAGCCAGATCGTTCACCGATTGGCCGGTCAGGAAGTGCGTCCGTTTGAGTAGCGGAGGAATTTCCAATAGCATACTTAAGGATCTGAATCCTAGGGAGAGGAAGAAATCGGCCTAGCAGAGTGGGTAAAAGGCAAAAAGCCAATATCGTGCCCTTTTGGAAAGAAAGAACCAGAAGCATTCGGCTTTGACACATCAAAGGCCGATAAGATTTTTGACTTACTACTCTAGGAGGGGCAGATCAAGCTATCACCGTACCATACCATCCCTTCGGCCGATTAGCTTAAAAAGATGAAGTACTGCAAGTGGCACAACGCTACATCTCATGACACGAATGAATGCAAGATCTTCCGTCAACAGATACAGTCGGCCATCGAGCAGGGAAGATTCAAGTTTGAAACCCCGGAAAAGCCGGCGAAGCCGATGAAGATTGACCAGCATCCTTTCCCGGCCAACATGGTTGACACGGGAAGAAACTCACTGCAAACCAAGGTGCTGACGTCGGAATCGGCTAGAAGGAGCGGCGCCGTAGATCCCAGGAAGCAAGTCAAGGTGAATGAGGTCAAAGGGAAAAGACAGGCTGAAGATGAGGGCAAAGGATCAGAACAATCGCGTAGACCCGTCACTTCCCAGTTCTTACTTAGCAAATATCGGCGGCAGCAGGAATGGTCAAGATACCACGATGATATGATACACCGCCACGAGGAACATTGGCGATGTCCGTTCTTCATACATTGCATGGAAAACGACCTCAGATTGCCATCAGCCGATGACTGTCCAAAATATCACCCGTTCAAAAGATCGCGCTCCAGAGACAGGGGATCAGGTCGCAAGGATCACCCGTTCAAAAGATCGCGCTCCAGAGACAGGGGATCAGAGCCGATCAGCAGGAATTTGCGCGAACAAGAAGGACGACGCCTTTCAGTGCATGATCGGCTGGGGGGCAGAGTTGACTGGTATCACCGGTCAAAAGGCAGGATCAACCAGTAGGAGCGACTGGGGGGCAGAACCAGCGTACACGATCGGCTGGAAGAAATGGCTGATGACAGGGTGTCGGATGAAAACCCCCTAGGAAGGGAACCAGTCTGGGAGCACGCCAAACCGTCGGCCAAACCAGTAAACCCCAGGTGGTGCCCTGAAGGATTGTCTAAGTCTCAGAAGCGGAGAATCCAACGTCTGCGCCAATGGGAACAACAAGAGGAAGAACAGAGGCAGGTGCTGGGTAAGAGAAACGTCAAGTCTCGGGTCTGGCGCCCCAAGAAAAACAACAGCAAGGAAGCTGACAGTCAAGAATCGGCAGCTGATGTCAACATGGTGTTCATATTGCCGATGGAGTTCATGGCGCCTGCCGATCGAGACAAGGCAACAAGGATGGAAGAGCAGATGGCGCAGTTGGTTTTGGAGCCGATGACAGCCACCTTTGAGAAATCAGAAGATGAAAAACGGCAACATCTCAAGGCATTATTTCTCAAAGGACACGTTAACGGACGACCCGTTACCAGGCTACTAGTGGACGGAGGCGCCACAGTCAACATCATGCCATATGCCATATTTCGGAAGTTAGGCAAAAGTGATGAAGACCTGACCAAGACGGACATTATGCTCAAGGACTTCGAAGGCAACGTGTCTCCCGCCCGTGGAGCGCTCTGCGTCGACCTCACCATCGGCAGTAAGACCCTTTCCACTACCTTCTTTATTATCAATGGTAAGGGGTCCTATAACATCTTGCTCGGTCGCGATTGTATACACGCGAATTGTTGTGTCCCATTTACAATGCACCAATGCCTCGTGCAATGGGTCGGCGAAAGTACAGAGATAGTCACCGCCGATTCCGCCTACACTGATTTCCTGAAAGTGTCCGATTTTGGTCTACAGCCGATCCAAGCAGTCGGCTCTGAAGATTCAGAGTAGATGGATCAGTTTGTCCGAGAAGACGGAAAGCTTGGGCATGGATTTACGCCGGCCGATTCATTAGAGATGGTGGATTTGGGAGATGGTAGCAAACCAAGGCCGACGTATATTAGTGCTAGCTTGGATCCTGAATACAAGTGTAAATTGATAAGTTTATTAAAAGAATTCAAGGATTGCTTTGCTTGGGAATACCATGAGATGCCTGGTCTAGACCGGTCCATTGTTGAACACCGGTTACCTATAAAATCAGGATATCGGCCATATCCGCAGCCTGCATGACGGTGCAACCCCAAAATTCTACCTGATATAAAGGCCGAGATCACAAGGTTGATTGAAGCAGAATTTATTCGGCAGTGCCGTTACGCCGAATGGATTTCTAATATTGTGCCCGTGTATAAGAAGAACGGAAAATTGCGCGTATGCATCGACTTCAGAAACCTAAATCAGGCTACACCAATGGACGGATATCCAATGCCGACGGCCGATGTCTTGATAGATGCTGCCGCAGGACACAAAGTCATCAGTTTCATAGATGGTAATGCTGGGTACAATCAAATATTAATGGCCGAAGAAGATATCTCGAAAACGGCTTTCCGGTGTCTGGGTCACCTTGGTCTATTTGAGTGGGTTGTAGTGACCTTTGGGTTAAAGAATGCCGGTGCTAGATATCAGCGGGCCATGAACTATATCTTTCACAAGCTCATTGGTGCATCGGTGGAAATTTACATCGACGATATTGTGGTCAAGTCAAAAGGTCATCAGGAACATCTGGCCGATTTACAAGAAGTACTGGAGTGCACAAGGAAGCATGGGTTGAAAATGAACCCGAACAAGTGTTCATTCGGTGTATCGGCCGGGCAATTCTTAGGATTCATGGTCCATGAGCGCGGGATAGAGGTTAACCGGAAGACCATAGACGCCATCAACAAAGTATTAGCCCCACAGAATAAAACTGAGTTGCAATCCCTCATCGGCAAGGTCAATTTTATTAGAAGATTCATATCCAACCTGTCCGGGCGTATTCGAGTTTTCACCCCTTTGTTGAAATTGAAGCCCGATCAGGAATTCATGTGGGGAGAAGAACAACGCAGAACGTTAGAAGATATCAAGCAATATCTGGTTTCACCTCCGGTGTTAGTCCCGCCACAGTCCGGTAAGCCGTTCAAATTATACTTATCGGCTGATGAACAAGCTATTGGATCGGCGTTGGTACAAAAGTTCGAAGGGAAAGAACGAGTGGTATATTATGTCAGCAGAAGACTCCTGGATGCCGAAACAAGATATTTTCCGGTGGAACAATTGTGCCTGTGTTTATACTTCTCGTGTACCAAGCTCAGGCACTATTTGTTGTTGGCAGAGTGCATAGTCGTATGCAAAGATGATGTGGTGAAATATATGCTATCACTGCCGATTTTGAAAGGAAGGATTGGAAAATGGATACTGGCTCTGTCGGAATTTGACTTATGGTACGAATCGGCCAAAGCCGTCAAGGGTCAAGTCATGGCTGATTTCATAGCTCAGCATTGTGGACCGGAAGTTACTGTCGTTGAACCGGTTCCATGGACTCTGTATTTTGATGGTTCTTCGTGTGGGGCCGGATCGGGAATCAGCATCGTTCTTGTATCGCCTCGGGGGGCAAGTTATGATTTCTCTCTGCCGATAGAAGCATCCGCAACCAATAACCAGGCGGAATACCGTGCCATCCTAAAAGGTATCCGATTATTAAGGGAAGTCAAAGCTGATGCAGTCGAGATTTTTGGAGATTCCATGCTCATTGTAGATCAGTTAACGGGGAAATCTGAATGCAAAGATGATATCTTAAGGATTTACTATGAAGATTGCCTCCGGCTGTTAAAGAAATTCAAGTCTGCAATAATTAAGCATATCCCCAGAAATTACAATGAAGAGGCTAATAGGCTGGCCCAACACGCATCCGGATATCGGCCGATTCAAGGAGCTATGATTTTGGAGCTCGCGGCCGATGATTGGCGAAAGGAGATTGCCGATTACTTGAAGGATCCGTCCCAGAAGGTGGATCGGCGAGTGCGTTTACAGGCCACGAAATATGTGTTACTTGAAGACGATTTGTTTTATTGGATGATTGATGGGGTTCTTCTCAAATGCTTGGGAACAGAAGAAGCAAAGGTCCTGATGGGAGAAATCCATGAAGGCGTATGTGGAGCCCATCAATCGGCTCACAAGATGAAATGGATGATCAGAAACAATGGGTATTACTGGCCAACGATTCTTGAAGATTGTTTCAAATATTATAAAGGTTGCCAAGACTGCCAGAAGTTTGGCAATGTGCAGCGCGCGCCAGCTTCGGCTATAAATCCAGTAATCAAGCCGTGGCCGTTCAGAGGTTGGGGAATAGATCTCATCGGACAGATTCACCCTCCATCGAGCAAAGGGCATAAGTTTATATTGGCCACTGATTATTTCACTAAATGGGTGGAAGCAGTTCCGTTAAGGACCGTGACATCGGCCGATATGATCGAGTTCGTTAAGAACCACATTGTTTATCGATTTGGTATTCCTCAGACTATCACAACTGATCAAGGAATAATGTTCACCTCTGGAGAATTTGGAGAATTCGCTGTGGATATGGGGATTAAATTATTGAATTCTTCCCCGTACTATGCTCAAGCCAATGGCCAGGCCGAATCGTCCAATAAGGGGATAATCAAGTTGATCAAGAGGAAGATAGAAGAACAACCCAAGAAGTGGCACATGTCTTTGGCTGAATCTCTATGGGCTTATAGGATGGCTTGCCACGGGGCCACTAAGATATCTCCTTATCAGCTGGTATATGGTCACGAGGCAGTTTTGCCTTGGGAAATAAGGACGGGGTCAAGGCGTATATCGCTTCAAGATCAGTTGACGGCCAATGATTATTCCTTCCTCATGAAGGATAAGCTTGATGACTCGGCGGGTCAGCGGTTGAGGGCCCTGATTAACATTGAAGAAAACAAGAAAAGGGTGGCCAGATGGTATGACAAAAAGGTCAGAGTTAAACAATTCTCCCAAGGAGATTTGGTATGGAAGTTGGTGCTGCCGATAGGGTCTAAGGATCCCAAATTCGGTAAATGGTCGCCCACTTGGGAAGGGCCGTATAGAATCGGCCGATGTGCTCCGGGAAATGCATATATTCTAGAAACTATCGAAGGGGAAGAATTACCAAGAGCCTTAAACGGAAGATATCTTAAAAGATATTATCCAAGCATTTGGGTAGGTGCATAACTCGCAGTAAGATACATCAAGACGACATGGCCGAATCCTATCGGTTTTTGTCTATATAGCCGATGTAAAAGTGACATCGCCTTAAGGAGGAAACATTTTGGTTTTGTCTGACCGATTCATTATTTGGTGAAAAACAGCAGAGTACATGGCCGACATGGTACAAGTCGCCCTTAGAATAAAAAGTACCAATATATCTACTGGTCACGTTTTTTTTAAACTCTCTCTCAATCCGGCCTAATTTTATCAGAAGGCGGATGGTCTTCTCCTCCAGATCTTCCATGGCGGCTTCAGCCTCGACTTGATGAGGAGTGGATGACTCTTTTCGAGAGGTGGTTGGGATGTTCCTGCCGCGGTATCTTCAAGGGCAACTGAGCGAGGGAGTGGATGACTCCTTTCAGTTGGCAGTCGCTTGGTGCAGTTAGCGTCTATTTGGTCCCAGATTTTCTGGACATCAGCAGGAATATGACCTCTGAGTTCTTCAGAGTGAGCTCTTATCAGATCTATGTCTGCCTGCGACAGTGGTTCGTCTGAATGCATAACTTCAATCGCTCATTCCAGACTGGGACTAAGGCGCTTTGGTTAAAGAGGGATAAACAATTACCCAGTATTAGAGCGATTGAGATGTCAAGGGGAGAAATAGAAGAGGGTTCATACCTGGTTGACAGAGGAGGAGGAAGATGAGGAAGACATCTTGATGTCCAGCCTGGGAGGATAGAGATCGAGTTATTGGAGGAGAAGGAAGTGGGTAATACAGACGCCTCTGGAAAACGGTGTGGGATCTCGTATTTATAGAAAGGAGGTAAGGAGATAGTAGGACGCGTCCTATCAGAGTAACAGCGTTCATAAATGCAAAGCTGCCAAAGGAGGTGGTCCAAGTTCGAATCAGCGCATCAATATTAAGAGGGCATTAAATGTTTACAAGATTCTTTACAACCCAAGGAGGGCATCTATGGTCGCAATAGCTCGCTGCCTAATCTGATCGGCCGAGTCTAATACTCTTTGGTCATCGTCGGCCGATCCGGGAATTTCTGGCATATGACGATGAAGTCTTATCGCTTCACGAGCCAAGTTCTGTCTTTCTTGCTTCAGCTCGACGATGACAGATGGAAGCTCTTGAAGTCTCTTTTCTTCAGCAGCTATGTCCTTGGTTACCTGCTCCATCTCTTTGGCCAGCTCTGCCCTCCTCCGTTTGAGGCGATCTATTGTGCCGACGATATCTGGGCGGGAGCTCTCGAGGAAGTTGATCCGTTGATGCACTTCTTGGGCTCGGTGTTTGTAAGAATCGGCTTCCTCCCGGGTCTTTGCTAGCTGGGCACGATCGGCCACATGACGCAGGGCCCTGAACACCGGAATCTGTATCGACTCTATGAATGCAGCAAGTTGTAGAGTCTCTGTCGCTTCCTCCGGAATTCGGCCTCTGATGTCATTGAGAAGCCGCCAAATCGGTGAGGCATCTCCCACTAATCGGCCGATATCATCTTGGAGGAGGGTCCGCATACTCTCGAGCTTGGCGCGGACGTCATCAGGAATTGAGTTCGATGGAACTTGGCGTGAAGCGACTTCTTCATCGTCAGACAGAGGAACCGCGAAAGAGAAAAGGCTGTTATTAGGAGTGTCTTGTTCTTGCGAAAGAATAAAGACAAGGATTAGCAGATAGCAAAGGGGAATCAGCCGATTTCAATGATAAGTTTCTTAACTCTTTGAAGCGGATTTCTCTTCCTTATGGCGGCGGGAGTGCCACCCTCGTCTCAGGAACCGGTGCAATCGGCTCATCAGAAGAGGAGGACTCGACGACTATCACTGCCCTGCTTGGGCCAGCTTCCTGAAAAGGTATGGGAAACAGATTTTATGAGTATACTGCGAATAATTGAATCTGATGATATGAGATACCTGCCATACCTCTGTGGGTCTTCCGACCGATGTTTGTTGGAGGGTGCAATCGACGCACCCAGATCGGTCTGCATCAGAATTGGTTAGTTTTCGGAATATCGAGAAATTGAGTTAAGAGATTCTCTACCTCGGTGAGGAGGGTCGCTGGCATTTCAGCTTCCGCTCGGGATGTGGTCGATTGTTGCGGGGATTGCGCTGGAGCGGTCTGTGCGGCCTGGCAGAAGGGAGAAGTTAATATTGATAGAATACTTAAAGATATGTGAGGTATGCGAGGTTACCTGAACAGCTTCCACCAGCAGTGATGCAGCGGCCGCTCCGACTTCTGCGGCAGTTTGGGGATCGACCATCTCGGTAGTCGGCAAGGCTGGAGGAGTTGGGGTTTCAGCCGATACTACCGCCGATTGGTCAGTCGGTCCTATGCAGGCACGCACTCGACGGCTTGTCTTCTTTAAGGATGGCCTTTTCGGCGTTTGTTTCCATCGGCCCCTAGTGATGTCGTTGATGGTCGGAGCGTGATAGCCAATGAGTGGAAATGATGTATATGGACGATCGCTCTCTATCGGCCTACCACTTCGGCTCCGCATCGGAGCAACTTGGCTTTCAGACTGAAAAGATAAACACAAGTTAGCGGTGAGATTGTAGCATGGAAAGAGACGATTTTGAAATCGGCTGGGAGAAAGGTAATACCGCTGCACTTGAATCAATATTTTCTGGGTCCAAACTGTTACAATATGATGGAGATGAACAGAAGAGGTGTTGCTTCCATTCTGCCCACCACAGTTTAAATTGTTGGACGGCAAAAGGGGCCACCATCCAATTGTTCAGGTTGATGGTACTAGAATCTGGTACTAAGTTGCACAGCCGATTGTAGTCCAGGCTCTTGGTCAGTTCATCTCAAAATTTTGCTCGACCGGCAAAGTAGACCTGAATCGGCAGTTGACCAAAGCCAAACTGCCTTGCTGCGGCCGGTAGAATCCCTGGCTTGATCAGGATATCCATAAGATCACCGTCAAAAGTGTTGGATGATAAATCGTAGCAGACGGGAAGCTCGAAAATCGGCCCTGTTGTCTGATATGGATACCAGCTGATAGTCTCTTCACTGAAGCCATTGTAGAGACATCTGAAGTATTCGGCCATTCGGGTAGCAGTAAATTGACAGCCAGGGAAGGCCGATGTTGCTTCTCCAAAAGAGGTACAACGTCGTCGTATGGTGGGGTTTTCCTCTGACTCGATATTGGGAAAGGTCTTGGTCTCTATTTGTTGCTGGGAGACCTTGCTCATGTATAAGTTGAGCCAGAGGGTGATGAACCACCAAGGACCGCCAGGATTGCCAATCGGCTCCCCTTTTGATAGTTTGACGCCGATTTGGTGCATCATATGATAGGTCGATCCTAACAGATGCTTCCCAAGGGGGACGGCCGATCCTAGTGACAGAGCTTCTGCCAGGGCTTGGGTATTAGATGAAGGACCAACTGCTCTGCCACAGAAGAAATGTTTCTCTAGCCACATCATTAGAAACATCGTATGTTCTCTCTCTGAAATCATCCCAGTCCTCATATTCTTGCTGATATACTCCTTCCATCCGCCGATTCCTTTTGTTTCTAGCCGACGAGATGGTTTGATCAGATAATCAAAGGGGGTATCAGGAGAGGAGATATCAAGGCCGGTCAACATCAGAACATCGGCCAAGGTTGGAGTCATAGGTCCGTGCCCAAAGAGGAACGCGTTGAGCGCGTCGGACCAAGTAAGAGGCCGCTATTACTAAGGGCTCGTTTTTCTCCATTTGGGACAGAGAGAGATCGATGCACTGGTCGATTTTCAGTTCATCCCATTGAACTCTCTTAGACTTGGCTACTCTATGGTACCATACTTTCCAGCCAGGGGTCTCATTCGGCCAAGATCTAAAGGCACCTGCCCACTGACCTAAATCCATGGGCGATTGCTTGAACGGAATTCTGTGGGTTTCTAGGTTAATCAAATCGGTTGGATCTGGATTCCCCATAGGACCTAAGCAGATGAGACTGGAGGATTCAGAAAGGAGAATAGTAATCTGGTGCCTAAATGCCTAAAAAAGAGGGAAAAGAGAGAAAAAAAACTGAGAATGGGTCTAGAAAATACTTGAGCAGTAAAAGAATAAAAGAGGAAAGTTTCGGATGATTACCTCCGGGATGAAGCTCATCGTCGCCGATGGAGCCGCTAGTGGAGCCGCCGATGGGGCCGCCGACGCTGAGGGGGTTGCCGGTGGAACCTCCGTAGTTGGAGAAGTTGCCGATGGCGCCGCCATTGGAAGGGTGGAGCAGGTCGCAGGCAAGATCGCTGGAGGGAGCGGTTGGAGATCGAGAGGGCGCATGAAGAAGATGAACAATGGTTCGCTGGAGGAGATTACTAGGCTTGTGGAGAAAGGAAGGCGGAGAATGCCGCTACTTAAGGACAATCCGAGAGAGAAAGGGCAAAGGCGGGATTTTTGCCGTGCCGTCTACACAAATTCCAGGAGAACAGTTGTCTCAAGCGCCCGGTCCGAGAAGATTGCAATCATCACGTAGAAGACCGCGAAACGGAAGGAGATTTTTACTGCGCTCATTTCGGAGGAAAGATTAAAGAAAAGAGTTTCAAAGTAAAAATTATGTTTTACTCCGAAACTGGGGGGCATGTGTTGACGCCAGATTTTGACACGTGTTGAATCGGCGTCAGGAGAAGAGATTGGCCGATGCGGCAGATCTAAAGGCTACAGTGAGGAATCGGCCGATTGAGGCTACAGTTGGGAATCGGCCGATTGGCGATGCAACTTGCGCCAACAGATAGGAAGGGTGAAACTATTGGAACCACAACAGAGGATCCCGGTCAAAAGTGGCCTAATATTGGTCAACGGAACGATGCTGATTCGGTCGAGAAGCAATGGAAAGACTCCTAATTGGATTAGGGGATGACGGCGGAAGATTCTGCGGGAGCCCGTTTCCTTTATAAAAATATTATAGATATAGTAGTTTTTCTGTTTAAAATAAGATTGTAACAAGTCGTAATCGATCAGCAGTCCTGGTTCTAGGGTATAAATAGGAGTCGTCAGGGCTTTGTAAGAAAAACAATCAATCAATCAACAATACAATCTACTTTTTTATAGCACATTACTTTCAAGCCGGCGACTTCGCCAATACTTTTTCTTCTTTCACGAGTTCGTACGGATTGGCAGGGCTGCATCGACTCGATCTCCGGCCAATTGGTAGGTTCCGCTTATCGAATAACATCTGAGCTTTAACTTCGAGCGCATCGCTGTGGTTTTGTTCGGATTTATTCACCAGTTATCGATATTTACTAGAATTATAGGTTTTACCTGTTGTTCTAGTATTATCACCAGTTATCCAGCTTGAGATTGGAACTATCGGCTTCATCATCATCTTCCTCGTTCATTGTCATACAGCCGATTAGATCTATTTCAAGTGTTGCATCTGTAATAATTGTTTAAGTTGCTCCAGCAGTTTTCTTTGCAATTATTACATGATTATCGGCTGATCCTTAGCCGGTCATCTTCATAGCAAATCGGCCGATTCGCCGACGCGCTCTTCGGGACAGATCGGAACCCCAGCCGATCAGGACGCCCGGAATTTAATACTCTTATTTCCTTGTCAATCAACAGGTCAGATTGACTGGCACGCCGCGCGAACCGCACCAGGGCAATAACCCGAACAGGAGCTAAGCAGATTCTCCCGGATCATGTGTCCGACGCTGAAGACCATCGACCGATTCCTGGCCGATTTTAGCGCCAACACTAACAATAAGTTTAGAACCCCGGGCTATTTCACGAGACGAATCTATTAAGTCTAATTAATCCATAATTAGCACATATTTACTGTAGCATTACATAGGCTAATTATAGAAAAATAGGATTAATAGATTTGTCTCGCAAAATAGTCTAGAAGTTGTGAAATAGATTTTATCATTAATATTTCTAATAAGCATCAAATATTCGATGTAACTGGACTAATATTTAGATCCTGGAACCAAACAGACCCTTTATTTACGTGCCCATTGCCCATTTCCTCCTTGCTCTCGGCGCTCGTCTGGATAAGAGATGGTAGAGCAGCAGCAAAAGAGAGGCTCGCCACTGGAAAGTAATAATGGCCGGCTGACCCAGATCGCCAAGAAGCCCAGGGAACAGCAGGCCATAGTGCCCAGCTGCGTGGTCAAGCAAGAACAAGCAGAGCCAGAGGAAGGAGAGGTCAGCCCTGTCGGCGTCAGGGGAGCGGGAGCTGTGGCGCCGCCGCCGGTGGCCATGGAGGACGAGCCGCAGGTCAAGCTGCAGTGCGGGTTGTCCCTGTTCCACTGCCGCGCTTGCCTCCGCCCTCTCAGGTCTCCAACGTTCAAGGTGAGCTCTCCTGCTCCTACTGTTCATCCTCGAGGTCGATGGATGCAAACGATCTGTGTTCCTGGAAATCTTGAACCTTTCTGCTTCCTTGCCGCAAACTCGTTGCCATGTTTTCTGGTCGCAGTGCGAGGCCGGGCACGTCGTCTGCGGCGCCTGCCGCAACAGCCACGCTCTGGCGTGTGCCGGCGCCGCCGCCTTCGTCCCCAGCCCCGACGTGGACGTCTACGTGCGCGGCGCAAGGCTGGCGTGCCCCAACGCGGAGTTCGGCTGCGAGCGCTGCTCCGTCTACTACCAGGCCGGCGACCACGAGCGCGCGTGCCAGTGGGCGCCCTGCCGCTGCCGGGCCCCGGGCTGCGACGCCTCCGACTCGCCGGCGAGGCTGGCCGCCCACTTCGCCGCCAGCCACGCCTGGCCCGTCACTGGCGTGAGCTACGCGAAGGTGCACAGGATCGCCCTGCCGCGGGAGCGGGGCCTGCACTTACTTGTCAGCAGGGAGGACTCGCAGGTGTTCCTCGTGTCCTCGTCCGCGCTCGGCGGCGCCGGCGCGGCGTCCGCGGTGGTGGCGTCGCTGGCGTGCGTGCGGGCGAACAGCGACGCGGCGGCGGGGGCGCCGCGGTTCCGGTGCACGCTCTGGGTGCAGGACGCGCGCGGCGGCGGGAACGTGGCGAGGGTCACGTTCGCGGTGCCGAGCAGCGACCTGTCCCGCGGGTTCGTGGCCGCGGAGCAGGGTATGTTCCTTTCCGTGCCGCCGGAGCTGCTGCGCGACGCGCCCGGCGAGGCGCCGGACCTCATGGTCCGCATCGACAAGGCTGCGCCTGCCGGTGCTAACTCCATCACTCCACCAGCTTAGGTGCCCGACCTTTGTGGAGCCGCGTGAGACCTTCCCCGGAACTCAATTTGATCTGTACTGAGATTTGCTCTGGAAGATCATCCAAACCAGGGATGGTTTTGCATTGTACGCTCCCTAATTGGAGAATTGTGATTATAAATGATGTTCAATCAAGGTTCACGAACATGTTTTGGAGGTAGGGACAGCTCTGCAGCCACATCGTCGTCAGGCTTCCCTAAAGCCAGTGGCCTATCCAGTCTACTGCTGGCCTACTGCACAGCTGCTGCAGAGCTTCGTATCGACACTATCCGACAATATCCGTATCCGTAAATAAAAGACACTATCCGACAATATCCGTATCCGTAAATAAAAGAAGGTGTCACGAACCTATTTAAAAGTTTTCTCTCTGTAACAAGAGACCAGTTACTTAATTTTATTTTTGCTAAAATGTATTAAAACTATTTAATGGTACTGTAAATAACATTTGTATTAATTTAAAATTATTAATGATACATAAAAATTAAATTAATTTTAGTTTGTAATTTAGTTTAGACCGAATATATTTATTATTTAAATTATTTTCATACTTTAGTATATTTATTTATTGATGTGCATTATTTATATAATTTTTCATGATAAATATTTATACAAATATAGTATTGAATTATTAATTGATATTTTTAATTATTAAATAGTTATTGATAACTATAATATTTTTCGCTACTTTTGTTATAATTTTATAGTTCCAAAATTATTGATAAAGTAAACTGGTTATTTGTTTTGTACCATTTTTATTTGAATTTCTTCACTTGATCTATTATTTTATTCAATATTATTCATTATAATTTAGTTTTATTTCGATATTGGAGATTATTAGAAGTGTACTTTCATTTAGCTCACTTCATTTAATGATGAAGTTAGAAGTAAAATTTATTTATGATGTTTAATTTAACAATATACATTTTGAGTTGACTTGACTAAATATCCGAATAGAAATCCGAATCCGAGACATCCGTTTTGTATTTGTATTCGAAAATATCCGAATTTGTATTCGTATCTTATTCATAATATGGTAAAAGGTGACATCCAAATCCGATTCCTGCGTATCCGATCCGTTTCCATCCTTATTTATGATCTTGTCCTCCTCCTGCACTTGGATAGTGGCATGGTGCTGCCGTGATGGTGCCGGAGCAGGAGCGAGCAGACGAGCAACGGCTTCGCAACAACAATCCATTGAAGCATGATGACTAGCCCTGGGTACGAATCCAAACGGCCATGACCAGTTAGAGATGAAGAAGGGCTTCACAACAACAATCCATTGAAGCATGATGACTAGCCCTGGGTACGAATCCAAACGGCCATGACCAGTTAGAGATGAAGAAGGAGAACACCGGCCTCAGCCCTCAAGCTTGGCAATACCAATTTATTTTCAGTTTGTCTGTTTTCGGTTTTTTCGGTTTATTCTCTCTCACATAATACTATTTAACCGGTCGGAATCTTCCAAAATCTGCATGCCAACAAAGATATGGTTTCGCAATGCCGGAGGTGAACCCAACAATTAATTAAATCGGTTTGCCAAAGCATGAATCATAGAGTGTAGCCCGGATTGTCGCCCATATTCATGCAAAAGCAGGCAAGCTAGCAACCGTCCACACCGATCATTTCTTCAAAAAAAAATGTCCACACCGATCTGATTGAACTGACACAAATGTGGCACTGTTTCTGGTTCGCGCTGGCCGTGAGCGGCCACAATTGAGGGGGCGATACCGCGGCAGGATGTGTGGCTAGGCGCAGCAAGATGCAAAAGTGAGTGAACCTACCTACGCCATTGCTAAAAGCTACTATAGACGACAAAAATAAGAGCTTTGTTTCACTCCATCCAATGTGTCGGTTTTTTCCCGCTTCTTTCAGCTTGTTGAACCAGCCGAAATCAGCATGTCGGATTATACTTTCAGCTTATATTGTTGAACCAGCCGAAATCAGCCTGTCGGATTGTACTTGTATACATGCACTGAGAATAGTTTGCAAGATTTCTTCAAAAAAGAATACTAGTTTGCAAGGACATTTAGGTTTTCATGTGTTGAATAATTCGTAATGCTCTTGGCATGCAGCACCATGAAACCCTCAGCCATCTAACCAGACCATCTAGCAGTTTTTAGCAGTGTGGGGAGGAATCGTACAGTCGATTTGTCGTACACAGGAGTCCACTTCTTGTGCAGCACGCTTCGCGGCTTTACCTGGGTCCTCGTCCTGAACTCAGTGTCAATTAATAAACAGTAGCTCATTGATTTGTAGGGTAGGAAATGATCAAAGTTCGGATAGAAAGAGGCCGGTGAGGATCTAAGGCTCAAGAAAAATAAAATCTTTGAGAATGAGAAAAAATACAATTGGATTGAAATTTTTGAATTTAAATTTTCATCTTATTGTGAGGGAACTTCATTATATTGACTAAAACTTCTTTTGATCTAAAACTTTTTGAAACTAAGTTTTTGTTGAATTCAAATATTTGGTATTCCAACAAATATATTTTCACTATTACTAATTGGAGGCTTATTTTGAAGCTTACTTGCGGTTTGCTTTCTTCAGCCAAGGAGAATCGGGAATATGGCCCACATGTGTCTAAGACAATGAAGATCCGAAAAAGGTTGTCTAAGTTGAGAGGGGGAGGTTAAGGTAGGGGGATACAGGATGATGAAGTAGAGGCATCAATCAAGGTGGAAGAGCGAGCAAGAAAGTGGGTTCAACTACTGTACCTAATTATGCTACAATAGTAGGTGTAAGTGCCTAGATTCATTTTGGAAGGGGAACCCCTATGTCTTAATATTGTTGCATTGTGTGTTAAATCATGGCACATTGCTAGGCAGCTGCAGCGCTGTAGAAAAATCACTATGAGCATTTTAATTATTCGAAACTTCAACCAAAGAGAGTACATATACTATGTATATGAGCATTTAAATTATTCGAAAAAAATATGAGCAATTTAACTAATCGTGGGATCCAAGCCCTTTTTGAACTCTTGCATCCGCCTCTTCCATTCTGGTATGCTCATTCACCCGACATGACTCATCAGCTTCGTTTCTCATTCACACCACACAGCCGGCTGGATCCACAAGGGGCTTTATTCGTGTGGACGTGTGTGGTCACTACCGGGCTCACCTTTCACTTGTTCTCCAAATCAAAAAGGTTATTCGGTAGGAGAAGCACTTGAGTGAGAGGGGGGATGGCTGAACAGAGCAAGAGGAGCTCGCAGCTGGAGAGTGGCTATCACAGCCACAGGGGAAAGAATGCGAGGGCGCAGGCCATGCCCAATGGCGTGGTCAAGCAGGAGCTGCCAGATGTAGGAGAAGTACAGCAGGAGGATGAACAGGAAGAGCAAGAGGAAGGAGAAGTTAGCCAAGGCAGCTGCTCGAGAACCATGGTGGCTGTGGAAGCCATGGAGACCGAGCCGCAGATCAATTTGAGGTTTGGGCTGACTCTGTTCCACTGCCGAGCTTGCCTCCTTCCCCTCAAACCTCCCACGTTCAAGGTAAGGTTGCTTGTGCTATTACATCAAAAAAGGTTGCCTGTTCTGATTTCATCATCAGTCTCGTCGAGTCGAGATCGTTTCAAAGTTGTGTTTGCAGGCAAAAAATTGAGAGATGCGCCGCATGCTGCAGCAGCCACGGGCAGGCGTGCGGCGGCGCCGCCATCTACTCCCCCTGCGTCGAGGTGGACGCCTTCGTGCGCGACGCCAAGCAGCCGTGCGCCCACGAGGAGTTCGGGTGCGAGAGCTCCGTGGTCTACTTCGAGGCGGCGGACCACCGCCGCGCGTGCCAGTGGGCGCCCTGCTGGTGCCCGGACCCCGGCTGCGGCTACTTCAGCTTGCCGGCGAGGCTGGTCGACCACTTCGCCGCCGCCCACTCCTGGCCCGTCACCGAGGTGTGCTACGGGAAGCCGCACAGGCTCGCCCTGCTGCCGCCGCAGGGCTGGCACGTCCTCGTGGGCCAGGGCGACCGGTGCGTGTTCCTGCTGTCCCCGTGCGCGCTAGGCAAGGCCGCCGCCGTGGCGCTGGTGTGCGTGAGGGCGAACGGCGGCGCGGCGGAGGGCGCGCCCCAGTTCAGGTGCAAGCTCTGGGCGGAGGCCGCGAGCAGGACTGAGAGCATGACGATGATGATGTCCGTGGTCGGGAGCAGCAACCTGTCCGGCGGGTTCTCGGCGGCCGTCCAGGACATGTTCCTGGTGGTGCCACCGGAGATCCTGCACGACGTGTCCGGCGAGGCGCCCTTCGTCATGGTTCGCATAGATAGAACAGGCGCTGCTGCTGCTGCTGCCGCCGCCGCCGCCGCCAAGTCCACGACTCCAACGGTGAGGAGCTCAAGGAGAACGCAGTGATGGCTTTCTGATTGCCGGCGTGTTCTTGGTGCCAACGGAGTCCCTGCTGGTGAATTGACCTCTTGCCGGCGAGCTGTCCACTCTGCATGCTTTCTGGTTGCCGGCATACTGGCAACCATATCACCATTGTAGGCGTGCTGCTGCTGCAGGGGTGAATGTATTCCGGCGGTACCGGCTCGGGAAGTGAAGTTTCCAGCCGTCAGATGGTTCCGTTCGTGATCCATGCACAGTCCACTTGCAGGTTATTTTAATATTCTCCCTGCCCGCCTTGTGCCTCGTCGGGTATTTGTGCCTCACGCACCAGGCATTCGGTCCCTCACCTAGTCCCACTTGTCAGTACTTTCTTCAACCTCGTCTCCAGCCCGAGCGGCACATCCTTCTTCCTCCCGCTTCTCCAGTCCATCTTCTCCAAGGCCGCTCCCCGACCACTATGGATCTGCTTCTCCTGTACTCCATTGGAAAACTATCTTGCCACCCTGTCTCCGAGGAGAACAAGATTCCCGTACCATTTTTGGTTGCTTGGTTGAGCCAGACAAGATTGCTAGATACAATTGGTCCGCATATATAATATCGAGCTTAGCGCAAGCAGCCAAATTTGCACAGCAATAAGTTGATTCTGGTTGAGATCCAATTATTTTGCATGGATGCAGCCTCCTTCTCTAGGTTGGCATAATTGCTGCTCTATCTTCACATTCTTTATTTAAGAACTATACCTAATTGTACCATTTTGTTTGCATTCAGGTGCTGTACCTTGACAATGTAGACTTTGGAGCTTTGAACCATATACACTTAGCATTGCTCCGAGCTGCTTCTTATGATGATGGTTTCTTAAGGCAACTAATAGTAATACAGACTGGCAAATGTCCCTGGATTTGCTTTGGTCTATCCAAGGTACTTTGTCTCTTATTCGAACATGATTGCATCTGTTCAGGTGTACCTTTTCAGCATTAGTTGTTCCTTCTTTTGCTTTAGTTCACGGGTTCTTTTTCAGCATTAGTCTGCCTTTATTATTCTTTGTTGCCTTTGATTCGAACATGATTGTCATTGCATTTGTGCAGCCAAGAAACGATGAATCAGTATTATGTTACTCCCAGGGTAGGAGAATGAAGGCTCCCACTACCCAAAATCTGTCAGATGTATGTATGGTTTAGTGTTCTATAGCTCCACAACAAATAGATTTGTTTGAAGCTAAGATGTGCTGGTATTAATTGTTTCAGGAGTTCTGTTCAGAGGCCAGTCTAAAACATGTGATATTGAAGAAGGTCATAGCAATGGTCTTCTCAGCCTGATCATGGACTGAACCTTGCAGAGTTAACTCTACCAACTTCTCAGCAAGGCTGGGAATGTGGGCGACATACAAGACTTGCTGATTGACCTCTTGGATATTTGAAGAGAGTGGTTTCATGTCGTAAAAGCTAATCAGCACATTTTGCAGATTGGCTGGCATTTAGTAGCACACCATACCTAAACTCTTTGTGGATTTGTTCTTTTGGTGGATTGCCAGTAACATTGTTTTATGCTTCTGATGTGAACACCATCTTAATTTAGTCAGGTCTGTTTTAAACATTGAACCTCTATTGGCATGTCCCACCAAAACTATTCCGAGGTTTGATATTAGTTTTGTTAAAAAATCCATTGCTAATTCTATAAACCATGCTACCTGGCAGCTTGGATACAATAGAACGATTATGTAGGTGGTACCATCTCACTCAAATGTAACAATACAAACCCAATAGATAGCACCATCTCAGTTAAATATAACCAACCAAATTTGCACGACCAGGGTCCTGGTTGGTAACACATCAAATGAAATGTGATAGAAGTACATTAATTGGTACTGACATTAGCTACAGTTGTGATAGTTACAAGAAATATTAAGTTGTCCATCCATTCGAAATTAGCTAAATCATCAAACTAGCACAGCAGTGGACCATGTTAATGATGGTCCCTACCTACATATGCAATGTTCGTAGGACCTTGAAGTACAAAAAACACCATCTGCTTAAGATCATCTACATATCAAGAACTCTAGCAAATATAGTGCCTACACCCTTGTGTCAGTAATACCAACAATCTTGGCTAGACATTTCAACGTCTTATGATCATCAAGGCCGCAAGTGGCATAACACTTTGTATTTTTTTCTGCTTCTTGCTAACCTTCTTGATTGTCAGAACCCTGAAACAAAGAACATGGTACAAAAAATTGGTTTGATTATTTCCCTTACAGATTAAGAATACAAACATGCACTACAATTCGTAAAAACAAGATAAGCAAGCTCGTACATGGCACTGACATTGAAATTCTTGCATTAATTTCCCATATTTATCTCCTTGGTACCAAATCCAACCTCCCAAGAGATAAAACTCATGGCCTTCGTTCAAGCTGTGAAAAGTCATCCCAGGTGGTAGCTCAAATATATAGTTACCCTTTCTATTAGAAGCATTGCGCAGCGCCCTCTCGATGGCACCCATCTAAGTTGGGGTACACTCTTCAGGTGCATCCTTCGGTAATCTCTTACTGCAAATTAAAAAATGCAAGGATAGTAAAGATTGAAGTCATTCTACTGGGTTAGTATCGCATCACTACACACACAAATAAATCAAGATTCAAATGGTTCATATATACATAAGGAGCTCACTGCCTCACTGAAAATGTCATGTGCAATTCAATATATGCCATTCCAAGCATTCCATGAAGGCTACCTGATTGGCTAAGGAGCTGACAACTGCATTCATAATAATTAATTATTTTTTTGGAAGCTTTACAGCCTAGCTACACCGAATTTGTAAGGTTATATCCTAGTTGGTCTATCCATTAACAAGACCAAACGCAGTTCAGTTAATCAATGCTGATATGAATTCAATAGTTTTCGACAAAAAAAAATGATCAGTAAGTGCATACCTCTTTGGCCATGGTTGAGATTCATTATCTGTATTGATCATTGTCTGGTTGGTGCAAACATTCCCCCCTCTACAGTTTCTAAAACATGTTGCCCTGCTTCATCTTGGTTCCCAATCCCTTTGCCAATTGAACCTCCGATGGAGATATCACCACCATTTTTCACGCTTGCCAATAGAGAATACATCATCGCACATTAACCAAACAAAAAAGATAAGCATTGGTCAAATGATTGTCTAATTAGGAAAAAAATGTTTACCAAACGGATGAAGATGAAGCTTGATGAACTTTACCGATGCTTGAACTGTTCTGCTCAGCCAGGTAACTCCCTGCACCATAATCCTTGCTTGGAACTCCTGAATATCGATTGGAGGACTCATCTTGTTCCATACGGCCACTGACTGAAATTACATTCAGGTCACCCACTCACTGAACAAAAAAATAGTCAGAAAAACCTAGGGTAAAAGCACTTTTCAGAGTCGGGGGGACGCTGGAATTACGAGATTTGAAAATGGAATAGAAATAAAACACTAACCGATTTGGTTTTTTCATCTGATAGTTCGATTCAGAAGAATACATCGACCATGAAGGGATAGCATCTGAGAGCGGCTGCTTACTCCATTGTAACAAATTGCCTTGCTGGTTCTGAATCTACAACAACGACTTCAAATATCCAGGAAAAGACAATACAGTGAAATGGAATGGGGTAGAGAAATCCGGATCCAGGCAACTACCTGTATCGTCTCTTCTCGCCGTTATTGTGGTACCGTACCAACTTCCGCCGAAATCGGATCTAGAGAGAGGAGGAAGACTCCATTGTTGAGCTCTATTGAAGGGGAAGAAGGGCACCGGGAAGAACAAACATGGGGAAGTACCAGGGAAGAGAATCCAAGGTGAAGTGGGATCCATTACCCAGTTGCCTCAACTTGTGGCTCGAGCATTTGCAAAACATGCCTGGCGAGGCATTCCTGGGCAGCGTCGCATAGGGCCCGTGTGGTACTGGTGGGACCAACTTCCATTGCCGTAATCTGGCGGCACGATCTGTAAAGCTACATCAATGGTAGAAAACTCACCTGCCCGAGTCGGCACCTATGGAAAAACCACACTCCTGCTGCAGCTACGATTCAAACTTGGGAAGGAGCTAGTTCTTTGTGTACGTGCCCCGTTTGTGTGCTTGCCCTTCTCCTCTCATATCATCTTGTAAATCTTTTGCATTCATGTTCTTATGTCCTTGTCTGCCTACCGTAGTCGGTGCCGAGTCGCAACATAGAGAAAAGTACTCATTCTTTTTTTAAACGAAGCAGGCAGGAGAGCCGCCGATTATATTAAAAAAATAAGTTTAGATTGGGCAGTTAACCTTATTTAAGTAAACTGGGCCCAAAAACCGAACAACTACAACTCAACTCAAACACACATCAACAACAGTCTGTTGGATTGGGACATCACCCGGAACTCTCTCAACTTTGATCGATCGGATTGGGACATCAACACAAGCCTCAACGAAAACTCCATCCATTCGGATTGGGACATCGACCCGAGCTTCCACGAACTCTGCCCGGTTGGATTGGGATGTCAACACGAGCCACCACAACTCGATGTTGGGCTACCACTGTCCGGTCGGATTGGGACATCAACACGAACCTCATTAGAAAAACTCTGCTCGGTCGGATTGGGTCATCGACATAAGCGTTCCTTTCGCGGCCATCGCCTCCAGCCAAGCTCAACAACCCAAAGCACAAGAAGCAACCCAAAGCACAAGAAGCAGCTAGGAGCCTCCAGCCACGCCACCATGGCGTCATTGACGCCCCTGCTTGGTTACTGCCAGCCAAGCCACCATGGCGCCAGCCAAGCCACCATGGCATCGCCGGCATTCACCGAAGTAAAACTGCCTGCGGTCACGCCACCACGGCGTAGCCGACGCATCCCTGCAGCTTGCCGGAGTGGGAAGAATTAACATCCAACCAATCATGCTCTTAGGGCAGCTCCGGTGTGCATTTTTTTGAGGGTGCTTAGGGAATCTTTTTGGACTAGCACCTGACTAAACACTGGAGAGGGGAGGTGCCTGCGTTAAAAGCTTAGCAGAGATGCCTACTTTTGCACAAAATATTATTCTTAAACAGTAACTTCAACAGTGAACAGTGCATTTATTACATGACCGTTGGGTGGGAAGTAGCCGTGCCTTTATTAATTTGTACTGCTAAATTAAAAGTATGCCCAGTGTTTAGCATTTGGAACTCTTTTAATTCTAACCTTACTTTTTAAGCCCATGTATTAGCAGTGAGAAGCAATGTAAAAATCTATTGCCTATCTAGTGAGAAGCAATCAGAAATTTATTCCCCATATATGTATCAGGAGAAATCATTCCATTCACTTGATTTAGCACAAAATTGACTAGCACGTTGCTCCTAGCCTCCTAGGATCCCTCCATTCTGCTTGTCCTAGGCCAATCGAAAAAAAACAATAGTTTTAGCAAGTTGCTCCTAGCCTCCTAGGATCCCTCCATTCTGCTTGTCCTAGGCCAATCGAAAATAAAAACAATAGGAAAACTAAACTATGCAGGCAAGTAGTACGTGATTATTACCTATTCGATGGAGATGTAGTTCCTCTGCATCTCAGATCCAGAGATGTGGGAGCCAAGGCATACATCACCGGATCCCTTGCAGCTGTGCGAGACGGCGGGACCCACCATGTTGCCGCCGACGGAGGCGGCGTCCGCGGCAATGACCTGCCGTGAAGCCTCCCATCGATCCCATGTCGTCCAGGTCCAGATTTGCATGAATAGAGCATCCCAGTCACTCATATCTCCTTCTCGTCGCCTCCAATCACGTCTTCTGCTTGCAAGGAGAAGCCTTTGCCTAGTATTATAGGCAGCCGGAGATGGCGAGGGAGAAGATTGTTGGAGTAGATCGGAAAGGGAGGAAGAACAGGTCTCATAGTCTCCGCGGGAAGGAATGTCACGCCGGACGGTCTCCGCGGGAAGGAACGGACGGTCTGGTAAAAAATAGAAGGAACCAGATATTTTAATGTGATGGGACCTACCTTAGCACGTTCACAGAATTTCACGTTCACAGAATTTCTCCGCACTGGAGCGGAATCAAAGGGTTACAAGAAAATTGACGTGTCAGATCGTAGCACTGCATGAAGTGTGTTATACACCGTGGATGCTCTTAGATACGAAGGACACTGACAAGATCAGCTCAGCCATTTGGGTCCACCAGCTTGTTCCCAAGTCTCTGGAAGTAGGCCCAAGACAAGGCCCACAGTACTAGCGGCACTTCCACCGCAGATCTTTGTCTGGCGGTTTGAAAGCTATCCTGGTCCAAGGGCCAGAGTTCAAGTGGTGTCTGCTGCGCAGATAGCCCAGCTCACCACCACGCAGGTGGCGTTTGCTCCTTTTTTTGACACATTTATCTGCTTCTACTGCTGCCGTTTGGTAATGCTGCATTGCTGTTTGCCCTTGATCAATCATTTCATTTTGAGTTTTGAAGTCTGTTTAATTTTTTAAAGTACTTGATTTCTCTATTTTTAAATTCAGTCAATGAGAGGTTCCGTACATGAATCTGTTATTATTGAGGCATGTTCCGGTGACTGGGAGCTACTAGTAGTACTTAATGGTACTTTTTTCTTCAATTTTTTCTAACAGTTGATCTGAGACAGATTAATTAATGAAATTGAAAAATAATTAAAGGGTATTTCAGTCCTTATCTATTTTTCCCACGTGGAATCCACCTGTGCACGTTGAAAAAAAAAAACTGAAAACCATCACTGCTCGTCTCTCCCATCTCCGCGCATCTCGTTGAGCACCCGCCGCCGCGGTTTCCCCGCTCCTCCAAGCGCCCACCGCCTCCCTCGCCACGCTTGTAGGTTAGGCCGCCGCTGCCCAATCAGCTCGAGCCCGGCCGCCGTCCTGATCTCCCGCTCGGAGGGGAAACTCGCGCCTCGCGCATCTGCCTCGCCCCTTTGTCTCATGCAGCGCCGCCGCGCGGGGGCTCGCTGGCGCAGTCACGCTGCAGTGAGACGATTCGGCCGCCCTAGGCAGCCGTCCCGGCCGATGACCGCCACCGATTTCCCGCCGAGCAGGACGTCATCGCCGCAAGTAAGCCCATAATTGGAATCCCCTCGGCGTCCTCTCTAGCCGCCCCCGCCCCCCCCCCCCCCCCCCCCCCCCCCCCCCCCCCGCCCCCTGTTGTGGCCTCCTGCGCGCCTGAATTCCAACAAGGATGGCTCAGGTCGGCTGCCTGGAGTCCTGTCCGCAATGGCCTAGTTTACAGATCACCTCTAGGTGTTGAATTAGTTATGTTCTAGAAACTAAACTTATGGTCTCATGCCTCCATCACTATTTGAACACAAAAATTGAACAGCGATGACCATTTAGTTCAGTCTTTTACCTCCTAGGATACTTCAAACCTGACAAATTTTTTAGAAGTTTACATGCCCTGTTTTACAACTTTGCTGTACTCAATTGTTTGTGCTGCAAGTCTGATGTCATGCTGTTGGTTGCACGATCTATATATCTGTCTTAACATATATCTGCAATCATGTGATGCCTGTGTTTCAGCTTCAGAGTACTTTCCTTGCTATAGGGCCTATGAGCACTCAGCTACATACGACCACATGCAACTTGTTAATCATTGTGTACAAGGATGTCTTATTGGAGTACTATTGCGATTAATTTCCTTAGGTTGCTTAATGCAGTTGTGACTTTGCAGCTAATCATATCTCATATATGTATAGCAAGGCGGCAAAATGCAAAAGAAGAGCCTAATTTTGTGTCCATAACCAAAATGAGGTGCATAGGCATAATATAGAAATAGAGTTTTGTTTCTGATCTATATTGCCCGAAAATGGAATTATCTGCCAACATTCAGACTTATATATGGTGCATAAGCTGCACCACTGTATCTAATTATTTTTCCCTTTAATTTTCCCAGTTCGACCCCATTTTTGATGCACTTGCAACCTGTTTAGTTGAATCATTGCACAAAATAAGAATGACTTCTGTTAGGAAAAGTTCAAATCTATTAGCATTCTTGTATATGTCTTAAATTTGTTTAGGTAAATTGTATGTCGTGTCCATGCATGCTAAACATAATCTGTGCTACACAGGTTCCATGTATTTCGGGTGTAAATTTGACAGGAAAAGATCTCATTGAGTTTATCCAGCAGGTAACCACTATGTTATCATGTGCAACTTAAATTCATCTTAACTTCTTAAGTCCTCGCTTACTTGCAAATATAGCTCTACAAGTGAATGAGCCTCAGATTAC